>CM046391.1:41707088-42969945 GCA_025413875.1 Rhododendron molle | reverse complement strand
GGGTGCCGTGCGTCTGATCAACAGACCGCGCGGTTCCCCAACCTCAGTACAGTGTTGGTTTTATTTTATGAAAATAGGTTTTGAGTTAGGATCTAACCAAAAGGGATTAGATCTGCTGACAGAAAGGGAGTATGGGTGTGAGTGAAGGTTAGGTATTTTGGGTGATGGGGTCTTGAAGTTAATGAATGATCAACTTCAATGATGAGAAGGGAGTGAGTGAAAGCTCTTAAAGAATGTCTTTTGGGAATGGCATCCTTTAAGACTTGGAAATGAAAGTGGTAATGGAAAGTGGGTTTGAGAACTTAGAGAGAGAAAGTAGAGTGAGAGAGCCAAGAGAAGGGCAAGAGAAGGACTCAAAAGAAGGGCTAAGAGGGACCCCTTTCCCTTGAGTGGAGGGGTTAATTTATAGGCAAAGGCCAAGGATTTTGAATTTCAAGTGGTGGAGGTATTTTCTGGGCGGGCCAGAAGTGCATTTTCGGCTGAGCCAGTCATCAGCTGTGGCTCACACTGGCGTGGCCGACAGCTTTCTGAGCCAGTCAGCCTTTTTGCTCAAGGTGCCGTGCGGTTAAGGATTGCCGCGCACGGCCACTCTTGAATTTCAAGGTGCCGTGCGCTCCAATTCTGCTCCGCACGGCTCCTCTTCCTTCGGTCCAGGGTCCTTTTGGGCTTTGTTTGGGCTTCTATCTGGGCTTTTCAGGCTTTTTGGGTTTTTGGGCTTAGAGAGATCCTTTTTCAAGCTCGCAAAGGTATCGTTTCCTCTATTTTCATCATCGGGGTGGACAAAGACTCTCCGAGGTCTGGATTGGGGTGTCTACAATTGGTTTCGTTACCCAATAGCTGGGAGGCTATAGAATGATTGTCAGTAACTTCGCTGGCAAGGAGAAACTCAAATATGATGACATTCGAGATTTAATCTTGAGTGAGGAGCTTTGTAGGAGAGTTGCAGGGGAATCTTATCCGTTTAGTTCGGGTTCCGCTTTAAATATCAAGACTAGGGGTAGGAGCCAGAATAGAGGTTCTAACAAAGATAGGTCAAGGTCGAGGAAGGAAAAGAGTGGGTCAAGGACCCTTCTACAAGAGGTTCAGTGTTGGAACTGTAACAAGATGGGTCACTATAAGAGAAACTGTAGGTAGTTAGAAAAAGCAAAACGAGTCTGCTAATGTTGTTGCTACAGAGGGTGTTTGGGATGCTTTACTTCTTTGAGTTGATAATCCGATTGATTCTTCGGTGTTGGACTTAGGAGCTTCTTTTCATACCACTGCACACCGAGAAATTACTGAGATCTACATTGCTGGTAATTTGGGAAAGGTGTATTTGGCTGACGGTGAGGTGTTGGAGATAGCGGGTATGAGAGATGTTTGAATCAGACTGCCAAATGGGTTTGTGTGGTTGCTACAGAAAGTCCGGCACGTTCCTAAGTGATGAGGAATTTAATTTTTGTAAGGCAACTCAATTCTTAAAGACATGTGGTTGCATTTGGAAGTGATCGCTGGAAGGTAGGGCTGTAAATGAACAGAGTAGCTCGCGAGCTCAGCTTGATTCGACTCGTTAAGACTTGGATCGTTTAGTAAACGAGCCGAGCTTGAGCTCGACTATTCGGCCCGTTTACTAAACGAGCCGAGTAGCTTGGCTCGTTTGACAAAAGCTCAGCTCGTTAAGGGAGACTTGACTCGATTAAAGAAGTTCGTTTAATAAATGACTAAACTCGGCTCATTAAGGGTTCAACTCGTTAAGGCTCGAGCTGAGCTCAAGTTTTTGGCTCATTAAGTAAACGAGCCGAGCTCGCCGAAGCTCGATTCGGCTCGGCTCGTTTACACCCATACTGGAAGGTCACGAAGGGAGCATTGGTTGTGGCTTGTGGAGTCAAAATAGGGACACTATTAGAGCTGCTCGTGGTGCGGCCCGATTCGGATTCCTAGGAATCTGATGACCGAACTGCTAGTCACGATTTTTTCAAAATAAAATCTATATCCAGACCAAAAGTCCTATGGTTCGGTTTCAATCCAATCCGTGACTCGTGAATCGGTTACGATTTATCCACGAATTATGCTACGTAAGCAAGCAAAAATTAAACACTAGCATATATCGTACACTAACACTATATATTCATTCGAAACCAAAGACCATTAACTACATTATAGTTCTAGTCTTCTAGACATCAATGCAGCTCTACACATCCATTCAAGTTCAAAGTTCAAACCTGATTCAACCAAACACCCAAATGAAAGCAATACATGTAGTTCCAATCTTTCAGACATTTATTTATAGTTGAAAAAAGGTAAAAGATTCTTTCGTTCCTTATAATTATTTAATCGGTGGATAGGAGCATACTCTGGATCGAAATCATGGGGAGTACTGCTTGATCATTTCTACTAATTTAAAGCCCCAATTCGAATTCTTTTTTGTAGAAATATCCAGTTGGCTAACTTTCCAATATATATATAGAAATTTTCAGGTAAGGATCTTAAAACGAAGACCTTATATGCGGACCTTCCCATTTCTCGCTTTTCCCGATTGGATCTCGATGATTTGAGCCGCTCAATATGATCAGAATATGATTTTAAGGGCACCTGCAAGAAATTGTCAAAAAAAATGTCCGGAAAGGGCTTGACTTGAGCAGGGTTTTTTTTCTGAACCGTTTAATAAAAAACTTTTTGGAACTGTTCGGATGAAGCCCTTCCCGGTCATTTTTTTTGACGTTTTCTCGCGGAGACCTTTAAAATTACGTTCTGATCATATTGAGCGGCTCGGATCATCAAAATTCAATCGAGGTCTATGAGGTCCTTATAAGAAGGGAACTCATATATATATATATATATAGAGAGAGAGAGAGAGAGAGAGAGACCCATAAATTATTTTATTTTCTTTTAACTGTTTAATATGTGGAAGGTCGTATTTTGATTAAGTTATGTGTCTATTCAAGTGGGTATACAGATATGCTTACCGTTGTGTACCAGACATTTGGAGAATTGTTGAACTACGAGTTTAGTAATGTTTGGAGGTGTTAGTAACCAGCGGGGTTCGATTTGATGACTGTTGGTAAAATTTTAAATTTTCCCAGGCAATACCGGTACTTCATTTTGTCTAGTACCGATACCCATCGTCCAAAGAGTGGCCCATTTGTCAATTTGGGGTGCTAGTACCGGTACTGCAAATTGCCCAGTACCGGTACTTGTTGTGAATTTTCTGAAAATTCAGCACGCTTTGCAGACTTTTATAAATACCCCCCTTTACCATTTTTTACACTCAAACCCACAAAATAAACCTAGAAACACCCCCGCTCACCTACCCCACTCCAATCTCACTCAAATCAATTGATTTCTACCTCTAATCTTCAAGATCCAATGGCTTTCTACCTCAAACTCACTTGATTCTCGCGTTTGGTGAACAAAGGGTAAATTTTGTGTTCTTGCTCTCACTCCTTGACTCTCAATCATGGTTTTTTTTTCTCCTCTAAATCACTTGTTGATCCATGCTTGTTTATCTTATTTTTGAGTTATATCCACCATAGATTTTGTAGCAAAGCTTGAGAGGAGCTTGTTGTCAATAGATTTGAGCTTATAGCACCTGGTACACCTAGGGTTTCGCTCAAAACCCACTTTAGTAGGGATTTCTTTATTTCTCTACATGTTATGTGGTGAGAGGAGCCTGTTCTTGTTAGTGTTTAATTGCTATACATGGTTCGGGTGGAACACCTTAGGGTTTGAGGATTACATATTCTTATGAATGATGTATTTTTGTCTTAATTGTTGTAACCTATGAGTTATTTGTGACGTGTTAGTTAATGTTGGTATGTGTGGAATGAACAATTGGTTTCGATGTCAATTGTAATGATATTGTGGTTGTCATTGTGAAGTCTAAATGTGGAGTTTACTGTAGCGCAAGGGGTGGAAATACAGAATTGTAAGGGGTGGAGTTTATTGTGACGCAAGAGGTGGAAACACAAAGTGCTTCATTCGAGCAGTTTTTCTTTGAATGGTTCAATGAAAACTGCTTGGATGAAGCACTTCTCGATCTTTCTTTTTTTTTTTGGTTGATTTCTTGCAGGGACCCTTAAAATCACAATCTAGACACATTAAACGGTTTGGATCATCGAAATTTGATCGAAAAAGGAAAAATCTGCATCTTATTAAAACAAGGGATTCTTTATAGGATCCGTGGTGTGTGTGTGTGTGTGTGTGTGTGTGTATATATATATATATATATATATATTTGTATTTATTTACATATAGTAAGTTCTCACGGGCCGGTTCGGTTAATCCATGGTTTCGTAATGAAAATCTGTGGACTGAACCGCGAGTCACGGTTTTCTAATTTTTCAATTCGTGTCTAGACCATTAATCCACGGATAAAATTTAAAAGGTATGGATCGGACCGGTTTCACGGTTCAACGGATTTTCTGAGCTGCCCTACACACTTGCAATTGTCGATGCAAACCTACGGCACCGCAGGTTGGGTCACATGAGTGAAAAGGGGATGAAGGTATTGTTATCCAAAGGAAAACTTCCGAGGTTGAAGTCAGCTGAGTTTGGATTGTGCGAAGGTTGTATTTTTGGGAAGTAAAAAAAGTTTAGTATCTTAAAAACAGGCAGACCACCAAAGCCAAAGAAATTGGAGCTAGTGCACACGGATTTGTGGGGCCCTTACCCAATTCAATCCCTTGGAGGTTCGAGGTACTACATTAGTTTCATCCATGTCTCGAGTAGAAAGGTATGGATTTATTTTCAAAAATATAAATCTGATGCCTTTGATGCTTTTATAAAGTGAAAAGCCGTTGTGGAGAATGAAACTGGTCTAAGACTTAAATGTCTAAGATCAGATAATGGAGGTGAATATGATTGTAAGTTCAAAAAGTATTGTGAAGCTAAAAGGATTAGGATGCAGAAGACGTTCCCTGGGACACCTCAGCAAAACAGTGTCGCTGAGTGCATGAACATAACTTTGAACGAGCGAGCACGAAGCATGAGACTGCATGCTGAGTTACCAAATTGTTTTTGGGCTGATGTAATGAGCACTGCAGCTTGCTAGGTAAATCAAAGACCGTCGGTTCCTATGAATTTCAGATTGCCCGAGGAGGTGTGGAGCGAAAAAGATTTAAAACTTTCGTTCCTTTAAGTTTTTGGTTGTGTTTCATATGTTCACATTGACTCTAATGCTCGCAATAAATTGGAAGCCAATTCTAATAAAAATTTCTATATTGGCTATGGTAATGAGGAGTACGACTATCGATTTTGGGATGTGCAAAATTGAAATATTGTAAGCCGGAATGTGATATTCATTGAGTAGGTCATGTACAAGGATCGGGATATGAAAGAACGGGTTGATTCTGTGCCAGAGGTTGAGAAACAAGATGTGGTCGATTTAGATGAGTTGTTTGAGGGTTTGGTGCCAGACAACAGACATGAAGATGAAAAGAGTGTTATTCTGCAAGGATAGAGTTCACCAACTACTGTCGTCAGAAAGTTGTCTTCTAGGGTTAGCTTTCCACCACAACGTTTTTCACCATCTTTGTACTACTTATTGCTCACTAATGCTAGTAAACTAGAGTATTATGACGAGGCTTTATAGAATGAGAGTTTGAGCAAGTGGGAGTTGGACATGAAGGATGAGATGAACTCTTTGTAGACAAATTAGGCGTGGGAGTTGACAGAATTGCCAGCCGGTAAGAAAGTTTTTCATAATAAGTGGGTTTATAGATTGAAGGAAGAGCATGATGGTAGCAAGCGCTACAAGGCTCGATTGGTGGTCAAAGGCTTTTAGCAAAATGAAGGAATTGACTACACTGATATTTTCTCCCCTGTTGTGAAGTTGACTACAATCCGTTTGGTATTGAGAATTGTGGCTACAAAGAATTTCCATATAGAGCAGTTGTATGTCAAGATTGCTTTTCTCCTTAGGGATTTGGAGTGGACGTCTACATGCATTAGCCACAAGGCTTCGCTATGAAAGAGAAGGAGAAAGAGAAAATGATTTGCAAATTGAACAAGAGCTTGTATACGTTAAAGCAAGCACCGAGGCAGTGGTACAAAAAGTTTGATAACTTCATGTGCAGCAATGGGTTTAAATGGCTGGAGGCGGATCATTATCGTTATACCAAGGGATTTGGCAAGTCTTATGTAACAACCCGAATCTTCAAGCACAACGATATTAAAAAGAACACAATTTGTCTTTTATTTCATGAACTATATAATTTATAACTATCTCTAAAGTAAAATAACAACCCACCCTTGCAGCAACTCAGATAAGCTCGCACCACCGGCACTTGACCCACTAACCAACCTACAAGCGAGAGTCCAAAGGACCCCGGGAGTGTGAGAGACATAATAACGTGTACAATATCAACCCTAAAATAACTGCACAACATCAACCACCACATATTAACACCAATCACGAATATAACACATTCCACATAAAGGAACCACATATCTGGTCCTCCTTAGTATATGACGAGTGACGTACCACCTCACTAGCCTCACCACAATCCATTAGCCAACTTGTCTTTTGGCATAGCTTATTAGCCTAATCAACCCATCACATACTAAATAGTTCCACGATATACAGTCATCGCGCATAATACAACCAACAAGAACCGAACATTAATATTGTACAAGAAATATGTATCTCATACTCATCCTCAAATCACCTTGCTATCAAATATAATCCCACCTTACACTCCTCTTCAAAGAACGTCGCACAAGATCTCATCAGAACAAGAACCCATACTTATGCTCCTCACGGCTCCTCCTCCCTAAAGGCCTTTGTATTATTTTTGTTTTGTTTCTCGTTTAAGCTCAGCTAATATATACCATACAATCAGAAGACTAGTTGTGTAAGTATATGACTCCTTTTACTAGAACTTGACACATGCTCTGTAAAGGTGACTAATCAACACATGTCCACCTCCTATCATTTTGTCTTGTTATCAAGTCTATATTTACCTGAAGAATTCAAGGTATAAACTAACATTCCTCACATGCACGTGTACCACATCATCAAAAATAAAGTGTTTTGTCCATTCAACAAGAATTAATATATCAAATATGACATTTCTGAAAATATTGGAGAAATGTATGGCGGGGTATTACATCTTATACTATTTTGTTGTTATATGTTGATGACATGCTCTAGCAGGGTTTGATATTGGGGAGATCAACAATTTGAAGAAGACGTTGTCAAAACAATTTGCAATAAAGGATTTAGGAGCGGCTAAGTAAATCCTTGGGATGAGAATAATCGGAGACAGATCAACGGGGACTTTGAAGCTATCACATGTCGAATATATCAAAACGATGCTCAAGAGGTTTAGCATGGGTGATGCAAAACCTATTGGAACACATTTGACTAGTCATTTTAAACTAACTAAGGACCGGTCACCGAAGACAAGCAAGGAATGGGACTCTATAGGTAAAGTTCTATATGCATCTGCGACATTTGCGATTGGGAGTCTTATGTACGCTATGGTTTGCACACGTCTTGATATTGCATAGGCAAATGGGAGTAGTGAGTAGATACATGAGTAATCCAGAAAAGCAACATTAGGAAGCAGTGAAGTTGTTGAGGTATTTGCATGGTTCGACAGATGTCTCACTTTGCTTTATAAGGGCTAGTCTTAAGTTGCAAGGTTATGTGGATGTAGACTTAGCGGGTGACGTGGATAGTCGGAAGAGTACTATCGGGTTTGTTTATTCTTTGGGTGGTACAGCTGTGACTTGGGGCTCTAAGTTACAGAAAATTGTTGCACTATCAACAACGAAAACCAAGTAGCCTATCAAAAAAAAAAAGAAAAAGAAACCATGTATGTGGTGGTCACAGAAGCAACAAATGAGATGGTATGGTTGTAAGGGCTTCTGGATGAGTTAGGTAGACAATAGAGAAATGAGTGTTGCACGGTGACAATCAGAGTGCCATCTTTCTTGCCAAGAATTTGGCATTTCATTCGAGAACGAAGCACATACAATTAAGGTATACCTTTATTCGTCCACTTCTCGATAGTGGACCGTTGTTGCTTGAGAAGATCTGTGGTGCAGCAAATCCAACGGATATGTTGACGAAGGTTGTGACCGTTGACCAGCTGAAGCTATGCGTAGCTTCAATTGGTCTCCAAGATTGAGGTTATGGAGAAAGGTGTTTTGGGTGTTGATGATTGATGGTGTTTATTGATGACTGTCGAAGTTTGGAGGAGTGCCGCAAATTAGCCTTCAAGTGGGAGAATTATTTAGTGTGAAGTCAAATTCAGTATTTTCTAGAGTTTTAGCATTCTGGTTCGGACTACGCCTTATGTGGTTCGGACTAGGCAAAAGAGAGCAAAAAATCATGTGGCAATGCTGGTCTGGTGTTGTTCGATGCTTGTCTAGGTGAGCAGAGCTGCATGTGTGTGTCTTTGGCATTTTTTGGGTTTTTAGGGCTTCTCTTGTACTCCTTATAAAAAGCAAAGAATGAGCAGCCCCCAATGCAATCTTGTTCATCTTTTTATCATAGTGAAACCCCACAACACCCCGTAGAGAACAATTAAGCGAATTACTTAAGTCGGAACCACGTATATCACGTGTCTTGTTCTTTCAATAACTTGTTTATTTTTCACTTGTGTGTGTTCTATTGCCCTAACACTGATTACTCTTTTAACGTTCTTAAAATTGTTAAATGAATTTTTGTCATTTTACTTTAATAACGCACGTGAGCTGACCTATTAATCCTTAGTCTAACCATGTTGCTCAAAATTTTTGATTCAAGTTAATAATAGCTAGTGAGCATTACCTGTATTCTACTCAACGTTTGGGTATCTTGCTTTGTCCATCAATAGATCAAATAATAATCACCCCAAGCACAGGGTAAAAACATCTAGTAGCATAATAATCCGGAGGACTGGGATCGTACCCACGGGAATAATTTATACGGCTTGATTGGATTTGTAGAAGTAAGCAAGGTTTTCAGTTTTTAGACAACCAACTTTGTTTTACTTTGCGGTGGAAATAAAAAGGCTAAATTAAAAGCGAATTAACTAGGATAAAAAGCAGGTTACGTCTAGGAATTGCTAACACCCACGACTCGAGTAAAATTACGTTTCTCACCCGATTACACGGTTTAAGGTACTCAACTAAGGTTCTTAACCCGGAAGATAAAATGGTTCGATTACCAACTAGCTCTAGAATTTTTTTAGCAAAAACACCTCGAGCGACAGAGCTCCAAGCATCATGTGTGACAAGTAGGCGACGCTCTTACCTACACATGATCAAGGAGGTTAACACCTTAGCAATTTGACAAATAATCCTGAACTATACATCGATTTTCGAACCAAAGATTCAAATTTTTATGGTGAAAAATACAATTTTACTCGAGCCATGAGGTGTTAATCACCCCATGACCTAACCTTGAAAAACTACTCACACATATCTAAAGAGATAGAAGCAAGCAAAAATCTAGCTAACATATTGAAATAACAGGATTTGAAATAAACTAGATTAAACAATAGATCGGGATAGAGGCTACAACTTTAATAAAGACAACAATAACAAAAACTAAACTAATTAAGGCAGGAAATTAAAGATAAGTGCTGGAAATGAAGAACAATGAAAAACACCAAAAAAACAATTCATAAATCTAGTCTAGATCTAAAAATTTGTAATACAATCTATATTTGAAAAAGTGATATCACGCCCTTTATAGTCTCCAAGATTTGCGCATGGTATATTTCAAAGATGCTCCAAACATTCCCTCCGAAGCCCTTGGTACCGATAGCCAACATCTTAAAGAGCAATGCTAGGCTACTCGGTACAGATAGAAAAAGAAATATGGTACTGATACCGAGTTGATTACTGGTTGTCGCTAAAGCCGATCGATACCGGTACCAAGAGACAAGGGGTACCGATATCGAGTCATGTTAGGAGCTTCGGTCTTGAGCATTCGGTACCGATACATTACAATATTTAGTACCGATACCGAGTCTTTAACTTCAGCACTTGCCTCTTGATCCATGTCTTGTCCTCTTCATGCCGTCGGGTCACCTTCGGGTCAATGTCTTTGGTACGCTTTGAGTTTTAAAACTCCTGTTTTGAATGATTTCTCTACAAAACGAAACTTAAAATACCTTACGTGCAAAAGTAATTAAAAACAACTAAGTTATCAATAAAATTAACTAACCTAGTGTAGAGAATTGCAAATTTATTTAAATTGCGAAAATCGTTTAGTGCGCAAAAGAAGTTGTATTATTAGTAAAGTTATGCGTTTGCTTGTGGGGGTGTACGGAGATGTGTCTATTATGGTGTATCGGACACTCAGAGAATAGTAAAATATTAGTTTTGATGTTGTATTGATGTTTGGAAGTGTTGGTACCAAGTTGGGTTCGATTCGGTGTCCGTTCAAATTTTTCAATTTTCTGTCCAGACAGTACCGGTACTGCATTTTCCCAGTACCGGTACCCAGTGTCCAGAACTTGTTTCATTTGGCATTTTTAAGGTTCCAGTACCGGTACTGCATTTTCACAGTACCGGTACCCGTTGTGTTTTTCTGCAAATTTCAGCACGCTTTTTGAATCACTATAAATACCCCCCTTTACCATTTTTCACATCCAAACACCATGAAAACATATCTCAAAACCCTCTCTCACCAACCCCACTCTAATCTCACCCAAAACTCTCGATTTCAAGCTCAAATCTTTAAGATCCAAGGGTTTTCTTCCTCAAACTCACTTGAATCTCACATTTGGTGAACAAGGGGTAAGTTATGTGCTCTTACTCTCACTTTTGGGCTCTCACCCACGTTTTTTTTTCTCTCTCTCCTCTCAATCACTTGTCGATCTTTGTTCACTTATCATGTTTTTGGGTTGTATTAACTCTAGATCTTGTATCTAAACTTGGGTGGAGCTCGTTTTTGGTAGATTCAAGCGTTTAGCTCTCGGTAGACCTAGGCTTTTGCTCAAAACCCACTTCGGTAGGAATTTTTCTCTCTTTCTCTACATGTTTTTGTAGTGATTATGTATGATATTAGTGTTTGAATGCTATATATGGTCCATGTGGAACTCTTTATGGCTTGAGGATTGCATATTCTTTGAAAGTTGTATAGTGGTTTTGATTGTTGAGATTCATGAGTCGTTTGTGACGTGTTGGGATAATGTTAACATGGGTGGAATGTGTATTTGATAATGTGATAGTCATGGTGAAGTTGAATGTGAGATTTTACCGTAACGTAAGGGGTGGAAATATAGAATCGCAAGGGGTGGAATAAATTGTGACGCAAGGGGTGGAAACACAAAATCGCAAGGGATGGAAATTCGTTGGAAGAAATGCGCGTATGCATGTGCGGGTCGTGTATGAGAATTGCTATGATACTTGCAATAGGTGTTGGAATGCATTGTATGAGATTGCCGTTAAACTTAACTCGCTGTGTTCATGCATATCATCTCATCACATATAGAGTTTGTAGAGATTTTCCTACTAGGCTAGTGTAGCTCAATAAAATCCTTCTTTTCAGGTTCTTGTGCCGAGCAGTAGCTTGCATTGCATTGGTACTCCGTGTGAAGGCATTTTGGAAGCTAGCGAAGTTTAGCTATTTGATCATCTTTGTAAATCATCTACTTTTGTTAAAGATACTTTTGTAACTAATTCCTCTTAATTTCTTTTGACTAAACCATCTGTAATTCCACAACTCGCTCATACTTGTATTTAGCTTAATTTGGGCCATGGTGCCGTGGATGTATTTCTCAAAACTTGAGGGCTTTGTTTGTAATTAAACAAGTGAGAAATTATTTTGGGTATTATTTATCTTATACGAGGATCTTTTATCGAAATGATTTATAGATTTATATTTAAAACCGAGGGTGTGACACCTAGCGTACCCTAAATTGTAATATCAGGTGCTTATCATATCTAACCGATGTGGAGAGGTCCCAAAGGTTATTAAGTGTTCACTCATTCCATTCCTCCCAAGTAATATGAAACTCTATTTCTTTAACATCCCCTCACGTGTAGTCGCGTTTGAGTCTATCACGTGTGGCCAATTTTTGAGTCCTATCATCGATGGGTTCTATCATCTCGCAGTCTCTTTGCCGGTCTGTTATCACGGAGTGTGGATTGTGAATTTTTAAAATGTGGCGTGGAATGAATAATAAGCCCCGCTCTGATATCCTGTGAAAACTTTATATTCATCTCAAAATCAATTGTGAATGAGTGAAAAATTGCCAAATGAATTATGTGATCACTCATTTCACTTCCAAACAATGTGAGATTACATTTCCTTTTAATAGCTAGGGACTTGTAATCGTGGTTTGGGAAGTGGCACATATGATTTCTGAATAACAAGAGATGGGCACCCGAGGTTCAAGGCAATTAGCAAAAACTCAATCAGAGATATTCCCCCCATCCGTTTATAGTTCCTCCCCTGCCATTTATATGTCTAGGCATTTAATATTTTAGGTATACAGGCATCATATAGGAACTGAATAATTATTTCATTTGATGGATTTTATTTTATTGGAAAGTTAAAAAAGGATTTTATATGTATTAATTTAGATGTTTTATTTTTTATTTTTACACTTGTTAGGATTGTTTGACTCAAGGATAAGAAGATTCATTTAGAACTCTAACGCAAGGTTAGGATACTTGTCACTTTTGTTTTGTTTCCAGAAGGTATGTGTGCATAAATAGTTCGATGCACGTCAATTTCAAACAAGATTTAAGAATTCATGCCCGTCATATAATTTTGAATGTATTTTTTAAATCTATATACACAAAAGTCTTTGCGGGTAGCTTTGGTTCTTCTGTTTTTATATCACTCCTTGGGTGACCGAGGATCCTTTAGCTTTGACTCCTGGAATTATTCAGGAGCTATCTTACTAGTTATATAATACTCATTTTACTGTGACAGTTAAAGTCATTTTGTTTTTATTTTTTTTGCAAATGAAATATATTTTTATTGTTAAAATAGTACATTTGTTATTTTAAGTTTTTGGCCGAAAAATTATTTTCAATTCGCCTTAACCTGGGGAAACAAAATATAAACCAAATTACAAAAAGTTTCGAGGGAAAAAGAAGAGTCAAAATAGGTATTTGTTTTGATGACTTTTTTGACTTTTTTTTTTTTTTTACAAAATATTTGACCTTTCCGAGTTCTCTCATCTGGACATTTCTTAAAGTAAAAAATTGTGACACATAAATAATGAAGTTTTTAAAAAATAAAAATTAGACAACTTGCAATAAGAGTTAAATATGCATTTAGTAGTTATTGATAGTTTTAACAGTTGGGAAATTAATCACGGTAAAAGCTGCTCATAACATTGCTCGAGCAGCTTTATCTAGTGTGTAATGATGTATGACGTTTATTTTTAATATTATCTATGGGTTGATATTGTTCGTATAAAAATAAAATAAAAAAAACAGTTGGGAAACCAGTCATCTTGGGGTTCCAATACGTTGGGGTTCACAGGACCTTCTCCCAGCTCGGTTTCAAACAAGTTTTTCTCACTACTATTACTCCTATCTCTCTCATTTTATTATCCAAAAAACATCCTTCAAAATCTTTATCAAACAACTTCCACGTGCTTTTTCAAAAGTTTCCGTACCATATATAGAAGTTAAAAAAGATTCTATTCCATATATAGAAGTTTTCGTATAATTTTGTCATGGTCACTGTCATTGCCATTAAAACGGCAAGAATGTTGTTCATATGTTTATTCGAACTCCTGCTATTTTCAACAAACTTTATTATTTCGAGGGACCAAAAATCGAATGAAATGATACAATCCTTTACAGATATCGAATTGAGCTTATTCTTTAGGAAAGCCTCTTAAGACAATAGATATTACTCCGATACAAAAAATGATGCATTGAGAATTTCGGAATAGTTTAATAGAATTCATACATGTGTATCGATACTCGTAAAATATGAATGGAAAATGTAAAATGTCGTCTTTATGTGGGGCTCTTTATGTGTATATCGTCCACTTTCTGTTCGACAGTGATTCACATAATGGATAAAAAAATTTAAGCTACTTACTGTATTCTCTGTTACTTTACACAAACTGCTAATAATAAATACACAAATTTCTTTAGTAATTTTCAAATGTATTTTTTTTTTTTTGATCCGCTAGTAATTTTCAAATGTATGATAGACAAGTTTAATATCTGAAAATAAAATAGACAAAGGAAAACCCTGGAAAGTTTCGTCAGCAATAAAAAAATGTTTTAAAAAATAAGAGAAAATAATATAGTTTTCATTACGTGTTAAAAATTGTATACTTAGATTTAGAACGTCTTTATCAATTATTCTAGCTACAGTGTACTGTACTAAATCAGACTGATTTACTTTGGATTAACTTAACTTGTATTGATTTTTTCGGTCCATCTAGATGATAGGGATTGAAAATGTACCAAAAAAAAACGACCCAACTTGAAAAAACCAAAGGGAGAAGACAAAAATAGTGCAGAACTTTCTTGTTTCCCATGGAGTATATTCTTAGTTTTAGTTATAAAAAAAAATTGACTACTAAATATATATGGAGTAACTTTTTTATTTTATTTTATGTTTCTTGTCAAAATAAATTCAAAAAGCTAGTAAATGTTTAACAAAACAAAATTTCAAAATACAAATATAGACAAATTGTCCAAAGTAATACTAGTTGCTGTGTTTGAGAATTTTTTTATAAGAGTAATGATTGGAAATATGGATAATAAATGGAGAGAGATAGAAAGAGAAATGAGAATAATGATTAAAGATAGGGTAATGAGTGGAGAATAATGATTGAAAATATGGGTAATTAGTGTTTTTTGACTTGGAAAAAAATTTCCAAATCTTAATCCAAACAAGGCAACTACTTGTCATCTACTTCCTCTATCTCAATTCGTTAGTCCTTGGGGGTTCTACTAATTTTTAAGTGTTTATATCTTTCGATTTATAACAATTTTGAATGCATTTTTAAATAGAAAAAATAATATATTAAATAAGATTCATTTGTATATGAAAATTTCTATGAAAATAAAGGTATGAACAATCTTAGATTCAGTTAAAATATAATGAGGGCCAAAAAAGATGAAAATAGTTCTTTATACAACCATATGAATGATACATTCGAAAAGCGATCTCCCTCTCAACCCTCTCTCTCCCTCTCTCTCAATCCTAGTCACTACAACTCCTATTCTCCCTTCCCTTCCCCTCCCCCGTGGGTTTCATACCTATGTGCGGCGGTGTAACGCCCCGATTTTCGGAAGTAAAATCGGAGGTATTAAATACTAATTCTCGAAAAAACTTATTAAATCCAACTTGAAATCCAAAACAGATAATTCGTCCTAAGGATTCATCTATTACAACTATTGTGAAAATATTAAAAATAGTCTTTAAAGGGATAAGCTAAACAGATAATAGAGCCGTCTTCTAGGATTGATATGGGTCCCAAGCATATTCTGGCTCAACTCCCACTTCCGGATTCTCTTCGGTATAGAATTAGTCACCTTCGGGATTCTGCGGTTCTTCCTGATTTTCTGCAAAATCTGACACGGATGCCAGGAAATCCGTGCCTGTCTGAAAGAGTTCACCCCGTAGTATAATCCAACCCAGATACCCCTCTTACAATACAGTTAGCAATCAAACAGGAGATAATTATACGAACAAGTAAAGCAGAGATAATTCACATAACTTGATTCTTTACTATCCATTATCTTAATATGAAATCTAAGATCCCTCCGTGAGATCTTTCCTCCCCAACCACTAGCCATGCTCGGTCCCATGAGATCACTTCCCTTTGTTGTCGCAGGAACACCTAAGTTATGTACCGAGTGTGCACCCCCAATAACTACAGCAAGGGGTAAGCTTATCATGCCTGAATCACGACTAGGGTTCGCCTATCTTATAAACCACATCACAATCATTTCACAATCATCACTGGACACCCGCCAGTCTATCAATTCATCACTGGACACCCGCCAGTTTCAATTCTCATCACAATCTCATCATATCTCAATATCACGCCTGCAGGCAACCTCTAAACAGAAAGAAACTTCACAATTTATCCATTACTTAGCATCGTCTATGTGATTTCTATTTCGCATACCACCCCATGTCCCTAGGGTCCAATCTAACATTCAAATGAAGCATTAACACCATATCATTCTCAATAATAATTAAAAACGAATAACAGACGGGTCAAAACAATTATTAGGCAATGCAATCACATAACTTTTTATGACTGGGCCGTTGCCCTTAATCTCGTATGGTCACAAAGTCATTAAGAATGAAAGAATTAATTAATTAAGATTTAAAAATAATTTTCTAGACTTTTGTTAATTAATTATAAGTAATTAAGTTAATTAAACACTAATTAAATACATTAATTAGGTAAAAATATTAGAATAATTATCGTAACCTTAATAAAGGTCCTAACAGTCCTCTATAATAAGTTCGAGTGCTAAAAGTTGGGTTTGGATGCTCACGGAATTATTTTAAATAAAACGATTTATTTAATAGGCAAAAGAAGAATAAATAGATAATAAATAATTAAATAATTAAAAATATATTTATTCTAACAAAGTATCATCTTAGGACTGTAAGAAGTCTAAATAAAATTATTCGGAATTATTAACCTCTTTTATAATATTTTAAAGTATTATTATTAAGAAACAATGCATAAATAATAATAAATAGTTAATTAATTAAATAAAATATTATTTTAATAACACATCATCCTTGAGATGTAAGAAGTCTAGGAAAAATAGTTTAGATGTTAAAATCATTGTTTGTAAGGTCGCAATTATTTTTCGTTTGTATCTTTAATTAAAAATAAAATAAATAGCTAATAACATAAAAAAATTATGAAACCAGTAAGTTATGATCTTTGATATGTTAGAAAACTAGGAAAAATAGTTTGGGGATTTATAGAGTAGTTTATAAGGTCGCAATGATTTTTAGTTTACAAACTTTTACACGATAACGAATAAAAATTAATAAATAGTTAAATAAATAAAAAAATATGAAATTAACAAGTTATGATCTTTGGAGTACGAAAAGTCTAGGAAAAATGATTCGGGGGTCAAAATCGGTGTTCGGGACGTCGAAAGATCGATTCGAACCAAAACAGTGTGAACCGCAAGGTCTGACCGTTTGACCTTGCGGTGGAGCCTCCAGCCGCGACCTCGCGTCTGGTTCTTGCGGTCCGCAGGTTGCGGCCGCAAGGTTCGGGTCAGCCTTGATTTTTTTGCTTTTTTGCTACGGTTTTGATGCATGGGCTTGCGAGGGTCATTGGGTTATGTCTAAAAACACTTAATATACTTAGAGGAGGCTTCGTATCGAATTATAATACCTCGAATTGAGTTGAATTGGTTTTCGATCGAAAACTTGAAATTGGAGAAGATGACGTCGGTTCCGTCGATCGAGGGACCTTGGGGTCGAATTGGTTGATCTTTGGGGATGCTAGGAGTCGTGTGAAGCAATTCGATCGATTAATTTGAGTCTTGGATGAACGAAACCATGAAACCCACTTTTCTCTCTATTTCTTTTTCTCTCTAAAAATCTATGGATCGTAGTTCGGTTCTCTCTAGTTTTTCTCTCCTTTCTGGCTCCGTGGAAGGTGGTGAGTATTGTACGTACCCTAGGGTTGGAGTCGTAATGTATTTATAAGAGAATTTAGATGTGGTAGGATTAAATCGAGTCCTAATCGAATTGGGTTTTTAATTGGACGAATTTAGCTCGGTTCTAGGGTTATGGAGGAGGTAGAGATCGAGTAGGAGTAGGAGAGATTGGAGAGACGTACATGCATGCAATGATATGTATGTATAATATGAAAAATATATAAGAACTGTAGATACCTCCCAGACGGGGCATCACCATACAGTTGTATCATCACTGTGTTTGCTCGATTGGTTGCTCGCTTCATAAACCAAGATCGTGGATACTTCCATGGCTAGAGGTATCACCACACGATAGCGGTTATCATCAAAACAGAGTCGCCACCTAGTTTGTTAAAGCTAGGAAAACAGATAGAGATTCTGGATACGGAAGCCAAAAGTACAGCAAGGGGAAGGTGTTAGGCACCCCTCTCTGCCTAGCCGCAAGGCTAGCCCATAATCATTCAACATAAGACATGTACATGCTTTATCTAATCTATACACGTAGTCTGTTTTTATGCCTTAATCAGTCAATAAGTGAGCCAGGACTGTAAATAAATCATGCGTCAGAAAGCAGAAAACAAATCAAAACTATGCCAGCAGATCGATCACTCGGCCGGCGAATGGATGTCGTGGCGAGGATCATGTTGATATCAATGTACCGGCCGAGGCATCGAAGCCCCGGCTGGTGTTCTTCCTCACACCAGACAGAAAGTTTAACAGACTATCGGAAGGCTACGATCAGTAAATTAAACATAAAATAAACCAAACCAGAGGCCGTTGGGCCTCACCACCTTGATCCCTCAGTTGCTTGATTGCTTTGGATCGATGGAGATTGACTGATTGATTGCTTCTTGGACAAAACCCTAGGGCTAGGGTTTGAACTCCGGGGTTGGATCGTCTGATTGATGGCCGCCTATGGAAGGTTGGGGCTTTTGCAGAAAGGGTTTTTGGGAGTGTATAGCCAGAATTTCGTGGCTTGAATGTGTATAGATCTGAGGATTTTCGTTGTATTGTCATCCCTATTTTCGGAGGCCAAAGGCCTCTTTATATAGGCAAAGGGATGACACACTTCGTCCAATCAAATCACGGGGTTACAATTGCATTTGCATTGTAACTCGAACTCTTCAACGTAATCCCTGAACGTAGCCCGAACGCATCGGAGAGGCGGTGGATCGATCAACCGACAGAAGGTTCGAGAGTCTGGAAAAAGGCCGATCTGGCGGTCGAGCAAAGGATGTCACGGCCTGGAAATGGATGTAGCGGCCGAGCCATTGATTTTCCTAACACACTACACTTCTGTCTGAAAGGCTATTTGGCTCTGGATTGGGTCCTCTAAGTGGCTCAGAGTTCGTACCATAAGTCCATGCGTTTCATCAAAAAGCAATCAGCAATCATCGAATCCGTATCATCATCGGGATGGTCCCAAGGTGGGAGTTGAAATAATCGTTAGGCCAAATTGGGGTGTCTACAGATGCCCCTCTTTGACTGAGCTCAGACGGATCGCGAGACATGTTTGAGTAAAAGTCAAAACTGTAAAAGCAGCTCAATTTGGTCCAACCACTATTCCAAGGGTTTTTGAAAAAAGTTTTGTTATGGTCGGGCCGGGAGGCTGCCTACGTATTCCCCAAGGAAAATTCAGACCAATCATAGTTCAGGGCAATAAAAAGAAAAAGTTTGGAGGGTTAGAGACAGAAGACGTACCTTCGGGCTTTAAAAGCCGTAGTGCAACGTACCTGGGTGGAGCCAGGGTTTTGGCGGAAAGTAGTTGAAGGAGCGCGGGGCTACCGGGGAAGTTTTTTGCGGAGAGTCATCTTAGCATTTTGGGGTAGACCAGTACAAGGCAGGTGTGTTTGCTTTTCTTGATCATCCTTACTTTAACTGAGAGAAGCTCGGTAGAGTAGCCTATCCTTGCGAATGAGCTGGAAGGAATTGATGTAGTTGGGCGGAATCCAAGCCATCTGCGGGGATGAATCGGATGCCAGTTTTTGAGATAAGGGGTGGAACCCAAGTCATCTTCCGGAGACGAGTTGGATGCCGTTGTTTGAGATGCAGGAGGCGCAGGGGCCTGTAGCTGAAGTACGGAGTGTTGGTTGTGATTACGAGCCTGAGGTGTTTGAAGCTTTGATTGGACCGAAGCGCGGAGCTGGTTTTGATCATAAGGCGAGAGCCTAGGAGACAGAACCGAAGCGCGGAGCTGGTGTTGATAGTTCAAAAATCTTTGCCTTCCGAAGGTAAGAACTTGAGATGTTCGAGCTTTGGCGTGATTGAAGCGAGGCGTGGAGCCAGTTGTATTCTGATGGTCTGTGCATGGAACTTTCTCATCATAAAGATTTGGCTTTGAGCCAAAGGATCGAGGTTCTGGACCGATCAATAAAACCGAGGCATAGAGCCGGTTGATTGCAAGATGGACCTGCGAGTGAGAGATGCAAAACATAGCATGTATGTATGATAATGTTTGTTAGATGTGATGTGAATAGATGATTATGCAGACTCGATGTGTTTGATGCAATGTGTGCACGGGCCCGTGCGTGTGTGTTTGATATAAGCTTAGAGCTTCTTTCAAGTTCCGGACTTGAGCAATCGGAGCGTAGAGCTCGAGCATTGGATAGGCAGAATCCAAGCGTTCAAAGTACAGGCTTTGAGCGTCTGTACACGATGGTTGGGCATTCAAGCGTAGAGCTTGCGCATTCAAGTGTAGAACTTGAGCATCCCGGTACATAGTGGTTGGGCTTGTTGATTGGGATGGCATAGAGCCTGTTGAGAGTTATTACGGCTTTGAGCTAGTTGAATTGGTTACGGCTTTGAGCCGCTGAGATAATGGGCGTAGGGCCGCTGAGATAATGGGCTTTGAGCGGCTGAGTGGTACAGTTGGGATAGTTACGGCTTTGAGCCAATTAAGATGGTTACGGCTTCGAGCCGGTGAGATAATGGGCTTTGAGCCATCGAGATAATGGGCTTTGAGCCGAGATAATTACGGCGTGGAGCCGTTGAGTAATGGGCTTTGAGCCAATTGAGCGAGCGTAGGGCTGCTTGAGAGCGAATATAGGCATGGAGTCGCTGAGTTTGATAATTGTGGTGGCGTAGAGCCTACTGAGATAGCTGTTACGGCGTAGAGCCAGTTGAAGTGGTTACGGCTTCGAGCCAATTGAGCGAGCGTAGGGCTTCTGAAAACGAATATAGGCATGGAGCCGCTGAAATAGGCGTGTACAGGTTTGGAGCCGTGGAGATGATAGATATGCGCTTGGAGCCACTAAAATAACGGGCTTCGAGCCACTGAATAGCTTGAACATGGGCTTTGGGCTGTTTGATTGGCAATCATGGGCATTGAACCGCAGGGATAATAGGCAAGGAGCCTGCTGATAAGGGGTATAGGCCTGGAGCCGCTGTAGTAAAGGGCTTTGAGCCGCTGTTTGAACCATTAAGCTTGGAGCTGTTGATGGAGCCACTGAGGTCTAGGGCCATTGACGAGCTTAGAGCTGCTGATAATGGATACAGGCCTGGAGCTGTTGAGATAATAGGCAAGGAGCCTGCTAAGGAAATGATGAGAGGCGAGGTGCTGAGATGATAACTTGGACATGGGCTCTGAGCCGCTTGATTGGTGAATATGGGCGTTGAGCCATGATGATAAGAAACCTATCTTGGAAATGGGCTTAGAGCCGCTGAGGTGATAGGCTTAGGGCAGTGAAACCGCTGAGGATGGTGCTGCAGGCAGTTACCGGGCACTGAGCACTTAAGCATAGGTGCAGAGCCGCTGGGCGGGGCCTGTCGAAGGGCTTTTGTTAGCAGTTTGTGGAGAGATAGCTTTTGTGCTTGGGCGTGCCCCCAAGGCTAGTTTTGATCATATTGTATTTTGCTCGGAGATGCTCCAAAGGCTGATTTTGTCGTCGACTCTGTCGGTCATGGACCCAGAATAATAGCTTGAGTTAGTGTACTGAGCAAAACCTGATGCTGCTGAAGGAAATGGATTAGGGGGCCAGTGGATCGATCCTTCGGCCATTTAATAGATGTCTCGGCCGAGGAATCGATTGCTCGGCCGAGGGAACGTCAAGAGTCAGAAAATCGATTTAAGTTCTGTTTAATCGATTTCGCGGTTCATTCTTCTTTTTTTATTTCTCCTCCCCGGCCCTTTGTTCTTCCTCTCCCCTCGCCGACCACCCTTCGGCCACCGTCATTCCTCCTCCCCTCTTGCCGCCGTCCGGCCATCATCTCTCCGGCGTTACTGTTCACGGTCAGCCACCATTCTTCGCGGCTGTTATTGGTTATTGCTGGCGTTCTTTTTCTTGCCTTGAGTTACGATGGCTACGCCATCTTCCACAGACGCGGCGGGTTCTTCCTCGCACCCTCCATGTAGGTGTGAGTATCCATCGTCTGATGAGGAGACGATCGAGGAGCCGGGCCCGTTTGATGCTGCTACTTACATCTTTCCTTCGCGTAGGTTGGGCTATGGTGGTTTCTTGCAGTACCGTCCTCCTGTTGGTGGCTCAGGAGCCGAGGTGGTTCGCCGAGAGCCTGAGCAGCACTTGAGTGTCCTCAATGTTTTGGTAAGTTTTACCTGAAAAAGTAAAAAGTTTACTTTAGTTTGTAGTTTGATTCATCAAATATTGATTTCTATTCTTGGGATAAAATCCCTTTTAGCCAGGGGCGAGAATGATAAGGACCCGTAGTTTGGGTTGGATTTGTTTTGTTTAAGGAAATCAAGATAAGTATGCCCCCTGTTTAGGCAATGCATGCATTAAGATTGTTTTAGTTTGATGCCCCTAGCTTTCGTTCGTTTTGTGCAATGAGATTAACTCCCTTTTGTCTTTGGCAGAGAAATAGGAGGCTGGAGGCTCGTGGTGGAGGCAAAGAGGCACACAAGTGGTTTCTAATACTGCCCGAGCAGGCTCGGGAGTTGGTTCGTGCTGTTGGTTTCGAGGCATTCATTCTGGGTCTTGACCTTCCGAAGGTCAATTGGTCATTGATGACCTCGCTGGTGGAGAGATGGTGGGATACCACCAATACGTTCCACTTCCCTACTGTTGGCGAGATGACTATCACTCCGGGTGACTTTTCCTTGCTGACTGGCCTGCGAGTTGGTGGTATTCCTCTTCGAGTTGATCCTCGGATTTGGGAGCGAGCAGGAGCTCTGGAGTGGTTTTTGGGCAAGGTGCCCCCTCTTCATTCTCGAGGCCATATTGATCTTTCTTGACTGATCAAGACATACATGAGGGATGACATCCTGACTGAGGTGAGCGTTGAGCAGCTGGCGCGGGCTTTCCTCCTTTATGTCCTTGGGCAAACGTTGTTTGCCAACAAGGATAGTTCGGTGCATACACAGTTTTTAGCCCTCTTACAGCACTTGGGGGATGTTCGGGGGTTTGATTGGGGAGCAGCTGCCCTGGCTACTTTGTATGGCAACCTCGGAGCCTGTTCTCGGGACAAGAGTCCCATCATTGGAGGTCACTACCGGGTGCTTGAGGTACATTCATTTTTCCTTTGCTTCCTTTTCTTGCTTTCCTGCTAGTATTGAACTTGTTTGCTAATTCCTCTTTCAGCTCTGGGCTTTTGAGTATCTCCTTCCGTTTCCCACCGGTACCAGGCATGGGAATGTGAACACTATTCCTCGTTATGGGCGATGGTTGACGGGACAGCGGAAGCCACGGTCACCTGTTTTGAGCCTTCCTGAGTGGCGGCTAGTTTTGGACCGGTTGACAGTCGATCAGGTACTTTCCCCCTCCTTTTGCATTCCTCGCTTTTAGATTTCCATATCTTTATGCCATAGCTGATTTGTCCTTATTCTGCAGGTACAGTTTGACCCTTGGGGGTGTGTTCCTGAGGATGCTCCTCTTGCGCGTTCTAGAGTCTTGGACCGTACTCGCAGCCTGCTCGAGGGTCCATTTTGTCGAGCCTGGTACTTAGGTGATCGGGTGGCCAACCAGTGGCGCCCACATGCTGAGGCACTCCAATTCTTTCCTCCTCCTCTTCCAGCATCGATGAGGTCTACTTCTTTGATGTCTAGAGCTGATTTGAAGAACGCTCGGCTTAGAGATTGGGCGGGTTTGCTTCTCCTGGCGGGTGACTATACGGAGTACTGCCGCCTTTTCTTGACTCCTGCTGCTGCGGATTCCTCACGATTCTTTGCGGTTCCTCGATTCTTTGCGATTCCTCCTCACTCTGCTTTGGCACATGCGGGGCTCCTTCTTTCGTCTCCTTCCATTACGATGATGGAGAGGAGAGGCGTCTGGCGCTTACTCGCTTGACGACCCAACTTTACACGCGCAGGGCTTCTCGTATATCTTTTGAACTTGTTTCCTTGTTAGTGCCTGCTATTTCAATGTTTTGAAATGTTCGATTTGCCTTTGCAGGTGCCTGCGGAGGTGGTGCAGGAGTGGCTGCATGCTTATCAGAGTGCGGAGCCTTTGGTCCGGAGACAGCGCCGCAGGATCCTTGAGGTATGATTTTCCCATGTTTTTCATTTGTTTTGCATATCTTCTTGATTCTGAGCACTTGTATCCTTCTTTGGATGCAGCTTGAGGCTGGGCGAGCACCAGTTGCTGATGGAGGGGATGTGGAGGCTAGCGGACAGTCCTTGTCTTCTTCCCAGAGATCACCTAGTTTTTAGGGCTTCTTTTTCCTTTTCCTATTCATAGTTAGCGGAAGATAGATAGAAACTATATTTGTATAGTGAAAGCAACCACAGCAATGGTTTTGATTTAATGGTTTTATTGAAATGCTTTTTGCGTCCCTGAAATGCATAGCATGGCTCTGAACAAGTGTTTACTGATAGACAGTAGTTTGTGAAAAGGAAATGCTAGCCGAATAATCGATTACTCGGCTGAAAAATTATTGTTGCGGCCGAGGTATTGATTATTCGGCCGCTACTTTTGTTTTCCCAAGGACGCTAGGTTTTGCTTTAGCCAAGTGGCATTCTTATTCCTTTGTATGCTTAGTCTTTAATTTCTTGTCTTTTGCTTTTGCCATATTCTATAGTCCGTTTGCCAAGCTCGAAAGTTTTCGAAGTTTCTTGCTCATTATATCGATGACCTTTAAGTTAGAAGGGATGAACAGCAATTCTCGTGTCCTCTAGTCGTTGCCAATTCCTTGAAAGCAACATACTTATCTTTCGCGAGTTCAATACGCAGGGTTAGCTATACCTATCACTGAGTACAAACACATCGATGTTTTCCTTCTTTCCAAACGTTTAGGCCGCATCTCAATGTGAGATTGCCTACGTATCCCATTCAGGGAATCAGGCCATGAACGTAGTTCCAACACCTTTGAGGTTGGGTTTCCACTCTTGGTTTTTCCTCTCATATGCTCTTGATTTTGCCTAGGTTACCTAATGGAGGTTGAGTCCCTAGCGAGCTTTTACATGCCTTATCTTTTGCCTAGGCTGCATTTTTGCGTTTTCTTGCCCTAGCAGGCTTTGCTCTTACTTTTGCTTGGGCTATTTGGTCACCCAACGAGCATTTCTCTCGCAAGAGGCTCTTGCATTTGAAACTTGTTTAGGAAAGGTATTTGGTTTGGAGATGTTTTTCTGAATCTCCCCTATCTTTGTACTTTTGCAATGGGCAAGCTAACCCTAAGTGTTCCCACAGAGATAGCATCTTCCTTCTAAGGCTTGACAAAAATCTAGTTTCTTAAGTAACTAAAGTTCATCCCTTCTTCCTTTTTGACATTGATACAAGGAACTTGATTCCGTGAAATTTCCCTTGCTTGGCAAAGAGATTATAGCATTCCAGCAATTGCAAAATTTCAAACCATTGAATAAGCATAGTTTTAGAACAGAAATTCACTTAGCAGAAACGAAATGCCCAAACAAGGGCCCAAAAACATATCCTAGCTTGATTTAATAAAAGCAATGTTTTAATGTTCTTTGCCATGTTGTGACTTGCAGCATTCAGGGGCCATCTTCCTTTACCTTGACTTCCTCAATTTTATACTCTTTTCCACCCTCTTCTTTGCCAAACAGAGCCTTTGAACCGGATCCCTCTGTGAAGCTTGCGCTATGGCTACTCCTTTGGGACACGAGCAGTCCCCAAAGGGAAATGTCAGCTTGAACTTCCTCCTCTTCATCTTCTTTGTTGGTTGTGTAGTTATGGAGGAAACCAGTTTCCTCCCCTTGGCTGTATAGCGATGCTAAAGAGATTCCATCGAGTGGATCTTCACATTCTCCTTCCAATTCATTAAAGTTACCCTCCCCTGTTTGATACGGGTCTATGCATGTGAAATCTAGGTCCTCTTCTTCCTCTGTCCACTGGCTGTAGTTGCATTCATCATAAGGATTGACCCATGGCTGTATTTGAAATTCTTCCACCTTTTCTACGAGATTGATTGTTTCCCACACAATGGGAGGCGTTGGAATTCTAGGGCGGTTAATAAGTACCACTATTTGGGCAGGCTCAAAGCGGGCATGCCTTCTCATCATAATGATCCTTTCTTTCTCCTTCTTTCTATTCTCAACCCAGATACGTAGCCATTCATCATTTTCTATAAATGGGATATCAGGATCCTCTAAATTGTGTTTTGCCCAGGAGTGCTCCCTCCACTTCCTTAGTTCTTCCTCCTCTGCTCGTTCTTCCTCATCACTCTCATCGGGATCGATTACTTCTGATTGATCGGACTCAATGTCTTCTTCCTCTTCCATCACGAAACACTCATCCTCCTCTGGGAAGGTTAGGGTTGGTTTGGCTTGGTTGTTTTGGACAATGTACTGGTCAGGATTATACGCAGGGTTGTGAGATAGGTTAATGAGATTTATAGCTCGGGGTGGCTCAGTGTCGGGTGTTTTGGTTTGTGCATCAGGTTGTGGGTGTTTTATGGTACGGCTATCAATAAGATCTTGGATATCATGGCGAAGACGTATGCAATTGTCTGTTTCGTGCCCAGCATGTTGATGGTAGGCACATTGCTTGTTTGGATCATGGTTTGGGCCATAGGGTGGTGGAGGAAGTGGTTTGTTCAAGGGTTTGAGATGCCCCTGACGGCTTAGAATGGTCAAGGCTTGGGTAGGAGTCATGTAGAGGGGACTAAAATTACGGCGGGGCCGGTTTGGGTTTCGGGATGAGCTAGCTTGGAAGGGGTCTTGTGGTGAGGCTGAGTTAAGGGCGTTGACAGAGGCGTGAGATGTACGGGTTGAAAAGGTTTTCTTGGGTGGAGGAGTTTCTTCTTTCCCAATGAGTCCCAGTTTGAGTCCTTCTTCAATCTGCAGCCCAGTAGCATGTAAGCGCTTGAAATCAGTGATAGCCTGTGTGTAGATATGCTTGAGATACTTGGGTTGCAGATTCTTGACAACTATCCTTACTTGATCTTCCTCAGAGGGGCGGCTCTTCATTTTGGCCTTTTCCCTCCACCTAGCCACGAAAGTGACAAAGTCGTCGTTGGACTCTTGCTTGGTCATTTCCAAATCTCGAGTGGTTAGCTCAACTTGGACATTGTATGCATACTGCTTAATGAAAGCATTGGCGATCTCGGGCCAAGTGTGGTAGTGTTCGAACTCCAAGGTGAGGAACCAGTCGAGAGCACTCCCAGTGAGAGTTCTTTGAAACAGTTGAGCGATGAGTTCATCATTCAGACCCATTGGCTTCAGAGTATTGATGACATGACGGACATGGCTGGTAGGGTTACCAGTTCCATTGAACTTTTCGATGTTCGGCATTTTGAACTTTTCAGAAAGTTGGGAATCAGGGAAGAGACAGAGTCCTTCAAAGTCCAAAATTTGGTCTCCTTGGGAACAGGCCAAGGCGTGTTTGATTTCTTTGACTTGTTTGGCTAACTCAGGGTTTTCGGGCCTATTCTCGTTTGCCATTGATCTCTCTTCATCTTCAGCATTTCTTGCTGCCTTTTCTGCTAGCAAAGTAGCGATTTGAGCCTGAAGTTCAGCGATAGTGGCGTCATTGTCTGCCATGGGAATAGGAGGATTGCTCGATGAAGTTTGGGATTTGGTAGATGGTCGGTGTTGCTGAGAAGATGACCGCGAAGTCCCAGGAAGTGATTGGGACTATTGCGGTGAAGGTGTTCGGACTGGTGAAGACGACAGGCGAGATGGCTGCAGCAGCCTCTGTTTGGCGTGGCTTCGGGTGTTGTAAGAGTATAAAATTGGCTGTGGTTGCTTTCTTGGCTTACCTATCGTGCCTGTTTTAAAAGTAAAATACCTGCAAGTTAGTACTTGGTTGTTTGTTTTAGGGTTAGGACTTGGGTTAAAATCCCAACCCTTCTGCACAAAAAGAGTTAGTACAATATGATACAAGGTGTGAGGAAGAACTTGGAAGCAAGATGCAAGTAGGTTCCTAGCCTGTAGGTTCCTGCCTTAGTTTGATAAGTTCTATTGCTTTCTAACACATGTAAGGTCTTGGTAGTCTCAGGGTGCTCCGTTGTCAAAGGGCACCGGTCCTCTCACTAGCCCATCATAGGCAGTGATTGGGTGATTCCCCTTTTGATATACCAAAAGGTATAAGTGACTGTGGAGTTTGCTGGAACCCCTAACATAGCCCATGTCATGCCGGGATATTAGGTGAACTCAACAAGGCTTGTCTGCTCGATGCATATGATAAATGAATTAAATAAGGCATGTATTAGTCTTATGTTGAACTTTTTGGTTATGGCTCTCATCTCCCCAGCGGAGTCGCCAGAAAACTGTAGATACCTCCCAGACGGGGCATCACCATACAGTTGTATCATCACTGTGTTTGCTCGATTGGTTGCTCGCTTCATAAACCAAGATCGTGGATACTTCCATGGCTAAAGGTATCACCACACGATAGCGGTTATCATCAAAACAAAGTCGCCACCTAGTTTGTTAAAGCTAGAAAAACAGATAGAGATTCTGGATATGGAAGCCAAAAGTACAGCAAGGGGAAGGTGTCAGGCACCCCTCTCTGCCTAGCCGCAAGGCTAGCCCATAATCATTCAACATAAGACATGTACATGCTTTATCTAATCTATACACGTAGTCTGTTTTTATGCCTTAATCAGTCAATAAGTGAGCCAGGACTGTAAATAAATCATGCGTCAGAAAGCAGAAAACAAATCAAAACTATGCCAGCAGATCGATCACTCGGCCGGCGAATGGATGTCGCGGCCGAGGGATCATGCTGATATCAATGTACCGGCCGAGGCATCGAAGCCCCGGCTGGTGTTCTTCCTCACACCAGACAAAAAGTTTAACAGACTATCGGAAGGCTACGATTAGTAAATTAAACATAAAATAAACCAAACCAGAGGTCGTTGGGCCTCACCACCTTGATCCCTCAGTTGCTTGATTGCTTTGGATCGATGGAGATTGACTGATTGATTGCTTCTTGGACGAAACCCTAGGGCTAGGGTTTGAACTCCGGGGTTGGATCGTCTGATTGATGGCCGCCTATGGAAGGTTGGGGCTTTTGCAGAGAGGGTTTTTGGGAGTGTATAGCCAGAATTTCGTGGCTTGAATGTGTATAGATCTGAGGATTTTCGTTGTATTGTCGTCCCTATTTTCGGAGGCCAAAGGCCTCTTTATATAGGCAAAGGGATGACACACTTCGTCCAATCAAATCACGGGGTTACAATTGCATTTGCATTGTAACTCGAACTCTTCAACGTAATCCCTGAACGTAGCCCGAACGCATCGGAGAGGCGGTGGATCGATCAACCGACAGAAGGTTCGAGAGTCTGGAAAAAGGCCGATCTGGCGGCCGAGCAAAGGATGTCACGGCCTGGAAATGGATGTAGCGGCCGAGCCATTGATTTTCCTAACACACTACACTTCTGTCTGAAAGGCTATTTGGCTCTGGATTGGGTCCTCTAAGTGGCTCAGAGTTCGTACCATAAGTCCATGGGTTTCATCAAAAAGCAATCAGCAATCATCGAATCCGTATCATCATCGGGATGGTCCCAAGGTGGGAGTTGAAATAATCGTTAGGCCAAATTGGGGTGTCTACAAGAACAAAATAGAATAAGATAAGGTAATAATATTTGTATATATCTATTAAGTAAAATATTTTTATTCATGAAATTAATAATTTTTTAATGGGGATATTAATTCTAAATTTTACGGGTCGTTACAGGCGACAGGAGGGGGAGGCTATGGTACTATCGACTCTCTTTCTTTGTTTTTTTTCTTTTTTTCCTTCTGTCTCTCTAGTCGTCTGTGAGAGTTTTGTCTCTCATTCTACGAGAGTTTTGTTTTTCGTTGAACGAGAGTTATTAGTTTCATCTTTGGACAAATTTTGTCAACAGATCGGATTCTTTGAATCGAGGTTGCTTCACAACGACATTTGTGCTTCAGCATTCTATCCCTACACGATATCTTTGGCGAGGCAATTCATGGCGGCTTAGCAGATCTGTAGTTCTTAGGAATTCATTGGTGCGTTCATACTTGGGTGAAGTGCAATTGATCGTCTGTGTATTTGGTGTTTTTTGTCCTTAACTTTGTATCTTTTCTCTTTTGAGACTCCTAATTAGATGTTAGATAGTTTAAAAGTGCCGCTATTGCGTCAGGTCATGTCTGGATTAGGATGAAAGACATCGATTGCCTTGCAATTTATTTGTTTATAGGAGTATTTGTTAGACGAATTGTTCGACTTTGTTCAAGTTCCTTATAACAATCTTCATTATGTAAGTATTGCTGTATATTTATCAATATAATCTTTTTATTTTGACAAAAAAAATAAATGAATACATTCATGTGATTCATTGAGCGACGACTTTAATGTTAAAGTTAAAGCCGCCACTCAATTTCAATTTCTTGACTCTTGTAGTCAATCATTGCAAAGGATAGAGATGTGATGTCCGTACCATTATTGTTTGACGATGAGTTGTTCTTTTTTCACAAAAAAATACTACTATATGTCACCAAACGGCCATGCTAAGCATAAAAAAGGTAGGACCATGTTGTTTACTTTTCTGTGGATCACTTTTGTGCCCTTTGAAAATAGCATTTTCCTTGGAAAGGTGGGCCCGGCCTTTTGAGTATGAATTAATTCACAATCACACCTATTTTTGGAAATAGCAATGAACTTGTTCTATGCACAAAGTAATCAAGAAACAAAATATGAATATGAAAATATTAGGAGGATAATGAGGTGCATGAACAATATCGATATTCCTACAGTTTAAAGATATTCCTACAGTTTAAAAAAAAAAAAAAAATATATATATATATATATATATTGATTCCTCAACACCACCCATAAAAAGGGATGTGGAGTATGAACTATGAACAAAAATTTTGTTTCCTTGTTTCTCGCTCTCACTTGGGTTTCCAGAATCACCCCTCTCTTTCAGTACAATTTTTAGTAAGTTTTCTCGCAATTTATTATTGTTATCTCAAAATCTTTACCAAACAACCCCTAAGGGACTTTGGAGTAAATTCTCTTGGCTGAACTTTAATATATATATATATATATATATATATATATATACTATAGTACTAGTTAATGGGGAAGGTGCGTAAAATTATATTCTCTGGTGGAGAGGTTTGACTTTTGATCGAGGAATCTGCTTCCCCATCTGTTCGGTCTTCGATTAGGAAAAAGTAACCAAACTTTTCTTTTTGTCTAATTCTCTTATAATTACTCTATGTTAAATGTGGGGTAAAAGACTTGACCATTGCTCATGTGGCTCTTTCTATAAATCGATTAAAGGTCATTACTTCACTTACACTCGATGATGGACGTACGTTATCTTATTTTAGTCTAGGATAGGAAATAGAAGTGAATCAAGAAAGTAAACCTGTGAAATGGATATATCCAACATTTTGTTTCTTTACCTCGTGGGGACAAGGGAACTATAATGAGAAGTTTCCCATAACAAACAACTAATCTCTCTCTCTCTCTCTCTCTCTCTCTCTCCGAATTTTTTTAGAAATATGATTTCTCAATCATAAAAATATGAATTGAACAATTAGCCTATCGAATTCATTTTTAGCTTCCAACAGTACAATTAAAACATCGAAAAAATAGCTAGTATATTACTGCAACGATTTGGTGCTATTTTGACACAACCTCAAACTAAGATCATTGGACTAAACTCATCTCATTTTGTGTGTGAATATACATGTTAACATTGAAAAATATTCTAAGCACGATTTGTGCATGCCATTGTCTCATTGGTATTTGCAACTCCATGTTGAATCATTATTAATAGGGCTTTTGCATACTTTCGTGTACTCTCACTTCTTGTTTTCGGACATCGGTCAAGCTATATTGACATCTCTAGGTTCTTCAAACCCTTGTCTATCATATTTCCACTTACTTTGACTTAAGTAGGGTTCTCATCTTTATATACCAAAAATCATAATTCTTACCATCAAATAATGGCACGGAGGTTGTTGGGCTCCCAAACCTTAATTTCTCGAACATTCTCCATCTTTTTGTGAATTTCCCGGGTTTTTTATTTTTTGGTTGCAAATCTTCAGGTCTCATAATTATTAATAAATCGAGCTCTGATACCACTCTAGTCGCTTAGGATTTGCTTGAGCTCTTGATTAATTGGGAATAAATTAGATGAGCCAATCAAGCACTAAGCTTGCCGATCAAGTTTGCGGAACAGCAAAGCAGGAAACGGGGGAGGAAGCACATTGGCCTTATTCGTTTGGTAACTTTGGGTAGTGAATAGAGAGAGAAATAGGGTAATGATTTAAGAGAGGGGTAATGAGTAGAGAGAGATAGAGAGAGAAATGAAATTAATAATTGGAGAAATAAAGTAATGATTGAAAAACAAAGTAAAACATCAAAACTAAGTGTTTTTTTCTTGGCCGCCACCGGATTTAAGACTTATTCTCGTGCGGGTCCTTCCCCAACAAACCCCAAGGTTGAGTTCGTAGTATCATCATTTAATAAACTCATAAGATGGGAAAACGGAGTGGAAATTTTAGAGCCGGCACGGAGGTGTGGTATAGAGAATTTTGGTACAGGAAGTGATTTGAAGTATAGCCAAAGCAACTCATACACCAGCTAAATAGATTAGCAGATTAAGGTTCTAAACAGGTGATAGTTGGCAACCTAGATAGAGATAAATATCCAACATAAAGCAAAAGAGTACCCATAAACACTAGGGCCCGTTTGTTTTTGAATTTTGGATTTGGATTTATAGGTAATAAGTGTAGAGAGAAATAGAGTAATAATTGGAAATATGGGTAATAATTGGAGAGAGGTAGAGAGAAAAATGAGAGTAATGATTAAAGAGAAATAGAATAATGATTATAATCCAAAACCCCAAAATGAACGAGGTCTAGGCGATGCGATAGTCTAATATCCAAACTAAGTCGGACTACAGCCAAAAAAAAAAAAAAAACCTTGCCTGGAAGATCAACCAATAAACCAACGAGTGCTGCTATTGGTACATATGAAATGTACATATAAATTTTGTGGGGCCCAGATCGGATAACACAAAAATGATCCGAACCGTCCATTATTTTTAAACATCTTTTTATGGAGTCCTATAAAAAATCAGCTCAACCCGATATCGGTAAGGATTTTTTCTGAATTTGTAGGGGCGAAACTAAGTAGTTAAGTAGTTTCGCCCCACAAATTGAGAAAAAATCCTTACCGATATCGGGTTGTGCTGATTTTTTGCAGGGTTCCATAAAAAAATATTTGAAAAATAATGAGCGGTTTGAATCATCTTTGTGGGACCCGAGGTGGGGCCCACAAAACTCATATATACATAATATGTACATTTCATATGTACCCCTAGCATTTTTGTAAACCAATCATATGCCCGCCAGTACCTAAAAGGAGAGCATAACTCTTCAAGACTGACAAGAAGCCAACCAAGACCAAAACTCAAAAGGAAATACCACTCCCAAAGCCCAACAAGCAAAGCAACATCTAAAGAGAGTCAAGAGACAACTAAGAATCAAACATCATGCTGGGAGCCTAAACCTTTACCCTTAATTTCATCATATTCGACTTCCATACTTCCTCATCATCCCCCATATAATCTAGGCCTGTGATCTTTTTAGGTAAAGCCTGTTAATGCCTTCAAAAGTGGATCTAAACAGAACACAATTTTGCTTCTTTCGTACGCATCTCTTCTTGAACTTAGGAATGCCCAGCAATTCTTCAATCGGCTTTTGCTTTCATTTTTCTTTCTTAGAATCCCTCTTTAGCTGGATTGAGGTTAAGGAATCAAGGTGTTGAGCTAAATAGATACCCTCAACTTCTTTTGTCATTTAAAAAACTCAATTCTGAAAGATTCCAAAAGCCGTTATCAAAATCCACTACCTCCATAGTTGAGCCATGAACCACTGTGCCACAATTTCTCCATCTTCCAAGGCAAATTTGCTTTGCTGAGTAGTGACCATCTGCAATCCTTCTTCCATTCAGATCCAACTGAATTAGTCCTCTTCCACTTTATCCCATTGTGTTTCTGCTACCTCCTCAATACTTACCACTTCTTCATTTACTTCTTTTCCCTCTCCATTTATGTTCGTCCCCGTGTCATGATTTTGGACATGTGATCTTCCTTCTCGCCATCATCTTCATCATCTTTTGATTCATCCTCTGGATCGAGCACTAAACTATGTTGCTGAAGATTCCCTAACCCATCCCCTATCAAAGAACCTTAGCATCACTAAACGAGTGAAACACTTAAGCATGCTTATGCATATCGGCTTTTGTTGGAGTATATGTGTAGATTGGAATTGAAGTTTGTGAGGAAAATCATAAAAGAATAAGCTCCTCTGTAGTCTCTTTTCTTGAAAGGGATTAGACCATTCTGTTAGACCTTTTGTGGGTTTTTTTCTGGGCCTTCTTCAATGACTGGAGCCACTAATTATTTTCTAGAGCTCGTCGAGCGCATCATGCATGCTAAAAATCATTTTTATCAGATATTGATGAACACGTTTTAGACCTATTTATATTTGGGAAAAAAAATCGAATATTGAGTCAGTATCGGAGTATAAAAATGTATCAACTTACATCCGATGAACCTGATTTTTTGTAATCGATGCTCTCGATTAATTTCAAAAAAACGAACAACTGTAATCGGTAAAATGATTCTAGAAAATAGTATTCACAAAGAACCACCAAACGGAATCCTATTCTCATTTGGCGGTCTTGGAGCACTAATTGGGCTGCAAGCAACCATCAAAAGTCCTTCAATTGAGGCCACCACCAAAGGGGACCACTCTATCTTTCACTGAGAAAAGCATTCAGGAGCTGTTGGCCTGTCCCTCTCCTCTTTTCTCTCTCTCTCTCTCTCTCTCTCTCTGCAGTAAGCATGCTTGTCCGTGTTAGCTAACTAGCTTTTTTTTTTTTCCTGCATATAATGATAAAGACAAGAGAAAGCATTGAATTGATCAAAAGGAAATGACAGTAACCAAGGACTTGAATTTGCCCCCACCACCATCGATTACCGACTCATTACCCTTTATTCATTCGTCTTTTGTACGTTTGAAAATAGTGGGATGAAAAAGCATTCACAACTACCGAGCAATTGATTATGACTCCGACTAAATTAACAACTGCAAAATTCGCTTTCAGTTTCCTTTTCCCATAAGCTAACTATGGAGTATTACTGTAGTATATATATTAACTTAATTCGCGGCAGAAATAAATAAATTAGGATACTGTTATAGTACTACTAGTGCATGTTAATAATATGGCCTCCAGCTACCAAGAGGCATGCATAGGATGTCGATCAAATGTCAACGTCATCTACCAAAAGCCTTGTTCTTATTGAATCCGAGCAGTGCTTATTTTATCAACAGTCAAGTTCCAGTATTTGACCGTGAAGCCCGTAAATCGGAAACAGACAGTTACGTAACGGGAAGTACCGGTCTATTATATGCATGTGATTTTCTATCTCACCGATATGTGGGTGTGTAGTGGTATCGTTTCAATTTCACCGGATGCATGACCCGAAGGAACGGTATAATGTTATTGAAAGGTTAAAAATGTAGCGACTACGTAACCAACGATATTTAAGACCTTGATACAACATCATCCAGTGCCACTAATTGGAGAATATGTGTGTGTGTCATTATTCCGTCTTTCAGGTGCACATACGTGTGCAAGAAGAAGCTCAACAAGAATAATCCAATAATCAACGTAAAAGAATTGATGACAACATAGATAAAATCAAGTTTCTCATTAGTATTTATTAGTATGTAATTGGCGATGATGTTATGCATGCCTATATGTTGTTAGATGGGATGTTGTCGTGTGCTATTCTGATTTGAAACAAAAGCAAACTAATGTATTTGTGGCGAGAATTATTATACATGCACTAGCGAATGGTTGCGCTTAAAGACACTTCTAGACGTTACCCTAAGCTCAGCATAAATTATACATATACTAGCGAATGCTCGTAACACGAACACATGCAACTACAAGCTAGAGAAAATTTAGTCTATTTTTTGAATGATTTAGTCTTTTTCTTTTCTTTTCTTTTTTTTAATACAACACGTACATATATCTCAAGGGTAAATTTACATCATGAACATCAGCAGGAAAGAATCATAAAAGAAGCATTTCCGTAGGAATATATCTATATACTAGTACTTCTTTTAAAAGCACGAAGGTGTTTCCTATTTTTTGCGTTCCAAAAATGCCCCTTCAAAAAACTTGTAATAACTGACCCACCCTAAATGGAAATTAATGCCGCTTGAAAGCTCTTTGCACCGTTTTTGCTTTGTGTCGTTGTTTCCTAAAGACGCACTTTTCCAAAAAAACGAACCAACGGCAACTCCCCATCTGCCAGACCTTTAAATTAAATTTAAGCGATGTGTACGTCTCTCACGCCAATGCCTCTAGACTCAATTCTACTGAAGATCCCTCCAACGACCAGAATCTCTACATCTATTCTCCTGGTAATTTCACTCCCTCTCTCTAACTGCCCAGAACATGAGACCATGGAACATTGTCGTCAAATTTTCCTTCACGAAACATCCGCCGAAGATGTATTGTAACACCAGCCTTCGAGAATCAGTCTTGTTCTGGTGAGGATTAGACCACAAGTGAGGTCTTCGGTGTATTGCCTCTATGAGGATTAGACCATAAGTTACTGCAAAGTATGGATATCTTTGTGGTAAGGCCATAAGTTGAAATTGTTGAGTAGGATGTTAATGGATTCTGCTCCTATTTCTTCCTAATCAATGGATAAGGAACCAAAAACTTCTGTCAAGTTTACCAATATCCAATGTGTGGTATCTCTTAGTGTATCGAAGCGTGATTTCTATTTACATACGCATGGTAATGTTATGGCCTTCTGGTCCGCGGCATTAAGGACCGTTATCAACATCAAACTATTATGGAAGTTATCAATCTAGGCTAATTTCTTTGGAGAAATCCCTGCAATGTTCAAAATTGAAGAATGTTGTAGCCGCACAAGTTTCGCCATGTATTTGTTTTGATTGTTGGGTAAGATTCTGTAGGATCAAGCATTGTGTGGTGCAGAACTGTTCGTAGCTTCAAAGAAATCAAACTAGAGAAATATTGTTATATGATCTAAACAAGCACATTTACATATTTGTTGTACTTCATATTTCTATTTCTATCTATACTTAATTCTGTTGCAGTCATGGTTTAGTTCTTTGAAGCTTTATTGGGTTAACTGGAAAAGCATCATTAGACTTTTCTTGGTCAGAGAAGGCACATGTTTTGTTCAGATAGGATTATGCATAATTCAGCTATATATCTGTTAACAGCTTATTTTGTGGCTCATGGTTTGAGGGTGCATCAATATGTACTTGAAACTACAGTGTAAGTTATCAATTCGAGCTATTCCCTTTGATCAAACCAATGAAATTACAAAATCGAAGAATATTTTATCGTTGCAAGTTTCGCTTGAAACTACTGTGTAAGTTATCAATCCAGGCTATTTCCTTTGATCAAATCAATGAAATTTCAAAATCGAAGAATATTTTATTGTTGCAAGTTTCGCATTTTATTTTCTTGATTCTCGGGTAGGATTTTTGGAAGTATCTCTAATTGTGTGGTTCAGAACTTTTGATCGCTGCAGAGGAATCAAATTGGTGGAAGATAGTTAACTGATCTAAACAAGCACATTGGCTTATTGGTTCTACTTTGAATGTCTTCTTATAGTTAGTTCTGATTGGGTCCTAATATAATTCTTTGAAGCTTTATTGGTTAACTGGCAAAGCCTCATCGATCGGGCTTTTGTTTGTTGGAAGAGGTACGAATATATTGTTCAAATAGGGCTATGCATGATTCAGTTTTCTTTGCAATGGCTTATTAGTACTTCTCTTTTCCCGTAAGATTTTGAGCTCTATTACTAGAATTCAAAACTCTAAATACATTTATTCATTTCATGTCTTTTTCTTTCGGGAAAAATTCAAAAAACCCCCCAACCTTTAGGCCCAAGTTCAATTAGACTTCCAACCTTCTAAAAACTTCAATTTTACTCCTAACGTTACATTCCGTTAATCAAAATGCCCCATTTCGTCCAAATGACTAACGGATTTCGTTAAAAGCTCCGTTAAATATCACCCCGATCGAATTTCGATAATCAAAGCCGCTCAATGTGTTCAAAACGCGTGAATTTAAAGTACCCTTAAATCGACAAAAAATGGCCAGGAAGCCATCTAAAATGCTTTTATTGAATAATTCAATAAAACCGCTCGATCATGCCCTTCCTAATCATTTTTTGTTGATTTTAAGGTACTCGTAAAATCACGCTTTGAACACATTACGAGCGGCTTCGACATCGGAAAGGGTGACGATCGTGATTTTGTTCAAGTCCCTGACGTCCGATTTTGTTGATGCCTCACCTCGACTCTTTTGATCGAATCTCAATGATCAGCTACTCAATCGTGATGAACGTGATTTTAAGGGTATCTACAAGAAATCAACAAAAAAATGAAGGGCTTGATCTAAACAATTTTTTATTAAATAATTTAATAAAAAACCACTAAAGACCCTTCCCAGTCATTTTTTTGTTGAATTCTTTTAGGTACTTAAAATCACGTTTTAACACATTGAGCGGCTCGATCATCGGGCGAGATTCGATCGGGATGATATTTAACGGAGCTTTTAACGAAATATGTTAGTCATTCGGACGGAAGGGGGCATTTTGATTAACGGAAGATAACGTTGGGAGTAAAATTGAAGTTTTTAGAAGGTTGGGAGTCTAATTGAACTTGGGCCTAAAGGTTGGGGGGTTTTTTGAATTTTTCCCTTTTCTTTCTCCTGTACTCTTCTATGCTACTTTGCATATTCATTTCTGTTGCTTAATAAAAGGAAAATGCAATGTAATTGTGGGCAGCATGCCCTCAAAAAGGATTCCGTTCCTTTCTAAAAATGCAAAAGGCTTGGATCGAGGGAGTGCAAGCGCGGATGGCAAGGGCTCGGAATACAAAGTCGCCACTCGAGTTTGAAGGTCCGACACCCGAGGAACCGTATTTCAAAGCACCTGTCGCGCTGGGTTTGGGAGCCTAGTTATGAGAGGGGAAGGGTTTAAGGCACTCCCCTCGCCAAATCCGGAGTTCGGTCTCTACTTAAGCATTTTGTGAAAATATTGCGATTCTTCTTTTATTATCAATTTATTAGCCAATTAGGGCGGGGAGCAGATTAATGGGGATTAATACTGTAACAATTTGCAGGATGTGATAGATGGCATGGATGCAAAAACAGTAAATAGGATAAAATCAGGTTCTGTTCAAAAGAGTAAAACCCAATGCACAATTCCAAATTTGATGTGCGCAGGAAGGAACTCACATTCACTTACCAAAGCCACTGCACGCAGTTCCAACCTGCGCGAGCCAATAAGTCACACGTGCGCGCGGATTTGCTTCTCTCGCAGACTCTGTTTTTATCCTCCTTTGGGCTTTGCAAGGACCAGTGCTCACCCAGGACAAACCAAACAGTTATAGTAGTTACACTACACAGTTTAAAGGCTGAAAAGTCATACAAATTAACAAAACACCCCATAAACAGTGTGGGGAATGAAAGAAATGACAAAGGCCTAATTACCCATGCAAGGCCAACCATTGGTCAGAGACAAACATGCGCGCAGGGGTGACCCACAGGCGCGCACTGGTCAAAGCCACTTAACCAGTGCTTGGTTTACATACTTCTGGGTTCTGGGACATGCCTAGCAAGACTCCAGGAGTACTCCACAGCAGCATATATGCATTTGAAATACAGCTAGCATTTTAACTAAGAAAAGCAGTTAACTGGTTATTTACGTGCTTGCAATGATCTATATATAAAGTAAAACATAAAAAGGCAACACCCCTGTCCCCACGCAGTTTTGCGTGCACAGCGGCGGAGTGGCGCGCTCGTACCGACTACCAGTGTGCGCAAGTGTGTTGATCACTCGATTTTTGAAACCTTGCCAGCCTTAGGGTCAGGGCATGGTATTGATTACCAGCCTTGACCCCGGCAGCCCCCCTCAGGGATCAGAACAGAGTAATACAAAGGTGTTATACCTTTGGTTTTTGAGTTTGAAAGGTGTTTGAACTTTGAGTTTGATTGTGAGCTTATTGAGTGATTGAGGATGAAGAACAAGGATTGTGTTCTTGGGTGCCTTTGTATCTTTTTGGTTAAAAAGATCAAAGTTGGAAGCTAATATGGTGACCCTAATTTTTGTAACCCTTTGGAAGAAGAACCATGAGGGGGGTATTTATAGGAGGGAGAGTTGGTGGTGAATGGAGATATAACCAGCCAACAAAGGCTGGTTTGAGTTGCTTTGGTGGCCAAGTTTCCACCTTTGAAAAGGTTGGTGGGAGGTATGGAGGATGTGGACATCTCCTGCCCGGATACTGCTTTTCTGGCAAAATAGAAGCTTCTAACGGGCTATACTCCACTGATAATGACTTCTGCATGCTAAATAACGCAAGTTTGACCAGACGCTGACCAGCGCGTGCGAGTCTAGGACATGCGTGCGCGAGTCAACGCCAAAGGTTGACCAGCGCGCACCAGTTGTGGACTAGCGTGCAGAGTCCAAGCCACCCAGAACTGGTCTATGGTCAAACTTCACCATTTGACCAATACTTGTCACTTTGACCCACGCACACTGGGTCTCAACCAACGCGTGCTAGTAGGGTTTTGGGGGTTTTGAAAGGCTTAGGCTAGGTTCAAAGGTTCAAAAGGGTATCAAACACTCGAAGCTCAAACACTCGACATTCCCGGGGTGTTCTTGATCCGTTTCATCATCGGGAAATCAGAAACCGAAAGTAAACTAATCTGGAAGCCCAGATTGGGGTGTCTACAGTAATACACAGCAGTGTGCACGTGAAGAACTGTAGCAGTAATGATATTTTCCGCAATTAATAGCAATCAATAGCAGTGTTCATTTTTTGGTTCCTCACCTCCATCTATTGATGAATAATTATCATCGGTTTAACGTGTTCCTCTTACATGATTGTAGACACCCCAATCTGGACTCCTGAATAATCTTTAAGTTTCCCCGATGATGAAATAAGGAAAAATATACCTTCGAGGCTTGGATTGTTGCTCCTTTGCTACTCCTTTGCTACTCCTTCTCTAACCTCAAGAAAACCCCTTTACAACATTATAGGGTGGCTCTCGGTTCAATTGCAAAAGAGAAAGACGCGTTTGCTTTGTCAAAAATAACTTTTTTCCATGACACACTGAGGGTAAAATAGGCACATATTTCAATGTATAAAATGTCTTTGAGTGAAACCAATTGGGTTAGAAAGAGGACTCGACGAGCTTTCCAACGCTTCGAACCGCGTCCAAACCCGAGTTCGGGAGTGTCCGGGGCGCTCTCGCGAAGTTCGGTATGCTGTGCTGATTCACATAGCACGTGGCACTTCAAAAGGGCGCACGGCACCTTAGAAAATTCAAAAAAATCACTCTCTCGCACGGGACTCCACTACGTCGCACGGCACCTTGAGAAAAAGTTCTGACAATCGCAGAAAGCTGTCGGCCACGCCTGCAGGAGGAGCGTCTGTGCCCGAAAATGAGTTTTATTCAGCCCAGAAGTCACCTCCCCTCTTTTAGTGATCATCCTTGGCTCTTTTGCCTATAAATACACCCCCCTCTCTAGTTGAGAAGTACCCCTTCAACTCCAACTAAAGTTACTCTGCCATTTTTTTGGCTCTCACTCTCTCTCTAAAAATACTCTCTTTTGATTCTCTCTCTACAACTTCTTACACCCATCTCTCTCTACACCCATTTGCTCTCAAGTCTCTCAAGTTCAATCCAAATCAACTTCCATTCCTCCACCTTCAAGCACATCCAAGTTTCGATCAAAAGGTATAAATCCATTTCCTTGGGCTAAACTACATTTAGCCTTGAGGGGAGCCGATCGAGGCCCTTCTCGGTCTTTCTATACCGAGCTTGGGTCTCAAACGAGCTTTACATTCAAAGTCTTTCTTTTTTTTTCTTTTTCTTTTCCTTTTTGCTTTTCTTTTCATATTTCAATTAATATTGCTTAAAGATCGTGCGGGTACATTCTAGATTCAAGTTCCATGTTAAAAGTCCTTTTTTTTACTTCATGAGATCTTTCAACATTCCAAAAAGTTTTTAACATTATTTTACATGATAAGATGAACAAATGGGTCTCATAAATCATTTTTCAAAGATTCGAAAAATATAACAAACTATTTTGCGGACCTATGGTTTGTTTTGTCATGTAAAAGCAAACTGATTTTAGATTGTGTAGACAGGTGTACCGCACGGTGTGTTGGTTGCACCGTGCGATACATCCGGGTATCGCACGGCGTATCATGTTTAAGCGCACGGCACTTCATTAGCTATTGTTTTCTTGTCTGAGCTAAGTGGATCATGGCCATCATTCATCGGGCCCATTGTTGTTGTTGAGATACCGACATTAGTATTTTCGGAACAAGACCATATCTACAAGCCATATTTTATTTCATAAATAAGATTTCTTAGATCATCTCGGATGATCAAATGTAACAAAAATTATTTTGTGTTCATGGCTTGATGGAGTGGTACTGTCCCGAGGTCGGGTGGCGTCTGAATGCTTGTAACAGATCGACGTGATCAGTACCACGCGGCATCTTGAAGAGCCGTGCCAGTGGCATTACTGATGTCGCGTAAGAAATGGCCGCGGTCCAGACAGCTTGTTAAATGTTTTTCATTATATTTGCTTGCATCATTCTTATCATTCTGTACAGTTCGCACCACAAGCACACCAATGTGTTATATTCTATCCCGTGTCCCTTCCCCGTATATGTTTTAAAGTTAAGTTTTTCAAATGGTATTAAATCCCCCATTTAAAATGTTTAGTAGAGACCGGTTTTTACCGGGCGAGTGGGGTGCTTTTTAACAAAACCTTCCCCGTTCGTAACGTGGCTCCCAGATTCAAGATCTCAACGTTTTCGCTAGACCAAAAGCCTTCCTTTTTCAAATGAGCTCTCGGTTTCTCGGATCATCCATCTCAAAAATCCGAGTGGCGACTCTTCGAGTTAGCGCTTTCGGGCGCGGGAGCCCACAATGATTATTCATTGTCATCTTTTTGTTGTTGTATTAGTGCAAGATCCAATTACTTAAAAGTATTATTGGTAGCACAATGAACCTAGACATTGAGATATGTAGGGTAATGGAATGACACTTAATTCTCTGGATATATTATGTTTCATTTTTTTTCCTTTGTCTTGCATGATGAACAATTGCTTCAATTTGCTTTGCACTATGTTTTGAAGACTATTCAAATGCAACATGGATGGAAAAAATGCAACACGGTTAGAAATATTGAAGGCATACCAATTTGACCCCACAGATTCGAGATAAGAAAATGGAGGTTCCTTTACTCTTTTTGGAGGAAAAAAATGCTTTGAGTAACCTAAATCGGGACACAGGTAAAAATGGAAGGTCAGTGTTGTATACTCATTGAAAATGGTGGTTCTTGATATATTTTTTGTAGGAGAGAAGCTTTGGCATTCATGGTGCTCACAGCAAAGTTCTTGTTGACATCTTTAGGTGCCTGTAAATCCAAGCAATGGAAGGAAGAAAGGCTTTTTTTTTTCCATTGGATTTTGAAGTTGCTTTATGCCTGGATGATTACTTCTGTTATGCTAACTTGCTGATTGCAATTGGCACATTCATGGGTTTTGTTGCAGAACTTGAATACTCTTGTATCAAAATGTTGTCCCGCTACTAATATAGTTTTGATGTGCTAGTTTGGGAATCATTCAAGTAGACAATGTACCTTTCGTCAATACTCTTCTTATCTATAACATTGGATGAAACCAGTCACCACTTGCTTCTGTTGATCTACTTCAAAAATCCTGTAGGCACTAAATTAGGGTTTTTCCAAAGTAGAAAACCGTTTAATGGGAAGAATGCCACGTGCAAAGCACGTGCTATTTACTAGTAAAGGCAAAAAGATGAAAACAAAAGGTCAAAGTAAAAGAGAATACGGAGGACCTTACCTTTTACTTATGCAAGTAGTTTCAAATTTTACACATAAAAAGATGATAATATTACAATAACTCAAACTCACCCACGTCAGCGGGTGATGTTTGAATGTTTTGGTCCCTGAGGTTAGTTCATAAGGGTCAAAGGGGTCATGGATGGGTTCAAAATGGTCATTGCTAGGTTAGATGCCACGTCAATGGGTCAACATGCCATGTCATCCAGTCAATAATGACGTGGCGGTACTCGCTAGCGCCAGTTATGCAACGCAATCTCCTTTTACGAAACTAGTTGCAAGAAGAGATCATAAACTTACTTATGTTAAAGATTCTCTCTTTGAAACACAAACATAATAGACAGTGGCGGACCCACACTAGAAAGTTTACAAAAGGTGGTATACCTTTGGTTTTGAGTTTGATGGTGTGTTTTGAGCTTGAGCTTGGTGTTTGAGGGATGGATAATGGCTGTTTGGGAGTGGATGGTGTATAAAAGAGGATGCTTGCTTACTCTTTGAATGGATGAAAGAAGAGGAAGCAAAGAGCCAAGGGAGAAAAGAGAGGAGATACTTGGGAGGAGCTTTTATGTATGTAACCCCTTGCATATAAATGCAATGGGGTACTTATAGGACAAGAAGTGAGAGAAAGGGGGGTGGTGACCAGCTCAAAGGGCGGGTTAGGTTAGTGAAGGTCTCTCATGCATTAAATGCATGGGACAAGTTGATGGATCTTGTAGGAGAAAGAGGGAAAACATCCCCTGCACGAGTACACCAACCAGACGAATGTACAGGATTCTGGGGGAGGGGCCCAAAAGCCTTGTGCACGTGGTTGAATAAAGGTGATTTGATTGGCTTAGACTGGCGTACGCCTGTAAGGTACCTGCGTGCGCCAGTAACAACTTGGTCAACGGACGATGACTGACACGTGGAAGTTTATCAGCGTATGCAAGTTGGATTTTCCTGAGGCCATTTGGTTCTGGATTGAAAGGTTTGAAAGAGGTTGAAAAGGGTTTTAATGAGGTTCGGAACACTCAAAACTCAAACACATTCTTGAGGAGTTCTTGACCTTATTCATCATTGGGGAATCAAAGACCGTAAGTTAACTAATCTGGACAATCCAGAATATGGTGTCCACAGCAGTCTCCCTTTGACAGCACTTAGAGCACCATTGACTTGGTACAAGTAATACCTCCAGAGCAGGTATAGTTTTGAGGAGTATTTCGTAATTTTGCCCCAAAAGATAATATTTTTGCCCTGAAGATCCCATGGAACTTACAATTCTTGCTCGATTTGATTATGATGTTATACAAAGAAGTCAACATTTTTCCTCTCTCCACAAAGTTTACAAGTCTATAGACTCTATACTCTATAGTCATTTATTCTCTCTCTCGAGACAAAAGCAAACATAAGCTCTTACAATGACAAAAGCAAGCATAGACTCTTGCAAAGAAGAGCAAGTAGTCAATTTCTACAAATAACAATTTTCTTTAGCAATGGTAGGTGAGTTTTGTTAATATACTAATATGATCATCATTTCTAGTCTTTATTTTTCATTTTCGTATAATTCAATTCTTTATCCGATTTTTACGTATAAAAAATAAATTATATGTATGGTAAATATTTGACCCCACTACAACCAAATGCTAGGTCTGCCCCTTCTAATAAATATGAATAAGAAGTACTCTTTCTATGAACACACAATATGATATAACTCTCAAATTTTCATTAATTAATAAAAACAACTCCCTTGCCCTAGCGCCTACAATCTTATTACTCCTATATAATAGTAGCCACCCTATAATTAAAAAGGAATAAAAATATTAGGAAGCAATCCTAATTCTTGTAAAACAAGAAAACATAAAATAAGAAATTGACTCAACCTTAAGAAACTAAGGCTCCGTTTGGAACCTATGGAAAGGAAATAAAAAGAAAGGAAAATAAAAAAAATTTCCTTTCCGTTGTTTGGTTAAAGGAGAAAGTGTGAAGAAAATAAGGATTTTAAGTGTAATGAATAGTAAATTTTCCCTCCCATTTTCCTTCCCTTTTATTTTCCTCTCCTTTCTTTTCTTTTTCACCAGTTCCAAACAGAGCCTAAATAATTCTATGTTAACAATACAAACTTATAAGAGCATCCGCATTGTAATAATCAAATGAATGTGAATAAGCAAACTTAATAATAATACTCAAAAAACACCTCACATTGTAATAAGCAAAGTTATAAGTCTTTTACCAAATAATTAAATTCCACCCATTCCATAACCAAATTTAACAACTTTTACCAATAACCAAAACTCAATAACCAAACCCAATAAGGAAACAAAAAACTCAATAACTCAAAAACACCACTCATTGGAATCGTCTCATCGAGACGAATAATTTGGTGTAATTGGATGCGTGATTGAAACTCGTTTGCGATTGGACTTAGGTGCATTGTGTATTTTGGGTTTTTTTTGGTTAGGGATGCAAAAATAACCAATGTGGAGATAGAGGTTGTTAAATTTGATTATGAACTAAATGGATAATCAAATGCTGACGTGGCACATTTTGATTATTGATTTTGATTATTCCCATTGCGGATGCTCTAAGATGGGAGACTTAGCAAAAAATTCCTCATTTTACATTTTTTGAGCTCAAGGACAAGCACCTTTTGTAAGCAAACATAAGCACAAAATTGCCTAAAACCCATAGGATACTATTGTTTAAATCCTAAAATATGCCACCCCAGAAAATTACACGTGGTATCAAACAGTGTATCGTCCAATCAAAACATGTCATGGTTAAGCCTAAGATGTAGAGGATCAAGGGGCTTAATTACAACAATATTTTAGTACTATATGGTATCGTTTAGATTGGAAACGACCACGTTTGGACATCGAATGACAAGGATTAAGATGATAATTAAGTACAGCCGCTGATTAATTCCTAAAATCATCGAACGGTGTCATTAGAGCCCCGTATCTTATAAGGAATCAGTTATGCGTAGTGAATCATCTGAATAACCTATATTGAAGCACTAATCAATGCATGTTGCATGAAAACAGGAACCCATTACCCAGAAATCAGCCACGATTAACATCAACAAACATGGAAGGAGAAGAATTCTGAGAAGACCAAGTCAAGCAACCGTTCGAAGACCCTTCGCAACCGTTTTGGAGGGAACGAAGGACAGATTTGAATGAAGACGTGGGCATCAAATGAAAATGAAAAGAATGAAGGTTGAAGACGGACCCATCGACTATAAATAGAAGAAGCAATTGAAGAGAGAAGCCCCGACAAATTCATCATCTAACAATTCATGCAAAATGATTGCTCAGAGATCTATTGTAGTTTAAGGCTTAGAATAATTTAGTTAGTTTAGTATTTTGCCAGTTTGAAGACTTATTTGAATGTAAGGTTACTTTCGATTAAATTCAAATTATCTTATATTTTTCTGTCTTTTCCTTGCCAAAGAGTAGTCGATTATAGGCTTGTTTTCGATTCAATTCAAGTGTGCCGATATTCTTGCATTATTCTTGTCGAAATCTTAAGAGTAATAGTATGTAAACTCATTTTTTATTAAATTCAAGCTTGTTTATGTTCAATTATCGTTTCTGATTGAAGAGCGTCAATCTATTATTGATTGATACCTTCAGAAAAATCCTCTTAATTGAGGTAATCGAACGGATAACATAATTGCCTGATTAAATTAGCTATATTGAGTTAATCTGAAAAGGATAAATTCTATTCTTTTCTGGCACGCCCACACACAATCATTTTTGCCAAAGATTGAGCTAATTTAGCCCAAACAATTTTGGCACGCCCAGTGGGACTCGTAGGTGTCAAAATGCCAAGGCTTAGGAAACAAATAGGGACACCAATTTGTGGTTCATAACCAGAAGAAGAGACTGTACCAGAGCAAGTTGTGGAACCGGGCTTACCTATTGTTCTCGAATTTCCCCAAATAGCTTTAGAAATGGAAGAGCTTCTTTATGAAGTACCTCCAAGAGGGACAGACTAGTGGTAAAAACCAAGATGAGGAGGAGATGTTCAGAGAAATGATGATTGCTTTTAGAGAAATGGCTCAAACTCATAGAGCCATGATCAAAAGCATAAAAAATAGGTTACCTAATCCAGAGTTAGCAAGGAATAATCCAGAAAATATTGGACTAAACGACCAAGCTTACTCAAGCACTCACTAAAGTCCCTTCGAAGGAAGGCTTAGACTGGATATTGGACAGGGTAAAATGAAATCTAGGTTAGGTAAAGAAAAAATGTACCAACAGGAAATACCTCCATCTTGGTATGAACCAGTCAGGCCAGTAATGATATACCAAAGGAACCTTTTCATGTTAATCCAGAGATTCAAAGGAATACCAAGGAAACACAAAGTATGAATCCTCTCTTCGAACCAACACTTGGGGTATGGGAGGATGGTACAGAGTTGGATCAAGGATATAAACCAATCAGAAGAGGTATCAATCCTCAAATCCTCCTCAAACGATGCCTAATGTTAGAAATCATCTCCCAGTCTATGGAGAAAATCTTAAGAAAGAAACTCCATGGCCTGTACAGGCGAATATCCCAACTGGTGGGATACAACAGCCTCCATATGGGGGGTATCCAAGAGAAAACCAAGGAGATTTAAATGCTCATAGATAGCTCTACGATGAAGATTTTGCAGAACCACCTTTGGTAAATCAAGGGCAAAATCTTCTTGGAGAAAATCCAATGTTAAGAGACCAAGTGATGGGTCTCATTCAAGAAGTTTGTGGGCCTCGAATTCGGGGGGGTACAACAAGTCTATAGGAAGCCATATCCTGAATGGATAGATAGGACATTCCAAATCCCTAGGGACTTTAAAATTCCAGATTTTACTTTGTTTCATGGGGATGGGAGACAATCTTCTGTAGAACACATTGCTAGATTTTCTGCACTATGTAAGAATTTGGCTCAAAATGGCTTCATGAAGTTGAAACTATTTCCAAATTCTTTGTCTAGACCAGCTTTTGCTTGGTATACCAATTTACCACCAGGATCAATTGCCATTTGGTTTCAAATGGAGGAAGTGTTTTATGCAAAATTCTTCCATGCAGAACCTGAAGTTTCTATGGCAGATTTGGCTAGGTTAAGGCAAAAGCCAGATGAAAAAGTAGTTGATTCATATCTAGGTTTTATAAAGGCTAGGACCAAATGCAAACTCCAACTGCCAGAGGCATAATTCATGAGGTTAGCACAAGATGGTTTAGAAAGAGAACTTCAAAAGAGGTTTGATTTTACTGAGTTTAGAGACTTTGTAGATATGACCTATAAAGTAACTAGATATGAATCTTTACTAGAAGAAGATAGGGACAGACATAATTCTTCTTACTCAACTTACTATCAGGATCCCAACTATGAGATTGATGCTGCAGAAATAGTTGAGCATGACTCTTGTGTTTGTGAGCCCTTAATTCAAAAGAATGTGTTCATAGGGCAAAAGTTTAAACAGAAGGAAATCAATAAAATTTATTCATTTGATATATCAAAGGCTGATGAAATCTTCGATTATTTATTAAGAAAGATTATTAAGTTGCCTTCAAATGTGAAACTGCCCACTGCAAAAGAGAAGAATGGAAAAACATACTGTAAATGGCATGATCCTTGGTCTCATTCATCTAAGTCATGTAATGTTTTTTGTGACAAGATTCAGGAACAAATCATGAAAGAGAGGATTAAATTCCCTGAAAAGACTATGATCACCTTTTCCAAAGATTGAAGAAGTTGAAGTCAACACTAACATGCCAACTTCATTGGCTCAAACCTTCAAGAAATATTGGCAAGACAATGAGGCGCCAGTAAACATGAACATTATTCAATATGGAAGGGGTAAGCCGTATGGTGGTCAACCTCGAAATATGGGAATAAGGCAGAGTTATCACAAGCAGACCAATACTGGTTTTCCTCCATTTCTTTGTGAATTATATCGTGAAGCAATGCCGCGCAGCCCTTTGATAAGTTGCCCCAGCATTCTTTAACCCAAATAGCATAACCCGATAGCAGTATGCGCCCCATTCGGTGGTAAAAGTAATCTTTTCATGGTCCTTGGGTGCCATGAGGATTTGATTGTACCCCGACAATCCGCCCATAAAAGAAAGCAAAGCATGTCTAGCAATATTGTCTACAAGTACATCAATATGAGGCAGGGGAAAATCGTCTTTGGGACTTTGTTTAGATCCCTAAAGTCTACACAGATTCCAATTTTGCCATCCTTTTTGGGGACAGGCACAATGTTTGCGACCCATTGAGGGTACTCAATTACCATTAGAAATCTAGCATTAATCTGTTTGGTGACTTCCTCTTTTATCTTTAGTACCCAATCGGGTCTGATTTTCCTCAATTTTGGCTTAACTGGCTTTGTATCAGGATAGAGGGAAATTTGGTGTTCTGCAATTTCAGGATCGATTCCGGGCATGTCTGCATGGGACCATGCGAAGACATCTTCAAACTCTTTAAGCAAGCTTATATATCCATGGCGTTCTTCTAAAGACAACGCGGAACCGATTTGAACCATTCAAAAATTCTCCTCATCTCTCAAGTTTATTTAAATTACTTCTTCTTTTATAGACTGAGCATGCTGTAGACACCCCAATCCGGACCTCGGAGAGTCTTTGCTCGCCTTGATGATGAAATAAAGGAAACAATGCCTTTGCGAGCTTGAAAAAGGATCACTCCTAAACCAAAAAACCCATATAAAGCCCAAAAGACCCTGGACAGAAGAAATAGGTACCGTGCGGAGCGGCACTGGAGCGCACGGCAACTTGAAATACAAGGAACCGTGCGCAGCCAAACTAAACTGCACGGCACCTTGAGCAAAAAGACTGACTGGCTCAGAAAGCTGTCGGTCACGCCAGTTTGAGCCACAGCTGAGACTGGCTCAGCCGAAAATGCACTTCTGGCCCGCCCAGAAAATACCTCCAACATTTGAAATTCAAAATCCTTGGCCATTTGCCTATAAATTAACCCATCCACTCAAGAGAAAGCACATTCCTTTTGGCTCTCTCTCTCTCTTCTTTGCTTTTGTGTATTCTTATCCCATAAACTTTCTTTCTCTCTCTAGTTTTCACACCCACTTCCCTACTCCCACTTCCATTTCCAAGTTCTAAAGAATGTCATTCCTAAAAGACATTTTTTAAGTGCTTTCATTCACTCCCTTCTCATCATTGAAGTTGGCCTTTCATTAACTTCAAAGCCCCATCACCCAAAATACCTAACCTCCACTCACACCCAAACTCCCTTTTGTCTCATTTAACCTCCTCCATCTACATCCGATGAAGATCCATCCTCATCCTTGCATCAACGATCCTTGATCAAGCTCGATAACCAAAGGTACAAACTAGTTTCCTTGGACTAGACTCCGTTCTGGTCCTGAGGGGACTCTTCTGTCAGCAGGTCTAATCCCTTTTGGTTAGATCCTGACTAAAAACCCATTTTTATAACATAAAACCAGTACTGTGCTAAAGTTGGGGAACCGCGCGGCTTGTTTATCAAGCGCGCGGCACCTTGACTCCCAGCGCACGGCAGGATACATGCTGATATTGTCGTAGGCAGGCTGTCTGGATCTGAGTTTTCCTCTGTTGTGGTTGTCTGTAACTGTTGTTTACTGTTTCTGTTGCTTTTAAAATAAGACCATATCTACAAGCCATGTTTTGGCTCTTTAAAAAGGCTTTTCTAGATCATCCCAAACGATCAAATATGTTAAAAACCGTTTTGAAACCTTGGTTTGAGAAAGATAACAACATTGTTGGGATGATCTGACTGCCATGAGGTTTCTTATGAGTTTTCTAAAAGATGTACAGAGAAAGCAATGAGCTAGATAATGTTTTGAAAGTCTGCAACAGTCTGACAGAAGAGCAGGTACCCCGCACGGCATGTTGAGGTGCCGCGCGCGGCAGCTCAAGTTGCCGTGAATAGTATGACTGAGGTCCAAACAGTTTGCTGAAAGCTATTTGCTTCATCTGCACACATCATTTTATCACGACTGTATAGACAGCACCACATGCACGTCAATGTGATATATTTCCCATGTCCCTTCCCCGTTATGTGCTTTATTAAAGAGCTTGATATTCCAAATGATATTGAAGATTCCCCCTTTTGAAAATATTAAGTAGAGACCGGTTCTTACCGGGCGAGTGAGGTGTTTTTTAAAGAAAAACCTTTCCCATTCGTAACGTGGCCCCCGAACCCAAGATCTTAACATTTTTGCCAGACCAAAAGCCTTTCCTAGACGAGTTCTCGATTTCTCGGATCATCCATCTCAAAAATCCGGGTGGCGACTCTTTCAAAAAAGGGCACAGGAGCCCACACATGCCTTTTGTCTTCCCTTTCGATTAAAGATCTTAGTTTTTTGGGGATGTCCCCTTCGAACTCTATCCCTTCATCATCGGGGTCAACGTCATTTATTTCAAACACAAAGGGGTAAATGGAATCTGTCACTTCATTGATTTCATCAGAGGTTCCCACAGATGGATACATGGCAGTGGACTCAAACTCAAAATAAAAGCTGCGACGGAGAGGGCCCAGAGGCACAAACTCCAACTCAAAGCTAGACTCAGAGGACTCAGTGTCATATCAGAAGACTCAGAGTCAGTGTCAGTGCAAATTACAACATGTGTGAAAGTGCAATTTTTATAACCTCCAATGGCTACCACAATGAGCGAGGTTGGATCTTCGACAACTTCGTCTCCCGGCATCATCACCTCTGCATCCTTGACCGAACCCCCAGGACCAGTTTGCCTAAATAGAGAATCAAGTCTGCCTAAATTGAAAATATCCTCCCAATTTGGTGCAAAAGCCTTTACCAGTGGCTCCAGCTTCTCAATTTTCTCGTCCTCCTAAGTGTCAGCAGAAAAGATCTCAAACCTAGGGTGTTGCTCTTTAGTCTTGGAATCCCAAAATGGCTCTGGATGCCCCTGATAGGTGGTTTCCTTTCCTGGCACAAAGCGAATAGGGACGGGATCTTGGAATAATGGTCTTCGCACATTGTTTCCCTTCTTTTCTTTCTTAGCCTCCTCTTCTATGGGGTCAAAACCCCAAACCGTACTGCCCAGGATTCGATGGAAAGTTAGGTTGCAGATTACACTGCAAACCCATTCCAGGAAGATAGGACATTTTCCTCATCATCTCAATGGCCGTGGAACTAATGCAGAAATCCTCGTCCATTTTGATGGTGAGAACAATGCTGGCGGTGTCAAAAGAGAAACCTCCTAGCATGATGTCTTCTTCTCCATGTTCAATTTCTAGTAAAGGGGCATTGTCTTTGCAGTGTGGGCGAATGCCGGAGTCTCCATGGATAGCTAAAGTGCCGAAGGCATGTCCCAGCTAGACTTTTCCATAAAGAGTAAAGGGTACTACCATGATATCAGGATGGTGAAGCCATGACCTACCCAAGAGTAGGTTAAATCAGGAAGGAATATCCAACACATGGAACTCAACTTCCATCTCATAGTTTTCCACCATCACCTTGATCATAACAGTGCCTTCTACCCTTCGAAAAGTGTTGTCATAGGCGCGGACACCTTGGTCTAATGATGTGAAGTCTTTGTTCTTCAATCCCAACAATAAGTGGTGCGGAGAGGGCAAACATTGAGGGCCAAGCCGTTATCCACGAGGACGACCAAAAGTCCAAAACCCATTTCCCCTTACACTTATGAGTGATGTGCAGAGGCTTATTGTGTTCAGCTCCTTCTATTGGTAGATCAGCCTCAATAAATGTAACAGCATGCTTCGAGAGGCGAGGGGTAAGCAAAGCCACCATGTCCTCAGGAGTTGTCTCGGGCGCAATTTCCATTCGCGAGAGCATTTGGATCAACTTTTGGCGGTGTGCGCGGGATTAAGACAAGACGCCCCGAATGGAGACAGCAATAGGGATTTTGGCCAATTGTCTCTGGATGACATCTTCCTCAGGGACATTATTTTGAACTACAGGGTTAAAGGGACCATTTTGTATCGGGTCGGATGGTCCTGCAACCTAAAGATTCGAAGGTTGGTAGATGCGTCCACTTCTCGTCTCGTGATTCACGAGTTTTGGGTATGCTTCACCCCAGAGTTCAACATAGTCATCGTACAAGTCGGTGAGCTCAGTTTCAGCCTTGCGCTTTCCTTTGTTTAGCCGTGTAGCAGTCAAAGCTTCTCTCAATTCTTCCAGAGTTTCACAGGCCCATAAGTCATCTCCTATGATTCCTTCCACTAGCGCATCCTTTTCGACAATCCATTCTTCTCCTTCTACCCAGAGGTTGACAGTGTTGTTGTCTTCCCATAAGCCTTGGATGACTAAAACGCAAGGCTTACGGGGGATATGGACGACAAGTTTCGGCAACAGGTCATTAATGATGTAGCTTTGAGGACAAAACTCGTCATTTTTGCAGAGGTTTTTCAAGTTTTTTGGTGGCTGCCCAATGGTCATGGACTAGCTCGATCATGGGCAACATCTTGCTCATATTCTATGAAGAGGGGGGGCAGTGTGACATAGTCCAATGGGTCATCCTCCTTTATCATTTGTCATTCATTGGGCGTTGGGTCCCATTCTGGTTCATCCTTATCGACTTCATGAAATCAATGTTCACCCATTCATCATTGGCTTGGAGAATTCCCATGCCCTCTTCCATGGGCTTAGGTGGGAGATAGGGTTGTGTGAGGCTGACAGCTTTTGCGGGAGAGGGGTTGGTTGGAGTGGTTTGACGACTCCTTTCTAAATGAGTCTTTCCAGGATACTATGTATGGGAATGGAGAATTTTGTAAGGGTACATGGCTGTTTTGACGGTTGGGAGTTGGATTGGGTTAATATCTGGTTGACTGGTTTAGATCGATTTTGGTTAGAGGTAGAGTTGGCTGGGTCAATGGCATAGAGATTGGGGTTGTTGTTAGAATAGGTCTTTCGGTTGCGGGTGTTTGAATCCCCTTTCTCTAGAACGTCGGTTTGCAATGCTTCTTTGACCGCAAGACCGGCCTTTAAGAAAGTCTTGAAGTCGGCTGAGGCTTGGGCAAGAACCAAGTTCTTAGCAAAGGCTGGCTGAAAATTAAGAGTGATCATTCAAATTTGGTCCTTCTCAATTGGCCTCTCCACCATCTATGCTACCTTAGACCTCCATCGCTTGACAAAATCAGCAAAGGTCTCTTTAGAGTCCATTTTGGTTGATTCCAACTCTCGAGTGGTCATTCCCAGCTGTACGTTGTAACTGCATTATGCGACAAAGGCTGCACCTATATCCTCTCAACTCCTTCTTTTAGACGGGTTTAAAGCCAAGAACCATTGGAGAGCAGGTCCAAGAACCATTGGAGAGCAGGTCAATCAAGCTTTGATGAAACATTTGAGCCATCGCATCCTTGTCAATCTTCCACATTGACAGGGAGCCTACATACCCCATTAAATGGGCCTTTGGATCGGTAGTGCCATCAAACTTAGCAAAGTTTGGCATTTTGAATTTTTCTGGGAGTGTGGCATTTGGGCACAAGCAGAGTTTATCCATATCCACCCCAGTCGCAGTGATCTTCTCACTCTTAAGGATTGTCTCCTCAAGTTTGGTAATCTTGGTCGCGAAATCAGCCATGTCAGTGTTCGAACTTCCAGCGGATGTGTCTTCGTCAGATGCAGGAGGGAGACGGACATTCAGTTTTTTCATCATGTCCATCAGTTGCTCTATCTGATTGGATTGTCGTGTCACCATTTTCCTAACGTCCTCCTCATCGTTTCGACCTGTCATTTGAATTGGCAAAGGTTTTTTCGATTCAAGTCGAATAAGTCTCTGTTTAGCCGGTCGAGTCCAGTGGGGATCGGTGTCCTTCTCCGCCTTCTTCCCAATGATTCAAGACTGACACTAAAGCAAAAGATCGATTTAAGAGTGATTTTCTTATTATTTAAGAGGATGTCCTGCTTATATATCGTTATTGTCATCTACATCTCCCTAGGCCTTTCTGCAGTCCTTTTGTTTCACTTAAGAGCTATTGTACCAAGGGTCACAACAACCACGGGTAGGTCATGTCAGGTAGGTTAAATTTTGATTATCGGAACCAGAGCCAATTTCCTTATGTTAACCATCCGAGACAAAGCAATGAGGTTGCCACAACCTAGATACAGACAAATCTTAAGGGTAAACAAAAGCACAAGGAAGCCATTCGAGTACAGCCAACACTGGAGGTATGCACCATGGATTTTAAGTCTCCCAGACTCTTTGAAAATGGCCCTTGAAGGTTGCCTCAATCCTCGGCATATATTTTTTTTAGCATACGCCTTTTGTCGTAAAAAGACTCGAGAGATGTCAAGGCGAGTTGCATCTTATTTCATTCCTTCATTCAAAGTCCCAATTTTGATTTTGGAAGCAACTTAGGAATAGCGACATGAGACCGTAACCACGGTGGCGTGAGCGGCATGACGCTTTTAGCCGAACGGTGATATGGCACCGTAATTTGAGTGGTGTGGGTATCATGACGCTACCGCTGAATTATCTCTTTGTTTTCCATTGGATCTTTGACCAAGGAATGTGTCAAGCCAAATTCTATAGATATCGAAAATATGATTTTCAAGTGTGATTAACTATGAACTAAGTTCTAATAATAAAAAATTGATATTCACCAATAAGAAAAGATTTCCTGTTTTTCCATTATGCATTGAATTGTAAGTCTAACCACTATTAAGAGAAAAGAAAAAAAGCGAGCCACTTCCAAATCCTTTGAAATTTTCAACTTGCCACCAAGGCATCATAACTAAACATGGTACTTACAAGCTTCAAATACAAAATAAGAGGTACAAATTTTTCTTTCCATTTGTCAAAAAGACATTGCAAATACTTCTAAGTACAATCTAACGTTTATAATTACATGCCCCAAATAAATAAAAAAATATACATGTCGTAAAAAAAAACACCTTCAAGCCTAACAAAATTGCATTTACATCAACTCAACTAAACACCAACGTTAGCTCCACCACCATGTCCATAAAAGCTTGTTCTTGTCCTTCAAAACCTGTAAGGTAGGGGTGAGCACGACCGCCCACAATAAACTACTAGATACTAAAATATGCAAGTAAACATGTTCCTTTTAAAAAAAAATAAAAATGTTTGTACCCTTATACTCCATTCTACTAAACCCAATATTTATACTCGCTCAACACCATTCATAAAGAATATAACCGTATCTCACATAAACATACACACACCATACTCACACATACATACACCATTGCTCCAAAAAAAGTTAATAATAATAAATAAATAAATAAGGCAACCGAAGAACTCACACATACATACACACACCATTGCTTAAAAATCTCTTTCCTTTTCTTTTCTTTTTTTTTTTACCATCTCTCTTTTATCAAGTTTTCGTATCTCATTTTTGTTTAATTGTCAAGTATTATGAGCGAATGCTCCTGCCGAGAATTATGGATCTCGTGGTCCCTGCCTAGCACCTCACCCGTCGGCGGGTCTAGTACATGTCTTGAGCAATTGCTTATTCCGGTCATTATGGGCTACCGTGGACCCTTCCCGGTCATCATGGGCTACCGTGGACCCTTTTCCGGTCATTATGGGCTACCGTGGACCCTTCCTTTTTTTGTTTATTTGCGTTTCAATTTCCTCAAGACAACCATTTATTCTCATTCCACACTAACTTCCATCATCTAAATCAATTCCTGTAAATCTCAAATCAATTCAAGTAACCCAACATATAGCCACGATCAAATTTCACATTATAAACCTTTACCATAGAAATCAGTTAAGACCCAAATATCAAAGCTCAAATCTCGTATAAATATAATCCCCAGTTTCCTGCTTTAATGTAACCAACTCTTTAACTAATTACCGTTTTTCCCAAAATAGGACAAACTCACATCAAAACCTTCCAAACGTGCCCTTCATAAAACACCCAACGCTAATACTCTTGGGCATAACACTTCCATCTCATTACAACAAACACTAAACCCATCGACAACTAAACAAGTTCTGTGAAAACTTTCTGGAAACAGATTCTAAGATAGCAATCATATAACTTACAACTTTGAAGTCCTATTAAACAACAAACTCATCAATGTCAACAAATTTCAACCTAGAGCTATCACCTATCAAAAATCCCCCGCCAAAACAGTCACAAAGAATGGTTGAACACATCGATCAACAACAACTCATATGTGAGATTTCTAACTTTCACCGTAGAACACAAATTAGGACTTTTCTCTTGATAATCATGCTTGAACACTTAACAATAATAGTTTTCACACACATGGTAACTTGCATTTTAAAGAAACTACTAGAAAACCCTACCTCAAACTTGGAAGGCGAAACCCACGAGATCAAACAAGCTTTAGCTCCCGAAACCTTGTAACTAACCGGATACTCTTCCTCCAAGCTCAATCTCCCGATTCCTCACGTACTTGGTCGCTCAACCAAGTCAGCCGAGAACAGCAGGATTTTCGAGGTGGTTCAATCATGAATTTTCTTGGATAGATAGGAAGTCCGCGCTCTGTAGATCAACTTTAATTCTTGGACTTTGCCCAGAATCGCGCCCTAGGTAGATGAAATCGCGGACAGAAGTTGAGGAGAGGTGAGAGGCGTGAGAGAGAGAGAGAGTTCCGGCAGAGGAGAAAAGAGAAAAAATGGATTCTCTGTGCAATCCCTCCTATTTATACCAACTTTTGTGTTACTTACACTTGCACCCCTCCACTAATGATTCATTCACATTAACCTCCAATCAAACATCCACGTCGCTTTTTCGTATCTCCACGTGTTACGCCTTCACTAATAATTGTAATTTGTTTTTTTAAATGCGGGCCAGAATTACAGGTCTCTACAAAATGGGCTTGGGATGCAACAAGTTTTGATTTCTGTTAAGGCTTGTTGCTTAAAAAGGGGTATTCTATTAGACAACATGCATTTGATGATATACACGACTCTTCATTGGGTCTTAGCAATCTTTTTCGGGCCGCAAGAAGGAAAAAGGAAGTTCTATGATTATCCTAATGGTTGAACTATACCCGTATGAGGTAGCATGATAATGTGCATGTAAGATGTAAATGAGAAAAAAAGCGGCACATAAGCAGAGTATATCACATAGTCTTAAACCAACGGGCTCTTGTCCTAGTGGGGAGAGTTCTATGGTCATCTACAAGTGCAAAAGGCTGGGTTTTGGTTTGAGAGGGGTTTCTCTGACTTGGAGTTATAGGTATGCCTCTCACTATTGAACGTATGCCGAGCAGTGGTCGATGGCAGCGACCCTTCTTCGTCGAACGTTGCTATGCATTTTGGGATTCCCTGACATTTTGTAACGCCCCCAAAATCGGGTACGTTAAGTTAAACATTTATTAGATAAACAAGGGAGAGTCTAGCTCATTATTACATCACAAACTCCCAAAGGGTTCTTATATTACACAAAAGGGATGGACATCTAAGGTTATCTACAGCTCCTTCTCTTCTTCCATCCTAGCAAGCTCCTCAGCCCCAAAGGCCTCCAAGATATACAGCTCTCCTTGCTCATCTAAAAGGTCTGACACATTATACCAGCGTCGCCACCAGCATAATATGTTAGGGTCACATAAAGCAACACCGTGAGCTTGAAAGCTCAATAGAGTAACCCAAAACCCACTAGCCCTTAACATACAAGTCAAAGATAGTATAGATACGATTTTCCAAACTTAACAGGCATAAGTAAGAACACATAACAATTACACATGCGCATTCCCTATCTAACGTTGGTGTCAAGTCTTGTGTGTTTCTCCTACGCGACTCATCGTTTTGTGTCTCATTTTTTATCATCATTTCCAAAAACACACACACACACACCAATGAGCTACCAAGTCCGGCTCATTGGCCACAATGGCTACCAAGTCCGGCACATTGTGAACACACACAACCAATAAGCTACCAAGTCTGGCTTATTGGCCACAATGGCTACCAAGTCTGGCACATTGTGAACGCACACGACAATGAGCTACCAAGCCCGGCACCTTGCGTCGCACAACAATGAGCTACCAAGTCCGGCTCATTGCCACAAAGGCTACCAAGGCCGGCACATTGTGTCACATCTTGGCTCCTCTCCGCGGATAACCAAGTCACACACCTCCAATGAAACTACCAAGTCTGGCTCCATTGGCAACGCACACCAACATAAGACTACCAAGTCCGGCCATTATGTAGTTTCAAAACATTTTTATCCATATCAACCACATCTTAAGTGTTATGTCTCTACTTTCCAATTTCATGTGTCTCGTATCATGCATAGACTCCGCGGCGGGACTTTTCACATGTATCATGCTCGCAAGATCATCAAACTCTATGCTATCATGCTCGTTCATAACCACAAGTAAGTCAAAATACGAATACTTCGTTTCAAAACATCACTTTATCTTTAAAAAGCGTATAACCTTTCTTTTGGAAATTCAAAACAACAAATGTTTATTGACGAGTAAATCAAGTCAAATAGATTCTATAAGTCATGCAATCAATCATTCGCAAGATCATGCTTTCAATTATTCACAAGATCAAAGTAAACTACGTAAAGCAAGTTCATACTAACATATAGCTTTCTAAGTTCAATTCACCATGCATACAAACTATACTTAGGGGTAGAGAGTAAGGACACTCTACCGTTCTTCTCGGCGGTAGTAAAGGCTACGGAAGGTACGTCAGAAAGAAAGTTGGCGATCGGGCGGAGTAAGTAACGGCCTACGATAAGCTTCCGGTAGCTTCGAAAGAGAATGGTTTCTCTCGAAACTATATCTTAACTACCACTACTACTACTTTTGGATCGAGGTGGTGGTCGAGTGGTGGTGATGGAAGTATTTCTTGAAGAACTAGAGAGAACTTCAAGAATAAGCAAGAAACTAAGCAAGAACAACAAGAACACTAAGTTTTTCTAGAGAGAAGTTGGAGCAAGAAGAGGTGTGAATGAAATGAAGGATTGGCTTGCTATTTATAGGCAAGGATTGGCCCTCTTTCTCTCTCCTTTGGCCGGCTCTCTCTCCCTCCATTATCCAATGGATAATGCTCAAAATCAAGTCATTTGATGGCTTGAAAGACTACTAAGGATATTGCTTTGCTTGCACTCCAAAAACTAGGACAAAACTAGGTTATTCTAATGGGGTTTTGGTCTTATCTAGTCCTTTGAAAGAATAAGAAATTCTAGGGTTAGTACTTAGGAGATTTAGGCTAGATATGGAAGTATAAAACCCTAGATTTGGATGGTATTAGGATTGTGTACAAGAATGGCCAAATGGGGTAAGTACACTAGCACACACATCACTCTCTCTCTCCCTCTCTCCAACCGGCCATCTCTCTCTCTCTCCCAATCTCTCTCGGCCTCTCTCTCCCCCCCTCTCTCTCTCTCTCTCTCCTCAGTACAATGTATAATATATATATATATATATATATATATATAGATTTGGAAGGACAAAGGTTGGTGGATTGAAAGAGTAAGAATTTGGCTTGTAAGAGATTTGGTCAGTTGTTTACCAATTAGGACACTTTGGAACATAGATTTGCTAGGAAAGAGTATCACCAAGGTACATTGGAAGCACAAGCAAGATCAAGGTACAATTCTCCCTCTCTTTCCTTCTCTTTCTCTCTCTCTCTCTTGTACTACATGTGTGTATATATATATATATATATACCCTAGAAAGTATACATATATAATAACATAGTTAGGGTACCATGTGATCTTATACTTTCACAAGTAAAAGGATTTTCAAATTAAAAATTGAAATACACACATGTGTACCTACATTATTATATACATATATCAATATATATATATATATATACACACAAGTACACATATAAAAATATAGCTAATGTACTAATGAAATCTACTAGATTTCTAAGAATTAGATTTTCCTATTAAACTAATCAATTGGCACATGTGTACTATGGAGATATTATATGTATATCAATATATAATATGACCAAGAACCTATAAATATATATAAGAGCATGTACCTTGTAATCTTGGAAGATCCAAATTCCCTTTTTAATAATCATAAATGTCACATGTTCAATTAAAATATTATAACATGTACTTTAAGAAATCTGGTCTTTTACATATGGAGTACAATATAATAATAAGAGAATCCCATGGGAAAATCTAGGACTTTATAAAATAATAAATCCTTAGTACTTTTGAAAGATTTACTCTATTATTCAGTGGATAAAAATCCTCCTAACATTTATTGACCAATGGGTAAAAAAAATAAGGTACTATGCAAGATTTTCTAATTAAACAATACAATTATGCACATGTTCCATATTAAAATACTAGATAATAGGTACTTAGAAAATCCAATATTTGAAGTCTTTGGTACAAGTACAACATGTAAATTAATCATAAAATCTTTATGGGCAAATCTAGGATTTCATAAAATAATGGATCTAATACTTTGGAAAGATTGACCCTATTATCCAATGGATAATAAATTCCCTAACTATGGACCAAAGGGTAATGCCTTAAAGTAATATATAATTATAATCTTTCAAGTAAATAAGATTTTCTTAATAAAATAAAGGGAACAAGCACATGGTACTTACAATATAATATATATATACGTACAAGTACACACATATATATAACCATGTACGTCTTAAATCCTACTAGATATGTCAAAATCCAATATCTATAAACTAACTCATTACTTCCAAAGTACTAAGTCCTATTATAGACACCCCAATTTGGACATTTCGAATTTCCTTAATTTGTGGCCCGGAGGCTCCCCGATGATGAAATTAGATTATTGAGCGGTTCAAATAAAAACTGCTCAAATCAAGCCTTTCCCGGTCATTTATTTTGCTAATTTCTCGCGGACACCCTTAAAATCACATTCTGCACACATTGAACGGTTCGGATCATAAAAATTCAATCGGGAACTATGAGATTGAGATTTTGGGTGTCCCCATTGGGTGTTCATTGAACCATTCCCTATATATATACAAGTACACACACACACACACACACACATATATATATAAGTAGGTACTTCATAATCTTACTAGATCTATCAAATCTATCTTTTCCATTAAACTAATTCATGCTTTCAAAGTACTAAGTCTTTATAATATTTAATCTATGTACTAATATTTATTTTAACCTTTTATCACACATGGCAAATCTACTATTTTATTCTATACTAGTACTTGGTTGAAAGACCAGCTATTGTCCAATAGATAATAGTTTCCCTAGCGGTTATTAACCAATGGGTAAAGATGGCAAGCACTTTATCCTATTGTCCAATGGTTAATAGCTAAAAGGTTCAAAAGGTTCAAGAGTCACAAGGTTCATAAGGTTCACCAAGAGTTTAGGAGGCAATGACTAGATTAAATGGTCGTTTGGTTTCTTCAACTAATTGGTTGGAAACTAACTATACTTTGCCAAGTAAAACTTCTATCCGAGAAATATATTTGTAAGACTCTATTTCAGTTATTAGGAAAAATATATGAGTGATTTTATAGGCACACTCGTCTTTAGAAAATGACTATGTTGATCGGTGGAGTAAAAACCAATTTTGTAAGTCAAAACTCTAATCATAAGAAATTTATAAGCCCATCCAAGAGGATTTAAAGAGTTTTTGAATAAACGAGATTTTTATTAGTCAGTAACGACGGATTTTTGATTATGAAAATAAAAATCAAAGTAATTAAAATAAAATTTAAATTTTTAACAAAATTTTTATTGACCAAAAATCAGGGTCGTTACACATTTAACAGGATTGCCAAAATACGCTAGCGCAGCTAGTGAATAGTGCCAGTGTAAAGCAAAAGTCCAGAATATAAGTATTTTTCTTTTTGGAATCCCACAAATATTTTTTAAATTTGGCTTTCAACTCCCTAGCAGAGTCGCCACTGTGGGCTACCAGGGCCTGAGAGGCCTTTCTGGAGGACTCCCCGCGCTCTACTCGTTTTTGGACTTATTGAAAATTGAAGAGTCGCCACCTAGGTTTTTGTAAAATGGTTTGCCACCTGAGAAACCTGGAACTTGAAAATGATATTTGAGTTTGAAAATAAACTAGAGATTTTGGGTTCGGAAGCCAAGTTACGAGAAGCAAAGACTTTTTTTCAGCTCCCTTCTCACCCGATACGAGGACTGGTCTCTACTAAATACTTATGGGATTTTAAAAAATGCTTATATCTTAACTTTTTAAACACATAGCAATTTGAATGTGTGGTGTAGGCATGTGATAGAGTGTACAATATTTACAAGAATGAAATAGAACAGAAAGTTGCATGTTATAAGTGAAATGAATGCAAACTATCGAAAATCTGCAGAAGATGGGAACAACTCCTTTGCGCTGGGGAGCTAAAGCCCGGCGCAAAGCACCTTCTGCGACAACTCTTTTGTGCGGGGGGCTCAGTGCCCAGTGCAATACAGTTGTCCAGATCAGTTTCTAAAAACATTTTACTCTTTTTATCCAAACAATGGATTAATTGGTAAAACACGTGAATAATACCCTTTTGATAATATTTTGAGGTATTTCTAGATGAAACAGTAAAAAGACAGTATTGAAAAGTATTAAAAGCGAATAATGAATACTAAAAAAGGACGTAAAAGCGCCTGGATTCTACTGATATTGAAATAATCAGCAAATTCAAGAGAAAGAGCCTTGTGCTGGGGAATGGGTGTCCAACACAAAGTAGTTAGCGAGCCCAGGAACGGGTGCTTTGCTTTGGGGAGTGAATGCCCAGCGCAAGCACACACAATCACATTTTTTTTTGTAACAAAAGCCCACGATCATGTTAGCTAGCTAGTATCTCTGCTTTGGGTTCTTGATTTCCTCAGATGAACAGGAACAAAAAATGCAAGTAGTTTACTACCTTTTGAGTGCTTGAACGAGACTTCGAGCTTTGGTTTGGATGATTTGAGGGTCGTTTGGGGCTGATGAATGACAAAGAAGAATTATTGCAGTGGAGTGTTGAAGGAATATAGATTTTTGGGATGGAACTTGGATTTTTCTCTTTATATATAAGACATTTCTGATTTTTCTTCAAGTATGTATGAAGAAAACCCAAATAATGTATATATTCTAGAGAGAGAAAGGAGTTTCAAGAATGAGAGGTGTATTGTATATTGTATTGTGGAGTGGGGGTCCTTGAAATGGCTTTAGACACCCCTATTTATAGGAAAAAACGGAGAGAGGACATCTGTGCAGACTTAGAATCGGCTAGATGCTTTATAGGGTCATGATAAGATTTCTGTAGCAGTCAGAGCTGTTAGTAATAGAAATTGATTCCCAACGCTGGGGAGTGAGTGTACCAGACTCTTTTGCGCTAGACAGTTGGTGCCTTGTGTTGGGCACAAGATGCCCTGTACTAGCCAGTTGATGGGTTCAAATTTTGGAATGTTCAAAAGTCATTGATCCAACCTTCAAATTCGTGGTTCTGTTTCGCATCATCATTCAATTGACTTGTTACTGCATTTTGTTGCTGTGAAATTCGGTGGGAAACGAACAGGCAGTGTTTTATGTTGCTATTGGATGGTTGTTCAATGATTTTCTCGCGGACACCCTTAAAATCACATTCTGCACACATTGAAAGGTTCGGATCATAAAAATTTGACCGGAAACTATGAGATTGAGATTTGGGATGTTTTTTTAGGTGTTTTTTTGGGTGTTCCTTGAACCGGCCCGTGTATATATATATATATATAGTTGTGATCCTGCGCATGAATATTGTTGATTGCTCTACTGACCTGTGCATTATTTTTTTGGTCTTGATGATAATCAAATGGAAGATTGTTGCATACAAGAAAAGAGAAGGATTGATCTGCCTATCATCAATTTTGGGGAATGATTCACCACAGGAAAGGAAAATGGAAGGCGGGAGAGAATAAATTTTGCTTCGATCTCCACCTCATTATCTTATCAATTTCTACGTCGCCTTTCTTTTCCTCTATAAATCCCTCCAACATATCTACAATCCATACAAAGGTTCAGGGTTTTTTCTTCACATGCTGCAATTCATTAAACCAGAAGGAAGACACAAGCAATGCGTGAGCATAAACTGCAAATGAAAATTTGTATTTGTAAGTTAAACTTAACCAAAGCAAAAACACTCTAGATTTGCCAATTACAAAATAGGTTCTCTTTATGAGTTGGCGCAAGGTTTTAGCCCAGCAGTTAATGTCTTAAGACTTGAGAGTCTGCTCATATCTCATGTTCGAAACTTTACTTTCAATTCTCATGGAGCGCGGCCATAGTCCACACAGGGTTTGCTTCTATGGCCATTGATTTTCCCTATTGAAAGGCAGGATTGATTTTGTAAAATTAATCCAAATGTGCCGAAACTATCAAATGATAAAATTACTGATAATAACATTAAAAACACCAATTCATCAAAAGAAGGGAAACATAACCAGTTTTTTTTTTTGTTAACGGAAGGGAAACATATCCCTATGCATCACAAATCTCCGAGTCACAGTCCAAAAGAAGAAAACTATACCAGTTGTGTTTGGTTGGGAGTTTAGTTTAGTTTAGTTTTGGTAGTGGGTAGAGAGAGAAATAGAGTAATGATTGAAAATAGGGGTAATGATTAGAGAGAGATGAGAAAGTAATAATTGAAAAGATAGGGTAATGATTGGAGAAAGAAATAAGATAATGATTGAAAACAAAACTAAAACTAAAACTAAACTGTGAAACGAACAAAGCCAGGTAATTAAGGAGGTTGCATGTGAGAAATATTGCTGTAAAAGCTTATATTTATTGCCATTCGAGGATGATCATACCTGTGATGGGGTAAACCGTAAACTTGGCAATAGCGGAGAGAGAGATAACACGATCAGGAAACAGAAGATAGAAGACAGTTGGGGTTGGTAGTATGATCTATTTTACCTTTTTAGCCCTACAGTTATTTTAGGTGTTGTGATAAGGTCCATGAAAATTAAAGTTTAATTTGTCCAAAGTTAGGAAATTTGAAATGTGAGTCAACCTCAAAGGATAGTCCGCACCAATTCGTGTTCTCGCTTTATAGGCAGAATAGATAGATTAACCAAGCTTGCCACTCCAATGCAAATACACCAATTCGTGCTCTCCCTTTTTTTCTACGATATTAATGAAATAGAATCCTAATCTCTCTCTCTCTCTCTCTCTCTCTCTCTCTCTCTCTCTCTCTCTCTCTCTCTCTCTCTATAAAGGGAGCTCCAATCCTAAAATAGCCCTCACACTTCATCTTCTCCTTCCCCTCTTTTCCCCCTTGGGTTTATACCCTCATTTGGGCGGCAGGAGGGGAGGGACCAATCTCTACCTTCAAATTTGGCTTCCCTTTCTCCTTTTGCACCAAAACCGTTTGTCGTTCACCGTCGCACAGCTTCTGGGTTTGTAGCCACATGGTCACCGGTGGCTTCTTGGGTCTCCGACTTGGGAGCTTGATCGGTAGTAGGCAAGAGAAGGGTTGCTCAATGATGGAGGAGAATGTATTTTTTGATTTATTTCATTTTTCTCCGAATTTAGTTCGATTTCTGTCTGGCTTTAGTCTAGTGGCTTGTTGGTTATGTGCTTCGTATTAATTTTATTTTATGCAGACCTAATCTCACTAAGCGAGTTTGAAATAGGGTTGCACATATTGTGCTCTGATTGCCCTCTCTAATGGTTTGTCCAGTTCGTAGACACTCATTTGCCTCCATGGGGTTCCTCTCTATTGTGTAGAATTTCGCCTCAACTTCTCACATTTGCCAAGAAAAAGGAAAAGAAGTAACTCTTCTATTTGCTTTCTGAAATGGGTAAACTATTAGGAAAAATTTCAAAATGACACCTGAACTTTGGCTTCAATGTTCCATAAACACCTAAACTTTACTTTATTTCAACTAGGCACTTGTTGTTTACAAAACTCCCAAATTGAGGCACCTATCATTGTATATCGTCCAATATGTCAATAAATGTGGTGATGTGGCATGTTTCTTGCATTAAGTGCCCCATTGGCACATGACAACAAGCCATTGCAATGCACATAATCAAAGTCTCTCTCTCTCTCTCTCTCTCTCTCTCTCGACCACCTCCTCCATCGCTGCTCAACTCCCCTCCCACTACTCCTCCTCAGCCAGCGAATCAATTCCTCTCTAGTGCGCTTCCCACCCATCTCCCGATTTCGACGATCAACTCCTCACGGGAGTCGGAAGCACTTGACGGTGGAGGGGTGGAGAGAGGAGGGGTAGCATCAATCTTTCTTGCAATCCATCACCAAACCCCTGTCCTCGCTCGATGTTTACCCACCCATCGCTCCTCTCAATGAATCCCATTGCTTGAAACAGCTAAAACCGATCGAATCCGAACCTGGCTTCAGACCTCCCATGATACCACATGTACCACCTCTCCTTCTCATCACTAAGGTACCTTTTCACAACAGGAGACCCAATTTCAAAACTATTCCATGAGCTTTTTAACCCCAAATCAAACATCACCAAACCCCTCGAAAACGACAAATTCAAAGACGAAAGGGGTTGATTTGAAGTGGATTTTCTCGATTCTAGGAAATTTGAATTGAGTTTCTCAAAAGGTGAATTTTGTCTGTGGCATTTTCTCTGTCAGTGTTCGGGGTTTTGTGGAGCAGTGAGTCAGAAACAGGGGATTTGCTCTGTTTCTAGGGTTAGGAGTTAGGGTTTGAGGTTTTCTGGGGATTAAGGAAGGTAATGGAGGGGTAAAGATCGAGCAAGCTCATTTGTGGGGTGGAAGTTGTGAGGGCGATAAAAGTGGAATTGCATGCTCTGGTATTTGCAAACAGAGCAATGATATAATCAGTGTACTTGCAAAAAAAGCAATCATATAATGTGGATTTACAGTAAAGATTGGTGGATTGCTCGATCTTTACAGTAAAGATTGGTGGATTGCAGCAATGATATTTACGCTTCTGGGGATTGGCCACTGGGGATTGGCCATGATGGGCCAAAGGTAATTCTTTGTGGGGTGGAAGTTGTGCGGGCATAATGGCGGCGGTATGAGGGAGAGTATGGTAGGGAGAGTGGGAGGGAGGCGATGGGGTAGAGAGGAGGGGTTTTGATTCTCTACATTTTTGGGGCTACTCTTGTGTGCCAAAGGGGCACTTAACAGGAGAAGAATACCACATCAGCAATTTTCTTCACGCAATGGACAGAATATAACAGTAGATGCCTCAATTTGGGGTTTTGTAAAGAACAGGTGCCTAATTGAAATGAAGTTCAGGAGTTTACGCGACATTGGAGACAAAGTTAAGGCGTCATTTTAAACTATTATGGTTCTAGGAATAAACTTCTCGAAAGGGTCCCAAAGAAAGTAAATGGGCCAGGAGAACAAGAAACCAGAAAACACTGAAACAATGTTGAATCCGCAACATTATAATCCCTACATAATCCCTAGTTATGACGTTTAATTTCCGCAACTATTATTGCGTTCGTCTGCTTTTTCTTTAATGGTCAATTGTTTCCCAATTCTCTTCTGGACATCTGGTCTGTAAGGCTCACAAAATCAACACAACTAGAAAAAGTAAAGTACTGTTCTAAGTTGTTTCCCACATATATAGCATCACATGCTTACAAAGAAACCAATATTGCTTATCCTACGCTAATGAAAGCATCAAACAAACAAACCACGGGAAAACAAAGGAGACACCAAACACAAATTACATCACAGTTTCTTTGTCTGCAGAAAGTTAACAAAAGCATATGCAAAAGAGGATGTTCCCATTGTATAATTTATGAAATAGAGCGATAAAGAACCATAACAGCTACTGTCAAAGCAAGAGACCATAAAGACTTCATTACCTAGTGTACTACACCAATTTGTCATAAAAGCTGAGCCGCTTCAGTTGTTCTGCCAGCCAAGATGTTAAGTCCTGTAAACTTTTGATCTGAAAGTCCTGTAAACTTGCTCTGCAGACAATGGTGATAGTGCACCTGTATATAAACATCTGGGTGAGCTGCCATAAAATGATGCTCAACCCTGGAAGCAGGAATACCTGAACCTGCAACACTCGTGAAATATATAAGATCATATACTGGGCCGGAACATACAAAAGTGAAAGAAAGATAACCCATCGAATCCTAGTCTAAGATTCTCAGTTACCCTTCCTATCGGCTATCGCTGCCCGGCATCACACTTGCTTTTGTTCGAAATTTGCAGATCAAAGAAACTAATTTGGACAGGTATGGTTAGGAAAGTTGAAAACCTGAAATTGCATTTGTCACTGATTTCTCATACCAACCAGCGAGGACTGTTTCCAATTGCTCGCAAGAGAATGAAATAAAAAGGTCACAAGCTATATTTTGTGTGCAGTGTGTATCTAGCAGTCGGGCACATCAAACTCCCAATCTTAGGATACAGAGACTCGGCGTAAAAGGGTCCAAAAGAAGACACAGGTGCGAGGATACATCGTCTAAAAGTAATTTCTCATTTTTTTTCCATTTTGTAAGATTTGCACATCGAACAATACTCCTACAATTTACAGTTAACTATTATAATTTTGACATACTACAACAAAACAAAAAATAAAATAATTTTACAACAGTTTTTGTTTTGAGTAAGATTTTAGTCTATTTTGTTTTCTTCAACAATTTGACAACTAAAGGTTTGTTCCAAGACAAAAAGGATGGGATCCATATAAATAGTCTGAACTCGTGTCATGTCGTGTCCACACCGGTAGTCAGGAGAATAGAAGAATCCCGGAGAATAGAAGAATCCCGCTAACGTACATCACAAATTCAAAACACATATTGTAAGACCAAAATTCTTTTTGCACAAGTTCAAGCAAAAAATTTGTCTTCAATAGGTCAGAGAAATGCCTACAAACACGAGATTTTAAAAGCTGACACCTATTCTTTCACAGTGCTTCAGAATCGAGAGCCTAAATGCCTACAAACACAAGATGTTAAAAGCTGACACCTGTTCTTTCACAATGCTTCAGAATCGAGAGCCTATTGAGCGAGGCCTAGGAGTGAAGTCGGTTAAGAATTCTGACAGAGTTTATACTTTTTTGGAAATGTATTTTGCTATTGCTGGGAAAAAGGCTTTGCTTTTTTGCATAAAATCCTTGTTTTTGAGAGAATATGAAAAATTGTCTCAAGAACAACGAAAGGGGCATACAAAACTGCAAAAAAATGCAGAATTGAAACGGTTTTAGTTAAGGGGTTGAAGAACTAAGATGGTCCTTTTACATGTATATTGTCCAAAATTCTTTTTCAGCTTCTTTTAGCAGATAGCAGGTGAAAAAGGAGGAAGTTTGTTTTACTTTCAATATCATATGACAGAACCTGTACTCCACCTGCACAGTGGAAAATGGACAGTTACGCTGTCTTTCTCAAAGAGCCTTTTTTTCCCAAGGAAATGTGTATCATTTATATTTTCAAGGCACATTACTCAATGATTAAATTACGAAAGAGCCAGGAGAACAAACCCGGCACTGCCGCTTGGATCAGTAGTCATAGCCTCCGTGTTCCTGCTGGTGCTGCTGCTCCACATGAGCGTCATTATACTGTTCTCCATCATCCGGAATTCCATTGTTTTCATTGTTACCATTACCATTCTTGTTAGCAGCATCCGCCTGTTCCCTTTCCCTATTCCACTGCTCAATCTTGGCCCTTCTCTCAGCACTGCCTTCCCTAACAGGACTCCTATTTCTCCTTTCCCCAGGGGGGCTTCTGCTTCTTCCTCCCCTTCGTCCTGGACTTCTGCTTCTAGGCCTCCTCCCCCTATGATCATGGTGGCGGCGATCTCTGTCATCACCTCTGCCGCCAAAACCGCGGCCACCATGTGAACGCTCATCATAACTGCGATTCCGTGGTGGACTACGGCTTTGCTTTCGCCGCCTACTCCCAAATAATTGCCTCCTCAACTCTCTATTTGGAAGGGGGGAAAAGATAGACACAATCTCTAAATTAAAGGGAATGAAATAGGTAGGAAGCGTGTAAAATGAAGAAACAATACATAAACTAACCTGCTAATCTTTTTCAGATGCATGAAATTGCAGTATCCCCCCCGATTGCATACATCTTCGTCATATTGCCTACAAGTAGCTTCACGGAAATCCGTCACCGGGGAGTAGTCAACAATGATGGGACGCCCTGGAGAGTTAAAAGAGTTAATGAAGCCAGCTGAATCTTAATAAAGACGAGATTTTTTGCAGGATCATTAAATGCCTCTAATAAAGGGGTAGGGCCGTAGGGGAAGGGGAGGCTGTGGAATCTTATGTTATTGGAACTAAGATATTACTGGAACAAAGACCAGGAATTGAAGCATAAATTGAGTTACAATAGAATTAGGCCTCTATAGACTGCGAAATTAGAAAAAAACTTCTTTCAAACTACAAAAATCCTATGAAAAGAGATTACTTTCCAAATGATTAGTGTAAAACGCATTTCTAATAGCGTAAATAGCGTAATAACCACACAAAAATTACATATCTAGCCAAAGGCCAAATCTTGCTCAATTTTTAGCTTATTACATAATTGTTAATGAAACTTCAAGATCTCTAAATTCACTATTTGGAACGAAGGTGAGCCGATTCCGGAATGTGTGCACCAAAAATGTTATTTGCTAGAGGTATTAGGGTTCCCTTGTCACATAGGTAGAATCCCCTAATTTTGATGGGGATGAGTTTGGACTTGCCTGAGGGTTTCATACTCAGGTGGGTAAGAGAGAGTAGACTGCTTATTTCTATAAGATAGGTTGTGACAAGGTGGTTGGGCATGCATACGATTCCATGGTGTTACATTCTCCGTTTCTTTGAGGAAAAAACTACCACTGTAAAGGAAAGAAAGGAAATGTGTCTCTTCCTCCACATGATGCAAAGGTGCTAGCAAGTTTCACTGCACCAAAAATAACAATATCTTGAGACTTTTGCCATCAGGTTCATCAAACACATTGCAAATGAGCCCAACTCTATCACCAACCAAACTACTGTTGGACTCTATGCTTCACCATCTTTACATGTGCAGTACTCAAGCAACCAATATATCTAGCCTTCCAGATTTTGACAATATACTTTAAAGCCTGGCAGAGGAACCAGGAATCACATATAGAAAGTAAAGCCTTTCCCGATAAATTTGGATATTTGAATATAGCTGGACATATATATGCAGAACTGACCAGTGGAGGAGTATATGTGTATCTAAAACTTTATTTTCATTACGTTTTTTTTGATATACTAGACGGAGTATTTTTGGTACCTATCTATGATTTACTAGAAGAGGTTGTCCCTGATTATACTCTAGGAAAAACTAAGATTATGGATATTAAAGAAACTCCGTATAAAAGAAGTACGGACAGAAGATATTTCGATTGGGAGATTATCAATTTATCTTTTTAAAAGGAACTCTATATTCAGGCCTGGATCAACGGAGATATTCCTATCGATATAGAAGAGTATCATCTTGCTAGGTGAGAGTTGCCCGAGCAGTCCAATTGTTTACCATCTGATTCACACCGGGTGGTTTCACTCCTTATCTGACTCTGCTGCTTTTTGAGACTCACTTTTCTTACTCAACAGAGTGAGAAAGGTCAACCAAATAGCAGTACACAATAATGACGAGTTTACTATTTGACCACAGGCATTGGAAACTCATGGTTTCCATCGCAGACTCTTGGGTGTAGAAAAAGTAAGCCATTGTACTTGTCTTTCCTTCCTGCTAGCAGTTCACAGGGGACACATACACAACGTATGACATATACAAGGACTATATATGGCCCATCACATAAGCACCTAGGCGAACACCTAAGCCAATTTGACAAAAGGTATCTCATGGGTGTTCAGTTGTTTTGGTTAGTGGTGAAACAATGATATCTTACACATGCATATATGAGGATAAGAGTGTAACTAGCCTGCATAAAACCTCCCAGTCAGATTCTGGAGCGCCTCCGCAGCATGTTCTGCTTCTCGAAACTGAACGTATACATTACCCACCTGCAAAAACCAGTAAACCAAATGATGTGACTCTCAATAATGGAATGAGCCAAGTACTAAGATCACACAAAGCGCGTACCATGTGGTCAGCCAAGTTGTCGCAAATGTTCAGGCACTCTATCTCTCCATATTTGTTCAGCTCCTCAAACAAGTCTTCATAGAAATCCTGCGCTTCAATGCAACTCTCATGATGACATGTATGGACAATGAAAACAGCTTACTTAAACTCAATTCAAGCCAAATACACAACCCATCAATTCTTACCAAATCTTCAATAAAGACACGAGAAGAGAGAGACCTACTGTTTATTCTTTGGGTATGGAAACAATAATAGTAACTTATGATTCCGATAATTTTAACCCACTTAAAATGTTGGGAGAGAGTGTCCAGCTGAAAATAAAGCAAAAACAATTTGGAAACTTTGAAATTGAAGGTCAGACACGTGTCCGGAGCATGTCCTTACAGTGTCCAAGCGTGTCGGGACTACTCGGGAGAGTGTCAAACAGGAAATAATGCAGAAAAATTAGTACACTTTGAAATTGAGGGTTGGACACATGACCGGAGACTGTCAAACACCGGTACTTTGCCTTCGAAGTGTCCGGCTACATAGACTGTAATAGGATAGTTCAGATCCTTGAGAATCAAATTACAACAGAATAATGTGAAACATGTTAAGAATTTGTTGAACCTCACAAGATCGCAGCTCATAATGTGCCAGGAGAAAATGGTACAACAAGCCGTAAGCCGTGGTTTATACCAAGCAAATTGCTTTCGTTGACTTTTCCTTTCTATAGAAACAAAAGGGGATCATATAGAAAAACGAAATATAAAAATCTTTAAAAAAGAAAGAAAGAGGAAGAAAAAACAAAAGAGGAAAAACCACTAGCGGGGGACGCTAAGTTTTTTCCCTTCATGCGTAGGTCAAGAAATTCTATAAAGGAAACCGAATACAATAACATACTAAAAAATAAGGAGATACAAATAATCGAAAGCTCAAATACACAAGATTCAAGAACATCAAATTGCACTGTCCACTCAATGTGAGTTACTTCCACGGTCAATGCAGCTATTCCACTATGATGATAAATACAGGAGATATAGCGGAGTTTTCCTATGCCACAGTACATAGCATGGATAAAAGTCTGACTAATACCAAAAGTACCCTTACATCAAGCATAACTATGTGAACACAATGAAATGAACAAGCATATGTCAAAGTCAACATCCGCACAAGTAAACAAAACCCACATACAGGGCTTGTCTGATTGGAATAGATCAGACTATACGGAGTACTGCAATACAAACCAAAACATACATCCACAAATTGAGTCATACACATGCGTGCAGATAACATGCCCACCAATCAATCAGATGAGAAATGCACCGAACCAAGAGACAGTCTCAAAACTTAAAATCCAGAACAAAATATAAGAAACACGAACATAAATGAAAAAAGAAGCAAATATGAAATTCAAACTCACAAATTACAAGCAGATAGAAAGAAATATATCTTCATAAGTCATGTCCATTGGACTCTGTTATATTTATAGGACTCCAAGTGACTCTCACCTAGGTCACATCTTTTTGAAAATATGTAACCTAATGAAGAGACACAACTCTTGGTAAACACCTTCTATTTGAATTCCAGATTTTATATCTCCAACATGTCTTGGCTATCCACCCTTTTATCTTGAAACCTCTCCAACTCTCTTTCCAAGTCAATATGTTGACTTACTTTCAGGACGGAATTCACAATCGAGGTGTGCTCTTGCCAAAGGTATTTTAATACAAACCCTCCAAAGATATCTAAGCTTTCTTCCTTAATGCTGTTATATCTTTTTTGCAGAAAAGCAGCCCCACAATATATGCTACACATCCACAGCCACTACGTGGATGCGTGTTACAGTGCGCCAGAGTTGTCACATCTCCTTGCTTTTGGAATATGCAGCCCTCACAAGGGCTTTGAGTCATCAACCAAACAAAACCTTGAGTCCTAATCAATTGAGGTAGGCTACAAGAATCTCTTTTGTCCACACGGATCTGTGCTATACAATCCTTAGTAGTAGGATCCTTCTAAAATGGGTGCGTTCCCAAGACGGGAGCTCGAATCGGTACTCCCAAGATGGGAGCTTGACAGGAGCTCGCTCCCCTCGAGATGGGAGTTTATTGGGCGGTTAAGGCAACTATTTTCATACTCTTGAGGGAGTTATGCCATTGTGAAAATAAAAATATGAAAATCTTTATCACTCAAGAAGTTTTGCAAATTGAAAAAATCTAACTTCCTATAGGTACCCATTAAGAACATGAAAATTTTCATAAGTAATCACTTTTCCTTCAATGGTTTAGTATTTAAAGATACTTTATATACGTATTTATATAAAATCTATATACGCTCCTTAGGCGCTCCCAACCTTAGGAGCTTCTAGGTGCCTCTGCTCCCCCACACCCGCTCTCGCTTCCGCTCCCGCTCCCGCTTCGTGCTACCAAGATACAATCCATTTAGTTTGATAGATTCATATCATCTTTACCCACATATCTCCATGCACATTTAAGCTTTCCATCCCCTAGCATTTCAATTACCAGTTACGTTAATGATTTCCTTCTTTGTTGCATCTATTCATCTCCAAAACATGCATACATCTAGCAACTACCATTATAATCGGAACACCCCTTCAAGGTGTGAACTGTCAGTTTTGAGGCTGGCTTACACTTCTTTTTACTGAACTACCCTTTAACTGCCAAAAGAAACTTCCAAAGACAAGAGAGAGGGAAAAAAACTTCCTAGCTATTTTTTTTTTTTTTCATTTTTTCTACTTCCACATCTCACTTCACTACGAACTAATCTCAATTGAAGATTCACTTTTCCTATTTCACGTAACACGATTTGCACCCGGGTGTCTAGAAAAACAAGCACGCAAACACATATACTTTGCATAAATCAATGTTCTAAAAATCGCTAGGCACAAATCGGGCGGACAAGGGGGCCTAGGCACCAACTAGTTGGCTGCCAAATCTAGGCCAACTAGGCGGGGACTAGGCAGCCAACTTTTAAAACACTGGCATAAATATACTCCTGAATGACAAGTAGGTGGCTTTATGAAGTTGTTTCATCGGGGTTCATCTACTTCTAAATATATTACCACATCCTCTATTTAAAATTAAAATAGAATCAAAGCAATAGTATAGTGAGAGATACACACAAATACATAGACACATACGGATATGAAAATACCTCGAAGTGGGATTGGATTTTGCGGGGGTCGATGGGCTGGCCCTGAGGATCGACGCCGGGGGTGACCATGTCGGGGCGCTGGTACATGTTGGCGAGGACTAGGGTCGGGCTGATGCTGGGCTTGGTGTGGAGCCTCGAGCAGCGATCGCCGTGCCTGCACGCCCCGATCTTGAAGTAGAACGGGCAGTTGACCCTGTCCTTCTCCGTTCCGAATATCGACGCCAAGTGCTCCGCCATCTCACCCGACCACAACGATTCAAGATTCCAATTCAATACACACAACGCTCTCTCTCTCTCTCTCTCTCTCTCTGTGTGGATGCCTCGGTCAGAGATCTAGGGTTTCTGAGCCCGAAGTTGTACTCGTCTTTTTGTTTCGAATTTTCTAATTAGTAGTCGTATTTATACAGAATGGAGCGGTCAACCAAAAATAAAGGGTTTTATAAAAGATATTGCACGGATAGGAACAATAAGCTGGTTTGCCCGAGAGGTTAAGGGGGAAGACTTAAGATCTTCTGCACATAAGTGCGCATGGGTTCGAACCCCATAGCCAGCACGTTATAGGTTTTTTAATGGATCCTACAGTCACTACTGGGGCGTGGCCCCTCTTGTAAAAACAACGCAGCTTGCTACATAGTACCAATTTTTGCACACAAAACATACAAAGATCACGGTGTGGGGTTCATTATGCATTTTATATAAACGATTTAAATTGTTCATCAAATATAAAAAAAATTTCTAAGAGCACCGCGAAAAATCAGCTCAATTTGATATTTATAGATACTCGATCTAATCATCTAACTTTTCGGTATCTTAATAAAAAAAATTAGATGATAGGATCAAGCACCTACAGGTATCGAATTGAGCTAATTCTTTACAAAACTTTTGAAAAAATATTTCATATTTAATAAACAGATCAGATCGTTTGTATGGGACCCGTAGTAAATCCCACACAGTGATTTGTGCGCAAAAATCTATGTGTAGTGTCTAAAAAACGGATCTAGATGACTAGATCATCGGTGAGGTGAGGTTTTGTTGTGGAGCTGCCACGTCATTAACGAGGAGATCCAACAGTAGACAAAAGCCTCTCCTTCGTTTAGGGATAAAAAGTAGTAGTACTATATACTAGTAATTAACAAGAAGAAAACGCGTCAACCCTCATCTTCTTCACCGTTTTTTTTTTTTTTTGATCAGGGATCATAGCAGAGTTGATTTGGAGCTTTTTCTTCATGAATTACAAAAAGAAAAAGAAGCAAAATAAGTCATAAATTTGGTGGGACGAACTGAAAATGGAAGGTTTTCATTGTAGATCTTTGAATGAAAATCGGAAATTGGGAGGAAGAAGAATGAGGTTAACAGGGGAGAACAAAAAACAATTTCCTTTGTCCCTTTGGCTGTTTGTTCCAACTTTTGGTTGGTATCCCTCCCTCTTTTTCCTAATATAAAATATCACTTTTGTCGATAAAAATATATATATATATATATTTGCTGACATATAGTCTCTATCACATACTTAGATTTCGAGGCTACAATGTATTGAAAGCGTTAGACTGCTTCTAATTTAGTCGACTTAGAGTTCTACTCCCTCACCCCCATTTAATTTGTTTTCTATGAAAGAACGATCCTTTTTAACCTATAAATAAAAAAGATATTTGAGAGAATGAGGGCCCGTTCCGCTTTCCCTTCTTTTTCTAAACCTCAGTTTTCTTCAATTTTCAAACTCAAATATAATGAAAACGAAAAATAATTTTTTAATTTTTTTTGCACCGTTTAAAAGATCTCGATGAGATCTATCAAACAAGATCCATATTGGTAGGAAAATTATTTACGTAAACACATGATTTTTGGGCTTGAAATTTCTTCCGTTTGAAAAAAAAGAAGGTTATATGAAACTGGAACACAGCCTGATTCTTTTAATTTGTTTTTTTGCATTGTACAAAAATACTCATTGGAATCTTTCGATTGGCGAGAAAATCAAGAATTATTTTCAAAAGTACTTTTGTTTAGCTCAAATTGAACAAAAAAAATAAGACAGCGGAATTTTTTTTACTAGAAGTCAACGAAGCTCGTTGCGTTGTCATTATGGGGTTTACTCCCTATTTTTTCAAATTCAAAATATATTTTGTGATCTACTAAATTTTGAGGCAAAACTAACAAATATGATTTTTGAAACTTAGGTCGTAATTAGATATGAATTACGATTTGGTATAAATGTGCGGCTATGGCTTGTAGTTAGCGGTAGATCAGGCACGCACCAACTGGCAGATTAGGGGTTCAAGTCAAAATATCTCCCAATTTTCAAGTGAAAGTTTTTCCTTTGGTTACAAAGATCAATGGTCAGAGCATTGTTGGGTGGGTGTAAACAAACCAAAAAAAAAAAAAGTTGTCATTGGGATTTGAGCCCAAAACACAAAAAAATTCTTGGGTGCAAATAAGGTACGGTTGCCGTGGTACCTTTCGCGCACATCCGAACGGTCCCAAAATGCAACCGACGGTCTAGATTGAAACACTATTTTTCCCTTTTTTCCCTTCTTTTTTTTTATAAATTCATTCGGTACTTTCAATCCGGGCCATCGGTTGCATTTTTGGTCAGCTTGAATGTGCGTGTAGGGAATCACGTGGTACCCTATTAGCCACCAAGAATTTGTAACGATCTGAATTTCGGCTCTAATTTTTTTTCAAATTAAAAATAAATGTTAGTAACTTATTTTAGTTAACTAGTTAATTATTAGGTGATAATAAGATTAAAATTAGGAAAACTAATAATAATAATAATAATAATAATAATAATAATACAAGTTATTAAAAATATATAAGTATATATGCATGTGCATGCATGAATACATGCATGACATTCAGGGTCGGCCCCGGAGTAAGCCCCGCAAGTCCTCGGGCTTGGGCAACCCAAAAAAAAAACTTAGGTATAAGTATAAAAAAGTTTACATTAGTAATACAAAGAGCTTGATTGGTATTGTGGTCATTGACGAGCTGTCAAAGCTCTGGGCTGCTGAGTTTGAATCCTAGCAGCCCTCCTCGTTTCTTCTCTCTCTCTCTCTCTCTCTCTCTCATGCTATATATATCTGCTCTATTTTGCAAAAAACTACTCCTCAAATGCTCTAAAAATCTCTAAAATCAAACCACATAAAACCTCACCAGTCCATTTCCCCTCCAAAGATCAGGTTTTTAATCTCGCTCTTGAAAAAAAAAAAAAAAGCCCCAAAGCTCTGGGTTTTGTCCTTAATGTTGTTTTTAGACTTTGAATATAAATCATTTATGTTTAAATAGTATTATTTCTTCCCAATTTATAATTTCAGTAGGCATTTTTTTTATCTCAATTGAAAAATGAGGCTTCGTTCCACTAAAAGCATTTTGGGCATTTGCAGCTTTTTTTAATAAATTTTTTTATGTTTTTTGAGACAAGTCATTCTTCTCACATATATCAACTAAAAGTCCAAAAAGCCAAAAAATCAAAAGTCCCAAGTTCTTGGATAATTAAAATATGTTGACTCAATTGAAAATTTTGTTTCAAAAAATGCAAGGAGAAGTTGTTTTCTTTGAAGCGGATCGTGCTAATAATAAAGCACTATAACCGGAGTTTACATTTTGATGTTGATTTTTTTTTATGCTATTCAAGTTAAAAGAACAATGTAATTTTGATTTTTTTTTTTTGTACTTATATATTTTTTACTATTTTGTATGACTTAATAGTAGGTGGGCAACAAAATATGAGGTTGGGCTAGGGCAATCCAAATAACGGGGCCGGCACTGATGTCTCTCTCTCACTACGGCCTCTCTCCCATCACTCTCTCCCACAGTCTTTCTCTTTGTATCTCTCTCCCTCTCTCACAGTTCTCTTTCTCTCTCTCCTTCCTCCTTGGTCGTTTTTCTTCCCTGCCAAGAAAATAGCCACCTCACCCTCCTCCAATCACCTCCTGCCACCACACCCACCTTATTCCTCGCCTAAGAGCCACCTTCCTCCCTCTTAATTTCCTCCCTCTCTTTCCCAAAATCTCTCTTCCCGAAATCTCTCTCTCCTCACCTCCATAGCCATTTTCTTCCTCCCTAAGAAATCACCACCTCTCCTCCCTTCAATCAACTTCTACCACCTCCTGCTTACCTCTGCAACCCCTACCCCGACCCCTACTGCCCTAGTTGTCCTTTGAAAGCCTTAAAGCTTCACCACCATTAAATGCAACCTTATCACCCCTCTCCAAAATTCGCCTATATAAACCTTTCTCCACCACCATACCCTCACACTTCAATGGGTCAAAATAGGAGAGAAAACCAGAAGCAATTCGAGCTCCAATCAATGGAGTTTTGGAGAGAGAAAGTGAGAGGAAGAGAAGTAGGGTTACTAACTACACCCAACTGAAACCCAAATTGATCACACCAATCATCTCCTACAACCAAGAGCAGCTCCACAAAAGTCCCAATTCAATTCCAAGGTCCCTCTATCACCATAACCGAAGTCATCTCCCCCAATTCTCTAAGATTCAATTTCATTCCAATTCAACAAATTCAAGATTTTATAATCATTTTCCATCTCTTCTCTAAGTATATTTATGTGTTTTTAGGCCTAACCCATATTTCCATAAGGTCCCATGCATCAAACCCGTGGAGAAACAAATTTTTTTTGCAAAACTGGGTTCAACCTTGTGGCCGCAAGGTTCGAGCTGCAAGGTGCAGGCATTTTTCTTGCAAACCAAAAAGTTGGATCAGGTCAGACCTTGCGGCCGAGACTCTCCACCGCAAGGTCAGTTCATTTTTTTTTTAAATCACTCTGAAACCATTTTTGACCCTCCGAACAACGTTTTTGACACCCGAATATGATTATTTAGACTATTAAGACCCCTATCAATATTATATGATCAATTCTAATATTTTATTAATTTAGTTATTAAATTAAGTGTATACACTATTAAATCCTTTCTTTTGTTATAGAAACTCATTATTTAAATCAATCCTTTTCTTTTAAGCCATAATAAATAAAAGTAAAACGAATAGAACCTTGGCAACTTAATGTGCATAAATGATGATCAAATAAAATATTAATACTCTACTAATGATTCTACTCTAGTGTTTTCGCAAGTTAAACGATATAATTAGTATTATAATTGCCTTACATTTTTAATAGTAATCAAACTTGTAAAACCTACTATTTGTTTTCATACAAGATTAATGGCAACTGGCCACTCATAAAATGTTATGTGATTTACTGTTCAGTAACACTATCTTTGATATTTCAATAATGCACATCTTATTGATTATTGTTTGATTCATGAACCTACATGTCAGATCGAACTTAGAGACATGGGGTGGTTTGTGGTAGAATTCACCTAGACATTGCTCAGTAAAGAATAAATTGAAAAGTCGATGAGTTATGATATGGGTTGCCTCTAGACGGATTTCAAGTTGTGATTCGAGATGAGTGCTAACAGGGGCCTAGTCTCCAAGCTAGTAGGAGTCCAGTGGTAATTTTGAAGTATGATTTGAGATGGGTGGGGCCCATGATTGACTATTGGGGCGAATCTTAGTCATGGAATGATATGGTAAGCCACCCTCTTGTTAGGGAAAGACAAGAAGGAGTGACCCATGGGACAGGTCATGATTAGTAGTTGGAAATTCTTGAGACGAACCCTAGTCGCGTCATGACATGATAAGCTACCCCTTTGTTGTAGTGAGAGGGATGCACGCTTGGTATATAACTTAGGTGTAATCCGCAGCAGGAAAAGGTTGTGACCTCATGGGACAGGACATGACTAGCGGTTGGGAGGAAATGATCTTATGGAGAAGATCTTAGATCTCACATCAGGTTAAAGGATAGTAAGAAACAGTTTATGTGTTATTCTGTTGTTTATTTCGCATCAATATTTTATTGCTTACTTGCTAGCTGTAATGTAAGGGGATAGATGGGTAGGATTATGATACTGGGTGAATCTCATCACTCACGGATATGTTTATATTCTGGTAAATTGGTTGCTTCAGGGATCAATTTGCCAGAGGGTACAAGATTCAATGGTGAAGCAGTTTGACACAGGAAGACCCCAGAGGTGGAGACTAAGCTGGTGGTGCTTGGGATTCGTATCAAGATTAGAGTCGGCGTTGAAGTTGTTTGATAAATTTATCATATTTAATCTATTTTGATTCAGTAAAATTTCACTGCAACAAAATTTGGTTATGGCGACGCACAATAGTATGTCGGCAAAGGCTTATTTGCATCGGCAAAGGGTTTTGGCGACGCAAGTCCTTGCATCGGCATGCCATCGGCGTTGCTGTGTCAGCAATAGTATTTGCCGACGCGAACACCTTTGTCTCCAAAAGGCAGTAGATTTGGCGACGCGCTTTGTGTCGGCGAAAGTATGGGTCATGTGTGAAACGTATTACACCTTTGCCGACGTGTTTTGCGTCGCCAAAAGGTAGCCTATTGGCGACACCAGTTGTTGCGTCGCCGAAAGGTTACTTGACAAAAAAATACATTTTGCTTGCGCCTCCTGGGTTTCGAACCTGTGTCATCCGACTACACAAGCCCTTGTGCGCAAAGCACCAACCAACTGCACTACACGTACTTTTCGTTATATATTCGAAATATCTAATATATATATAGTATATATTTAACATTAAAATAGCAATTAAAGTTGATTCGAACGTGATTTTGAACCTTTAAACATTAAAATTAACAATTTTGATAAATATGAAAATTGTAGCCCTTTATGTTATTGTTTAAACCCAATTTGAATTACCCTCAGTCAGACTTAATTTATTTAGTATTGTGGGCTACCACAGCCCCGGGTGGATCGGGGCGGCCCGAAAAACGCATGTTTTTGAACTTGAAAAATTTTGAAGAGTCGCCACCCAAATTTATGGTTCGCCACCCGAGAAACCGTTTTGATTGAAAATGATTTTTGAATTGAAAACCAGAGATTCGAAAAGGGTTCAAAAACCACGTTACGAGGGGGGAAGGGTTTTACGGCACCCCCCTCGCCCGATGCGAGATCGGTCTCTACTAAACATTTGTGGGATTTTTCAAAAAGATTTTGTTTCATCAAACAAATAGCAGGTATTCAGAAACATAGCAAATAAAGGCGTGCATGCATGTGCATATGTACAGGAAGTAATGAGAGTGATGACAAAATACAAAATAACAGAAGCTGAAACCCTGTCACATAATCCACTCTCGAGCGCTTGAGAGTATTGCATGCTTAATCTGCAAGTCATGTTAGTACAACAGGATATAGTGCTAAAAATACAAGCTGAAGAATCTCAAGCATGTTACAGGCTCAACAAAGGACTTAGTAGACTGGGATCAGATTCCATTCTTCCAAGCCATGCATCTTTGCCCTTCTAAAAAGTTGTTTAACAGTTATAAGAGACAAAAAGGGATGCATGCATGGACATCCAAAGGCAGTAGGAGGATCAAACTGGAAGAAAGATGGACTGAAGTTGCATGAAGACACTCTCGAGCGCTTGTGAGTGATCCCGAGCGCTTGGGAGTGATCTGCACTCCAGAACCGGTTTCAACCGACTAATACACTCATTGTTGTATGCTGGTACACCAGATCTTGTATTTTTGAAGTATGAAAATATCTCCTTTTAAGTTCTGAACAAACTCTTCTGCATATCTTTAAATAAAAATGATTTTCCTTATTTTTCTCAAAAGAAGAAGATTATCTGTATCAACACACTTAAAAAGAACTAATCTGCTTGAAAACACGTTTCACTCCCCTTACATGTCCATTTACATACCCAAAAGAAAGAAAATGGGGTTGGAGTCATTCTCGAGCACTTGGGAATAGTCCCGAGCGCTCGGGAGTGCTTCCAGTGAGCTTAACACTTTATGCCCCTTTGCTCTTGTTGTTAAACTAAGATCAAAGGAACTCACAACCAGTATGAAGAACTAGTATGAGCCCTTGATCTCCCTCAGAAGTAGAAAAACAGCAGACTTTAAGTATAAAATGAGATTTTATACCTATGCTTGACTTGAACTTAGCTTCTTGGACTGATTTTGGTGCTTGAGAATGGTTAGAAAACAGTTTGAAGAGGGGGAATTTAGGCCTCCATTTCTCTAAGAGATTTTCCTTGAGAGTTGGTAATTTCTCTTAGAGATGGAGATTGTTTTGAAAGAGCTTGAGAGAGAAGTTTAAAGGCTGATTTTTGGCAGCAAAAGGAGGAAGGAGTGACTGAATTTTCGTCCTCCTTTCAGCTGGTAATGAAGGGGTATTTATAGGGGGGCCAAAAATCATGGTTTTGCTTTGAAAATCAAATAAAAATGAAAAGAAAATGTTTTGGGGAGAAGAAAAGGCATCATGAGATGCTCTGCTGGCTCAGGCATGCTTCTGCTTCGTGCAGGTTTGAATGGAAGGTTTGAAAACCTGAAAAAGCCATGGTCAAAGGTCAAGCTCAACATGCATTGGCCTGTCAGCACTCCCAAGCGCTTGGGAGTGGCACTCCTGAGCGCTCTAGAGTGGTCCCGAGCGCTTGGGAGTGGCTGCCCAACTTCAGCGGGCCACCACGGACACTCCCGAACTCGGTTTTGGGTGTTTTTCGAAGCGTTAGAAAGCTCGTTGAGTACTCTTTCTAAAGCTTTCTAACCCAATTGGTTTCATTCAAATATATTTTATGTGCTAAAATGTGTGCCCATTTTGTCCTCAGGGTGTCAGAAAAAATGATGGTTTTGGTTTGAAAAAGTCCAAAAAGCATTGTTCAAGCTTTAGTCAAGTCCCATTTTGATTCAATATCATCATCGGGGAGCCTCAAGGGCACAAATTAAGGATATTTAATAGGTCCAAATTGGGGTGTCTACAAGTATTTCGGGCATAACTTTTTACTCATAATTGTGATTGAGGTAATTCAAATTGGATTTGAACAATAACACAAAGGGCTAACAATTTTCATGCTTATCAAAATTCAAATTGGGTGAAGCAATTTAAGTATTTTGGATCGAAAAAAGACTGGGTCTTCTCGAAATGACGTCGTTTTATGTTATTGTATTTTAATAATTTTCTTTTTGTGAGTGTTAATTTCTTATACTCCCTTCGTCCCAATTTAAATGTCTACTACGGATTTTCGTTCATTTCCAAACCCCAAAAAAAATATTTTTATATATATATTTTTTATTTTCTTACACCAAATTAAAGTGAAAATGCACAAAAATTTGTAGGGGACATTTAAATTGGGATGGAGGGAGTAGATACTATATCTATGTATTAATTTCACAGGTTCACTAGATTTTTTTTAGCTTCTTATCATTACATACTTGATCAGATGTAAAATACCATTCTAATAAAGAATCTACGTCCCGATGAAGGGCTTTTCAAAATCGGATAGACCCAAAAATTTACAAGAATGATTAGCACAAGACCTACGTTTAGAAATAAATAAATTCAATGTATACCTTTTAAAGGTATTGGTCAGCTATTTTTTTTAAATGATCGATCTAAACCTTTAGCATTTAACGTCTTATCAATTATATCATTCTCGCCAAAATTGGTGATAATCAGATGTCATCAACTATATGATCGTAACATATTCGGTGGTTCCTGAAGTATTAAAGGTCTTAGTGTACAACTTAAGGGCCGCTTGGACTATTTTTTTAAATCGGAACTGTCTATTTTATAAATAAGAAGGATTAAACCATTTCTGCCAAGAATGAAGTAAATCTCTTATCATTAGATACTTGATCGGACGTAAAATATCATTATAATAATGAATCTGCGTCCCGATGAAGGGGCTTTCAAAACCCGATTGACCTAAAAATTTACAAGAATGATTAAAACACTAACCACAATAAAATGAACGATATCGATCGTCGTGATTGTGCTGCGGTCATTTGGCTACTGTACATTAGACTATATCATAAGACATTGGTTTAGAACAAGTAAATTGAATGTATAGATTCTAATGGTATGTAATTGCTGGCTCATTTTTTCAAATGGTCAATCTAAACTGTTAGGATTTAACATCTTATCAATTATATCATTCTCGCCAAAATCGGTGATAATCTGATCTCGACAACTACATGATCATAACATATCCGGTAGTTCTAGAGTCATTAAAATCCTATAGTGCACAAGTCAAGGGCCACTTGAACTATTTTTTAAAATTGAAACCGTCTATCTTTTACATAAGAGGGATCAAATCATTCCTACCAAAAATGAAGTAAATCTCTTATCACTACATATTTAATCGAATGTAATATATCATTATAATAATGAAATTTCATACCCAACGTTGACGCACTTCGCTTCACCAATTGCGAAGATTGTTGACGCCAAATATCCTGCCAAATTTTTTTTCCTTTGGCAACGCGATTTGCGTCGCTGAATGTGAAGACTGTTGGCGACATCAAAGTGTGTTACCAATTCATATCCAACGGCGACGCACCTCGCGTCACCGAAAGTGAAGACTTTGGCGACATCAAATGTGTCCCCAATACATATCCAACGGCGACACATTTTTGTTGTGTCGCCAATCCTTGTCGCCGAATGTGAAAATTATTGGCGACATCAAAGTGTGTCGCTAATACATATCCAACGGCGACGTATTTTTGGGTGTGTCGCCAAAAGTCAGATTTGTTGTAGTGTTTTATTCAGATGTTGTAATAGTCAAAACCTCTATTTTTCATAAATTGTACTCCATTTGCTGGATTTTGACTAAAGGAGCAAATCTTTCTCTAAGAAATTATTATTTAATGCCTCCAAAATTCTTTGAAAAATCGGCGTGTTACAGAATTTCTTGGCATCCTCGCAATGCAATGGCGAGCAAATCCTCTCCTGTTTTGCTAGCGTCAAGTCCGATCCAATTTAGTCCATTTATGGGTTCTTTCCGAACCCACAACAATGATAGGATCCGTTCACCTTTTAGAGTTTGTCAAAACATTGACCATGTCGAAAATCAAGTTGATTGGATTCCATTTGATATGATTTCAAACTAAACTGGATTGGACGCTAGCAAACTAGACCGGACCTGTTCCCAATGCAATGTACTTTAGCAGAGCACCAATTACTTGGAACATCAAAATAGACTACTACAAATACCAAAATTAAATTAGTAGAGCTCATACAGTTATCATTTTTTTTGAATGCATTATAGAAAGAGTTAAAATTAAATTATATGAACAAGAATCACTTAATTTTGTGGATTCAATGGGCCTTTTTGCTAATCACAAATGCTTTTTAGTGTTCCAATTCCACTACTAATTACTATGAGTCAAAGAAGTATACTTAAAAAGAAGAGTCGATTATATATTTTCACACCAAAATAGAGGCTGTATGGTGTATTGAAGTAATTTAACAATGAAATTCATGATATGAATGTTGCACAATAGTGAAAATTTTTCTACAAAAATAACACATGAAGGAAATATTATTACTCACTCACATCTTCAGTATCAACTTTATTTCAAATTAGTTAAATGTGGAGTAACATAAACCTAGTTTTATGCTGTATAATCCTTACGATAATTTTCATTTTGGAGATAATTCGATTGTTTTAAGTTTGCATATATAAAAGAACATATAGGGCCTTATGTGTAGTTTTGCACGGGGCTCCGAACATGACCAGCTTTAAGTTAAGTCGGATGAGACCGCCAACTTAAGCCCCCGAACTTTGACTCAAAATTAGGAGCCCAAATAGGTATAGTAAGGTATGTAATATTGTAACGCCCCGATTTTCAGAAATAAAATTGGAGACATTAAATATCAATTTCTGAAAAATTTGCTAAATAAATATAATTTTTCAAAATAAAGGTTTAGCTATTACAACCTCAAGATAAATTTACTGATTCAAAATACATTGACTTCATAGCCGACTTTAGGCTTGATACGGATTCTAAGCATATTCGATCTTCGTTCCTGATATTCTTTTTGTGTCGAACTGCACCATCATTGAATCCCCTCCCTTGAATCCTGCGCCCTCTGACAAATTGATCGCCGAAGCAATCGATTTACCAGGATACAGACGTATCCGTGAGTGATAAATCACTCAGTAGAATAATCAAATCCAACTACCCCTCTTATGTAACACCCCGCTTTCCGGTGGCCGGCGGTACTACAGGATGGCAGGCTCTGTCCGGACGGGAGGGGGCAAGTTATAGTTTATAAGAAAAAGATCCCTCCTACTTGTACAAGGCCTTTTAAAAGCCGTGAGGGCGGACCAAAGCGCATAGGAACTTCACAGTTAAGTGTGCTCATATTGGGAGCAATCCAGGGATGGGTGACCCTACTGGGAAGTCTATGGGCTTTGGGCGTCTAAAGCGGATAATATTGTACAAAGATGGAGCGGGTCATTACAAGTGGTATCAGTGCACAATCCTGGTCTACATGGTGGGGGCCACCTCTAGAATCTGATACGAGCATAGTGATTGTGCTGTACAGAACTAAGTGCCACACCGTGGCCACCAAGGGAGGGTTGCTGGGCCTGTGCAACGAGGACGTTGCATCCCTAAGGGGGGTAGATTGTAACACCCCGCTTTCCGGTGACCGGCGATACTGCAGGATGGCAGGCTCCGTCCGGACGGGAGGGGGCAAGTTATAGTTTATAAGAAAAAGATCCCTCCTACTTGTTCAAGGCCTTTCAAAGCCGTGAGGGCGGACCAAAGCGCATATGAACTTCACAGTTAAACGTGCTCATCTTGGGAGCAATCCAGGGATGGGTGACCCTATTGGGAAGTCTATGGGCTTTGGGCGTCTAAAGAGGATAATATTGTACAAAGATAGAGCGGGTCGTTACATCTTACTTTACAACTAACAAGCAAGCAAGCAATATAACAATGATGTGAAGAAGTAAAAAGAAGGTTTTTCACATAAACCGGTTTATTACTATCCATTAACCCTACGTGAAATCTAAGATCTCATCCAAGAGATCCTTTCCTCCCATAACTGTAGAGACCCGTAAATTTCTTTATTTAATTTTCATATTTGTAGTTAAAAAAAAAAGAAAGAAAAGAAAATAGTGAAAAAATGGTATGAATAAGAATATGGGAGTTAAAGTGTGAGAATATAAAAATCATGGGTTTTTGTGCGATTAGTGCACGTGTGTGTCGTGTGTATAGCAGGGGAGCCTTTTTCTTTTTTTTCATTTTCTTTTTTTGATCTCAGCTCTCTCTCGTCTCTCTCTCGATCTCTCTCACTTCTTCACCCAAAAACTCATCTCTAAACTTAAAACTCACAACAATCACCTCAACTCCATCGTCTAGTTGCATATTAAAGCTCGTATCGCGTTGGATAGAGCTCGGTTTGGTGTATTTTCGTTCAGTTTGGATTCCAGGAGTTAGGGCTTGCTCAATCTCTTTATTTTCGGCTTGGATACTCGAGGTAGGAAATTCTACCTCTCTTTATATGTTATTTGAGTGTATTTGTGCCTTATTTGGACTTGTATTGGTTGTTATTTGGTTTGGATGAAAATCTGTCATGCTGTGAAAATCGCCAGAATTTCTGGATTCCTACCGGTAGGACATTTTTCCCTACCGGTAGAACTCTGTCGGCTTGATAATTTGTACCCACTGTTTGGAGTTTGTACCGGTAGGATTTGTTCCCTACCGGTACGATTATAAATTTTTCTCAGACTCTACCGGTACCACTTTCTTATCTATCGGTAGAACTCATGCAAGCCAAAGTTGTGTACCCACTGTTCCATTCTACCGGTAGACTACCAGAAAAATTGAAAATCTCCTGTGCCGTTGAAATCCTTTCCTTTCCTTAAGCCATTGACTATTCCATGGGTTAATATATATATATATAAAACAAGGAATCATGCATTCATATTTGTCTTCATGTGCCATGTGGAAATTATATATGTTGGAATTATTTAAAATGGTGGAATTGTGGAAGGATAAATATGAGTTTTCTTGCACGACATTTGTATGAACGATTCACCTGAGCATGCCTAATATGAGTTTTCTTGCACGACATTTGTATGAACGACTCGTAGAATTCTCTAGATTCCTTTAGTATATGTTTTATGGACTCCAAGTGTAGAAACTAGAGGATCGGGTATCGCAAAGTCTAGACGTGGGTTGATATGTGGTGTGTGAAGGTACGGGGGTATACGTAGAGATACGATGAGGATGTGTGGTATTGTGGTATGCTTAAGGGAATGACGTGTATTAATTAATTAGTCAGAGTCTTGTCATGGTTGATAGTTTGGAACGTTTTGACACGTAATCAATGTGGTGGATTGGTAGACTGAGGTTTAAGCGTAGAAACAAATAAAAAGGCATGAACATGTATATTTGGGAAGTTAAGTAATGGTTGATTGAATTGAAGTTGATCATGAAATGATGACGATTATGAAAAGTGTGAGAGGTGATCCAAGTGGTCGCTATGGAGGGAAAAGACTCGGGGTGACCCTGCGCTCGAGGGAATTAGACCCGAGGTGACCCAAGTGATTAATATTATTGAGGGAATAGACTCGGGGTGACCCTACGCTCGAGGGAACTAGACCCGAGGTGACCCAAATGATTATTGTATTGAGGGAATAGACTTGGGGTGACTCTGCGCTCGAGGGAACTAGACCCAAGGTGACCCTAGTGATTATCGATGGGAAATTCCTGATTAAAAAGAAAAGAAAAGATTTTGGTTAAAGGATTTTGATGGAAATCCTTCGGTATTCTTGAGCGAATCAACGGTTTCCAGTATTTGGGCACAAATCAACGGACTCCGGTATTCGGCCCGAATCAACGGAGCTCGACCTACAATGGTCGTGAGTTTTCTTTGAATTGTTTTGAAGTCAAAAGGAAAGGTTTTTGTAATAAAGGGATTTGATGGTAATGAATGTGGACACGAGAAAGATTGTGGTACCATACGAAGAGTAATAAGATGATTTTGAATTGAGTATGGACAAATGTGGAACGACGTGAGTTTATTATTGTAATTAGGCAAAGGAGCAAATGGTTAGTAACGTTTACGTGAAGTCAAGAATCCTAGACTATGGTCGGCGGCTCGTTGGTAATCATTCGTACTTTGGGCGTGTCAGTCTTTGTTCACTCACTCATGGCATTTGATTCATCTTATTTGCATATAAAGTTTGCGTAGACTTTTCTACTGGGCTAGTGTAGCTCAATCTATCATTTTCAGATATTTTGCAGGTCACCGTCATGGAGTGCTTGGAGGGCATGCTTTTTTTTTTATTAATTAAAGCTATTTTGGGAGTACTCCATTATCTTTGTAAAATATTCCGCAAAGTATATTCTGTATCTACTATGGAACTCTGTAATTTATAGAATTTGGGGACTGAACTACCTTTTGGGTTATTAATTGTAACTCCTGTGAGGATTTTAGATTATCAAATGTTATTATTAGTTATGTTGAAAATCTAGGGCGTGACAATAACCACAAACTATGACCGTGTCATGGAAAATCCCCCCTTGCTTGTCCTGCACACGGGGTCCTAAATGAATTCACCTAAGTTATGTACTTCGTATGAATTCATTTATGACCATAACAGGGGACACGATTACCCTTTGGAACTTTCGATGGCGTACCATACGTTAGGGTCGCACCATTCCTAAGCCACTAACTGTGATCGTGTCATGGGACAATTCCTGATAAGCCCGTAATAGTGTTTTTAGTTAGGCTTATCTGGCTCATTTTTGCCACGCTCGCGCGCATAACTCCTTGTTTCTGAATGATATTGCGCGAAAGGTGCGTTTTTGGTGTTTGCAGGTTTGTTTCGTTAATAAGGTGGTTTTTGACGCCACGGGCTCATTTCTTGTTGTCCGGGGATCCAAGGGCTCCATTCGGAGCAATATCAGAGCTTGGGGACTGTCTCGGAGGTCCCTTGAACAAGTCTGGCATGAGCTGCAGTGAAGGCTGAGCAACCTGCAATGTCTACCGGTAGGTGACAATGTCTACCGGTTGGTTACAATATCTACCGGTTCAACGGCTGATCAGTGGGAGCCATCTTTCTGCACCTCGGAATACCTACCGGTAGGGGATGAATGCCTACCGGTAGACATTAGTCATTTCTGTTTTCAATTTTTGCTTCGTCCTCGTTCTACCGGTAGGTGGCCAATGCCTACCGGTAGGTATTCCCCGGTTTTTGCTGATTTTTATTTTCTTTTTCTTTTTCTTTTGTAACTTAAAAGGGGTACTATAAATAGACCCTTTGCACGTTTTTAGGGTTATCACTTATCATTTATTACCAGCTCTTTCTCTCTCTACCTCCCTCTCCTCTCCTCCTCTCAATTCCTCATTAATGGTGCATTGATTTGAGGGTTTGGAGGTGGTTGCTCTTCATTAAAGTTGTAAGTACATTGGGGATCTTTATTAATCTAGCATTTATTTCCATTTTGAGCATGATTTTCGTGTTCCCCCTTTCATACCCAAGTTTGGTACATTTCTTCTTCCATTATGAGTGAGTAGTGTAGTAAGGTTAGGTTATGGGATGATTAACATCCCGTAACCAATGGTATTTCTTGTTCTTCTCTCGTTAATCTTCGTTTTCTAAGGGTAAACATGATTCTAGGGTATTTTTATGTATCAAAGCCTGGAAGTGTTAACCTCTTTGATCATTTATAGGCTAGGGTTTCGATTCCTAGCCACAGACGATGCTTAGAGCAATGTCCTTCTGGGTGTTTGTCAAAATGTTTTCAAAACCCTAATCTTGTTTACTACCCCTGTCAATGAGAGAAGAACGAGTTTGCCTTTGGTTTGCGGGTGTTGATTATCCCTAGACCTAACCTTTAGTTTAATCTCCAGTAAAAAGCCGTAAATAGGTTAAGTAGCCAGATAACTAAATCATTCAGTCGGCCGTCTCAACGCCAAAGTTTGGTTGGCCGCCCTAACGCCAAAAACCCTACACAAGCTAATCTCCAATTCAATCTATGGATGCGCTCCCTGTGGATTCGACCCCGGACTTTCGGGTTTTATTATGCTTTCAACCGGCCTAGCCCTACGCTTGGGGTATTATTATTTTGGCAAACAATTTGGTCACAAGCATTTTTGGCGCCGTTGCCGGGGAGCGCTTTCTTTTATAGCTTATATTGGAGGTTCGCCGAACCACTGTAAGTATCTCGCTTAATTTTGCTTTGCGTAGTTTATACTTAATCTAGTGGATACCTCTAACCTGAGTTTCTTCTCTAACTTGAGGTGTAACGAAGCTAGCGTAAGTATAAACTACCCTTTTACTTATTGCTTTTAATTTTCGAGGCGGCGGCATAGCCCCTCTTGTCTGTTAGCTGGTAATTTGTGGACCATTGTTTCTCGAGCAAAGGGTATTTAGTGTATGCGTGGTGGTCATCGAGGAGCCTTTCGGAGCCCAATTTCTAAAAGGCTTCATCGATCTTTTTCTCCTCCTCGTCGGGTTAGAGCAAGGACCCCACCACCCTAAAGAACTCCTTTTTCAACAAATACCCCTCCTCGAGAAAGAATGGCAGACGCTGGAGGTGGAGGTGATGATGTTCCGCCGGTTGTGCCCGAGAGAACTATGAGTGATTACATGAATCCGGCCCGTACTACTCCGCGGCCCACCATAGTTCTCCCGACCGCAACCGAGGCCAATAACTTCGTTGTGAAAATGCATCACCTTACCATGATGCCATCGTTTTATGGAAAAGACAAAGAATGTTCGTACACTCATATGCGGGCATTCGAGGAAATGGTTTCAACGATAGTAACCACGCCGGCACAACTTGAGTCCGCCAAGTTAAAACTTTTCCCATTTTCGGTTAAGGACAAAGCCAAGGTTTGGTTAAATAACATGAGACCTCAATCCTTGGCTAATTGGGCTGACTTGTCAAAAGCTTTTTACATGAAATTCTTTCCCCCTCAACTCACAAAGGATCTCCTTTTTCAAATTCAAACCTTTAAACAAAAAGAGGGGGAGTCTTCCTACCAATATTGGGAAAGGTTTAAAGATTTGCTAAACTCCATCCCACATCATGGCTACACAAACTATCAAAAGGTTGAGTGTGTTTTAAAAGGATGCTTTCCAAGTACTCGACACTTAATGGATAGCATGTGTACGGGTGGAGTCATGGCTAAGACTCCCGACGCCGCGTGGGACTTTTTTGAGGAACTAGCTGAAAAAATGCAAAACTGGGATTGCTCGGACCCATCTGATAAGAATGTGGTTAATTCGGTTCCGAGCAGTTCCGATAAATTTCAATTGAATGAACAAAATGAGCTTGCCCACAAGGTCGCCCAGCTTTCTCGCCAAATTGAAACTTTACAGCTTAACAAGGTGGCTGGGGTGGCCTCTGTGGCCAAGACGGAGGAATTTTGTGTGTTGTGTGAAATTGCAGGTCATGCCACGGGGGATTGCCAAATGCTCCCCACCGTCAAGGATATTCTCTAAGGAACCGGGCCATCGGAAGTCAATGCCATTAATCAACGGATTGACCCTTATTCTCAAACTTTCAATCCGGGATGGAAGATGCACCCTAATTTCCGGTGGAGCGAGCCACAACCTCCCGGACCTTCACAATTTCCACCACCTCAACAACACCAAGCTTTCCGGCCTTCTCAATCTCAAGGAGCGCTGAGGTTTTCTCAAAATCAACAACCACCGGGGTTTGCACCAACGGGACCTCCTCATGTGCCGAATCAATTCCAACCACAAAAGCGTTCGTTGGAGGATATTCTGTCATCTTTCATGCAAAGTCAAACTTCCCTCAACGAGCAAAATACTCAAACTCTCGGGGAGCTCAAGAACCAAATGGCCAAGTTGACCAATTCGGTGGGGGTACTTCAACAAGAGAAAAGGAAGCTTCCAACTCAACCCTTAGTGCATCCGCAAGGAACCCACTTTGTGGCAAGCTCTTCGGTGCCTAGTCCCGAGCAAGCCAAGTCCATTATCACATTGCGGAGTGGAAAGGAAGTCGATACGGCCGTTGCTCCAAAGCCTATCAAGCCACCGGTTACACCAATTGTTGTGCAAGCACCCGAAGTTCCGATTGACTCACCAACTTCGGTGCCTAGTCCCGTTGGTGAGCAACCGGCCAAGTCTCAAGATGAGGAACCAAAGGCCCCCGTGCCCCACATTCCAGCTCCTTTTCCCCAACGATTGAAAGCTCCGGCCCATGCTCATTCAAACTTCGAAATCTATGAGCTTTTCAAGCAAGTGAGGATCAACATTCCCTTGGTGGATGCGGTCAAGCAAATTCCTTCTTATGCCAAGTTCTTGAAAGACTTATGCACTCAAAAGCGTAAGTTAAATGTTCAAAAGAGGGTATTCTTGACGGAGCAAGTAAGTTCAATCATCCAAACCAATGTGGCTCCAAAGTACAAAGATCCGGGGTGTCCAACTATTTCTATCACTATCGGGAGTACAAAGATTGAAAAAGCTCTTCTTGACTTGGGAGCTAGTGTTAACTTGCTTCCGCACTCCGTGTATGAACAACTTGGTTTGGGGGAGATGCGGCCAACATCAGTGACTTTGCAATTGGCCGATCGGAGTATTCGGGTTCCACGCGGGATGGTGGAAGATGTATTGGTGCAAGTGGATAACTTCATCTACCCCGTGGACTTCGTAGTTTTGGATACTTGCCCGGTGCCCTCCTCTCAAGCTTCATCATCAACTCCGGTTATCCTTGGGCGACCATTTTTGGCCACTTCCAACGCCGTTATTCATTGCCGCAGCGGTTTGCTCAATCTTACTTTTGGCAACATGAGAATGGAGGTGAATGTATTTAATATCGGAAGCCAAATGGGAGATGATGAATGTGTTCATGAAGTAAATCTTATCGATTCTTTGGTTCAAGAGCATGTAGACAACGTGTTGTGTAAGGATCCGTTGGAGGTGTGTCTTACCGCCGAAGAAGCATCATTTCTAGAATCACCAGAGGTGGAGTATTTGTGTTCTTTGCTTGATATGGCCGATGTTTGCGGGACGGACTTATGGTCTCCAAAATTTGAAGAGTTGCCTCCTCTCGAGTGCAAGACCCTTCCCTCGAGTGTTCAACCACCAAAGCTCGAGTTGAAAGTCCTCCCGGATACATTAAAGTATGCTTTCTTGGGAGAAGATGAAACCTACCCGGTGGTGATCTCTTCCTCTCTCGACCACTTGTAAGAATCCCAACTCCTTGAACTTTTGAAGCGGCATACAAAAGCCATTGGTTGGACTATCGCCGATATCAAAGGGATCGATGCTTCCATTTGCTCCCACCACATTGCTCTCGAAGACGATGTCAAACCTTCTCGCCAACCACAACGCCGTTTGAATCCTATCATGAAAGACGTGGTGAAAGCAGAAATTTTAAAACTTTTGGATGTGGGGATTATCTATCCTATCGCCGACAGCAAGTGGGTAAGTCCTATCCAAGTGGTTCCCAAGAAGTCCGGTGTTACCGTGGTACCCAACGCCAACAACGAATTGGTCCCTACTCGAGTCACCACCGGATGGCGGGTGTGTATCGACTATCGGAAGCTTAATGCTAGTACTCGGAAGGACCATTTCCCACTTCCCTTCATTGGCCAAATATTGGAACGGGTTGCGGGGCATGCATACTATTGTTTCTTGGATGGATACTCGGGGTATAATCAAATTGAGGTCGCTTTACCCGATCAAGAGAAAACGACGTTCACTTGTCCGTTTGGGACGTTCGCTTATCGTCGCATGCCATTTGGCTTATGCAATGCGCCCGGAACCTTCTCACGGTGTATGATGGGCATCTTTAGCGATATGATTGAAAAGATCGTCGAAGTATTCATGGATGATTTCTCGGTGTTTGGCGACTCATTTGAAGCTTGTTTGGACAATTTGGAGAAAGTATTAGCGAGATGTGAGGAAAAGAACTTGGTGCTCAATTGGGAAAAATGCCATTTCATGGTGACTCAGGGTATCGTTCTAGGCCATATTGTTTCATCCAAAGGAATTGAAGTTGACAAAGCCAAAATTGATCTTATCGCCACCCTCCCGACCCCGAAATGTGTTAAAGACATCCGCTCCTTTCTTGGGCATGCCGGTTTTTACCGGCGGTTTATCAAAGATTTTAGTGCCATCTCTCGGCCCCTAAGCCATCTCCTTTCAAAGGACACACCGTTTGAGTGGACACCGGCTTGTGAAGAAGCTTTCAAAAAGTTAAAGTCAAGCCTCATTTCTCCTCCCATTGTGCAAACACCGGATTGGACGTTACCCTTTGAGCTCATGTGTGATGCTAGTGACTATGCGGTTGGGGCGGTTCTCGGGCAAAGGAAAGACAAGAATCCCTATGTTATCTACTATGCAAGCAAGACTCTCAATGAAGCTCAAATGAATTATTCCACGACGGAAAAGGAGTTGCTTGCTGTTGTCTTTGCCTTGGACAAATTCCGGTCGTATTTGGTGGGCTCCCCTATTGTTGTCTATACCGATCATGCGGCTTTGAAATACCTCTTCACAAAGCAAGATGCAAAAGCACGGCTCATTCGGTGGATCTTATTACTTCAAGAGTTCAATATCACAATCAAGGACAAAAAGGGGGTGGAGAATGTCGTGGCGGATCACTTGTCTCGTCTTGAGTTCGGGGATTCCTTTTCCAAGCTTCCAATTGTTGATACATTTCCGGATGAACAGCTTTTCGCCATATCGAGTTGCCCGTGGTATGCTGACATTGTTAATTATCTTGTCACCGGGCGAATTCCGAACCATTGGACTCCTCAATACCGGCAGCTCTTTCTTAGCGAGGTGAAAAGATTTTTCTTTGATGATCCTTACCTATTCAAGTATTGCTCAGATCAAATCATTAGACAATGTGTGCCCGACGAAGATCATCAGGGGATTCTCTCATTTTGTCATACCGAAGCTTGTGGCGGCCATTTCTCTCATAAGAAGACCACCGCAAAAATCCTCCAATGTGGGTTCTATTGGCCGAACCTCCACAAAGACGCTTATGCTTTTTGCCGGGCTTGCGAGCACTGCCAAAAACTAGGTGCGGTGACTCGGAGGAACATGATGCCCCTCACCAATATCCTAGTCGTGGAAGTCTTCGATTGTTGGGGGATTGACTTCATGGGCCCCTTTCCAAATTCCGATGGATTTCTCTATATTCTCTTGGCGGTAGACTATGTGTCTAAATGGGTTGAAGCCGTGGCTACTCGCACCAACGATTCCAAAGTGGTGGTGAATTTCATTAAAGAGCACATTTTGTCACGGTTTGGGATGCCCCGAGCCATCATAAGCGACCAAGGCACCCACTTTTGCAACCGCTCATTTGAAGCCCTCATGAGGAAGTATGGAATCACTCACAAAGTCTCCACCGCCTATCATCCACAAACCAACGGCCAAGCCGAGCTCGCCAATCGGGAGGTAAAGCATATCTTAGAAAAAACGGTTAATCCTAATCGGAAAGATTGGTCACAATGTTTGACCGATACTTTGTGGGCATACCGGACCGCGTATAAGACCGTGTTGGGTGCTTCGCCCTATCGGCTTGTATACGGTAAGGCGTGCCACCTTCCGGTTGAGTTGGAACACAATGCATATTGGGCTATTAAATCTTTGAACTATCGGTTGCCCGATGCCGGTGCTCACCGTAAACTCCAACTTAACGAACTTGAGGAAATAAGGAGGGATGCATATGATAACACGACCATCTATAAATCCAAAGTTAAAGAGTTTCATGATAAGAATATCCAAAGGAAAAATTTTGTAGCTGGGCAAAAAGTGTTGTTGTATAATTCCAAACTCCATGTGTTTCCCGGGAAATTACGATCCCGTTGGGAAGGTCCGTACATTGTGCAAACTGTTTTCCCCCATAGGGCAATTGATGTTGTGAACCCTTCAAATGGTAATATTTTCAAAGTGAATGGCCAACGGCTCAAACCATTTTTGGAAAATTTTGAAAAGGAGGAGATCTCGGAGGATTTAGTAGCTCCGATTTATGTTGATGTTCCTTTGGTTTGAAAAGTTCTAAAATTATTTCCACGGGGAGCTTTTGCATACTTCTGGACTTAATTGTTTGGAAGGCCCGACCTCTTCGGAGGTACCCATCATTGACTTGGGTGTATAGCTTCGCACGCCGCTATTCAAATAAGTCGTGTACCCAGCTCCGATTCGTAAGGGCAAATCTTTTGTGGTCCGGTATAGCCACCCGTGTTTCGCCTAAGGTGTTGTCTCTTTTTGCTTTGCGACACCTTCAGCGAACCATGGGGAGAAAAGTAGTACCCGTTCAATCACGTGACGATTCGGTGGTTTTAATTCTTGTTGTTTATAATTTTTGTTGCCGGGCTACCACGAGCCGGCAGTACTAATGTCATTTGTCTCCTATTAGGTAGTTGGATCTTAAGTCTTCTGCAGGGTAACACGCTACCGCACCAGCCTTGGTAGTTTGGGTCTCAAAGTCGGAGTGAGTGAGGCATTCAGGAGCCCTAAGCAAGGGTGCGGCTATGTGTCGCGGTTGTAAGTCCAAGAAAGTTCCGGCGATGGCCCTGTGCGACTGGCTATGGTTCCGAAGTCGGGGCCGTAGGAGTGAGCCTTGCAAGCAGTTCCGATGACGGACGGCGGCAATGATACAAAATCCTCCAACTTGGTCGAGGTATCGGGTGGTTGACATTCCACCCCGTCGGTACGTTCTTTTATTCTCCCTCTCCTTATTTATTGTCTTTGCATTGAGGACACTGCATATTTCAAGTTGGGGGGGGGGGGAGATTACGTTTTTACGTCTCATTTTCAGTTTTTGCATAGAATTTTTCAAAATTTTTGCCAAATTTCCCCATGTTCTGAGTTACCTAGCATATGCTCGTTTTGTGTTCGTACGTAGCAAGGGTTTCGGTGTGAATGCACCCTTTGAAATTTGAGTAACTCGTCCCGTTAGCATATACATGAACCGTTTGGAACAAATCTCGTTAAGTGCATTTGAGTCGGTTGAGCATGTAGAGTGGAGATTCATTTTGTTGTATCCCATGCTTTTTGTTTTTCGTACCCGTAGTTTAGGTTGTTAATTACTCTCGTACATACTTTGGTAATTTTGATTCCGGTTATGCATTGCAAATGAGGCTAAGGTGTGCTTAAAAAATGATACAAGGCATTGTTTTTGTGATTAAACCACATTTTGTCACTCTTGATCCATGTTTGAGCTTGTCCGAGTCCAATTCTTTTGATAAACCTAGGATACCGGTTGTTTGGAGGGTGTTCGGGGCTGAAATTTAAGGTTTGGAGCTGAGCTGGTGTGAAAATGGGAAGTTGGGAATGGCCTGGGGATCAATCTGCAGGGTTTGGATTTTCATGATGTCTACTGGTAGGTATTAATGTCTACCGGTAGGATTTGCTAGCAAAGGGAGACACAAGGGAGCAAAATGGAATACCTACCGGTCGGTATTAATGCCTACCGATACAAATTGTACACAGAGAGGGCACATTTGTGGGAAGCCGAAAGTCTACCGGTAGGTGATTAATTCCTACCGGTAGGTAGAGTGGATCTCGAGAAAAAAAAATATAAGGGCAGCAGGTTTCTTTTCCTTTTCCCATTCTCTTTTAAAACCACTCTCTCTCTCTCTTTTCTTCTTCCAAAACCGACGCACCCCCTCATCCCCATCCTCCTCCAACCGCCGCACCTCTCCACCTTTTTCTCTTTAAATTCGACACACACTCTCTCTCTCTCTCTCAAACCCGTAACCCCTTCATTCTCCCCTCACCTCTCTGCCATATTTCCACCAGAAACCCCAAAATCCCACCAAATCTCCATGTTCTTTCCAATATCCAATAAGCAATCTCAGGAATTAAAAACCCAGATTCGAGGGTTTCAACGCTGATTTCGCCTCCTTCAGTCTGAAATTTCATTCCAAAAAGGTAACTCTCATGCTCTTTCTCTGTATACGCGGAAATCCCGTCTCTGAAATTCTCAGGCGTAAGTAGTTCTCGGGATATGTTCTGTGATTATCGTGGTTTTGGGAATCGTACAATCAGTTGTAGTTTGTGTCCGGGCTGAATTTCTACTCAATCTGTGATTTATGGGCTGTAATTACTATTCTCACTCAGATTTGGGGCTGTTTAATCTGTTGACTCTTTGGATTGCCGTGTTTTGCGAAGTTTTGCACTGCTGTAGTTCATCTTGAGACTGTTATTCTGTCCAGGGTGTTTATACAGACTACACTTTTGTTCTTGTTTGGTTCTACAGCAGTAATTGCACTGGATATTGCGTGTTTGGGGCTTAATTTCTGTGCATGGTTGTAATTTCCGGGGTTTTCGAGGCTAGTAAACTGATTTCTGATCTCTGTTTGATTAGGGGCTGTGTTTTTGCTGTGGTAATCTGGTTTTAGGCCGAAATTTCTGTTGCCAGCTATTCAGTTACCATGTCAAACGTAATGCATTCACGGGATTCTTCTGGAAAGAGGGTTGATATGGGCACTCGTAAAAGGAGTGAGGGATCATCCAATGAACAGGGTGAGGAACGGAGGAAGAAGAGAAAGGAGGAGAGCGAAAGAAAGAAACACATGGAGTGGGTGGCCTCGCTCAAAGGGCGGAAAGCGACATGCGAGCGTCAAGTTTGTGAGCATAGCCTGGCTGAAAATCGTTACATTGGCATCATTCGGGAAAAAGGTATGGCGCATTACTTTAAAGAGGTCCAGGGTTACGTTAAGAACTGGGTTGTCGATTTCTTTTCACGTATGCAATATGATATAGCCAAGGAGAAAATTGAGACTGTTGTTGGTGGTGTGGACATTGTAGTAACCCCTGACATAATTGCTGAATACCTTGATTATGAGAGGCCTTTGGTCGAGGCCATCACTTATCCTAGACCTGGTGAGGAAGAGGTGGACATGGGTCTGGTCTATGCTGAAGTATTTGAAGGGGGTGTGCCCAGTGAAATAGGGGGTGATCTAAAGGACGAATATCGAACCATGAACAAGATTTTACACTATAACCTGTTTCCCCGTGGTATGGAGAAAACCCCGTATGAGCAGGAGCTGGAGTTGCTTTATGTTTTCATGAATGAGAATGAGACCATGGATTTTGCCAAGTTTATCTTTGATCAACTCGTACAATTCAAGCATGATTACAAGAAGGGTTTGAATTTTCCGTTTCCAGCAATGATCACCAAGTTATGTGAAGACAATGGCCTCGACATCCGCAAGGAACGGCTTGACCCTAGCTCGCCGGGTATTATCAATGCAACCTCTGAGAACAAAAGCAAGACAAATGTGGCTAAGGCTCGTGAAGCTAAAGCCCAAGCTCAAGCCCTAGCCCAAGCTCAAGCCCAAGGAGGTCCTCAAGCCGGCACGTCTAGTGTGCCCTCTAGTTCTGCCCCGAAGAAGAAAGGGTCAACTCTCAAGAGGCTGCTTTGCAAGTTGTTGTGTCGTACAGCTGAAATCCAGGAGGATCAGAGGAGGGCGGATCACAAGGCCAGCTTTTACTATGAGCAGATGGCGGAGCAGTCAGGGATGAGGTATGAGCCACCAGCGGAGTTAGCCACGGACCGTGCTATTGGTGAGCACAGGAGCCCTGAGTATCCGGAAGATGAGCTGGATGATGATGAGATCCGTGATTTAGAGCAACAGTATGACCCAGGGATGTTTGAGCGTCCGTTTGGTCCGGGAGCTCAGTGATGGAGGTGGCAGTAGTAGTTTGTGGCATGAATTGTGGGGTTTAGTAGTAGTTTATTATGCTTTTTATCGAGTCGGTGGTTGAGTCATTTGAGTCTTTACTTATCGAGTCTGTCGTTTACTTTCTGTTAGTAGTTCTGCAGTTGTTGGCTGTTGGCATGGTAGTCGGGATAATCTTTGGTATGGTTTCGGTCATGGGATAGTTTACCGAGCAAGAATAGATCGGAAACCATTTTGTTTAATCTGTCTTTGCTTATCCCGAACTCATTAAAAGCCGAGAAGTCCTTAGTTGATTTTAAGCATGCTGGTGAACTAGTTGCAATGCGTTTTCGGAATCTGTTGTTACTTTAAGTTATGATTAATCTTGTTTTCAATAGCTTGCACATAATTAGTTTCAAATTCCCGTCGTAGCTCTCCTTTGATTGCATGCATAACCTTTTGGTTCCCGGTTATCGCAATTGCCTGTTGATTTCTGACATGGGATACATTTTGCTTTGATGTTTTGTTGAGCGATCTAATTTCTGAGTGAAGCCCCTGTGAGTGCTAGAATCGAGGCTCGTTTTGCTAATTTACTCACGTGATTCACTTGAATAAGATTTGTTGCTTGCGGTTCATGGCATGTTAAAGGGATGAGTTGTTGCATCGTTCTGTGAAAAAATTTATGGCCTTGCTATTTTGAAATGTCAAGCATATGTTCCGTACCTTGTTCCAGTGGGTAGAATTTGTTTAGTTTCTGTTGGCTATTTATCTTTTGCTAGGGACTAGCAAAGTCCAAGTAGGGGGGTGTGATAAGCCCGTAATAGTGTTTTTAGTTAGGCTTATCTGGCTCATTTTTGCCACGCTCGTGCGCATAACTCCTTGTTTCTGAATGATATTGCGTGAAAGGTGCGTTTTTGGTGTTTGCAGGTTTGTTTCGTTAATAAGGCGGTTTATGACGCCACGGGCTCATTTCTTGTTGTCCGGGGATCCAAGGGCTCCATTCGGAGCAATATCAGAGCTTGGGGACTGTCTCGGAGGTCCCTTGAACAAGTCTGGCATGAGCTGCAGTGAAGGCTGAGCAACCTGCAATGTCTACCGGTAGGAGACAATGTCTACCGGTTGGTTACAATATCTACCGGTTCAACGGCTGATCAGTGGGAGCCATCTTTCTGCACATCGGAATACCTACCGGTAGGGGATGAATGCCTACCGGTAGACATTAGTCATTTCTGTTTTCAATTTTTGCTTCGTCCTCGTTCTACCGGTAGGTGGCCAATGCCTACCGGTAGGTATTCCCCGGTTTTTGCTGATTTTTATTTTCTTTTTCTTTTTCTTTTGTAACTTAAAAGGGGTACTATAAATAGACCCTTTGCACGTTTTTAGGATTATCACTTATCATTTATTACCAGCTCTTTCTCTCTCTACCTCCCTCTCCTCTCCTCCTCTTAATTCCTCATTAATGGTGCATTGATTTGAGGGTTTGGAGGTGGTTGCTCTTCATTAAAGTTGTAAGTACATTGGGGATCCTTATTAATCTAGCATTTATTTCCATTTTGAGCATGATTTCATGCTCCCCCTTTCATACCCAAGTTTGGTACATTTCTTCTTCCATTATGAGTGAGTAGTGTAGTAAGGTTAGGTTATGGGATGATTAACATCCCGTAACCAATGGTATTTCTTGTTCTTCTCTCGTTAATCTTCGTTTTCTAAGGGTAAACATGATTCTAGGGTATTTTTATGTATCAAAGCCTGGAAGTGTTAACCTCTTTGATCATTTGTAGGCTAGGGTTTCGATTCCTAGCCACAGACGATGCTTAGAGCAATGTCCTTTTGGGTGTTTGTCAAAATGTTTCCAAACCCTAATCTTGTTTACTACCCCTGTCAATGAGAGAAGAACGAGTTTGCCTTTGGTTTGCGGGTGTTGATTATCCCTAGACCTAACCTTTAGTTTAATCTCCAGTAAAAAGCCGTAAATAGGTTAAGTAGCCAGATAACTAAATCATTCAGTCGGCCGTCTCAACGCCAAAGTTTGGTTGGCCGCCCTAATGCCGAAAACCCTACACAAGCTAATCTCCAATTCAATCTATGGACGCGCTCCCAGTGGAATCGACCCCGGACTTCCGGGATTTATTATGCTATCAAACGACCTAGCCCTACGCTTGGGGTAATCTTATTTCAGCACACTCTAAGGTCGCAAGCAATTCCCCTTGCTGGCCTTGCAAGGCACGATTACCCTTTGGAACTTTCCATGGCGTACCATACGTTAGGGTCACCACAATAGCATCACCGGGCCCCGCAGGTAACCCATTTCAATCCAGGGCCCAACAGGTCACCCTTGCCATATGGCCCAAATCACAATTTCACAACTCCAACACTTTACCATTTTTCCATTCACTTAGCATCGTCTATGTGAATTCTATTCGCATACCACCCCATGTCTCTAAGGTCCAATCTAGCATATAAATCAAGAGTCGGAGCAATATACAAATAATCACAATGATAATTGAAATAAATAACAAGCATAAAAATCACGTAACCTTTTATGAATGGGCCGATGCCATTATTCTTGTATGGCCAAGATGTTAATGAAGGAGGCAGCTTTATCTTAATAAAAGTTTTAAAAAAATAAAAATTTTAGGCTCGCATTAATTATTTTTAAGAAATTAGATTGATTAATAACTAATTATATACGCTAAAAGGGTAAAAATATTAGAAAAAAATATCATGACCGTAATAGGAGTCCTAAAGGTCCTAAATGTCATGTTCGAGTGTCCAAAATTGGGTTCGGAGGGTCGCGGAATTATTTTAGAATAAAGATATTAATAAAAGTCACCAAAAGTAGAATAAATAGATAATAAATAATCTAATAATTAAGATATATTGAGATCAACAACGTTTCATCCTTGGAATGTAAGGAATCTAAAAAAATTACCCGGCCGATAATATCATGGTTTATAAGGTCATAAAGAATTTTTGTTTGAAAACGTTGTAATAATAATAATAATAAATAGTTAAATAAATAATAAAAAATATGAATTTAACAAGATATCATCTTTGAATGCGAGGAGTCAAGGAAGAATATTTTTGGTGTAAAACATTGATCGGAAGGTCGCAAAGATTTTTTGTTGTAAACTTTGAATGGAAACAAGTAAAAAAAAATAAAGAATAAAATAAAAAAATATGATATTAACAAGTTATGATCTTTGAGGTGTGAGAAGTCTAGGAAAAATAGTCCGGGTGTTAAAAATCGAATTCGGAAGGTCGCAAAACGAATTTGAAACAAAGCAGCACACACCACCAGATCTGGCCGGTCTGACCTTGCAGGCCGCAAGGTCCACTTTCTGGTTCATGCGGTTGGGCCGCCGGAAGGTCGCTGCTGGAATTTCTTTTTTTGTTCGTTTTGGCTTCGATTTCGTGCATGGGTTCGCATGAGTTATATCTAAGGCCTAAAAATACTTAATTATACATAGAGGAGTGATTGGAATGGATTATAATACCTTGATTTGAATCGAATTGATTCAAAGATCGAACTTTGGATTTTGGAGACGATGACCACGGTTTTGGTGATCAGGAGACCTTGGGTTCGAATTGGTTGATGTTTGGGGGTGCTTGGGGTTGTGGGAAGGGATCGGGATGGGTTACTTGGGTTTCGGTCGGGTGTAGATACAAAACCCACTTTTCTCTCTCTTTCTTTCTCTCTCTAAAACTCCATAGATTGGAACTTGGTTTTCTTTTGTTTTTCTCTACTTTTCTGGTCGATGGAGTGTGGGAAATATCGTGGTGTGCTCGTGGGTCAATGGGGTGGGGTATTTATAGGTGAATTTTGGAGGAGGATGATAAGATCGAATTTAATGGAGTTGGGTTCATGGAACTTAGAATAGACGAATTTAGGTTGATTCTGGGTTTAGAGGGGAAGCAAGAAATGGATATGAATGAATTAAATTTCGAATTATGCTTGGTGATGAAGGAATTTTCGATTTTGGCAATGGGGGATGAACTTTGTTTTTCTTAGAGAGAAAGGAAATGGAAGAGTAATGCTGGAGAGAGATTGAGTTGTGGGAGGGAGAGAGAGGGACAAATGAGGTGAGGGAGATGAGAGTGTGTGCATGCATGCACAGGAAAAGCAAAAAAATTCATGCCAATAGTATAAATGCATGCATATATGTATTTCAGAGAGGAAAAAAATAAATGAATTAAGAAAATAATTCCAATAGCATTATTATAAAAAAATGGGAAAAATTCAAAATACCCCCCAACCTTTAGACCAAAATTCAATTAGGCTCCCAATCTTTTAAAAACTTCAATTTTACTCCCAACGTTATCTTCCGTTAATCAAAACGCCCCCTTCCGTCCGAATCACTAACGGATTCCGTTAAAGGCTCCGTTAAATATCATCCCAATCGAATTTTGATGATCCGAGCCGCTCAATGTGTTTAAAACGTGATTTTAAGGGTACCCGCACGAAATTAGTAAAAAAAATGATTGGGAAGGGTTTCATCTGAACAGTTTTTTTATTGAACTATTTAATAAAAAAACTGTTCAGATGAAGCCCTTCCCGATCATTTTTTTTTGCTAATTTTTTGAGGGTACCCTTAAAATCATGTTTTGAACACATTGAGCAGCTTGGATCATTGAAATTTGATCAGAAAAAGGGAGGTGCAAACTGAAGCAAAATCCGGACGTTCGGACTTGAACAAAATCCGGATCAATCTGCCCCTCCTCTTTCCCAATTGAATTTTGATGATCCGAGCCGCTCAATGTGTTCAAAACGTGATTTTAAGGGTACACGCTAGAAATCGGAAAAAAAAATGACCCGAAAGGGCTTCATCTGAATAGTTTTTTATTGAACTATTTAATAAAAAAATGTTCAGATGAAGCCCTTACGGGTCATTTTTTTTGCCGATTTCTCGCGAGTACCCTTAAAATCACGTTTTGAACATATTGAGCGGATCGGATCATCAAAATTCAATAGGATCCAAAATACTTGGGTTAAAGAAATCCGTTAGTCATTCTGACGGAAGGGGGCGTTTTGATTAATGGAAGATAACGTTGGGAGTAAAATTGAAGTTTTGAAAAGGTTGAGAGCCTAATTGAATTTTGGTCTAAAGGTTGGGGGGTATTTTGAATTTTTCCCTAAAAAAATTTGGTCGAAAAATCCGAGTCGTTACAAATATATATTCAATATAACACTCATATAATAGATGAGCTATCTAGCCCAGTAGAAATGCTTAGTTTTGCTATCCAATAGGTACATAGTTATGTCGTAGGAGCCTCTACTTACCTACAGAATATTTTTTTCCCTCACAATTTCGTTTTAGAACATGAAAATCTTAAAACCGGCCCTGGCTCCGAAAGTCCTGACCCTGTGTGGAAATAAGTCCTTTTAGAGAACCACTTCACCCTTTTTCTTTTGTTTTAAATTTTTTTTTTTCACGTTTGGATTCTCAAGTAATCCATGATGCTAACATGCATTCAATGTAACATTAGGGGCAAATTTCACTCAGACCCCCTGAGGTATCTGACAATGACAGAAGGTACCCCTCAGTTTTTAAAAATGACAGAAACCTCCCCTGTTTCACAGTTTGGGTTTCATTCCGTTAGTTCCGTTAGTGAAATGGACGGAAAATGTACGGAACTGTACGAAAAATGAAATCTTCAATTTTATTTAGTTCTATAGCTATCTTAGGGCTCTCATTGAAAGTCCTAGAGTCAAAAATTAATTATGATCATTTAGGATAAATTATTAAAAAAATAAAATCTTCGCACCGATTCAAACGGATTAAAATTTGGAGCATTTAAAATTTTGCTCTTCATTTGGTTTTAGGGCTTTCAATGAAGAGCAAATACTTAATTGCCCCAATTTTCAATCCATTTGAATCGGTGCGAAGATCTTATTTTTCTGATTATTTTATCCTAAAGTGCAATAATTAATTTTTGATTTTAAGATTTTCAATGAGAGCCTAAGATAGCCGTAAAACTAAAGAGGAGATACTTAAGTGCTCAAATTTTCAATCCGTTTGAATTGGTGCGAAAATCTTATTTTTCTAATTATTTTATCCTAAAGGGTCATAATTATTTTTTTGCTCTAGAGCTTTCAATAAGAGCCCTAAGAAAACCATAGAACCAAATGAAGAGCAGATACTTAAATGCTCCAATTTTAAATTCGTTTGAATCGGTGCGAAGATTTTTATTTTTATTTTATCATTTTATCCTAAATGGTCATAATTAATTTTTGGCCCGATGGCTTTCAATGAGAGCCCTGAGAGAGCCATAGAACCAAATGAAGAGAAGATACTTAAGTTCTCCAATTTTTAATCCGTTTGAATCGGTGTGAAGATTTTATTTTTTTAATCATTTATCCTAAATGATCATAATTAATTTTTGGCTCTAGAACTTTCAATAAGAGCCCTAAGATAGCTATAGAATTAAATAAAATTGAAGATTTCATTTTCCGTATATTTTCGTACATTTTCCGTCCATTTCACTAACGGAACTAACGGAATGAAACCCAAACTGTGAAACAGGGGAGGTTTCTGTCATTTTTGAAAACTGAGGGGTACCTTTTGTCATTGTCAGATACCTCAGGGGGTCTGAGTGAAATTTGCCCTAACATTAGAGATTGCCTAAATGGAGAGGTGGCCTGGTGGGGCTGGTTGATAGCTTTACTTGTGTACTTGAGCATCAAGAAATTACTAACCCACGTCACATGTTTCCCAGCCCATTAAAACACACGGCCCTCGTGTCGAGCTACCCCGCCCGATAGCAACCTTATACTTCACTTACGCACGTGGGTTTTTCGTAGACATCTTAGATCCACGCCCACACGTCTCCACCTAAACCCAGGTCGCACGGGCAGGGGCCGCTTTAAGATACGATACCCAACCCAACTCAACCCAATCAATCTTCTTTAACATTTCATTCATACTTCAACTCTCAGCGGGAATCTTGAAAAGATATGGATGCCCCACGTTTGGAAGCAACAACAATAAAAATGTGATGTCAAATTTCTTTGATTGCTACGATTGGGAGAAACAGAATTATAAAGTGATTTCTGATGACACGTTCAATCAGAAATTAGATTTTCAAAATGAGTAGAAATCCGATCTCTCCTTTACCCCATGGTAATATGAGATTCTTGATTGAATCATTAAAAAACAATAAAAGAATTGTTGACTTTTAAATTTTTTCCAAATTAATTGTTTGCGCTGAATTAACTAAAACGCTATAATGAAATTACTCCATGAATCAAATTCTTAGTAATCGTATTCATATTCATACCTAAGAAAATTCCATATTCCTATTCCTACTCAAAATTCCATTCATCCAAACTTAGCCTAAAATGCAAGTATTCGTGATACCTTAACAAAAAGTTTGACCCAATCTCTATTGGCTAGTGGGTTTGCTCCTATTCTAGAGGTGTGAGTTTGATTCTCGGGAGTAGGCCAACTGGTTGGTATGTGAAAGTCCATGTGGCCATGTGGGTAGCCTCATGGGTGCAACTCACTTTTCAGCTGCTTCTAACTACTTTCTGTGAGTATTGATTCCCCGGGCCGACCCTAGGTAAATTAATCTCATCCCGTTTGGATGTGAGGATAACTCCTTGTAAAAAAAAAAAAAAAGAGAGATTCTGATGTACAATATAAAAATCTAAAATTAAAATCTTGAGGAAAAAAAAAAAACAGAGTTTTGTGGGGGAAGGGATGAGTTATTTTTTTCTTTTTCCCCGAAGAGCAGAGAGAGAGAAAATATTATGGTAGTGATTCTCTCAAAATATCTCCTAATGATTGTGGTATATCGAATCTCCAAAATAAAAAATGGGTTGAGATGTTCAAATTGATTACAGTGTGTCAAATATTATAATTTGGTTGTTTGTCGACCTTCCGTCCTTTGACAAAATATTTAATACCAAAATTTATAATTTGAAAAACTATGTGGTCTAACTAACAATAACATACATAAAATAAATAAAAAAAAAACAATAATATTGCCCCAAAAAAATTGGTGATAGAGTTAAGCTTGCAAGCTTTATACCTTCATAGTCTACTTGCTTGATAGAGTGTGGCGTGTCCTAACTTATTTAATTTGTAAGGTTGGTGTGTTTGACTCAACAATTTTATTTATTCTCTTTCGCATTGACACAAATTTTTCTGTATGAAAAAATAAGATAACTAATAAAGAAAAAGCAAGGAAAATCTATCTTCTCTCTCTCTTTCTCTCTTTTTTTTTGACATGAATCTTCTCTTCAAACACGTACGCTTTATCAATTCATTTGGCTTGCCGTGAAAGATGAACACCTCCAATAAAAATATCAAATACATCTGTATTATAAAACAGAAGAGTGTGAAGACAAGTTGTTAGAACGGCTTACATTCATTTGATTCAAAGGTTATAGTGCATCCTCTCACTTCCCGGTTAAGTGCCCATAATTTTCACCTATATCACACAACTGCCATCTCCTTCCAACTGGGATGCGTAGTGCCATAGACACGGGTTAGCACTAGTACGTTAATAAAATAAAAAAGGTAAAGTTATTTTATCCACTCTAGCTAAAAAGGACCATATGTAATTTATAATAACGAAGAGTCTATCAAAAGAAATAAATGGTCTAGTCCGCCCCGTTCCGCTCAGTGGCAGAACCAGGATTCTGAACCTGGGGGGCCGGCTCAGTAAACGTGTATTTTTTTTTTATCGAAACGTATACTTATTATATCATAAAGTTTTTATTTTTCAATACATTACTTTTGCACATTGAAATCATTCTAGCCTAATGCAGTTATAATATACCAAGCATTTTGTATTTTTTCTTTAGGCTACTTCAACTATTACGTGTTTATTTTTTATTTATGAAAGAAATAAAGAAATGAGAAGGTAAAAGACCTGATTTTTATCAAATCAAACCCAAATTATAAAGATAATAACTAGTTATACACGAATAATTATAAATAATATTAAAAATTAAGTATATACAAAATAAAATTTTTTAAATTGGGGAGTGGGTGCCGGGGAGCCTGGGGCCCAACATAGCTCCGCTAATCTTTCTATTTTTTAAAATACTTATTTTTCGCTTTATATTTAAGACAGATCATTCTCTCATAATATATTAAATTTAATTTAACAAAAATAAAGTATTTATTTTAGTTAATGAAATAGAGCCTCAACCAATTACTTCTGTTATGAGCCCCTTTTTTGAGTTCACTAAAAATAATTAATTATTTTAAAAATATATTTAGAGCACCAATCACGTTAAAAATTCAATTGATTTATTTCCTTTACGAAAATGGGAAATAAGATACTACAAGTAGAAGAAATTAGGTTAAAGTAGCGAGTTGCCAAAAGGAGAGAATTTTCTTTTCTTTCGCGAAAAGAAACCTCATGCTACATAAAACCGGGTGCGAACTTCAAAAGCAGGAACCACCGAAAAAGGGCAAAGCATATTCTCTTGGTCAAACCTTCTTCGTTCTGTACCTAACCCCTCGTCGGCTGATTCACGCTACTACTACTACTCTCTCTCTCTCTCTCTCTCTCTCTCTCAAACATAACATCACAGCACAATCGCTCTCTCCCTCTCTCTCTCTCTCTCCAAATCTCTGTTCTCTTCGCAGTTGTCAAAAAATCAGACTCTCCGTCAATCGATCATCATCAGCAAAAATGCATGCGAATCACTTACTCCTCGAAGAACCGATCCGTATGGCTTCCATCCTCGAGCCTTCAAAATCCGTAAGTTCACGAATGGATCTGTAGTGATACGCGTGTTCGTATTCGTATGTTCTTGTTTGTTTAAAACAATGTAACTGTGAATTTGGTTTCGTACTTATTATACGGTGGTGGTGGATTGGACAGAGTTTCTTCCCTGCAATGACGAAGATCGTGGGGACTTTAGGCCCCAGGTCTCGATCCGTCGAGGTTATCTCTGGTTGTCTCCAAGCTGGAATGTCTGGTATTATACCCTTGCTCTTTTATATTTTCAACTCCTATTTGTTTATTTTTATTTTTTGGTACAAACTCCTACCCCCTCCGTCCCATTTTGATAATCGCGACGGAAAAACATGCAATTCTCGGATATAAAGATGCAGTGTTTCCGTTCATGATTTTTTGGATTTTTTTCACCGAATTAAAGAACGAGATCTTTAACTTGGTGGAATGGACCTCGCAAAAATCATGTACTTAAATACTTCATCTTTTGATCCACAAAATTTGAACGTGTTCGGAGGGACTATCATTTTGGGACGGTGAGTATTTGTTAATCAAGCGCAGGTACTTTTATAAGTTTTTCCTTTGGTAAGTAATTTCTTGATAGAAACACAAAAGAAAAAAAAAAAGAAGGCGGCAAGGGGATGGCCTTGAACCCCATACTACAGGAACAGTGGGACACTAGATACAAAGCAACACCAAATACAACAACAGTAAACCAGTACAACACCAGCTACAACACTAGAATAGAAAGACCACACCTCTTTGCAGGGGCAGCTCCAGGATTTTAGTTGAGTGGTGACAAATATGTATTAAAAAAATTTTGTATACCAAAAAATATATAAGTAAAGATATTTATTATGATTGAAAGCTTATCGGGCCTAATTTATTTATTTTGTTGAGCTATATATGATTTACTTACTCACAAGTTCAAGTGAATGGTTATTTATTCTGGCTTTGTATGTATGATCCAGTGCAGACTATATTGAGGAAAAATCAAATTATATGTAAAAAAAATGTAAAGTGTTATTACAACTCCTGTACCCAGGGGTTCGTTTGAACCATCTCAAACTCTACTACAGCACCCCTGCCTCTCTGCCCTATGCCATTCTGCAAAATCTTCAACATTTTTCCAGGAGATACAAACCTTGATATCCCTTCAGCAGCTCAACACAACATTCGTAGCCCCCTTCGTGGCCTGGAAAATCCTAATATTCCTCTCCCCCCAAACTATGTAGCACAGACACGGATACGGACACAAACATAGGAATTCTAAACAAATGGGGATATAGACACGGCGGGGGAAACGCCATGGGTGTGTGTATATATATATACATATATGTATTCCCTAGTTTAAATTGGAAAATGTAAACAAAACGAAGTGGATGAGAGGAATCTGATGTTAGGGTTTCTTCTCTTTGGGACTTGTTTTTATAGGTTAACTTACACTTAAATCCAAAACATTTCAGTAATAACATAGTTAGCCTCAAAAGAATTTTAAAAAATACACTTACACCCCATCTGTGTCACCATACGTGTCCCTGCCGTGTCTAGAAGTGTTCCCTCCCCCAAATAATTGAACATGCCACGTGGCATGTCAGACACGTATCTAGCCGTGTCCCCGTGTTGGACACGGTGATACCTCGACCTCTAGAGGTATCGGTACTGCATAGCTCCAAAATGTGGGATATTTCTACAAGTTAGTCGTGTGCATATGTATCTCCCTAATTTGGAATTGAAGTTCTCTAATTTTATGAAGTATGGGATTTTTTTGGAATTGAATCAGTCCTTGCACAAAGTTACAGTACAATATATGAATGTATGTTAGGTAAAGAAAGATACTCATCTAATACGACGGTTGATTCTTATAGAAGGAAAGTTGGTGTGATAAAGCAATATTCAGAAGTTGTCAAGCTGACGAACCCTTGTTGGGTCATAATGTGTCCAAAATCTGTACCGATGCTTAAGAGATTGACTCTTGTCTCTTAAACTGGTACCTACTCTCAAAATGGTTTTTCAACACTTCGAACTTGTGTGCAATGTCATTCTTGAGTTACAAAAAATTAAATATTTACAAGCGTATCCTGGCTGAACCCATTTCATATTACAACTTTCCCCGATGCTTATCCATATCATATCCGTCTCTCTATCCATGCTACGTATCTTTTTTAATTGATATGTGTAAATGCAAAAAGGTCGTTGATTGACAGTCTGATTTGTGAGTGGCTCTACAGAGGTTTTTGCTTTGTAGAGTTTGGGTTTTAATTTTGCTAAGATGTTTGGGATGGTTTTAGTAATGTTTTTGAATGCGTGGTTTGGCAGTGGCTCGATTCGACTTTTCGTGGGGGGACCCCGAGTATCACCAGGAGACTTTGGAAAATATGAGGGCAGCTGTGAAGAAAACAACGAAGCTTTGTGCTGTATGTATACACATGTCTTGGGTTTTGTGGGAAGAGTTCAAATGACACTTCTGAAGTTCCTCCTTAGCACTCATTAATGATATTTAGATTATGTATTCGTATATATGTAGCTTTTATGATTGTTCGTACTTATCTTGTTGGTGTTGTCAATCCTTTTTTGGTGGGTAATCGTCATCAATTTTTAAGAGTGTGTGTGTGTTTTTTGGTGGGGTTGGTTTTGCATAGACCCCCATTTGGTTGCTGAGAAGACTGATGGGGAGAAAAGAAAAATGAAAGTGGATTTCTTTGTGATTTCTAAAAATTAGAAAATTTGAATCTGCGGTATAATGCATTTTTGGGTCTTGAGGCAAATGCATGTGCCAGTAAACCCAAAATTTCTTGGGTGCTGTCTTAGTTGGATTGTTCTAAACGACTGATCTTTTAAAAGCTAGCTTTATGTATTTCCTTTTCTTTTCCTACATTTTTCTAGTAACCTGATTTAACAGCTATGTCCAAAACTAGGCTGAGGGTTTTTGGAAAATTTTCAGGTTATGCTAGATACAGTGGGTGCCGAGTTGCAGGTTGTCACCAACACTGAGAAATCTATTTCACTAGAGGAGGATGGTATAGTTGTTCTAACCCCTGATCAAGGTCATGAAGCCTCTTCTGCAGTGTTGCCTATCAACTTCTCTGGACTGTCAAAGGTAAAAACCTGCCTCTCCCCATCACTATTCCCTATTGAATTACTTGTCTGTGTTTTGAGCCTTAATCGATTGTTGACACTTGACTGCATGAATAAACATGTTTTGTGGGTTCCCAAAGTATTCAAAAAGGTTCATACTACTGAAATTGTGTTCTATTGAATCACTAGTCATAATTTTCTACCAAAAATAGTATCGCTTTACTTGTTCAAAAATTGTTTAAGGTGTACATACCTTAACTTTAACGATGCATTACGATAAGTCGATACTTTTCTATATTTCAGCCCTCGGATCTAAGTACTGTATGGTGGTTCCATACTAGTTGACATTGTTTCATGCACTTTCGGTGGAAGTTGGGGACCAATCCAGGTTATAGATTGTTAATGCAGAATGACTATATTGTCTCTTATGCGACATTGGTTTTTCATTTGGACTCTTGGGGGTAATAAAGTCGATGGCGCTTAGTTATTTCTTGTGTGGAATGATGTTACTTCGGCGTGCTTGATACCACGCATGTATGGCTCTCCATATTGTTATGTCAAATTATTTGGGAGCATATTGTTCGATAATCACTGTGACAAACTAACGGTGTTGGACAATCATATGACCTCTCTGTACATCATGCTAAGCAGGCTTCTGATGTGTGTTTTGCAGGCAGTGAAGAAAGGAGACACAATCTTTATAGGTCAATATCTCTTTACAGGAAGTGAGACTACTTCAGTTTGGCTGGAGGTAGGAGGCATACTGCCTGATGACTGGACTTGTTTCAATAGGTTTTGTTTCTCTGTGCACATGGGTGTCCTTTATTGGTGCATGTTGGGTTTGTTCATGGGATTTTGACATAGGGTTGTTTGTTTCGACGTGAAAGCGGGATAGCATTTTTCCTGCAAAATGTTTTCGCTCAAACAGTTCCATAATAACATTTTCCACTTTCCAGTCTTTGGTTGGCAAAAAAATTTCCACAATAAAAGACACTTTAGATATATGTAGTTGATGAAAGGGTAAAAGCGAAAGGGAAAAAAAAGATGTATGAAGACAGCTTGTAGCCTATTGGATGGCTGCAGTTTCTTTCTCCCCTTGCTCTCTTTCTGTGGGTTGTATATTACTGCTCCTCTCTCTCTCTCTCTCCCCCTCTCACTCTCTCTCTCTCTCTCTCACACACACACATGGTGCGGTTGTTGATAGTGTCAAAGGGCAATAACCTCTCCAGGGTCGAGAAGCCTGGGTGTGATGATTCCAAAAATGACATACTGGTTATTTGAGTGGAAATTAATTTTTTCCATAGGGTGTAAAACATTTTACTTAATCAAAGGCGTTGCATACTTTTTGTCCAACCAACCAATGGAAAATTTGTAGAACATTTTACCATTTATTCTACCGCGGGAAAAAATGGCGTCTTGAATTGTGAATCTATTACTTAGCAAGTTAGCATTGTTAGTTGGGAGTTGAGGTCATTCAAGTGAAATTAGTTGTAGTCTTTATCTGCAAACAATCGGAGAGACATGATGCATGGCTGACAATGAAATTGGTTGAGCAGGTAAATGAAGTGAAAGGAGAAGATGTGGTTTGTGTGATAAAGAATTCTGCAACATTGGCTGGCTCATTGTTCACCCTCCATGTCTCTCAAATTCATATCGATTTGCCTACCCTCACTGAGAAAGATAAAGAGGTGAGTCCTGCTTTTAAGCACTACAAAGACTAAACATGAATTTGTATGCTCCTGATAAAGTTAAAGGCTGAAACATACGGGGGGAAATAGTCCTCTGATAGCATTTTTGTGAGTTCGAATTCCATCAAACCCTTTTCTACCAATGTGTACTTTTGTATCATTCCCTTGTCATGCAAGGTTTGCTATATATTAGGGGTATTTGGGGACTCTAGAGTTCATGTGACTGTTACGGGTACAATCGGCATGCTGTAGTCTCCTATTTTTTTAATGAGATTTCCCTCATGATTTTCTCCCGTGGACATAAGCTTTACATTGAACTACGTAGATAGTTTGTGTTGTTACTTTGGATAATCTGTTTCCCATTCTCGTTTTTGTGTTCCAACATAAAAATCATTGCAAAGGATGTTCCTCGTTGGCAGAATGATTGCACAATATTGGTCGCTGTTGACTTTGCATTCCTAAGCTTTGTATAACTTGTGTGCTTTAGATCCAAGTATTTGGTCATCAAAGTGTCTCGTGATCAAGAATTGAAATGATTAATCTGGAATAATCTTTGTTGTAATCTGCGCAAGAGATTTTTCAAGATTGTGCTCCTCCCAACTAACACTTACCTTTTGATTCTATTACCTAGTACTTTTGGTGAAAATTTACTGTTCATTCAGGTCATTAGTACGTGGGGTGTTAAAAACAAGATTGACTTCCTCTCACTGTCATATACTCGTCATGCAGAAGACGTCCGTGAAGTAAGGATGACTCAATTTTATTGCATCTATATTGGGGTCTGCTTTCTTTAATTTCCCCAACATTCTAATTGTTTCAATGACTCTGATACAACAACTCTGTGTGCTACATTTTAGGCACGTGACTTCCTATCTAAGCTTGGTGATCTCAGCCAGACCCATATTTTTGCAAAGATTGAGAATGTGGAGGTGAATTTTATTGTAATGGTAGCTTGAATGAGCTTTGGCTTTGCCATCTATTGGCAAGTCCGCAGAGGACTGCTGGCGATTGTTTGAGAGAGTGAATTTATAAGTATGGTTTGTACTTCTCTTTTCAGGGTTTGACCCACTTTGATGAAATCCTACAAGAAGCAGATGGGATTATCCTTTCTCGTGGAAATCTTGGCATAGATCTCCCACCTGAGAAGGTTAGTTCATTCTATTTAATTGTTTTGCTTACTTTCTGCACGACGAATGGTATGGTATTGTAGGATGATATGATTGGCCAATTATGCATGCATAAGATTCATCCCACATCAAAATGTACATTTATCGCTTCAATGAACACATGCATCCAGATGTTGTGTGAGCTTGATATATGTTTATCTTAAATTTTTTTAAGTACGGTTGATTATTGGGAATGGCACTAGTCTTCGGTAGGAGTTTGCTCTGTTTAGCTGGTTGCACTATGTTCTTTTATTTGGGCCCTGGACATGTCTGAGGTGTTTCACTTGTAAAGCATGTGTGAAATTTGCGAAGTTGTTTGTTTGGGTAATTTTCTTAAAGCTTGACCTTTTGGGCATACTTGCTATAACTCGTGTTTGTAGGCTCGTAACATACCAACATCATCATCACCACCCTGGACTAACCAAGTACCTTGAATTAAACTTTTAATAGTGTATGTTTCTACTCAAAGATGGCACAGTTTGATAATAACGTCAAGAATCATCACATGATGTCCAAGGAGTTGGAGAATTGACATATCATCTAAAACTTTAACCACATCGTATCCTAGTTTTCCTTTCTCCATTATACCAAATAACATAGTAACTGGAAACTAGCAAACATAAAATGGAGAAATGGTAGTTTCAAGTTCTTTTCAAACCCACGTGTAGAAAGTCAACACAGGTAGGGAATCATCATGGAGCTGCAGCCTCCAAACACCCAAAAGCGTAAAATTTGGAAACCGCACCTCACCGCTTCAACTTTCTTTTGAAACAACAATCACCTTGTTTGGTTCCCATCTCATCTCATCTCATTTTTATCTCTATACGTTTCTCAATACATTTTTCTCTCTATCTCTCTCCACTCATTACATCAAAAATAGCTTTCAAAAATGAGAACCATTACTTCACTGTTGATGAGCCTGGGGAACATGTCTGCAGTGCATCCATCCTTACCACTCGATCCTCTTGAGTCTTGGCCCTCAATTGCAGCCTTTTAGTACCCGTACATATACAGATACCAGTGATACCACCATGCAAATGGATTTAGATAAGAAATATTGTCTTCTAATTAAATAAGTGGATTTATAGATTGCAATGAATATAAACCTAAGGGTCTTCCAATGAAATTGGGATCATAAAAGTCGCAACCTAAACAAAAAATAATAAAAAAGGCTAGAAATAAACTTGAATATTTGTCCCAAGGTAAGTTTTTATTTTTTATTTTTAATGTCACTCATGCAATGAATAGAAGGATGGCTAAGGAAATAACTAATCTAACTCAACAGAGAAAGCGGTAGTCACTGTGATTAGGAATCACTAAATGAAAAATTATTGCAACCCGTGCATGCAACACTATCTGATTTCAGTTAAAATAACTTTCATGATGTTATAATTGATTAAATTCCCCCCGACCCCGACCCCGACCCCGATTGTTAGATGTGGATCTCATTGAATAAATAGAAACGGAAAATCCCGTGTTAGAAAAACTTTCAGAATATTGGATGTGGTCCTTAGCAACAATCCTCTTACATGAAAAAAACGAAACAAGTATTGTCACCAGTGGCTAAATCACCTCAGGTTTTTAGGTAACAATTGAAGTTTTGTTGAACAGAAAAGTGGCCAACTTAAGTTTGAATTTGGCTTCTTGTGGACTGATTTGGCTATTCGTACAAATCAGAGATCTGTGCTTCTTTCCCAGTCAACCATGTGGCTGGATTTGGCTTAACAATCTGTCCTCCTTAGGCCCCACCTCACCATCATCGGTCAACCAAACACTCTTATCCACTATTACTTTCTTCTTCTTTCACTTACGATCAGTTAGAAAACTTGGGATCATCTTTCTATGATATTTAATTTTGTTGTCATAAGCCCATTGATCTTTAATTGTAAGTGTGTTCCTTTTCTAATTTCTGAGATGGATTAGAAGCTATGAAGCACGGATACTCTATTTTAGCCTACGTATCACGTACCGTACGTGTATCGGACAAGGATATGCTCCGGATACGTTTTTTAGAGTATCCAGATTTTAACATTGATTTTTGGTATCCCGATACGTTTTGGATTCGTTCGGATACGTTGTGGATACGTTCAGGATACGTTTTGGAGGTTTTGGATACGCGCGGGGTTAAAACTGTTATTACTTAAAATTAAAGGGTGAAAACTGCAATTTGGTGTATATATATGTTTTGAACGTACTGTACATATTCAAACAAAGGGATTACAGAGAAGGAAAAGGCAGGAGTCGATCTGCTCTCACTCGTCTCTCAACCTCGTCATCTGTAACTGTAACTCTCTCTCTCTCTCGTCTCTCTCTCTCTTCTCTCTCTCATCTCTCTCTTCTCTCTCTCTCGACTCTGAGTTAGGGTTTTTTTTATACCTCTGAGTTGGGGGTTTTTTTTTTTTTTATACCTACACAGTAAACTGTGAGTCAGGGTTTTTTTTATACCTATACCTATTGTCGGCTCTCATCTCTCTGGTCTAATTTAGGTTTTTTTTTAACAGTAAAATTTGATGGATTATGCTTGGGTTTTTTTTTGGGTATATATTTTATTTTTATTTATTTATTTATTTATTCAACGTATCCCCAACGTATCGTATCCTACTTTTTGGAAAAATCACGTATTTGCGTATCCGTATCGTCTCGTATCCGTATCCTGTATCCGTATCCGTGCTTCTTAGATTAGAAGAATAAAAAGTTACTGCATTTGGAAAACCCAGGTGAATGTCAACAAAATTCTCATGATTTTGTGTGCTGTACTGTTGAGATTTTTTTAAAACTTAATAAAGATGGTACCCAGTGGCCGTCTCTCTTCTCTTATATAATTTTATGCCTGCAGTTGAACATTATCCACTTTCGTGGGGGACTTGGTTCTGTTTCTTGTGTATGTAATCATTGAAGAAGTGTGGGCTGAGAAACATTAGGCAACCCTTTGGTTGTTAATAACGCAAGGAGGAAATACAGTTGCATGCCATTGATGTTAGAATTTGGCTTTCGGCATTTGAAATCAAATTGTCTTGCCTTATGTGGCACAATCATCCAATTTATCTACTATTAAATGAAGCAAAAATCAATTTGGAGGTCTAATGAATAAATTTTGGTGAACTTGAGTCTTAATTAATGTACACGGAGAGTGTTTTATTTAAACTAAAGTATAGCTTTCTAGTCCCCAGTGATTGGGGACTAGATGGGTTATGTTATGTTGTGTTGGTGTTGTTGTTGTATAGCTTTCTATAGCCACTCTGGTAAGGCAGTAGAATTTATGAAGGAAGAGATGGCAAAGCATCTGATGGGAAAATAAGAGAACACTCATCTGGATTCGAAGACTTCCATGTCACCAGTGGTGAAGGAGCCGATGGAGGTAAGTATGGTGGTGAGCGGCTATGGGTTGTGGTGGCGATCGATGGGATTTGTAGTGGTGACTATGACTGGGTTTATGTTTGGATTGAGTTTTTTAGCCTGTGTGAGAGTTGCAAGCATCCTAGGTATGTGAGAGAAGATGGAAGATGGTTTAGGTAGCATGGGAGTTTTGAAGTGTCGGTGATGGCATCTTGAAAGGCGACGATTGAGAGAGAAGAGAGATGAATGTGTGAAGGGTATTTTGGTCAAAAAGTTGCATTTATCATTTCATGTGCCCAACCACATTACATTTTCTGTTCAAAACACTAACAGATTGGTAACAGAAGGTGTTAAGTGCAAAAATCCAAATACTTTAAGGGAGTTAAGTGCCTGAGTTCATACTTTGAGGCTGCAACTCGGAAGCAAGTCATAGTTTAAGGGTGTTTAATTGATTTACCTTAAATATATTAAACAAGATTCCCTGATAGATCTTAACTTATTTATGGTTTTCCTACTATTACTGCGGTCCTTATGGGGTTTTGATGGTGTAAACAAAAGAACACAAATAGAAATCTAATTCTTCGTTTTATTCATAAAATATGGGAACTCAATGACACTAGTCTTGTGAATCATTTGGGAGAGCATATATTTTTAATAGTGTAAGAAATGGCTTTCATTTAGTCAAACTCTTGTACTATCTGACATTGTTTTCATTTAGTCAAAACTCGTGTACTATCGGACCTTGGGGAAAAATGAGAGGTGGGTCCCACTTTAATGTTTCCCAGTTCCAGTTGCCCTGTCTACTTACTGAATTTGACCAAGCTCTAAGCCCCTTCTTGCCCAGCTTTATACGGGGCATTAGGACAATTTAATATTACTGCAGTACCTTCGGCAAAGCTTATTGTTGCATTTCTATTACCACTCGTCTCACTTTATATGAATTAAAAATGCTAGAGTTGAGCATGCATTGATTTGATTCTTGCTCATCTTCCTCTTATGAGCACGATGAATCGTATGTCTATAAATCTATTTGGTATTCTCTATTGAGGCAGGTCTGTGTCTTGGCTGTTTAACGATTGTGTTGTGGTTGTACTTGTTTTCAGTTGTGGATAAATGGACTACTGTTCCGTAAAACTTGGTGCTGACCGTGCACTTCATACCTTATGGAATGTGCAGGTGTTCTTGTTTCAAAAGGCTGCCCTTTACAAGTGTAACATGGCTGGAAAGCCTGCAGTTGTAACTCGTGTTGTAGATAGTATGACTGGCAATCTTAGACCAACTCGTGCAGAAGCAACCGATGTTGCCAATGCTGTACTGGATGGTTAGCTGCTTTTTGAAACAATTGCCTTCTTGCCATTTTAACTGTTCATTGAGATTCTTCTTCCCATCATTGGTTGTGCATGTTGTATTCTGTGATGATGAATATGACGAGCTTACTGACATTAGGATTGTTGTTATCTGACTGTTGTTTGGGATGATTTTGCAAACAATTTGTTTATTCTTTATTTGAAGTTTGACAGGTCCTTTTTAAATTTTTTTTTTATGAGATATCGACTTGCAAATTCTGGAACCTTAATTTTCTTTGTTATCTACTTCTTAATGGATGTAGGAACGGATGCAATTCTTCTTGGTGCTGAGACTTTGCGGGGATTGTACCCTATAGAGACAATTTCTATTGTTGGTAAAATTTGTGCCGAGGTAAAACTATCTCAACAGTTCTCAATAAATCCTTTCACTTGACCAACTGTATTTAACTGCACGGTGCTATTACATGCAACCTCCATTAAAAGTAAACTCATTTTGCCTCTTGAATTCGTTTGCTGTGAAATTTCTGTCTAAGTTAGTTCTGCAGTACATGCAATCCCGCGCCACTTGTTTTGGCATTGAAATGAGATCGGAGTTTAGTGAGGTGGTCGGTACCTGTTTGTCTAGCCAGCCCTTGTGTATTAGTTGGCATTGTTTTCTGAATTTGTTTTTGCAGTCTTTGCTAATGAGAGTATTGGATCTGTTTTGGCAACAAGGGGGGAGCTCTGAGAAATATTTTACTTTGTTTTCATTTCCTTTCTTCATTTGCAAATTATTATCTACTTGATGACTAGCTTCGCAGATTGCTTAACATTTTGCATGAATCCTTCAGTGATTCTGTTATGCCACACTGCCTTGGTATGGTAGTGTGATTAACTCTCATGTAGTCTTTGAGCATGAGTTGAGTTATTGCTGTTTAAATGGGTTGCAGCTTCAACTAATGGCTCACCTCAAGTGGATAAAATCCTTATTTTGTCTTGTTGCATTGTGCGTATTTTCAATTTCATAAATATAAATACGCAAAACTGCCATGGGAACTATATACTTCAGTTATTCTTGTTTTCTAAGAGGGCATATGCTTTTTTCTTATTGTTTTCAATCAATTCCACGTTTGTTGTGCAGCATCATGTTTGGTGCAAATGCTTTTTTTGTATCGATATTCAATTTGTTCCACATGAATGTTTTGGGAGCTTAATTGAGTTCAAATTGCCCTGCAGGCAGAGAAGGTTTTCAACCAAGATCTGTATTTTAAGAGGACTGTAAAATATGTTGGAGAACCAATGAGCCACTTGGAATCCATTGCTTCCTCTGCGGTACTTTTTTATAGATGTCCCTGCTATACTCTCTTTTTTGTTTGCTAGCTATGGTTATGTTGATGCATTGGTTTCTTTTGAGTCTTGTTTTGTTTGCTTACAAGTGCAATACCAGATTACTTGTAGGTTAATATTCAGTTCTTGTATAGGTTCGAGCTGCCATTAAGGTGAAGGCATCTGTTATTATTTGCTTCACCTCATCTGGAAGGGCTGCAAGGTATTCTATAATGGATGGATATAGTAATCCCTGGTTCTTGTCAATTTTTGCATTCTTAAAAATCGATATATGCAACTTGTCCACATTCAATGGCGTCCACTAGACTCAAGCTAGATTATTATATGTGCAGATTAATTGCGAAGTATAGGCCCACAATGCCTGTTATATCTGTCGTCATTCCTCGGCTCAAAACAAATCAACTAAAGTGGAGCTTTAGTGGTGCATTTGAGGTACGCTGCTCAAATTTCATTCTAGAATCTCATGATTCTTTTTAGTTTTCCCCCCTTTCTTCTTCTTTTCTGCCTTTTCTTCTTCCTATCTACCAACTAGTTATTGTTCAAGCTGATGAATCTTTGCAATTTCCTCATTTCTGGGAATGGTCAGGCGAGGCAGTCCCTAATAGTCAGAGGTCTATTCCCCATGCTTGCTGATCCTCGGCATCCTGTAAGTTCTTATTTGATTGGCAATATTTGTGGTTCATGTTTCTGTTGGGTGATGAATCCATACGCATGCCCTAGCAGATGCACAGGAACCTACAAAAGTTGATTGGAAAAAATTACACTTTATCTAAACAATACAAATAAAATACAGGAATTTGAACTAGGGATATCGTAAACCACAGCCATACTTGAACTACGATGCAAACCTTTCTTTGGTGAACACGATGCATTCGTTTATCTTAATGAAATAAACCTTATTCGTCAACCTCTGCTGCTTTGCACCGCCATTACTTTTGCCATCCTTGTGCAGACATCTTTCAATATTCCATATTTGATGAGTATACTTCTGCAGACATTTCTTGATGTATCAAGCAATTGAATGTGAAAAGCTACATAGAGAATAACAGAAATATCACTTTGAATCAATTAAGGAAAATGATTTTGCACCGTTGAAATTTATTTGATGAGTATACTTCTGCAGACATTTCTTAATGTATCAAGGAATTGAATTGAAGAACTACACTAAGAGTAACAGAATATCACTTTGAATCAATTAAGGAAAATGGTTTTACACCATTGACATTTAGCTATACAATCGTAACATGGGATAAAAAAGTCTGCAATCATACTAAAGAACCAAAGGTTATTCTGGCGGATCCCAAGTAGAAAAAGAGATGCTGGGTAGAACTGTAGAAGCAAGTGGGGATGTATTTGACTTGGAAGGGAACTTAGCGTTGCTAGCCTGATCCCAAGTAAAATGGCACAAACAGAATTTGGTAACTGACAGCCCAATTTTCATTCCAAAGCAACATAAATCCACCAACCACAGAAACCCCCCCCTCCCAAAATCGCACCACAAGCCCACCCACAACGGAAAATGCACAAATTGGCCCGACCACCATCGCCTAACCCCCTCCTCCCTTAATCAGCGCCAAACGGCTTCTCTCAATCCTCTGCTCAACACATCGGAGTAGCTGAGAGAATGGGTTTGGTTGTACTTGCATCCAACAGTAACTGCAGTAGTGAGGTAGCTGAGCAAAAACCATAGAGACCAATGAATAGAGAAGGAGCTCTATGAATGGTTTTGATGCGAGGGTAGCTATGATTTCTGGCATTTTGTTTTTCCTTAATGCATGGGAGGAGGGTTTTGAGAGGGAGGCCGACGAAGCGTGTGAGAAGGCGGAAGCCGTGAGAAAGCCGAGGTTCTTCGAAAATTAGAGTCACTTGAACAAAAATTAGAGTGGGTCACTTGAATAACATGTGCTTAGTATATAGCATCGAAAGATAATATTTTCTTTTAACCTCATTTTGAAGGGTATGAGACTTTAGCATTTTCTGCTGGTTATTACTGTTTAAAGTTTCTAAGTCATGTAGTGAACCTTTTGAAAGAACTGGTAATTTCGGAAGTGGTTTCCATTTTCTGTTGGTTTTTACAACTTATTTGATGGATTGCTTCTGTAAAAGGTTTACTGAAACATTTTCTGCAAACAAACCGAAGCTTGACAGACTCTAGATACTAGTTATGTTTTTTTATGTATTTAAATTGATATTCGGGTGGATTTCAAGTATTCTGTGGCTACCCACTTGACTTTGTAGGCTGAGTCTACAAATTCGACGAACGAGTCAGTTCTGAAGGTTGCACTTGATCATGGAAAGGCCTCGGGGGTAATAAAGTCGCATGACCGAGTAGTTATTTGCCAGAAAGTTGGGGATTCATCCGTCGTCAAGATTATTGAGCTTGAGGATTAGAATGCTTGGCTTTCTGTCGTTTAGCCATTCTGTTCGCTATTTTTGGACGTGGTGGCGGACTTTATTGCCGTCCTTGTGAGGTTCAGAATTGGAGGTTTTGGACACAACTTAATATAATTCCACAGGGTGAATGGAACACTGGGCAATTTCCCTGCTTATTAACATTGCAGTGATGGAAATTATGCCTGTGACTCTAATTTTTGTTCAATTTTCCAATGCATTTACATGTTGAATGGCATAATTAAATTGTTTTGGCCTTTGGGCGTTGCATCCATGAACATCCTTCTGGTTTTGCCGAACTGTTGCAATCTTATTTCCTCTAAATTTCAGCTTTGGTGCTAGATTGAGTAGTCCCCCCCATTTTATTTGCAAATCAAGGTAGGTGTAATTTGTCTTCTCATAATCTGTAAATCAAGTATCTTTCCCAATCAGCATATGTGTTTGTTGAAGATTTTAATTTTTGAGTCCTCGATAGCATCACTCCTTGGGTGTTTTCACCTCACATGCTGAGACTTATTAGCTGCCTTCTGAGGGTTATACTGTCACGTGTACCAAAAAGTGGTGGTAATATTGAGATGGACTTGAGCGAGGGCCTCTTTGAAGTTAAGTCCCTGATGGAAGTTAAGACATGTTACGAACCCATCAGAGTAGTTCAACAGTTTTAAGTCTGGATGTCTTGCTGTTACGAACCCATCAAGAGTAGTTTGACAGTTTTAAGTAGTGGATGTCTTGCTGTGTTACGAACCCATCAAGAGTGGTTCTGACAGTTTTAAGTCTGGATGTCTTGCGTTCAACCCCTTCAACTCCTATCAGGATATGTTGACCTCACAAATGCATGTGGATTCTGGAGGGTAGGAGGTACCATGAGTTTGCTGTAATTTTTTTTTTTTTATACCAAAATCACGTCTGAGATTGCCTGGTGGACAATTCTCTCATCGTGTAAATGTTAGAAGCTCTTGACGATAATTGTTGTATGAGATAAAAATCATTTTAAAAACTTATTTCGGATGAGTACAGTTTTGCCTTCAAGTTGTTTTGAAAAAGAATGGGACGAAAGATTGCGTGTTCATCTTTTTGCTACTTGCCTTAAAGTTACAATTGCGAGGAGATTATTTGTGTCTTTTGAGGGAGATTGTATTTTAACCTTTTACATTCATTATCTTCTTATTCTTGTCCTTTTATTTATTTGTTATTATCGAAAGGCATGAAACCTAATTATATATATTGCGTCACCCATTTAATATGGGACAATAAAGTATATTGGTGTATAATACAACTCTCAAAAGAGAGAAGGCGGCCTCCATGCAAGAGGTGAAGGAAACCACAAAGAGTAGATCACAAACCTCCACGCAATGACAGTGTTATTACACAACAAACATAAAAGAGAACCTCCACACGAGGTAGCTAGGTCCAGGGGTGGAACCACAACAATACTATGGTGTTTGGTGAACGATTCTTCATGGTTATAATGCGAGATTTTATATTAATTGGTTTGATGTAAGTTTTTAGTAAAGTTTTTGTTCTGTTATAATTTATTGATTTCTCGTTAACTCCGGGTACGAGTACTAATTTGAATTCCCTGTGAACGAGTAACTAGTTTTGATCTATTTTGAATCAACTGATTCTATGAATCTATATTTTTAGGGTTAAATATTATGAGAAAAATTGTGTCTATCTTCCGGTTAAGATAATCTTCCGTATGAATCTAGCTTGATTGAGTTAAAAAAAACCCTGTTAATATCGTACGATTGTTGTGTGTGGACCCTTGATGCCATAGTGTTCTCCAAATATTGTTTTCACAAATCAACTCTCAGTTTTCAAACAATCAATTTCCAACACGGACACAACAGAATTCATGAAGAGAATAGTTTGCGTACTATTCCAAACGAGATAGGAACTCGTAGCCACGAGCAGTTCTTGAATCCATAAGAAGAGAGATAAAACTCAAGAGATTTTATTAATGAAAAGTTGAATAATTGAATTAAGTTACAACCCTTTTTATAAGACTTTAACCATAGAAATCCTAGTGAAAAAGAAATCCCAAATCATGCCAAAATAAGGGCATTAAAGACCAGATAATATATAGTTAATAAATTTCTAATTCTTGTAGACCAAGAATCCTAATAAAGTTGAAAATCAAAATCAAACCGAATACAGAAAGTTAATAATTTTAACCTAAACAAAAACACCCCTAATTAAAATCTTATTCTAAAACAATAAAAATAAAATATAGAAACTTTCCACTTTTGTCCTAAATTAGTCTTCTTTTCTTCGAAAGAACTCATCCTCGAGTTCTCATGAGAAATTTGTCACCTTCCATTCCAAAGAAATAGATATTTGGAATACTTCAACCTCTCGATCGTCTTCCAAAAGTCATTCGAAGAGGAGTGTACTTGTGATGATCTCTTCTCTTGATTCTTCAACTTGTTGACGAAATTCACTAGACGAACATCGGGAACCCAATCAAATTGTTGCACACCAAGAAAATCGACTAAAGCAACATTAATTTTGTTATGCCTGCAATCAGGGTTTGAACCCATTCCGTGGATATATGCTCCAACTTGATTGTTGGCCGATTCTCTTGAAGTTATTTTTCCGAACACTAATTTGCCTTCACCATTGTTGCTGACCAAAATCTCCTCCTTGGTACAAATATTAGTATCAAACACCTCCAATGGAAAATTATTTTGGTCCTCAACAACTTGATCACCAACATTGATTTCAATTTTTTTATTATCAACTTTAATTAGAGAATCTTGAACTTCTTCAACATCTTTGGCAATAATGGTTGTATTTTGTTGCTTTCGCCCATATTTTTCTTTCAATATTTTCTCATAGTCCCATGGCAAAAATCTCCCCACCAAATGTATTTTATTTCTCGACCATGCATTAATTCAACGCTTACCCAATCGATCTCTTAGAAAAATTGCATATCTAGCCACCATCATAGCACTAGACCTGTAAGTTTTACCAAGAAGTATCTCCACCGTTCTTCAGTCGGAATTCTTACAGACTAGGAATCTTCAATGTCTAGAATCCAATCTAAAATATCTTCAAAATACTCATAACCCCTGAATTTTGGTAAATTATCATAATACCTGAAATCTGGGTGTCGTTTTATCAATTGATAATCATTGTAGTTCTTGAATATCTCGCCTTCAAATTCATTCTTACTATCATAGTGATAATAAGAATATCCTTCGGAGACGTTTTAGTTAATAGGTTGGTTGCGGGCAAATCTCTCAACTCGCTTCCTATCAACATTGTGTTTAACAGATTGACCATGGGCAAATCCATTGGTGCAAGTCCTGTTAAATTCTTCCCTATGATCATCGTCAATAGGGTTTGTACATCTTCCATGGACGAATGCCATCGAACTAGGTAAAACCTTGCTCTGATACCACTTGACGCGACGGAATTAACAAGAGAATAGTTTGCATACTGTAGCAGGTCGAACATAATTGTCCGTTCTTGTCTTGAATAACTGGTCCAAGTCCGCTTGTGGCCGTACCTAGGCCGGGGCTCGACAGTTGGCCGAGGCCCATCAGCCATCAACATTCTAATCACCTCAACATTTTATTTGTATTGACGCGACGAAATTAACAAGAGAATAGTTTGCATACTATTCCAAACAAGATAGATACTCGTAGCTACGAGCAATTCTTAAATCCACAAGAAGAGTGATTAGATTTTATTAATGAAGAGTTGAATAATTGAATTAAGTTACAACCCTTTTTATAAGACCCTAACCCTAGAAATCATACTGGAAAAGAAATCCTAAATCATGCCAAACAAGCGGCATAAAGAAAAGATAATTCCTAATTAATTAAAATAAAATTCTAATTCTATTAGACCAAGAATCCTAATAAAGTTGGAAATCAAAATCAAACCGAATACGAAAAGTTAATAATTCTAACCTAAACGAAAATACTCCTAATTAAAATCTTATTCTAAAATAATAAAAATAAAATATAGAAAGTCCCCACTTTTGTCCTACATCAAACACTCTCTAAACTAGTTGCGTTATTTCACTTTTAATATTTTGCTTGTGCTCTAATCATTCCTTTTCCCTGCGGATTGACCTCGGACTTTTCGAGTTTATTACTTTGCGAAATCCCGTACTTGGGATTGCATTATGAAAGTCGCAGCATTAATGATTGAAGGATATGCTAGAGCACTTAATTAAAGCATCCTTGCAAAACCTTAATTATTTTGATATTTGGTGTTGGAGGGATTTGTCAAATAAAAGTAGTGGAAGGGGCATTTGGCTTTTTGGGTGTGATTTTGGAATTTTCGGTGGAAGCCGTTAAACCCCAATAAGGTTTTTGAAATTTTGGAGATATCAAAAAAGGGACAAATGCTTTATTTATCACAAATTATAGATGAATACTATATGGGAGCGTCAAGAAATTCTTTGTCATGAAGAGTCAAAATAATTAGGAAGAACATGTTGTTCGAGCTCGATACCGTCAAGAAATTCATGACTATTGCATGGGAATAGGTTCATCTTCAAAGTATTTTTCCCTTCCAATTTTTGGATTGGAGTTTCTCTCATCCCTTTGCGTGAAACCCCATTAAGGAGTGCCCCTTTGACTTCTTTATTGATGATTGAATTATAAACATTATCGTAAATCCAGTTTTTAAATATCGCTTCTTAGGCTCTTATCGGTTTGCAGGAATATCCATTATCATAAAATAGGGTGGTGTTATTCGCAGCTACGTATTTTCTCCCATAGCCCGCTATATTTCGGTAGGTAATTGTTGAAAATCATAAATAACATTTCGATAAATAGATGTTGAAAACAAAATTATATTTCGGCAACTGCATGTCGAAAATATATTCAACCTTCGGTATGCAACTGCTAATACATACATTTCGGTAAATAGCTGTTGAAAAAAATATTATATTTCGGTAATTGGGTGCTGAAAATGTATCTCAATTTCGGTAACTAACTGTCGAGTATAGTTGAAAATTTTTAGCGGGCTATGGGAGAAAATACGTAGCTGCGAATAACACCACCCATAAAATATGCAGAAGCAACCACCAAATCCATGACAATAACACTTTTTGACCATTCATTTCTATTTTTATACACCTGGAGGCTGGAAGTGTCAACATAATAATTTTTTTTTTTTAATGTAGGGTGTTCTGGACTAACTTGTGCCTATCTTGAACTAATCCCTTAAACCCCTCCCATAGTCATTTCACATGCTTACGCATAGGGTGCGATGACCCCAAGAATTATGAGCAACAAAAATCGAATGTATAGTATCACAAACCAAAGTCAACTGAAAACAATAGACGAAAGAATCTACTAACATTTGAAGCCATTATTTTATTAATATCCGATACAGATATAATTTACCAGTACTTGCATTACAATACATAGTATATTTTCCATTAAGAAGAATGAGTCCTGCTATCAGTACCGATCCCGTTCCCACCGAAATTGTACCGACAGCTTCGGGTGGCCGGAGATGACCGGGCGAGGCCGTGGGTACGATTTCGTTAGAGACGGGATCGGTACTGATAGGATTTCTGAAGAAGAATGGTTGGCACCTCTTATCACTTAAAATAGTGTTTGTGGGTCCACTTGATAACCCACAGTTTTGCTATAGCAATAGCAGTATCAGGGGCAGCTGATATTTGAATCCAAGATCGCATTACTACCACCTAACTTGCACTCGAGGGCATAATTATATGATTACATTATGCTAGTTACGTAGTGTTATCGGCCAATAGAAAGTTGCACGACTTTTCTTTTCCTTATTCACGTGAAATGACAAAATGGCCCTTCATTTATAAAAATAATAAAAAAATAAAATAAAAAACAACTTAACTAATAACAAGTAGGGATAGTTTACTAATTTCTCATGAACAAGGACAAAAAACTAAGGAGAGTGCATAAATCATTTCGTCACTAAAATTGCCAAAGAAAAAAGTTCGATGATGGCCCATGAACCATTCTTGGTTGGAACTTGGAACCCTAGTTTTGTTCAAGAGTACTAACATTAGAATTCACAGCAGTGTTCAGGAGATTCCAAGCAAGAGCATTAACAGTGACAGATTGAAATCAATCAGGTGTATTGGGCAGGGAAGGTGGGGAAATGTCAAAAAGACAACCGACATATATCATCGCAAATATCCGTAGAGATATATAAGCACAAGTAAAAGCATGGAAATCAGGTGTATTGGGCAGGGGAGGTGGGGAGAGAGGGTATTGGGTAGGGGATCGAATCTTCCCTCCCAACTGTATGTAGGGTAGATTGAGAGGCCCATAATCGTAATCGTCGTCCTCCTTACGGGACAGCGAACAACTTTAAGATTCCACTTGTAACACGATGGCATAGCGCAGAATGCGTCCGAACAACTTTAAGATTCCACTTGTAACACGATGGCATAGCACAGAATGCGTCCGCCAAGAGAAGATCCAAGAACCGGTCAAGGCACATGACATATTTCAAGCTTAAAAATTCCAAGCAACAGCATAACAGTGACAGATTGAAACAAAACAGAGATTCTATCCATCGTTTCAAATTTAATTGACAAAACAGAGATTCTATCCATCGTTTCAAATTTAATTGACATCACAGCAGAAAAAATAAAAAGCAAACAAAGAACTACCATGTATCTATCTAAAACACCAACTTCACTTTACAATTCACCCATGACTGACGATGGATCACTTCTCTAGATTGAAGAAATCTGTTGCTGCTGCAGTTGCTGAAGTTCGAGCAACTCGAGCTCCTTCTGGCGAAGAATAAGCACCATCCTTTCATTCTCAAGCCTCATCCGTTCAATCTTCAACTTATCCCTCTCCATTTCCCTCTCCTTCTTGCTACTGAACTTCACCCACTTAAGTCGCTGCTTCTCAATCTCAAACGCTTCGAACTGATAACTCACACGCTGCTCCTCCAACTGCATTAATCGGTTCTTCATCCACTGCCCTTTCTCCCTCAAACTCTTGGTGACATCCTCAACCACACCCACCAGTTCCGCACTCAATTGTTCCATCAAAGGTGAGGGGGGAAATGTGGTCATTCCCTTTCTCAGCCTTTTCCTCGAACACTTGTCATCACCCCCTTCCTCCTCCTCGTACCCTTTGCCATTCTCCCTCATTCCCCCTCCTCCTAAAATCTCATCTTCGTCGTCCCCATCGTCATCGTCATCGTTTTCGTCATATTCATCGTCTTCCTCTTCCTCAGGGCTCCCCCCTGAAGCCATTTTGGATCCATACGTATCGGCTCTTCCAGAATTAAGAGACACAACTGGGGGATTTTCTGACGAATGGAAACAACTTTGTTGCTGCAACTGTGGATGCATCTGGTGAGATGACTCAACAGCCACCTCTGGGGATTGATGACCCCCTGAACCTCCACCGCCACCAACGCCGCCCCCACAACTATTGTGATAAGCACACATTTCCCTAAAAAACAAGTGCTTAGAATTCAATAGTTTCTTCACTTCTTCCTTCTTTTTCGGGGACAAATGGTCCATTGTTTCTAGCAAATTCTGATTCTCCACAACCCGGCACGCTGTCCCCTTCCCCAGTATGTCATTAACCCTCTTATACCTCTTGTTCAGGTCATTGAACTTGTCTTCACACTGCTGTGGAGACACATAAAACCCTCTCTCCATCATTGCTGTCGACACCGATTTCCACTTCCCTTTCTTCTGTAAAACCCCCCCTCCACCACCCTTTTTCTTCCCCGCTGCCGTCGGATCATTATTCCCTTCCGATCCAGCTTCGTCCCCGATATAAAAAACCACCATAATCAACAATCGAACCATACTGTCAGTCCATTTCATCCTATGCCATGGGGATATGTTTTTCCTTTTCCCATCACCAGCACTGTCCTCAGTATTGAGTCCAGGCTCATCCTCATCACTCAGGGTTAACTGCTGTTGGGTTTTGGCTTTGGGGGCAAATGGGTAAATTTGCCCAACCATTTGGGGGTGTGGTGGGTGTTGTTGCAGCTGGTGAGGAGGGTTTGGTTGTGGGGTATGGTGGTGAAGTGACATTTCTAACCCTAACATCCCAGAGCCCTTAGTTGAATACATTCCACCTGGTAAACCATTATATTCCATTAAAGCTTAAAACTACTTCAACTACCAAAAACATGAAAACCCAGTTGGGAAAAATCTCAAAAATACTCTTTCACATTCTATACATCATTACAAGATTAGAAAAAAAAAAAACTCCCAATTAGGAAAATTACCAAAAGCACAACTTACTAAGAAATTTGAGATGGAATACATCACCAGAAACAGAGTCACCTTCTTTGGCTTTTGCAGCAATTTTTCTTTTGGTAATTAATTGGCAATTCAGTTTAAAAAAAAGAGTGGCAGTTGAGAGAGAGAGAGAGAGAGAGAGAGGGAGAGAAGTGAGAGGTGATTTTGGTGCGTGCAATGTAGTGAGAGAGATATAGATGAATGGAGACAGAAAGATGAATAGATGGATATACAGGGAGCGGAGCAGATGGTTTTGGATTTGAGGGGTTTTGGTTTCATGGTTTGTGCAAAAGAACATGGTTTTGCATTCTTTGCATTTCTCCACCAGCTTTGTGGTGGAGAGAGAGAGAGAGTGAGTATGCGTCCACGGTATTGTACTAAACTGTTATTTCGGTCTTTTTCGTTTTTTGACTTTTTGCTTTCTTTCTTTTTTCCCTTCCTGTAAATGGATGTATTTAATGAGATCCGGATCCTCAGTAAGAATTGTGTGAAAATTTTCATCTAGATCGTCCATTTCGATAATCACTGCTCCAAATGTGTTTTTATTTTTGATCGATAATAATTATATTATCAGTCAAAAATAAAAATGCATCCGGACCATATATTACCGATCAAAAATAAAAACACATCCGGACCATTGATTGTCGAGATAATGTCACGCATTCGATTTTTCAATATAAATAAATAATCCATTTCATTAAATGATTCTCACAAGCGATGACTTCGGTGTCTCCACTCGTTTTGGAGACACCGTAAATTTGGCGTAACAAAACCATTATTGGCATAATCCAAACCCCTTATAGGCATAACCAAACCATAACAAGGCATAACAAAACCACTAAATAGCATAACCAAACGAAAGGACGAGATTTCGCCACATCACAAGGTTGACCAAAAGTGACCGGTCAAAGTAGTAACTCCAACAGGTCAAAAGTTGAGGTATAACAAAAACCATAAAATGGCATAACAAGAAACCCAAGAAGCATAACACATGAACTGAATGGCATAACGTAGGGTATAATAATCCGTAAATGGGTCTAACATAAACCCCAGGACTGACAACAAAATCATTAAATGGCATAATTGAAGAGTTATGTCAACATGGGCATAACTAAACCATTGAAAAGCATAACAATTACCACGGTTGGCATAACAAAAACCACAGAAGGCATAAGCATAACAATACCACAAAATAGCATAACAGAACCCCTAAATGGCATGACCATAACCTCATGCGAGCATAACTGTATGAAACCTGACGATACACCTGCCCCTGGTCCCACCTGTCTCCCGATTGTCTGCTTTTTGTATTTTTTTTTTAAATTTTAACATGTTTAACCGTGGGTTAAGTGGAAGAAATTTGGAAATTTTTTAAATTGGACGGATAGCTCGTCGCTGATTTGAATGTGGACGGTTAGATCGTCGCTGATTTGAAAGTGGACGGGTAGATCGTTGCTGATTTGAAATTGGACGGATAGATCGTCGCTGATTGACGGTTAGATCGTCGTTGATTTGAAAGTGGACGGATAGATCGTCGTTGATTTGAAATTGGACGGATAGATCGTCGCTGATTGACGGTTAGATCGTCGTTGATTTGAATGTGGACAGATAGATCGTCGCTGATTTGAAATTGGACGGATAGATCGTCGTTGATTGATAGAGCATACCGGAGCGTGTAGGCGGACCATAGCTGGGGATATAAATGCTCTAGATTGCGAGAATTTAATCCAATATAATCCCAAAAATAAATTAGGACCATAATTAAAACCTTGGATTTTAATTAAAATAGGTAATAATCGAATTGGGCCTGCCTGCTGGGGACATGGGCCTGAAGCCCAAATGGAGTCTCGTGCGAGGCTGTCACTCCCTCGCGCGACGGTCTGTTTGCTGGGCTTGGGTTCTGAACCAGCCCAGACCTGGCCCAAAGCTGTGACATGCTTTTAAACATCGCGGGGACGTTACAGAAGTAGTTTTCAGTCGGTTTCGAGTTTCAAAACCCTCTCAACTTCAAACCCTTTCTCAAAACTCTTCCCAAAACCTTGATTCCCTTCCCAAATCAACAAAACCCACGCACAAAACTTCATCCATGGCTGAATACGGCGGTAATGAGGGCGAAGGTGAAGTGGTTAATCAAACCGAGGACCGAGGCGGTCCCATGGAGATCGAAACAGGGGATCAAATGCCGGCGGGGGAGACCGTGAACATCAGTGCAGAGCTTGTAGGCGACGGCAATGGCAGTAGAGACCAGCGGCAGGAGGTTGATGATGGAGGGGAGCCTCGCGCGGTAGAGGCAGGGCCTCGCGCGACGGACTAGGCCGGAGCCGTGGGGTGCTATAGTGGGCCAGAGGACTCGGGTAGAGGAGCAAGAGCCTCACCTGTAGTCGGGGGGAGTTCTGGTGACGTCAATGGCAGTGGTGCCGGCGGAGACGATACAGGGCCGAGCCAAACCCCGCCGAGGGACTCGGCGAGGGGTAAGGGGGCAGTTATTGAAGAAGAGCATATCGAGGAAGTGCATATTGAGAGAGAGCAGACCACAGAGGCTGCCCCGGTTGAGATTCGGGAGGAGGATATAGCGTTCAGGCCACCGGCGGGTGCGGCTACATCATCCCGTCATGTGCCAATTACTTATGCTGATATTGCCGAGCACGCGCCTGACGAGATATTGGCCAGAGTCCTGGAGAATCACCCCGAGATCGGGGAATATGTCTTGAAAGCCAAGGAGGACCAGGCACGGGCCATTGAGGAGGCTGAGGCCGCGGCACGGGCCGAGAGGGAGAGAGCCGGGTCAGAGGGACTGGCGGCTGATGTTGAGGCCGAGGAGGCACAGGGGCCGAGGGTGAGTGCAGTGGCTGAGGCGGGTGCTCTGAAGCGCCTGGAGTTTTCAGAGGAGACATACATGCCTCCGTGGCCGCACCTGTTCGTGCCATCAGGCTTTGTGGGGTACAAACCGCCACAGCAGACCGACTACGACCTGGAGCTAGTGCTGAGAGATCCCGGGGTTCACATTGCGAACACCTGGGCTGAGGTATATCACTTAATAACCCTCTTTGTGCTTTAATTTGATACTTGCAATGAACGATGTAATAAACTATACCACCTGTACACTGAACATCATGCATGCAATAACTTGAACCAACCATCCGTTGTAGACTGCACAAAAATGCACAAAAACATACTAGGACAAGAGAAAGGTCGTAAAACATGCCATGCACACGATAACTTCCACCAATAAACTCATTGTTAAGCTGCACCATGAACACACCGTGTCAAAAGTATAACCTGAACGAACCATCTAATGGTAGCTTGTGTAGATGTCAAAATGTACTGACATAGCCCTCGTATCACGCGCCACGCATGCAAGAACCTGAACTAAACAACGGTTAAAAATGGCACGGAGTTCTAAGCCTCCAAGGATGTAGCACTAGGATTATAGCCCCACATGCTGTTACTTGAACGAGAATTTGAACCAAAAACTTAGACCGCCCGTCCGTGGTCACGCCGACACATTGATTACCTAGAACTTAAAAATGAAAGCTCTGCATGCTAACATTATCCTCTGCTGCTTGTTTACCATGTGTGGCTAAGCTGCCGCATTGATTATCTAGAACTTGAAAATGAAAGCCCTGTATGCTAACATCATATCCCGTTGCTTGTTTTTGTTGTCTGAAACAGGCGGAGCAGAGAGACATCTGCGGCTTCGGCGGGCCGTGCAGTTCTCTGGCACTGTACATAGGGCTGCCATCGAGGGTGAAGGAGCTGGTAGACGCAGCAGGCTTCAGAGAGTTCATACTGACCTTGACAGTACCGGTCAGGAATGACCATGCTGTCCTTATGGCACTGGCCGAGAGATGGAGGGATATGTCCAATACCTTCCACCTGCCTCCAGGAGAGATGACGGTGACGCCATCAAATTTTGCTGCGATCACAGGTTTGAGGGTCGGGGGAGAGCCCATCCCCTTTGACTCAGGGATACATGCCGACCCAGCGGCTCTGGAGTGGTTCTTGGGGGAGGTGCCCCAGGTAGAGAGAGGAGCGACGAGATATGCTCAGTTCATACGGTATTTGAAGAAGAAGCCGAACAATGAGCATGAGGAAGCGCAGATGGCCAGGGCATACCTGCTATACATGTTCGGAGCCTCACTATTCCCAGGCAGGGGAAGCACTGTACACCTGTCATACCTGCCTGCACTGAGGGATCTGAGGACAGCCTCACGCTTCGATTGGGGTGGAGCAGCGCTCGGCACCGCCTACCAGTTCTTTGGCGATGCCTCGAGGAACGGGCAGAGCATGGCCGGCTATTGGCGTGTCTGAGAGGTATGATTTCAATTGTTGTAGCATAATTCCCATTGTACCAATTGATTGCTTAGATTGTTTACCAGCTTTAACCGCATACTGTACAACTTGTGACTGACGTACTTCTATGTTTGATAACGCTGCAGCTTTGGGCATACGAGGTCCTGAGGATGTACCCTCCGGAGTGTAAGCATCCTGACCTGAGCACTCTCCCTCGCGCACTGATATGGAGCAAAGAGTACAGGGGCACCAAAGAAGGGAGAGGCAGCCTCAATGCTTACAGGCTATATCTGGATGAGCTGAGAGCTTCACAGGTATAATCATAAGAACCCAAAGAACTATCACGCATGCTTTCCATAATGCTGTCGCTGATCAATTGTACACATTGCTTGTCCGTCACTCTGTGCAGATCGAATGGAATCCTTGGAGGACCAGTGAGCCAGAGCCAGAGTACTTGGCGCAAAGCAGAGTAGTCACAGCCAGCAGGGTGTTGCTGGAGTCAGCCTTTGGTTGGCAGTGGTATTTAGGGGATCGAGTGATTCGCCGGTCACTTGGTTACCCTGAGTTCCAGGTGCTAGGGCCACTCCCACCACGAGCTTCCCACACAGGAGACTATACGCTGGCTGAGTTGGAGAGGTACACGAGACCAGATACTGAGCTGACACGCCACCTGTGTCCGACGATGGACTATGCAGCTTACCAGAGAGACCGCTTGGCGAGGCCATTCGGCATCAGAGCCCGTAGAGAGATCCAGGAGCAAGCACGTGCGGCTGGCGCAGAGAGGAGAGCTGCTGCTGAGGTACCGAGGGGAGGAGAGCGCCACGTGAGGCGTAAGAAGAGCAGACTAGTAGTAGGCGGGCCTCTAGAGTTGCTTTGGAAGGTAGACGTAGTGGATCACCAAGGGAACCCAGCTGAGGTGGAGCTTGTGCCAGCACGTATAGAGCCTGCGGCAGTGACTGTATAGGTAAACCAACTTCCGTTTCTGTAATTTCAATAGCCTTGCATTGTATTTGAAATATCTGATATGTAACGACCCTGATTTTTGGTCAATAAAAATTTCGCTAAAAAAATTGAATTTGATTTTATCACTTGGATTTTTATTTCCATAACCAAAAATCGGTCGTTACTGACTAATAAAAATCTCATTTTTATTCGAAAATCTTTAAATTATATTTCTTGACTAGAAATCCTACTTAGCAAGTATAGTAAGTTAGCGAACCTTAACTACCGTTGGCTTGACTGCCTTGCCTTGGCGTCGACTCGCTGACGCGCCTGCCTTGCCTTGGCGTCGGCTCGCTGACGCATCTGCCTCGCCTAAGCGTCGGGTCGCTGTCGGGTTGCTCTGCCTTGGCTGCCATCGGGTTCTGCCTTGGCATCGAGTCACGCCTTGCTTTTGCCTTGGCATTGCTGGGCTGCCTTACTCTGGCCCTACCTTGGCTACGCCTTGGCCATGCTCACGCCGCCTTGGCCACTGTTTGGCCACCGGGCTGCTTTGGCCGCCGCTTGGCCGCTGCTTGGCCACCGGGCTGCCTTGACCACTGTTTGGCTACCGGGCTGCTTTGGTCACCGCTTGGCCACCGCTTTGCTACCAGGCTGCCTTGGCCACGCTCACGCATTGCCTTGGCGTTTGGCACCGTCGGACTTTAATATTTCGTTATTAGGCGATTTCCTACTAATTACAACCGAAATACCACTCGAGCAATGAAAGCCTAGATTAAGTATCGTTAGTCTTTAACCAATTAATTAGAATAGCCTAATGCCCATTTAGCCTAATCACTTCTTCCTAACCCTAGATGGGCCATTTGACCCTTTTTGTCTTTATCCATTGGACGATGCATGCTAGGCAAATTTGTACCCAGTAGATAATAGGAAAACCTTGGTTAATCTCCCTAAGTACGAGATTAGATTAGTTTAGTGCTTAATTACAAGTATTAGACTTTTTAGTATTAACCATTGGATAATAACCGCTAGGAGGTTTATTATCCATTGGACGATAGATTAGAATCCTAGCCACCATTACCCATTGGTTATTGACCGCTAGGGAAAGTATTATCCATTGGATAATAGTTAATCTTGACAATCATGTACTAAGTTGATTAAAATACTAGATTTTGCCATGTGTGTATTTAATTAAAATACAATTTGTACATTAGGTTAGTACATGGTACTTTGGATGAAGTAGAATACTTAATTGGATATGGGATTCTCCCATACCTAGCCTAGATTGAGAAGTACTAGACTTTACATATTATATGTATGTACTTATATATATATATATATAGATATACATATATATTATATTGTATATGTGCATGTGTGTATTAGAATATAATAATTAGAAAACCTATATTACTTAAAAATGTGAATTTTATGAATAACCCAAAGTACATATATATATATATTAGTATATGTATACTCTTTTATAGTACAAACAAGTGGGAGAGAGAGAGAGAGAGGGAGAGAGGAGAGAGAGTGCCGAGAGAGGAGAGAGAGAGACCCGAGAGAGAGAGAGAGAGAGAGAGGGAGAGAGAGAGAGAAAGAGAAGGAAAGAGAGGGAGAGAGATGGTACCTTAAATTGACCTAGCTCTTCCATTGTACCTTAGTGATCTTTTCCTACAAAATCTATGTACTAAATGTCCTAAATGCATTTTTCAAATCTTGTACAATCCTTCCAAACCTAAATCTTCACTCTTTCCTTTGTCATCCCAATCTTGTCCTTTTATTATATATATATGATTGTATATATATATAAATATACATAGTACAATGTACCAAAGAGAGAGAGAGAGAGGAGGAGAGAGAGGCCGAGAGAGAGATTGAGAGAGAGAGAGAGAATTCGGATGGAGAGGGAGAGAGAGAGTGTGATATGTGTGTGCAAGTGGATTGACCTAGCATAGGCCATCTTGTCCTTGTATATATATATAGTTGTATATATATATAAATATACATAGTACAATGTACCAAAGAGAGAGAGAGAGGAGGAGAGAGAGGCCGAGAGAGAGATTGAGAGAGAGAGAGAGAATTCGGATGGGAGAGGGAGAAAGAGAGTGATGTGTGCATATGTACTCTTGCATCTAATCCATCCTTGTTGGCCAATCCAAGTACAAACCAAATCTAGACTTTCTTGCATCACAATGTACCATGAAATCTAGGGTTTCTTGTGCTCTCACTCCAAAGGACAACCAAATCCATTTTCCTATAATTTCCAAGGACTTGATCGGACCAAAACCCCATTAGAATAGATTAAACCTAGTCCTTGTTTGGAAGGAAGAACAAGGAAAGTCTTTGGATGGTCTTTCAAGGCATGACATCACTTGGATCATGACAAAATCCATGGGATTTGGAGAGAGAGAGAAGGCCGGCCAATGAGGGGGAGGGAGAGCCCTTGCTTGCCTATAAATAGGACTCCATCCTTCTCATTTAACACACACCATTCCAACCTCCAACTTTTCTCTCTAGGAAGCATAAGTATTCTTGTAGTTTAGCTTTGTTCTTGAGTGTTCTTGAGGTTCTTCCCTAGGCTTCAAGAAACACCTCTAGTGCCGCCACTAAACCGCCCTACGACCACCCTTTCGATCCAAAAGTAGTAGTCTAGTAGTCAAGATCAAGTTTCGAGAGAAACCTTTCTCTTTCGAAGCTAACGAAGGCCACCTCCTAAGCCGTTACTCCGTCCGTAGGAATTTCCAACCTAGCTTATTCGGCCTCGACTAGTTTCGGATCAAGGTAGAATCTTCCGTACTCATTTCTCCAAAGTATATGTACTTATGTTAGTTAGTATGCATGATAATGATTGTTTATGTTTTAGAACGTTGGATGCATGATAGTTAGTAAACTTAATATTGGATGATTAAGCATGATTAGAATCGACTTAAGATATAACGTCGTGTAGAAGTAATGGCATGTTGATCTTTTAACTTAACTATAAGCTTATATTCCATTGCTTGTATTACTTGTGGTATTATAACAAAGCATATGGTGGATTACCACCCCAAGGGCGTCCGCACATGTGGCGTTATGCTTTAAGTAATGGTTATGGACATGCTATGTACTTGCTTGGATTATACTTACCTTAAGTATGCATAGTAAATTTCTAAACATGAGTTAAACGGTTAAGGTATCAAAGCTAGTTAGCAAAAACTTGTTCTACTAAAGTACTTAAGAAGAATGAGCATGTCAAATAATGAATTTCTACGTCAATAACCATATGTGGTTTTGAAAATCCCACAAAGGAAGAAAGAACGGATTTTTCGTAATATATTATTGTCTTGAGGATGAATATGAACATGTATGTATAATCGTTGCATTACTTGTTGCTGATAAAACATAAGTGGCTTTAAGCAATAATTTGAGTACGAGTAGGTAATATAGAGTTGGATGATCTTGCTAGTTTAGTTTCAAGATTTCTTTAAAGTGATTTGTCCCGCCCGGAGTCTATGCATGATTACGAGACACGAGAACCGAAAAGTAGAAACATGACACTTAAGGAGTGGTTGATATGGATAAAAAGGATTTTGAGACTACATAATGGCCGGACTTGGTAGCCTTATGTGAGTTGTGAAAACCCGCAAGGTGGCCGGACTTGGTAGCCCTTTGTGCGGACTTGCGAAAACCACAATGAGGCCGGACTTGGTAGCCCATTGTGTAGATTGCTAATGGAGCCGGACGTGGTAGCTTCATTGGTAATTGGGCTTGGTTATCCGCGGAGAGGAGCCAATGCAAGATTTTGTAACGTGGCCGGACTTGGTAGCCCGTTGAATGAGAAATGATTTTCGAAATAAAATGGTGACACAATACGATGAGTCGCGTAGGAGAAACCAAGAAAGGCATGACACCAACGTAAGCAAGATAGTGAATGCGGATGTATCATGGTTGATTATGTTGTTTAATGAGCATGTGTAATTATTTATATGACTCTTTGTTGTAAGTTATGGGTTAGCGGGTTGGATTATTCTATTGAGCTTCTGTAGCTCACGGTGTTACCTTTTTGGTGACCCTGACATATTATACTGGGGGCGACGCTGGTATAATGTGTCAGATTTCATAGATGAGCAGCAGGAACAGTACACCTTGGAGGCCTTTGGAGCCGAGGAGCTTGCAAGAATGGAGGAAGAGGCGGAGCAATAGTTAACCTTAGAACATCCCCTCTTTTGAATAAAAGTACTCTTGTGAGACTTATGTTGTAATAATGAGGTAGACTCTCCTTAATTTATTCAATAAAAATGTTTATTTAATGTACCCAAAATTCGGGGCGTTACATGATAACTGCAAAACATCCACAGGTGCCTGTCGAATGGGTGAACGAGGCCGTTCGTCGCATGCTTGCTCTGGAGAATGTGGTGCGGAGAGCAGCCCAGGGCATGCCATTGCAGTTGCGTTATCCAGCACCCGTAGCTCAGCCAGCTCGGGCAGCCACGTCCCGGAGAACCCAGGTATACAAAACAATACATTCCCTCTTGCTTTCAATACATACGATACATGTCTGCTTTCGATAGGTGCATGCTTGCTTTGAACAGGTTCAACACTGATAGATAGTTAATAAATAGCTTCGACTCTGATAGAATGTACCTGTCATTTAAGCATTTGATAGACAATATACTGCAAAATGTACACTAATGCAATACATAAACATGCAGGCACAGGGACGGGCGGCTTCGAAGAAAAGAGCGCGATCTCCGCCACGAGCACAGACCACTACACCTCCAGCTGCTACCCGATGTACTAGGGGCTCACAGCCTGCTGCAGTAGGCCAAGAAGCAGCCAGGAAGGCGGCGGCACGCGCAGAGGAGCGGTATCAGATAGAGAGGCGAGATAGGTCGGGCGAAGGCGAGCCGGCCCGCAAGAAGCAGCTCGTCCTAGCCCAGCCCCGAGAGGAAGAGGAGGAAGAGGAAAGAGGAGAAGAGGAGGATGAGGAGGCCAGGAGCGACTCTGACGACACTGTTGACGACCCCCGGTACCTGCAGGATCCACACGAGCTTGCCGCTGATGATGACGAGGATGACGATGATAATGACGATGGTGGTGATGCCGAGGAGGACCTGAGGGACACCGATTGGCTTGGACGAGATGAGGACTACTGAGGAGCCTTTTTTACTTTTCATGACCTGCTTTTGGTTTCGGGCCTGCGTGCCCAAGTAGCTTAGGTATAGAGGCTGACATGCCTTTGATACTTTGATACTCGCTTTCGGAGGCCTGCGTGCCTTTTGATAGTGGGCGAGTGTGCCCTGGTATATTTTGGTGGTTTTTGATTGGCCGGAGCGCCATACACAGTACTTTCCTTCTGCTTTGGTTTGATATAGCATGGTTTAGCTATATAAAATTTGCATTTTCAAGTTTAAATCGCCTTTATTATGCATAAAAAGCGATTAAACATCAACCATTAATACCGAACTTGCATTGAAAACACACCGAGACTGTCCACAAACACACACGTATATATAGGGGTGACTAGCTCGAAAGAAGATAGAAAATGTACCCTAGGACACGGCCAGGATACGAGGATACAGCAATTTTAATGAAATTTTGGGTGTTAGACGGCCAAAACTCAAAATACCTGACTTTGACTGAAATCGATGCTTCCGTAAGGTCGAGCACGCATAACGTGACTTGTACGAGCTGACGGAACTAAGAAAAACGTCTCGAGGCGAGAAATATGCCGAAACGTGTCCAAAAGACACAAAAAGGGACACGGGATGCAAAACATGACTCAATTATGTCTCGGACTGAAACCGACACCTCCGTACAGTCACATACGCTCCACATGACCTGTACGGCATGAAAGAACTTGGCAAAACCCTTCAGAACGGATTTCGAACTTCCAAAACCTTGATCTTAACTTGAAACGGGCCGCCGAGGGTCCAAAATCCTCGTTAAACGCGAATTTTCGAATCCGATGCTTGGATACAGTCACATATACCCGACATGACCTGTAGGAACCATAAGAACTGCCAAAAGACCCCTGGAAACCAAAATGACCAAGCCAAACCAGAAGCTGCTGCACACTGTCAAATTGCAGTTTGGACCATCGCGCGAGTAAGTGGAACACTCGCGCGAGTCATTTAAGTCGCGCGACTGAGTGAGATGCACGCGCGAGTAAAGTCTATCGTGCGAGATAGGGAGACGCTCGCGCGAGGGTCAGTTTCTGCCAAGCTGTCTTTAATTGACCAAATCAATCTTTTAAAGCCTTATAGGAGTCAGGAGACTACCCCACGACCTGCACACAGTATATCATCATAATTGGGGAGCCCTTCGCTTGCCAAGTGTAAAGTATCCAAACCTTTTAACTTCTTTCCTTAGCACAATCAAACAAAGGCCGACACTTCCAACCAAATTCTTATAAATGGAACCCACTGGAAGTGATGTAGCACTTCATCCCCTTGCGAAAGTGCAAAAACTCATCAGTCATTCAAAATGGAGAGTCTATTAGCCGTAATGCTCGATCCTTGGTTGACGAGAACCAAAACTCTCAATTGGGCGAGTCCGCGGTCTCGAGGCTTGACCTTAATTAGAGATCTTCGATATGTGGGGCCACGCCCTGAGCTTCTTGAAGCTGCTTTGATCCACTGGGATCCGGTTATGCACGTCTTTCGTAATTATGATAACGAAAGGTGCCCAATAGTGGAAGAATTCCAAGCCTACCTACCCGGCTTTGCAAACTCCAATGTCCTTGCCGTTCCTCCGGTGCAGGAGAACATGAGCCATTTACTGATGATGAAACTGAACATTTCCGGAGAACTAACGGCCAACATTATCCACGATGACGAATTGGACATCGCGCGCTTGATTGAGTTGTATGGGCCTGGCGGCATTCTGACGGATCACGTTGAAGAGGCTCACAAACGCTTTGCCTTCTCGATTTGCGTGTTGGTGGCTTACGCACTGGTTCCCGCTAACGGAAGGGTTAGTCCCAGCGTGGTGAGCATGGCTTCACAAATGGGAGCTCGTAAAAACATCATCCCGACAGTCCTGGCCGAAACACTAATGGGCTTGGACCTGTTCAAAAGCCGACAGAGCGATGTCTTCAGTGGCAGTCCGCGGTTGCTCCAGGTAACTCCTCACTCAACTCACCTTTTTCCGGTTTTCGCACGTTCTCATTTTACCTCGAGACTCGGTTAAGGATCACTCTAGAACCTTACTTGTCTTTTCGCTCGGGCTTTATCTAGCTCCTCACTTGTCTTTTCACTCATACAGGTGTGGCTTTCGGATAAGGCTGGCCTACTCGAAGCCCCACAAGCAGGTTGGGAATATTTCCCAAGGCGGTTGCTCGGACGACCCCTGTTGTATCCTGAACAGGACGTAATGGGATGGTACATGATTCTGCACGACATGCAGTCTGATGATTTTGTTTGGAGATGTCCCTGGTTGATCATGCCTGAAATGGCTGTCAATACAACAGGCCTTGAAAGAGTGATAATTGCTGGCCTGACAAGCTTCACCTTCTATATCCTGGGTCGCATCCTACGCCAGCTAGGCATAAGCCAAGGGCTGCACAGGGCCGGAATTGAGGAATTCCACTTACCTGACTTCAATGTGCCCTCACTACGCGAGTACCGAAGGCTTTGGAGGAATGGGGTGCTTGAGGGTCCCAGTCCAGACTTTGTGGATTGGCTGGATAGCCGTTACGTGGCATGGCTTCGTGCCGAAATCCAGGCAAGGCCCGGGGGATACTACTGAATCCAAGAGAATCCCGTCCATATTAAGAATAAGTTCAAGAGCCGTTTAGGCATCCGAACAGTTTTCTTTACTTTTGTTTGATCAACAGACCCGTTGTATGGTGCCGTTTGCTCGGCATGCCAAATAAAACGAACATTTTGTATCCTCGTCCGGAAACACTTGACCCGCTAATCAATGTACAAAACCCTAAAAGTCAGCCCGAGATGAAGCATGAACGATCACTCCAAATAATCCAGTAGGCTGCTCTTAGAATTTGTGAAAAGAAACAACACTCGCGCGAGTATATAGCAACCTCGCGAGAGAACACTCACTCGCGCGACGATACCAGTGTCTTGCGCGACAGTTCTGTCCAGTACAGCTGCCAATTTTGACCCTTTTTAGAAAGTTGCAGTGCTTGCAGGTCTTGTCCCCACATGTGGACGTCCAACAAAGGTCTGGGTTAGTTCATAAGTGTGCCCCTGAAAGGACTCATACCAACCTCTCTAGATATTTTCTTTGACAAAGATGAATATCCTGCCATGCTTGGCCTATAAAAAGGCCAGGCCCTGGTGAACGTAAAGTAATCCTCTACGAAGACTATTCCAGAAAGTAATCAAAATGGCAAACCACCTCCCCACTCTGATTGGCCCGTGGCTTGAAACATTCGTAGTAGGCGATTGGCTATCATTCCGGACTCACGGGTTGGCTGCGTTTCGTTACCTCCGAAGCGTAAGATTGCGCCCTGAAATCCTATGGGCGGTAGTGCGGTTCTGGGATCCAGACGTCCACGTGTTCTGATTTGGTGATGACGAGTTATGTCCAACGGTGGAGGAATTCCAAGCGTACCTCTAAAGCTTTGCGTCCGACGTGGTCATCATACCCCCTATAGAGAAAGCATGTCCAAGCTTCTAAAGTCCGCGTTGAAGATCTCAAAAGGTGCAGCAGAGGGTTTGTTGTGCGGAGGGCAGATAAACATAATGCACTTGATGGAGTGGTATGGCCCCGAAGGTGACCTTACAGACACCGCCGTGCAGGCCAGGTGACGTTTTGTTCTAACAATCTGCGTGTTAGCTGCATATCTGCTGGTGTCGCCAGACAACCGAGTTAATCTTTCATTGGTCTATGTTGCCACCCAGCTGGGTGTTCGAAAGAACATTGTGCCAATGGTTCTTGCAGAAACGCTCATGGGGTTGGACTTAGCGGCTACCGGTCAAACAGAGACGTTTGGCGGCAGTCCGCTCCTACTGCAGGTGATCTCACTCAGCTCACCTTTTCTGTCTTTCACACATTCTGCTTTTACCTCAACACTCAGCTAAGGCTAATATCAGAGTTTCTAACTTGTTTTTCCACTCAAGTTTTATGTAGCTTCTTACTTGTCTTTTTCACTCATGTAGCTGTGGTTATCAGACAAGCTGGGATTGATTACAGCCCTAGAGGCGAATTGGCCAAACCTGCCTGGGCGAATGCATCAACGAGGGATGCTATATCCAGATATGTCCACAGGGGACTGGTATGCCTTCATGAACAACCTGTCGCCGCAGGAAATTGTCTGGAGGCACAGGGCTTTAGATATTCCAGATATGGCCCTACACTCTGCCGGTTATGAAAGAATGGTGATCGCTGGGCTGTCCAGCTTCACTTTCTATATTCCAGGCCGTATCCTTCGGCAGTTAGGCATGAGTCAAGGGTTACACCAAGCTGGGGTGGAAGCCTTCCACATTCCTGCATTCACTGCCCAGAACCTAATTGGTTATACACACAACTGGGGCTTGAGGCAACTTGGAGGAGCGGATCCAGATTTCAGCGTCAACCTGCAGCGTCGCTACAAAGCATGGCTACGAAATGAAGTTGCAGAAAGACAAAATGCAGACTGACTCCTGGCAAGACTTACATGATCTTGAACAAACTGTGAGCTTGTTAAGGCCTCTAGCATGTATTCTGTTTTTATGCTTAACTGTTTTAAAGGCTTTGCTCAACTACGTAATAGAGATAATAGTTTGAATAAAATTGAAAAATCAAGAATTCTCCCCTTATGGTCCAAGTGTTGAATACCAAGCCGGCTTTTGAACGTCGGTATATATGCTGGAAAGGAGAACCATGGATCAAGTTGATTGATTATGACCGAATCTCATAGAGAGATTGCCTACGTATCCCTTTTCAAGGAATCAGGTCAAAACGTAGTTCAGGCTAAGGTTCACTCGTGTATTTACCTCTCGTTTTGCGCTCTAATTTTTGCCTAGGACTGCCGTTTCAGGTTTTCAGCCTAGCGAGCTTTTGATATTTGCCTATTTATTTTTGCCTAAACTGCCTTCACAGGTTTTTAGTCTAGCAGGCATGCTCTAATTTTTGCCTAGAACCGCCCACCCTTTTGGTTTTCGGTCCAGCGAGCTCTCTCAGGGATAGTAACGTTTGAGTTGATCCAGGTTGACCAGAGTGTTGAACTCGTTGCCGTCTAAATCAATGAGTTGAGCTGCTCCACCCGAGAGGATGGTCTTAATGATGTAAGGTCCCGCGCGCTTTGGTCGGAACTTTCCACGAAGATCAAAGATGGGAGCACGGATTTCTTTCGTAACCATATCGCCTTCAAGCAGGTCACGAGGCTTGACTTTCTTGTTGAATGCCCGAGCAATCCTTCGCTGATACCCCTGAACATGGTACAAGGCTCGGAGCCTCCTCTCGTCAAAGAGCATAAGTTCAACGAATCTCCCATTGAGCCATTCAGATTCCGTGAGTTCACACTTTGTCATGATCCTCAAAGATGGTACCTCAAGCTCAATAGGGAGCACTGCCTCCATCCCGTAGACCAGGGAGTAAGGTGTTGCCCCGGTCGACGTTCGAATTGACATGCGATACCCCCACAAAGCTAGAGGTAGTTGCTCGTGCCAGTCCCTAGCGGACTCTGCAGACTTCTTGATGATTGTTTCAATGTTCTTGTTGGCTGCCTCGACCGCCCCGTTCGTCTGAGGGCGATAAGTCGTTGAATGATGTATCTGGATTTTGAATTCGTTAAAAAGCTCCAAAACCCTGCCTTTGAAGTGAACTCCATTATCTGATACGAAGGCCTGAGGGACACCATATTGATAGATAATGTTCTTCCTAATGAACTGAGCAACCTGAACTGCAGTCAGAGTTTTGTAAGACTTAGCCTCAACCCATTTGGTAAAGTAGTCTATTGCCACCAGGATGAACCGATGACCATTTGAAGCAGACGGCCTGATCATGCCGATAACATCAATGCCCCAGACAGAGAAAGGCCAAGGTGAGATCATACCAAATAACTTAGAAGGAGGAACATGCATGAGATTGGCGTGAATCTGACACCTGTGACAGCGACGGACATAATCCACACACTGTGATTCCATAGTTGACCAGTAATAACCTTGACGAAGGATTTTCCTAGCGAGCATGACACCGCTCATGTGAGGACCGCAGATTCCCTCATGAATCTCCTCCATTATCGTGGTGGCTTCAGCACCGTTGACACAGAGCTTGTGCATCCCACAATGAGATCTCTTGTAAAGCTTCCCTCCACAGATGATGTAATGAGCAGCCATTCTCCGCAGTGCGAGTTGATCCTTCTTAGAGGCCTCAGCCGGATATTCACCCCTTTCTACAAAGTTCCATACGTCATGATACCAAGGCAGGCCATCATCGAGTTCCTCGATGGCGCTAACATGTTGATAAGTAGGATAACCCCGCTGTTCAATTAGGATAGGACGAAGCTTGACACCCAACGGAAATTCAACCATGGAGGCCAAAGTTGCCAAGGCATCGGCAAATTGATTTTTCAGACGAGGAATATGAGTAAAGGTCACCTTGTTGAAACGAGGAATAAGGTCTTCCAAATCTTGATGATAAGGCTTCAACCTTTCTTCCCGAACTTTCCAGTCCCCGTTAGCTTGAGATACAACAAGGTTGGAATCACCAATAACCTCGAGCTTTTCGACACCAAGCGTTAGAGCAGCCTCCATGCCAACAATGCAGGCCTCATATTCGGCTTGGTTATTTGTGACATCAAAATTGAGCTTGAACGCCAGAGGAATATGAGAGCCGTTGGGCGTTATCAACAAAACCCCGATTCCATATCCTTTCTGATTGGCTGCCCCATCAAAGTAGAGAGTCCATACGTCGTCAACTACTGTTAGTACCTCTTCATCTGGAAACGTAAAGTCTGAGTCCTCCGGCCCATCCACAGGGTGATCAGCCAAGAATTCTGCCACAGCACGGCCTTTCACAGACTTCCTCGTGACGTACTCGAGATCAAATTCGGCTAGCATGAGCAACCAACGTGCTAACTTACCAGTAAGCACTGGCTTCTCAAATAAATACTTGAGAGGATCCATTCGAGAAATCAACTTCACTGGGTAAGCCAGCATGTAGTGTCTCAACTTCTTGGAAGCCCAAACGAGAGCCCAACACGTCTTCTCCAGAGCAGTGTAGCGTTCTTTGCATCCAACCATCTTCTTACTTAAGTAGTAAATGGCCTTCTCGACTCCCTTATCTCCTTCCTGAGCTAGTAAGCATCCCATAGAAGATGGATTGACAGATAAGTAAAGTATCAAGGGTTTCCCGGGTACCGGCGGCATCAAAACCGGAGGATTCTGAAGATAGTTCTGAATGGAAGTGAAAGCCGCTTGACACTTGTCTGACCACACAAACGGGGTATCCTTCTTGAGTAGACGAAACATCGGCTCGCACGTTAAGGTCAACTTGGCGATGAATTTGCTGATGAACTGAACCTTTCCCAAAAAGCTCTGCACCCCCTTCTCAGACACTGGTGGCTTCATCTCAAGCACTGCCTTGATCTTTGACGGGTCAACCTCTATCCCACGGGAAGTGATCATAAAACCGAGCATCTTGCCAGCTGTGACTCCGAAGGTGCATTTCTGTGGATTGAGACGCATACGAAACTTACGGAGTCTCTCGAAAAACTTCCTTAGCACAGGAATGTGTCCTTCTCGAGTTTTTGATTTAGCAATCATGTCATCCACATAAACCTCAACTTCCTTGTGGATCATATCATGCAAAATAGTCGTAGTAGCCCGTTGATAGGTAGGTCCAGCATTCTTCAGTTCGAAAGGCATGACGAGGTAGCAGTAAGTTCCCCACTCAGTGACGAACGTTGTCTTCTCACTGTCCTCGGGTGCCATAAGAATTTGGTTATAGCCTGAAAAACCATCCATGAATGAAAGCAAAGCATGCCCCGCTCCACAAGCACATCGATGTGTGGCAAGGGAAAATCATCTTTGGGGCTTGCTTTGTTCAAGTCCCTGAAATCAACACAGACTCGTATTTGCCCATTCTTCTTGGAAACGGGAACGATGTTGGCCACCCAAGTGGGATACTGAGAAACCATGAGGAATCCAGCATCGATCTGTTTTGTGACCTCATCCTTGATCTTCTGAACCCAATTCGGCCTCATCCGTCTGAGCTTCTGTTTCACAGGCTTAGCATCTGGTAACAAAGGGATTCGATGCTCCACTATCTCGGGGTCGATGCCCGGCATGTCTTGATGAGACCATGCGAAGACATCACTGTACTCAGTGAGCAGCTCTTTGAAATCACGATGCTCCTCTGGTGAAAGCGTGGAGCCTACTTGAACCATTCGGGGATCATTTTCATCTTTCAAGTTTATAGAAACTATTTCCTCTTTCAATGGCTGAGCATGCCTTTCATCTTCCCTCTCGATGAGGGCACGGATTTCCTTGGGAATATCCCCATCGAAATCTATCCCTTCATCGTCGGGGTCGACATAGTTTATATAGAGATCATGCAAGTACTCAGAAGATGCTTCATTCATTTCATAAGACCCCGACGGGTCGCCAAGTACAAGAGAGTCAAACTCGAAATAAAAGCTATGACGTGGAGGGCCAAGAGGCACAAACTCCGACTCAGAGCTAGACTTAGAAGACTCACTGGACTCAGACTCAGACTCAGACTCAGAAGTGTCATCAATGCAAGTTAGGCGCGGTTTGAAAATGCAATTTTTAACGCTACCCTTGGCTTCAGTGATAAGAGCAGTGGGGTCCTCGAGAGCGTCAGGCCCGAGCATGAGCACTTCAGCTTCCTTGGCCAAACCCACTTGAGAGAATTCTTGGAAGAACAAGTCCAAGCTCCCCTGAATGAAAGTCCCCAACCAGTCAGTCTTCCCTTTTGGCTGAGTAAGCTTCCTCTTGAATTCCAGCTTGGCTGGCTCGTCATCACTCTCAAACCAGGTGTCGTCGGCAAAGACCTTAAAACCAGGCAGCAGCTCCCCAGTTTTCGGATTGATGAAGGGCTCATACTGTCCAGTGTAAGCAGCATTCCCCACTTCACGCACAAAGTAGCTGTCAGGATCACCATAGAGAGTTCGAGGTTTTCCCGTATGTTTCCTCCTTTTGGCATTTCCGGCAGAGGCAGAGTACCCTAAACCGAAATGGCCCTCAGAAGAAGGAAAAGTAGGGAACTCCGGAACTCCCTGATGGTGGATTCCTAAGCCCGGACCAGGAAAATAAGACATCCTGAGCATGATGTCCATAGCGACAGAGCTGATGAGGAAGTCCCCGTCCACATTGATAGCCAAGACAGAACTGGACGTGTCAAAAGAGAATCCTCCGAGGTCGACATCCTCTTCACCGTGCATGATTCCCAGCACCGGTGTTCCATCTTCTTTGAGCGGGCGAATTCCAGAGTCCCCGCAAATGGTCAGCGTACCAGTTGGCAGTCCCAGCATGACTTTTTGGTGAAGAGTGGATGGCACAGCCATGATATCTGAACGGTGGAGCCATGGCCTGCCTAGCAACAGGTTGAAGGTTGCAGGTATGTCGACGACATGGAACTCAACGTCCATTTTGAAACCCTCAGCATCGAGCTTGAGCATCAGAGTGCCCTCGACCACACGACGGGTACCGTCATATGCCTTGACAGCTAGATTGGAAGGTGCAAAGTCTTTTTTGGCCAGTCCCAGACGATAGGCCACCCTCATCGGGCAAACGTTGATGGCTGAGCCGTTGTCTATGAGGACAGTCGGGACCCAGAGTTCGCGACACTTGACTGTAATATGCAGAGGGCGGTTATGATCAGTTCCTTCCACAAGAAGATCCTTGTCAGTGAAGACCACGGTGTGCTTAGCAGTAGGAGGAAGGATGAGGGAGATCATAGCCTCAGGAGTGACATCAGATTGAACTTCCAGGCGGGCAAGGGTGTGGCATAGCTTTTGACGATGCTCACGGGAAGAACAAATTAAGCCCCAGAGGGATATTGCAGCGGGAACCCATTCGAGCTGCCTCCGAAAAAGATCCGTGCTTGGTAACTCAAGTGGTGCAGACCCTGGGAAGGCAATGGGTTCATTCCTTTGATTAGAAGGGTTGGACGAAGTCCCAGCTTGCAGATTAGCCGGCTGAAAGACTCGTCCACTCCTCGTAATGTTAAGAACATTTCCCAAGGAAGGCACGGCCTGAGGGTCTTGATTCACATCCCAGAGATCAGATGGAACTTCACCCAGTTTACGCTTTCCTTTGTCAGTGGCCAGTGCAGCTACCGGCGCTTCTGTATTCAACCCCAGGTCTTCAGCGAGATCCTTCATCAGTAGTGAGTCCCAGAAATTCAGATCTTGGACCGCTGCAACTTCGTGTTCTGGCTCCGGATTTGCAGTGAAAGGAACACCCCAGAGGCCACCATCAGCTAGAGAACGGCTGACAGCCCAAACTTCGGCCCCAACCTAGACATCGACTATCTCGTCCACATCCCAAAGATTAGCTGGGGGAATCAGACCTGTAACCATGACGCTGAAGTCTTTTGGAGGAGAAGCCACAGGGCATGGTTGATCTTCATCTATAATATTGAGCACAGGGTCGTACGCAAGAAAAGGCACCGAGTCAACAAGCCTGTTGATGGTAGAAGGGAAGAAACACTCTCCCAAGACACGGGCCTCTTCTTGAACCAGGTCGTTTTCAACAAAGTGCATCATGTACTCAGGAGTAGTGTAACCTTGGAGAGGCCCACGAAAAGTGACCGGAAAGTGCCAAACAGGCTCAGGATCCCAAAAGTAATCCTCCTCAGGAATCTGAGGCTGGGGTTCTTGGAATAACATGTACAAGGAGATACCATCCAGAGGGTTGAGTGCCAATTGCTCATGCTGAGCAATCCATTCCACATCCCATGCCAGATTGGGCGGAGCTTGCTCAAGGTGCAAAGGAAAACCCTCCAACTCAAGTTGGAACCATTCTTGGATGAGAGGAGCATCGTAATCCTGACTATCAGCTATCACCCAGCCTACAGCCTGCATATCAAGTTCTGGTTCTGGCTCAGGTAAGGCTGGCATCATAGCTCTGAATCGATTTACAAAATCCTGCGCAGAATCAGGAGAATCAACACCAAAAATGGGAAGATTATGAGTTGAAGTAGAATCAAGTCGGATTCGTGGAAAAGGACCGTCATGAAGATCACTGACATTGTCATTGAGGAAGTTCAAGCCCGCTTGCACCAAACGAGTAGGTGGATTATAGGTTTGCCCTATAAACATGAGTTCGGCATCAGATTCTGAAGGCATAAGCACCACGGGCTTGGGTTGATCGATTGGGATTATATGGTCGGTGGGGACAAATATAGTGGAGGTAGGGTTGATTTGAGTGGAGCTGAGAGAGATTTGGCTGATATGTGGAACAGCCTTGTGGTTGGGTACGGAATTAGAAAGGATGTTTGGTTTTTGGGCTGGCGGAGGCGGCGCCGAGAGAGTCCCTTCGTCTATAAGGTCCTGAATTGCATGTCGAAGACGAAAGCAGGAGTCTGTAAGGTGGCCGGCACCCTGATGGTAGGCACAGTAGAGATTGGCCTTGAAGCCTGGCGAAGGGTTTTTGGGTAAAGGAATTGGGTCCAGGGGCTTGAGATGCCCTGACTTCATCAACTTCTCCAAAACTGAGGACCGAGGTGCCTCAATTGCAGAAAAGCTACGTTGCTGTCCGCGGGGCCGGTTGTTCTGTGCTGACTGAACCTGATTGACACCGGCGATGTGCTTTGTAGTGTTGGAAGCAGAGGCGTTAGTACCATTGGTTGCTGTATTGGAGCAAGTCCCTGTCCCAAACAGAGCATTGGTGTTCCCAGAGTAAGCGCGGGGCTTTGCCTTCGGGGGATTAGAAGATTCCCCTTTTGTCAGAATTCCGCTTTGGAGTGCATCCTCGATGGCCAGACCAGAATCATAGAAGGTGTCGAAGTTTGCAGATGCCTGAGCGAGAACCAAATGCTTGGCATAGTCCGGCTGGAGATTCCGAGAGATGATGCGGAGCTGGTCTTTCTTGCTGGGGCGATCAATCATTAGGGCAGCCTTAGCTCTCCATCTCTTGACAAAATCGGCAAAGGATTCCTTTGCCTCCATCTTTGTGGATTCCAGCTCTCGTGTGATCATCTTCAGTTGAGAGTTGTAACTGTACTGCGAAATAAACGCAGTCCCAATGGCCTCCCAAGTCCTCCTTTTGGCGATGTCGAGTGATAGAAACCATTGGAAGGCAGGGCCCGAGAGGGTCTGAGGAAAGAGCTGTGACATGGCCTCAGGCTCAACTGAAAGCAGCTTCATCGCAGCATGGTAACTGTAGAGATGGGTTCGAGGGTCACCACTTCCATCGAACTTTGCCAAGTCTGGCATTTTGAACTTCTCAGGAAGCTTGGCATTAGGATACAGGCAGAGACGATCTAAGTCAATGCCTCCAGCTTTGACTTTTTCCGCCTTGGCAATGGATTCTTCAAGCTGGGCCATCTTGGCCACGAGAGCAGTAATGTCTGGATTTTCAGCCAGGACGTTGCCTACAGGGTTACTAGTAGGTGTATGAACAATTTGGGGGTTGTGCTGAACAATGCCGCGCCCGGGATTTTTGGGATCTTCAACCATAACTCGCTGCACGTGTGGATCATCTTCGGCCTCGCTTTCCTCTTCAAGAGGCAGTGGAATGCGGGTGTCGAAGAGTTCATTCAAACGGGTGACATTAGCATTAGTTTGGGCGGCCCTCTGCTGCATGGCAGTGATGCTAGTCTGAAGGTTCATGAGCATTTGTTCCACGATCAGTGGCTGTAGACCTGGCTGTTCTGTCATGTTAGGGAGTTTCAGATGCTGAAGAAGGGGCAGGAGATGTTGGCTGCACAACCTCTTCCAAGATTGGTGACGAGCTTAACCGTAAGGTAGCTAACGAAGAAAGTGGTGAGTCTTCCGTTGCGACTGACTGGGATTGTAACCTGACAAGCCTCTGACCCGGATTCTATTGCAGACGTTCCCAAGTGGGTTTGGCTCTTTGCCTCGATACTTTCCTTGGCGGTGCAATGGCTCAGAACTTTGCTTAACAATAAAACAGAAAGCTCAGAAGGGATCCTGCAGCAACTTTAATCTAAATAAAAGACTAAAATAATGCAACCAGCGTCGTCCCTAGACTCTAAGACTAGAAAACAAGTCTGTCTCGAGCTTTTCAGGCACTGCCAAGATCCTCAGAATTCTTTTCAGAGATGTATCCTTGTTTGAGTTAATATGAGACTAAAGGATGTCGAAAGAAACCTAAACCTTCAGCCGTTTTGCTGATTGGGGTTTCAACTTTGTAGCTGGAATAACTCGGTGTGCATGTCATGATACTATAACCAGAAACAGCATGAGCGGCACAGTGCTGCTAGCCGGGCGGTGTAAGTGACGAGGCACTTGTTACCTGACTGGTGTAAGCATCATGGCATGTTCTTTGTTGTCCCTAGTTTTCTATTTGAAACCCTAATCAGGTATATAGACAAGGGTGTAGGAAACTTTCAATATCCTAAAGTCCCTGCTGTTCTAAGGTTTTGAAAAAAAAAGCTGACAACATGCATCATCTGGGTGCATGACTCCTCATCGGGCTATAACAATGCCCAACACAGCTCAAGACATACTCGCAGGAACGAGATCCTAGAAGCCGCCCTAGACATGCTCCTACGCAAGACAGTATGATGTACAGTGCATGCGATAGGGAAAGTAATAACACATAGACAGTATATGGGGGTTAGATGCAAATAAGTCTTACCTTGTAGGTACCTATCTTAGTTTGGAAAGTGCTAGAGCTTTTGTATATGCAAAGGCTGGTTTTGGCTTGTAACAGGTTCCTCGGACTAGGGCCACAGATATACCTCCCGTTGCCCGCGATATCGCTGAGCAACAGTCGAACGGTAGCATGACCCATCATCGTCGAAGGTTGTTAGTCATTCGGGGTCCCCGGGCTCCGGTAAACCGTGCCCGATTGCCAAAAACGATCCAACGAGGCTTATCCCACATCGATGCAAATGAGATGCTAGAAATTGATTAAGAAGAAGAAGAATCACAAAATCGCAAAATGCCTTTTCAAGCTCGGCTCACTTTATTTAGTCCATCTTTAGAGGAAACTACGCAAGTGAACAATCGAAAAAGTCCCAGATCAGATTGGCCGGACACGAGGTCCTATTAAATCACCATTCCAACCTTCGGCAGCGCGAAGCTCACCGTTTTGACAGATTTTTAAGGACTCGTTCACGAACGTATTAAACTCTAAGTATGAATTAATATTGGTTTGATTTATCCCCAGCAGAGTCGCCACTGTGGGCAGCATACCCTTGGAAAAAGGATTTCGTTCCTTTTGTGCCAAAGCGGCCCGATAGATCGAGGGAGCGCGAGCGGTGAAGCAGGCGTTCGCAAAACACAGAGTCGCCACCTGGGTTTGAAGGTCCGACACCCAAGGAACCGTATTTCGAAGCACCTGCCGCGCTATTTGATTTGAAAAAGTGAAGGAACTAGTCCGTTTAACCATATCTGGGTTCGGGAGCCAGGTTACGAGAGGGGAAGGGTTTTAAGGCACCCCTCTCGCCCAATCCGGAGATTGGTCTCTACTTAGACATTTTGTAAAAATATTTGTGATTCGTTTTCTTCTTTAATCAATTTTAAGCCAATTAGGGTGGGGAAACAGTTTAATGGGGGATTAAAAACTGTAACATTTTGCAGGATGTGATATAAACATGATATGGATGGATGAAATAATAAAAATAGGGTAAAATCCAACCCTTTGATGAGGAATGAACCAGGCTGCACAGGGAATGAATGTGCCATACACTATGGCCACCTTTGCATGGCTGGATCAACGTGCATGCAAAGGAGACCATCGCGCGACACACTCAATCACTCACGCGAGGGTCCTGTTTCACCACAGGTTGAATTTGATCCTCTTCTGGGCTCTGGAAGGACCAAAGGTCTCCGTGAAGCAAACCAAGCAGTTTATATAGACTGAAAGTAAATGGTTAATTACTAATTATTACAAACAGGAGCCAAATTAATGAAAGGCAACCCCTAAATAGTGGGGGTGTTAAGACAGAGGCCAAGGGCCAAGCTGCTCATGCAAGGGCAGTTACTGGACTCAGGAGGACTATCGCGCGAGACAGTGAGTCCCTCGCGCGAGAGTCCTGACTGGACTTCTAGGAATTGCTTTGCATGTTCTGGGCTCTGGTACATGTCCAGAAGCAACCCAGGAGCATTCCAAAAGAACAAATAAGCAATAACAGCTAATCTATGTATTTTTCATGCACAACAGTGAGCTAAAATACCTAACATGCTTTTAAACAAACAACAACATGATAAAACAAGGAAACCTAGCATCCCTAAACCCCACGAGGACTGTCGCACGAGACAGTGGACTGTCGCGCGGGAGTCAGAGTCACTCGCGCGAGGGTATGCTTGAATCAGTCTCTTGTAACTCTGTTGACTTTAGGAACAGAACTGGTATTGATTACCAATCATGGCCCTGACAGCCCCCCTCAGGGATCAAAACAGTAAGCAGTAAAGGTGCTTATACCTTTGCTTGAAAAGTTTTGGAAAAGAATGAGCAAGGTTGATGATGCTTGTGATGGAAAATGGAGTGAAGAAATGTATGGAAAGTGAGCTAGGGTTGAGAGCCTTTGTGCTTGCAAGAGTTCTCAATCTCCTAAACTTTTAAAGTTGGTGATTTTTTGTGGTCCTTGTAATGGAAGAACAAGGGGAGTATTTATAGGAGGAGCCAATGGCCAAAGGTGGTTGCAAACACCCCCTTAGGACCAAACTTGGTGGTGAAGCTTGGTGGAAAGGTGATGGGAAGGGTTGTGTGAGGGTGTGTTCCCAAGGACAGCTCTGCACAGTACTCTGTGGAGAAAAACGGGATTCAGCAACCCTGCAGGCCCCCCCTGGCAAGCAACCAACTGGCTGAAAAAGGTGAAAGGGACTAGAGAGGACCATCGCGCGAGACACTGAGAGTGTCACGCGAGGGTTCCACCTGTCGCGCGTGGGTCAATAGTCAAATGTTTGACTTTGACCACACCTGGCAAAGAGGACACTCACGCGAGGGAGTGACTTCCACGCGCGAGGGTCAAACCCAGACCCAGGTTTGACTGTTTTTTTATTTTATTTTCTTTTAAAAGGTTTAAAGGGGTCCACACACACTAAACTCAAACCTTTCCAACCTCAAGACTGCTTTTCGATCTGGTTCATCATCGGGGAAACAAGAAACCGTAAAACAATCGGGAGATTTAGATTGGGGTGTCTACAAATGCACCCACCAAAACTTAAATATTATCACCATAACTTATATATTAAAAGCTTCTCATACTAGAATAGATGATGGACTTGGGGCAATGGTCATGTGTCACGCCCTCAATTTTCAATATATATTATAAAGATTTTCGATAAAGTGTAGATACCTCCCAAACGGGGCATCGCCATACAGTTGTATCATCACTGTGTTTGCTCGATTGGTTGCTCGCCTCATAAACCAAGATCGTGGATACCTCCATGGCTAGAGGTATCGCCACACGATAACGGTTATCATCAAAACAGAGTCGCCACCTAGTTTGTTAAAGCTAGGAAAACAGATAGAGATTCTGGATACGGAAGCCAAAAGTACAGTAAAGGGGAAGGTGTTAGGCACCCCTCTCTGCCTAGCCGTGAAGCTAGCCCATAATCATTCAGCATAAGACATGTAGATACTTTATTTAATCCATACACGTAGTCTGTTTTTATGCCTTAAACAGTTAATATGTGAGCCAGGACTGCAAAGAAATCATGCATCAGAAAGCGGAAAACAAAACAAAGCTATGCCAGCAGATCGATCACTCGGTCGGCGAATAGATGTCGCGGCCGAGCGATCATGCGGATTCAATGTATCGGCCGAGGCATCGAAGCCCCGGCTGATGTTCTTCCTCACACCAGACAGAAAACTAACAGACGATCAAAAAGCTACGATTATCGACGTAAACATTAAATAAACCAAACCAGAGGCCGTTGGGCCTCACCACCTTGATCCCTCAGTTGCTTGATTGCTTCGGATTGATGGGGATTGACTGATTGATTGCCTTTTGAATGAAACCCTAGGGTTAGGGTTTGAACTCTGGGGTTGGATTGTCGGATTGATGGCCGCACTCGGTCCAATCAAATCACGGGGATGCAATTGCAATTGCATTGCAATGCAAACTCTTTGTTGCAATCCCTGAATGTGGCCCAAACGCATCAGAGAGGCGGTGGGATTGGATCAGACGACCGACAGAAGGTTCGAGAGTCTGGAAAAAGGTCGATCTGGCGGCCGAGCAAAGGATGTGGCGGCCGAGGTTTTGATCTCTCAGGGAGATTTTGATAGCAACAGGTTGCTCGGGTGAGGAATGGATGTTATGGCCGTGAAATCGATGTTGCGGCCGACCGATGGATTTTCCTAACACACTATGTTTCTGTCTGCAAGGCTATTTGGCTCCGGATTGGGTCCTCTAAGTGGCTCAGTGTTCGTACCATAAGTCCATGGGTTTCACAAGAAAGCAATCAGCAATCATCAAATCCGTATCATCATCGGGATGGTCCCAAGGTGGGAGTTGAAATAATCGTTAGGCCAAATCGGGGTGTCTACAGATGCCCCTCTTTGACTGAGCTCAGACGGATCGCGAGACATGTTTGAGTAAAAGTCAAAGCTGTAAAAACAGCTCAATTTGGTCTAACCACTATTCCAAGGGTTTTTGAAAAAAAGGTTTTGTTATGGTCGGGCCGGGAGGCTGCCTACGTATTCCACAGGGGAAATTCAGACCAATCGTAGTTCGGAGGGCAATAAAAAAGAGAAAGTTTGGAGGATTAGAGACAGAAGACGTACCTTCGGGCTTAAAAAGCCGTAGTGGTAGAGCCAGGGTTTTGGCGGAAAGTAGTTGAAGGAGCGCTGGGAAGTTTTGTGGAGAGTTACCTTTAGTATTTTGGGGTAGATCGATACACGCCAGTGTGTTTGCTTTTCTTGATCATCCTTACTTTGACTGAGGGGAGCTCGGTAGAGTAGCCTATCCTTGCGAATGAGCTGGAAGGAATTGATGTAGTTGGGGCGGAATCCAAGCCATCTGCGGGGATGAATTGGATGCCAGTTTTGAGATAGGGTTGGAACCCAAATCATCTTCTGGAGACGAGTTGGATGCCATTGCAGGAGGCGTAGTAACCGGGGCCTAGAGTGCTGAGATGAAGGTACCGAGGTACGGAGCCGGTTGTGATCATGAGGTGAGAGCCTGAGGTTTTGGAGCTTTGAGCTTTGATCGGGCCGAAGCGCGGAGCTGGTTTTGATCATAAGACGAGCGCTTAGGAGGTGGAATCGAAGCACGGAGCTGGTGTTGATAGTTCAAAAATCTTTGCCTTCCGGAGGTAAAAACTTGAAAGGTCAGAGCTTCGAGCTTTGACGTGGTTGAAGTAAAGCGAGAGTCTGAGGTGTTGAAGCTTTGAACCAAAGCGCGGAGCTGGCATTGATCATTAGTCTCAAGTAGTCAGGGAGATTGAAGCTTTGAGCTTGATGTGATTGAACCGAGGCATAGAGCCGGTTGTGTTTTGATGATTTGTGCATGGAGCTTTCTCATCATAAGATTTTGGCTTCGAGCCAAAGGATCGAGGCGCCGGGCCGATCAATAAAAACCGAGGCGTAGAGCTGGTTGATTGCAGGATAGACCTGTTGAACAGTGATAGATGCAAGACATAGCATGTATGTATGATAATGTTTGTTAGATGTGAGATGATTATGCAGACTTGATGTGATTGATGCAATATGTGCACGGGCCCGTGCGTGTGTGTTTGATATAAGCTTAGAGCTTCTTTCAAGTTCCGGACTTGAGCAATCAGAGCATAGAGCTCGAGCATTCGGACGGCGGAATCCAAGCGTTCAAAGTACAGGCTTTGAGCATCCAAAGACGCTGTGATGGTTGGGCATTCAAGCGTAGAGCTTGTGCATTCAAGTGTAGAACTTGAGCATCCAGTACACAGTGGTTGGGCTTGATAATTGTTGCTGGCAGCGTAGAGCCTGTTTGTTACGGCTTTGAGCCAGTTGAATTGGTTACGGCTTGGAGCCAGCTGAGATAATGGGCTTTGAGCCGCTGAGTCGATAATAGGCGTGGAGCCGTTGAGTAATGGGCTTCGAGCCGCGTAAGTAGTGGGCTTTGAGCAACCGAGACAATTACGGCGTGGAGCTAGATAGTTACGGCTTCGAGCCAGTTGAGAGATGGGCTTTGAGCCGTTGAGTTGATAACAGGCGTGGAGCCGTTGAGTAATGGGCTTCGAGCCACCGAATTGATGATCGTTGATTAGTGTGGCGTAGAGCCTACTGAGATAGCTTGTTACGGCATAGAGCCAGTTGAAGTGGTTACGGCTTTGAGCCAGTTGGGATAGCTGAGTCTGTAGAGATAATGACGGCGTGGAGCCAGCTGAGCGAATGTAGAGCTGCTATGATGATGGGCTTTGAGCCGCTGAATTGATAGTAGGCATGGAGCCTCTTGAGCGAGCATAGAGCCGTTGGTAGTGAATGCGGGCATGGAGCCATCATGATAATAGGCTTCGAGCCTCTGAGTAGGCGTGTACAGGCTTGGAGCTGTGGAGATGATGATCATGAGCTTGGAGCCGTTAAGAAGCGAGGCGCTGAGATGATAGCTTGACGGTGGGCTTAGAGCCGTTGAGATGATAGATATAGGCACGAGGCCGCTGAGATGATAGCTTGACGGTGGGCTTAGAGCCATTGAGATGATAGATATAGGCGCGAGGCTACTGAGATGATAGCTTGACGGTGGGCTTAGAGCTGCTGGATGATAGCGAGCTTGGAGCTGCTGATTTTGCAGGCTTGGAGCCGTTGAAGTAATGGGCTGAATGGCTTAGAGCCTGTTGAATGAGCGTTGAGTTGTCAAGATGATTAATACGGGCTTAGAGCCGCTGAATGAAGCTGTTGGATGATTACTGAGACGGTAATGATCATAGAGGATGGTGCCATGGGCAACGGGCATTTAAGCATAGACGTAAAGCCGTGGAGCCTGTTGGATAGCTTGATGATGACGAGCTTCGGTCAGTAATTTGTGGAGAAAGAGCCTCCTTGTGCTTGGGCATGCCCCTAAGGTTGGTTTTAATCACGTAAGTCATGACTCAGAGATGTCCCCTAAGGTTATTCTGTTGGTCGAGGACCCAGAAATCCATAATAACTTGAATTGGTGCACTGAGCAAGGTCTGAAGCTGCTAAGAAGAATGGATTAGGGGGCCAGCGGGTCGATTTCTCGGCCGAATAATGGATGTCTCAGCTGAGGATTCGATTACGCGGCCGTGAGAACGTCAAGAGCCAGAAAATCGATTTAAGTTTCGTTTAATCGATTCCGCGGTTCATTTTCTTTTTTGCCTTCCTCCTCCTTTGTTTTTCCCCTCCCCCGCCGGCCACCGTCGTTCTTCCTCCTCTCTTGCCGCCGTCCGGCCATCATCCCTCCGGCGTCACTGTTCACGGCCAGCCACCACTGTTCGCCGTCGTTCGGGGCCGTTATTGGTTGTTGCTTGCGTTCTCTTTCTTGCTTTGAGTTACGATGGCTACGCCATCTTCCACAGACGCGGCAGGTTCTTCCTTGCACCCTCCATGTAGGTGTGAGTATCCATTGTCTGACGAGGAGACGATCGAGGAGCCGGGCCCGTTTGAAGCTGCTACTTACATCTTTCCTTCGCGTAGGCTGGGCTATGGTGGTTTCTTGCAGTACCGTCCTCCTGTTGGCGGCCCAGGAGCCGAGGTGGTTCGCCGAGAGCCTGAGCAGGACTTGAGTGCCCTTAATGCTTTGGTAAGTTTTTCCTGAAAAAGCAAAAAGTTTACTTTAGTCTGTAGTTTGATTCGTTAACTATTGATTTCTGTTCTTGGGATAAAATCCCTTTTAGCCAGGGGCGAAAATGATAAGGACCCGTAGTTCGGGTTGGATTTGTTTTTGTTTAAGGAAATCGAGATAAGTATGCCCCCTGTTTAGGCAATGCATGCATTAAGATTGTTTTAGTTTGATGCCCCTAGCCTTTTATTTGTTTATGTGATCATGAAATTAACTCCCTCTTTGTCTTTAGCAGAGAAATAGGAGGTTGGAGGCTCGTGGTGGAGGCAAGGAGGCGCACAAGTGGCTTTTGGTGTTGCCTGAGCAAGCTAGAGAGTTAGTGCGTGCTGCGGGCTTTGAAGCATTCATTCTGGGCCTCAACCTTCCGAAGGTTGATTGGTCGCTGATGACCTCATTAGTTGAGAGATGGTGGGATACCACCAACACATTCCACTTCCCTGCTGTTGGTGAGATGACTATCACTCCGGGTGACTTTTCGTTGCTGACCGGGTTGCGGGTAGGCGGGATTCCTCTTCGGGTTGACCCTCGGATTTGGGAGCGAGCAGGGGCTCTGGAGTGGTTCTTGGGCAAGGCGCCCCCTCTTTATTCTCGAGGCCACATTGATCTTGCCTGGCTGATCAGGACGTGCATGAAGGCTGATATTCTGACCGAGGTGAGTATGGAGCAGCTGACGCGAGCCTTTCTTCTCTATGTCCTTGGGCAAACGTTGTTTGCCAACAAGGACAGTTCGGTGCATACATAGTTTTTAGTCCTTTTACAGCATTTGGGGGATATTCGGGGGTTCGATTGGGGAGCAGCCGCCTTGGCTACTTTGTATGGCAATCTCGGAGCCTGTTCTCGGGACAAGAGTCCCATCCTTGGAGGTCACTACCGGGTGCTCGAGGTACATACATTTCTCTTTTACCTCCTTTCTTGTTTTGCTTTTTTGCTAGTATTGAACTTGTTTGCTAATTTGTCTTTTCCTTTTCAGCTCTAGGCTTTTGAGTATCTCCTCCCATTTCCTATCGGTACCAGGCATGGGAATATGAACACTATTCCTCGTTATGGGCGATGGTTGGCTGGACAGTGGAAGCCACGGTCACCCGTTTTGAGCCTCCCTGAGTGGCGGCGAGTCTTGGACCGATTGACGGCTGATCAGGTATTCCTCCTCTCCTTTCCTTATTCTTAGATCTCCATATTTTTATGCCATAGCTGATTTTGACCTTGTTTGTAGGTACGATTTGACCCTTGGGGGTGTGTTCCTGAGGATGCTCCTCTTGCGCGTTCTAGAGTCTTGGACCGTACTCGCAGCTTGTTTGAGGGTCCATTTTGTCGAGCCTGGTACCTAGGTGATCGGGTGGCCAGCCAGTGGCGCCCGCGTGCTGAGGCTCTACAGTTCTTTCCTCCTCCTCCTCCAGCATCGATGAGGTCTACTTCTTCGATGTCTAAAGCTGATTTGAAGAACGCCCGGCTTAGAGATTGGGCGGGCTTACTTCTCCTGGCGGGTGACTATATGGAGTACTGCCGCCTTTTCTTGACTCCTGCTGCTGTAGCTCCTCCCGTTGTTGCAGCTCCTCTTGCTGCTACAGCTCCTCCTGCTGCCCTTGTCTGGCCACGGGCTCCTTCTTTTGTTTCCTTCCATTCTGATGATGGAGAGGAGGAGCGTCTGGCGCTTACTCCTTGCGTGACCCAGCTCTACACACTGCCAGCTGGGGCTTCTCAGGTATATCTTTTGAACTTGTTTCCTTGTTAGTGCTTGCTGTTTCAATGTTTTGAAATATTTGATTTGCCTTTGCAGGTGCCTGCGGAGGTGGTTCAGGAGTGGCTGCATGCCTATCAGAGTGCGGAGGCGTTGGTCCGGAGACAGCGCCGTAGGATCCTTGAGGTATGACTGTCCCACGTTTTTCGTTTGTTTTGCATATCTTCTTGATTTTGAGCGCTTGTATCCTCTTTTGGGTGCACCTTGAGGCTGAGCGAGCACTAGTTGCTGATAGAGGGGACGTGGAGGCTAGCGGACAGTCCCTGCCTTCTTCCCAGAGATCGCCTAGCTTTTAGGGCTTCCTTTTCTTTTTCCTGTTCATAGTTAGTGGAAGATAGATAGAAACTATATTTGTATAGTGAAAGCAACCACAGCAATGGTTTTGATTTAATGGTTTTATGAAATGTTTTTTGTGTCCCTGAATGCATGTGATAGCCAAAGCATGGCTTTGAACAAGTGTTTACTGATAGCCAGTAGTTTGTGAAAAGGGAATGCTGGCCGAATAATCAATTACTCGGCTGAAAAATTGTTGTTGCGGCCGAGGTATTGATTATTCGGCCGCTACTTCTATTTTCTCAAGGAAGCTAGGTTTTGCTTTAGCCAAGTGGCATTCTTGCTTAGTCTTTGATTTCCTGTCTTTTGCTTTTGCCATGTTCTATAGTCCGTTTGCCAAACTCGAAAGTTTTCGAAGTTTCTTGCTCATTATATCGATGACTTTTAAGTTAGAAGGGATGAACAGCAATTCTCGTGTTCTTTAGTCGTTGCCAATTCCTTGAAAACAACATACTTATCTTTTGCGAGCTCAATACGCAGGGTTAGCTATACCTATCACTGAGTACAAACACATTGATGTTTTCCTTCTTTCCAAATGTTTGGGCCGCATCTCAATGTGAGATTGCCTACGTATCCCAATCAGGGAATCAGGCCATGAACGTAGTTCCAAAATAATAACCTTTGACGTTGGGTTTCCACTCGGGGTCTTTTTCCTCACATGCTCTCAGTTTTGCCTAGGTTACTGATGGAGGTTGAGTCCCTAGTGAGCTTTTGAATGCATTAACTTTTGCCTAGGCTGCATTTTGCGTTTTCTTGCCCTAGCAGGCTTTGCTCTTACTTTTGCTTGGGCTACTTGGTCACCCAACGAGCATTTCTCTCACAAGTGGTTTTTGTATTTGATAGAGATCTTGGAAAGGAATTTGGTTTGGAGATGTTTTTCTGAATCTCTCTTGTATTTGTACCTTTGTAATGGGCAAGCTAACCTTAAGTGTTCTCCCGGAGATAGCATCTTCTTTCTAAGTTTTGACAAAAACCTAGTTTCTTAAGTAACTAAAGTTCATCCCTTCTTCCTTTTTTGACATCGATACAGGGAACTTGATTCCTTGAAATTTCCCTTGCTTGGCAAAGAGATTATAGCATTCCAGCAATTGCAATTTAAAATTTCAAACCATTGAATAAGCATAGTTTTAGAATATAAAATAGAAATTCACTCAGAAATGAAATGCCCAAACAGGGGCCCAAAAACATATCCTAGCTTGATTTAATAAAAGCAATGTTTTAATGTTCTTTGCCATGTTGTGACTGCAGCATTCAGGGGTCCTCTTCTTTTGCTTTGACTTCAATTTTATACTCTTTTCCACCCTCTTCTTTGCCAAATAGGGCCTTTGAATTGGATTCCTCTATAGTGCTTGCGTGGCAGCTATTTCTTTGAGACAGGAGTAGTCCCCAAAGGGAAATGTCAGCTCTAATTTTCTCCTCTTCTTCCTCTTTGTCATTTGTGTAGTTATGGAGGAAATCATTTACCCCCTCTTGGCTGAATAGCGATACCAAGGAGATTCCATCGAGTGGATCATCGCATTCTCCTTCCAATTCATTGAAGTTCCCCTCCCCTGTTTGATACGGGTCTATGCACATGAAATCTAGGTCCTCTTCTTTTTCTATCCACTGGCTGTAATTGCATTCTTCGTAAGGATTGACCCATGGCTGCATTTGAAATTCCTCCACCTTTTCTACGAGATTGATTGTTTCTCAGACAATGGGAGGCGTCGGAATTCTAGGTCGGTTAATAGGTGTCACTATTTGGGCAGGCTCAAAGCGGGCATGTCTTCTCATCATAATGACCCTTTCTTTCTCCTTCTTTCTATTCTCAAACCAGATACGTAGCCATTCATCATTTTCCACAAACGGGATATCGGGATCCTCTAAATTGTGTTTTGCCCAGGAGTGCTCCCTCCACTTCCTTAGTTCTTCCTCCTTTGCTCGTTCTTCCTCGTCACTCACATCGGGATCAATTACTTCTGATTGATCGGACTCAATATCTTCTTCCTCTTCCACCATGAAACACTCATCCTCCTCTGGGAAGGTTAGGGTTAGTTTGGCTTGGTTGTTTTGGACGATGTACTGGCCAGGATTATATGCAGGGTTGTGAGGTAGATTGATGAGATTGATAGCTCGAGGTGGCTCAGTGTTGGGTGTCTTGGTTTGTGTATCAGGTTGTGGAGGTTTTATGGTATGGCTATCAATGAGATCTTGGATGTCATGACGAAGCCGTATGCAATTGTCTGTTTCGTGCCAAGCATGTTGATGGTAGGCACGTTGCTTGTTTGGATCATGGTTTGGGCCATAGGGTGGTGGAGGAAGTGGTTTGTTCAAGGGTTTAAGATGCCCTTGACGGCTTAGAATGGTCAAGGCTTGGGTAGGAATCATGTAGAGGGGACTAAAATTACGGCGGGGCCGGTTTGGGTTTCGGGATGAGCTAGCTTGGAAGGGGTCTTGTGGTGAGGCTGAGTTAAGGGCATTGACAGAGGCGTGAGATGTACGAGTTGAAAAGGTTTTCTTGGGTGGAGGAGTTTCTTCTTTCCCAATGAGTCCCAGTTTGAGTCCTTCTTCAATCTGCAGCCCAGTAGCATGCAAGCGCTTGAAATCAGTGATAGCCTGCGTGTAGATATGCTTGAGATACTTGAGTTGCAGATTCTTGACAACTATCCTTACTTGATCCTCCTCAGAGGGGCGGCTTTTCATCTTGGCAGCCTTTTCCCTCCACCTTGCCACGAAGGTGATAAAGTCTTTGTTTAACTCTTGTTTGGTCATTTCTAAATCTCGAGTGGTTAGCTCAACTTGGACATTGTATGCATACTGCTTGATGAAAGCATTGGCGATCTCAGGCCAAGTGTGGTAGTGTTCGAACTCCAAGGTGAGGAACCAGTCGAGAGCACTCCCAGTGAGAGTTCTTTGGAATAGTTGAGCGATGAGCTCATCATTCAGTCCCATCGGCTTCATAGTGTTGATGACATGACGGACATGGCTGGTAGGGTTGCCAGTTCCATTGAACTTCTCAATGTTTGGCATTTTGAACTTTTCAGGAAGTTGGGAATCAGGGAAGAGACAGAGTCCTTCAAAGTCCAAAATTTGGTCTCCTTGGGAACGGGCCAAGGTGAGTTTGATTTCTTTGACTTGTTTGGCTAACTCAGGGTTTTCGGGCCTATTCTCGTTTGCCATTGATCTCTCTTCATCTTCAGCATCTCTTGCTGCCTTTTCTGCTAGCAAAGTAGCGATTTGAGCCTGAAGTTCAGCGATAGTGGCGTCGTTGTCTGCCATGGGAATGGGAGGATTGCTTGACGAAGCTTGGGGTTGGTGTTGCTGAGGAGATGACCGCGAAGTCCCAGGAAGTGATTGGGACCGTTGCGGTGAGGGTGTTCGGACTGGTGAAGACGACAGGCAAGATGGCTGCAGTGGCCTCTGTTTGGCGTGGCTTCGGGTGTTGTAAGAGTATAAAATTGGTTGTGGTTGCTTTCTTGATTTACCTATTGTGCCTGCTTGAAAGGTAGAGTACCTGTAAGTCAGTAGTACTTAGCTTGTATAAGGCTAGGATTTGGGCTAAAAATCCCAGCCCTTCTGCACAGAGAGAGTTAATACAGTATGATACAAGGTGTGAGGAAGAACTTAAAAGCAAGTAGGTTCCTAGCCTGTAGGTTCCTGCCTTAGTTTGATAAGTTCTATGGCTTTCTAATACATGTAAGGTTTTTGGTAGTCTTAGGGTGCTCTGTTGTCAAAGGGCACCAATCCTTTCACCAGCCCATCATAGGCGGCAATTGGGTGATTCCCTTTTTGATATACCAGAAGGTACAAGTGACTGTGGAGTTTGCTGGAACCCCTAACATAGCCCATGTCATGCCGGGATATTAGGTGAACTCAACGAAGCTTGCCTGCTCGATGCATATGATAAATGAATTAAATAAGGCACGTATTAGTCTTATGTTGAACTTTTTGGTTATGGCTCTCATATCCCCAGCAGAGTCGCCAGAAAACTGTAGATACCTCCCAAACGGGGCATCACCATACAGTTGTATCATCACTGTGTTTGCTCGATTGGTTGCTTGCCTCATAAACCAAGATCGTGGATACCTCCATGGCTAGAGGTATCGCCACACGATAACGGTTATCATCAAAACAGAGTCGCCACCTAGTTTGTTAAAGCTAGGAAAACAGATAGAGATTCCAGGTACGGAAGCCAAGAGTACAATAAAGGGGAAGGTGTTAGGCACCCTCTGCCTAGCCATGAAGCTAGCCCATAATCATTCGGCATAAGACATGTAGATACTTTATTTAATCCATACACGTAGTCTGTTTTATGCCTTAAAGCGGTTAATATGTGAGCCAGGCGCAAAGAAATCATGCATCGAAGCGGAAAACAAAACAAAGCTATGCAGCGGATCGATCACTCGGTCGGCGAATAGATGTCGCGGCGAGCGATCATGCGGATTCAATGTATCGGCCGAGGCATCAAAGCCCGGCTGATGTTCTTCCTCACACCAGACGATATGACTAACAGACGATCAAAAAGCTACGATTATCGACGTAAACATTAAATAAACCAAACCAGAGGCCGTTGGGCCTCACCACCTTGATCCCTCAGTTGCTTGATTGCTTCGGATTGATGGGGATTGACTGATTGATTGCCTCTTGAATGAAACCCTAGGGTTAGGGTTTGAATTCCGGGGTTGGATCGTCGGATTGATGGCCGCCTTCGGGAGGTTAGGGCTTTTGTAGAGAGGGTTTTTGTAAGTGTTTCTACAGAGTTTCGTGACTGATGAGAGGGTGTAGGTCTATTGATTTCTGTGTTATTTTCGGATCCGAGGGTCTCTTTATATAGGCAAAGGGGTGACTCACTCGGTCCAATCAAATCACGGGGATGCAATTGCAATTGCATTGCAATGCAAACTCTTCGTTGCAATCCTTGAACGTGGCCCAAACGCATCGGAGAGGCGGTGGGATTGGATCAGACGACCGACAGAAGGTTCGAGAGTCTGGAAAAAGGTCGATCTGGCGGCCGTGCAAAGGATGTCGCGGCCTGGAAATGGATGTGGCGGCCGAGCCATTGATCTGGCGGCCGAGGTTTTGATCTCTCAGGGAGATTTTGCTAGCAACAGGTTGCTCGGGTGAGGAATGGATGTTATGGCCGTGAAATCGATGTTGCGGCCGACCGATGGATTTTCCTAACACACTATGTTTCTGTCTGCAAGGCTATTTGGCTCTGGATTGGGTCCTCTAAGTGGCTCAGAGTTCGTACCATAAGTCCATGGGTTTCACAAGAAAGCAATCAGCAATCATCAAATCCGTATCATCATCGGGATGGTCCCAAGGTGGGAGTTGAAATAATCGTTAGGCCAAATTGGGGTGTCTACATAAAGAATCCCTCACAATAGTAGAGATAATAAGCCAAATGACAGTTCTTTCACCCAATTGCAAATTAAGTTCAATGTTTCTAATCAAGCTTGACGATCCAAATAACATAACAGAAAAGAAGGTTTAGAGTTTACAATCCTCCTTGATCAAATGATATTCATAATAGAAATTAATATTACATTCCCAAAGAGTTTTACAAAAAAGATGCCCAAGTGATTTCCTGTATTAGCTTTCAAAAGAATGATGTCAAATGCACGCCAAGCACTTTGTGTCCCCCTGTCGAGTGTACCTGAAAGAAGGATAGGGTTGAGCAAAACACGTGTCCAGTAGAGAGTTCTATGCTCAAACTATATGAAAATGAAATGAGTCATGCACCATGAGTGAGTGAGTGAATATTGATGGATACGCCCAAAGTACGAATGATTACCATTGAGTTATACTCTTAGATCAAAGGATCCTAGACTTCACCAGAAAGTCACTAACCGTTCACTCCTCAGACTAGATACATCAATAAGCTTATGTTAATCCACTTTAGTCTATAACCAATTCCGAGTCATTTTATTATTCTTCATACGATACTACAGTCTTCCTCGAGTCTACAATCATCATTATTCAATCCCTTCATTACAGAATCTTTCTTTTCTTTTAATCAGATATATTCCTTCAATGAACACTAGGGTCACCTCGGGTCTATTTCCCTCGAGCGCAGGGTCATCCCGAGTCTATTCCCTTGATAATAATAGCTTGGGTCACCTCGGGTCTATCTCCTCGAGCGTAGGATCATTCCGAGTCTTTTCCCTCAACAATAACAATCATTCGGATCACCTCGGGTCTATTCCCTCGAGCACAGGGTCACTCCGAGTCTATTCCCTTAATAATAACAAACATTGGTTAGCAGAAACGCACATCGCTTAACCGACCCTCCAACATTTCATAATCAACTTCATCATCAATCTATCGATTGTACCATAGTTCTTCAACCAACATTATATACATCTACAAACACATATGTTCATGCCTATTCGTTAATTAACATATCCGCACCGCACATGACGTACTAAGCCTATTTATATACAATCCTACAATACTCTATCCATTTGTTATCCACATTCATTCCACTTTCATTTCACGAACATCAAATCACTCAATCGAATCCAAGAATCATTCAATCAATCACCTGGCGTTACAAGGCCAACAGTCAACCGTATCGCTTATAGACTAATACACATGTCCTCACCATACCTCCAATTATATCCCCGCACCTACGCAACATGCTACTTACAAGCGGTTTCCAAAGTATCCGACCTACTAGTTCCTATACTTGAATCCTGTAATAAGTATACCAAGGACGATTGAGAGGTTCAACGAGTTGTGAAGATATAAGTTACTACCTTACCCTTAAAGTCATTATGCTGCTCCCATCTACCATTTATGTCCACCACGATATTCGAACAACCTACGGCACTCATAAACACTCTACGATACATTCTTCATTTAGAAAGGTACTAAAATTACGCTTAACCGGTGCCTAGGGAATGAGAACAATCAACGGATCATCATGGGACGAGCAACCAAGCTTAGGAAAGGTTAAAGGTGCTTTAGAGGTATTAGAATTGATCGAAACCCAGAACAATGGAGAAAGAATCAAGATCAGCAAAGTTGCCCAAAAGCACAGTGTTATCCATACCATGGTCTAAGGTATGGATAACACTTCGGCCAAAATCAAACCAGACGCAAGGGTATGGATAACGATGGAAAATGTTATCAATAACGATTGGTTTTCTGGGCTCAGGAACAAAGTGTTATCGATAACAAAGAAAATGTTATCGATAACAACGGGTTTCGAGCAGATTTTTAACGGACCGAGATGGGTTTTTCAGCCACAACAACATCAACAACAATAACCACGATCAAAGGTAAGAATCAAGCTACAAGAAACAAGTCATTTACATATATTGAGAGTTAGAACCCCCTACCTCAAGATTCAAGAACGAATTTGAAAGGATTTCCAAGCCCTAGCTCCAATCTTTGAGTTTGAACGAAAAGCACCTCCACCGAGCTCAAACCGAAGTCATATGCGCTGCAATGCGTGATGGGACGAAGGATTGATGGTGGTTTTGTGGAGGTTTGAGGTGGTTTTGGGTGAGAGAAAGAGAGAGAGTGAGAGTGAGAGATGGGAGCCGAGAGAAAGAGAGATCGGGAGAGTGAGAGAGAGGAAAGGGGAAATTTTATTCCCTACTCCCTCACACACACATCTATATACACACCACACACACTAATCCCCTCAACTATAACACTCTAACACAATAACCCTAAATCAATTAAACTCAACAAATTTCATATTTTTCTCATTTATAATATCGAATAAACCTTTTAATAAATTTGAAATTACGGGTCCTTACATCATGTAAGTTGCTCAAATATTAGGTGGCCCAGGTTTGATTCCTGGCCCTTTTGTGCTCTTTTTTTTTTCTTCCTTTTTTCTTTTTCCTCTCCCTCTTTTTATCTACCGCACGAAATAAGGTTTCACCTTAGCTACTGTGTTCTTGTGACCTTAACTTAAACTTAAATTAAATTTCAACATTTTTTCCTTATTTGAATTTTTTTTCCGCATTTTTCAGTTTCGTGCCAAACTTTTTTCGCATTTATTTGAAAATGTTTAACCGTGGTTAAGTGGGAAAAATTTTAAAATGTAAATGTGTTTTGCGATTATGTTCTATAGTAAAATGTAACGGACCACAGTAAATCATTTATTTTAATAATCAAAGCCGTTGATTTAGCTATGCCTAAACCACGTCTACCTCAGATGACGACGACTCCATAGCCCTCGCTGCTGAAGCTTTTTCCATCCTTCAAGACTAAATCAAACTCAAAACAGAGATTAGGGTTGCAACTGAGCCTGTGACAAGTTAGAAAAATCAACCTATTTAGCATTTTCATTACTTTGGCAGCTTTCCATTATACTTTGATAACATGTATTCTTGTCATGTCGTGTCTCTGTCTGCGTGTCCTCATCTCATGTCCGTTCACAAAGGTAGTTTTTGCAAAAATTTCGGCAAAATCTGCCCCGTTTTTGGTCCTAGCCCGACGTCTCACGTCTTTGTCAATACAACAATAACACGAGGAACAACATCAGGTTATGCACGAACCCATGTTGGACATTTCTCATTCTAAATCACCATTCACAAGCCACATTCATATCCAAAATCCGTTGCCAAGTTATCCATTCATAACAAAAACCATTTAACCAAATGCTATCACTAAAACTCTCAACTAGTATAGGTGACCAAATGAATTACATCTCCATTTTATTACAGGTGACCATATGCTATCACAAAAATCATAAAACCAAATGAATTACTAGACTTGACATTAAGGTAAGCAACTATCCTGCTTCTCCATCTTTTCGGAGCAACAACCACCGTGGCCAATTTTTGAAGATGAAACAGTAACCATTTCCTTGTGCTTTGCATTATTCTTTCTTCGGAAAACAAAACAACCTATTCATTCATTCACAAAAAACTTACAACAATAGCATAACTGCCCTACCAATGTCATGAGCAGCTATCAAAATAGAATCGGAGAACTTATTGGTTGCATCCTCCAGCTTAGGATAGGAAAATTGTAGAATTGTCCCATGTATTGTTTCTGTATTGCTTCTGAATATTAATCGAATGCAACCTGCAATTAAGGACATGTCCATAATTGTTTTAGCAAAAGCTAAGGCCAAGTTTTTCTTACTACTTAGTCAATGACTGACACTAAGATGCAACCTGTGTATTCGAAGTTCTCATAAATTAAAATAGACATACTTTAAATATCCCGGATTCTTTTCAAGCTTGTATAAAAGAAGTCCTAACTTACCTGTGATAGGTTTAATTGGTGAATCAGTATAAACTCTTGATCCAGGTGTTGAAGAAGTTTTGTGACTTATAAGGTTTGTAGCACTATTGTAACTTGTACATGTGTCTGATAAGAAGATAGACCTATGTACATGACATTTTTCCCTTCCGTAGACATAGCATGCCACTGAAGCAATAAATGCCAGAGTAGTGAACAGAACACATGTTAACAGAATGATCACAAGAATTTTAATGGAAAGATGCTTCTTCGACAAATCCAGCCGTTCAGACAAGCCTGTGAAAAGTAGCAAAACAGCACCCTAGTAAAAACTTCGACTTTATGTAGCCTATTCAACAATTTGATATGGTTTATTCAACAGATTACAATGATTTATCCTACCAAAAGTGCAAGCATAGGGACATATGAATAACCAGACCAAGGCATTATTCTGTATGACCAAAAATATGAAAACCAGACACCCACTTTGTGCTAATCCCTGTCAACCCAAAACTGAAAACTAGGGGCACAAATGAGCCAAGTCAAGCTGACCACTGGGTTGCTCAATAAGAGAGCTCGGATCGAATCGATATAAGCTGACCACTGGGTTACTCAATCTCGGTCAAAATTTTGAAGTGATCTACCCTATGATCATGAATAGCAGTTTAGGGTTTAGGGATGATGATAATCTAGTATTCAAGTTGCTTATGAGCTAATAAAGCAAAGGTCGTAGTCAGTGCAATGTTAATGAGCTCAAGATTCAAATTGAGCTTTGCTTGTTTATCGTTTTTGTGATCACAATGAAGCCTCCAGTCAAGCCCACCATTAACAATGCTTAAGCCGTCTAGTTCATCTTACAATGCAACTGAGAACTTCTAGTAAAAAGTACCTTTGGAAACATGATCTACTGTGCTTCCCATTTATGAATGAAGTGATCAAGATGAAAAAACAAACAAGAAGCAGCAGCCAAATGCCATATGATGCATAAAATGTCTTTAAAGAAAAAAATCCTATAATCACTCTGCATGTTGAATTTATGCCTTCCCGAAAATATGGTATACCAACTGAGCAACACCACCAATGTTGAGTACTAACATGCCCATCACCATAGTTAGAAATGGGCCGTGCAGCTACTAGCACCTCATTTTGAGACCCCAATGCACCTAAATCATTGGACTGATAGAGGGAAATCTAGGTTCAAGATCAGAATTGTTTGTGGGCTACAAATACCTAGTGTGACTAAGACAAAACAACACCATACCCTTACAAATACTAACCCTAACCTCAACAGAACAACAGCAACAGCACCAGGACAAAAAAAGAAGACGACAGAATACATATCTTAATTACATATATATATATATATATATATATATATATATATATATATATATATATATATATATATATAGCGAGAGTAGGGATAACTTTGCTACATATATAAACAGGTGAGAGTCCATACAAATCTGCATTCATGAAGCACTTTACTAGAATGGTGGAACATAACCATGAAATCACAAACGTATACATAGAACAAGTCAAACTGCATCAATGATGTCATGTCTCCAAGTCAACTATGTTTTAATTTAGGTCTAACATTCCCGATCAAGGCTTTTGCTAGGGGAAAAAAATAACCATTGTTATGAAATCATGAAGATTTTATAAAGTTGTATGCTTACCGAAACTCGCTAGGAAAATGGTTGTGGCATTGCGAAGGTAAATTCCATATTTTGAATGATGTTTTGAAGCTGCAGAGAGAGTGCGAGAGAGAAAGGGACAAAACCAAGGGCATGTATTATAACAAGATGAAAAGATAATCAATTGGTACTTTCCAAATACATGCTGTTATATGGCAATTAAGGCTCTATAGATTGCACAAAATTATTTCGTAAGATGGGTTAGATTATCCATACGCGCGTGTGTGTGTATCTTTCTCATTTCGTCGAACACATAGAATGCATACTTTTAAGAAATCCAAAATTCAGCAAAATCAGATCATTTAAGGATAGGAATTTGCAAGATTTCTGTTTTTGGATTTGGTGGTCGTGTGATGGTTGCGAGAAGTTCCGAGTAGGTTTTGATTGCTTCATGCGATGCCGAAGAAGAAGAATGCAAGAGATTCCATTGAGCTTGTTTTCGATTGAAAACTGATACCTCAGATAAAGTAAATCCTAACCCTTTAAATGGATAACCTTGTAAACCCTAAACTGATTATCTCGTGCTAACGAAGGAAGATTGAAATCGTACCCTTGTATTTGGACTCCCTGACTCTTTGCTTCAACTAGTGCGTTAGGTTTGAAAATGGTTTTGATTCTCCTCCGATTACGGAAGGAGGGGGCAGAGAAACATGAAGGTCGGGCTAACAGTAGGGAACAAAGCTTAATCGATCAGCTATTGGAACAAATAGAGAACAAGAAACATACCTGATACTGAAGATTAAAACCCTAGAAATCTCCCCCCAGTTCTTGAGAAATCTCGCACCAGTTCATAGCTAGAGTACAACTCGTATTTCAAGATTCTGAAATCGATTGAAAACTTCTAAGGTGTGTTTGATTTTTGGGCGCGAGGAGATTGGTGTTTCTGATTTTCGCAGAACGCTGTGTTTGGCTTTAATGGAACGCTGTTTAAAAGCCTTTCGTGTATTTCCTTTCTTTTAGCCTTGAAGAACGCTATAATTGCTACTCAATAATAGCATTTGCAAAAGAATGCTGTATAATTACGTTATAGAAAGCCATATGTGTTGTAGAGTTTCTTGTAGTGGGTGTTGGTGGTGGGGTGCCGGCGACGTCGACAGGGTGGGTGTGAGGTGTGGAAGGGACGGAGGAGAGAGGAGAAGAATTGCTCAAGGAGATGAACATGGTTAAAGAGAAATAGATGTAGAGGATAGATGTGTAGTAAAGGATAAGGATGTTAACTGGAGTTAAAGGGGTGAGTTAAAGGTTGATGACCCAAATTTTTTTTTTTTGTTACGCCTTACTTATACATTCCAATAGTTTTAGTTATACATCCAAAGGTTTTAGTTATATTTTAACTGGTTTTATTATGCCATTTTCTTACGGTGTCCCCGAAATGGTAAGAGACACCGAAGCATCATCCATTCTCGCATAGTATAGATAATACCCAAAAGAGAGTTCCCAAATGATCATTTACAAACCAAGTTTCCAAGTTTAAAGATTTACAACATTGACACTATGGCCCAAACTCCATAGTTAGTTAAAGAAAGTAAATTTAGAGGTTACATAATATTTGAAGTTAAAAAAGTTCAAATAAATTTACAACTTCATCCTCTCAAGAGAACCATACAAAAGATGATAGAACCACTTCTCGGGGCGTCTTTCAAAAGAGATGAGGTCAAGCATGCACACCATGCACTCCGCATCAACGTCCTTGAGGTATACCTGAAAATGATAAGTTGAGCTACATTAGCCTAGTAGAGAATTCTATAGTTAAACTATATGTAAATGCGATGAAACATGCTATAAGAATGAATGATTTCTAATACTTAAGCTATACGTAAATGCGATGAAACATGCTATAAGAATGAATGATTTCCAATGAACGATCAAAGGTACAATGGGCACCACAATGAATCGACAAACAATGACTATGGAATTCAGTACGTATCAATCCAAATCTAATCAACTAGGAGCAGTTTTAAGCACAAATCAATCTAATCAACCCAATACTGTTTCTCAAATCATTTTAAGACTCCTCAAATGAATGCCGCCACTAACTTCCCCATTCCTTACCATTTACCATCACATAAAAAGAAAACATTCCATTTTGGTTGCCAAAATAACTTTTGAGAAAAAAAAAACTCTCGACCCTTACGGGTCAAGCTCCATTGATTCGCTGAAATATCGAAATTCATTGATTTGTGCCCAAATACTGGAACCGTTGATTTGCTCTCAGGAATACCGAAGGATTTTTCATAAAAATCCTTTTTCCGAAACCGAATTCTTTCCTTTTCAAAAAAAAAAAAAAACTTTAATGAAATCAATCGTTCACCTCCCTTTTTCAACAGTTATGATCTCAAGCAATACACAGTTCAAACAACAACATAAACTTTTATCATTATGCGAGACATTCAATTGTATTACCACACTTTACGTTACAATGAATTCTCTCCACCTGGGTTTCCGCATTACCACACCTTGTGTTGCGGGCTCTCTAGGGTCTTCGCATTATCACACCTTACGTTGCAGAACCCTCAATTCAAACTTATCAACTTACACATACACACATGCTATACCAAACCATCTACCAGAAGACAACATTTTCCAAGGTCACACTCTTTCATTCATCATCACACAAAGTATGACAAACTCATAAACATGTCCCCTTATACATAAATAAATACCTTAAGCCCATGCTATTCTTCTAAGTCTATCACGATAACCCACGTCATGCATTGAACTCACTAATGACTTTACAACGCAGCACCCATTAGGTTCTATACTAAAATTCCATAGAACGAGCACCGAAGAAAGTTTGAAAGATCAACAAGACGAATAAGGAGGATACGGATTACTCTATTACCATTTAGACTATTTGACAGGCCCTCATCAACCAACCTCCATAGTATGTTTTCCAATCCACCAATCCTCACGTCATGTTATAGCGCTTAACAAGTCTATATCGACCATTGAGACAAGCAACAACATCTACTTCAATCGACTAAAGGCATAAATAACGCATGACTATCCTAATCATCTAATTTTACACTTTCTTAAGTTACAACGAGAGCCCAAGGAGATCGATTGGTCAATAAATCTTTCGATGTACGAACAATCAAGTTTAGAAGTGATTCAAAGGTGTTAAGAGAGTTCTAGAAGTGATTGGAGTTCAAACGAGCATGAGAAGAGCAAAACGTGTCAAAACTGTCCAGAAAATAAGGGGGTATCGATACTCCAAAATGAGGTATCGATACCTGGACTGCTGCTGTCCAGAAAAGGCTGGGGTATCCATACCCCAGAATTTTTTAGCAAATTTTCAGACTTTAATAGGCAAAACCCCAACAACAACAATGAATCAAGACACGATCTAAGCACATAATCGACTTTTAAACACATAGAGAGAGTAAGAAATCCCTACCTCAATGATCAATTATCGAAATTCAAGCTCCAACAACCAAGCCCTAGCTTTCCAAACATCCCAAATTCTCCAAGAACAAGTTCTAGCACGAACCCATGCGATCCAAGGCTCGAGTCATGTGTAGGAGATGCATTGAAGGTCGAAGTATGATGGTGTTGAGGTTGATTGGTGGGTTTTTAGCTCAAAGGAGCAACAGAGAGAGAGAGAGAGAGAGAGAGAGAGAGAGAGAGAGAGAGAGAGAGAGAGAGAGAGAGAGAGAGAGAGATGTTCTTCACACCCACCCACCTATATATACTAACTAGCGAATGCCCGTGCCTGAAGGCACGGCGCAATACATTTTGAATATATCTAAAATGAATTACGAAAACCGAAGTTGAATTATACGGGAAGATTTGTTTCCTTAAATTAGGTTCATGCCCGTTCCTAAAGCCACGGCTCAAACGATTGCACACACAAATAGACATTGAACTCACATGCAATATATCAACCCTTGCCCAACGAACCCAACCACGCAAAAAAAAAAAAAAAAAACCAAGCATATTCGTAGGAATTCCACGTGCTTAAAGCCACAACACAACGTAATAGCGAGTTTGCAACTATCCAGAATTACGAATGGGCAAGACACAGACAAACAACAACAAAGTAAAAAACGGTCCCGCCGCCTCAGACATGAACGACCAAAAATAAAAATGGGCCCGCCACCTGAGATATGAACATCTAGAAAAATTCTGGTCCCATCGCCTGAGATGATCGTAATAGATACCTCAGATCCCACAATATGATATTGTTGTGGCTTTCCTACATTCACCCAATATGACTCCCTAGCAATCCCTTGGCTCTTGGACAGCACCTTAGTGCCAAATGTGATTGCTCTGTTCAAAATGAAATAGATTAATTTGCCCATCGGCTGAAAACTAACACAAATACAATTGCACAGTCACGTTGAACACCTTAAATAGTAAGAGAGTTCAAATATCACAATTTTCGTTAGGATTTCTAAGGAGCTAGCAAACAATTTTTTCGGGAAAATTAATTTCAGGAGATAAGTAACATGTACCAACCGATACATGACAAAGTAGCACATACTCAAATGAGAAAAAGGTCCAACCTTGAAACTTTGCATATCTAACACATAAAATAGAAGAAGTCAAGATCACTGACCCTCTTTTCCCTTGCCAAAGTCATTGAGAGTCCACCTTTCGAGAGGCTTTTCGATGTCAGTCATTGAGAGTCCACCTTCTTTTTTCCACAGTTGTTACCTCTTAAGAAGCTGCAAAGCCATAATTAACAACACACCCACAATCAGATTATGTCACACATCATTCAATCTATATCGCAGATCAAAAGACTTGAACACAGATCTCGAAGGAGTTATGCTTTGAACATATGGGCGAAGTAACTGGGAACGAAAAAAAAGATTTGAACACATATCTCGGAGGAGTTATGATCAGAACATATGGGCGAAGTAAATGTGAATTAAAAACAAATTATATTTGGTCTTAGACATCCATCAAAGATCTTATAACCTTCCATATCATGGTTGTAGCTAAAAGTAGTACAAAACTATTATGTAAGAAATTGGTTTTTAACTGATGGATATGTGCCTCAACTAATTGGGGTAAGCCTAGCTATAGGCATCAAAACCAAAAAGGATTGTGATAAACTCTCACTGGAAATCAAACTTCTCGTATGGGCAATCTTACAAACACCTTGAATGCAATATAAAATTCTAAAGTATGCAGCTACAGTCATGCTCCTAGTAACGGGAAACAAAATGAAAACAGAAGCAATTGTTTTTAAAAGGTATGCAGCTCTAGTGCCCTGCCTGCATTGGCGTCAGTATATGGCCCAATGCCCCATTAATCTTTTCAATCTAAACAGTGATAACTCAATGAAATTTTGAAAAGAAGTTCCAGCACAATATAAGAACACCAATTGATGATAATTTATAGGTATTGTAAACAATTACCAACTCAGCATCCCTACAAATAGTATCACTTCAAGAACAGAAAAACAAAGGACAACATGAAATGTCCAAATCTTAAAGCAAAAATTAACTCACTTGACTGTAGCATTCAACTTGTAGCCATACTGCAGCTCCATATAGCCAGTATCCCTAATGTCCTTGTCACAACAATGTAGTACCTGAAACCTAAAATGTGAAAAAGCAAAGTAGTTTCTAGTAACATAAAAAAGAGGCTCAAGGCCTGAATATTGGCCTGAATATTGTATCTATAAGTTTGTTATGTGAGCTTACAGAGAAGAAAAAGAAATACCGTATCGGCGACGGTGCTTTCATGAGACGCAGAGAATAGAACGATGTTGGTTTGAGACAATGATACCTTGGAGAAAAAAAAAACCTCTTTTTAACAAATAACCAAGTTGCATTTAAAACATAAGAAGCAAAGCACTTGCCATAATTTTGCTGCTCTCTTGCACCACCGTCACGTCACATCCTTATTGTGCATGCTTTTGAAAGCATACCCAAACAAAGGTCATAACCAACCAACATCAGTCATGAAGATGATATTAAAAAATGAAAAAGACGAAGAAAAGGTTAAACAAAACATAAATATTTGAACCTGAACCATCCTAAATGATCTTTGAACAATCATGAGTGAAGACTGTAAAATGCAGTTTCAATTTATATGGGAAATAACACAACTATTTTCAAAAGGCTTCTTATTGACTACACTCAAAGGTAGATTAGAAGACTTACCAAAAGAGGGTCATAAATAGGTTCTTGTCAAAAAATACGTGTTTCCTTCACAAAATTCCATACGCCTCTAGACTTTCTCTTCCCAAGAAAAGCTTAGGCTTTCTCTTCCCATACGCCTCTGGACTTTCTCTTCTCCTCAATTTCCATGCCTCCCCTTTCTCACTGATCCGTCATTGATCAACATCATCGGGCACCACCTTTTCCCACAAACTGCCATAAAACAAAGCATCTGACAATCAACCATATTCCCTTCATTCGTAGCTTTAGTCTATCACCAAAAAGCTAACGATAATGAAATTCAAACTTCATTATCTTACTTAGAGCTTTATTGAAGAGAGAACTCACCCCGCATGGAGAATCCAATACTGAGCAACATGTTAAAAATGCATACCTCTTTCCTCTTACAAAGTTGGGCTCAATTTGAAAACTAAGAAACTGAAACTGTAATAAAAAACGAAAGAATAATCGAAATAAGAGATATTCATGAATTTAATTGCATCATTGTACAGCTATTTGAGACAAAAATGCCATCAAGTTGATTAACACTAAGACCAAAAGAGTTCATGAAAATGGCATAAAGTTGATCTACGGCCGAAGGAAGGTATCGACAGTAATGCAAAATGTAAAAGAAAAAATTCACGGCAAAAATTATAGGCAAATAACTAAAAAGGATAAACAGTTATAAGACACAAAATGTCCATAGTGATGTTACAACAGTAGTGAACCAACAGTACATCCAACAAAGCAAATGGAATAAAAAAAAATAGAGAACGCAGAACTTACTGAGATGCAGTTGTAAGTTAAAGCGTTCTTTATCATCAAATTAAACATGGAAGTACTTCAGTCCTTGCAAATCTTGTGAAGCCAAAGTATACAAATTGAAAACCCACATTCAACAAAGCTGTGGGAAGAAATGGTATTCTACTGATCGAAAAAGCCGCAAAAAAGCACAAAAAAGGCTCAAGCATAATACAAAAAAAAAAAAAAACCTCTAGCATAATATAACTGTTAACCTTACCCTGCCTTTGCCTTGCTGTTGACAATTCAAATACCGCCCTAGTTTTGTTTTTTTCCTCCACCCCCTCTACTTAGTGTATGAGCTGAATTGATTCCAGATGTAATGCATATGGTATTGTCCTGCCATCCACCTGAATATGTAGAGCAAAACGTAAGAAATGAGTTGGATCGAGCCGTTGAAGGTCAGAAATAAGACTCAACTGACTGTATAATTAGGCTCTACAAATTTGGGGATCTATATATTCAAAAATAGACAGAAAGAGGGCACTTTTGGTTTCCTTTTTGTTTTTCCCCTTTCTTCACAAATCAATAGATGTAAATGAGAGCGTCTGATGAGATGGATTGAAGCTTCTTTAAACTAATGATTCAATTGTAAAATCGATGTTCGAACCCAACTAAAGAAAGATGCAGTTCCTACCAAACTATTTGTGTTGAAATAACGGCTCCTTGTACAATTCTAATCTCTAGCTTCAATTCTATTTGTATGAGGCCTTTTTACAAACAGCTTGGATGCAAACCACCACGCTCGAAAACCACCGTTAGTAATCTATCTGATCAAAGCATAATATAGCATAAAAAATGCCCACAATCAAACCATTTTTCAGTTATCTAATGTGTCTCAATCAAACCAAATTGAGCCATTTAGGGTCGACACTAATTCAACCTGTTTTGGAAGACCACCGATAGTATAGGATTAGAATCTGATCAAAGCATAATATAGCATAAAAAATGCCCACAATCAAACCATTTTTCAGTAATCAAATGTGTCTCCATCAAACCAAATTTAGTCATTTAAGGTCGGCACTAATTAAACCTATTTCAATCCAATCAAACCAAATTGAGTCATTTAGGGTCGTCACTAATTCGACCTGTTTTTGTTTCTGTTGAGTACCACATAGTACATGCCAGTGGGATCCAGATTCGTTTAGAGAAGCTTAAAAGGCAAAGCACTTACTCGGTAGGGAGAGCTGGGAGGGCGGCGGCATCCATCTCTGGCTATGCGCGAGGGGAGGAGGAGGCGTTGGCGCGAGGAAGGTGATGCCGCTCTTGATCGCACGCCGATCGGTGGTGGCTCGTCGCGCCGGTCGGTGGAGCTAGGAGAGCGATCGAAGAGAGAGAGAGAGAGAGAGAGAGAGAGAGAGAGAGAGAGAGAGAGAGAGAGAGAGAGAGAGAGAGGGAGACGGAGTCTGAGGGAGACTGGGAGTGTGAGGTATGGGGCTAGGGTTTCCACAATCTACGTAATTTTGAAAATTTAATCAAATCTTTACCAAAATTTCATTTACGATAGCCCTCGGATGGATTAGGTATTTACGGGCCTGCCATATTAGAATGGAGGGTGTAGATTTATACAGGGTATAAATCTAGACCGTTGGTTGTCTTCTGGATTCAAACACAGCTCTGTTTTATTATATAGATATATTCACAAATTACACTTGCACTCCCTCCACTCTCAATTCTACCACATTGGCCCCAAATCAACTAAATTCAACAAATCCCTTATTTATTCCATATTCTAGCATTAATCAAACTTTTAAACTAATTTTCGAAAATACGAGTCTTTACAGATAAAGGGTCCGAATTCTATGGAAATCCTCACACGATCCTCACAGGAAGAATCCTCATAGGGGATCCAAATCCGTATTAATAGGAGTAAAAAGCATTTTCCACAGAAATTGTTACCTTTTATTTTGCTTTTTGTTCATATTTGTGTGAATTTATATCATTATTTTCATTTTTTTCTTATTTACGCATGTAGGAATATAGAGTAACACAATGAGCCCACAAATGAGAAACAGAAGAGTGCGAAAAAATCAATTTCACTAAGCAAACTTTTGGGGAAGATTAAGGTTGAAGAAAATATAAATTAAGGTCGAAAAATTTTAAAATAAGATGACGAAAAAAACTAAAAATTACTCTTTTTGGGAAATATTATGTTTTTGAATTTTTTCATCATCTTATATGAATTTTTCAAATTTCTTTTATATATTTATACTTTTTCGATTCCTCTCATCTAGACGTACTTGTTTTGGCTTAAAACTTTCTTTTTTTCTTGTCTTCATTCAATTTGGGTTTTTTTTTTTTTTTGCATTTTTTTGTTTTGCGTCAAATTTTTGTGACTTATTGATTCGTCAAGAGTAATCGAAAAAGTAAAAAAATTGCATAATTGAAACTCGATATCTCTTTTGGGATGGATGGCAAAACTTTTGCATTTTACAAGTTGTAAGCTATCGAATTCTCTTAATTATGCTTTAGATCATCCAAAATCATTAGGTTGACTCGATATCTCTTCTTATTCGAAAAGGAATCTTCTTCGAGATTGGACATCTAGTTTTTTCATTTGTGGGCCTTCTTCGGGCCCATTTTAATGATTGAAACCATTTGCAATTTAGCTATCATTGATACTATCAACTATGATTCAATAATTTTATGTTTGTCAGATACCGATTAATATCAGTACAAAACACATTAATCTTGAAAAGGAATTTTTGTTCTCGCCGAATCAAATCTATTTGCATCAAGATAAGTCTATAGCAATCATAGATATCTGATTGGAATCAATATTGGCATGATTTATGGTCTCAAGGAACTCTACTATCAAGATGGTCCTTTGAAGGGCCCGTAAATGAGCAAAATTGGGTACTCTGTTTTGGCTTACATTTTCCTTCGTTTACTTTTCAGGTGTTCATAGGAGTTCTGGTCCATTGAAGTGTCTAGATGAGAAGTGGTGTGTAGTTGTCTTTCGTCATATTAGGATTAATTTTGTATATAAACTTGCGGAAAATATATTGATTCATAGTATTTCACAACCTGAAATGAGGTGTGACAATCACTCGTCACTTTCATAGCATCAACATATAGCAAGACTTGGAGATGCACATAGCAAGACTAGGGCATGCAGAGATGAATATTATTGACAAAAAAAAAAAAAAACTTGCATCAACACTTGAAACACAAAACCACATAAATTTAGAATTAAACAATTTTTCCATACCAAGCAGCGATGCTTGTTTAAGCCCGTAAAGAATGTTCTTCAATATGTATACATAATCTGGAAATTTAGATGACTGGATCCAGAAGGTTGGTCCATGTAAATCTCTTAATCAATTTCTCCGTAAGCAAATGCATTCTTGGCATCTAGTTGCCAATTATTTTGTTAGATGTTGAGCATCACTCACTAGAGAACCAAAATAATGTCTCTTTTATTATCAAAATAACTAAACTTTCAATCCAATTACTTTTTGAAAAGAAAATAAATTAATGTTGGTGATAAAAAAAAAACAAAATGTCTGTTTATTGAATGTCATCCAATACAAGCATTAGTACATACTAAGGCTGTGTTGTCACTATATTTTTGTTTTGGTATTAATTTCAATTTTAAATTTTTATTAGGTTTGCAGTGAACTTTTGTACTGGTCATTTATCTAGGAGGGGAGTTTAAAATTAGAAAAGTATGACCTAAAGAAATAATTCTTTCACTAAAGACAAAAAAACACAGTACCAAATAAATGTCTTTTTTAGTATTGTTCTTTATGACTTTTTTCTCTATTTCGATCTACAATTTTATGCTTTTCTGATTTCTCTCATTAAGATAAAAGATGAATCCAAAAAGTTATTACAATAAACTAAATGAAAAATTATTAATGTTAAATAATAACAAAAAAAATAGTAGAGAGAAAAATTTGGAAGAATAGGCCTTAAATTTGTAGTGGTTTAGTAGTGATCTTAAAAGTTAAAATTGAATTATGCCGTGAAATTGTGTAGATAGATCTGAGCCCCTTTAATAGGATAAACGGCTCTTAAAAATCAGCCGTTGGATTGATGGAGGGTTTAGGAGAAACTTGAACTAGGATTAATGTAGCATGTCATCCAAGAAAGCGCCGCAGGATCGTTCGACTATGTTCTCTCTCTCTCTCTCTCTCATCGTTCGGCTCCCTCTCATCGTTCGGCGCTCTCTTTCTACTGTCATAGAGGATAGATATTTTTCAGTTCAAATTCAGGAAATGTTTATGCGGAATCGCGAGGTTTGGTGGAGTCTTTGTTTGAATCGAACTTTGGGGTGAAATTAGGGTATTGATGGTTGGTTTTCGTCGGCTGAAGAGATGACTTATACTCGGAGGACAAATTCGGAATGCCAAATCTTGAGCGACGCAACAAGGCGGTGGGGAAGGGTATTGATTACTCATGAGAAGAGGAAGAGGAAGAGGAAGAGGAAGAGGAAGAGGTGTGCTCCGTGAAGCCAAAGAAGCAGAAGACGATGATGGGTATTACAACGTACCTGTAAGGACCTTCGATCAGATACATGGTGGTGCACATAGGCAACTGTGGTCTCCCCCCCTCTCTATGTGTCTTACCATCGTTTCACTATCACATCTCCCATTGCATCAAAGTAGACGAAGACAATGATTAAACTGAAGAAACTGTAGGGAGGTATTCCCAAATAGGTACAAATAAGGCCCGAATACATGGTACGTGGGACCATGGAAAACATGTGATAGGAACAGCCGCCGTGCAAGACGGTGAACGGCGACATGGACTAATGACATAAGAAGTCTTTGGTCCAGGAAACCTGTATAGGGGCATGGTCCAATAAACTTAAGGAGTTATTGGACTAGGAGTCTGGTAAAAGGACAGTGACATGTGACGTTACTGGTCCAAATAGTCTATTCGGCAACGAGAGAGCCGAACAAGAGCAGAATTCTGGGGGAAGCAGCCTCAGATGAGAGGGATGCATCGGAAAGTTCCAAAACGGTGATATCCAGTAAGAAAATAGGATCTCGGTGAAATAGGATTTAAAGAAGATACCCAATGGGAATGGGATGTTCGGCCAGATATGGAAAAGAGTCCTAAAAGGACTAAGGCAATGAACTGATATGGGAACGAGAATCCGAGATATTTTGGGTTTCCTATATGAGATAGAAACCTAGGGAAATAGGGATACTTGAGCAGCAAGCATCTGTGGATCTATAAATACGAGGTAAATCTAGAGGCAAAAGGTACGCAATACGTTGCATTCCCATATACTCCTATTGATAAGTGTTTCTAGCGAGTACGTGACACTAACTTAGGCATCAGAGGGCCTTTACCACGAGAGGTGAAGATGCGGTCACCCCTTGTCTGTCTTGCAGATTAGGGTTCCGACGACGTGCTAAGGATCCGGCGATGAGACTCAAGTAGTCGTTATGTTCTTGTGCTGTTCAAAGCCTCTTTTGTTTTTCTCCACTTACAATTGGCGCCATCTGTGGGAAACGATAGAGATCCCTTTGAAAAATGACCATAGTGGTAGAAGATCCGAAAACTCCGGTTGATCTGAAGAACCAGTTAGGCGGGGGAGGAGACAAATCCCCATCAGATCCTCTGAGGAAGCCCGATGGCGGGCATACCAAGAGGACCACAAACAGGGGCCATCCTATAACTGTCCATGACAACTTCAAGAATAGGGACGGCATGACCGCCACGGAATGCACGAGAAGGAGTAAATCCCGTCACAGAAGAGAGTCTGTTGCATCCTCCTTGAGTGTGCATAATAACGAAGATATCTTGGACAAGAAGAGACAAAAGATTGAGGAGTACGCTCGTTTAATCAAAAAATGAGAGTACGAAATTCGAGAGTTACAATGGGTACAAGAACACCTAGATGACTTTGAATTTTCGCGAAGGAATTCCAAAGGGGACAGGCTGGCTGTTATGGAATACAAGAAGGCCCCTTCATAAAGGAGGAGGAGGAGCAGGAGCAAGAGCAGGAGCCCTATTCTTAGACACAAAAGGGCTTCTCCATGAAAGAGAAGGAGTAGAAGTCGAAGTCCCACCCCCGAGGAAGAGGGAACCGGGAAACACCACAGGGATAGGTACGAGAGACCTGATTCTGATTGGGAAAAGAATGCTCCCAAAAAGACGAAGGAACAAGAAGAGGGGACCATGTCTGCACGAGAAGCAGCACGGAAAGCCCTCAGCAACATAGCATCCTCCCCCTTTGCAAGGCGGTTGCAAGAGGCAAGAATGCTAAGTAGGGTGAAGCATGGTGCGTTCATCCTCTATGAAACAAATTCTGATCCCGTGGCATGCATACAACATTACCAGCAGGCAATGTTTATGCACGACAGAGATGATGCAATCATGTGCAAAACGTTCCCATCGAGTTTGGGAAAAGTGGCTTTATCCTGGTTCCATAAGCTGGGGCCGAACACTATACGAGGATGGAGGCAACTGGCCGAGGAGTTCACTGTTCAATTCCTAACGAGCAGAAAGGCACCAAAGACGTTTGAGAGCCTCTCCGTTATGAAACAGGGAGAGAATGAGCCGATCAGGGACTATGCTAAGAAGTACTAGGAGACCTTCAACAAGATTGGAAGTTGCAGTGAGGAATATGCAATAGCCACCTTTAAAACTGGGCTGCCTGTTCGGGGGGAACTACGAAGTCCCTAAACATGAGTCCAGTAGGTACACTAGCAAAGCTGATGGAACGGATAGAGCAGCATGCCAGGAATGGGGATGAAAAACTGCGAGAAGACGGCAAGGTGGTTGCCGAGCAGGCCAAGGGTCCTGCAAAGAAAGCAGACAAGCCAGAGCCCAAAACTTTCAGGGAAAGGAAGGATTATGGGAAGGCTAAGAAAGAGCCGTATAAGGAGAAACAAGCTCCGGATCCCAAGTCTTTCTTCTTAGTAACAACGGTTTGGAAGGAACCAATCTATTGGATTCTTTATCGAATAAAGAACCACCCATATTTCAAATGGCCCCCAAGGCTGGAAGGGGATAAAGATGCAAAGAGGGCTACGAGCCAGCATTGCAGTTATCACAAAGACTGGGGTCACATGACGGAGGATTGTGAGATGTTCAAATAGCATCTTGATGACCTAGTATCCTGTTGTTATTTGAAGGAGTTCATTCAGGAAGAGCACAAGGTTGCAGAGAAAGCAATGGAATTGGATTACGAGCAAAATCCAAGGGATGTAATCCATATGATACATGGATGGGCCGCACCTTATACGAGAAATAAGGTGAGGTTGCTCCAGAGGTAAGTGAAGCACGACCAGCACGTGATGCAACTGGGAAAGAAACGAGAACGTGAAACAGAAGAATGCAATGAGGGCATAGTCTTCACGGATGAAGATCTGGGAGGAGTCTAGGTACCACACAATGATGCTTTCGTCATAACCCAATGAATTATGGAATAGGACATTGAGAGAATCCTGGTGGATTCAGGGAGCTGCACGGAGGTGTTGTACTACGACACATTTAAGAAGTTGGGACTAACACAGACGGATTTGGTGCAGTCGATGTAACGCCCCGAATTTTAGGTATGTTAAATAAACATTTTATTGAATAAACTGAGTAGAGTCTGGCTCATTATTACATCACAACTCCCACAGAGTTCAATCTTTACACAAGGGAGGGGAAAACTAAGGTTAACTACTGTTCTGCCTCCTCTTCCATCCTAGCCAGCTCCTCGGCTCCGAAAGCCTCCAAGGTGTAGAGTTCTCCCTGTTCATCTACAAGATCTGACACATTATACTAGCATCACCACCAATATAATATGTCAGGGTCACCAAAGGTAACACCATGAGCTACAAGAGCTCAATAGAATAATCCATACCCTCTAACTCTTAACTTACAAACAAAGGTTATATAGTTAACGATTTCCAAATAAAACATGCACATTTAACAACAGTTGACAATTACACATCCACATTCATTATTCAAACCAACATCAGTGTCCATGGTTTATGAGTTTCTCCTACGCGTCTTGTCGTTGACCGTGTCACCAATTTTCACTTTTCATATACCATCTCATCTTTTCAAAAAAATCATTTTTTACACACCCAACCTTTGTTCCGCCGTTCCGGTCTCCCGATTATCCTCACAATGGTTTCGCAGCACCGGGTTCCCATTGGCACACAAAACTTTGCATTGGCTCCTCTCCGCGGATAACCAAGCCACACACCCAACCTCGGTTCCGCCGTTTTGGTCTCCCGAGTATCCTCACAATGGTTCCGCCGCACCAGGTTCCAATTGGTGCGCGCACACACACACACACACACACACAACTCACATGGGGTCACTACGTCCGGCCACATTGTAGTTTCAAAATATTTCTCCATGTCAAAACACTTTCTTTCATTAACCACACCCTAGGTGGCATGTTTCTACTTTCTCGATTTTTGTGTCTCATTTTCATGCATAGATTCCGTGGTAGGACTTCTCTTATAAGCAATCATAGTTCATTCATTGAAATCTTGACACTAAACTAGTAAGATCATTCAACTCTATGTTACTTAATCATGCTAATCACCACGTAAAGCATTACACCACATGAACGGACGCCGTTGGAGTGGATACCAATTATGCTTCATCAAACAAGCACAAGTAATGCAAGCAACATGTAAGAAAGTTCATAACCATCTTAAAGATCAACATACGAATACTTCTAAGCAAGTGTTAAACTCTTATTTTTCAAAAAACCGTTCTTTCTTCTCTTGTGGGAAGTTCAAAACAACATATGTTTATTGAAGTAAAAGTCGTTTATTCAACATGTTATCGCCCCTGTTGACCAAACAAGTAGACTAACTATCATGCATTCTAAACATTATAAGAAATAAACTAACTTTTAGTTATACCTAGAGATAGTAAGTAGAGATATTCTACATAATCATACAATTATCAATACTTAGAGTAAGCGAGTGAAGTTATTCTACATGCATTTCAATCATGCACAAATGATATACTTCGAGACAGGGAGTATAGGAAAAATCTACCGTTCTTCTAGGCGGTTGGTCGATTTTGAGAATGGGTCGTCGGTTTTGCGAATAGGCAGCGTAACGGCTCTGAATTGCTTCGAAAGGAAGAGGAATGGATTTTCTCTTCCTAAAAACAACTTTGCTAACTAAACTAGGCTACTTTAAAGATCTAGGGGTGGTTTTAGAGGTGGTTTGGTGGTAGCTCTCAAGAACTTCAAAGAAAGTTCAAGAAACTTGAACTTTGGAACTATGAAAGCTTAGAAATTCTAGAGAGAAGTGAGAGCAAATGAGTGAATGTGTGAGAATGGCTTGAATGAGCTTGCTATTTATAGGCCAAGGCTTCCCCCTCCCCCTCTCGCATCCGAATTCTCCCTCTCTCTCCTATCTTGATTTTTTTCTTGTTTTGTCACATCAATGCATGGCGTAGTGGTTAAGTAGAAGGGTATTGTACAAGTAACTATCAATATCTATGCTTAAAGGAATAGATCTTGTACTTTGGGTTAGATTTTTGGAAGACTTGATGGATGAAGGAAGGGATGGTTCAAAGATTTAGTTGGTAATTGTACATACAAGGACAATGGTAGATGGATTTTGCTTGGGGAAGTATATAACCATAGGTTGTAAAGATATAAGGAGATCATGGAAGATCATGACAAGGTACACTCCCAATCTCTCCCACTCTTCCTCTCTCTCTCTCTCTCTCTTTCTCCCTCGGCCTCACACACTCTCTTTCTCTCTTCTCAAGTACGGGATATATATTTGTCTATGTATATATAAATATAAGTACACCTAGGTACTACGTAATCTAAGGAGATTTCCAAGTATCAAGGTTTTCCAATAAAATAGTCTAATAGGCACATGCTCCACTTATAATATTGTATTTGTGTACCTAGAGAATCTTGGGTAGTAAATTTATATGGTACATATATATATATATATATATATATATATATATATATATATATATATATATATATATATATATATATATATATATATATATATATCTTTAAGTATACAAGCACATGGAAAATCTAAGAAGTGACTTTTTTTATTTATTCTAGTACTTGTTGGTAAGACTAACTTTTTTAACCAATGGGTAATATTTTCCCTAGTAGTTATTGACCAATGGTTAAAGGGGTGAGGTAATATATACTTGAATAATACCTTGAAATGACCATATGTCCTTTAGGCATGTGTATATATGTCTATATATAACTATATATGAGTACTTTAACAAATCTAGCAAAAATATCTTTGATGGAAAATCTATTGTCCAATGGATAAAAGTTTCCCTAACTTTTATTGTCCAATGGGTAAAGGTTAAAGGTGACAAATCTAAAAATGTCTAGTCAAATGAATATATATATATATATACATACATACACACTCCTATATATAATACTACCTTGGTCCAAAGGGTTCTATTAGGGTTTGGAGGGTTCATAAGGTTCAAGGAGATTCAAAAGGCTCATCTAGGGTTAGGAGGAAGTAACTAGACGAATTGGAAGTTAGGTTTCTTCAACTAATTGGTTAGAAGCTAACTATACTTGCCAAGTAGGATTTCCAGCCAAGAAATGTAATTATAAGACTTTATTTCAATTATTAAGAAAATATACTAGTGCTTTTATAAGCACACTTGTCTTTAGAAAATGACTAGATTGACTGGTGTGATGAAATCTAATTTTATAAGCCTCAAATAATTATGACGGATTATTAGAAATTAAAAAATTATAAAGCCATTCAAGAATAAATAAAGAATTTCCAAATATAACAAACGAGATTTTTATTTACTAAAAATAGGAGTTGTTACAGTCGATAACTCCTTTGGTCGGATTCAGTGCAGGAGCAGTCTGGCCATTAGGCAAAATAACTCTTCCTGTTCGGGCAGGAACAGTGGTGCTGTGAACGAACTTCCTGGTGGTGGATGTGCCATCTTCCTATAACGCAATTATAGGAAGAACATGGCTGCACAAGATGAGGGCGGTTTCCTCCACTTACCATCAGATGGTAAAATTGCCCGGGTCAAATGGCATCGAAAGAATTAGGGGAAATCAAAAGGTTGCCCAGTAGTGCTTGATTTCTATAATTAAGAAGGCACCCAAAGCAAAGTTAGTTCAAGCCATCGAGGTTCCGGACCAGCTGACCATTGAGGATGTTGGAGGGAACCCCGTCGAAAAAGTGGTGGAAGACTTGAAAAAGATTCAGATCAACGAGAATGATCCAGAGAGGTATTTCTTGATTGGGGAAAACCTGAATAAAGCAGAAAAAGAGGAGTTGGTAGGGTTCCTCAAAGGGCACATTGATGTGTTTGCTTGGGTACCCAAGGAGATGCCTAGGGTGGATGCAAACGTGATTTGTCACCACTTGAATGTGGATCCACAGTATAAGCCAGTGATGCAGAAGAAGAGGAGATCAGCCGTACAACACTTGGATGCTGTTATCGAGGAGGTTAATCGTTTACTGGAAGCCAAGGCCATACGAGTGGTTTACTACCCATAGTGGTTGTCTAACACTGTGGTAGTAAAGAAGAAGAACGAGAAGTGGCGGGTCTGCGTCGACTTCACGGACCTGAACAAGACATGTCCGAAGGATAGTTTCCCCATCCCCAGGATAGACCAATTGGTGGATGCAATAGCTGGGTATGGGCGGATGAGTTTCCTCGATGCAATGATGCCTATCGAGGATATCACCAGATTGCCATGTATGGGCCCGATCAAGAAAAGACTTCCTTTATCACACCAAGGGGACAGTACTGTTATAGTGTCATGCCTTTTGGTTTGAGAAATGCCGGAGCAACGTACCAGAGGTTAGCAAAGATTATGCTGAAAAAGCTGCTCGGCAAGACTATGGAGGTGTACATAGATGACATGGTGGTCAAAAGCAAGGAGAAACAGGACCACATAGCAAATTTGAAGGAAGCCTTCGAGATATTGAGAAAGTACAAGCTGAAGCTTAACACCTTGAAATGTGCGTTCGGAGTGAGTTCAGGAAAGTTCTTGGGTCACCTTGTGACCATGGGAGGGATAGAGACAAATCCCGATTAGATAATAGCATGCTCTAAAGTCCAAAGGCCATGAAGGAGGTCCAAAGATTGACTGGAATGGCGGCAGCTCTTAACTGATTCATCAGCTGGTCTAGTAATAAGTGTAGGCCCTTTTTTCAATTGTTGAAAAAGAGAGAGGGATACGAATGGGGAGCGGAATGCGAGCAGGCGTTCCAAGACCTGAAAAAGTACCTGGCAACAGCCCCGCTCTTATCCACTCCTAAACCAGGTGAGTCCTTAGCTTTATACTTAGCAGTCTCTGGAAATGCTGTTAATGCAGTATTACTAAGGGACAAAGGATCCGAGCAAATCCCTGTCTACTACATGAGCAAGACTTTGCTGGATGCAGCAACGAGATATCTGCCCCTCGAAAAGTTGGTCCTAACATTAAGGACGTGTGGGCTACCACAGCCCCGGGTCGATCGGGGCGGCCCGAAAAAAATACCGTTTTTGAATCGAATTGAAAAATTTGAAGAGTCGCCACCCGGATTTGAGGTTTGCCACCCGAGAAACCGTTTTGATTGAAAATGATTGACTTGAATAAAAAACCAGAGATTCGTTTGAGGGTTCGGAAGCCATGTTACGAAGGGGGAAGGGTTTTACGGCACCCCCTCGCCCGACACGAGATCGGTCTCTACTCAATGTTTGTGGGATCTTTAATAAAAATGTTTTGTTTCATTAAACCAACTAGCAAGTATGTACAAACACCAAAAGATAGCAGTGCATGCATGTGCAAAGTGTACAAGGTGCAATAGAATGATGAAGCAAGTAAATAGAATGAACTGTCACTGGAATCACTCCCGAGCGCTCGGGAGTGGTCTTGAGCGCTCGGGAGTGCTGTCAAGCCATCCTGCAAGTTTGGTTAGATATATCCACATGCTAGTACTGCTAGTAAAAACAAAAAGAAATCAAAATACAGGTGTGCTCAGTCAGAGGCTCAAACAGCTAAGAACTAGTCTTAACCATTCAAACCTTGCTTCCTTGCAACTGTAAAGAAACCTAATTGGGCTCTGGAAGGACCAGTACACACCCAGTGTCTACTAAGAACAGAAAATGCAGCATTTAATGACATAAGAAGATTTTGGTGAGCAGCAGCACTCCTCAGCGCTCAGGAATGGTCCCGAGCGCTCGGGAGTGAACATAGTGCCCAGAAAATATTTCGTTTATTTGTGCTCCTCTTGCTTTTGTTGTTAAACTAGGATCAAAAGAACTCACAACTGGTATAAGGAACTGGTGTGAGTCCCTGATCTCCCTCAGAAGTAGGAAAAACAGTGGCTTAATGGAGGTGTTTATACCTTTTGTGCTTGAACTTAACTTCTTGGATTGACTTGGATGCTTGAATGAGAACTGAAAAACAGTAGGAAAATGGAATTCTAGATGGACTAGAGATTATGAGGTTTTTGAAGTCTTTGAAGATTGTTTGAAGTTTGTCTTTTGAAAACTCAAATTTTGAAAAATGTTTGAGAAATTTTTTATGAGAGTAATTAGCAAAAGGGGGGAGAGAGGGAGAGGAATTTCGTGGCCATTTCAGCTGGAAATGAAGGGGTATTTATAGGGGGGCCAAAAATCATGGTTTTGCTTTGAAAATCAAATAAAAATGAAAAGAAAAATGTTTTTGGGAGGAAAAAAGGCATCATGAGATGCTCTGCTGGCTTAGGCATGATTCTGCTTCGTGCAGGTTTGAATGGAAGGTTTGAAAACCTGAAAAAGCCATGGTCAAAGGTCAAGCTCAACATGCATTGGTTTGTCAGCACTCCCAAGCGCTTGGGAGTGGCACTCTCGAGCGCTCTAGAGTGGTCCCGAGCGCTTGGGAGTGGCTGCCCAACTTTAGCGGGCTGCCACGGACACTCCTGAACTCGGTTTTGGGTGTTTTTCGAAGCATTAGAAAGCTCGTTGAATCCTCTTTCTAACCCAATTGGTTTCATTCAAATATATTTTATATGCTGAAATGTGTGCCAATTTACCCTCAGGGTGTAGGGAAAAAGGAATGTTTTGATTTTGAAAAAGTCCAAGAGGCATCGTCCAAGTTTTCCAAGGCCTGTTTTGACCATATTTCATCATCGGGGAGCCTCGAGGGCACAAATTAAGGATATTTAATAGGTCCAAATTGGGGTGTCTACAGGATGGGAGCAAGAAAGTTGCCCCATTATTTCTAGAGTCACAAAATTGTGGTTTACATTGAGTTTCCGTTGAAATCTTAGCTATGAAAGGCAGCCACGCACTACAATAAAAGGGCAAGTGCTGGCAGACTTTGTGGCAGAGTTCTCTCCTGCAGTGGCTCCCTAACCTCATACGAGAAAGGAGCAACCAGATGGGCTGACAATCAAGAAAGGCAAGGCACCTGTCGAGCAGGATCCCTTGGAATGGAAACTATTCGTTGATGGATCCGCTTGCAATACTGGATCAGGGATTGGGGTTATGCTTTTCCCCCCTGAAGGAGTAATGATGGAGTTGTCGCTTCGACTGGATTTCAACGCTTCAAACAATGTGGCAGAGTACGAGGCACTTCTGGCAGAATTGAGAAGTGCAAAAACCCTGAAGGTCAAAAAAATACGAAATATCGCGATTCATAACTCGTGGTAAACCAATAGTTTGGAGAATATGAAGCCGGGAATGAAAAGATGACAACCTACGTGGAGGCCGCCAGGGATCTGCTTGACACTTTCAAAAAAGTATACATCGAGCAATCAAGTTCCGGGCAAAACGCCCATGTCGACTCCCTAGCTTGGTTGGCTGCGGCTGTGCCAACAGAGTTCAAAAGAAGGGTGGCGGGGGATTATCTTGTTGAGCCGAGCATTGGAAGAAGCGTAGAGTTGGTTCTGGAGTTGAACCAAGGACCAAGTCGGATGGATCCAATAGTGGAGTTCTTACGGGACGGGACCCTCCCCACGAATAAAAAGGAGGCTTATAAGATAAAGACGAAATCTGCACGGTTTTGGCCGTCACCCGAGGGTAAATTATACAGAAAGTCCTCACTGGGCCATATTTGCTTTGTGTGCACCCCGAGATGGTGCAGAAATTTCTCCACGAGATTCACGAGGGGACATGTGGAAGCCATGCTAGTGGCAGGTCCATTGCCCACCGAGCAATTACTCAGGGTTACTGGCACATGCAAGAGGATACAAAAGTATATGTGAAGATTTGTGAAAAGTGCCAGAAGTTCTCGCCAATGATCCAAACGCCAGCCGAGGATCTAGTGCCCTTGACAACCCCTTGGCCATTCGCACAATGGGGAACGGACATCGTGGGTCCACTCCACAAGGCGATTGGAAATAGGAAATTTCTGTTGGTAGCAACGGATTATTTCATTAAGTGGATTGAGGCAGAACCATTGGCAAAGATCACTGAACCAATGAAAGAAAAGTTCGTGTGGAAAAGCATCATTACTTGGTTTAGGGTCCCGTATTCGTTGATTACGGATAATGGGTCATAATTTTAGAAGAAGTTCAAAGCATTCTGTGCCCGGTTCGGAATAAAGAACTACTACTTGACCCTAGCCTACCCTTAGAGAGTAATGGGCAGGCAGAGGCATCCAACAAATTCATACTTGACGAGATCAAGAAGAGGTTGGACATGGCAAAGGGGAAGTGGCCCGATGAATTGCCCCTGGTACTATGGGCGCATCGAACAACACCAATGAGGTCTATGGGAGAGACCCCCTACTAACTAGCATATGGAACAGAGGCTGTAATTCCGTTGGTGGTTGGTTTGTCGACCAACAAGACCGCTTTGGTTGAAAGTGGAGGCAATGACAGAGCCTTGGAGATCGAGTTCAATCTTGCTGAGGAATGGAGAGAGAGGGCTTTGTTACATTTAGCCTTATATCAGGAGCAGCTGATGAAAAGCTAAAACAAGCATGTCCACCCACTGTAGACACCCTATTCTAGACTGACTAGATTAGTTTATATACGGTCTTTGATTCCTCAATGATGATTAAAGGTCGAGAACATCCAAGGTTGATGGTGTGTTTGAGCTCTGCGCGTTCCGAACCTCATTCAAACCCTTTCAAAACCCTTTTCAAATCCTTCGAGCCAGAACCAAATGGCCCCAGCAAAACCCTGCTTCGGCACGCCAGTGATTGGCTGACGCACGCTGGTGCATTGCCACGTGTCAGTCATCAAGCATAAACCATATTCTAGTGGCGCACGCCACCCCTTCACTGGCGCATGCCACTTGTTCCCAGTCAAATCACCTTTTTGGCAACCACTTGCCTGGGACTTTGGTGCCACTCTGACGTGTGCTACAGTCTGCTGATGATTGTTTCGTCCAGAGCTGCTCCCTGCTCCCCCACAAAGCCCCTCAAGGCAAGTCCCATGCATTAAATGCATGGGAGGCTTCCTCTTTCTTGACACCCAAACAATCCCTTATACCCAACTGATCTCAGCCAGTCCACTGGCCTATTTATACCCCCCTTGCATTTATTTGTAAGGGGTTAACACCATCAAGAGCTCCCAAGCTTTCTTTCCCCTTTTCTTTCTCTTGTTTTCCTTGTTTTTCTTTCATCCATTGAAAGACAAAGCAAGGAAGATCAGTCATACACCCTGCATTGCCACCTTCAGTCTCCTTCATCCCTCCATCTCAAGCTCAAGCTCAAACCATCCATCAACCTCACTCCAAAGGTATACCACCTTTGTTTCTATAAATTGTTCAGACCCCTGAGGGGCGCCGGCTGGGTCAAGGCTGGTAATCAATACCAGTCCTGACCCAAAGCTGGCAAAGATTCAATGATCGTACTCAGTAGGATGTGGCGCACGCTAGTCATCCTGTACCATGCGCCAGTTGTGGCTGCATGGCAAGACTGGTGTGGGGATCACAGTCCACTCTTTTCTGCTTCGTCTATGTTCTGATCACCTTGTAGCATGCTAAAACCAGTTTACTACTTTTCCATATTTTAGGACTGTGTAGTTAGTTATCTGTTACAGCTGCTCAAAAAGGCCTCTGGGATCCTCCTGGTCATGTTCCAGAACCCAGATGAAGCAAAGCCAAGCATTGGATAAATGGAACAAGTGGCGCATGGTCTTCATTGACCGGCATGCGCCACCTATTCTAAGGATCCAGTGGTTGGCCCTTGCCTCTTAGCTTAGATCGGGCCTCCGCTTGATCCCCACACTGTTTATGGGGTCTTCTGTCCATTTATTTTCTGTTTGATTTGTTGCTGTACCCTGTAACTATATATAGCCTGTGATATCGACTGCGTGGTTTGTCACAGGTGTGCACCGTCCATTCGAGCAATGAGAGGTTGAAGTTCGTAAAGCGTGGGCTTGGGCCTACTGGCGCATGCCTGCTCTTGTGTGGCGCACGCATGTGATTCTTGTATGCAGTGGCATGGCCAGTGCATATAGGTTTTCTCCCGCTTGCGCCGCTCGGGGTCAGTGTGTTCCAGTTTGTCTAAAATGCTCACAGGTGCTTGTTCTCAATCTATTATATTCATTTAGATCAAGCATTCATCAATTTTCCATATAAATGCAACTTGTCATTACGTTAATCCCCATTAACTGTTCCCCCCGCCCTAACTGGCTAAAAAATGATCAAAGAGAGAAAAATGCAAATATTTTACAGAATGCCTGAGTAGAGACCGATCTCCGGATTGGGCGAGAGGGGTGCCATAAAACCCTTCCCCTCTCGTAACCTGGCTCGCGAACCTCATATATCGAAGGTGACGATGGTCCAGTCTACAAGCCTTTTTCGAATCAAACAAACGTGACAAAACGTTTTCACAAACGGTTTCTTGGGTGTTTTCCGCAAAACCCGAGTGGCGACTTTCTCAAAACAGCATTTCGTCATGCTTTCAAACAAAAAGGGCGGAACCCGGAATTTTCGTAAACTAAAAATGCGGGATTTTTTAGGGGTGTGTGCCCACAGTGGCGACTCCGTTGGGGACCATTGCATTGATCGAAATTTGGAAATTAATACATTCTTGAACAACTTTTCAAAAGCCTGTCAAACAGTACGCTCCGCGCTACTGAAGAACGGAATGGTAACGTAACAGGATTCTACATCCGACCAATCCGGACTGGGGCTTTACCATTGTTCACTTGTATAGTTTTCTCCAAATTTTGATTAATAAAAGTGAGCCAAGCTTGAAAAGGGCATTTTTTTTAAACATTGCATTTCTCTATCTCAAAAGTCATTCTTTGGCGCTCTCCATTTGCATCGATACTACTCAGCCCCGTTGAGGTGTTTTGGGTAACCGGCACAGTTTACTGGAGCCCGAGGTACTCGAACGCCCAACAACCTTGGACGATGATGAGTTGTACTACCGTTCGACCGTCGCTCTGCTTTACGCTTTGCAACGGGAGGTATGCCACGGCTCTAGTCAGAGGAACCCCCTTAAGCCAAAACCGGCCTCTCCACGCGTACAAAGCACTAGAACCTTTCAATCTAAGACAGGAACCTGCAGGGTAGAATTATGTGTATCTAACCCCCATAAACTGTCTATGTGTTACTGCTTTCCATATTGCATGTCTGTACATACATTCATACTGTTTTGCGTAAGAGCATGCTAGGGCGGCTTTTAGGTCTGTCTTTCTTGCAAGTTCATCTCGTCCCTATTAGGATGTCGTTTGGACCGATGACGAGTCGTGCATCCCGATGGTACACGTTTTCAATCTTTCAAATGTCCTTGAGACAATACGACTTCGAGAAATCAAGACCTTCTAAGTCCTTGTCTAAACCCAATCAAAGTTTCAAACAGAAATCCAGGAACAACAAGAGGCACAACGTGATGCTTACATCGCTCCGGTTACAAGTGCTAAACACTTACACCATTCGAGGCTCTGGCACAGTGCTACTTATGCCATTTTGGTTATAGTGTCACGACGTCCACCTCAAATTGTTCCATTCCAAATTTTGAAACTTTGAGAAAGGGATAGCCAAAGACTTAGGTTGTTTTGGCATCTTTTGGTTTTAGTCGATTCAAACAAGGATACAACGCCGAAAAGAAATCCGAGGATCACAGCGGCATCCTAGGACGCTGCGAGATGGACTTGTTTGCTAGTTGTAGAGTCTAGGAGGACACTGACGACGAGCATTTCCCATTCTTTCATCTCTTAAATAAACTGCTGCAGGCTGTCACTGAGCTTTTCTACTTTACTGTCTAGCCCGTGCACTGTCAAATCAAAGATCAGAATTCAAGAGCCAAACCCACTTGGGTCCGTCCGCCGGGTATGTCTGTGAGAAGATTTGGGTGGGTCTGTCGCTCAGTCATTCACAACGGAAGCTCAGGGTTGTACATTGTCAAGGGAGGATTCGCCGCCGACTACTCCGCATGAAGCCTCTCCGTCTCCATCTCCACCATTATCTCCAAAACCTGTCAAGATTGAAGCTATAGTCATGGCCGAAACTCCACCTCCGACTCTAGCCACTGTCTTGGCCGATATCCAGCGAAACATGACTACTATGCAGCAGAGGGCCGATCAGGCTGATGCCTCTATGACCAATCTCTGTGCATTGATTGAGGAGTGCCTTCCCTTAGTGGCTGTAGTTGGTGGCGGTGGTGAAAGGCCAAATCTTGAAGCTGAGGATGAGGAAACTCCTCGAGTTGAGAACCCTGTTCAAAATCCCGAGATAGCTACTCTGATCGCCAAGATGGCAAAGCTTGAGGAATCCGTCGCTAAATATGAGAGACTGGGTGCTGGTGGCCTAGACATGGACCGTTTCTGCCCTTTCCCGAACGCTCGCCTGCTTGAGCGGTTCAAGATGCCGGACTTTGCGAAGTTCGATGGTATTGGTGATCCCAAGACTCACTTGCTGGCCTACCATGGCGCCATGAAACTCCACAGGGTGGAAGAGGATGCTATGGCCCAGCTTTTCCCGCAGTCTCTTGTTGGTCCAGCCTTTCAGTGGTTCTTGTCTCTCGACGTTTCCAAAAGAAGAACTTGGGAAGACATTGGTACTGCCTTCAACTTCCAGTATAGCTACAATGCCCAGCTCAAGATGACCACTCGAGAGCTCGAGTCAACCAAGATGACTGTGAAGGAATCCTTTGCGGATTTCATCAATCGATGGAGGGCCAAGGCAGCCCTTATGACCGACCGTCCTAGTGAGAAGGACCAAATCCGTATCGTCTCCCGCAACCTACTGCCCGACTTTGCTAAGAACCTTGTGCTGGTGCAAGGTGCGAATTGGGAGACCTTCTTTGATTCCGGCCTAGCCATTGAAGAGGCCTTCCAAACTGGGGTTCTGACAAGAACGGAAGCATCTTCCTCTGCTACAGTTTTGAAAGCCAAGCCCCGTGCTTACACCGGGAATAGCACTGCTCTCTTCGGTGCCAACAGCTATGCCGCTGCAGCTACCACTGGAAACACCACCACGTAGACTTCCTCCAACTATATTGCTGACATAAACCAAGTGCAAACCCCTCAAAGGACCCGAAACCGTAGCCAACCTCGTGTCTTTGCCAATTTCGAGGCTCCACTTTCCTCGGTCTTGGAGAAACTGGTCAAGTCTGGTCACCTTCGACCCTTGACGCCAACCCCATTTCCTCCAAACTTACCCCTAGCCATAACCCCAATGTCTTCTGCGCTTACCATCAGATGCCTGGCCATCACATTGACTCTTGTTTTCGCCTTCGTCATGCGATACAAGACTTGGTCGAAAACGGCACTCTTCCAACCCCACCTGCCAAACCTAATGTTATTTCCAACTCCTTACCCCAACATAACCAGCAAGTGAACCAGATATCCCTCAGCTCCACTATATCTCCCAGGTCCACCATATTCAACCCCACCGACCATATAACCTCAGAGCGTAACCCTAAGCCTGTTGTGTTTGCCCCTGTGGAACCTGATGTCAACATGCTCTGGTAGGATGAGAGATGGAGGACAAAATGGCAGAATGGTTAGAGCTCAGAAATGATTGGACTGAGCGTTATCATCTGGGATTTCCTGCAGCACCACAGGTTGATCAAGCATGGGTTGACCAATGGGAAGCAGAATGGGAGGCAGCACGAGCAGATCCACTGGATGGTCTCTCTTTATTCATGCTCTTCTATCAGCCTGAGCCTGCCTGTCTTGAGGAGGAAGAGTATGTCTGGGATCCTTAGCCTACCGCTGCTCAGTTGGCTTGGGATCAGAACTTCCATCTAGAAGAAGTGAGTGCCGAGGACGATGTGGATGAGAGGTATTTGGAGTTCTACGCCGAAGGGGAAGTCATTCACAACGAGCACCGCCAACTTGAGTCCTTCAACCCTTTGGTAAACAAGCTTTCAGAAGCGGTGCGCAAATTCCATCATGAACATGACTCCACCGACAACATCATGCCTGTGGAAGAACCGCGTCCTTTTGTTGCACTGGAAGACGACTGCCTTGTCATGGCATTAGACGAAGTACTGAAGGATCTATGGGACGTCGATGAAATTGTTGATCTCAATACCAATCCGTTGCCTGCCGATCTCTGGGATGTAGACAAAGTGGTTGACATACAGATGGGAAATGAGGTGTGGACTGCTAATTCTGCTTTGGTCGACACTGGCTTTTGGGATACACGGTTTGTCACTAACCCGGGGGTGCCGTTTGAGGAAGCTGCTGCTCAGGACCCCGCTTTCTGGGAAGGACTGATAATAGAGGAATTGAATTCTGCGCTGCGTCAGGACTCTCCTGCAACTGTGGCATCGGTCAACAAGGGAAAGCACAAGATGGCGGATATCCCTACGGATTTTTGGGATTTTGATGATAATACGACCTCCTGGTGGGAGATAGCGAATGTCACGAGGAGCGGTCGAGTTTTTCAGCCATCTAACTTGCAGGCTGGGAGCTCGTCCAATCCTCCAGTTCAAAGGCCTGAGGTGCCGGTCGCGTCAAGGAATGCTCCTGTGATTTCTAGTGGAGCCCCCGTGGAGGATGCTATTCAGCGACAACTCGAAAGGATTCCTGCTGCCGTGTCTGTCTGGGGTTTGATTGCGTCATCAAAGGAGCATTGCGAGGGGTTGTCTTTAGCTCTGTCCCGTCTCACCGTACCTACCGACATTACACCTGAGACAATGGTCGCCCTTGTTCTACCTCTGCTTTCCAAGCATGCTGTTACTTTTACTGAGAAGGATCTGCCTGTCGAAGGGACTGCTCACAATTGCCCGTTGCACATTACCGTCAAGTGCAAGGGACTATGGATACCGACCGTGCTCATAGACAATGGCTCTGCTATCAACGTCTGGCCACTAAGGGTGGCATACCGTTTGGGGATTGCAAAGAAAGACTTTCAGCCGTCTAACCTGGCAGTCAAAGCCTATGATAGCACCCGCCGTGTGGTAGAGGGAACCATTGTGCTCAAGCTCGATGCTGAGGGCTTTAAGATGGATGTGGAGTTTCACGTAGTAGACATCCCTGCTACTTTCAACCTGCTGCTGGGCAGGCCATGGATGCATAGGCCGGACATCATGGCGGTAACTTCGACCCTGCATCAGAAAGTCATGCTGGGGCTTCCAACTGGAACTTTAACGATCTGTGGAGACTCTGGGATCCGCCCACTCAATGAGAATGAGCCTGTACTGGGGATAATGCATGGAGAGGAAGACTCAAACTTTGGAGGCTTCTCGTTCGACACTTCGGGATCGGTCCTCGCCATCGTTATAGCAGACGATTTCATCATCAGTTCTGCCGCCTTCGATATCATGAGAAGAATGGTGTTCATACCCCGGTTTTGGACTCGGGATCAACCAACAAGGGGTCGCTGAGTTCCCTGTCTTTCCCTTCACCAAAGGTCAATTTGGTTTGGGATACGTGCCCCCTGCCAAAAGGGCCAAGATTGGGAAAGGCACGGGAAAACTTCGAACCCTCTATGGTAATCCTAACAGCGACTTTGTCCGCGAAGGAGAAGGCAATGCTTATGTGGGGCAAGTGGAGCCGTTTTGGGATCCGGAGACTCGTGCTTGGCTTCCTGGGTTTGAGATCTTCGCTGCTGACACCTGGGCCGACAGCGAGGAAGACGTTGCAAAGGATGAGCTGGCCAAGGAAGAATTCAAAAGGCTGCTGGCTATGATCAAGGAAAAGATGGACTGGTTGAAGACTTTCGATCAGGGGAGCTTGGAGATGCTGTTCTCCCAAGTAGGTTTGGTTGGCAAGGAAGAAGAGGCTGAAGTGCTGATGCTTGGGCCCGACTCCTCAGATGCTCTCAAGGATCCAACCACTCTCATCGTCGAAGCCAAGGGCAGTATAAATAACTGCATTTTCACTCCACGCTTAACATGCATTGACGATAAGTCTGAGTCTGACACAGAGTCTGTCGAGTCTAAGTCTAGCTCAGAGTCGGAGTTCGTGCCTCTCGGCCCTCCACGTCATAGCTTCTATTTCGAGTTTGAGTCGACTGTACTTGGCAACCCGTTTGGGTTTTATGAAATGAACGATCCTACTTCTGATTATTTTGCTGACTTCTATATAAACTGTGTCGACCTCGACGATGAAGGAACGGACTTTGACGGGAATATTCCGACTGAGTTGCGTTCCCTCATCGAAAGGGAAGACGAAAGGCATGCTTAGCCTCTAAAAGAAGAAGTAATTTCTGTAAACTTGAAAGACGATAGCGACCCCCGTATGATGCAAATTGGTTCTACTTTGTCCCCCGAGGACCGCGCTGCGTTGATCGATCTACTCTAGGAATACTTCGAGGTCTTCGCATGGTCACACCAGGATATGCCTGGCATTGATCCCGAGATCGTACAGCATTGAATTTCGTTAGCACCTGGGGCTATTCCGGTTAAGCAGAAACTCCACAGGATGAGGCCAAACTGGGTTGAGAAGATCAAAGAAGAGGTTACTAAGCAGATTGGCACAGGATTTCTAAGGGTCGCTGAGTATCCGAAGTGGGTCGCCAATATCGTGCCAGTTCCTAAGAAGGATGGGAGGATCTGAGTCTGCGTCAACTTTAGGGACCTGAACAAAGCAAGCCCCAAAGACAGTTTTCCCTTGCCTCACATTGACGTGCTTGTGGACAACACAGCGGGGCATGCCTTGCTCGCTTTTGTTGACGGATCCTCGGGGTACAATCAGATCTTTGTAGCACCAGAAGATCAGGAGAAGACAACGTTCGTCACTGAGTGGGGAACATACTGCTATGTGATGATGCCGTTTAGGCTCAAAAATGCCGGGTGCACTTTTCAGCAAGCACAGACAACCCTGTTGCATGATTTCATCCACAAGATAGTCGAGGTCTATGTGGACGACATGATTGTCAAGGCTAAGAACAAGGAGGATTTCATTCCAGCACTTCGGCAATTTCTAGAACGGCTTCGGAAGTACAACGTGCGCCTTAACCCGCAGAAGTGCACTTTTGGGGTCACAGTAGGCAAGATGTTGGGGTTCTTAATCACGGCAAGAGGGATTGAAGTTGACCCGTCTAAGATCAAGGCTATTCTCGAGATGGAACCACAACGGTCAGAAAAGGGGGTGCGAAGCTTCTTGGGAAAGGTTCAGTTTATCAGCCAGTTCATTGCTAAGTTGACTTTGACTCGTGAGCCGCTGTTTCGATTGCTCAAAAAGGATGTTCGTTTTGAATGGACGGACAAATGTCAAGCTGCTTTCGAGTCAATACAGGAGTATCTGCGAAACCCACTTGTGCTAATGCCGCCTACGCCAGGTCGACCACTGATTCTGTACTTATCGGTCACCCCGACGGCTATGGGATGTCTGCTGGCATAGGAAAGAGACAATGGGGTTGAGAAAGCTATTTATTATCTGAGCAAGAAGATGGTGGGTATCGAGGAGCGCTACACCTCTCTGGAAAAGACGTGTTGGGCACTAGTTTGGGCTACCAAAAAGCTTAGACACTACACTCTAGCCTATTCAGTGAAGCTGATTTCTCGGATGGATCCTATCAAGTATCTGTTCGAGAAGCTGGCGCTCACTCATAAGCTAGCACGTTGGTTGCTTCTGCTGGCTGAGTTCGACCTCCTATATGTTACAAGGAAATCTGTGAAGGGCCGAGCAGTGGCCGAATTCTCGGCTGATCACCCGATTGATGGACCGGAGGATGTGGATTTTACCTTCCCTGACGAGGATGTACTGACGGTGGTTGAGGAGGTGTGGACTCTCTATTTTGATGGAGCAGCGAATCAGAAGGGATTTGGGATCATAGTGCTGCTCATCACCCCTGCCGGTGCTCATATTCCGCTTGCTTTCAAGTTAAACTTCGATGTCACCAACAATCAAGCTGAGTATGAGGCCTGTATCGTCGGAATGGAGGCTGCTATTGCTCTTGGGGTCGAGAAACTTGAAGTAATTGGGGACTCAAACCTGGTGGTCTCTCAAGCTAATGGAGATTGGAAGGTTCGCGAGGAAAAGCTGAAGCCTTATCACCAAGAGTTGGAAGAACTGATTCCTCGTTTCAATAAGGTGACTTTCACCCATATTCCACGCTTGAAGAATCAATTCGCCGACGCCTTGGCGACTTTGGCTTCAATGATCGAACTTCCGGTAGGAGTCAGGTTGCGACCGATTGTGATTGAACAGAGGGACTTGCTCGCCTATGAGTATATCAACGCCATTGATGATGTCGATGATGGCCTACCCTGGTACCATGACATTTGGAATTTCGTGGAGCGCGGGGAGTTCCCTGCTGGGGCTACTAGGAAAGATTTGAGTCGCTTTGCAACGTTTGGCCGCCCAATACATTATTTGTGGAGGGAAACTCTACCGAAAGTCTCACTGTGGAATGCATAAGCTGTGTGTCAATGGAGTTGAAGCGACAAGGATCATGGAGGAGATTCACGAGGGGGTCTGCAGTCCACACATGAGTGGTGTTATGCTTGCCAGGAAGATCCTCAGGCAGGGTTACTACTGGTCAACTATGGAATCTCAATGCATCGACTATGTGCGGCGCTGTTACAAGTGTCAAATCCATGCCAATCTACAGCATGTTCCAGCGTCTAAGTTGTATGGCATGACCTTGCCTTGGCCTTTCTCGGTATGGGGCATTGATGTTATTGGCATGATCCTACCGTCTGCTTCGAATGGTCACAAGTTCATACTGGTAGCAACAGATTACTTCACTAAGTGGGTCGAGGCTGAGTCCTACAAAACCTTGACAACGGTTCAAGTTGCCCAGTTCATCAGAAAGAACATCATCTACCGGTACGGCGTCCCTCTGGCTTTCGTGTCCGATAACGAAAGTCATTTCAAAGGAAGGGTTCTGGAGCTTTTTGAAAAGTTCGGAATCGAGATCCATCATTCTACCACCTACCGTCCACAGACAAATGGAGCAGTCGAGGCCGCAAACAAGAATGTCGAGACGATTATCAAGAAGACTGCCGAGTCTGCGAGGGATTGGCATGAACAGCTACCGTTGGCACTGTGGGCATACCGAACGTCGAGCCGCACTTCCACTGGTGCAACTCTGTTTTCTTTGGTATTTGGGATGGAGGCAGTACTTCCCATTGAGTTGGAGGTTCCGTCTCTAAGCGTCATGGCTGAAAGCGGTCTTGAGGAGTCTGAATGGCTGAGTGGAAGGTTTGTAGAGCCTTTGCTGTTCGACGAGAGGAGGCTTCGTGCCCTGTATTATGTTCAAGGGTATCAGCGTCGAATCGCCCGTGCGTTTGACAAGAAGGTGAAGTCCAGGGGCTTAGTCGAAGGAGATATGGTTACAAAGGAGATCCGGGCCCCAGTGTTTGATGTCCGCGGGAAGTTCCGACCAAAGCGTTCAGGGCCTTACATTATTAAGACTATCCTGTCGGGAGGCGCTGCCAAGCTCATCGACCTCGACGGCAACGAATTCAGTACCCTAGTCAACCTGGATCAACTCAAACGCTTCTATCCCTGAGAGATACTCGTTGGACTGAAAATCACAAGGGTGGACGGTGCCAAGCAAAAGTTAGAGCAAGTTTGCTAGACCGAAAACCTAAGGAGGCGGTCTAGGCAAAAATAAATAGGCAAAAGTCGAAAGCTCGCTAGACCGAAAACCTGAGAAGGCGGTTCTAGGCAAAAGTTAGAGCGTAAAAGGGGAGGTAAAATACCCGAGCGAACCTTGGCCTGAACTACGTTCTGACCTGATTCCCTGAAAAGGGATACGTAGGCAGTCTCACCTTGAGACCCGGTCACATTCTATCAACTTGATCCATAGTTGAACATTTTGGAACCCACATCAAAGGTCGAACGGAAGTCAGGGACAAGTCAACATGCTATCAGAGAATCAGAAAGGGGGAAACCCTTCATCTTTCAATTTTATTGCAAATTACTATTTCTAATACATAAGCTGAGCATGAAACCTTAAAACAGTTGAAGCATAAAAAACAAAACAAAATGCTTGAGAAGCCTAATGGCTCACAGCTTATTCTAAGTACAGCAAAATGGTCCGGGTCAGTCGATGTTTTCTCTTGCATGCACATCTGCTCTCAACCATTGTTTATAGCTATTCCTCAGCCTTGTAGTGAAATTCGGTGCCTCTCCCTGGAACGTTTTGAAGCCCCAACGCCTCCTGTAGCCATTGAGAGTTTGTGCATTGAAATTGGGAACTCAGAAATCCCTAGTGGTAATATGGTTGTTTCCTTGTGAGATTCCCAGCTGGCGAAGGATACGACCAGGAATGTAGAATGTGAAGCTGGTCAGCCCTGCGATCACCACCCTGTCAAAACCATCAGAGTGCAGAGTCATGGTGGGAAGTTCCAGCCAGGGACACCTCCAGACTATCTCGTCAGGCTGAACATGTCGCAGGAATTCATACCATTCCTCCAGATCCATGTCTGGATATCTCATTCCCCTTTGGTGGATCCGCTTTGGAAACTGGTTCCAGCCATGTACAGGAGGGTGCAGCAGCCCAAGTTTGTCACATAACCACAGCTGCATGAGTGGAAAGACAAGTAAGAAGCCATGCAAAAAGCCTAAGCGTTAAAACAAGTGAGAAGCCCAGAAATAGCCTAAAGCCGAGAGTCGAGGTAAAAAGAGAAAGTGTGAAAACCTGAAAAAGGTGAGCTGTGTGAGTTTTACTTGTAGCAGGAGCGGGCTTCCTCCGAAAGTGTTCGCCTGACCTGTGTAGACAAAGTCCAGACCTGTGAGTGTCTCCGCCAAAACCAAAGGGATCACATTCTTCCGGTCCGCCATCTGAAGAAGCACGCTCATCAACAAGGGCCTGACCCGGCCATCAGGAGGAACAAGCAGGTATGCAGCGAGCAAACAGATCACCAGTGCGAAACGGCGCCGGGCCTACACGGCCATGTCCTCCAAGTCACCGTCAGGGTTGTACCGCTCGATCAGCCGCATAACATTGAGTTTGCCACCCTCGACGAGAGTATACACCAGGCCCCTGGAAATTTCGAATACAGTCTCCAACAGGTTGGGCATGCTCACCTGGTATGGTGGAACAACGAGCGTAGCAGACACGAAGTTTTGAAGATATGCTTGGAACTCTTCGACGATCGGACATATCTCGTTGTCGCCGAAATGAAAGACGTGGACGTCAGGGTCCCAAAACTGGAGTGCAACCCGAAGGAGGGCAGGGCGGAGCGGCACATGTCGCAGGTATCGAAACGAGGCGTGGCCGTGGTATTGGAAGTTCAGCCAATCAATACCCAAAAATTGTGTAAGCCATGGCCTGAGTAGAGTTGGCAGGGGATTCTCCATTTGAAAGGCTACTGGATTTTGAGTGAAAATGACGAGTAATCAGTTGTAGAGACAACAGTGTATTCACGCCTCTCTTTATAGGCCACATTGTGCATTATTTGCCCATGCTGCATGCCAAACCAAGAGCTACCTTCCAAGACCCATGCAGGAGGGTACTTTGCCTCATGAATATTACAGAAACCGTGTTCAAACCGCGTGGGGCCGAAAACAAGGATGCCAAGAAAAAGGACAGTTGGTCAGACAAGTGGATCTGGAGCGTGTTTTAACGGCGCATGCCACTCATTCACAGGCGTGCGCATGTGACCTTATCCACTGGCGTGCCACGCTCAACACTGGCGCACGCCAGTGAGACCTACATCAGATACCAGTTAGCAACAGCTACTGTTGTCGGCGTCCGTTTCCAATTCCAGGCTTTGTTTTGCCAAATCGTCGATTCATACAAGTCATGAATGGTATCTGGGACCATGGCGAACCATCGGACCTTGAGCGTCACGCTTAATGAAGATTTTGGATCTCCAGCGGTCCATGTCCTGCTAAAATGGGGGACACGGAGGGTCAAAATCCATTTCGGGAACTTGTGCCAAGTTTTGTCATGCCATACATGTTACATGAGTCTAATGTGACTGTGTGGGGGTGTCGGTTTCAGTCCGGGCCTATAATTGAGTTATCTTTTGCATTTTATACCCGTTTTTGTGGTATTTTCCCTTATTTTTGGTGTTTCGCCCATGTCGTGGTGTTTTCCTCAAATCCGTCGGTTCGTACAACTCATCGTGTGTTATTTTGGCCATACAGAAGTGTCAGTTTCCCCTTCTGAGGAGAATTTAGAGTTTTGGTTCATTAACGCCCAAAATTTCATTATTTTCTCCGTATCCTAAGGATACGTGTTGTGTCCTGGGCTTTTCTACCCTTTTCTTTCGAGCTCGGTCAGTCCTGTGCACATATAAGCTTAGTTAGTCAACTTAGGTCAATTGTCAATGCATGTTGGGTGTTAATGGAGGGTTTATTCTCTTCCTTTGCCAACTTTATCAAAAGGAACTTAATAAATGGAAAATGCAGTCATTCGATATCATCCTGAAGCAGAATATCTCAAGTAACAAAAGTACCCATGTCTGAAACGGCACGCCGGCCCAAGAAAGCAAAATCAAAGTATATGGGGCACATCCGCCCAGAAACCCAAGGCACACAGGCCTCACCTCAAAATCAAAGTGCTGAAATATCAAAGTACCAGTGTATCAAGTATCATAGTCAAGGTAGACAGTAAAGTAACTGAGGCTCAGTGATAGCCCTCAGTCATCAAAATCCTCGGGGTCGACGCTGTCGTTGTCACTATCCTCCTCAATCACCTCCGCCGTAGCCAGGTCCCCTGGAGTGAATCGAAACCTCAGATCACTGGCAGAGTCAGAGCCGCTGCTGAGGGATGCTAGCTCCTCTCCTTCTTCTTCCTCCTCTTCCTCTTGCCTCCTCTTCTTTGAGGGCCCTTCAGGCAATTTCTTCTCCGTGGTCCTCTTCCTTAGTACCCTGCGAAACTGCTCCGCCTCACTAGCTGGAGTGATCACCACACCTCTGGCCTCAGGCTGTGTAGAACTCGTCCGGCGCTGAGCTGCAGCAGGTGCCTTGCCTTTGCCCTTCTGTGGGGCAGCCTTCGCTTTTTTCCTCCTAGGAGCCGCCCTAGCGCGTCCCTGCATTGTCAATTCATTTCAAACATCTCAATATACATATTGTGCATAGATTGTATGTTGAATATTGAAACAGGAAATAAGAGCAGGTATATTCAGAAAAGCATTGTATCAAACATGCTCAGTCTATCTAAAGTGTACCTGAAGCTGTATAGCAGGAGTCGGAACAGCCGGAGGGTAGTGCAGCTGCAAGGGAGTACCACCCGCTATCCTGTGAAACGCTTTCTCCATTGCAAGCATCAGGCGAACGGCCTCCCGCACCCACTCAAGCGGCACCTGTAATTTGTTCCGAAATCAAAGTCAAGACACAGTTGGGATACAATACAAATATAGGTACGAAGGAGCAAGTAAAACTGAATGTATTGGATACCGGCCCCGTGATCTCTGCAGGCTCAGTCCTAGAAGGCTCAAATCGGACCTCTGCAGCCTCTCCCTGCGCATCCCTCAAAGCCCCGTCGCCTGTGCATACACATTTCTCTCCCAAGGCGCGATGACCTGCCTCTCTGGCCCTGCCTCTCCTGTCTAGCCTTTGCAGCTTCCTTCAGAACAGCCATGACCTCTCTCACCCCAAGTGGCTCCATCAAATGCTGCCTCCGGTACATGGCGTAGTCCTGCCTGGGCCTCGTAAAGGTAGAAGCCGCCTGTGGCACTGTGAAGCGCTGAAGCTCAGCCAGTGTGTACCTAGCCGTGTGTGAGGCATGTCTTGGAAGCGGTCCAGGAACCAGAAACTCCTCCAACTCAAGCGACTGGCACGTCACCCGGTCACCCAGGTACCACTGCCACCCGAAAGCTGACTCTAGCAGTACTCGGCTCGCCGTCACGGCCCTGCTCATCGCCACATACTCAGGCTCCGGCTCTGCGCTGGTCCACGGATCCCAATCCACTTGTGGCACAAGTTAAAACAGTCGAAATAAAAGATATCAGCAACAACATTAAAGCAGCTAAAAGGGAAGATCATTCAAGGAATTGTTGTGATACCTGTATACTCGACAGCTCGTCAGGATAGAGCCGGAAATCCATCAAAGTCTTCTTTGATTTCTTCGTGCTGCCACGCAAAGGCCCCCAGATCCTCGCACGAGCTAGCATATTCAGGTCAGGGCACTTGTTCTCCGGAGGGAACATCTTCAGCACCTCGTAAGCCCACAACTGCAAGGTTAAAACAGGCAAGGCATCAGAATACGGCAGGACATAATGCAAATGAAAGTACAAGTATAAAATGGAAGTGGAATTATGCAAGTTGCTTGTTACCTCCCATATCCTCCAGTAACCAGCAGGTGCCCTCGCCTCTCGCGAGAACTCTCCCATGAACGCATAACAGGTACCCAAAGCCGCTCCTCCCCAATCAAAACAAGAAGCCGTACGTAGGTCGCGGAGAGCCGGCAGGTAAGACAGGTGCACCGTGGACCGCTTGTTTGGGTACAGTGTAGCCCCGAACAAGTACAACAAATAGGCTCTGGCCATCTGTGCCTCCTCCAGCTCTGAAGTGGGTATCCACCCCTCCACATACCTCGCAAACTGCTCGTGGGGAACCATTTCCGCTCTACCAGTGGGTACCTGACCCAGAAACCACTCTAGTGCTGCTGTGTCATTGTGAATCCCAGAGTCAAAAGTTATCGGGTCTCCTCCTACCCTCAGTCTTGTGATGGCTGCAAAGTCCGTCAGTGTCACTGTCATCTCCCCAACCGGGAAGTGGAAGGAGTTGGACGTATCCCACCACCTCTCCGCAAGGGCTGTCAATAGAGTGTGGTCACTCTTCACCACTACCAGCGTCCGTATGAATGGACCAAACCCCGCCTTGTCCACCAACTCTCTCACTCTCTCGGGCAAGTCAATGTACAGCTCGTATGAGGCTGCTGGCCCGCCATGCCCTCGAGAACTAGCCACCCCTCTCTGCACGCAACAAACAAACACAACAAGGGAAATACATCAATTATGTGTAGTCGAATCAAGCTACAATCTATTCTATCAATCGAATCAAGCTACAATCTGTTCTATCAGTCGAATCAAGCTACAATTTATTCAAGCAGTCGAATCAAGCTACAATTTATTCAAGCAATCGAATCAAGCTACAATCTATTCCATCGGTCGAATCAAGCCATAGGTCGAATCAAGCTATAAGTCGAATCAAGCTGCAGTCGAATCAAGCTATAGGTCGAATCGAGTTATAAGTCGAATCGAGCTGTAGTCGAGTCAAGTTATGTCGAGTATTCTAATCAATCAAGATAGGGGCAACCTACAGTCGATCACTATTTTCAGGCATTTCATGGTCAAGTCGAGCTATTGAGTTATCAGAGCATTCTTTCAAGTCAATCCAAATCAACGGTTGAGGGTATTCTCAACTAAGTCAAAGTTCTACAAATAGTCAAGTCAAGTTCTATAACACCAACAGCAGGCTTTACAGGATACTCAATTCAAGTTAAGGAATGTGAGGCCGTATATTCAAGTGCAAAAAGGAAAAGGTTTTACGAGTTATACCTGCTCCCAACCAACAGATATGTGATAGTGTGGGTCTCTCAGCACCAGCTCGTCGTCATAGCTGTCCTGAGAAGGCTCGTAGATGTCAATGCCAGAAGGAACAAACAAGTGCGCCTCGGGAGGAATGTATGTCTCCGGTGTGAACTGCGCTCTGGTGCGCCCCAGTAGAGTCTTGGCCTGTGCCACGGCACACTCCATCACCCACACCATCTCCTCCCGATCCCTCTCAGCCGCCTCGGTCTCTCGCTCGAAATCCCCCTGTTCCCTTGCAGCAGCCTCCTGCTCCCATATCAGCCTCTCCTGCTCGTTCCAGCGAGCTATCTCCGCCAACCTCTCCTCTCGAGCTTTCTCTACCACCTCTACCACATGGGGTGCCTCCCTCATCAGCTGGGCGAGCCTGTCAGGGCCAACATACTCCGCCAGTGCACTACTCATAATGGGCTCGTGGCTCGACGACCCCAGGGGCGGCATGAACTCCACCCGCTCTATATGATCTGACCTAGCTACTGGTGCACTCTCATCCTCAACCATCGGAGCCTTCCCGCTCGCCGGATCCCTCGGCGGTTGCTCTGCATCATCACCACCACTGCCTCCACTGCCACTGCCGCCGGCCCCAGCTGAGCCCAAACCAGTCACCACCGAACTTGTCACGCTGCTCCGTGGGTCCATTTGACTCACCCGTGGGCCCACTAGTCCAGAATCAACTGGCGCACGCCTCAGATCTACCGGCACACGCCGATCGGTGCCATCACCTACCTCTGTTGCATGGCCGCCATTACCATCGCCCTCACTCGGGGTTTTTGCACCAGGGCCAGACGAAGCTCCGACCATCGTTTGATCGTCGATTTCATGCCCCATGACCTCGGTTTCCTTCCCTGGCCGAGTCACTTCAACGCCACCTCTGTCACCACCGCTTCCACCGCCTGATTCTGCCATGGGGGGATGAGGGTGTTTTGTGTTTTGGTTGAAATCAAGTGGAAAGTGGAGAGGGATTGTTGAAGAGAAGAAAGAAGAGTTTTATGGAGTTTGAAACTGCTGCACAGTGGTTTCTGCACCGTCTCAGAAGTTTATAAAACGTGGGGGAGTCTCGGGCCGGGTTCTGGGATGGATCCAGGATTGGGTGTTACAACCCACTGGCGCACGACGCAAATTCACTGGCGCGCGCCAGTATATTTTGGGCCTAAGGCCCAAATTGCATCTCTGGATCGGAACTCCTTCAAAGTCGAGGCCCGGGGTCATTGGAACGTGTTATCTCTCCTGGATAGTGGTTCCCCAAGCAGAATCCGTCCAATTTCAAATCAACGACGATCCATCCATCCAATTTCAAATCAACGACGATCTATCCGTCCAATTTTAGATCAACGACGATCTATCCGTCAAATTTTAGATCAACGACGATCCATCTGTCCAATTTCACATCAACGACGATCCATCCGTCCAATTTCACATCAACGACGATCCATCCGTCCAATTTCAGATCAACGACAATCCATCCGTCCAATTTCAGATCAACGACGATCCATCCGTCCAATTTCAAATCAACGACGATCCATCCGTCCAATTTCAGATCAACGACGATCCATCCGTCCAATTTTAGGTCAACGATGATCTATCCGTCCAATTTCACATCAACGATGATCTATCCATCCAATTTCAAATCAACGACGATCTATCCGTCCAATTTCAAATCAACGACGATCTATCCGTCCAATTTCAAATCAACGGCGATCTATTCGTCCAATGTCAAATCAACGACGATCTATCTGTACAATGTCAAATCAATCGGCTTCAAAGGTCAAATTCCCCCCCGACGAGTCCGCCTCCCGTCTGAAGTCAAATCAACGACGGTCTGCCCGTCCAGTTTCAAGTCAAACAAGCAAATGCAGGTTGCTTTCAAAGGAATATTCCCCAGGGGAGTTCGAATTTAAAATCAACCGGCGGCCTACCCGACAATCTCTTATTTCCCCAGCAGATAGCCATTCCTTATCAACGACGATCTGTTCGTCCAATCTCAAAGTTCAACAAGCGGCGATCTATCTGACCGCTCAATTCATCAGGTTCCTTAAAGTTTTGTACTTTCGTTGGCTCGTATGATTCTGTTCTGGATGGCCTAAAGGGGGTGTCTAGAAAACCTTTGACATTACTTGTACCAAAGCGATGGTATTCCAAGTGCTGTCAAAGGGGGGCTACTGTAGACACCCTATTCTGGACTGACTAGATTAGTTTATATATGGTCTTTGATTCCCCAATGATGATTAAAGGTCGAGAACATCCAAGGTTGATGGTGTGTTTGAGCTCTGCGCATTTCGAACCTCATTCAAATCCTTTCAAAACCCTTTTCAAATCCTTCGAGCCAGAACCAAATGGCCCCAGCAAATCCCTGCTTCGGCACGCCAGTGATTGGCTGACGCACGCTGGTGCATTGCCACATGTCAGTCATCAAGCATAAAGCATATTCTAGTAGCGCACGCCACCCCTTCACTGGTGCATTGCTACAGCCTGCTGATGATTGTTTCGTCCAGAGCTGCTCCCTGCTCCCCCACAAAGCCCCTCAAGGCAAGTCCCATGCATTAAATGCATGGGAGGCTCCCTCTTTCTTGGCACCCAAACAATCCCTTATACCCAACTGATCTCAGCCAATTCACTGGCCTATTTATACCTGTGGGCAGCATGCCCTGGAATTTCCGGATTCCAAAATGCACGGGCCCGTAATCGAGGGAGCGCGAGCAGAGAAGCAAGCGCTCGCAAAAACACAGAGTCGCCACCTGGGTTGAAGGTCCGACACCCAAGGAACCGTATTTCGAAGCACCTGCTGCGCTATTTTGATTTGAAAAAGTGAAGGAACCAGTCCGTCATAACCAAATCTGGGTTCGGGAGCCAGGTTACGAGGGGGGAAGGTTTTTAAGGCACCCCTCTCGCCCAATCCGGAGATCGGTCTCTACTTAGGCATTTTGTGAAAATGTTGTGATTCGTTTTCTTCTTGAACCAATTTTAAGCCAATTAGGGCGGGGAAACAGTTAATCGGGGATCAAAACTGTAACACGATTTGCAAGATGTAATATAAACATGGTATGGATGGATCAAATAATGGAAATAGGATAAAATCCAACCCCCTGATGAGAAACAAACCAAACAGCAAATGGAATGGGTGTATCACACATGACAGCCACCTTTGCTTGCATGGATCAACGTGCATGCAAAGCGAACTATCGCACGACACACTCACTCACTCGCGCGAGGGTCTTGTTTCACCACAGGTTGAATTTTAATCCTCTTCTGGGCTCTGGAAGGACCAGTGCACACCCAGGAGGCAAACCAAGCAGTTTATATTGACTGAAAGTAAATAATTATTATAAATTATTACAAACAGGAGCCAAATTAATTGAATTGCAACCCCTAAATAGTGGGGGTGTTAAAACAGAGGCCAAGGGGCAAGCTGCTCATGCAAGGGCAACTGCTGGAATCAGGAGGAGTGTTGCGCGAGACACTAAGTCCCTTGCGCAAGAGTCCTGACTGGACTTCCAGGAATTGCTTTGCATGCTCTGGGCTCTGATACATATCCAGAAGCAACCCAGAAGCATTCCAACCAAATAAATAAGCACAGAAAGTTAAGCTATGTGTTTTAACATGCAAAACAGTGAGCTAAAAGCTTATCATATTTTAAAACAAGTAATAACATGACAAAACAAGAAAAACCAGCATCCCTAAACCCCACGAGGACTGTCGCGTGAGATAGTGAACGGTCGCGCGTGCGTATAAGTCACTCGCGCGAGGGTATGCTTGAACCAGTTTCTTGTAACTCTGCTGACTTTAAGTCCAGAACTGGTATTAATTACCAATCCTGGCCCTGACAGCCCCCCTCGGGGATCAAAACAGTAAGCAGAAAAGGTGTTTATACCTTGGCTTGAAAGGTTTTGGAAAGGATTGAGCAAGGTTGAGAAGCTTGTGATGGAAAATGAAGTGAGGAAATGTATGAAAAGTGAGCTAGGGTTGAGAGCCTTTGTGCTTGCAAGAGTTCTCAATCTCCTAAACTTTTTTAAAGTTAGTGATTTTGTGGCCCTTGTAAAGAAAGACAAAGGGGGGGTATTTATAGGAGGAGCCAAGGGCCAAAGGTGGTGGCAAACACCCCCTTAGGACCAAACTTGGTGGCTAAGCTTGGTGGAAAAGGTGATGGGGAGAGGTTATGAGGGTGGAGAACCCAAAGCCTGCACTGCCACGGGCCTGTGGAGAAAAACGGGGTTCAAATAGCCCTGTAGGCCCCCAGGTAAGCAACCAACTGGCTGAAAAAGGTGAGAGTGACTGGAGAGGACCGTCGTGCGAGACGCTGAGAGTGTCGCGCGAGGGTGCCACCTGTCGCTCGTGGGTCAACAGTCAAACATTTGACTTTGACCACACCTGGACAAGGAACACACTCGCGCGAGACAGTCACATACTCGCGCGATGGTCAAATCCAGACCCAGGGTTGACTGATTTTCTATTTTCTTTTAAATGGTTTAAAGGGTTCAAAGGGGTTCAAAGGGAGTTCCGCACACACCGAGCCCAATCCTTTCCAACCTTAAGACAGCTTTTTGATCTAGTTCATCATCGGGGAAACAAGAAACCGTAAAACTAATCTGGAAGCCCAGATTGGGGTGTCTACAGTAGCCCCTCTTTGACGGCGCTTGGAGCACCATTGACTTGGTACAAGTACCGTCAAAGAATTCTAGACACCCTCAAGGCAATCTAGAGCAGAGCATAGTAAAGTAGACAAGCATACTTACAGAACCTGATTGGTTGAATGGACGGACGGACCGTCGCTAGGGATGGAAGTAGAAGTGGACAATTGCATCGTCGCTTGTTGATCGAATTTGGACAGGGCAGGCTGTCGCTACAAATGTGGATGGGACATGCCGTCATTGTTGGGGATCAAGCTATCCTCGGCACAAAGTATTCCAACAAACATGGGTAGGTCGTGTCAGGCAGGTTGAATTCCATCTGTTGGGAATCAGAGCCAATCTCCTTATCAAAGACCATCCGAGACAGAGCAATAAGCCTGTTGGAAGATGCACTTGCGGCTAGACTGAGGGTGATTGTCGTTCGGGACAGGCCAAGACGGACTCTCCTGGGGAACAATCAGTTGTGGATGAATGGACCATTGGGACAATATCTGATCGTCGTTGTGGATTGGATGGACGATGTGCTAATCGCCATTGATGAATTTGACAGGACTGGCTGCCATGAAGGCGGATGGAGAGATCAATGTGCTGATTGATCAAACCGTTGAGGAACTTTGACAGGACCGGCTGTCGTTGAAACGGCTCCGCAGGATAGCATCCTTTGGTTTACGAACCGAGAATTGGACAGGAGAGATTTCCATCGCATCCGCTGACCAATGATAACAAAACCGCAGAAGATCGCATCGCATCCTTCGGCAAACAAATCGAGAGTTAGGGAGATTTCCATCGCATCCGCTAACCAATGAGAACAAGACCGCAGGAGATTGCATCGCATCCTTCGGCACACCAAATCATATGACGGCAACCACGCTGGCCATCTTCCTGCTTTCAACATTTAATGTACACAATATGCAATGATGTGTACGAAATTGAAAATGCAGATGCAAGCTAAGGGCGGCTCCTAGGAGGATAACGATGCCTAAAGACTACCACTGAGCCTCATTATTGTATTGTCTGTTACTTTTGAGATGCGCACCCAGATAGAGAGACATTGAACGGGCTGACATGCCCCAGTTGATGAATTTGGGCTTGTGTGCCCTCTCTTTGATGCTTGGGCAGACGTGCCAAATAGATATGCTTTGCTTGGCCTTGGGCTGACGTGCCTTTGCTGTTCATGAGATTTCCACAGCTTGTGGATTAGGGGAGCTAGGGTAGCAATGTAACATTTGCGTTTTTCAATTTGTTGATAAAAACTAACCACTAATATCCAATTTGCATTGACAAGTGACCTGAATTGACACAGAGACATGCTCACATGTGCACAGACTTGCCTAGCTTGAACGAAAAGGGAGAAAGAGCCCCAGGATACAATGCGAACCCTTAGACACATGGAATACAATGAAATTTTGGGCATTAAGCAGCCAAAACTCACAACATTCCTTAGATAGGTGAAATTGACACTTATGAAAGTGCAATATGAAAGTGCAAAAGGTGCAAAGACCTGTGCAAACGAGATCGAGAAAAGCATCCCGATACGACATTTGATTGAAAAACTAGAAAAATGTCGCAAAGACAGACATAAGACGCAGATGATGACTCGTATAGGCCCGGACTAAAACCGACACCCCCGTGCAGTCACATTAAGTCCATATGACTTGCATGGTATGACAAGACTTGGCAAAAGCCCCTGGAACGACATTCGAGGGCAGTAGGAGGCTACCGCTGGAATTGAAAGAGCACGCACAGGACTGAAACCAACGTGAATCATTTTGAACAAACGCGCGTGGCTATAAGCTAGCAAGTGAGGCTGCAGCTGCTCATACCAGACCTCGCTGAACTTAGAATAAACTGTGAGCCATTAGGCTTCTAGTATTTCGTTCTGTTTTTGATGCTTCAAATATTTTAAGACGTATGCTCAGCCCGTAATAGAAATAGCAATTTTGCAATAAAATTGAAAGATATAGGTTTTCCCCCTTCTGGTTCCTCCAATGCAGCTTGATCTCGATCTTCGATCCTTTTTGACCTTTGATATGTACCAAAACGTCAACCATGGATCTAATTGATAGATTGTGACTGAGTCTTGAAGAGAGACTGCCTACGTATCCCATGCTAGGGAATCAGGTCCAAACGTAGTTCGGGCCAAGGTTCACTCGTGTGTTTACCTCTCCTTTTGCGCTCTAACTTTCGCCTAGTACCGCCCATTCGGGTCTTCGATCTAGCGAGCTTTCAAATATTGCCTATTACTTTTGCCTAGACTCCTTTCATAGGGTTTCGGTCTAGCAGGCTGCTCTAACTTTTGCTTGGAACTGCCCACCCTTGGGGTTTTCAGCCCAACGAGCTTCTCTCAGGGAAAAGTAACTTTTGAATTGATCCAGGTTGACCAATGTATTGAATTTGTTGCCATTGAGGTCGAAAACCGTTGGTCGCAGCCCCAGATAAAATGGCTTTGATGACGCAGAGTCAAAAGTGCTTCGGTCGGAAATGTCTTGCTCCAGACCATTTTGTACACTTTCTCATTGGTACTCAGCGGAACACCACTGTTGTTGCTTTTGAACATGGTACGAGGCTTGGAGCCTTCTGCTTCTGTTTTCTACAATGGGACCAAGTAGCAGGGGATTTGATACTTCTTTAACTTAGGATCAACACTAGGCGTGACTTGATGAGACCACGCTAAGATGTCGATGCTCGTCTAACCGGGTGCAATGCTCCTCTGGGCAGTGCTTGGACCAATTTTGAACCTTTTGGGAGGTTATACTTGTCTTTCAAGTTTATTGAAAATTACTTCTTCTTTTAATAGGCTGAGCACGCCTTTCATCTTCCCTGTCGGCGAGGGAACACATTTCCTTGGGGATGATCCCATCAAAATCTATCCCTTCATCGTCAAGGTCGACACAGTGTATTCAAAAGCGAGCGAAGTAAGCAGAATAATGCATATCATAAAAACCCACGAGGTTTACCAAGTACAGCAGACTCAAAACTTGAAATACAAGCTATGACGTGGAGGGCCAAGAGGCACGAACTCCGACTCAGAGCTAGACTTTAGACAAACACAAAAGACTCTGTGTCAGACTCAGACATATTGCCAATGCAAACTAGACGCGGTTTTGAAAATGCAACTATTAAGAAGCTACCCATAGCTTCCATAAAAAGAGGTAGGATCCAGCGGATGTCAGGCCCAAGCAACAGCACTTCGGCTTCTTCAGTTTCTTCAGCTTCTTCAACCAAACCTACTCGATGCTCCTTTGATCAATGGACCTCAGCTAGTCAATCTTCTCATTTATAAGCCCCTCATCCCTATCAAACCAGATATCAGTAGTGAAAATCTCAATTGCCAAACCTACTGCCATCATGTTAACCTCCGGCTCGGACGGGATAGATACGATGGGTTTGGGTTGATTTGCTGGGACGATATAGTGGCTAGGATTGAATATGGTGGAGCTAGGATTGATTTGAGTGGAGGCGATAGATATCTGACCAACCAGAGGGTTGGTAACGATGTTGGGTTTTGGGGGAACTTGAACCGTGCCATCATCAATAAGATATTGAATCTCATGTCGAAGACGATAGCACTTGTCAGTTGGATGACCAGGCATTTGGTGGAAGGCACAGAAGAGATTAGGGTTGTAACCGGTAGGTAAGACTTTGGGTGGGGAAGTTGGGGCCAAAGGTTTGAGATGCCTAGACTTGACAAGTTTCTCTATCACTGCGGACAGAGGTGTCTCGAAGATAGAGAAACTCCGAGGTTGGGTTCGGGCCCGGTAGCTTTGGGCGTTTTGAACCTGATTGACATCGGCTGTATGATTAGGGGAAGCAGCAGCATTATCCCCACTTGTAGCCGTGCTGGCGTAATTGCTACTGCCAAACAGTGCACTACTGTTTCCAGAGTAAGCCTTCGACTTTGGTTTCTGAGGATTGGAAGAAGAGGACTCCCCTCTTGGCAAGATTCCACTTTGTAGCGCATCCTCGATGGCCAAGCTAGCGTCGAAGAAGGTTTCAAAGTTGGCGGATGCTTGAGCAAGCACCAGGTGCCTAGCATAGTCCGGCTGGAGATTGCGGGAGATGATGCGGAGTTGGTCCCTCTCGCTCGAGCGCTCAGTCATTAGAGCGGCTTTGGCTCTCCACCTTTTAACAAAATCCGCAAAGGACTCCTTAGCTTCCATTTTCGTGGATTCTAACTCCCGAGTAGTCATCTTGAACTTAGAGTTGTAGTTGTATTGAGCGATGAAGGCAGCCCCAATGTCTTCCCAAGTTCTTCTTTTGGAGATGTCGAGCGACAGAAACCAATGGAAGGCAGGCCTAGAGAGAGTTTGAGGGAAGAGCTGAGACATGGCCTCACTTTCTACTTTGAGTAGCTTCATAGCAGCATGATAGCCATAGAGATGAGTCTTGGGATCACCGCTCCCATCGAACTTGACCAAGTCAGGCATTTTGAATTTGTCTGGCAGTTTAGCATTAGGGTACAGGCAGAGACGATCCAAATCAATCCCTCCTGCACTGATCTTCCCAGATTTTGAGACAGCCTCTTCTAGCTTAGCCATCTTAGCCATAAGAGCTACCATATCAGGATTCAAAACAGGCCTACCACCTGTCGAATCTGGCTTTGCAACAGGTGCGTGAACCTCCCTAGGGTTGGGCTGAACAATGAGACGCCCCTCGTGATTCGGATCTGGGACCATGACAGGCTGCTCCTGGTCGTCCTCATCGTCCTCGCCTTCCTCTTCGAGTGGAGGTGGAAGACGAGTGTTGATAAGGTCATTGAGACGGGTGATGTTAGCATCGGTCTGGATGGCCCTCTGTTGCATGGTGGTAATGCTGTTCTGAAGGTTCATGAGCATGGTCTCTAGACTGAGCGGTTGATCTACCATGACTTGTGTCTCGAAGGTGCTTGATGCAGAAGATGGGGAAGCTGGCTGCGTGGCTTTTTGCAAAAGCGACGGCGAACCCGACTGTAGGGCGGCCAACAATGAACTTGGAGAAGCCTCCATTGCAACTGACTGAGTTTCGAGCCTGACAAGTCTTCGAATTGGATTCTGAAGACGTTCCTAAGTAGGTTTGGCTCTTCCTTTCGCTACTCTCTTGCTCGGTGCAATGGCTATGAACTAGACAGTAAAATAAGTGGAAGCTCAGTGGCGTTCTTGCAGCACTAGAATGCAATGTACACGTTGTTGTCGGTGTCAACCTTAGACTTTAGAACTACAGACGAGTCTGTCTCATGATGTTCAGATGCTGCCAAAAATCCTCAGATTTCTTTTCGAGGGTGTATCCTTTGAATAGATCAAGCTGATCCTAAGAGATGTCAAAACAGACTAAGTCTTCGACTAGTCCCTTTTGAAGATTCGACTTTGAACTTGGAACAACTCGGTATTGATGGCGTGACACCTTTATCGGGGTGGCTTCAGCGACAACGCGCGTTAGCCGGGCGGTGTACGTGCTTAGCACGATAACCAAAATGACATCAATATCACGACATCAACACTTTGTGGTTCCTTATTTTCAGCTGAATCCTCAATCGGGCATGAGCCGAGGACTTAATAAGGTTTGATTTCTCAAAGTCTCGCTAATCTAAGGACTTGAAAAATTGACAACATGCACCATCGAGATGCACGACTCTTCATCGGGTCTAGCAGCGTCCAAATTAGCATAAGACAGACTCGAAAGCGAGAGACAACCTAGAAGCCGCCCTAAACATGCTCCTATGCAAAATGACGTGTACGTATTTACAGTTCCAGAGACGAGTTTGCCTCATGAATTTCAGACGTTACCAGAATCCTCAGAATTCTTTTCGGCGATGTGTCCTTGAGTAGATCGACAGATCTTAAAAGATGTCAAAATAGACTAAATCTTCGTCTAGTCCATTTTGAAGATTCAACTTTGAATTAGAAACAACTTGGCATTGATGACATGGCACCTTAACCTTGAACAACGAGGTGTATAGTGACAACGCACTTCAACCTGGGAGGCGCCAGTGACACGGCATCAATACTTTGTTGTTCTTTATTGTCGGTTGAATCCTTAATCGGGCATGAGTCAAGGATTTAGTAAATTTTGATTTCTCAAAGTCTCGCAGATCTAAGGACTTTGCGATTGATAACGAACATTCGACAGAATGAACGATTCCTCATCGGGTCCAACAATGTCTTAGATAGCATAAGACATACTCGAAAGAAAGAACTGCCCTGAGCATGCTCCTATGCAAAACAATGTACGTACAGCGCATGCGATAGGGAAAGCAGTAACACATAGACAGTTATGGGGTTAGATGCAAATAGATCTTACCCTATAGGTACCTGTCCTAGTTTGGAGAGTTCTAATGCTTTGTATATGCAAAGGCTGGTTTTGATTCATCACAGGTGTAGGGTGATATTCCCAAACAGGCATAAATATGAGCCGAACACGTGATGTAAGTTGTGCAATGAGAAAAGTGATGAAAGGCACCATAATGATAGGGGCCGGTGACCTAAAGTGTACACCGACCAGGGGACTATTCGGGAACAGGGGCATGAGATGTCCTAGACTAAATACCAGCTGTTCGGCAGTATAGGTTTGTATCCAAACAGTAGCAGTTAAGGTGCAGTCTGTTCGGCAAAGAGCATGCCGGACAGATAGAGTCATTTATAAATGGCTTTAAGAGATAAGGCGGAAGCAACATTCAAGAAGGAGTGTCCAATATCCAGTCAGGATAAGCAATGGGATAATCCTATTGCAGAACAAATTTCGTAAAGACGAGACTCCTAATGAGAAATACCGAACGGATGGGGTTATCGATAGGGGACTAAGTCTTAAGTGATAAGACGGTGGGAATATTCCAGAGAGGGAGACCCTGTATTCAGATAAAGATAAGTTTAAGAACAGTCCTATTATGGAACGAATTCCATAATAGGGAAAATTCTTGCAGAAAGAGGATCTCGGTTGATTAAGCACGAGAGTCCCTAGAAAGCCAGGTCTCCTGTACGGGATAGGAGTCCTGGGGCGATGAGGATGCTTGGAGAACAAGTAGACCTATGTATATAAATTTAAGGGTAAACCTAGAGGCAAAAGGTACGCATTACGTGGCATGCATTATATACTTTCCTATTGATAATTAGGGTTTGAGACCAGTACGAGATACTAACTTAGGCATCGGAGGGCCTTTGCCACGAGAGGCGGAGGTGCGCTCACCCCTTGTTTGTCTTGCAGATTAGGGTTCCGGCAGAGGCATAGGGGTATCAACCGAGAATCACGTGGAACTGTTACGAAATAACAGTGCTCAAGGTACTCTTTGTTTTTATGCACCTACAATTGGCGCCGTCTGTGGGAAACGAACGATTTCCATTTGAAAAACGATCATGGTGGAAGTAGATCCAGTCACACCGCTCACTGAGAAGAACCAGGCTGGTGGGGAAGGAGACAAATCCCCTCCAGGCGCTCCGAGAAAGCATGCTGGTGGCCACAATAGGAGAACGACGAGCAAAGATCGTCCCCTCACCATCCAAGATGATCCCAAGAACAAGGAAGGTAGGACTACTATGGACTCCACGGGAAGGAGCAGGTCCCACCGTAGAGAAGAGTCAGTTGCACATTCAAAAAGTGTGCATAATCACAGCGACATCCTCGATAGGAAGAGGCAGGAAATCGAGGAGGCTGCTCGATTAATCAAGAAACGAGAATATGAGATCCGTGAGATGGAAAGGATCAGAGATCATCCTGAGGATTCTGGACTGTCACGAGGACGTTCTGGAAGAGGAAAAAGAGCTATGGTAACATACAAGGCCGCTCCTTCGCACCGAAGAAGCAGGAGCAGGAGTCCCTCTCCAAGAAAGAAGAGGCCTTCTTCGCGAAGAAGGAGAAGCAAGAGTCCAAAGGAACGAGCGCTTTCTCCATGAAAAAGGAGAAGCCGGAGCCGAAGTTCCTCTGTTGAAGAAGATACCCGAAGACACCATAGAGACAAGTATGAGGGACCTGAGTCCGATTGGGATAGAGTCCGGGCACACAGAAATAAGGAACAAGAGGCCGGGACAATGACTGCACGAGAAGCAGCAAGGAAAGCCCTGAGTAACATAGCAACTTCCCCCTTTACCAGAAGGTTACAAGATGCATGACTGCCGAGCAGAGTGAAGCACGGGGCGTTCGTACTTTACGAGACAAATGCGGATCCTGTTGCTCACATACAGCATTACCAGCAGGCTATGTTTATGCACGAAGGGGATGATGCTATTATGTGCAAGATGTTCCCATCGAGTTTGGGAAATGTGGCTCTGTCTTGGTTCCACAAGTTGGAGTCACAATCCATACGAGGGTGGACGCAGTTGGCCGAAGAGTTCACTGCACGATTCCTAACGAGTAGAAAGGCTCCTAAGACATTTGAAAATCTCTCCACGATGAAGCAGGGAGATAATGAGCCAATCAGAGACTATGCTAAGAGGTACTGGGAGACTTTCAATGAGATTGGCAGCTGCAGTGAAGAATACGCCATTGCTACCTTCAAAACAGGTTTGCCTGTTCGAGAGGAGCTGCGCCGTTCTCTGAATAAACACCCTGTGTCAACATTGGCTCACCTGATGGAACGAATTGAGCAGCATGCTAGAATGGAGGATGACATTCTACGTGAGGACAACAAGGTGATTGCCGAATAGCCTAAGACACCAGCGAAAAAGGTGGACAAACCAGAGCCCAAGACCTATAAGGAAAGAAAGGAGTATGGGCAGGCTAAGAGAGAGCCATATAAAGAGAAGCCAACACCAGACCCCAAGTCATTCTTTTCAATAACGATAGTTTGGAAAGAGCCCATTTACAGGATTCTTTATCGAATAAAGAATCAGCCTTACTTCAAGTGGCCCCCAAGCCTAGGTGGAGACAAGGATGCGAAACGTGCTACGAATCAGCACTACAGTTATCATAAGGACTGGGGCCATATGACAGAAGATTGTGAAATGTTCAAGAGGCATCTTGACGATTTGGTCTCTCGAGGCTACCTGAAGGAGTATATTCAGGAGGACCCCAAAGAAAAAGGGAAAGCCATGGAGATGGATTACGAACAGAATCCTAGGGGAATAATCCATATTATACATGGATTGGCCGCACCTTACACAAGGAATGAGATTAGACTGCTCCAGAGGAAAACCAAGCATGACCAGCATGTTCTAAGATTGGGAAATAAGAGGGGACGAGGAACCAATGAAAGCAACGAAAGCATAGTCTTCACAGATGAAGATCTTGGAGATGTCCAGGTACCTCATAACGACGCTTTGGTCATTACCCTACGAATAGGGGAACACGACATCGAGATGATCTTGGTGGACTCTGGGAGTTGTACAGAAGTCATGTATTATAATGCATTCAAGAAATTAGGGTTAACTCAGTCAGATTTGGAGCAGTCAATAACATCTCTGGTCGGGTTTGGAGCAGGAGCAGTCTAGCCCCTTGGAAAGGTAACATTGCCCGTTTGTGCTGGTTCTGTAGTTTTAAGAACGGACTTTTTAGTGGTTGATGTCCCGTCTTCCTATAACGCGATTATTGGAAGAACGTGGTTGCATAAGATGAGGGCGGTCTCCTCTACGTATCATCAGATGGTGAAGTTCCCTGGTTCCAACGGTATTGAGAAGATCAGAGGAAATCAAAAGGCGGCATAGCAGTGTCTGATTTCTATTGTTAAGAAAATTCCAAAGGCCCACCAGGTTCAAGCAATAGAGGTATCAGATCAACCGACTATCGAGGATGTCGGCAGAAACCCAACAGAGAAAGTGGTGGAAGGCCTAAAGAAAATACAGATCAACGAGACTGGTCCTGAAAGGTATTTTTTAATTGGGGAATCACTGCCAGTTGAGGAAGAGAATGAGCTAGTTGGATTCTTAAAAGAGTACGTCGATGTATTTGCATGGGTACCAGAGGAAATGCCCGGTGTAGGTGCAGACGTGATCTGTCACCATTTAAATGTAGACCCTCAGCACAAGCCCGTGATTCAAAGGAAGAGAAGGGCAGCTGTACAGCATGTTGATGCTGTTATTGAGGAAGTAGAATGATTGTTGGAAGCCAAAGCAATACGCGAAGTTTACTATCCAGAATGGCTATCCAACACTGTGGTGGTGAAAAAGAAGAATGGAAAGTGGCGTGTCTATGTGGATTTCACAGATTTGAACAAAGCGTGCCCAAAGGACAGTTTCCCCCTTCCCAGGATTGATCAATTAGTTGATGCAACTGCTGGGTATGAGCGGATGAGTTTCCTCGACGCATATCGAGGATATCATCAGATTGCCATGTTTGGGCCTGATCAGGAAAAGACTTCTTTCATTACACCACGAGGATTGTACTGTTACAACGTGATACCTTTTGGATTAAGGAATGCAGGAGCAACATATCAGAGGTTAGCAACCATTATGTTCAGAAAGCTGCTTGGAAAAACAATGGAGGTTTACATAGACGATATGGTTGTGAAAAGCAAGACCAGGCAGGGTCATGTAGCAGATTTGAAAGAGGCCTTCGATATCTTGAGGCAGTACAAGTTAAAACTCAATGCCTCGAAGTGTGCATTTGGAGTTGGATCAGGGAAGTTCTTGGGACACCTTGTGACCATAAGGGGGATCGAGGCAAACCCAGATCAGATATCAGCATTGCAAGGACTGCGGAGTCCCAAAACGACGAAAGAAGTACAGAGATTGACTGGGATGGCTGCCGCCCTTAATAGATTCATCAGCCGGTCCAGTGATAAATGCCGGCCCTTCTTTCAGCTTCTAAAGAAAAAAGAAGGATATGAATGGGGAGCAGAGTGTGAGCAGGCTTTTCAGGACCTGAAGAAGTATCTGGCTGAGTCTCCACTTCTATCAACTCCAGAACCAGGTGAGTGTTTGGTTTTATAGTTGGTTGTTTCTGAGCATGCTGTTAGTGCTGTTTTGTTTAGAAGTAAGGGATCGGAGCAAATCCCAATTTATTACGTGAGTAAGACACTGTTAGACGCAGAAACGAGGTATCTGCCCCTTGAAAAATTGGTCCTTGCATTAAGGACAGCAACGAGGAAGCTGCCTCATTACTTCCAAAGCCATAAGGTTGTGGTTTATACTGAATATCCTTTAAAGTCACTGCTACGAAGGGCAGACTTTTCAGGACGGATCTCGACGTGGTCTGTTGAGTTGAGTCAATATGATATAGACTTCCAGCCGCGCACGGCGATAAAAGGCCAGGTGCTGGCTGATTTTGTGGCAGAATTTACTCCAAGGGTAGCACCAGGGCCTCCTACGAGAAATGAGCAATCCGTTCAGAAACCAGGAAAGAAAAAAAAGGTGATTGCCGAACAGGACCCTTTGGAATGGATGTTATTTGTCGACGGTTCGGCTTGTAACATTGGTTCAGGAGTAGGTGTCATTCTGTTCCCTCCGGATGGGGTGATGGTCGAGCTCTCTGTTCGGCTAGGTTTCAGTGCGTCCAACAATGTGGCAGAGTACGAGGCCCTGCTGATCGGCCTCAAAAGTGCAAAAACCTTAAAGGTGGAAAGATTAAGGGTTTATTGCAACTCCCAGTTGGTGGTATGCCAATTGTCCGGGGAATATGAGGCCCGGAGTGAGAAGATGGCAGCTTACGTACAGGCGGCCAAAGATTTACTTGATACCTTCAAAAAGGTATCTATTGAACAGATAAGCTCGAGACAGAATGCCCATGTGGATTCTTTAGCTTGGTTGGCTGCTGCTGTTCCTACTGAGTTAAAAAGGAAAGTAGCAGTCGATTATCTGGATAAACCAAGTACTGGGAAAAGTGTGGAGTTGGTCCTGGACGTGAACCAGGGGCCAAGTTGGATGGATCCAATCATTGGGTTTCTACGAGATGAGACTCTTCCCTCTGATAAAAAGGAAGCCCACAAGATTAAAACCAAATCGGCAAGGTTTTGGTTGTCTCCAGAAGGGAAGTTATACAGAAAATCCTTCACTGGGCCGTACCTGCTCTGTGTGCACCCCGAGATGGTGCAGAAATTTCTCCACGAGATCCATGAAGGGACGTGTGGGAGTCATGCAGGAGGTAGGTCCATAGCCCACCGAGCAATTACTCAAGGGTATTGGTGGCCGCATATGCAGGAGGATGCAAAGGTTTACGTGAAAATCTGTGAGAAATGTCAGAAGTTCTCACCAATGATCAGGACACCGGCCGAAGATCTGGTGCCCTTGACTAGCCCCTGGCCTTTTGTTCAGTGGGGGATGGACATCGTGGGTCCACTCCATAAGGCTACTGGGAACCGAAAATTCCTTTTGGTGGCAACAGATTACTTCACAAAGTGGATTGAAGCTGAACCTTTGGCTAAGATTACTGAACCTATGATAGAAAGGTTTGTCTGGAAGAGTATTATTACTCATTTTGGGGTCCCATACTCATTGATTACAGATAATGGTTCCCAGTTCCAGAAGAATTTTAAAGCTTTTTGTGCCCAGTATAGAATAAGAAATTATTATTCAACCCCTGCTTACCCCCAGAATAATGGGCAAGCAGAGGCATCTAATAAAACCATTCTGGATGGAATCAAGAAGAGATTGGACAAAGCAAAAGGCAAGTGGCTTGACGAGTTGCCATTGGTGCTGTGGGCACACCGAACAACGCCTAGGAGGTCTACGGGAGAGACGCCCTATTCTTTGGCTTATGGAACAGAGGCAGTCATTCCATTAGAAGTTGGCCTTCCTACTAATAGGACTGCGTTGGTCGAAAGTGGAGGAAATGACAGGGCTCTTGAAATTGAGCTCGACCTTGCCGAGGAAAGGAGGGAAAGAGCCCTGGTGCATTTGGCCTCCTATCAGGAACAGTTGATGAAGAACTACAACAAGCATGTTCACCCACGAGACTTTGGTGTTGGAGACCTTGTGCTCCGCAAGGTGCTCGGCAACACCAAGGTTGCCAATGAGGGCAAATTGGGGGTTAATTGGGAAGGCCCATATCGGGTTACTGAGATTGTGGGCATTGGGGCCTATCGTTTGGCAGACTTGGACGGGAACCCAGTGCCACGGGTTTGGAATGTCCACAATTTGAGGAAGTTCTTTGTTTGAAAGACTTCAGTTTCACTTTCTATTTTGTTTTAGGATTGTGTGATTGTGTGGGAATTATGAATAAACTTCCTTTGTGTTTCGTTTTTTAGTTACATGGGGTACGCCTAACGACCCCTTGAGTTTTTGGGATTATGAATAAAACCCTCTTTTTTCTGAAATAGTGATTCTATAATAGTTTCGTTTTTCATAACATATGCCTGTCTTTAATTTGTAAATATGAATAAAGGCCTTTTCTTTCCCTCATTCATATTGGGGAGCTAGGGTATAGCTGTTTTGGCATGTATAATTGTTTTGGTACGTACGAATACACGTTTCAATTATTCTGGCTATGAAAAAATGAATTTAACATATGAGAACTTATTTAAGTACGTGATACTCAATATTTTACAAGTACGAAACACTTGTATTAAAATGTTAAATTCGTTTTACAAGAAGATGCAGATTATAAAACCAAGTCCGAAATACTTGGGTTTGCATACGAGACAGTGCAGATTGTAGAATTACCAAGTCCGAAATACTTGGGTAAAAAGTAAACATGATTATAATACAGACATACAAATGCGAATAAATTTGTATAACGACATTATGGCCATTAAGTACGAAATACTTAAGCAAAATCCTATTTAAAATATGCGTACGAATATACGTCTCAAATACCACAAGTATGAAATACTTGTATTCAAATTTGCAAAGTATGAAATACTTGCACAGATTATAAACTTGCTAAGTACGAGGATACTTAGACATGCCAAGTACGAAATACTTGAGAAAAAACGTAATGAAGTTACGTTTCATACAGCTTTTTATATGTATCTAAATACGAGAAATTTAGACAAACTAAGCACGAAGAACTTAGTAGCAGCCTAAGCGATGTCAAGACAGACATATGCACCTGATCACATGCATTCAAAACAGATAAAGTTTATGGCCAGGAAGGGCCGAGCAAAATGACAAAGGCCTCGAAATGGCCACCAAAAACCCAAGTGTTATGCCACGATAGGGCTGAATATCTGTGTTATCAAAGTTTGAATGTATTAATGCCACGCAGGGCCGAGAACTACGGTCACGCAGGACCTGATAAAACTAACTGTTCGGAAGATGGGAAGAAACTTACCAGACTTAGTCCAGGTTTTGGACCTCGGGATGAATTTCGGCTGACACTTCGGTGGGGGTTTCAGCATTGACACCACCTTCATTAAACGTTGCCTGCGCTTGCGACTGCTCGTTCTGGGCATCATGAGTTCCAGCTGGGGTATCTTGAGGCTCAATTTGGATGTCACCATCTGCGTCTGCAAAGTTGTCGATTTGTTGTTCGACATCATCAACATTAAGCTCCTCAGTCTCGACAACAGCCGCCCCACGGTTGCTCGGTAGTTTAACTACCCATAGTGGAGAGTCATCGGGAACCCCAACTTTGGTCAAACATGACTCCCAGCCCGCGGAAAAGATTTGATCTTGTACCGCTGGCATTTGTTCGACGTAACTGGCAGTTGCCTCGTCCAATCCCTTTTGGTAACCATCCTCGTACGCAGCCTTTTTGGTACTATCAATCTCACCCAGGGCTTGGTTAAGGCTATCTTCAGCAATCTTGAGTTTGCCCTTCACCTCGTTGCAATCAGCTTTTGCTTTGTCTCTCTCCCCTTCCAACCTCGTGACTGATCGGAGCAGTCTAGTGTTATCATTCAAGAGTCTGATTCTCTCAGACTCAGCATCCTGGAATTTCTATCCCAGTGCAACCATCTTCTGGATAAACTGAGTAAAAACAAGTATAGTTCAACGATTAATTAGCTACTACCATGAACAAGATAAAGCATAAAGTGTGGATAAAATGGGTTTACCTTTATCCCACTGACAAGTCCAGTGGAAACTAGCTGGTCACCAGAAGATGAGGATTCCTTTTGCATGTCAACAGGAAGTAATAAGCACTGAGCCAGGGCCAGAGCAGTCTCCGATGAGCTTGCACTGTCCCCGATATTCACTGGACGGTCGCCTCTGGTGAGTAAAGGGGCCCAGGTTGGTCAGAAATACATATGGCCTAAGGTTTTGCAAAGCAAAAAGTATGCAGAAGAATAGAGGCAAACCTTTACGCTGTTGACCATGAAGGAACTGAGAAGCTTGTCAGCGGTATTTTCCATTTCCTTTTGCATGTCACCAGGAAGTAAAAAGGCTTGTGAAAGGGCCAAAGCAATTTCGTCTGACTCAGCACTATCCCGTACGCTTATTGGACGGTTCCCATGTGCCAGTCTCCGAGTCCAAGCTGGAATTGAAACTATGGATCTTCGTGTGGTAAGAGTGCCATCTGGTGATGCAGTGCTGGTTGAAAGTGTGTCAAGACGTTGGCGCTTGTCATGATGGGCTTCAACAATTTCACTGGGTGAAAACCCTGGTGGACCATCCGTCTGGGCAAAGACCTGATGGCCGTGGCCTTGGGACCCGCCGTGGCCACGAGTAATGCCAGGTCCTCGACCAGCTCCAGGGATGGTAAGCAAATCGCTGAAATCAATTGGCTAGTTCTTAGCTTGAGTATCCGGAGGAGAAGGGGTGTAACCACTGGAAGTAGAGGTTGATGCCTCTTCGGCCAAAGTGATTGGCTTGTCAGGGATAGGAGATGTTTGAGAACGCCTTTCTTTTTCTTGCTCAGGATGGGAAGAAGAAGGACCAGGAACTACAGGGTTATTCGCTGCTCAGATTCGCCAATCAATGAAACCTCCATAGGAGGCCCGGTAATTGAGGAGAACCTGGGTTGCTCTTGCTCGGCCAACAAGATGTGTGCCTTGCCTGTTGAAAGCAAGGGCACGATTGATGTCTGCTACGTGAACCTGTGGGGTGATGATGTCGTGCCCCTGGTTGGCGTTTGTTGCTGCAATAAGAAATACACAACGATTATATGCAACGAAATTGCACAAGGAAAGTACGAAAAAACTTTAGGTAAATATAGGGAACTAACGTGGTTGCCCAAATCGGTGAGGGGCATGAAAACCTATCACTCTGTTGTCCTCGTCCTTGCGCTCGAAATTCCCTGTGATGATGAGGAAATCATCATCATCTCCTGGGGCAGAATCAGGAAGTTCGAGGACCAGTCTTTTCCGGGAATCCCTACTATTCAAATAGTAGGTCAAGGTTTCTTTGGTTTGAGAAATGTTGTACAGGTGGTGGATGTCGTGCAAACCTAAGGATGTGCCTAACATCTGGTTTAAGGAGTTTATGCCCATGACCACGTGGAAAAATTTGGCAGACACTTGCATTGGAGACAACCTATAAAAAGCTAGAACTTGGTGAAGTAGTGGCTCCAGGGGAAACCTAACACCGCCCTCGACAACGGCAACGACGGGAATGTGAAGGGTGTCATTGTCGGGACTTTCACGAACGGCGTCCACAGGGGCTAATGTAGTGGCAACATTATCTGGGATCTCGTAATGAGATCTGAAGGCGGCCATAGATGGAGGGGTGTTATAATGGCGTCTAAACCTCCCCATTTTTTACTGATATGGTGCGTTTATAGTGGAGTTGCAGATGACGGAAAGGGGGCAAGAAACCCTAGCGTGACTGAAAACCCTAAATCAAATGAGAAAAATAAAGAAGAATGGGGAGCGGTAACTTATGATTGTTACGATCAAAGTTCCTAGAGTGTAGAAAGGAAGGGGTCTTGAGAGGATGAGCAGTGTTCCGATGGTGGGTATGCTCAAAATCTTCTTTCTGCAGTGACAACTTTGATCGTGAAAGTGGGTTTAAAATGGGACAAAAACCCAAAAATACCCTAATGAGTGGGGTGCCATATGAGAAACATCATCCCAGATGTCGTTTTGGCGTTCCATTTCCCAAAAGGCGTCTACTTGCATTGAATGAAGGTAGTACGAAGGGTGCCACATATAAAGGTAAGAGTTGGAAAAGCCTGTCCAGCCCAAATGATGAAACGTTTTGCCTGGACTAATGATGAAAGTTGCACCAGTTTTGAGGAACAAAGTGCAGGAGCAAAATAAATTTGCTCAGTGTTTAGAGCTTTGCTCGTCATTATGATGAAAATAACGAGTAAAACTGGGGAGCAATTGTAGGGAGGTATTCCCGAACAGGTACAAATAAGGCCCGAACATGTGGTACGTGGGACCATGGAAAACATGTGATAGGAACAGCCGCCATGCAAGACGGTGAACGGCGACATGGACCAATGACATAAGAAGTCTTTGGTCTAGGAAACCCGTATAGGGGCATGGTCCAATAAACTTGAGAAGTTATTGGACCAGGAGTCTGGTAAAAGGATAGTGACATGTGATGTTACTGGTCCAAATAGTCTGTTCGGCAACGAGAGGGCCGAACAAGAGCAGAATTCTGGGGGAAGCAACCTCAAATGAGAGGGGCACTTCGAAAAGTTCCAGAACGGTGATATCCAGTAAGGAAATAGGATCTCGATGAAATAGGATCTAGAGAAGATACCCAATGGGAATGGGATGCTCGGTCAGTTATGGAAAAGAGTCCAAAAAGGACTAAGGCAATGAACTGATACGGGAACGAGAATCCGAGATATTCTGGGTTTCCTATACGAGATAGGAAACCTAGGGAAATAGGGATGCTTGAGCGGCAAGCATCTGTGGATCTATAAATACGAGGTAAACCTAGAGGCAAAAGGTACGCAATACGTTGCATTCTCATATACTCCTATTGATAATTAGGGTTTCTGGCGAGTACGTGATACTAACTTAGGCATCAGAGGGCCTTTGCCACGAGAGGCGAAGGTGCGCTCACCCCTTGTCGGTCTTGCAGATTAGGGTTCGGACGACGTGCTAAGGATCCGGCGACGAGACTCGAGTAGCCGTTATGTTCTTGTGTTGTTCAAAGCCTCTTTTATTTTTCTCCACTTCCAGAAACACAGAGAAGTTATAGAGTGAGACGCTCTTAAACATGTACAACTGTAGCCACTCTCCTTACCCCAAAAAAACAAACCCGTAGCCACTCCCAAACAATGATTATTTTAAACATTTGACTAACATATTTGTATGACTAAGAATTTTCAGGGTTTGATTTTTGGGATTCGTGGTTCAGCATTATTTATTAGAAATTAGGGCTTTTTTTTTGGTATATGTGCTTTGAATGTTCTCTGTTGTTTAAATCCCCATTTAGAATATGTACTTTGCGAAAGATAGACCATAATTTGTTTAAAATAATTTGGCCTCCTACCCTGGATTTTATGAAACAACTACAAAGAAAAAGTTTGAAGTGGTCCCCCGGTTGTGTTTTAATATCTGGGTTCTATTGTCCCCAAATAGTTGAGTATATATTATATCCTTATCACTTTTAGTGTATATATGGTGACGATGTGTTGTTTTTTGGTATTACATGATGAAATCACTTTTGTTTCCTTTTTGTTTACGCTGGTTGAGTAAGTGGATCTGATTTTCAGGACTTTTTTGATTTGATTTTGCATTATTTTTTATGTGTAGTGTTCTCATGACAATTTTTAAGACCGTGGGAGCCTCAACTGAGATGTTTTGTAATTAGTTTAACGTGTTTCTGCTCTTTTGGTAATTCACCGTCATGTTCTCTGTATTTTTTTTTTCTGATTTCACTTTTCTGTCTTTTGTTTCATTGGGGGTGGGCGATCCATAATGTGATGGGTGAGGTGATGAGCAAGCAAATGCTGGTATTTGATAACAGCTTGCTGTTACGAAAATATGTGATTCGATCAGAAAATCATATCATTTAATGCCAAGTTCAACAAATGTACACTGTGAGAGTAATATCTTCGGGTATATATTTTGCTTACCAAGCTTTGAAACCTCTTATGTATAGTGTGCTTAGAATTCTTGATGTTGTGCAATTTGATAAGAAAGAGTTACAACAAGAGGGTACGATGGACACTGATTACTTAGAAATTAAGAATGACTTGGCTGAAATTTAGTTTGCATAGAATCGTATTGCTGCTTGCTCGGCAAATAAACTTCAACTTGGTTCCCTTTAACTCATTGGTACTCCTGTTCTGTAGTATAGTGTGGTTAGAATCCTTGATGAGTAAAACAAATACCTTATGTTGTGCAATTTTATAAGAAAGAGCTATGGCAAAAGAGGGTATGCTGGATGTTGATTACTTAGAAACTAAGAAATGTTCAGCCTTGGCTGAAACATACTTGGCCTAGTTTTATGTTGTTGCTTGCTCGGCAAAGAAATTTCAATCAGGTTGGCTTTAACTCTATGAAGTACCAAAGACCATATGGTTTAAATTAAGCATGAAACATTTAGTTTTGATAGCTTTTTTTAGATCCTACACTGATAGAGTTCCACAACCAAACACTCATCCCAGTCGTTATCCCTCATCTCAACAGAGGCCATTAGTTGTTGCAACAGTGGATCATTCCATCCGAAACTGAATTAGTTAGAAGGAATCTTTGTATTAAGTCATGTGTAGTTGGTTAGAAGTAGTTATTCTTGTGATGTAGAGCTGTACTCAGAGTGAACATATATAATTTTTGGTTTTCCTTCATATACCTTTTAGAATGAGATGCTGAGTAATGAGATTCTATATGTTTTGGTTACTTTTGAATGGAGATCATTTCTTGCTCATTCTGTTTTAGCTTGACATCTTTGCTTATACTACACACAGCTCTAGCATTTTGTTCCTAATGTAAAAGGCAAAAGTATTAATTTGGACTCAATTTTGGAGCATAATAGATTGTTTTTCAATTGCTATGCAATGCAACAAATATAAGGTAAGTTATTAAAGTATGCAAATTTGTAGCTACCAAAATGAAGTAGGCATGAGGGGCAGTAGGTCATGGCAGACTTTGCTCAATGAGTTGTAGGACTCTTTTTGCATTTAAAGCATGTATATGTTGTGATCTATTGCCCGCATAGGTGTGTAATTGCTGCGTCGAACTCCGTGTGTCACCTCTGCTCTATAGTATGTACCTGTGTCTTGATGATAGAGATTAGTTATTTCTACTTTGATGTAATTTGTCTATCCTGTTTGTTTTGGGTTGTGCCTTAGTTTTCCTATCTTTGTATTTTAGGTGGAATCCTTTGTAAGTGTCGTTGGGCTTATTGAAATGATATTACTGCGATTGACTTGTAAAAAAAAAGTACTATGGCACATTGAAATCATTTAGCATCTTCATCTTTTGTTTGTAGTGGGTTCACTCTTATTATTCAGGTACCCTATGCTGAGGGGAACTACATCTTGTGTGATTTGAGATTGCAACAAAGCTATCATTTTCTCGTTGGTGTGCCTTATGCCTATTTGAAGGGATGGAAAGTCACACAAATGCCGGACTTAGGTCTAGAAACACATGAAGGTATGTAGTTAGTGTTTTGTCTCAAATATGGTTTTAGTTTGTATTGTTTCTCTATTTATCCTATTTTTATACTGTGTGTTTGTTAATATCGTGACATTATTTTTTGAATTTGTGGTTTGAGAAACTTAGGTTGCAATGAGGAATACCTTATAGGTCCATGAAACATGTTTGATGAAATGCTCTGAAGGAAAGAAAAGAGTTACCGCATAAAATCACTTAATAGCATTTTTATTTTTATTTTTAACATTGGCATGAAAACTCTTATGCAAATGCACCTCTTTACTTCATGGACATACTGTTGCAAGGAAATGTGTTAGATATATTGCTTCTTTGAAGGTTAGATACATAGTTGTATATTTGTAGTGGAATGTTAGACTTGCGAGTAATACGTGGATGAGTAGGATTTTTCATGTATTCTATTCATATTTTTTCCTTTGCATTCAATGGAGAACATAAAACTTTAGACTCCTTTGTTGACCAAAATACTTTTGATCAAGTATAATCTTCTTGTGTTTGTAACTTTGTATGCATTTATGGATTACTGCGTGATTTTCAATTCAAGTATGTGGTGTAATGTTAAGCCCTATTGTCTTAGTTAGGCAGTTGCATCAGTATCATCTGAAAAATATTAGGCTAAGTGTTTTCATGTTGCGTACATATCATCTTTATTTTTTGTTGGCACTTGAGTCTACTTCAAAAAATTTTTTTTGTGTTTAATTATGATGCAACCATTTTTTGATTCTTTGGAGCTTCATTGTGTTTTTGTGAGAAGTAATAGTCGGATTTGGGTATTCTTTGGACCGTTGGAAAATTCATTGAGTCTACTTTCTAACCCAAGTGGTTTGGATCAAAGATAATTTGTACATCAAAGGATATTATAATTCTACTATTAGTTGGTCGAAAAATGAATAGTTTTGGTAAAATTCTCACATCTCCTTCAATTCCCTTGACCCTTGGGCATCCGAGTAACCTCCAAACCATCTTTTCATGATTGTTCAGGCACCATAATGGGGTGACACGTGGCCTTGGGCACTTGGTTGCACCCGGAGCATTCCTTTGCGTTAAAACGTGCCTTATTCACACAGTTTACCTAAAAACACTAAAAATACACATGACGTGCAATATTGCATAAAAACAACATGTATGTACAAACACAACATACTAGAGGACTTAAGCACCAAGAATCTACATTATTGGGTGTTTATCACACCCCCTTAACTTGAACTTTCCTAATCCCTAGCAAAAAAAAAAAAAAAAAACGCATTTAACTAAGCTATGCAATCTTCCCGAGATTCAAGATACAAAAACTATGCTCAACTACTACAACTAGGCAAGAGTTCAAAAACAGCCCTTCAAATCCGATCATATGCAATCCACGCACAAACATGCCATGAACTAGGATGAACAAACTATGCCATTCTAAAGTAGTCAAGCATGCATGCACCATAACGAGTTTCAACTTTTCACGCAGGGAGATACAAGGTACATCCCATGACAAGCGCTAGCAAGTAAATGCAATAGTTAGAGACAAAAAGATATGCATGCTATCAAAAGAGCGCTAAGAACGAAAGGAAAGTTAATCATTGACAAGTATGGAAAGACTAGGAATATCACAACTTGAGCAATTACAAATATCAAACATGCACCAAATGGAGTTAACAAGCCTACATAAGTTCAACGGAGGACTTTATTAGCTTATAACGACCTTGGGTTCAAAAGGAAAGTGACTACAAATAGTGTAGTGGCCATATACTAGCTCGGGTCAACTACTCCTTGGCCACTATCGACCCTAAACTACCCAAAGCATGACCACATAACTGCCAAACACCAAACAAAGTTACAAAGAAGAAATAAAGAAAAACTTCAAGTTTAGTCCTACTAAAATTACTACCACTGACTCCACCACACATAGTCATCGTCCACATCCGGCTCCTCACGGTATTGGGCATTAAGCTCCACCTTTCCATCGGACTCTTTCTCATCTGGAATGTATGTTAGACCGGAGGTCTAACCAATCCTCTCATCATAGTATTCAACTTTCTTTCGAATCCGATTATACTCTTTCATATCATTTCTTTGATTTTTCATTAAGGAATAAGGTCATTTGAGGTGAGATTTGTAGTGAGAGAGACTAGGGGGCCAATTTCCAGAGCTTTGGAGAGGAAGATTAAAATTTGGGGCTTTAGCTTTTGTAGTGGGAGAGGAGAGATGGGGAATCACGTACCAGTTCTTTGCATTTTTGCATCCCAACCACTTCTATGAGATTCACACCACTCCAAACCTCTTTAAATCTAAGAAAACTATTGACACACAACCTTCCAAACATCCGGTTACCTAAGTTTGAACAATGGAAGAGACTTGGACTATGGTTCAAAACAAGAACGGGGTGAGTCTTATGTGGTTTAAACAAACAAAAATGCCTTGAATCATTTCCTTCGTATGCCAACAACTCTAACACGATGCATGAAAGATATACACTACTCAAGCATGAACAAAAGATGTTATTTATGCAAATGCGAGAAATGAAATCCAAAAGCTTGGGATGCTTAAAAGTGAATCTCTACTTTAGCGATGCACAACACTTGACTTAACTTTTAGGCTCAACTTGTTAATCAATGTTCATGTATATACATGTGACATGGATTTAAACACATAACCAAATTCGACGAGATACACAAATCTTGCCATATCGAGAGCAAATGAACATATTTAAAAGGATCTAACATGCGAAAATACTACTAACAAGGGAGGATTGCAAGAAAAAGCAAAAAAATTTAAAATTTTAACGAAAACCATCATGTCTCAAAAAACATACATATATAGAATAAGCTTCTAATGCGGACCTCCCTTTTCCCGATCGAATTTCGAAAATCCGTGCTGCTCAATGTTTTCAGAACGTGATTTTAAGGGTGTCCAAGAGAAATCAGCCAAAAAAAATAGATCAGGAAGGGCTTCATCCGAGTAGTTTTTGTTTATTTTTTATTGAATGGTTCAAATAAAAACTGCTCAAATCAAGCCCTTTCCGGTCATTTTTTTTGCCGATTTCTCGCGTGTACCCTTAAAATCACGTTCTGAACACATTGAACGGCTCGGATCATAAAAATTCAATCGGGGAAGGGGAGAAATCGGGTAGTCCGCACTTTGCTTGAATGCGGAGGTACACATTAGAAGCTTACTATATATATATACACATATATATACACATATATACACACACATATATATATATATATATATATATTGTCACGCTCTCGATTTTCAACATAAATAAAATAGCTTTTCATAAATAAAACTCCTCACTCTATCATACATAATACCCCAAAAGAGTTCACCATGTCCTGGTCATTAAATTACAAATCCAACTCCAAGAGTTTAAATATATATTACATCATTCAAAGAAGTAGAGTTAAAGTTATATTACATTCGAAAAACATGATTTACCCAAAATATCCATGAGTCACTTCTACCACTTCTTCCGAAAATATGCCCTGGAATGCATGCACTTCACTCCACGCTATAGCTCCGGGTTCACACCTGAAAATGATTGGTTGAGCTACACTAGCCCAGTAGAGAAATCTACACGACCATTATATGCAAATGGGATGACAGGTAGAATGAACAACAGAAATAAGGTACGGTATCTCAAAGGAGTAACAAAACATGACTACTAACTGTCCCAATGTCAATGACTTAAATGAAGTACTATGACTACACACCACGACTCTAGTTCAACCACGAGGACTTACTGTCTATACGATTTTCTAATAATTGCCACTGCCGCTCATCTTATTTCGAATCACCAATCTAATAACTCGACTTATGAGTCTATCATATTCAAAGAACCGCAACACTGCTGTCTTTCATATCACTAACACTTTCGCAATACTAGTCCATTTCCAATCACATCATGTCACAATTTCCTTTTCGTTCTGTGTCATAAGCAAAAGCTCCTGCCGGGCCATTTACGGAGTCCCGATACTCCCCACTAGTATCACCCATCTTGAAGGAGCTAACTCAAGTCACCATGCCACAATTCCTCTAATGCACTTTACAATTTAGTCAATCATCTCAATCACGTATAGTGAAATCACAACGAAAGCTTATTCACATAGTAGTAGTAGTACGGATAAATTCCTCTTCAATCGACTTGCTATCATTACACCATTAGTTTCTCATATCACCATTTAAGCTTGTACACAATATACATAAAAGGACACTTACTCACAACGATTCTTAGATTTCATCCTAGTAACACTTTAAACCGTACAAGCTACGCAAGAGTTGTACCACGCATCAATCGTGGGAGAAATGTCTCTCGTATTTACACTTACCGTTGTTCAACTTAACGGAGTGTTCTATATGTTCGTCTTACACCTCGCATGTTAGCACACATAATCTTTATCCACCTATATTCATTATGTTCTCTAAAATCTTTTTCGGTGTCAAAAGACTCATACGGAACCCAACAACCACTACACGGCCTTAAGTATACCACTAGCCTCGTCAAACCATTCAATGAAGTACCCAGGAAAACCTAAGAACATCCGTGTCTCACCCGCACGATTTTAAGGAAAAGAATTTCCCAACGTATACGAACAAATCTATCTTATTTTGGCTACTAAATCTTATCGGTTTAGAATTAGGAGATGAGACCACCACCATTGGAAAGTAGACCTTCCGTACATCAATTTCGATATCAAATTTGTCCAAAACGGAGTTCGGATGAAAAAGTTATGCTCGTTCGAAGTTTTTCCAAAAATGCTGATTTTTGAATATCTACCGGTAGGTATTCAATACCTACCGGTAGAAGACCAAAATTTTCCAAAAATGACAGATTTTTGAATACCTACCGGTAGACATTCAATACCTACCGGTAGGAGACCAAAATTTCACAAAAGTGACACTACTGGACAGCGTTTCTACCGGTAGGTCCAAGATTCCTACCGGTAGGAATTGGGTTTTCAGTGCACGAATTTCAGATTTCACAAGAACGCTTCCAACAACGAAACTAACGATCTAAGGCACGATTCAAACACCAAATCAACACATAAACATATAATAGAAGTGAGAAATCCCTACCTCGAATATCAAAGCCGAACCCCAATGAAAGATCGAGCCCTAGCTTCCAAAATTGACTCCGGGAGCAATACACCTCCACCGAGCACTAGCCAACGATATACGGGCTCCAATACACGCGTAGATGAAGGATCGGAGGTTGGTTGACATGGGTTTTGAGTTTGGGGTAGAGTTTTTGAGTAAGGGAGTGAGAGAGGGAGGAGGAGCCGAGAGAGAGAGAGAGATCGGGAGCTAGAGAGAGAGTGGAAGGAGTATTTTTACTCCTCTACACCCACACCCACACATATATATACTAACACAATTATAAATTACACAAACACCCATCTACAAATAACCTTCCCACATTGACCCCAAATCAAAAAGTTCAATAAAACCCTCCTTTATTCCATATTCCAACGTTAATAAATTCTTTACACGATTTCAAAAATACGGGTCTCTACATCCTACCCTCCTTAAAGAAATTTCGTCCCCGAAATTTAAGCGAACACACAGGGTCACATCATCAAGGATTTTCAGTCCAAAGGTCCATGTCCATTACACGACGCTTCGTATCCACCTACTTCCGTGTCCCAAAACGCAAGAAAACCCTATGATATCACAGTTGACTAGCACTACTTCAAATCGAAACAATCACTAAGCTGCAATGGTAATAGACACATATAAAATCGTAAGTTTTTATATCCGCATGAACCGTAATCATGTTACCAACCAATTCCGGTTCCATAAACCGTATCCATTCGCATTACTTCCCATTGACCATTTCTGGCTCCAAATACTGTGTCCCATCACATAGTAGAATCCCATAACATCATAGCTCAATAACCTTGCCAAGCAATACATCATCAACGAGTTCTAAGATTAACTCCTCTATTTCAAGATTTATAAGATCCCCCACGTACTCTTATAAGGAAAACAACTTCAATACACACCTTTTTTTTGCCACATTGAAACTTCAAGTTTGAGTAGTTCAAAAGTCCTTGAAATCGGTCCATCCATGTTGAAATTTCATAAAAAAAAAAAATTTCAAGGGAATGTTTGTTTTTGAAAGGTATTTCCAATAATCACTCATAAACGCCTCACATGGTGATCTTAATATACGACAATCTAGATAACATAGTAAAGGACTAGCGATGGGGTTGACTCCACTATAACGTAGCTGACTCCATGACCGTACCATTTCCATTTTCCAAATGAACTATACAAAGAATCGATTTTCACAAAGCATCACTCATTTTTAGAAAGATTCGAGTTTTAAATAGGTGCCACCATATCGACTCTCGAAACAAAAGTTTGCCACTCCACATGTCGTAACATACTCAACCGACTTCCAAGTAAAGGGCTCAATTCATGCTTGGCATGTGCTTATAACATCCTAACTAGTCTCGCCTAACCAGCATCCTTAAAAGAATTAACCAAGTCAGCAATAATTTCAATAAAGCCATTGTCTAAGAATTGAAGGATATGCAAAATCATCACCAAATCATAAAATACAACAAAGCAAGGAGTTGAGTCTAGAGATTTCAATCGTCGCATAGTATCACGTCTAAATAAAGGATTCAAGCCGATCTACTCAAGCACGTTACTCTCCTTTTCTCTTCCCTTTTTTTTTTGCAATAGGTAATAGCCAAGACTTACCAATCCAACAAACCCGATACAAAACTTGGTATGCACCTCAATCCATAACCGTTCCAACATTTCATGTGTCCAAAGTCACGTCGTGTCATGTGTCATGAGCCGAAGCTCCTGCCGGGCCAATTAAGGGATCCCGATACCCCCTGCCAGGCACCACACCCATCGATAGGTCCTGAATGTAATCAATATGAGCTTTTGCTCCTGCCGGGCCAATTAAGGGATCCCGATACCCCCTGCCAGGCACCATACCCATCGGTAGGTCCTGAATGTAATCAATATGAGCTTTTGCTCCTGCCGGGCCAATTAAGGGATCCCGATACCCCCTGCCAGGCACCATACCTATCGGTAGGTCCTGAATGTAATCAATATGAGCTTTTGCTCCTGCCGGGCCAATTAAGGGATCCCGATACCCCCTGCCAGGCACCATACCCATTGGTAGGTCCTGAATGTTCATCGTTGTGTCAACAAAAATTTAAGCGTCTCATGTTCTCATAACGTGTCATTTCAATTCAATCGAAGTTCAAGAAATAATTGACGTCAAAATTTACCGAACAAGGGCAAGAAATCCAAAGATACACAACGAATATGATTAATAATGTTATGAGGTGACTTGAAGGTGCTAACAAGTAAAATTTAAACTAAATGGCGGCACATTTTATACGCAAGATATCCCAATAAATCCATCGCGCAAATTAATGACTTACACAACACTGAACACATATATGCATTAACAGACTCACTCAGTATCCCACGGATTCATAGGGTATCCTTCATTTCATAATTCATGGCTCTAGAAAGCCCAACAGTAATCACTCTCATTTCAATCTCGTAATACTTTCGTCAACTAGTCTACTCAAGTCACATGTTTCCCAATTTCACAATTCAAATATCAAATAACAAATACACAACATCAATATTGATAATTTCTCTATCAACATTACAATCACCCAAATGCCTACACAATGTATGCAACAGTTGCACTAACGAACTTCCACTACTATTGATTATCTCGATACTAAAAGTTAAATACCAATACAAGTACGAACAAGGTGACAGACTCCTTCTTAAATACCAACAAGACTCGGGGGTTGCAAACATCATCTCTATACTTCTCATCACATTCTAAAATTCCAACTACTTCATCACGTAAGAATCAATTTCATTCGCACCAATAACCTCTAACAGTTCCGCTCATAACAAGTTTCACAGCTCAAAATTTTCTCTCAACTAAGTAATCATATCAACCTCAATGTTCCTCAAAAGCATTCGCCACATCTACACTCGACCTCTAAAACAACAACTTCCAATACCACCACCATCTCTGCTATCACTATCATTATCACTATTATCCCTTAATCTTCCTTAAACAAACTTATCATCCCCATAGCATATCTCAATATGTCCTATACTGTCATTGGTCTAGCCTACATACCCGATTATACACCATACACGATCTCTACACTCCAATCCTTCAATTCACAACATACCATTTCTCCACATGCCTATCACTTCAAAGTTCCTACCATTCCCACTCAGAACACCAATCACATTTCACCTCATTGTCAACCTCAACAGTTCACATTCATATCGCTCTCACTTCAAACAAGTTTCTCACCACACACTTACATCAATCACTCAACTCAGGTCTTATCGATATAGTTCACCTCAAGTCTTGTCTCTCTCCCTCATTTTTTTTTTTTTACACAATGCCATCACTATTCTCTACCATCCTGTCATAATGACACCACTACGACATTCACCTCAACAATAAAAACTACAACACCATAACACTCTCATTTTTCTACGAAATTCCTACGTACGACCATCTATCTCAAGCCTAAAGATCTCACCCGTCCAATTGACTCTCCGAGGCTTCCATCTAGAAGGAGCGGTGATCAAGCGCCTCTTCCAACTGGATCTCATCGGTAGTCGCCTGGGTGTCCAGAAGACACACACCGTATCCTGACACCCTACTTATAACCCTCATTTTCCTATATCAACCTTAGATACACATAAATCATTATGCAGGTTCAGCTTGCCCTACCTATTTTCATAATCACAACCTCAATAATTGTCACTACAACGACCAACCACAAATATTACCTCAATAAGTCATTACCACGGCCACAACCACAACAATGAGGTCAATAGCCTCAGACTTTTCAACACGGGTCAACAATTCTATTACTCTGCCATAATTCCACATGCGACACCTCTATGATGTATTGACTCGCTCATGCAAGCACACGTGTGTTTTGTTAAAATATGCAGTGATTTTTTTTTGAACCCACGAGACTAAGTCTCCCCACGGTCTCGAGGTATTCTAAACCTATGCTTTGATACCAAGTTGTCACGCTCTCGATTTTCAACATAAATAAAATAGCTTTTCATAAATAAAACTCCTCACTTTATCATACATAATACCCCAAAAGAGTTCACCATGTCCTGGTCATTAAATTACAAATCCAACTCCAAGAGTTTAAATATATATTACATCATTCAAAGAAGTAGAGTTAAAGTTATATTACATTCCAAAAACATGATTTACCCAAAATATCCATGAGTCACTTCTACCACTTCTTCCGAAAATATGCTCTGGAATGCATGCACTTCACTCCACGCTATAGCTCCGGGTTCACACCTGAAAATGATTGGTTGAGCTACACTAGCCCAGTAGAGAAATCTACACGACCATTATATGCAAATGGGATGACAGGTAGAATGAACAACAGAAATAAGGTACGGTATCTCAAAGGAGTAACAAAACATGACTACTAATTGTCCCAATGTCAATGACTTAAATGAAGTACTATGACTACACACCACGACTCTAGTTCAACCACGAGGACTTACTGTCTATACGATTTTCTAATAACTGCCACTGCCGCTCATCTTATTTCGAATCACCAATCTAATAACTCGACTTATGAGTCTATCAAATTCAAAGAACCGCAACGCTGCTGTCTTTCATATCACTCACACTTTCGCAATACTAGTCCATTTCCAATCACATCATGTCACAATTTCCTTTTCGTTCTGTGTCATAAGCAAAAGCTCCTGCCGGGCCATTTACGGAGTCCCGATACTACCCACTAGTATCACCCTCCTTGAAGGAGCTAACTCAAGTCACCATGCCACAATTCCTCTAATGCACTTTACAATTTAGTCAATCATCTCAATCACGTATAGTGAAATCACAACGAAAGCTTATTCACATAGTAGTAGTAGTACGGATAAATTCCTCTTCAATCGACTTGCTATCATTACACCATTAGTTTCTCATATCACCATTTTAGCTTGTACACAATATACATAAAAAGGACACTTACTCACAACGATTCTTAGATTTCATCCTAGCAACACTTTAAACCGTACAAGCTACGCAAGAGTTGTACCACGCATCAATCGTGGGAGAAATGTCTCTCGTATTTACACTTACCGTTGTTCAACTTAACGGAGTGTTCTATATGTTCGTCTTACACCTCGCATGTTAGCACACATAATCTTTACCCACCTATATTCATTATGTTCTCTAAAATCTTTTTCGGTGTCAAAAGACTCATACGGAACCCAACAACCACTACCCGGCCTTAAGTATACCACTAGCCTCGTCAAACCATTCAATGAAGTACCCAGGAAAACCTAAGAACATCCGTGTCTCACCCGCACGATTTTAAGGAAAAGAATTTCCCAACGTATACGAACAAATCTATCTTATTTTGGCTACTAAATCTTATCGGTTAAGAATTAGGAGATGAGACCACCACCATTGGAAAGTAGACCTTCCGTACATCAATTTCGATATCAAATTTGTCCAAAACGGAGTTCGGATGAAAAAGTTATGCTCGTTCGAAGTTTTTCCAAAAATGCTGATTTTTGAATACCTACCGGTAGGTATTCAATACCTACCGGTAGAAGACCAAAATTTTCCAAAAATGACAGATTTTTGAATACCTACCGGTAGACATTCAATACCTACCGGTAGGAGACCAAAATTTCACAAAAGTGACACTACTGGACAGCGTTTCTACCGGTAGGTCCAAGATTCCTACCGGTAGGAATTGGGTTTCCAGTGCACGAATTTCAGATTTCACACGAACGCTTCCAACAATGAAACTAACGATCTATGGCACGATTCAAACACCAAATCAACACATAAACATATAATAGAAGTGAGAAATCCCTACCTCGAATATCAAAGCCGAACCCCAATGAAAGATCGAGCCCTAGCTTCCAAAATTGACTCCGGGAGCAATACACCTCCACCGAGCACTAGCCAACGATATACGGGCTCCAATACACCCGTAGATGAAGGATCGGAGGTTGGTTGACATGGGTTTTGAGTTTGGGGTAGAGTTTTTGAGTAAGGGAGTGAGAGAGGGAGGAGGAGCCGAGAGAGAGAGAGAGATCGGGAGCTAGAGAGAGAGTGGAAGGAGTATTTTTACTCCTCTACACCCACACCCACACATATATATACTAACACAATTATAAATTACACAAACACCCATCTACAAATAACCTTCCCACATTGACCCCAAATCAAAAAGTTCAATAAAACCCTCCTTTATTCCATATTCCAACATTAATAAATTCTTTACACGATTTCAAAAATACGGGTCTCTACACGGCTCTTTGTATCTCTTCTTCACGTTGGTTAGTGAATCTATTCCTCCCCCCAACTTAAACGGTGTTATGTCCTCATAGCATGGAGAACAACAATATTGAGAGGAAAGAGTAAAAGATTGTACCTCCAGGGGGAATGTCAACCCCTTATACCTCGACCAAGTTTGAGACTTTATGCATCATTACCTCCATTTGTCATTGGGACTGCTTCCAAGGTTCACTCATTTGGCTCCTCCATCGGAACCACAGCTAGTCACACAAGGTCATCGCCGAAGCTTTCTTGGTCTTACAACTGCAACACGTAGCTGCACCCAAGATTAGGGCTTAAGAATGCCTCACTCACGACAACTTTTAGACCCAAACCACCAAGGCTGGTGTGGTAACATGCTTACCTTGCAAAGACTTAAGAACCAACTACCTACTAGGAGACAAATGACATTAGTACCGCCTAGTTCGTGTTATCCGAGCCCAAAAACTAACAAGTATTTAAATCCACCGAATCATCACGTGATTGAATGAGTACTACTTTTCTCCTCGAATCCAATTCATAGTGTTGTAGAGCAAGTCATGCAGCTTTAGCTAGAGACAGGTGGCTATACTAGACCATCAAAAGAGAAAAATAAAACAAAAAATGCTAAGTTCAAATGGCTTCAGCCAGGCGTGGATTTTGAACATATATCATGCCATGAAATGCAATCAGAATAAACAGAGCACTCCATGCTACATTCTTTGCCAAGAATTGAATTCGATCATGTCGCAACATAAGATACTTGGAGTAAAGCAACTGCTGAATTCATGTCATAAACTGGAATTCCATCAAGTGCATAATCCAAATTAAATAAATTTTCAGACTGTTGAAAAAATCCATAATATAAGGATGATAAACTAAATCAAATTCATTAACACCAAGAAAATTAATCAGTTCAACTTTTAAAAACTCTTGCAATGGGAGAGACTCAATAGGACGGGTGGCACCATCTAGAGCCCAGAGTATTGGATGATAACTCCTCAAATGAAGGAGACAAACTTTCAGGTCTATTCACATTCTTCTCATCCTACTCATTTAGCAGAGCATACAAGAAGTCTACCTCTGCATTTGTTTCCTCAACAATGAGAAATTTCTCCCCCGGATCGTCACACAGAGGGGGGATCCACAAGGGGAGAACACTTGGAAATCAGGTTCAATATTCGGCTCATCACTCCATTCAAACTCTAAGGAGCTGTCATGATCTAAACTAACATTTTCAACAAAGATATGAGGCGCAATTTCCTCTTCCATGGCATTTAAGTTGAAATCTTGAAAATGTTTAACATAAACCCGAGATTGTAAAATTTGAGCCATTCGATCAAAGAAATCTAAGGCTTGAGCGGTTCTTTATCAAAAAGTTTCCCATTGCACATTATGTGTATGAAACCATAACTCCTTTGAGAAAGTCCGTCATAAAAATAGTTAGCAATTTGGAAATTTTCATAGCCATGATGCGGGACCGCATTGAGCAAGTCCTTGTATCTTCCCCACAAGCATAAAACGACTCATTCTCTCTTTCAGCAGAAGTTTGAATTTGTTTTTTTGCTAGCCCACAATGGGAAGGAACTTTTTGTGAAATTCTGTCTGCAAAGTAGCCAAAGTCCACATAGAGTGAGGGTTTAAAGAATCGAGCCAAGCCTGGGCACTACCTCTTAAAGATAGAGAAAAGAAATTCATCCGCACGAACTCTAATTTCACAAGGGTAACAACTTTGTCCTCAAAAGTCCTAACATGAAAGAAGGGGTTTTCATGATCTATGCCATAAAAGTGGGGCGACCAATTGGAAAAGCCCATTTGAATACTAAAAACATTGGCGTCATGAGCGGTGGGGGCAACTATGCAAGAAAATGGATAAGCATGATCGAGATGAAAGGATTCCCACATAGTCATGGGGACTATTTCCCCATTGCCGCCGCCATTATAGGAAATAAGAACATTAAAGTAAATATAAAAGATGGCGGAATACTTACAGTGGTTTATTGAACCTCCAAATAAGCTATTGAAAGATTTCTAGCTCGCCTAGGTTTAAAAATATTTGCTATGTTTTAAACTTTTTCAATATCAACTCACAAAAGATATATCAACCTAATCAATCACCAGAGAGCAATAAAAAAAAGAACACCATGATATACGTGGAAAACCCTAAACAGGAAAATACCACGGGAAGGAATCAAACACTATAAAACATTGTGCAGTTACAAGTAATCTTACCCTACGATTCTGAATCCTCACAAATCGCCCCAAGACTTACTTACCGAATCCACGTTCACCACACCCAGTGCTTGACGCCGCTGCCTTGAATCCTCAAGCCTTCTGTAGACACCCCAATTTGGACAATTCGAATTTCCTTGGTTCGTGGCCCGGAGGCTCCCCAATGATGAAAATTGGATTAAACAAGCCTTGGACCGAAAGAACAATGCTCCTTGAAGGACTTTAAGAGGAAATAAAATGTCAAAAATAGCTTTCAAGCGCTCTGGATCAGTCCCAAGCGCTCAAGAGCATCTTTCAAAACCTTGGACCAGTCAACTCTCGAGCGCTCGAGAGTGAAGTCCCAAGCGCTTGAGACCACTCCCCAGCGCTTGAGACTTTTGTGCTGCCCAATGGAGGTTGGAGCTTCTCCACTATCCTTGCAGCCATCATTGCAGTTATTTGAACGGGTCTTAGCCTTAGACCACACTCAACCTCAGTCAGAGGGTGAGTCAGGGCTGGAAATTTTATTGGATTCCAAATCATATTTTTCCAAAATAAGACCATATGGTATTTTGCCTATATAAGGCCTTCTTCAGCTCAAACAAGAAAAAAAACTCTCTCTCTCTCTAGATCTCTTCTCTGAGATTTCAAAGCAGAAAAACCAGTTCTCACCCTTTTGCAAGCAAAAATCCCATTTTCAAAAGCAAAAACAAGCCAAAAACCCAAGATATCAAGAAGATGGAAGGGGTTCTGATCATCTCCACCTTCTGATCTTCTGAGGCTTCCATCCCTCTCCCATTTTCCAAGCCCTTCTTTCAAGGAACAAGGTTCCAAGTTAAAAGGTAAAAAGCCTCACACTTTGGTGTCAACCAAAGGCAAGGCTGCTTCTTTCCTTCTGAGGGAGGCTTCCCAGCTCACTCTAGTCCTCAATACTAGAAGTGAGAAGGAAAAGCCTTAGTGTTAAAACAAGAGCAAAGGGTCACAAGTGTTTTCCATGCATGCAGCACTGGAAACACTCCCGAGCGCTCGGGACTACTTTAGAGTGCTCGAGAGTGGTGCCAGTCTCATTTTCCATTTTTGCAGCATTTAAGCTAACATGCAAGGGATATAAAGACAAGTCTCAAGTAAGAAGGGTTTTCTTAAAATGTTTTTGCTGTATCTGATCTGATTTTCAAAAAAAAGGATGAAGATCACTTTTCATGTAAAAGAAGTACAAAAACATGTTTTTCAGTAGGTTAAAAAGGGGAATCTTTGACATGCAAAATGAACAAATAGATCAGTTGCATTAAAACATCAAGGCTTTGGTTGGTTGAGATCAGTCTGGGGTGCAGCTCACTCCAGAGCGCTCGAGTCTACTCCAGAGCGCTCGGGAGTTCTCTGCATGCCATTTTATTCATGTCTTCCTTTATTTTAGTTCTTTTAATGCTCTTGCATGCGTTGCATGTGACCCTTTAGTCTTTTGATCTATAAAACCACTGTTCTTGGAAGGAAAGGACACATGACTTGGTGGAATAGGGGCCTGACCCTGATCTACCAGGTCTCCTGTTGAGCCTGTTCATGCTTGAAACCACTTTAGTTTACATTTTCAGTATTATATCCTATTGTATTCTGTTGTACTAACACTATTTGCAGGTTGGGCATGCAAAACTCTCAAGCGCTCGGGAATGCTCCCAAGCGCTCGAGAGTGTATAAGTGACAGGGTGTTTCAACTTCTAGCGTTTTTGCATTCCGTCACCATCCCTCATCTACTCACTGTTCACATGCACATTCTGTACTTGATGCAATTGCGGATACGTGCTAACTGTTTAATGAAATAAAATCCTTTGAAAAATCCCACGAATGTCTAGTAGAGACTGATTTCGAATCGGGCGAGGGGGGTGCTGTAAAACCCTTCCCCCCTCGTAACGTGGCTCCCGAACCCTTTTCTAACGAATCTCTGGTTTTCAATTCAAATCAATCATTTTCAATCAAAGCGGTTTCTCGGGTGACGAACCACAAATCCGGGTGGCGACTCTTCTAAACCTTTTTCAAATCGATTCCAAGAAACAGCGTGGCGCCTCTCTTTCGGGCCGCCCCGATTCCACCCAGGGCTGTGGTAGCCCACACCTTCCGTTTGCCTTCCAAAATCCACCGAAGGACTTTGTTGAGAGATTAACTGAGTTGATGTTGTAAACCTATTGAAGTTGTATTCAACGGTCAAAGATCCATCGATCTTCTTTTTACTTCAAGATTCAAAGATATAACCCCACCATATTATTTGAACTTCAAACCCAATGTATATTGCACGTACAGTACCCTTTCTAATATCCCGCACAAAATGATACGAAGTTACTGTCCCTGTTCGTGTAACAAAAATTTTCATAGAAGTGTCTTTTTATATCAAGACCAGCATTCATTTTTGACTCACGAAAATTGAAGGTTGCCACCACTAAATGTGCCAATAAATTGGAAAGCTAATCTCATGCATTTGTTAGACATGGAGGAAAAGATCCGGCTTAATCTGTTTCCGTTTGTAGCGATTCTTTCCTCACACAATCAAATCTTTCCTATTTTATCCACCTGATATGCTCACTCTCAATTACATAACAAGATTCCTTTCACTTCCTAAACAGACACTCTAGAAATAAAAGAAAATAAAATACAACTCAATAAATAAGGATACAAATAAATGTGTGTTTTGTCTTTGAATTTGCCAACACAGAGAGACCGTGGCCCATGGTCCTAACAATCTCCCCCTTTGGCACTTCCATCACAAAACACCCTCATCATGGAAAACTTATCCCCTAACAGATTGAGGTCACGACCTTTGAAGCTGCAAAAGCGAACAAATTTCTCCCCCTTTTTGTCATGGATTGACAAAGAAAGAGCAGGGATAAATGAACAACATATGCTAGGACACGTAGGTAAACCAATTAAGCGCATATAGACTAGGCATAAACACAGATATATCGATGAAACTGAGATACTCCCACTCACCAAACAAAGAAATGCTCCCCCTCATTACAATCCGCCATATATACCCATAGAGAGAGATCTTAAAGAGACAAAAGAATATAACATGAAGCACTCAATCACCAAGATATATCGCACACAAAAGAAACATCGCACGGTACCCCAAGTAATGATTGCTTTCAAAGGAGCTACCGTAAGAAAATTTCAAAGAACGACCATGGGTATGAAATCACGCAAGTGTCATAGTGAGTGTGTACAATGATAGCCTTAACAATAAAATCAACTCATCCCTATGAGGTCATATCAACCAAGAAGGGGCCAACTAATATCATTCTCCACAAGGGCGGCAGACCAACTCTAACCCGCATGAAGTATGATCATATCAAAATTGGGGTTAAATGAGTATATAACATGATATTCTCCCCCTCAAGAGATGCCAACCTTATACCAAATAATCACACAATATTTTTGCACCGTCATGGGCGGCTTTCACACATTTAAGGCCTCAGCTTAAATCCATGACGCAAAAATAGAATACATGAGGTGCAAGTCAATGGTAGCTTACACGTGCACATAGAGGTAGCCCTTTCCCTGAGTCTCTCAATTTTTTATATTTTCTCTTCTTTTTTTTTTTTTAAACCCATCAAACTGAGCTAATCGACCTCACATGGGGTATGCAAGCCAAAGATCAATAACCAAGGTGAATGACGTAGGGTGTCCACCACAAGAACAAATACTCACCCAAAGAGATAAGGATCAACTTCTCAAGGCTATCAATGGGTGTGTACAAACACATGCAATGACTGCCATATACATGATTTTTCGATGAAACTCTCATGAAAGTAGCTCTTAAGAAGGCATGCATGACAAGTACGAACCATGAGATGCACTAGCATGAGATATAGCAAAGACATCAAGAAGTGCATCATGCTCCGTGCGAAGAAAATTTTGCCTTTTTAAATTTTTTTTTTGGTATATGTGAATGTTTTTGTCTTTTTCAATGATATATCAAAAATAAAATCTTTTTGGCTTTCTTAAAAAAATAACGACGGTCTAGGAAACAATAAAAGAAAACACTAATATAAACTAAGTGCGATAAGAAACTAAGCACAAAAATAAAAATAAAAAAATCATAGCTCTAGGTATAAGATAGACAAGAAAATCAACCTAGACTTTGGATGCAATTAATTAAGAGCAAGCCTTTAAAAGGCAAGGTCTACTCCTCCAGATGATCCAGTGTCATCTAAATGGTTGGTAGATATATTCGCTTGATGTTTCAAGTCTGACTTCCTCACTCAAATAAGTTTGGTCTTAACTTGCACTGCACTACTTGGTTTGCTAGGCATAGGTTCAGGTGTCATACTCCTAGTATTGACATGGTTAGTAGTGCTATGAGCATGAGGAAAGTGACCATGCAGTTGGAAACAATTAGGTCTAGTGTGACCTTTACACTACAATAATGACATGTAGGAATGAATTTTGAAACATTAGCTTTTCTAATATAAAGAGGCTTCTTAGCAGGATTAATGCTATCAGGTTTAGGATTTACCTCTTTAGACTTTGCTTCATTTACTTTACCTTCGAGTTGTTCAGATGATGAAGCTTCATGAAAGCCAAGGCCTAACTTGTCACTTGTTTGTCTTTGAGCACCAAGAATGTCTTCTAATTTCTTTGAACCTACATTCATTCTTTTAAAAGTAGCATTGGCCTTGTCAAGCTCAGCTTGCAAATTAGCTACCTTTAACTTAAGTAATTTTTTTGGATTCAAAAGAAGCATGCAAATCAACACTAAGTTTCACACTCATGCTTTTAATCTCGACAAGTTCATAAAATAAAGAGTCCCTATTATTCTCAACTTAACTCTCCTGAGCTTTAGCTTCTAAAAGCTCTTGCTTGAATTTCAAGTAAGACTCATCACTCATCTTCACTTCACTAGATAGCATAATGTTAGTCTTAGTCAACTTCAGACTTTCTTTGAAAAGTTTATTGTATGGTTTTTTCAAACTCTCTTCCTCCTCACTTTCACTATTGCTAAAATTCTCACCATTCGCACTCTCATCTTCTAATTTAAACTTGCTCACATGAGGATGCACAGAAGCTCCTAAAGCCATGACTTTACTATTTCCCCCCACAATTTTCTTCTTTATCAAAGTCACTATCATCCCAAGTCCTGACATTGTAGGATTTATTTTTCTGTTTGTTAGCACAATCTTGGGCAATATGACCAAAACCCAAGCACTCGTAATATTAGGGACCCAATGATTTGCTTTATTTCCTCTCTTTACCCTTGGAAGACCCTTTGTCACCACCATTCTTATCTTTCGAACTAGGACCAAAGGTTATATTCTTTTTTAAAAGGGTTATTTACCGAAACACCCCTTAATGTTTACCCGTTTTTCACGGACACATCCCTCCACGAATTCTCGCTACAGCCAGACCCCCTCATTAAAGTTTTTTTTCCCATCGACCCCTTCTGTTAGCCTTCCGTCCGAAACCATTACTTTTTTCACCAAAAAATGGTACAATGTTCCAATATTGCCCTCAATTGGCCATCCTTAACCCTAACCATAGTTCCCCCGCCCCCACCCCCAAAACCGTGAAAACCTCCCCAATATCACTATCTATCACTGGAATTCCCCCAAACCGTGGAAACCCTCCCCTCCTCTCCATTTCTTCTTCGCCATTCCCCTCTCTCCATTTCTTCACTTGCCCCTTATAAATCTGCAACTCTTTCTGTAATGTCTTCTTTTTCTTCTCCCCATCCCAGGTCTTCTCCCACCATTATGAGTAATGCACGAAGCAGCACACCAGAACATTTGAATGTTCTGTATGGGTACGGATAAAGGGCTCCTCTACGAACAGCTCTGACTGAACCGAATGTGGGTAGGAGATTCCTAGGATGTGTGAACTACAAGGTAATAATTTTATCCTTTAGCCTTTATGATATACTCTATGAGTAAATTTTATGTATTAAAGAGTCCATTTTATTTTGACAAATGTAATTTTTAGGGTGACAATCCTTGCAAGGTTTTTGATTGGGTTGACCCCTCAACATGTGAGAGAGGGAAGGAGTTCGAGAACTCGATAGTAAAGAAGAACATGGATTTGCTTAAGGATGTTGAAAACCTACACAAATAGATTATTGATTTGAAAAAGACATAAACAGAATTGAAGGCATAAATTGGACATTTGAAACAGAGGGAAAATGGGTTTGGACTGGAGATTGAATAGTGGCGAAAGAGGGAGGAATGGTTTGAACTGAAGATCAATTGTATGACCAAAAAATTGAAGGAGATGGAAGATGGGTGTACACTGAAGATGGAAGAGTGGAAGATGAAGGAGGATTGGAATGCATTGGAGATGGAAGACTTTGAAACAAAGAATGAGGAGTTGATGCTGAAGATAGACGAGGTTGAAGCAAAGAATGAGGAGTTGAGGCTGAAGACAGAAGATATGGAAGCTAAAAATGTGATTTTCAGAGGTAGGAACAACTTAATGAAAAAGAGGAGATTGAGTTAGCTAATGTGAAGGTGAAATTGTTGACTGCAATTGTGGTGATTTTAGTTGGCATAGGGATTGTTTATTTTGGTGGGAAGGGATGGTTGAAGAAGAAGATGTTGGCATTACCATAGTTGCCTTAGGGTAAGTTTATGTTTAGGAGGACAAAATGATGTTTTTCTTGTACTTAGTCCATTGTACTTACTGAAATGGTGATGGCAATGACAATGGTAATGCCTTGTTTTTATTTTGGTAATGAAAATGATTTCAATGGTAACGTGTTTCAGATATTTGAGTTTAAAAGACCATGACCATATATCTCAAAACCTGGCCATTTTAATCAAGACTTGGCATTTATTTACACTTGTGCAACAACTGGCCAATGTATTAACTCAAAACCTAGCCATATACAAAACCTGTGTAGTAAAGCAAATAGAAGTATTAGAAAATTCAACAGCAACAGTAGTAACAACTTCTTCAACATAATTTCCAAAAGAACCAGTACCATTATCCCATTACAAACTAAAAACCTGTGCATTTAGAACCCCAAAAGAAGGCCATTTACAAACCTAAAATACGGCCACATCCTAATGTATCAGCACAGTCATAAGTGTCCACAATCTATCTTCACATATCCTAATGCCAAATTCTAAAGTAGTGTTTAAAGTTTGAAGTCTCAGTCATTAGCCATTATCTATTACAACTTGTGCAAATTATCCGCATCCAAAAAAATACAGTGGACAAGCATGTCATTAGTCTCATTAGTCATTATCACTAACCATTATTTACTGGGTTGATCCCTTAGTGGATCCTTTGGTGGCTTTTGATGAGAATACACCCTCTCCAATTCTTGCTATCTTCCAGCCCTGTTGACTTTGGTGACTCTTCAAGTAAATTTTTTTCCCATGCCTAATCATGGTACCAGCTTCAATAATCTCTGCACCACCACTTGTTCCAATTGATCCACCTGTTCTTGTAGCACCACCTCTATCACTCTTTGCTCTTGCAGCCCTGACACCACCACTTATTATACCTGTTCTTGTAGCACCATCTTTATCACTCCTTCCTCATGCTACTCTGACACCACCAAATGATGTACTACGTGTAGTTCTTGCACCACCTGTCCCCACAACACTTTCATCACCAATTGTTGCACTAACTGTGACAAGGTTTCAATTTAAATACATTACAATATGGCCAGTGTAATGAATAGTTATTATTGAAGTACAGAAATAAGGCCAATAATAGAGAATTGTAATGACAAGTTATGTCATTTCCTACTAGTCCTCTTGCCACTCCCCTCCCTCTTGTCACATCAGTTCCCATAGTCCTTGGAGCACCAATTGTACCTATGAGAAAGATACAATAGCAGAGTATACAATCAAGTTACAATGTAGAGAGTACAATTGAAATACAATATAGAAACATACAATTCAAATAGTGTTCATTACCTCTTTTTCCTCTCTCACTTGCAACTCCTTCCCTTTGAGCATTTGCTAATCCTCTTGTAAGTACCCCGTTAGTAGTAGCATCACTAGTTGGAATCCCTCTTGCCACTCCTTTTGCAACTCCCCTTAGAGCATTTGCTAATTCTCTTGTAAGTACCCTTTGAGAAGTACCAGCACTAGTTGCCCCTCTTGTCAGTCCCCTTTGAGTTGTTTTCAAACCTCTTGCAATACCTTTTGGCACTCCCCTACCTCTCGGCATTCTTTCGCCAATTGGAATCAAAGGACAAGGTGATGTTTCTCTTGACTAAAGCTGCAATATCAAAACAAAGTACAAAATCAAGTTAAGTGAATATGTCATAAATCAAACTTGAAAAAGTACAAATTAAAGTACATTGTACAAGATTGACTAACCTGAGGACTTGTAGAAGATTGACCAACCTCAAATTTGCATGTCCTAGCATTATGGCCAGGTTGGTTGCATTTTATACACTTGGCTACATTACCCTTGTTAATCTAGACAGCTAAAGACTCCTCTGCACCTTTCCTTCTTGCCTTTTTGGGTCTACCAGACTTCCTTCTATATGGTGGAGGCATAATGTCATCATATTCTATATGAACCCACATGGATTTATCTGGGATTGGGTTTATGAGATAGGCATAAGAGTTCCTAAAAGTTTCGGTCAGGCAGTATGGGAAAATGAAGTCCTTAGGTTTTCTCCTATCCTTGGTCATTGCTGCACAAACATGCCTACATGGCACCCCAGACACATCCCATTTTCTACATGTGCATGTGTACAAACCAATGTCCACTATCCAAGACTGTAAGGTGAGTTTATTTCAAACTTCATTGTAGAACAGTACATGACAGAATATCCCTTTGCATTAGCCTTTTCAATCTCTAATTTCTTTGATATGTTAGGGTATATGTTGGTCTTAAAACTGTTACAGAACTTGGTTCTCTCAACATACCTCTGCATAACATATCTCCTAAGACCTTCCATCATGGTTAGAATGGGCTCATCCCTCACATTTTTAATTGCATTGTTGAAGGACTCACTTAAGTTGTTAACCATTCTATTGGTCTTGGCCCTTGGACTGTAAAAATACCTTGCCCAATATTTAGGTGGTTCTTTCAACAATCACTCATGTGCCTTCACATCAACTACCCTTACCTCCATCATCTTTGCCCGAAACTCAAGTAGAGTGCAAGCACTTGCTGCCCCCCACATAAGGTCCTTCAACTCCTTCTCTTTATGCACCTTCTAGAAGTTGGAGTGCATATGCCTCATGCAATACCTGTGCTCCACACCAGGGAATAAGAGATCCATAGACTCTGTAAGTCCCTGCATAAGAACCACAACTTACAAGTGAATATAGACAAATAAATGGCTTAAGTAATTGTTCAAATGTGTACAACAAACAACATCACACTTACCTTTTGTCTGTCAGAAATAAAAATCCATCCTTTATCTTCTGGCTTGCCAATGACATCTGTGAGAAGTTCAAGAAACCAAGTCCAACTGTCCTTGAGCTCAAATTCCACAACTGCCTACATTTGGTTGTTACCATATCTCCCAACAACATGCATCAATTGCCCCCCAAATGGACCTTTCAAGAAACAAGCATCCAAACCAATAATGGGCCTACAGTCCACAAATCCCTTGGCTTGAGCATCAAACATAACAAACATCCTCTGAAAGATAAGGTTTCTATCTGGCCAAGGTCTATCAATTTTAAGTTTTGCACAACTTCCAGGGTTCTCATTTCTTATCATCTCACAAAAGTCCCACAATCTATGGTATTGTTCACCATGTGCCCCATCCACCATCTCTATAGCTTTCCTCTTAGCCCTATAAATTTGCATTTCTAAAACATCCAACATTCATTTTCTCTTAACATCATTTTGCATTGCTGTCACCTTCCAATCAGGGTCATCATTTATCTCATTCAAATACTTCTTGGCCAACCACTCTGCAGATGCCCACTGGTTATGGTAAACCCTAGGACAAGTATGTTCCCCTCTAAGTCTTATAATTTGGTAAGTTGTTGTGTCACCTACCCTAGATGCATGAAGTCTCCATTGACAAGGAGGTTCCCCTTCTTCATCTTTGCACTTTACAGTTACCCTCCTAGATTCATTTTTATGGTACTTGTATTGACAACCATTTCTAAGATGAAACTCCTTCAGGAAAGCCCTAAAAACCTTGACATTGGGAAACAACATCCCTTCCACTAGTTTGGGATTTTCCGTATCTCTTTCTGCATTGAACTCAGGGCATTTCATCATCTTCTTTTTCCCCTTCTTCTTCTTTAGATTGTCATCATCTGATGAGATAACCACACTGACATTTTCATCACTATTGTCACTTTCCTCAACCTCAGTAATTACCACACCTTTTCCCAAGTCCTCCTGGAAATTCCTAACTGGCAGACACCCTCCTTTATTACCATCCACACCCTCATTCTGTACATATTCTATGTCATCACCATCAGACGACGATGAATCCTTTAATCCACTGCAGATAAAATCACTATCACTATCAGTATGATTGTCCCTACCATTACCACTGTCAGTCACACACTGCCCCCCTTCCCTCTCTATCTCCTCCTCCTCGTCATCATCATCATCATCATCATCATCATTAGCATTTTGAGCATTCCCTAAGTCCTGAAGACCAAGTTCTTCTCCCTCCCACCCCAACCACTCCTCATCATCCTCTTCAACATCAAATAGGTAACAAAACACTCAATATCCTTATCCTCACCCTCATAGAGAACAAACATTTCTGTCATAGCTACATCACTAGTAATCTTAGATAACCCATTCTCTATACCATGACCTGGTCTTAAATAAAAAAAATGAGCGCCATGGGTAACACCCTATTTCTTGCATTACAGTCACTAAGTCAGCATAGGAAAACTCATAAGGTATCACTCTTGAATAACAAATATCCCCATCAATGTAGGTGTGGAATGGATTTCCTTCAAATTTTGCACCAAATTTAATATTTAATTGAATCCTTCCATCCCCCATCTTCAAATATTAAATGCAGTAACCCCAATAAGAAAAAGAAACATAAACACAAAATCAGTGCCTTGTATGAGGATCAAAAAAAAAAAAGTGCCCTGTATGGCAGCTGTACACAAACAATAACAAGCATGGGGACCACAAATCCATAAATCCATACCAATATTACAGGGGACCACAAATCCAGAACATGTCATCAATAATTTAACAAGAAATTTAAAAAAAATTCCCCCTACAGGGGCCACAAACCCACACGACAAAAATAATTGTATACCCTAATTTTTTGGACCATAAATATATAACAATATTATAGGGGGACCCCAAATCCAGAACAAGTCAAAAAAGATAAAAAAAATTCCTTTACAAGGGCCTCAAATCCACACGATCATATAAAGGCAAAACCCTAATTTTATTCACATTGTAGACAGAGAGAGAGAGAGAGAGAGAGAGAGAGAGAGAGAGAGAGAGCATGCACAACCTGACATAGAAAACCCATTTTTTAAGTCATTACCTTTTTTACATTCCCCGTTAGATCCAAAACCCATTTTTAACTATGAAAAACCCTAAATTCTAGCATCAACTTCTTAAACTCTAGTAAAACCCTAAGTTACGATGTAGGAAGAGAATACGTCTGTATTTACCTCGGCTGCTTCAGAATCGTCCTCAAAATTGCAGAAAAAGAGTTGTCTTCGAAGTTGTGCTGAATCAAAATCAAACCCTAATACGTTGGTCTTCTTCTAGTGTCGATCGATCGCGTAGGATGCTACATGGTTTTGTTGAGATTTCGATTTACGGATTGTGGGAATACGATGGGGGATTAGGGTTTTTGGGGTTACAGGTTCTCGCTATGCTAGAGAGAGAGAGAGAGAGAGGAAAGTTGTCGTGTGTAAGAATGGGGTGTGGGAACAAAAAGAATAAGTATTGACTATATATAAGTGAGGGTAAATTGGTCTTTTGAGCCATTCCGTCCAACAGCGTTAGGCCCCCCAAATGGAAACTTTAATGAGGGGGCCTGGCCATAGCGAGAATTCGTGGAGGGGGTGTCCATGAAAAATGGGTAAACGTTAAGGGGTGTTCGGTAAATAACCCTTTATAAAAACATTCCAAATTTTTTACCAAATAAAGCCATTTCTTCGTGGTCCAATTCATCGTTATCACTATCTGAGACCTTAAAACTAGAGAAAGCCAAAGATTTTTTCTCATTTTTGTTCTTCTCTTTTTGAGATCCATATTGTGACAATTTGGTTTCAAAAGTTAAAAAATGACCTACAATTTCTTCAACCTTCATGGAATCAAAATTAGGCAAACATTCAAGGACTTCAACTTTAGTAATAAACCTCTTAGGTAAAGAACGCATGATTTTCTTAACTATCTTCTCCTAAGAAATAGGCTCACCTAAATTAAAGCTTGAGTTCACAATTTCACTCAACCTCGCATAAAAATCACCAAAGGTCTCATTGTCACTCATTCGTATCATCTCAAAATCAGTGATAATACTTTGAAATTTTTGTTGTGACACTATTCCCCTCATGAGTGATGGATAAAATATTCCAAGCATCCTTAGCTATTTCACAAGTTGAAATACGTTGAAACTCAGATATAGACACACAACCAAAGATAGCATTAAGGGCACATGAATTATGAGTCGCTTTCAAATGATCAGTGTTATCCCAAGACTCATCAGGCTTTCGAACAGTTTTACCTTCCACAGTCGTGGTAGGCTCAGTATAGCCATTAACAACCGAGAGCCAGAAAAGATTGTTTTGAGATTTCAAATATGCCATCATTCTGGCTTTCCAATATGCATAGTTAGAACCATCTAGGAGAGGAGGTTTAGCAACAAAGTTATTAGGGCTTCCATAATAGCAAATAAGACAAAAAAATAAGGGTGATTTACCTATACACCCCTCCAACTTTATTCGTTTTTCACGTTCACCCCCTCCCTCGAATTTCGCTACGGCCAGACCCCCTCATGAACGTTTACCCTAATTTTACTGAACTTCGTTGGACGAAATGAGTGAAAAGACAAAGTTACCCTCTCATATATATATCACACAAATGTTTTTTCTTAATTCCACATCTTCTTCTCTTCCTCCCATAGAACCCAAATCGATAGCTTCTCTCTACCTTTGCCAAACCGTAACACACAAACCCTAAAATTGTAATCTAAATCAAAAAAATCCCAGTAAATCACACAAACCCTTACATAACACCCACTCAAATACCAGTTGAATCACACGTATTAGGTTTTGTGTGATTTGGAGACGAATCAGATGACGATTTCGACTTGAAGACGAATCAGACCACGATTTGGAGGACGATTCTGAAGTACGCGAAGTAAGTACTTATGTAATCTTTCGTATATCGTGAGTTAGGGTTTTTTTTGGAGTTTTTGAAGTTGATGATGTGTAGACACCCCAATCCGGACCTCGGAGAGTCTTTGTCCACCCCGATGATGAAATGAAGGAAACAGTACCTTTGTGAGCTTGAATAAGGGATTCCCCTTAGCCCAGATGAACCAAATAAACCAAAAAGCCCAAAAAGCCCCTGGATTGGACCTACAAACGCCGCGCGGGGCACTCTTACATCGCACGGCATATTAAAATTCATTACACTGCGCGCGATCATGATGTGTACCACATGACATTTCAGGTAAAGTTTTGACTGGTTCAGAAAGCTGTCGGCCACGCCAATTTGAGCCACAGCTAATGAATTGCTTATCCAAAAACACACTTCTGGCCCGCCCAGAAAATACCTCCACTATTTGAATTCAAAATCCTTGACCTTTTGCCTATAAATAAACCCCTCCACTCAAGAAAAGGGGCTCCCCTTTTAGCTTTTGGCATTTTTACTCCATAAGCTTTCTCTCTCTTGCTTCCACATTCATTTTTCATTTCCAAGTCTTGAAGATGTCATTCCCAAAAGACATTCTTTGGGCACTTTAACTCACTTTCCTCCTCATTCTTGAAGTTAGTCTCTTACTAACTTTAAGATCTCATCCCTCAAAAATATTTAACCCCTCACACCCATACGTTTCTTGTTTCACCCAGGCTCTCCCATCCACATCCTTTATCACCCATCCTCATTTTCGCATCAACCATCCTCGATCAAGCTCAAGACCAAAGGTAAAACCAAGTTTCCTCGGGCTAGGCTCGGTTTTGGCCCTGAGGGGAACTTTTCTGTTGTTAGATCTAACCTCTTTTGGTTAGGTCTTGGCTTAAAAATCATTTTCTAAAAACAAAAACAAAACAACTGCTGTGCTGGGGTCACCATGCCGCGTGGCTATTTATTCCAGCGCGCGGCATAGTGATCTTCAGCGTGCGGCATTTTAATACTGAGGTCTTCTCTGTCAGGCTGTCTAGATCTGGGTTATTCCTTGTTGGGACTGTCGGCATCTGCTGCTTATTGTTTTTATCCTTTTTCAGAATAAGACCATATCTACAAGCCATGTTTTCTCCATTAAATAAGGTTTTCTAGATAATCCCGAATGATCAAACACATCAAAAAAAACCGTTTTGCGGTCATGGTTTGAAGAAATGGTAACCTTTTGAGATGATCTGACTGTCACGTGACTTCTGATGAGTCTTTGAAACAATGCACGATGAAAACAATGTGCCAGGTGGTGTTCTGAATGCTTTTGACAGTCTGACTGCAGAATAGGTACCACGCACGGCATACTGAAAGGCCGCGCGCGGCATGACAGTATGCCATGTGTGAAATGATCATGATCCAGGCAGTTTGTTGAGCTTTCTTTTTTTTTTTTTTTCATTTTTATTCCATCCGTTCACATCATTCTTACCATTTCTGTACAGATAGCACCACGTGCACACCAATGTGATAATATTTCTCGTGCCCCCTTCCCCATTACTTGCTTCATTAAAGAGCTTAAACTTCCAAATGATCCTCAAGATTTCCCCTTTCGAAAACACCAAGTAGAGACCAGTCTCACCGGGCGAGTGGGGTGCTTTTTAAAGAAAAAACTTCCTCATTCGTAACGTGGCCCCTGAACCCAAGATCTTGACGTTTTTCGATAGACCAAAAGCCTTTTACAAACGAGTCCTCGGTTCCTCGGATCATCCATCTCAAAAATCCGGGTGGCAACTCTTCGAGTAGCGCCTCGGGCACGGGAGCCCACATGATGCATGTAGGGTTTTTTGGTGTTAAAAATTGGGTTTTTTTTATCTCTATGTCTCTCTCTCTCTCTCTATATATATATATATGTATATATATATCTGCTATGTGAGAAAGTTAGGGCTTTTGTTAATGCTTTTTGTCATGTGGGTATGGGTTTTGTATGTAGGGCTATGTTCTATCTCCCTGTCTCTGTTCAATGTACGAAAGTTAGGGTTTTTTTTTCCTGTTGAATGACTTTTTTTCGCGTGGGTTTGTGGCCCCTGTATAATTAGGGTTTTCAAGGGTTCGTGGTCCCTTACGCAATAGTGTGTGTGTGTGTGTTAGGTATATTGTTGTTTATTAGTACCCACACAGAGCACTGACCTGTTTTTTTGTTTTTTATTGTTTCTTATTTGGCTTCTTGCAACAAATTATTGAAGATGGGGGATGGCAGGGTTCAATTGAATATTAAATTTGGTGGAAAATTTGTTGGGAATCCAGTCAACAGCTACATTGATGGGGACATTTGTTATTCAAGAGTGGTTCCTTATGAGTTTTCGTACAATAACCTATTAGAAGTCCTATTTGAAGTAGGGTGTATGCCAGGGTCAACTTTTTTCTACTTAAGACCAAATCATACGATGGAGGATGGGTTATTTATGGGTAGTAATGATGTAGACATGACATAAATGTTTATTTTGCAGGATGGTTTGGGTAGGGATATTGAGTGCTTTGTAAGCCATCCTAATGTTGAAAATGATGAGGAGAAGGAGTTAGGGTGGGAGGGGGTACCACCAGGTTTTGAACATGATGAGGAGGAGGAATTAGGGGGTGCTGGAAATGGTAATGAGGAGGATGTGCAGAATATAAGGTGGGAGGGGGGACAATGTGGTGATGATGATACAAATAAAGGTGCAAGTGATGATGATACAGATAGTGATGGTGACAGTAGTGGGTTAAGGGATTCATCTTCATCTGATGGTGATGACACAGAAGATGTAGTGAATCAGGGTCATGAAGGACCTCTGACAGTTACGAAAGCTGTGGATGGTTTGGGGAAATGTGTAATGATTGTTGAGCATGATGAGGAAAGTGACTGTAGTTATGACAATTGTAGTGTTATGAGCTCATCAGATGATGAGGAGGTGAAGAAGAAGGGGAAAAAGAAGGTCAAATACCCAGAGTTTAATGAGGATAGAGGCATGAAAATCCCCAAACTTGTTGAAGACATGTTGTTTCCCAATGTTAAAGTTTTTAGGACATTCTTGAAGGAGTTCCATGTTAGGAATGGATGTCAGTATCAGTACCTGAAAAATGAATCAAGGAGAGTAATTATGAAGTGCACAGATGAAGAGGGGGGAACCTCCTTGTCAATGGAGGCTTCATGCATCTAGGGTAGGTCGCACACCAATTTACCAAATTAAAAAATTGAATAGGGAATATAGTTGTCCTAGAGTATGCCCCAACCAGTGGGCATCTGCAGAGTGGTTGGCAAAGAAGTATGTAGAAAAGATAAATGATGACCCTGATTGGAAGGTTAAGGCAATGCAAAATGATGTTAGGAGAAAATGGATGTTGGATGTCTCAGAAATGCAAATATATAGGGCTAAGAGGAAGGCTTTAGAGATGGTGGAGGGGGCACATGGTGGGCAATACCATAGACTGTGGGACTATTGTCAGATGATAACAAATGAGAACTCTGGTAGTTGTGCAAAATTACATGTTGACAGACCTATTCCGGAGAGCCAACCTTATTTTCAGAGGATGTTCATTATGTTTGATGCTTAGGCCAAAGGATTTGTAGGCAACTGTAGGCCCATTATTGGTTTGGATGCTTGTTTTTTGAAGGGTCCACATGGGGGGCAGTTGATGCATGTTGTTGGGAGAGATGGAAACAACCAAATGTATCCTATTGCAATGGCTGTTGTGGAATCTGAGCTTAAGAGCAGTTGGACTTGGTTTTTTGAACTACTCACAGATGTCATTGGAAAGCCTCAGGATAAAGGATGGGTATTTATCTCTGACAGACAAAAGGCAAGTTTAATGTTGTCATATGTACTTGAACTTTCCTTGAAGTCATTTATTTTTCAATTTGGTATATGAACTTGTAATGTGTATTATTATGCAGGGACGTACAGAATCAATGATTGTTATTTCCTGGAGTGGAGCACAGGTTTCGCACGAGACATTACGATTCCAACTTCCAAAAAGTGCACAAAGGGAAGGAGGGAAGGGGTTGAAGGACCTTATGTGGGGGGCAACCAATGCTTACACTCTACCTGAGTATCAAGCCAAGATGAGGGAGCTTAGAGCAGTTTCAATGGAAGCACACAATTGGTTGATACATGAACCTCCTAAGAATTGGGTAAGTTGCTTTTACAGTCCAGTGGCCAGGACCAATAGGATGGTTAACAACCTGAGTGAGTCCTTCAATAATGCAATTAAAAAGGTAAGAGACCAACCTATTCTCACCATGATGGAAAGTCTTAGGAAGCATGTTATGCAGAGGTATGTTGAGAGGACCAAATCGTGTAGTACTTTTAAGACCAACATCTGCCCTAACATAGTCAAGAAATTAGAGATTGAAAAGGCTAGTGCGATGGAATTCTCTGTCATGTATTGTGCACCACATAAGTTTGAAATTTGGTCACCCTACAAGTCTTTTATTGTAGACATTGAGTTGAACACATGCAGTTGTCGAAAATGGGAGGTGACAGGAATACCATGTAGGCATGCCTGTGCAGCAATGATCAAGGACAGAAGAAAGCCTGAGGATTTCATTTCCCCATACTTCCTCACTGACACATTTAGGAAATCTTATGCCTACCTCATTAACCCCATCCCAAATAAATCCATGTGGATGAGAATAGAATTTGAAGACATTATGCCTCCACCTTACAGAAGGAAATCTGGCAGACCAAAAAAGACAAGGAGGAAAGGTGCAAAAGAGGCTTTGGCACAAAGTGGTACTATTTTCAAGTGCAGAAAATGCAACCAACCCGGCCATAATGCTAGGACATGCAAAGCTCATGTATCTTCTACAAGTGCAGAGGTTGGGGAGAGTAGTACCTCACAGGTATCATTATATCTTGTACTTTGTGTGGTTTCATATTGCATATATGCCTGTAAGTTTGTATCCTTTTTCTTTTCTTTTCTTTTTGTATTGTAGGTTGTGACAAGAGAAGGATCACCTTGCCCTTTGATTCCAATTGGTAGAAAAGATGTGTCCAGTGGAGTGAGAAGAGGTAGAGGTACTGGAAGAGGAGTGCCTAGAGGGAGAGGACTGTCAAGAAGTAGAGGAGTGGTAATAGGGGTTCCAACTGGTGGTGGTAGAGGAGTGGCAAGAGGAGTAACTACAGGAAGGGTAGTTACTAGATCATGGGCATTTCAATGGGGTGTTACTCTAGGGACAGGAGTGGGTAGAGGAATGGCTGCAAGGGGAGGAATGTCAAGAGGGAAAGAAGTTGTTGTGGTTGCAAGAGGAGTGTTAAGAGGGAAACCAGTTGTTGTGGCTGCAAAGGGAGGATTGTCAAGAGGGCAAGGAGTGGCAGTTCAAATAGGTGGTGATAAGGCTGTTGAAATTGGTGGTACAAGAAATGATCAAATAGGTGCAAGTGGAGTTGCAAGGGCTGTTCAAATTGATGTTCAACCTAGTTTGCCAACATTGGTCAGGAATGGAAAAAAAGTTATATTTAAGAGTGCATTAGGTGGTGGATATCAACCAGGCTGGAAGATAGCAAGAATTGGAGATGGTGTTTTCTCATCACAAGTTTACAATGGAATAACTAAAGGATCAACCCAATAGATAATGTTAGGGTTAATGAAATGGTCCACTATTTTGTTTTTTGGATATGGACACTTTGAACATGTTGTAATGGATAATGATTAATGACTTGACTTGAACAACTAGGAATCATTAATGGTCTATGGCCTTATGTACTGGCCTTAGTTATGTTTAATGACTTGACTTGAACACTTTGAACATGTTTGGTTGTTGTTCTGTTATTCCAGATTTATGGTTGTTCATTGTTCTGCTGCTATATGGGTTTGGCAACAAGTATTGTTGTCCTAGTTTCTTGCTGTTTGGTGCTACTGTAAATGACTTGCTATACATGGCCAGGTTTTTGCCTAAATACATTGTCCAGGTTGAGTAACAACCCCAGGTTTTGATTGAGAGGAGTGACCATTTCTTGTACCAATTCTTGACTGAACAAAACAGCATCGGAATCAAAACAAGGCATTACCATTCTCATTTCCATCACCATTCCAACAAGTACCATGGATTAAGTACCATGAATTAAGTACAAAAAACATCACATTTTGTTCAACACAAACTAAAGACAGGCTAAAAAATACATATTTTAATGTAATGCCAACATTTTCTTCTTCAACCATCCTTTGCCACCAAAGTAAACAATCCCTAGGCCAACTAAAATCACCAACAATGTAGTCAACCATTTCCCCTTCAAATTGGCCAACTCAATGTTCACTTTCATTGCTTTGTTCCTACCTCTTAAACTCACATTCTTTGCTTCAACCTTTTCCATCTTCACCCTCAATTCCACATGTTGTGCTTCAAACTCTTCTAGCTTCACCCTCAATTCCACATTATGTGTTTCAACCTCCTCGATCTCCATTGCATTCAATTCTTCTTTGTTCTTCCACTCTTCCATCTTCATTGTCATCCCATTTTCCATCTCTGTAATTTTTCTGTTCATACAATTGATCTTCATTACAAACCATTCCTCCCTCTTCTGCCACTGTTCCATCTTTTGTCTAAACTCATTTTCCCTCTCCTTCGACACTCGGATTTCTCCCTTCAAATTTGTTTCTGTCTTCTTCAAATGTAAAATTTGTCTACGTAGGTCTTCAACATCTTTCTGCAAATCCATGTTCTTCTTCACTATCCAGTTACCAAAATCCTTCCCCCTCTCACATGTGGGAGGGTCAACCCAATCAAAGTACTTGAAAGCATTGTCACTCTAACAAACCAATATCGAAAAAAATAACCTCTTTAATAAATAGAATAAATGGTATTAAAATAGGATAATAAATTCAAAAAAATTAGAAAATAGGATAAAAGATCATAAATTAGTACCTTGTAGTTCACACATCCTAAGAATCTCCTACCAACATTTGGGTTAGTTAGGGCTGTTCGAAGTGGAGCCTTTACTCCGCACCCACACTGAACATTGAACTGTTCTTGTGTGTTCATAGTGGAGGAAGATGTTGCACTGGAGGATGATATTGCAGTGGAGGAAGACATTGCAGAATTTGTAGACATTGCAGTCAGTGGAGTGGGAGGTGGTTTAGGGGAGAGAGAGGGTGTGTGCTATGAAATTAGGTTTGAGAGATGAAAGGGAGCTTATAGTGTGGAGGGTTTTGGACAGAAATAGGAAGAGTTTAGGGTTTGCTCTGCAGAAATTAGGTTTGGTAGGTCTGGGAGAGAGAGGGAGATAGGGTGGTGAAAGAGGGGAAACTGGGGGAAATGAGGGGAAAAGGAAGAGGGTTAGGATTTCCCATTTTTTTGGGGGGAAAAAGTAGGAGTACTGAGGGCAAAATTGGAGGTAAAAGGATTAAGGGAGTTGGGACCCATCGGGGGTAATACTGAAAGCTTGGCCATTTTTTTGTTCAAAAAGTAACGGTTCTAAACAGAATGCTAACGGAAAGGGTCTATGGGTAAAGTAAACGTTCATGAGGGGGTCTGGCCGTAGCGCACTTCGAGGGAAGGGGTGAGCGTGAAAAATAGATAAAGTTGGAGGGGTGTATAGGTAAATCACCCTAAAAATAATTAGGATTTGCTCTAGGAATAAACCCTAATATTACGAGCGACCTGCTCTGATACCAATCAAAAGATTCCTAGCTCGCCTATGTTTACAAATATTTGCTATGTTTTAAACTTTTTCAATATCAACCCCCAATCGATATATCAACCCAATCAATCACTAGAAAGCAATAATGTAGACACCCCAATTTGGACAATTCAAATTTCCTTGATTCGTGGCCCGGAGGCTCCCCGATGATGAATATGGGATCGAACAAGCCTCAGACCAATGGAACGATGCTCCTTGAAGGACTTTAAAAGGGAAATAAAATGTCAAAAATCATTTTCAAGGGCTCTGGATCAATCCCAAGCGCTCCAGACCTTTTCCAAAACCATTGACTAGTCAACTCTCGAGCGCTCGAGAGTGAAGTCCCAAGCGCTCGAGATCACTCTCAAGCGCTCGAGACTTTTGTACTGCCCAATGGATGAGGGAGCTTCCCCACTATCCATGCAGTCATCATTTCAGCCGTTCAAGCTGGTCTTTGCCTTAGACCATACTCAATCTCAGTCAGAGATGAGTCAGGGCTGAAGATTCCAAATGATATTTTTCCAAATTGAACCATAGGCTATGTTTTGCTATAAAAGGCGCTCTTCAGCTCAGAACCTGCACGAACTCTCTCTCTCTAGAGGCTCCCTCTGGCTGTTAAAAGCAAAGAACAACTCTCACTCTCTTTCAAGCAAACCCCCCCCTTTTTTCAAAAGAAAAATAACCAAGAAATCTCAAGAAGATGAAAGGAGTTCAGACCATTACTAGCCTCTGATCCTCTGAAATCTTCACTTCCCTTCCATCTTTCAAAGCTTTCTTCAAGGTGCAAAGTTTCAAAGAAAAGGTAAAAGTTTCATACCTTGGTTTCAATCAAAAGCAGGGCTGTCTTTCCCTTCTGAGGGAGGCTTCCCAGCTCACTCCAGTCCTCAATATTGAGAGTGTGATGGGAAGACCTTAGCATCAAGGCAAGAGCAAAGCGCCATGAATGTTTTCCATGCATGCAACACTGGAAACACTCCCGAGCGCTCGGGACAACTCTAGAGCGCTCGAGAGTGATGCCCATCCCATTTTTCTACTTTTTAGCATTTGAACTATCATGCAGGGGAGATAGAGATAGGTCTCAAGCAAAGGGAGCCATCTTAAGTGTTTTGATGTATTTGATCTGATTTTTTCAAAGGAAAATAAGAATCGTTTTCATATGAAAGAAATGCAAAAGCATCTTTTTCAGTAGATCTAAAGGAGAAACCTTCTGCATGCAAGATAAAAGGGTAGATTTGTTACATCAAAACACTGGAGCAAGGGCTTTAGTTGGTCGAAATTAGTCTGAGAGTGTGGATCACTCCCAAGCGCTCGAGTCTACTCCAGAGCGCTCGGGAGTTTTCTGCATGTCATCCTATCTAAGTCTCCCTCTGTTTCAGTTTTTGTGTTGCTCTTGCATGTCCTGCATGTGATCCTTTAGTCTCTTAAATTGTAAAACCACTTTTCAGAAGGGCAAGGACGTGTAGCTTGGAAGAATGGGGCCTCATCCCAGTCTTTTAAGTCTTCTGTTTAGTCTGTGACTTATTTTATGTTACTCAAGTTTATATTTTTCAGTATGGTACTCTATTCTATTCTGTTGAACTAACAAAGCTTGCAGGTTGGGCACGCAATGCTCCCAAGCGCTCGGGAGTACTCCCGAGCGCTCGAGAGTGAAGTCTTTGACAGGGTTTCCAATTCTGGCCATCTTGCATTCCTTTATCACACACTGCCATGCTGCACTCTCTTACCATTATCAGCCATACACTGCTCACTGGCACATGCATGCACTGTTTTAACTGTTAACTTTGTAAATACTTGCTAATTGTCCATTGAAATAAAATCCTTTGAAAAATCCCACGAATGTCCAGTAGAGACCGATTTCGAATCGGGCGAGGGGGGTGCCGTAAAACCCTTCCCCCTCGTAACGTGGCTCCCGAACCCTTTTCAAACGAATCTCTGGTTTTCAAATTCAAATCGATCATTTTCAAATAAAACGGTTTCTCGGGTGGCGAACCACAAATCCGGGTGGCGACTCTTCAAAAATTTTCAAATCGATTCCAAACCGAGGCGTTTCTTTATCGGGTCGGGGCTGTGGTAGCCCACAGTGGCGACTCTGCTGGGGAGATGATTTAATTGATACTTGAGAAAAGTTGGTATGTTGATAAAATGCCCCAATTTCCTTAAGTATTAATTAAATTAGTGAGCCAAGCTTGAAAAACGTTTGTGGGATTTTTAGAGGATTTTATTTGAACTTTTATTTCTTGTATATATATCTTGTGCAGCTCCGCTGTTGTGTTTCGGCAATCTTGCCCGGCTTGCCGGTGACAAGTAATCCCGAAATGCTCAGCAACCCTCGACCGTGATGAGTCATCTCTACCGTTTTTACCATTATTGGGTGTACGCTCAATAACGGGAGGTATACTTTGACTCTAGTCCGGGGGACCCATTTCAAGCCAAAACCCGACCGTTGTACTTGTGTAGCAAACCATAGAACCTTTCAAACTAGGACAGGAGCCTGCAGGGTAGGGCTATGTGCTATAATCTGTTAAATGCTACATTGCATCTTGCATCATCATCATCATGCTGTCAGCCACGATTCTCGAGACTCGCTCGCGCAGTCTTCGGAAGGTTGTCGAGACCCGATGAAGAGTCACGCACCCTAATGCATGTTGATAAATCTCATTAGTCTTCGAACCCGAACCTAGAAGAAACTAAGATTCTGTTAAGTCCTTGGCTAAGCATTTGATCGGGATTTAACCAAAAGAAAGGAATGATAGGGGAGCAGAACATTGTGATGCCAACACCGTCCAGGCTAAAAGCAAATGTACCGCTTACGCCACTTCGGTTATCACATCACATTGTTCACCTCGAGTCATTCCGAACCAATGGTCAAATTGTCGATGAAATATCAGCCAAATATTTAGCTTATTTTTAGCATCTTTTGGGCATCGACTGTTCCTAAATGAGGATACACCCTAAAAATCTGAGGATTGAGGCAACCTCCTGCAAGTCAATCGTTTTTGAAAAAAAAAATGAGAGTCGATGACGTGACAATGAGACACTCATTTTCTAAAATCATGCACAAATTTCATAAAAATGCAAGCAGGAACCGCGTCTGAGCTTAAGTTTTTGGCTTTGCTGTCAGTTCTGAGCAATTGGGCCGAGAAAGAAGAACATCATACCCTCCTGGACCAGACCCTTGGGATAGAGATTGGAACGGCTCCAACTACAAGCAGACTCCGTCAGTGCATCAGATTTGGGGGCGGAAATAGATCTATTGGTCGGAGGCTTGAACCCGAGTGCAGGCAACCCAAACCCAAACCCAAGCGGAGGCAACCCAAGTCCAAATCCCAATCCAAACATTAACCCGAACGAAGGCAACCCTAACCTGAATCCAAGCGGAGGCGAGCCAAATCCGAACCCAAATCCTGTTCCTAATCCCCGTCCAAACCCTAACCCAAACCCGGGAAATCTGAACGGAGAAATGGCTCAGATAAGAGAAGATATTCAACGCCTGGGCGAACGTACTGATAACCAAATTGCCCAACTTATGATGATGATCACTGGAGTTGCGCGACGCCTTCCACCACAGACCCAGAATCCGGTACCAAACCCAATTCCTATCCCAAACCCAATTCCTATCCCAAACCCAAATCCAAATCCAAATCCCAACCTAAACTTCAACCCTAACCCTAACCCGAATCCAAACCAAGAGCAGCTGGTCTTTGATTTGGAAACCCCGCAGAATCCCTAGATGGCAGCAGTATTAGCGAAGCTCACCCAGCTAGAGGAGTCTGTTGCGAGAAATGAGAAAATAGCGTCGACTGGCTTTGACATCAATAAGCTTTGCCTGTTTCCTAATGCAAAGCTTCCAGAAAAGTTCAGGCCAATTGATTTTGCTAAGTTTGACGGAACAGGAGACCCAAAGGCACACCTGACGGGATACATTGGAGCACTTTCCATGTGGGGAGTCGAAAAGGATGCTATGGCACAGATGTTCTCACAAACTTTGGTGGGTCATGCTCTGCATTGGTTTACTTCACTGGATGAAAGAAAGAAGCGTTCTTGGGAGGATATATGCGCAGCTTTCGTGGCGCAGTACGATTACAACATTCAGTTGGAGGTGACCACCCGTGAGTTGGAGTCAACGAAGATGGAAGCAAAAGAGGCCTTTGCCGATTTCGTGAAAAGATGGAGGGCTAAGGCAGCAAAGATGAAGGATAGACCGAGTGACAGGGACCAAATCCGGATGATTGTCCGTAACCTTCAACCCACTCTGGCAAGACATATGGTGATGGCCCAAGCATGCTCAGACTTTAAAACATTCTTCGACACAGGCTTAGCCGTCGAAGAAGCAGTTCAGTTGGGGATCCTTGACAAGCCCGAACCCGCTCCTAAGCCTAAGAAGGTATACTTCGGAAACAGCAGCAACCTATTCGGCAACGCCAACTACACCAACCTTCCCAACACCTCCACAAATACAACCCAAGCCGAACCGGTAAACCAGATAGCCACCCAAACCAGTCAACCGCATACCCAGCCCCGCACTTTTGCTCAGTTCTCAGCACCACTCTCCGCCGTGCTCGAGAAATTGGTCGAAAGCGGCACCCTCAAGCCACTTACCCCTACTCCCTTACCTCAAAAACTACCCGCATCCCACAATCCTAACGCATACTGTGCCTATCACCAGAATGTGGGCCACCTAACCGACAACTGCTTCCGTCTCGGCCATGCAATCCAAGACCTGATAGACAACAAAACTCTCCCTATGCCACCACAGAAACCAAACACCGTCTCAAATCCACTCCCAAAGCATTCCAATGCCCTTACCAACCTCATCTCCATAAGCCAACCTTTTAACCCTAGCCTTTACATCATTCCTGATGGCCGCCGCTATTCGCAGCCCAGTTTGTGCTACTCACAGCCGATTAAAATTTTTATGAAAAACGGACAAAAATGCCCTCATGCAGTTTGACCATTATACCCCTAAGACCTCATGTTATTTTACCATTTTACCCTTTAATAATATTACACCCAACCCAATACATACAACCACAAAAAGACTACTGAATTCCCTCCATTCATCCCGAAGGACCAGAACGCTCCCGTCCATCTCCCTTCTCCATTCAAGCTCCTCCATTTTTGTCCGTACCCAGCTGCCACACCCACCACCAGGCCCTCCCACCAGCAGGCAAGTCTACCTATCTTCCTCCCCTCCTCTTCCTCCTATATTGTCAATGGAAACCTCAATTGCTTCATCTCCCTCCATTGATAAACAAGAAATAAGGGACCCATTAATACATCGCGATTTGGAGTCAGAAGATCACACAATGGAAGTTGAGAAATAAGTCCCAGATGTTGTAGTGACGGAGCAAAAATCGCAGCAAGAGGTAAGCCCGCCTTCCATTTTAAATTTCAGAAGGCCTCCATTTTCAATTTCAGTTCTGGCCCGACACAGTTGGACACACAGTGCCAAAACTTTACTAACTTTTCGGATTATAATGTCTGAACTATGTACAACTATTCGGGTATTAATATCTGAATATTGTCAACATTGTTGGACTCTTATATCCGAACATAGTGCCATTTTTCAGATATTAATATCTAAATGAAACTGCAGAGAATCCTGCACGTACAGTTGGACAGACAGTGCCAAAACTTTACTAAATTTTCGGACTCTTATATCCGAATTGTGTGCCAGCTTTCAGATATTAATATCCGAATGAAACTGCAGAGAATCCTCCACTTACGTGGTTTGTCTTTGGGTGTTACAGGGTGACACTTCAACACTTGGTAGTTATGTAGGGCCATCGACTATACCTACTTCCACTCCTCCTCCATATGATTATACGAAGCATTTTACAACGGAGATGGTGAGTGTTTTTTTGATAAAGCATTTATCATGTGCAATCTTATATTACGGGTTGTAATTTTGTTTTTATGTGTGTGTAGGTTTTTGCATCCGATGAAGCGTTGGTAAATTGGATAAGATGCACCGGTAAACAACACGGGTTTATCATTACGATTAAGGGTTCTGAGAAATGTATTAAAAATCGCACACCTAGGATGAGGTTTTCATGTGAAAGGAGCGGTAAGTATAGGCCGTTTGTGAAGAAGGTTGATGGGGAGGAGGTAGCTGTGAAGAAAAGAGTGCGGTCCACGGGCACCAAAAAATGTGAATGCCCATTTCAATTGAAAGATGTAAAGGGTAATGATGGTTGGACTGTCTCTGTCCATAATGGCACTCACAACCATCCTCCAGTGGTGTACTTGGAGGGCCATTCGTATGCTGGGAGGTTGTCGGCAGAGTAGACTAGCACGGTGGTTGATTTGTCAGTCGCTTTGGTGAAACCCAAAGAAATCCTAACCCATTTGAAGGTTCAAGATCCTGAGAACGTAACATCTATCAAAACCGTGTACAATGTACGACACAAGTACCGAGTGATAGAGAAAGCTGGAAAATCGCAAATGCAACATTTGTTGGATCGGCTAGAAAAGTACCAGTACGTTCATTGGACCTGTGGGAATGAGAATGAGAATGTCACAGAGTTGTTTTGGTCTCCCCCATCTGCCGGGGAGATGTTGCGTACTTTTCCCCGAGTGTTAATGATGGATTGCACATACAAGACAAATAAGTACAAGTTTCCTTTGCTTCAAATTGTTGGTGTAACATCGACGGAGATGACTTTTTGTGCAGCGTTTGCTTTCATGGAGTGTGAAAAAACGGAAAACTACACTTGGGTCTTGGAGAAGCTAAAAGGCATGATGGATCCCAACGCGCTTCCGTCCGTTATTGTCACGGATAGGGAGTTGGCACTTATGAATGCCATCACAAATGTTTTCCCTCATGCTACCAACCTCCTATGTAGGTGGCATATTGGCAAGAACGTATTAGCCAAGTGTAGAAAGATGTTTGATGACAAGATATGGGAGGAGTTTATTTGCAGTTGGGGCCTAGTTGTCCTTTTAGCGACAGTACGAGGAGTGGCTTTGTGTTTTGAAGCGTGATTTTGAAATGGTTCCTGCAGCACTTGAGTACGTTGAGAAAAATTGGTTGGTACCATACAAAGAGAGGTTTGTAGGAGCTTGGACGGACAAAGTCATGCATTTCGGAAACCTAACAAGTAACAGGTAAACGCTTCGTTCGCAACTCTGGCATTTTCCTTAATAGTCATGTTATTCACGCGTTTTTTGAAAATTTTCATATATTCATGCTATTTGCTACGGCTAATATCTTGCCATATATTCATAGGGCCGAGAGTTCACATTCGAAGCTAAAAAATCATCTTGAAAACTCGCAATGCAATTTTGATACTATATGGGAGAAGATTCACAGATTGATGCTATTGCAAGTTACTGAAGTCAAAGCTTCTTTTGAGAAGAGCCTAAATTCTGTGCAACATGATTTTAGGACAACTTTATTTGATAGACTAAGGGGAGTTGTTTCGTCGAATGCCATGACACTTGTTTTAGCGGCATCCCATCAAGTAGAATGGTTTGTGGAATCAAAGCGTCAGTGCGAGTGTTCTTTGAGGCACACTCATGGTTTACCTTGCGCTCATGAGATTGGTCCTTACAAGATGGGAAATATCCCCCTACCGATTGAGTTAATCCATGAGCCTTGGAAGAGGCTTTCTTTGCTTGCACCCCAGAATGAAGGTTCGATGGAAGAAACGCTTTTGGCTCACTTTGATTGTTTTTACAACAAGTTCATGAATGAGAAAACTACGATGTAAAGGTCAATTATGTTAAGAAGATGCAAGAGCTTGCGCATCCGAAAAGCAGTTCTCTCCTTGAACCCAAAGTGAATGCACAACCACGCGGTCGGAAGTCAACGAAAGAAAAAAATGCAGCCAAAGAAAAAAATTCGACGCATAGGGATCCCTCGGAGTTTGAGCATGTTCTGGCCTCCCTTCAAACCCCTAAGCCCGTCAAAGAGATACCGCGGCGCAATCCGAAAGGGAAAGCAAAAGTTCCAGCACAACTTTTTATATGCCCCTTCATCAATCAGTTCCCGGAAGCAATAAGACCTTACATAGAATCGGTTTAGGATGTTGACGATGATGGGAATTGTGGGTTTCGGGCAGTGTCGGGCTTCATGAAAGGCAATGTTCATGAGTGGTTAATGGTCAGAAGTGATTTGCTGAAAGAGTTGGAAACACATCTACACCTTTACGAACAAGTGGTAGGGGGGACCCAAAGGGCTAGGGAATTACTTCACATCTTGTCATGGTATGAAAGTCCGGCGCCCCAGGAACATTGGATGACAATGCCAGACATGGGTCACATCATAGCATCTGCTTATAATTGTGTCCTTGTCCATTTATCAAATGTTCAATGTCTTACATTCCTCCCCCTCCAATCGAAGCCTTTACCCTCCATGAAACGAAAGGTTATTGCTATCGGGTTTGTTGACGGCAGACACTTTATACAGGTATTATTTTGGTAAATGATTTGTTGTCATCTATATAATGAATTGTGCTCTTTAAGTCCAACTGAATTTATCTTATATAAGTACCTAATGCAATATGACAGGTATTCCTAAAAAAAGGTTCGCCTATGCCTCCAATAGCTTGCAATTGGAAAAGACATCGTCTTTCTATCGCTAAAAATTGGGATGCAGCACATGTTGCGGCCATTCAAAAGTTCAATGAGATCATCGGCGTTGATGTAGCAATCAAGGAGATCATCGATGTCAAGTAGCCATTTTTAGATTGAGAAGCGATTTCATGTGTTGTATTACATAATGTGTTATAATGTTATGAACATTGGATGATTACGTCTGGTTGTAGTTTTCGGATCGTGAAGGAAACTCTTATATTGTATTTTTGTTTAAAAACTCTTAGTTGTGAAGTCTGTGACATTCTATTTGGAAAGTAGAATGGTGTCATGGTAGCTCAGAGTTTTCATTCCGTTCGGATACTAGAATCCAATTAAAGGTATATAAATTAGATATTAAAGTCCGAAAATGGTTATAAATTTCGGATAGTTGTTTCTGAAGATATTGATCCAATTCGAACATTAGTATCCGAATGGTGTCATTGTATCTCTTACTTTTCGTTATGTTTGGAAATTGGAATCCAATTAAAGATAGTCAAATCAGATATTAAAGTCCGTAAATGGTTATAACTTTCGGATATTTGTTTCCGATAGTATCCGATTGTTGTCATTGTATCTGATAGTTCTCATTCTGTTCGGTAATTAAAATCCAACTAATGGTATATAAATCGGAAATTAAAGTCCAAAACCTTGTACATATTTTGGATATTTATTTCCGAACGTAATTTTCCCCGAATGAATTGGCTGTAATGGACAACAAAGAGTATGTATAGAATGAGAGTTTGAAAATCAGCTCCATTATTCATTATTATTCATTATTGGTTAGAATGGGATGTACGTGACAATAGGACTATTGAATACGTGACAACTGGACTATTGAATGATTGAAACCAATATTTTTCAAACAATATTATTGTAAAATATGAAATTTATGAACATTAATGTTTTTGGTAGAAAATATATATTTGTCTAATGCATTGTGCGTTCATACGACACTCATTTAAATCAAAATTTTCACATACGAATTATTTGTGCGTAAGAGAGTATCAACAATGATTCAAACCATTAACCTGCCCTTTTTCGTGCCCTACTTAACATTCATATTTTTACGATATCCAATTGGTACAAACATCCTAATAGTTGTCCGCAATAAAATAAAAGTCATTCCATCACAGAAAGTAGTCCGTGAACCATGGCCATAAAGTGTGCCCAATAAATACAAGGCCATAAAGTCCATCAAAAACAAGACATAGAACACTAAGTCTCACGTATGGTCACGACGTCGGCGCCTAGTGTAACGACTCGCCTCAGCAGCCTCTGAAATAGGGCCTGCTCTGCTCGCTTCAGCAGCCACCGAACTAGGGCCTGCTCTGCTCGCTTCAGCCGCCGCTGAACTAGGGCCTGCTCTGCTCGCTTCAGCCGCCGCTGAACTAGGGCCTGCTCTGCTCGCTTCAACAGCCTCCGGTCCCCTCAATGTCCTCTGCACTTCAACAAGTGCTTGTCGCAGTTCATACAGGCAAGTTGAAGTCGTAGCCCTAGTCCCACCCAAAACACTGTCCAAAATGGCCAAAGCCGCTGCATTGCGCTCTTCCGCACTCTCGGTATACGGCACCGCTACGGGACAGGGTGAGACCCTCAAGTGGGAGACCTTTGAGAACCAAGGAAGGTAGTCGGGGTGTGACTCCCACGGGACTCCAACCTGAATCGGAACTCGTTTGTCCGCATTAATGACATGATCGCGCCAATTTTCCCATTGACCATCTGTGTACGCATAGACCACACTGTACGAATGACTATTACCGCCTCTACTACCTCGCAACGGGACTAACGGAGGCCCAGGGACCAACTGCACCATTCCAAATTGCCTCAAGACTCTATCAGGTAGGTACGGCTCAAGGACGGCCATGGCACGGATGCAGCCAGTGTAGAAAACAACATCTGCGACTACTTGCCTCCGATCTGTGTACGGCTCAAAAATAACCTGCCCAACAAAAACATTTTGACATTACAAAACATAATTTCTTATTTCAAGATAAGTATTCAACTCAAAACATACTTAAGCTTTCCACTAACCTGACTAGGACGTAGATCGTCTAACATCCCACGGTAGTGGTAAGTGGTCTCCATTGTAGTCTCCCGACGCGACAACCAACGTGTTGCCAATGGTAGGTCATCCGTATAGGCTGGGTCCCGTGCGTGTCGAAACATAGGAAAATGCTCCCGAATCCATGCCTGCATTTTTTTACACGTAATACATATAATTACTAATGATTATGTCACGCTCTCGATTTTCAACATAAATAAAATAGCTTTTCATAAATAAAACTCCTCACTCTATCATACATAATACCCCAAAAGAGTTCACCATGTCCTAGTCATTAAATTACAAATCCAACTCCAAGAGTTTAAATATATATTACATCATTCAAAGAAGTAGAGTTAAAGTTATATTACATTCCAAAAACATGATTTACCCAAAATATCCATGAGTCACTTCTACCACTTCTTCCGAAAATATGCTCTGGAATGCATGCACTTCACTTCACGCTATAGCTCCGGGTTCACACCTAAAAATGATTGGTTGAGCTACACTAGCCCAGTAGAGAAATCTACACGACCATTATATGCAAATGGGATGACAGGTAGAATGAACAACAGAAATAAGGTACGGTATCTCAAAGGAGTAACAAAACATGACTACTAACTGTCCCAATGTCAATGACTTAAATGAAGTACTATGACTACACACCACGACTCTAGTTCAACCACGAGGACTTACTGTCTATACGATTTTCTAATAACTGCCACTGCCGCTCATCTTATTTCGAATCACCAATCTAATAACTCGACTTATGAGTCTATCATATTCAAAGAACCGCAACGCTGCTGTCTTTCATATCACTCACACTTTCGCAATACTAGTCCATTTCCAATCACATCATGTCACAATTTCCTTTTCGTTCTGTGTCATAAGCAAAAGCTCCTGCCGGGCCATTTACGGAGTCCCGATACTCCCCACTAGTATCACCCTCCTTGAAGGAGCTAACTCAAGTCACCATGCCACAATTCCTCTAATGCACTTTACAATTTAGTCAATCATCTCAATCACGTATAGTGAAATCACAACGAAAGCTTATTCACATAGTAGTAGTAGTACGGATAAATTCCTCTTCAATCGACTTGCTATCATTACACCATTAGTTTCTCATATCACCATTTAAGCTTGTACACAATATACATAAAAGGACACTTACTCACAACGATTCTTAGATTTCATCCTAGCAACACTTTAAACCGTACAAGCTACGCAAGAGTTGTACCACGCATCAATCGTGGGAGAAATGTCTCTCGTATTTACACTTACCGTTGTTCAACTTAACGGAGTGTTCTATATGTTCGTCTTACACCTCGCATGTTAGCACACATAATCTTTACCCACCTATATTCATTATGTTCTCTAAAATCTTTTTCGGTGTCAAAAGACTCATACGGAACCCAACAACCACTACACGGCCTTAAGTATACCACTAGCCTTGTCAAACCATTCAATGAAGTACCCAGGAAAACCTAAGAACATCCGTGTCTCACCCGCACGATTTGAAGGAAAAGAATTTCCCAACGTATACGAACAAATCTATCTTATTTTGGCTACTAAATCTTATCGGTTAAGAATTAGGAGATGAGACCACCACCATTGGAAAGTAGACCTTCCGTACATCAATTTCGATATCAAATTTGTCCAAAACGGAGTTCGGATGAAAAAGTTATGTTCGTTCGAAGTTTTTCCAAAAATGCTGATTTTTGAATACCTACCGGTAGGTATTCAATACCTACCGGTAGAAGACCAAAATTTTCCAAAAATGACAGATTTTTGAATACCTACCGGTAGACATTCAATACCTACCGGTAGGAGACCAAAATTTCACAAAAGTGACACTACTGGACAGCGTTTCTACCGGTAGGTCCAAGATTCCTACCGGTAGGAATTGGGTTTCCAGTGCACGAATTTCAGATTTCACATGAACGCTTCCAACAACGAAACTAACGATCTAAGGCACGATTCAAACACCAAATCAACACATAAACATATAATAGAAGTGAGAAATCCCTACCTCGAATATCAAAGCCGAACCCCAATGAAAGATCGAGCCCTAGCTTCCAAAATTGACTCCGGGAGCAATACACCTCCACCGAGCACTAGCCAACGATATACGGGCTCCAATACACGCGTAGATGAAGGATCGGAGGTTGGTTGACATGGGTTTTGAGTTTGGGGTAGAGTTTTTGAGTAAGGGAGTGAGAGAGGGAGGAGGAGCCGAGAGAGAGAGAGAGATCGGGAGCTAGAGAGAGAGTGGAAGGAGTATTTTTACTCCTCTACACCCACACCCACACATATATATACTAACACAATTATAAATTACACAAACACCCATCTACAAATAACCTTCCCACATTGACTCCAAATCAAAAAGTTCAATAAAACCCTCCTTTATTCCATATTCCAACATTAATAAATTCTTTACACGATTTCAAAAATACGAGTCTCTACATCCTACCCTCCTTAAAGAAATTTCGTCCCCGAAATTTAAGCGAACACACAGGGTCACATCATCAAGGATTTTCAGTCCAAAGGTCCATGTCCATTACACGACGCTTCGTATCCACCTACTTCCGTGTCCCAAAACGCAAGAAAACCCTATGATATCACAGTTGACTAGCACTACTTCAAATTGAAACAATCACTAAGCTGCAATGGTAATAGACACATATAAAATCGTAAGTTTTTATATCCGCATGAACCGTAATCATGTTACCAACCAATTCCGGTTCCATAAACCGTATCCATTCGCATTACTTCCCATTGACCATTTCTGGCTCCAAATACTGTGTCCCATCACATAGTAGAATCCCATAACATCATAGCTCAATAACCTTGCCAAGCAATACATCATCAACGAGTTCTAAGATTAACTCCTCTATTTCAAGATTTATAAGATCCCCGGGTTTACCTGTTACTTCCAGAATTGCTCTGGTAGATACCAGGTTCATACAGTATCAACAAGCATGTATTGCTATAGTTCAAACCATCTATTCACTGTATATCGAAACACCTGCCACGCTATGTGATTTGAAAATGTGAAGAACCAGTCTGTCATAACCATATCTGGGTTCGGGAGCCAGGTTACGAGAGGGGGAGGGTTTTAAGGCACCCCTCTCGCCCAATCTGGAAATTGGTCTCTACTTGGCATTTTGTGAAAATATTGTGATTCTTTCTTTTTTAATCTATTTTTAGCCAATTAGGGCAGGGAAACAGTTTAATTGGGGATTAAAACTGTAACAACTTACAGGATATGATCAAAAAATCATGGATGTACAGTTAGTATATGATGAAAACAAACTCCTATGGGAGTTTAAACAGACTGGAAGGCCACTGTTTTGGAGTGTCGTGCGCAGCAAGAAACCAGTATGCATTGATCAAGTCACTGCATGCTGACCACACTTGCGCGCGCCACTACAATACATACGCGCGCCAGTAAGCCTAAGCCCATAGCTCTTATTCTCAACCCTTTAGGCTCTGGAAGGACCAGTGCACACCCAGGACAAACCAAGCAATTATAGCAGTCACACTACACAATTTTAATGGCTAAAGAGCCCTACAAATTGACCAAACACCCCATAAACAGTGTGGGGATTAAAAGATAGACACCAAGGGCCTAGCTACCCATGCAAGGCCAGCCATTAGTCAGAGACGGACCTGCGCACGTGGGTAACCCACAGGCGCGCGTGGGTCTAAGCCATTTAACCAGTGCTTGGTTTACATGTTTCTAGGTTCTGGGACATGTCTAGAAAGACCCTAAGGGTACTCCACAACAGCAGGTATGAATATTGAAATACAGCTAGCATTTAACTAAGGAAAGCAGTAAATTGGTTGTTAGCATGCTTACAGTGACCTATGTACAAAGTAGAACACAAAACAACAAGGTACGAATCCCCATGCAAGACTTGCGCACGCAGCCATAGAGTGCGCGCTCGTACTAATGATCTACGCGCGCTGGTCCATGCCACTATGGTTTTTGAAACCTTGCCAGTTTTAGTGTCAGGACAGGTATTAATTACCAGCCTTGACCCTGCCAACCCCCCTCAGGGATCAGAACAAGAAAATAGTAGGTTTGTTATACCTTTCATTTTTGGGTTGAAAGAGTATTTGAGCTTTGATGTTTCAGGCTTGATTGAGTGGTTGGAAGCAAAGAACAAGCTATGTTCTTAAGTGATTGTAACTTAGGGCTAGAATTTTTGTACCCTTTTAAAACTTGGAACCCTAACTTTTGTAAACTTTTTTGACCCTTAGAAAGAGAGAGTATGGGGGGTATTTATAGGAGGAAGAGATGGTGAGGAATGGAGATATAACCAGCCAACAAGGGCTGGTTTGGGTTGCATTGGTGGCTAAGTTTCAACCTTTGGAAAGGTTGGTGGGAGATATGGGGGACATGGACACCTCTTGCCCGGATACTGATTTTTGGGCAAAATGGAAGCTTCCAAACTGTTGTACACCACTGATAATGACTTCTGCATGTTGAATAAAGCAAGTTTGCCCAGACGCTGACCTGCGCGCATGAGTGTGGGACAAGCGCACGCGAGTCAACACCAAAGGTTTACTAGTGCGCACCATTTGTGGACTAGAGCGCGAGAGTCCAAGCCACCCAGAACTGGTCCATGGTCAAATCTGACCATTTGACCAATACTTAGCACTTTGACCCACGCATAGTGGGTCTCAACCAACACGTGCTAGTAGGGTTTTGGGAGCTTTAAGGGTTAGGTTAGGTTCAAAAGGGGTATCAAACACTCAAAGCTCAAACATGCTATCATTCCCGGGGTGTTCTTGATCTGTTTCATCATTAGGGAATCAAAAATCGAAAGTAAACTAATCTGGAAGCCAGATTGGGGTGTCTACAATAGCCCCTCTTTGACGGCACTTGGAGCACCATCGACTTGGTACAAGTAACGTCAAAGATTTCTAGACACCCCTCAAGGCAATCCAAAGCAGGAATACTAGCAAAGTAGACATGTAAACTTAAGGAACCTGATTGGAGAAATGGACGGATAGTCCATTGCTAGAGCTGGAAGTAGAAGTGGACGATTGCATCGTTGTTTGGTGATTGAATTTGGACAGGATAGGCAGTCGCTACAGATGTTGACGGGGCACACCATCATTGCTGGGGATCAAGCTATCCTCGGCACAAATGTTCCAACAAACATAGGTAGGTCGGTTCAGGTAGGTTGAATTCCATCTGTTGGGTATCAGAGCCAATCTCCTTATCAAAGACCATCCAAGACAAACGAATGAGGCTGCTGGAAGATGCACTTGCGGCTAAACTGAAAGTGGTTATTCGGGACAGGCCAAGGTGGACTCTCTTAGGGAACAATTAGTTGCGGATGAATAGACCATTAGACGATATTCTGATAGTCATTGTGGACTAAATAGATGAAAATTCTGATTGTCGTTGATCGGGGTGAACACAGACAATATTCTGATCGTCATTGATCGACGGAATGGACGATATGGCTGATCATCATTGAATGACTAAGACGGACGATATGGCTGATCGTCGTTGATGATATGGCTAACCATCGTTGGATTTCTGAAACGGACGATATGGCTGATCTTCGTTGATGATATGACTAACCATCGTTGAACGACTGAAACAAACGATATGGCTGACCATAGTTGAATGACTAAGATGGACGATATGGCTGATCGTCATTGATGATATGGCTGACCATCGTTGAACGACTGAAACGGACGATATAGCTGATCGTCGTTGGTGATATGCTTGACCATCGTTGAATGACTGAGATGGACGATATGGCTAACCATGGTTGATGATATGGTTGACCATCATTGAATGACTGAGATGGATGATATGGTTGACCGTCGTTGATGATATGGCTGACCATCATTGAATGGCTAAGATGGACGATATGGGTGACCATCATTGATGATATGAGTGACCATCGTTGAATGACTGAGACGGACAATATGGCTGACCATCGTTGAATTGGATGGGCAGATCACTATACAAAATAACCGAGCCGTTGAGAAATTGGACAGTACCAACTGTCGTTGAATTGGTTCCGTAGAAGATTGCATCGCATCCTTTGGAAAAATAGATCGTGGATTAGGGAGGCTTCTTTCATCCGCTGATCAATGAGTACAAAACCACAGGAGATCACACCGCATCCTTCGGCAAACAAATCGAGAGTTAGGAAGATTTATATTGCCTCCATTGACAAGTGATAGCAATACCGTAGGATATTGCATCGCATCCTTCGGCAAACAAATCAAGAGTTAGGGAGATTTCCATTGCCTCTGCTAACAAGTGCTAACAATACCACAAGAGATTGCATCGCATCCTTCGGCAAACAAATCAAGAGTTAGGGTGCTTTCCATTGCCTCCGCTAACAAGTGATAACAATACTACAGGCGAATTGCATCGCATCGTTTGGCAAACAAATCAAGAGGTAAAGAGATTTCCATTGCCTCCGCTAACAAGTGATAATAATACCACATGAGATTTTTCAATCGCATTTGTCAGCAAACAAAGACGTAATGGTAACCACTTGGGCATAACTCCCACGAACCAGCTACTGTCCTACTTTTGATACTTGGTGGATTTTTCTTGCTTTCAACATTTGATATACACAATATGCAATGATGTATACTTTTTGAATGCATAAATTGAAAATGTAGACACAAGTAAAGGGTGGCTCCTAGGAGGACAACGACGCCTAAGAACTACCACTGAGCCTTATTACTTTACTGTCTTTTGCTTCTGAGATGCGCACCCATATTGATAGACGTTGAGCAGGCCGGCGTGCCCCTTGTTGACAATTAGTAGTGGCATTGGGCCTGCGTGCCCCTCCTTGATGGTTGGGCGGATGTGCCCCATATATATGCTTTACTTGGCCTTGGGCCAACGGGCCCTTGCCACTCACGGGATTCCACTGCTTGTGGATTACAAAGGTTAGGATAGCAATGTAAAAATTGCATTTTCAGTTTATTGATTCCCTTTGCAAGTGTCTAGGAGAATGCAAAAACTAACCACTAAAATCCAATTTGCATTGACAAGCAAACTGAATCAACACAAAGACATGCACACATGTACAAACTCACCTAGCTCGAAGGAAAAGGGAGAATTGCCCCTGGAGATGATGAAGCCCCTTAGATATGTGGAAAATAATGAAATTTTGGGGATTAACAGGCCAAAACTCACAATATTAGTAAACAAATGAAACTGACACTTGCGTAACATAGATGTACAATGACTCGTACGGAGAAACAAAACCAAGAAGAGCCTCTCAATATGGCAATGAATTGAAAAACTGGAAAAATGTCACAAAAACGGACATAAGACGCAAAAGATGATTCATAGAGGCCCGAACTGAAACCGACACCCCTGTGCAGTCATATTAGGTCCATATGACCTGCATGGCATGACAAAACTGGGCAAAAGCCCCTTGAATGAAATTCAAAGGCAGTAGCCAACTGCTACTGTCTGTTGCAGGATTTAAAGAGGTGCGCGTGGGTTTGAGACAAATGTGCATCACTTTGAATACACGCGCGTGAACCTCAAACTAGCGCGCGTGAAAACAAGTCTACTGCAACTGCTTACACCAGACGTCCCTGAACTTCGAATAAGCTGTGAGCCGTTAGGCCTCGCAAGGATTTCATTCTGTTTTTGATGCTTCAACTATTTTAAGGCTTTACGCTCAGCTTGTAAATTGAAGAGGTAGTATGCAATAAAACTGAAAGATGAAAGGTTTCCTACTTCTGATTCTCCATTGATAGTTGTCTTGTTTCTCAATCCTCTTCGCCCTTTGATGTATACCAAAACGTCAACCATGGATCCAATTGATAGATTATGATCGAGTCTCGAAGAGAGACTGCCTTCGTATCCTATTCTGGGGAATCAGGTCAAAATGTAGTTCAGGCCAAGGTTCACTCGTGTATTTTACCTCACCTTTTACGCTCTTACTTTTGCCTAGTACCGCCCATTCGGGTTTTCGGTCTAGCGAGCTTTCAGATATTGCCTATTTACTTTTGCCTAAACTGCCTTCATAGGTTTTCATTTTAGCAGACTGCTCTTACTTTTGCTTTGAACTGCCCACCCTAGGGGTTTTCAGCCCAACGAGCTTCTCTCAAGGAAAAGTAGCTTTAAAATTGATCCAGGTTGACCAAGGTATTGAACTTGTTACCATCGAGATCGATGATCTTTGGCTGTAGCCCCACATACAATGGTGTGGGCTCCCGCGCCCTTTCGAAAAGTCGCCACCCAAATTTTAGAGATGGATGATCCAAGAAACCGAGAACTTGTTTGGAAAAGGCTTTTGGTCTAGCGAAAATGTTGAGATTTTGGGTTCGGGAGCCACGTTACGAATGGGAAAGGTTTTTCTTTAAAAAGCACCCCAATCGCCTGGTGAAACCGGTCTCTACTTTATGTTTTCAAAAGGGGAAATCTCAAATATCATTTGGAGTATTAAGCTCCTTAATAAAAGCAAATAACGGGGAAGGGACATGGGAAATATATCACATTGACGTTTACGTGGTGCTGTCTGTACCGAATGTTAAGATGATGTGAACAGACGAAACAAAAACAATGCTCAACAAACTGTTTGGATCGTGATCATCTTGCGCACGGCATACCATGGTGCCGCGCGCGGCACTTCAGTATGCCATGGGTGGCATCCGTTCTGCTGTCAGACTGTTACAAGCGTTCAGAACATCATCCAGCTCACTATTTTCACCATGCACCTTTTAAAAGACTCATCAAAAGCCATGTGATGATCAGATCGTCCCAAAAATGTCCTTACTTTCTCAAAACATGGCCCCAAAATAGTTTTTAACATGTTTGATCATTCGGGATGATCTAGAAAAAACCTTGCTTAAGAGTCAAAACATGGCTTGTAGATATGGTCTTGCTTTGAAAGAGACAAAAATAGTAAACAGTAGATACAGACAACCCCAACTAAGAATATCTCGGATCCAGACAGCCTGCTTACGATAATATCAATAACCAACATGTCGCGCGCTGAAGATCAATGTGCCGCGCGACTGATCGGGCAGCGGCGCGGTACCTTGACCTCAACACAGTACTGGCTTCTTTTTCTAAAAATGGGTTTTAAGTCAAAATCTAGCCAAAAGGGATTAGATCTGACGACAGAAAAGTCCCCTCAGGACCAGAACTGAGTCTAGCCCATGGAAACTTGTTTTTACCTTTGGTGTTGAGCTTGATCAAGGATGGTTGATGCCGAATGAGGATGGATGATGGAAGATATGGATGGGGAGGTTGAATGAGACAAGAGAGGTATGGGTGTGAGAGAGGGCTTGGTATTTTGGGGGATGAGACTTTGAAGTTAGTAAGAGGCTAACTTTCAATAATGAGGAGGAAAGTGGGTGAAAAAGCTCAAAGAATGTCTTTTGGGAATGACATTCTTCAAGACTTGGAAATGGAAGATAGATATAAAAGCTGGAGAGAGAAAGCTTATGGAGTAAGAATGCCAAAAAGCTAAAAGAAGAGCTAAAAGGAGAGCCCCTTTCCTTGAGTGGAGGGGTTAATTTATAGGCAAAGAGCCAAGGATTTTGAATTTCAAATAGTGGAGGTATTTTCTGGGCGGCCCAGAAGTGTATTTTCGGCTAAGCCACTCATTAGCTGTGGCTCAAATTGGCGTGTCCGACAGCTTTCTGAGCCAGTCAGAACTTTACCTAAGATGCCGTGCGGTACAAGTCAAGCTCGCACACGGTGTATCAAATTTCGATGTGCCGCGCGCTAAAAAATCATCTCGCACAGTGCCTCAAGTTCAGTCCAGGGGGACTTTTTGGGCTTATCTGGGCTTTATAGCTTTTTGGGCTTTTTGGTTTTTTTGGTTTGTTTCGTTTACATGGGCTTAGGGAAATCCTTCATTCAAACTCACAAAGGTACCATTTCCTTTCTTTCTTCATCAGGGCGGACAACGACTCTCTGAGGTCCGGATTGGGGTGTCTGCAGTAGGCCCTCTTTAACGTAACTCGGATAGCATTGATTGGTACGAGTGACGCTTAAAGAATAGGCATCCCAATCCGCTGCTCTAGAGCCTTTGAACGGAAACCAAAATGCGCTAAAAATGCGAGTACACAATAATGGTGGTCGCGCTCAAGGAGCTACCTACGTATCCCGTTGTAGGGATCAGACCAATGTAGTTCAGTTGGGATAGTGTAACCGAAATGCAAGAAAACAAGTCCCAGGGGACAAAAATCGTGCAGAAAAACAACAGAGTGCTTATGGTGCCATGTGCCATGCAAATATTGCAAAAATTTCGAGATGAGCCTTCCGGAGGCGAAAAAGTCGAGACGAGCCTTCGAGAGGCGAAAAAATTCGAGACGACCCTTCGGGAGGTGGAAAAATTCGAGACGAGCCTTTGGGAGGCGGAAAAATTCAAGACGAGCCTTCAGAAGGCAAAAAAAAATCCGAGACGAGCCTTCAGGAGGCAGAAAAATTCGAGACGAGCCTTCAGGAGACGAAAATAAATCCGAGACGAGCCTTCGGGAGGTGGAAAATTCGAGACGAGCCTTCGGAATTGAAAAATTATAAACGAGCCTTCTTTGCGAACCGTGATGGTGAATTACGTCGAGTCCCGGAGGACAGATTCCTTGAATTACGGCGGATTCTTGGGGAACGCGAAATCCCACAAGTCCCAGGGGGAATAAGAATCAAATGACCCCATAATCAATGCACAACATTCTAAGAGATTATTGCTGCAAAACGGCTGGAATATTGAATTTCCAAGAAGATTTTGGTGGCTGAGTGGATCAATTTCCGAGAAAAATTATTTAATCCTCTGGAGCCAACATGCCGCGCGGGTGATAGGGGTGGTGCACGGCACGTCAATTTTCCATGCACCTCTTCGATTTCTAAGAATAGTTGGCAGGTTTAAGGGTGCCTATTAATGTAGGCATGCTCTTTCGACGGCCGGGGCCTCTGTTTAAATGGGGGTGAGATGCCTCATTCTTTTGTACTACCAACAAAAGCTTTTTCTAAACTCTTCATCTTCCTCTACACTTCTCAAATCATTTTCCATGGCGGACAACAGCCTTGTGGCGCGAGTGATCTCTCTTGAGGCCAAAATGGCTTTCTATAGAGAGGAGATCAAACAACTCAATCAGCAAATTGCGCGACTCAACTCCACGATCTGCTCCCTTCGCCGAGCGGTCACCAATCTCTAGGATTTTTGTTTTGACCAACTGGACAACAAAGATGACCCAGAGTACGCATCGGGGCGTGACTTGGAGGAGACTGCAGCAGACTCTGAGGGCAACCCAAATGGCTCGGACAACCGCTCGGATGGGGCGAATGACGCCTCGGATGGGGGGAGCGACTGAGGTGGGTGAGAGAAGAAGAAGAAGAGGAAGAAGAAGAAGAAGGGCAGTAGGCCCTTATTCTGTTTTTTTTTTCTTTTGTTTATTTTATTATATTTTTTTTGAAGAACGTAACAGATTCCCGGGGGTTACCCCAGGTTTGAATCAATGAAAAGTCCCTTCTTCTTCTACTAGTTGCTTGCATCTAGCTTCTCGAGTTTGAATCGAACATAATCTCCCTAAACGCCACGAACTGCTCTCAGGAATCAAAACTGTCGAAATAATCCAATGTGCCGTGCGTAGCTAGTGGAAAGATGCATGGTACCTCGAACCAAAGTATTCTGCATGCTTGTTCATTGTGCTGCCCGCGTACTCCAATGTGCCGTGCGGTGCTATAGGCTTTGAACCCGGTCCAGAGTTGATTTCCAGACGAACCGGTTCAGGGGAAAATATATATATATATATATATATATACGCGAGGTGTATACAGTACACCCGCACCATTTGAATTTTCCTCTTTCTCCTATCTCTCTCGATCATCTCTCTCTCTCGCTGCCATATCTCTCTCTCACTGCTCTCGCTGCTCTTTCTCTCTTTCTCACTTTCTCTCTCGACTGCTCTCTCTCTCTCTCCTATATTACGATCATGGGTCAGAGCGACGCACCCGGTGATGATCAATCAGCCCGGGTCGAGGTTACACCACCCCCGACTGCTCTAGGGGATGACATGATGGTCGGGGGTGTGCCGGAGACCACAGAGGTCTCGGCTCCGGCTCGAGCGGCATTGGCCGAGGAGACCGCGGCCTCGGCCGCCGTGGTGGACGGCAGTGATGGTGGCTATGGTGGTAGTGGGTTGCTGGCTGGGTACGGCCAAGGAACGGAGACTCCGGGTGCAATGGAGTCGAGGGGTGATGTCGAGGCCTCGGGTCAATCGGAGGCCGCGGTCGGCTTGGAGGAGAGGACCACGGAGGGTCCTGGTGGTTGTGGTTCAGACCAGGCAGCAGAGGAGACGGAGGCCTTTCCTGTGAGAGAGCCCCGGACTGACTTGGGGACGGCCCCCGTTGCTGAGGAGGAGCCGGTGGTGGAGCCGATGGAGGAGCGGGGTACATCAGCCATGTTCGTGGGTAGTGGTGTAGGTGCAGGGTCGGCACGCCGCATAGGCATGGGTGACTACCTAGAGGCGGCGTCCATGGAGGACTTGCTTGAGACCGTGCGGGGGATCCCTAGGTTGGCGTAGGCTTTGCTTGCGTCCCGCGAGTCGGAGTTGCGGGCTGAGCTTGGGACTGGGGGGTACTAGGGCGCCACAGGCTGAGGATGAGCGAGTTGACGAGGAGGCTGGAGATGAGGCAACCCCTCGCAGGAGCGTGGTTGACGAGGCGACGCCAGCCTTACAGAGGCGAAGAGCCTACGACGAGGCGACCGACGTGCCCTTTCAGCACGTGGAGGTGCCTTCGCTTCTAGACCCTTACACACTGGGGAGGCCTACGTACGATGAGGCTTTGGTTCTAAGGGATCCACAGCAACACCTTTCCTTACGCTGAGACGAGGTATACTTTAAATATTTGTATTTCAAATTCCAATGCACTGTATTTTCATTTCCTTGCTCTAAGTATAACATTTGTACTGCATGCTATGCTTGTGTATTAAATATTGCTTATTTGGTGCAACAGGCAATCTCGCTCTCGTGCTACAGTGGTTCGCCGGATGTGCCGACGTTCTGGGAGAGGCTCCCCGAGGCGGTGCAGGAGATAGTGAGGCAGGCAGGTTTCGGGGAGTTCGTTAGGGTGTTAACGAGGGGAGTGAGCAACGATCGCCCAGTGGTAAGGGCCCTTACCGAGAGGTGGTGGGACACGATGAATACACTCCACTTCTCCTTTGGTGAGCTGACTGTGACGCCGTTAGACTTCGCGGCGATCACCAGTCTCATGGTCGGAGGTGACCCTATCCCCTTTGACACCGCTACAGGGAGATAGGCGGAGTTCCAGCGGGAGATGTTGGGGTACGAGCTGAGGGCAGAGACCGACGACGCCAAGTACGCCCAACTTCTGGAGTTTTGGACAGAGGATGCTCCGACGACCAGGGTACAGGAGGAGCAGATGGCGAGGTGCTTCCTATTATACATGCTCGGTGTGTCCCTGTTTCCTACCAGGCACAACCGGGTACACCTTTTTCTTCTTCCGGCTTTGAGGGACGTCGGGGAGATCGCCCGCTTCAGCTGGGGAGGTGTGCTACACCTTCATGGGGTCCCTCTCCTGCGGGGCCGGAGTGAGCCTTGGCGGTTACTAGAGGGTCTAGGAGGTATACCTTGATTCCTTTCTTTTGAATAGTTAGCTTTCCACTTGTATTTATTCAATGCATATCTCGTGCTAACTTTCAATGTCTTGGCTGGGAGCTTTGGACGTACGAGGTGATAGGGATGTACCCTCCCCAGACTATGTGCCCTGACGACACGATCTCCCTCGGGTCTTGCGCTAGTCGAAGGAGTATAAAGGAGTGAAGAAGGAAAGAGGCAATCTGAATGCCTTCTGCCTCTTTCTGGACGAGCTGCGTCCCAACCAGGTATTAATGCACTTCCATATTCGTTCCAAAACTTTCCTGTCTATTTCTATTCGACCAGCATGATGATCTTATTCATTCTTGATGGCAGGTCCGCTGGCGAATCTAGGACCGCTTCGAGATCCCTTACGTTGCACAGAGTAGGGAGGTTGCTAGGGAGAGGGTGCTTCTTGAGTCCCCTTATGGCTGGCAGTGGTACTTGGGTGACCGAGTGTCACGTCAGTCGCTGAGGCTGGATGCTTTTCAAGTCCCTGGGCCGCTCCCTACTCTGGTGCAGAGGACAGGCCAGTACACGCGGAGGGAGATCGAGCGGTTTACGCGGCCCCAGACCTCGAGTTGGAGTCGTTCTTCCAGGCAGGCGTTAGTTTTGCTGCTAACTACGCAGAGTACCATGCCAGGTACTTGATGCCGAGTCTCGGGATACGTGCCACTTAGGGAGCAGTGCAAGCGACGCGAGGTGGTGCTGGAGGAAGAAGGGGAAGGAGGCGAGGTAGAAGAGGTGGATGCCGTGGTGACGGAGGTCGCGGCGATAGTGCGGGCCCGAGCGGGACTAGCTTCCCTGCCTTTTCTTGGACAGTGGACGTGACGACTGCTCAGGGAGCCCCTGGCCTGGTTGTGGTGCCACGCCCTTCAGCTGAGGCTCCAGAGTTCCTTGCTCAGGTATAATGTGCTTTCATTCTTTCATAAGTTTGCCCTTTGCATGCTCTGATCAACTTCTTTATTGCAGGCACCTCCAGAGTACATGAAGGAGATGGCGGAGGCCATGATGGGCCTTGAGCAGCTGATTCGGCAGTACGCCATGGGCCACCCTCCAGAGGTGTTGCCTCGCGCTGGCGGGACGATGGTAATCTCTCGAACCCTGGCTATTTGCTTTACTTCTACTGCTTATACCATGATCATAATGCAATTATTAAATGAATGTTATACCATTGCAGGTTAGAGGAGGGGCTTCACACGAGGGTTACAACGAAAGTCCGTCCGTTTGCCAGTGCCACAGGTCTCCTCTGCTGGCTCTCAGGAAGAGCCGCCATCGAAGAGGGCACAGCACTCAGCAGCGAGTGAGGATGAGCCTATTGATGTCTCTGAGGATGAGACCGACGAGCCTACAGACGTTGACCTGGAGGCCACCTCAGGGAGCACCATGCCCAGGGCGACTGGCACTCAGGAGGTGAGCAGCTCCCAGGCAGCCGAGGAGGTTTCTGAGGAGGACGAAGAGGCAGGCAAGGACAGGGAAGACGATGAGAGCTGAGCTCCTTCTTTTGTTTTTTGGTGAAGCCTACGTGCTTCCTTTTGTAGGGCGCTTGTTTGCCCTTAGTAGATAGGATCTTGATCATTGAGCCATCATGCTTCTTTTGTACTTCGACTCATGGATGCTTTTTGGATTTATATACAAAGATCTGTTCTTTCAATGTTTATGCCATTCAATCTTCTTTTTGTCTGTATAAAGAGAACTAAATAACTAAAACATTAACCGGAATATACAACTAGCCGTCGATGAGTTGAATGTGAGGTTTACGATGAGTGATGCATTAACAAGCAAAACACGTTGACAATAGAATAGAAATCAGAGAAAGTAATCAGATAAACCTTTGAAAAATTGACTCTGTATACAAGGATTTACACAAACACCTTTGGACACAATCACGTGACAATAATGACCTTCAAATTCTGACACGGGGCTTGGAAACTCAACTTTGCATTTGAAATATACTCAAAAAGTAAGAAAATGTTGACTTAAACACGTGATATTTCCAAGTTTTGACTTTGAACACAAACCGGAACTTGGACTAAGTCACTTTTGACTATTATGACCTGTGTGACTCGGAAAAATAACTTGGAATGACTCGAAACAGATTTTGACACCTCAACAGAGCTTAAGAAACGAATTTTTATCAACTTCTCGTATCACGACCACGAATCTCGAGAGTCGTCTCGAAACAAAACATCCCTGAAGTCCTAAATACCCAATGGAGTGTGTTTTGCTAGTTGATGGTGCTTCGTAATGCCTCAAGTTCACTTTGGTACCCTGCTGTCGAAAACTGCAGAAATGCAGACTCAACATGTTGCGCACAATTCCCAACATGCCGCGCGGGGCTTGATTCGGTACACGGGGTATCAACCATTGTGCAACGGGGTTTCTCTGGTTTCAACATGCCGCGCGATTCCATGACGTGCCGCGCGTGGCTCTTTTCCTGACAGATTCCAGTTTTGCTGTTTCCCAAGGCAGATTGCACGGTGACTGAGGTTTGACCCATGCAATGGTATTTCTAAACCAGTGCATGTCTGTTTTGAGCCTTTTAGGGTATGACCAAGCCTTTTCCCATGTAGGACTCATGGAAAACATGCACTTTTGGAAGCCCGAGGCTTTTTGAAAGTTGAAGTTGTCCTCTCCACCCTTCCTATAAATTCAAGCTCCCTCATACCACATTCTCCTCACCTCATTCAATTCCTATCTTCCTCCTTACTCCTTGCAATGGCTCTTTCTCTCACCGGTTCGCTCCGTCCGTGGTTGGCTTCCATGATAGGTGTTTATTGGCTCAACTTTTGGGCCCACGGTCTCTATTCTATGCGGTACCTCCACAACATCCATCTCCGTCCCGAACTTTTGAGGGCAGCCGTGAGCTTCTGGGATCCAAAAGTCCATGTGTTCCGTTTCGGTGATCAGGAGCTTTGTCCTACTATTGAGGAGTTTCGTGCATACCTCGGGGGTTTGGGCTCGGGGGAGGTTATCATTCCTCCTATGCGTTAGAGCATTTACAGGGTTCTGGCCGCGGCCCTTGGATTGGGTGACGTCGTCGCTCGCTACATGGTTAGGGATGGCCGTCTCAATGTGATGCGCCTCATCGAGCTATTTTCTCCCCCCGGTGACCTTGCGGACGTGACTTATCAGACTCGATGCATGACTGCTCTTTGCATGTGCCTGCTTGCGGCCTACCTCTTGGTCCCTTCTGCCGATCACGCTAGCTCGGCATTGGTCAGCGTTGCTTTTCAGGTTGAAGCCCAAAAGGATGTTATCCCGATGGTTTTGGCCGAGAAGCTGATAGGTTTGGACAAGGTTCGTTCCGGGGAGACCGAGGCTTTTAGGGGTAGTCCTCTCCTCTTACAGGTTGGCTTTTCACTCAGCTCTCCTTTTTCGGGTTTTTCTCATGTTCTCATTTTACCTCAACACTCGGCTTGGTTTTCTACGGTTTCTTACTTGTTTTCTCTCTTCTCGTAGATTTGGCTTTGCGATAAGGTGAATGTGCTAACCATTCCTCCTAGCAACCGGTCATACGAGGCTAGGTTGCTATCTCAGCGATGTTTCGAGTTTGCTGACAGGAGTATGGCCGAGTGGGTTGATTTCTTCAGGCGTCAGCAAGCTGAGACTATTTCTTGGAGGTGTCGATGGCTGGACCTCCCACCTATGACAGTGCACTACATGGGCTCTCAGTGGGTCGTTCTTGCAGGTCTGGAGGCCTTTACCTTCTACATTCCTTACCGGGTCCAGCGTTAGCTAGGTTTGAGGCAGGAGGCTCCTGCAGAGGTTCTTGTGGACGTGGTTCTGCCTTTCGTTTGCCATTCTGTACTTTGCCATTACCAGCGCTTCTGGAGGACGCGCGAGGTGACTGACGCACATCCTTACCCTTCTGTGGTGATACGCGGGAGCTATCGAAAGTGGCTCAGGAGTGATATTGCTGCAAGAGCTAGACTCAAGGAAACTGACTCAATCCTACCACCCTGACCATTGAATAAATTGTGGACCCACTTTCATTATGTCGTACTTCTTTTTATTTTTGAAAGTTCTGCTCAACCTTATGTAGTAGAAGCAATCGTTTTGATAGAAATGAGTTTTGGAGGGTTTCCCCTTCCTTGATTCCGTTCTTCGAATATTCTCAACCTAGATTTTTATTTTGATAGATTGTGACCGGGCCTCGGTGTGAGACTGCCTACGTATCCTCTTGGTGAAGGAATCAGGTCATAACGTAGTTCAAGGTAGGGTTCGCTCTGGTTTTGACACTCTCCTTTTGCGCTCTAACTTTTGCCTAGGATGCCCTGACGAGTTTTCATCCTAGCAAGCTTTTGCTCTAATTTTTGCCTGGGACTGCCCGCCCTCGCGGTTTTCAACCCAGCGAGCTTCTCTCAGGGGTAGTAGCGCTTGAGTTGATCCAGGTTGACCAAAGTTGAGAATTCATTTCCGTCCAAATCGATGAGTTGCGTAGCTCCTCCGGACAGGATAGTTTTTATGATGTATGGTCCAAGCCACTTGTGTCGGAACTTTCCTCGTGGGTCGTAGACCGGAGCCCGAATTTCCTTCATAACCATGTCACCTTCTGCCAAATCCCTGGGTTTCACTTTCTTGTTAAACGCACGTGCAATCCTCCGTTGATACCCTTGAATATGGTAAAGAGCCCTTAATCGACGTTCATCAAACAGCATAAGTTCCTCGAATCGATTACTCAACCATTCTGCCTCTTGGACTTCACACTCAATCATAGCTCGAAGAGATGGGACCTCCAACTCGATGGGGAGAACCGCTTCCATTCCGTAAATAAAAGAGTAGGGGGTTGCCCTTGTTGGTGTTCGCATAGACGTGCGATACCCCCCACAAAGCTAAGGGCAGTTGTTCATGCCAGTCCCTCGCAGATTGAGTAGTCTTCTCCATAATGGCTTTGATCGTCTTGTTAGCTGCTTCCACAGCCCCATTGGTTTGCAGTCCGTAAGTTGTTGACTTGTGCACTTGGATTTGGAACTCATCCAATACTTCCCGAGCTCGCCCTTTGAAGTGAACCCCATTATCAGATACAAAAGCCTGAGGAACCCCATATCGGTAAATGACATTTTGCTTAATAAAGTGCGCAACTTGAACTGCAGTCAAAGTGGTGTAAGAAGCAGCTTCTACCCATTTTGTGAAGTAATCGATTGCTACTAAAATGAACTTATGACCGTTAGAAGCTGCCGGCACTATTCTTCCGATGACATCAATGCCCCATGTCGAGAAAGGCCATGGCGAGGTCATTTGTTGCAGCTCGTGTGGCGGAACATGCGTGAGGTTGGCATGAATTTAACATTTTCAACACCTTCGTACATATTCCACACATTCCGTCTCCATAGTGGACCAGAAGTATCCCTACCTGAGGATTTTCTTGGCAAGCATTATGCCATTCATGTGAGGGCCACATACTCCTTCGTGGATTTCTTCCATTACCCTTTCCGCGTCTTCTCCATGGACGCATAACTTGTGCGTGCCACAGTGCGATCTTCGGTATAGGTTTCCTCCACAGATAATGTACTGAGCCGCCATCCTTTGAAGAGCAATTTGGTCCTTCTTGCTTGCTCCCATGGGGTACTCTCCTCTTTCGACATATCTCCAAATGTCATAGTACCATGGGTGGTCATCGTCAGGATCGTCGACCACCATGACATGTTGGTACACCGGTGTGCCCCTTTGTTCTATTACAATTGGCCTTAACTTTACACCAATAGGGATCTCAACCATGGATGCCAGTGTTGCCAAAGCGTCTGCAAATTGATTTCTGACTCTCAGGACGTGAGTAAACGTCACTTTGTTGAAGTGGGGGATAAGGTCTTCGAGATCCTGGTGATATGGCTTCAGTTTTTCTTCTTTGACCTTCCAGTCACCATTTGCTTGGGATACAACCAAGTTCAAGTCTCTCACAACTTCCAGCCTTTCTATGCCAATCTCGATGGCTGCTTCCATGCCTACGATGCAAGCTTCGTATTCTGCCTGATTATTGGTGACTTCGAAATTAAGCTTGAATGCCAACAGGATGTGTGATCCATCGGGCGAAATGAGTAATACACCAATTTCGAACCCTTTCTGGTTTGCTGCTCCATCAAAGTACAATTGCCAAACATCCTTGGCCACTGTCATTATGTCTTCGTCAGGGAATTTGAATTCGGCATCCGTCCCTCCCTCGACTGGGCAATCGGCTAGGAATTCAGCGACAGCTCTTCCTTTTACTGACTTTCGGGTAACATACTTTAACTCAAATTCGGCCAGCATCAGCAACCACCCTGCCATCCTACCTGTGAGAGCTGGTTTCTCGAATAGATATTTTAGGGGATCCATTCGAGATATTAGCCTCACCGGGTAGGCCAGCACGTAATGTCTCAACTTCTTGGAAGCCCATACGAGTGCCCAGCATGTCTTCTCTAGAGGACTATAACGTTCTTCGGGTCCAACCATCTTTTTACTGAGGTAGTAAACAGCCCTTTCAACCTCATCGTCTCCTTCCTGCGCTAGCATACACCCCATCGAAGACGGAGTGACTGACAGGTATAGGATCAAAGGTTTTCCTGTTACTGGTGGTGTCAATACTGGCGGTGTCAATACTGGCGGTGTCAATACTGGCGGCTTGTGCAGGTAGGCCTTAATGGGTTCGAAAGCTTTCTGGGACCTATCATCCCAGGCAAACAGTACTCACTTCTTGAGTAAACGGAACAGGGGTTCGCAAGTTGAAGTCAGCTTCGCTATGAATCTACTAATGAATTGCACCTTGCCAAGAAACTCCTCATATCCTTTTCGGACCATGGTGGCTCCATTTCTAGGATAGCTTTGATCTTTGATGGGTCGACTTCGATGCCACGAGTAGTGATCATGAATCCAAGCATTTTCCCTACAGTGACCCCGAACGTACACTTGGCCGAAAGAGGCGCATCTTGTACCTTCTAATCCTCTCGAATAATTTCCTGAGTGCTGGCAGATGCCCTTCTCACTCTTTGGCCTTAACGATCATATCATCAACATAAACTTCCACCTCCTTGTTAATCATATCATGCAACAATGCTGTAGCAGCCTTTTGATAAGTAGATCCTGCATTTTTTAGTCTGAAAGGCATGACACGATAACTATATGTCCCCCATTCGGTGACGAACGTAGTCTTTTCCCGATCTTCCGGAGCCATGAGGATCTGATTGTACCCTTCAAAACCGTCCATGAAAGAAAGCAGGGCATGGCCGGCGGTATTATCAACCAGCACGTCGATGTGTGGTAGCGGGAAGTCATCCTTAGGGCTAGCTTTGTTAAGAGGGCAATTTACCTCTAGGTCCAGAAAATAAAAAGTAATTCCCACCAAGTCTCCTCTAATTAACAAAACGCGAAAACCCTATGAAAGTGCCTAAAATCCTAAATACTAAAAGTGCCTAACCTCTAGGGCACCCTATAAAAGTGCCTAAACTTCAGGGTACCCTATAAAAATGCCTAAACCCCTAGGGCACCCTATGAAAGTGCCTAAACCGCTAAAACCCTATAATAGGAAAGTGCACCCTAAAACTCCTATGAAAGTGCCTAAACCTAAACTCTAGCGCTCTATGAAAGTGACTAAACCTAAACCCTAAGGTACTTTAAACCCTAAGGTATTCTAAAACCTAAAATCTTAAGGTACCCTAAAACCCTAGGGTACCCTAAAATCCTAAAATCCTAGGGTACCCTAAGATTTTAGGGTACCCAAGGGTACTAGGGTACCCATTAGGGTACCATAAAACTCTAGCATGCCCTAAAACCCCAGGGTGACACTTCCATTAATGGTAAATGTATGTTTGTAAAAGTGGACTTAGTGGTAATTAAGTATTTCATCTATCCTTAATGGGAATTAAGTGTCACTTTTCTGTACTTAGAGGTAATTTTCTCTTGTTAAGATCCCTAAAATCAACTCAGACCCTTATTTTGCCATCCTTCTTCGGCACGGGGACGATGTTTGCGACCCACTGAGGGTACTCGGTTACCATTAAGAATCCAGCATCGATCTATTTGGTAACCACCTCCTTTATCTTAAGCACCCAATCAGGCCTCATGCGTCTTAGTTTCTGTTTTACTGGTTTTGCATCAGGATAAAGGGGAATCCGGTGTTCTACGATTTCAGGATCGATTCTGGGCATATCTGCGTGTGACCATGCAGACACATCTTTGAACTCCTTGAGTAAGTTTATAAGGGCTTCGCGTTCTTCGACAGATAGCGCGGAACCGATCTGGGTCATCCGGGGATTCCCTTCATCTCTCAAATTTATTAAAACAATTTCTTCTTTTATAGGTTGAGCATGCCTTTCATCTTACCTTTCGATTAGGGATCTGATTTCTTTAGGGATGTCCCCATCGAAATCAATCTCTTCATCATCAGGGTCGACACAATTTATTTCAAAGTCAGGGAAGTAAGCAGAACCAGATTCATTTATTTCATCATTAACGGAGGCCTCAGGGGCACCATACACACGGGTAGACTCAAACTCAAAGTACAGACTCTGACGGTTTGGGCTAAGAGGCACCAACTCGGACTCAACAGACTCGGAAGACTCAGAAGACTCAGACTCGAACTCAGAATCAAAATCAGATCCACGGTAGGTTGCACTCGGTATGAAAGTCCAGTTCTTGTAATCCCTCGCAGCATCCATGATGAGCAAAGTTGGATCTTCAGGAGTATCTTGCCCCATCATCAACACTTCTACTTCCATAGCCGTACCCATTGGTTCGTCCTCCCTGAACAAAGTCGCGAGACTACCCATAGCAAAGACCTCAATCCAGTCGACTGGTTCCTTCCGTTTTTCCACCACTTCGAAGTCCTCCTCACTCTCTGGCCAGACATCATTTGCGAATATCTCAAACCCTGGTAAGAGAGTATTGGTTTCCTTATCCCAAAATGGCTCTGGTTGCCCCTGGTAAATCTGTTTCGCTTCCTCTTTGACAAAGTATTCCTCTAGCCTGTTTCCCTTTTTTATCTTGCTGCCACTTGAGGGTGAGTAACCAAGGCCAGTCGTACGCACCAAAGTGCCCTGGGCCTCAAACTTCGCAGGCCCCTGGAGATTCTTTCTCAGCCCCAATCCTGGCATGTAAGACATCTTCTTCATTATCTTGTTGGCGACATTACTGACAACAAAGTCGTCATCAATTCTGACCGAATAGGCAGATCTGGAGGTATCCAGAGAGAAACCTCCTAAGGCGATATCTTCTTCCCCATGTTGAATCTCCAGAAATGGGGCATTGTCTTCGACAGGGGCATGAATTCCAGAGTCCCCATGGATAGTAAGCATTCCCGTCTCGCGCCCTAATCGGATTTTGTGATGCAGTGTAGAAGGCACAACCATGATGTCTGGTCGGTGTAGCCAAGGCCTTCCCAATAGCAGGTTGAAAGAGGCGGGAATGTTTACCACATGAAATTCCACCTCCATTTGATATAGTCCTAGAGTCATGGGAAGCATAAGAGTCCCCACTACGTCTCGCGGGTGTTGTCATACGCTCGGACCTTGACTTCTGATGGAGAGAAGTCCTTATTTTTGTACCCCAAGCAATAGGCAACACGAAGTGGGCATACATTAATTGCTTAACCACTATCAACCAGGATTACTGGAACCCATTTACCGTTGCATTTCAGGGTGATATGCAATGGCCGATTATGATCAGTCCCTTCAGTAGGTAAGTCTCGATCAGTAAAGGTGATGGCATGCTTGATAGGTATGGTTTTGATAAGTGCCACAAGCTCGTCAACAGTTATGGCGGAGGGAACTTTCAGGTGGGAGAGGGCTTGGATAAGCCCTTCACGGTGGCGAGTAGAATGGACAAGCACATCCCAAACAGACATCTTAGCCTGGGTCTACTTAAGTTGACGCTTGATCATTCCTTCAGGGTTTTTCTCTGGTCGGGAAGGCTCTTTGGCTGGTGGAGCAAAGGGTTGGAAGGTGTTTTTGACTGGGGTAGTAAAGGGATCAGAAGGCTCTTCGGTTAGTGGGGGCGCAGGATTGGAAGATTCTCTAATTTGGAGGTTCGGAGGTTGGTAAATGCGGCCGCTTCTGGTCAAATGATCAATCTGGCGATACTTTGATTCCTTGCTCCATAAGTCAACAAGAGCTTTACGCTTGCTTCCAATGGTCGCGTCTTGTAGATTGGCAGCCAAATCAACGATGACCAAATCATCCCACAGGTCTTCGGGCTTCCACCTTTCAGCCTCCACTGCTGCCTTATTCACGGTCCATTCCTCATTCCCTACTTTTATATTGACAACCTTAGTGTTTGCCCATAGGTTCGTTCCAGCCCCTGGTTCGTTTTCCCACAGGTTCATCATGGCGACATCAGCATCTTTTGGAAAGGTAACTGATAGTTCGAATTCAGCCCCATCGATAAGGTAGTCCATTGGATCACACCCATTACTGGCGACTTTTTCTTCAGGTTCAAGAAAGTTTGGTTACGGGGTGAGGCCCACATTGCTATACAAGTTATTGATGACAAAATCATTGAAATGAGAGAAATCCGGGCGAAGCGGGGCGAGCTCTGGCCAATTGTACGTCATCATTTCAAGTTGGTACCCTGGCTGGTATTCTTCAGCAAACAGCGCTGGCAGGGAGAAGGCGTCCAAGGGGTCATTCCAAGATAGAAGCTGGTACTCGTCCGGGGTTGGGTCCCATCCCCACTCAGGCATCTCTTGGAAAACTTGATAATCTTCCTCTTGATTTTCGAACAGCGCATACAACGAGAATCCATCAAGACGATCAGTGTAGATGTTCTGCCAGTCGACTTCCTATCCAGGCTCGTATAATGGTTCGGCATTTCTTTGAAAGTTAGCAGCTTCAAACTCCTCCCAATCGGCAATCAGTTCTCCCCGTGTGTCTTCCCATTCCCACAGGAAACAAAGGGCAGTCTCTTCGGGAATTTCCACAACAGGCTATGGCTCGGTATCAAGGACAATGAAAAGGGTAGGATTAAACTCCTGGTGGTTCTGGTTTTCGGCTAGGGTAATTTGGTTAATGCAGAAGGGAGCGGGAGCGTTGTGTTGCAGTAGAGGGTTTGAAACAGTGTTTAGCTTATCTGGGGGTGGGGCATCGACAATTTTGTTGTCAATGAGGTTTGGAATCTCATGACGAAGGCGAATGCAGTTGTCAATGGTAAGACCAGGCATCTGGTGGAAATCACAGTAGACACTTTGGTTTAGGTTTGGTGGGATGGTTTGTGGTGGTGGAAGAGGTTTTAATACTCCGATTTCTGTGAGTTTCTTGATAATAGTGGACCTGGGAGTGCTGAATTGGGTAAAGGTTCGGCTTTAGGATTTTGGTTTTTCAGAGATCTGGTTGACTTCTACGGGTTTGGTGGATGAGGTCCCTGCCTGATTGGTATTCTCGAAGAGGACATTGCTATTTCCTGAATATGCCCTTTTGGATTTTGACCCTGACCCTAACTCTTTCTTTTCCAAAGTTTCGTCCCGTAAGGCTTCCTCCACGGCCAGTCCGGAATCATAAAAGGTTTCGAAATTCGGGGAAGCCTGGGAAAGAACCATGTATGGAGCGAAGGAGCTTGGTAGGTTCTTCGTTATGATCCGTATCTGTTCCTTCAAATCGGGCTTATTCTGCATCTAAGCAGCCATAGCCCTCCAGCGTTTCACAAAGTCGGCGAAGCTTTCCTTCTCACTCATCTTGGTGCTTTCTAATTCCCTCGTGGTCATTTTCCGATCGACATTGAATTCATACTGGGCCACAAAAGCTATCCCAATGTCCTCCCAAGTCCTTTTCTTAGATGGTTTAAGAGTGAGAAACCATTGTAGAGCTGGACCAGACAATGACTCGTGGAATGATTGGGCCATAGCATCATTCTCGATGCCGCGCATGGTGAGGGAACCAACATATCCTTGGAGATGGGCCCTCGGATCGCCGGTACCATCAAACTTTGCAAAGTCCACTCTTTTGAACTTTTCTGGCAACTTGGCAATTGGAAAGAGCCATAGCTTGCTCATGTCAATCTCCCCTGACGGCGGATTTCGAGACGGGACAGAAGTAAACGTAAAAAGGGATTAAAGGGATAAACGCTCACCACCCAAGTTAGAAAACCAACGGGATATAGATATCACCACTCGAGGAATTAACTAGGGATACAGGGCGTAGGGATCGCTCACCACTCTAAGGAATCCACCGAAGAGATACAGAGACGAAATAAGAAGATAAACTTCTCACAAGCCGAAGGCTATTTTAATTCAACACTCAAAATTACTATTTCATTCATAACAATAGAATTTATAGACTACTTGGAGCAACCCTCCAAGAATAGGAAAAGACAATTGCATTTTCAAGACACTAATTAAATAAAAACAAACACTTGACTACAGAAAACTAGGTAGACTCCATGAACAACTCAATGACTCCTTGAACCAACAAACGACACTAAAAAATGTGTGAATTAATACTTAGACTAGAAATTAAAAGACATGATAAAAATAACTCTTCGATTCTTGCTGCGCCACAATTTTTTCTGCATCATTCTCCCCTGGTTGAAAAAGACTCGCCATCGAGTCTTCGTTGGAAGTTTTGGGCTTGGTGAACTTTTTTTTTTCTTCTCTTCTTTCTCGTGTGCGGACGATTCTCTTGTATAGTAGTAACCTCCTTCACGACCATTGAAAGCCTCTCCCGCTTCATTTTTGCCTTTTGCGGATACAACCTTATGAGTTCACCATTCACTTTCAACTCGTAAACATTCTTTCGACCACGATAATACACGTTGCGATCCCATTGCCACGGTCGCCCCAACAAAACATCACATGAGTCCACTTGCATCACGTCGCACCAAATCTTGTCCTTGTAATGGCGACCGATTGAAAACTCCACTAGACATCGACTAGTTACTGGTACTTTGTAGTCTTGATTAACCCAGCCCACATAATAGGGGTTAACAGTCTCGGTTGGCAAATTGAGAAAGGAAACGAGAATTGAGACACGAGATTGGATTGACTTCCAGAATCCATGAGGAACTCACATTCAATATCTCGAACAATTCCATGTGTCCGGAACAATTGGGTCCGTTGCTCCAAAACAGCCTCGTCCATCCATTCCCACTCATCCGATTCTCTTCGCGGCAAAACCAATGTGAACCTTACGGGAAGAGCTGGGTCATTTTGCTGGTTGGGTGAATCTTGCTCCTTTGCAACAATAATTTGCTGAAATTTTTGTTCTTCATTGCTGCCTTGAACATTGTTGTTGGCTTCAAAAAAATCGACAAGGGTGCGCTGACTTTTTTTGACAATTAAAAACCCATCCTCTGTGTATTCATCATAAATTGGCAGTTTGGACCAATCAACTGCTGGCTGTGAAACGGTTGAATCTTCAAATGAAAAAATCTCTTTGAACATGCTTTGATCTTCAAAAAGAGCCATGGAATGAGAACTTTACAGGACGGATAGTTGTGCTCTGATACCAAACTGACGGCGGATTTTCGAGACGGGACAGAAGTAAACGTAAAAGGGATTAAAGGGATAAACGCTCACCACCCAAGTTAGAAAACCAACGGGATACAGATATCACCACCCGAGGAATTAACTAGGGATACAGGGCGTAGGGATCGCTCACCACTCTAAGGAATCCACCGAAGAGATACAGAGACGAAATAAGAAGATAAACTTCTCACAAGCCGAAGGCTATTTTAATTCAACACTCAAAATTACTATTTCATTCATAACAATAGAATTTATAGACTACTTGGAGCAACCCTCCAAGAATAGGAAAAGACACTTGCATTTTCAAGACACTAATTAAATAAAAACAAACACTTGACTACAGAAAACTAGGTAGACTCCATGAACAACTCAATGACTCCTTGAACCAACAAACGACACTAAAAAATGTGTGAATTAATACTTAGACTAGAAATTAAAAGACATGATAAAAATAACTCTTCGATTCTTGCTGTGCCACAATTTTTTCTGCATCATTCTCCCCTGGTTGAAAAAGACTCGCCATCGAGTCTTCGTTGGAAGTTTTGGGCTTGGTGAACTTTTTTTTTTCTTCTCTTCTTTCTCGTGTGCGGACGATTCTCTTGTATAGTAGTAACCTCCTTCATGACCATTGAAAGCCTCTCCCGCTTCATTTTTGCCTTTTGCGGATACAACCTTATGAGTTCACCATTCACTTTCAACTCGTAAACATTTTTTCGACCACGATAATACACGTTGCGATCCCATTGCCACGGTCGCCCCAACAAAACATCACATGAGTCCATTTGCATCACGTCGCACCAAATCTTGTCCTTGTAATGGCGACCGATTGAAAACTCCACTAGACATCGACTAGTTACTGGTACTTTGTAGTCTTGATTAACCCAGCCCACATAATAGGGGTTAACAGTCTCGGTTGGCAAATTGAGAAAGGAAACGAGAATTGAGACACGAGATTGGATTGACTTCCAGAATCCATGAGGAACTCACATTCAATATCTCGAACAATTCCATGTGTCCGGAACAATTGGGTCCGTTGCTCCAAAACAGCCTCGTCCATCCATTCCCACTCATCCGATTCTCTTCGCGGCAAAACCAATGTGAACTTTACGGGAAGAGCTGGGTCATTTTGCTGGTTGGGTGAATCTTGCTCCTTTGCAACAATTATTTGCTGAAATTTTTGTTCTTCATTGCTGCCTTGAACATTGTTGTTGGCTTCAAAAAAATCGACAAGGGTGCGCTGACTTTTTTTGACAATTAAAAACCCATCCTCTGTGTATTCATCATAAATTGGCAGTTTGGACCAATCAACTGCTGGCTGTGAAACGGTTGAATCTTCAAATGAAAAAATCTCTTTGAACATGCTTTGATCTTCAAAAAGAGCCATGGAATGAGAACTTTACAGGACGGATAGTTGTGCTCTGATACCAAACTGACGGCGGATTTTCGAGACGGGACAGAAGTAAACGTAAAAGGGATTAAAGGAATAAACGCTCACCACCCAAGTTAGAAAACCAACAGGATACAGATATCACCACCCGAGGAATTAACTAGGGATACAGGGCGTAGGGATCGCTCACCACTCTAAGGAATCCACCGAAGAGATACAGAGACGAAATAAGAAGATAAACTTCTCACAAGCCGAAGGCTATTTTAATTCAACACTCAAAATTACTATTTCATTCATAACAATAGAATTTATAGACTACTTGGAGCAACCCTCCAAGAATAGGAAAAGACACTTGCATTTTCAAGACACTAATTAAATAAAAACAAACACTTGACTACAGAAAACTAGGTAGACTCCATGAACAACTCAATGACTCCTTGAACCAACAAACGACACTAAAAAATGTGTGAATTAATACTTAGACTAGAAATTAAAAGACATGATAAAAATAACTCTTCGATTCTTGCTGCGCCACAATTTTTTCTGCATCATTCTCCCCTGGTTGAAAAAGACTCGCCCTCGAGTCTTCATTGGAAGTTTTGGGCTTGGTGAACTTTTTTTTTTTCTTCTCTTCTTTCTCGTGTGCGGACGATTCTCTTGTATAGTAGTAACCTCCTTCATGACCATTGAAAGCCTCTCCCGCTTCATTTTTGCCTTTTGCGGATACAACCTTATGAGTTCACCATTCACTTTCAACTCGTAAACATTCTTTCGACCACGATAATACACGTTGCGATCCCATTGCCACGGTCGCCCCAACAAAACATCACATGAGTCCATTTGCATCACGTCGCACCAAATCTTGTCCTTGTAATGGCAACCGATTGAAAACTCCACTAGACATCGACTAGTTACTGGTACTTTGTAGTCTTGATTAACCCAGCCCACATAATAGGGGTTAACAGTCTCGGTTGGCAAATTGAGAAAGGAAACGAGAGATTGAGACACGAGATTGGATTGACTTCCAGAATCCATGAGGAACTCACATTCAATATCTCGAACAATTCCATGTGTCCGGAACAATTGGGTCCGTTGCTCCAAAACAGCCTCGTCCATCCATTCCCACTCATCCGATTCTCTTCGCGGCAAAACCAATGTGAACTTTACGGGAAGAGCTGGGTCATTTTGCTGGTTGGGTGAATCTTGCTCCTTTGCAACAATTATTTGCTGAAATTTTTGTTCTTCATTGCTGCCTTGAACATTGTTGTTGGCTTCAAAAAAATCGACAAGGGTGCGCTGACTTTTTTTGACAATTAAAAACCCATCCTCTGTGTATTCATCATAAATTGGCGGTTTGGACCAATCACTGCTGGCTGTGAAACGGTTGAATCTTCAAATGAAAAAATCTCTTTGAACATGCTTTGATCTTCAAAAAGAGCCATGGAATGAGAACTTTACAGGACGGATAGTTGTGCTCTGATACCAAACTGACGGCGGATTTTCGAGACGGGACAGAAGTAAACGTAAAAGGGATTAAAGGGATAAACGCTCACCACCCAAGTTAGAAAACCAACGGGATACAGATATCACCACCCGAGGAATTAACTAGGGATACAGGGCGTAGGGATCGCTCACCACTCTAAGGAATCCACCGAAGAGATACAGAGACGAAATAAGAAGATAAACTTCTCACAAGCCGAAGGCTATTTTAATTCAACACTCAAAATTACTATTTCATTCATAACAATAGAATTTATAGACTACTTGGAGCAACCCTCCAAGAATAGGAAAAGACACTTGCATTTTCAAGACACTAATTAAATAAAAACAAACACTTGACTACAGAAAACTAGGTAGACTCTATGAACAACTCAATGACTCCTTGAACCAACAAACGACACTAAAAAATGTGTGAATTAATACTTAGACTAGAAATTAAAAGACATGATAAAAATAACTCTTCGATTCTTGCTGCGCCACAATTTTTTCTGCATCATCCCCTTTTCCAAGTCGCTTAGTTTCTTGGACAGATTCCTCCAACTTGCCGACCTTGGCAGTGAGAGCAGCCAGGCTGGAGTCAGCTGCTAGCGTTTCTTTTTTGAGTCGTTCGGGCTGTGGCCTAGTCTGAAACTTATCGCTGATTTCCTACATACTTTCCATTATCATCTTCATGTCGTTCTTCATGGAGGCAATAGAAGCCTTGAGTTGTGCGTTGACACCAGCGAGGGACTGTTTAAATTGAGCATCCATGTTAGCCATGTTTTGCCTAAGTTCTTCCATTTGGTCTCCTTGGTTAGCCATGGGTAAAGGATTTTCGGGCAGGATTGTAGCTATGGGTTCTTCTACTACAAGTTCTTCTATCACCGGGTCTTCCAACAACGGTTGTTCAACCTGCTCGATTTGGACTTCGAACAGTGGGGTTCCTTCCAGGGTGTCTACGCGGACTAGTCTTCGAGATGGATGAAACCAATTGGGTACAGCCTCTTTTCTTCGCAGGCGATCAATGTTTGCAACAATGGCAACAAGTCAAAAAGGAGCAACTCATAACTGATCCGAATGCTCGCCCTACCTTCTATGTACCTACTAGAAACCAAGCCTATGACCTACCGTGGCTTGAATCTCACTTAAGGCATTTGCACAGAAGATTTCCGATAGTCTGGGTAGGTGCCGTCAGGCAGGTTAAATTCCGAATGACTTGAAACCAGAGCCAATCTCCTTATCATGACCATCCGAGACGGAGCAATGTGACCACCGGAATCCAGATACGCACGCGCTCAAGGCTAGACTCAAACCAAGGGAGCCGTTCGGGCATGGTAAACACTGGAGGTATTGCAAACTCCATGGATTTAAGCTCTCCTAGGCTGACCGGAGGGCCCTAAAGAATTCTAAGGGAGCCTAATCCTCTAGCCCGCAAGATGCAATGATACATGAATGATATGTATGTACCGGAAGAAAATGCACATAAACAAAATATAACACATAAGTCCTAGCCATGGGTTCCTGTCCTAGTTGGGAAGGTTCTACGGGTATATATAAGTGCAAAGGCTGGTTTTGGTCTCAGAAGGGTTCCTCGGACTAGAGTCAAGATGTACTACCCCATGTCAAGTGTATTGCAAGACAATGGTTGAACAGCACGATGGTCCATCATAGTCGAGGGTTGCTAGGCATCCCGGGAGAGCTTGTCACCGGTAAACTAGGCAAGATAGCCGAAACACACTAACGAGGCTTGTGCGGTGCAAAGTGTACAAGATAAAAGAACTTAATCTTCCAAAAAATATTTGAAAATCCCCCTTTTGAAAACACCTTTCAAGTTTGACCCTCTTGATTATTCAATACTTTTGTACATTTTTTTCTTTTAAAAAAAAGTATTGAATAAAGTTTGTAGTCCCCAGCAGAGTTGCAACTGTGGGCTCCCGCGCCCTTTCGAAGAGTCGCCACCCGGATTTTTGAGATGGATGATTCGAGAAACTGAGAACTTGTTTGAAAAAGGCTTTTGGACTAGCAAAAACGTTGAGATTTTGAGTTCGGGAGCCACGCTACTAATGAGAAAGGTTTTCCTTTAGAAAGCACCCTAATCAGCCGGAGAAACCGGTCTCTACTTTATGTTTTCAAAAGGGGAAATCTCAAATATCATATGGAGTATTAAGCTCCTTAATAAAAGCAAATAACGGGGAAGGGATAGGGGAAATATATCACATTGATGTGTATGTGGTGCTGTCTACACAGAAATGATAAGATAATGTGAACAGACAAAACAATAACAATGCTCAACAAACTGTCTGGATCATGATCATCTTGCACACGGCATACCATGGTGCCGCGCGCGGCACTTCAGTATGCTGTGCGTGGCATCCGTTTTGCTGTCAGACTGTTACAAGCGTTCAGAACATCATCCAGCTCACTATTTTCACCATGCACCTTTTAAAAGACTCATCAAAAGCCACGTGATGATCAGATCATCCCAAAAATGTCCTTATTTTCTCAAAACATGGCCCCAAAATAGTTTTTAACGTGTTTGATCATTCGGGATGATCTAGAAAAAACCTTGCTTAAGAGTCAAAACATGGCTTGTAGATATGGTCTTGCTTTGAAGGAGACAAAAACTATAAACAACAGATACAGACAACCCCGACAAAGAATATCTCCGATCCAGATAGCCTGCTTATGATAATATCAATAACCAACATGCCGCGCGCTGAATATCAATGTGCCACGCAACTGATCGAGCAGCCGCGCGGTACCTTGACCCCAGCATAGTACTGGCTTTTTTTTTTTTTTTTTTCTGAAAATGGGTTTTAAGTCAAAATCTAGCCAAAAGGGATTAGATCTGACGACAGAAAAGTCCCCTCAGGACCGGAACTGAGTCGAGCCCAAGAAAACTTGTTTTTACCTTTGGTGTTGAGCTTGATCAAGGATGGTTGATGCCAAATAAGGATGGATGATGGAAGATATGGATGGGGAGGTTGAATGAGACAAAAGAGGTATGGGTGTGAGAGAGTGTTTGGTATTTTGGGGGATGAGACTTTGAAGTTAGTAAGAGGCTAACTTCAATAATGAGGAGGAAAGTGGGTGAAAGTGCTCAAAGAATGTCTTTTGGGAATGACATTCTTCAAGACTTGGAAATGGAAGATGGATATAAAAGCTAGAGAGAGAAACCTTATGGAGTAAGAATGCCCAAAAGCTAAAAGAAGAACCAAAAGGAGAGCCCATTTCCCCTAAGTGGAGGGGTTAATTTATAGGCAAAAAGCCAATGATTTTGAATTTCAAATAGTGGAGGTATTTTCTGGGCGGGACAGAAGTGCATTTTCAGCTAAGCCACTCATCAGCTATGTCTCAAATTGGCGTGGCCGACAGCTTTCTGAGCTAGTCAGAACTTTACCTTAAGATGCCGTGCGGTACAAGTCAAGCTCGCGCATGGTGTATCGAATTTCGATGTGCCATGCGCCACAGAATCATCCCGCGCGGTACCTCAAGTTCAGTCCAGGGGGCTTTTTGGGCTTTTTGGTTTTTTGGTTTGTTTGGTTTACATGGCTTAGGGAAATCCTTCATTCAAATTCACAAAGGTACCGTTTCCTTTATTTCATCATCGGGGCAGACAAAGACTCTCCGAGGTCCGGATTGGGGTGTTTACAAATGGCTTTGATAATGAAGGATCCAAAGCACTTCGGCTGGTAATGCCTTGCTCTGGGCCGTTTTTACACTTTCTAATATGTGCTCGGCGGAACGCCGCTACTACTACCTTGAACATGGTATGAGGCCTAGAGCCTTCTGAGCTTTTGCTTTACATGGCTTGTCAGCCGATGGCAAGGGGATTCGATGCTTCTTCATCTCAGGATCAACGCTAGGCATGTCTTTGTGAGACCGTGCCAAGCCGTTGATGAATTCTTCGAGTAAGCTGGAACGGGCGCGATACTTCTCTGAGGACAGCGTTGAACCAATGTGAACCATTCAGGGGTCTACCTTATCTTTCAATTTTATTGAAATTACTTCTTCTTTTGATGGCTGAGCATGCCTTTTTTCTTCCTTTCCGGCTAGGGAACACATTTCCTTGGGGTGATCCCATCGAAATCTATCCCTTCGTCGTCAAGATTGATACAGTTTATTCAAAAGCCAATGAAGTTCTTAGAAGCAGGATAATGCATAAAACAAAAGAAACCTCAGGGTTGCCAAGTACAGCAAATGACGCAAACTAAAATCGAAGCTAAGACGTGGAGGGCCAAGAAGCACAAACTCCGACCCAGAGCTAGACTTAGACAGACACAAAAGACTCCGTGTCAGACTCAGACATATCGCCAATGCAAACTAGACGCGGTTTTGAAAATGCAATTTTTAAAAAGCTACCCAGAGCTACCACAAAAGGAGGTAGGATCTAGGGGGTGTCAGGCCCAAGCAACAACACTTCGGTTGCTTCAGCTTCCTTGACCAAACCTACTCGGTGCTCCTTTGATCAATGGACCTCAGTCAGTCAGTCTTCTCCTTTGTAAGTTCTTCATCACTGTCAATACAGGTGTCGGTAATGAAAACCTCGATTGCCCAACCTACAGCCGTCATGTTAACCTTCGGTTCGGATGGGAAGGATACGATGGGTTTGGGTTGATTTGCTAGGACGATATAGTGGCTAGGGTTGAAGTTGGTGGAGCTAATGGATATCTGGCCAACTTGTGAGCCAGAGTTGGGTTGAAAGAAGGAGTCGGATACAACACTGGCTTTTGATGGGAGTAGGGCTGGAATGATCCCATTGTCAATGAGATCTTGAAGGGCATGCCGGAGGCGGAAGCAGGCATTGGTAGAATGGCCAGGCTTTTGATGGTGGGTGCAATAGCGGTTATATTCAAAATTGGCAAGTGGATTTTTGGGTAATGGGTTGGATTAAGAGGTTTGATGGAACCAGCATCGAGAAGCTTCTCAGAAACTGAAGCCAAAGGTGCAGAGAAACATGAGAAAGTCCTCGGTTGGTTCCGACGACTGGATTGAGGGTTGAAAGTGGAACCTTTGCTTGTTTTGCAACTGCACAACATTGCACAGTTAACATAATGCACTTTTTTGCCTTTAGGGTTGATTTCATCACTAAGCATGTTCTCTCCTTCGGCATTGGCTTTGAACAAGCACCCAGCAACCTCCTTCGGGTAAGTTCTGATTTTATGGAATTCAGCCAAATCTTTGAGCATGGCTTTCGAGCACAGCTTGGTTCCTACTGTAGGAGGGTGGCAGGTTTGAAGAGGTTCTTTGACTAGCCCCAGATTCAATTGCAGGGCTATGAAGGTGAAGAGGTCAACCAGCCCTTGGACCAGAGTCATTTGCTTGTCCATTTTCTGGTTAATTTCTTGTAGAACCTTTTCCAGCTTAACCAACTCTATTTTCTCTACCATTTGAGGTGATCGAGGAAAGTGGTATGGCCTTGGAGGTAACGATGAACCTGTTGGTGATGCCGATGTATCTGACTGAGTGACAAGCCTCGAAAACCTTCGCTTCGCAAAAAGCCCCGGTAGATGTTCCCAAGTATGTTTGGTTCTTCCTTTCGGTGAAATGGCCTAGAGCTTTGGACAGCAAAGTAACATAAAAGCTCAGTGAGGTTCCTACAGCAGTTATTATGCAATGCACACATCGTCATTGGTGTCCTCCTAGACTCTAAAACTATAGACAAGTCTGCCTCATGATTTTTGGATGCTGCCAAAATCCTCAGAATTTTTTTCAAGGTGTATCCTTTGAATAGATCGACTAACACTAAGAGATGTCAAAATAGTCTAAGCCTTTGACCATTCCGTTCTCAAAGTTTCAACTTTTGGAGTCGGAACAACTCGGTATAGACGACGTGATACTGGAACAAGGGCGACGTAGGCGACACAGCGCCATGGCATAAACGGTGTACGTGTTGCGCACGATAACCAAGGTGGTATAAGCATCACGACATTCTCTCCGTTGTTCCTTGTTTTCTGTTTGAAACCTCGATCAGGTATTTAGACAAGGACCTAGAAAGTCTTGATTTCCCAAAGTCTCATTCATCTAAGGACTTCGAAAATTGATAAGGTGCACCATCAAGATGCACGACTCTTCATCGAGCCATAGCAGCATCCTAATAAGCATAAGACAGACTCGAAAGAATGAGAACCTAGAAACCACCCTAAACGTGCTCCTATGCAAAATAGTATGTATGTACGGTGCATGCAATAGGGAAAGCAGGAACATGTAGACAGTACATGGGGTTAGATGCAAATAGATCTTACCCTGCAGGTACCTTTCCTAGTTTGGAGAGTTTTAGTGCTTTGTATATGCAAAGGCTAGTTTTTGCTTGTAATAGGTTCCTCGGACTAAAACCCAGATATACCTCCCACTGCCCGCGTAACCGCAGAGCAACAGTCGAATGGTGTTGACACCCCAATCTGGGCTTCTAGATTAGTTTACTTACGGTATTTGATTCCTCGATGATGAATCCGATGAAGAACACCTCAGAAATGTTGAGTGTTTGAGCTTTGGATGTTTGCAAAACCCTTGAACCTAACCTAATCCTAGGCCACTTCAAAAAGCCAAAAAACCCTACTAGCACGCATGAGTAGGTGGAACACACGCGCGCTGCTCGCAAACCCTCGCGCGCAAGTCAAGTTGCCAGGTGTGGTCAATAGTCAAAGCTTGACTATTGACCATCGCGCGCTACGGCGCATCCATCGCGCGCCAGAGCGCATCCATCACGCGCCAATGCGCAACCCGTGCACGCCAGTCCAAACCTGTCCCCATCACCTTTATCAGTTGGGCAGCTTAATCACCAAGTAACCCTCAGCCAACCTCGTGGACTAGCTGAGCTCCTTTCTTTGCATCACTTACCTTCCACCAACCCTTGTTTGGTTGGTTGTATCTCCTCCATACGCCATTTCCCCCACTTTCCCTATAAATACCCCCCCTTTGTTCATTCTTTTAAAGGGTTACAAGAATTCCACATTCAAAGGGTCAGTGCTTTGTACTCTTTTAAGCTAATAGAAGAGATACAAAGACACCCCTAGAACATAGCTTGTTTTTCTTCTTCCACTCAAACAACCTCAACCCAAATTCAAAGCTCAAACACACATTCAAACTCAAAGACCAAAGGTATAACTTACCTTTGTTCTACTCTCTGTTCTGATCCCTAAGGGGGGCTGGTAGGGTCAAGGCTGGTAATCAATACCAGTCCTGGCCCTAAAGGTAGCAAGGTTTCAAGTATTGTAATGGCTAGAACCAGCGCTTGACGGTCCATAACACGCGCGCGCCACTCTGTGGCTATGCGCGCAAGTCCGTGTGGGGATTGGTGTCTTGCTGTTTTATGTCTTTATTTTGTATACATCACTACAAGCATGTTAATAACTAGTTTACTGCTTTCCCTTATTAGAAATGCTAGCTGTAGTTCAATATGCTTACTTGCTGCTGTGGGGTACCCCTGGGATCTTTCTAGACTTGTCCCAGAACCCAGAATGAGCAAAACCAAACACTAGAAGGTTGATTCATACCCGCGTGCGCCAGAGCGCATCCATCGCGCGCCAAAGCACATTACGCGCGCGCCGGTCAGTCCTTGACCAGTGAGTGGCCTTTGCTCTAGTAACTAGGCCTTAGGCCTCTGTTTTGTCCCCTCACTATTTAAGGGGTGTTTTAGTAATTTTGTTGCTCTATAGCCCATTAGAACTGTTTAAAACTGTGTAGTTTAGTTACATATAAACTATTTGGTTTGCCACCTGTGTGTGCACTGGTCCTTCCAGGGCTCAGAAGGGGATAAAATCCAACCTGTTGGTGAAATATCAACCCGTGCGCGTGTGTATGAGTGTGTCGCGCGATGGAGGACTTGCATGCACATAGATCCATGCATTCAAGTTGGCCATTTTTCATGTCAAACGCATACAAAGCACTGTTTTGATGTTTTGTCTCTGTGTTGGGTTTTATCCCATTTGTTTTTCACAGTATTCCATCCATCCACACTATATTGATCACATCCTATAAATCGTGTTACAGTTTAATCTCTGATTAACTGTTCCCCCGCCCTAACTGGCTAAATATCAATTAACAAAAGAAGAATCGCAATGTTTTCAAAATGCCTAAGTAGAGACCCATCTCCGGATTGGGCAAGAGGGGTGCCTTAAGACCCTTCCCCTCTCATAACCTGGCTCCCGAATCCAGATATGGTTGTGACGGGCTAGTTTCCTTCACTTTTTCAAATCAAATAGCGCGGCATGTGCTTTGAAATACGGTTCCTTGGGTGTCAGACCTTCAAACCCGAGTGGCGACTTTATATTTCGAGCGCTTGCCTCTCCGCGCTCGCGCTCCCTTGATTCGGGCCCTTGCTTCAGGAAAGGAACGGAATCCTTTTCCAGGGCATGCTGCCCACAGTGGCGACTCTGCTGGGGATGATCAAACCAATATTAATCTATACTTAGAGTTTAATACCCTTGCGAACAGTTCCTTAAAAGTCTGTCAAAACGGTGAGCTGCGCGCTGCTGAAGGTTAGAATGGTGATTTAACATGACCTCGTGTCCGGCCAATCTAATCTGGGACTTGTTCAATTGTTCACTTGCGTAGTTTCCTCTAAAGATGGACTAAATAAAGTGAGCAGAATTTGATAAGGCATTTTTCGATTTTGTGATTCTTCTTCTTCTTGATCAATGTAACGACCCCAAAATCGGGTTCGTTAAATAATCATTTTATTAGACAAACAAGGCAAAGTCTAGCTCATTATTACATCCAATCTCCTCAGAGAGTCTTATATTACACAAAAGGGATGGTTATCTAAGGCTAACTAAGCTCCTTCTCTTCCTCCATCCTAGCAAGTTCCTCAGCTCCAAAAGCCTCCAAGGTGTACAGCTCTCCTTGTTCATCTAAAAAGTCTGACACATTATACCAGCGTCGCCACCAGCATAATATGTCAGGGTCACATAAAGCAACACCGTGAGCTTATAAAGCCCAATAGAATAACCCAAAACCCACTAACCCTTAACTTACACATAGCAAGTCATGCATATATCATAAAGGGTCATAAACAGCTCATACAATACATGATATAAATATCAACAATGACACATCCGCATTCGTTATCTATCGTTAGTGTCCATGTCATCAGAGTTTCTCCTACGCAGCGTTTCGTAGATTGTGTCACCAGTTCGTTTTACCAAAACATCATTTGTATTTCAAAATCACATTTTAACACACCCATCCTAGGTTCCGCCGCTCTGGGTTCCCGAGTATATGCACAATGGTTCCGCCGCTCCGGGTTCCCATTGGCACACATTTCAAAAATCAGTTTTTAACACACACAACCTCGGTTCCGCCGCTCCGGGTTCCCTAGTATACGCACAATGGTTCCGCCGCTCCGGGTTCCCATTGGCGCACAATTAGCATTGGCTCCTCTCCACGGATAACCAAGCCATACCTCACCATGGTTCCGCCACTCCGGGTTCCCATGGGAGTACACACAACCTCACAATGGTTCTGCCGCTCTGGGTTCCCATTGGAGTACACACACACCCTCACAATGGTTCCACTGCTCCGGGTTCCCATTGGACACACACACCCTCACAATGGTTCCGCCGCTCCGGGTTCCCATTGGACACACACACACACCACATAATGATTATCACACTTGATCATTATGTGGTTTCAAAACTATTTTGTCCTTTGTAATCACTTCTCCACAATGGGCAAGTCCGGCCACATTGCGGGTTTTCACATCCACACAATGGCTACCAAGTCCGGCCATTATGTAGTTTCAAAAGTATTTTCATCCATGTTAACCACACCCTAGTTGTCATGTTTCTACTTTCCAATTTCATGTGTCTCGTATCATGCATAGACTCCGCGGCGGGACTTCGTACACAAGTATAACACCATCATAAAAATCGTGAAACTAAACTTGCAAGATCACCCAACTCTATCTTAGATTGTATGCTCATACTATCACATCATCATTCTCAACATTTAACACAAAAAAGTAAGGCAAGTAATAATCAACAAGATCATGCATTCAAGTAATCTTAAGTTCAAGGTATACTACGTTTTCTTAGAAAAATAGATCGGATATCGATAAGATCATATACTTTAAACACGCAATATACTTAGGGTAGAGGTGAAGATTAATCTACCGTTCTTCTTGGCGGTGGGAAGACTACGAAAAGAACGTCGAGAAGAAAGTCGGCGGTCGAACGGAGTAACGCCTTACGGTAAGCTTCTGGTGGCTTCGAAAGAGAATGGTTTCTCTCGAAACTAGATCCTAACTACAACTACTACTACTTTTGGATCGAGGTGGTGGTCGAGTGGTGATTTAGTGGCGGCCCTAGAAGAGTTTCTTGAAGAACTAGAAATAAACTTCAAGAACAAGCAAAAGTAAGCAAGAACACTAAGCTTTCTAGAGAGAAGTTGGAGCAAGAAGAGGTGTGAGTTGAAATGGTGAGAATGGCTTGGTATTTATAGGCAAAACCTTGGCTCTCTCTCCCTCCTTTGGCCGGCCCTCTCTCCTCTCTTTGTCCAATGGACAAAGCTCCATATCTTGTCATTTCAAGGCTTGAAAGACAACCAAAGATTTTACTTTCCTTGCACTCAAAGTTCTAGGACAATTTTAGGTTATTCAATTGGGTTTCTAGTCTAGTCTTGGTACTTGAAAACAATAAGAAATCTAGATATGGTTGTCCTTGGATGATCAAGTGCAAGAAAGACTAGATTTTGCTTGGTCAAGGAAGAATCCCATAGATTTGTATGCTTTCAAAGTACAATGGAAGCACAACAAGATCTAGGTACCAACTCTCTCTCTCCTTCCTTTCTCTCTCTCTCTCTCTCTCGGCCCAATCTCTCTCTCTCTCCTCTCTCGGCTTTCTCTCTCTCTCTCTCTCTCTCTCTCTCTCATGTACTATATATATAAAATATATATACACTAGGAAGTATACATATATAATAATATAGATAGGGTACTTTGTAATCTAATACTTTAAAAGAAAATAAGACTTTTCTAATTTTAATACTCAAATACACACATGTGTACTTACAATAATATATATATATATAGATACAAGTACATATATTTATATATATAATGTAACGCCCCGAATTTTGGGTACGTTAAATAAACATTTTATTGAACAACAAAAGAGAGTCTGGCTCTTTATTACATCATAAACTCCCAAAGGGTTCGTTTATTACACAAAAAAGGGATGGATATCTAAGGTTATCTACAGCTCCTTCTCTTCTTCCATCCTAGCAAGTTCCTCAGCTCCAAAAGCCTCCAAGGTGTACAGCCCCCCTTGTTCATCTAACAAGTCTGACACATTATACCAGTATCGCCACCAGTATAATATGTCGGGGTCACATAAAGCAACACCGTGAGCTTGAAAGCTCAATAGAGTAATCCAAACCCACTAACCCTTAACATACACATCAAAGATAGTATACGATTTTAACATGCTTTCAAACAACTCATACAATTACACATGCGCATTCGCTAACGCGCGTTGGTGTCATGTTTTCCATGTGTCTCCCCTACGCGACTCATCGTTTTGTGTCTCATCTTTTATCATCAATTCCGAAAACACGCACGCACACAACCATGGGTTACAAGTACCTTGTGTCGCACAACAATGAGCTACCAAGTCCGGCTCATTGCCACAAGGTTACCAACGCACGGCCACAATGGCTACCAAGTCCGGCACATTGTGTCACACACACACACAACCATGAGCTTCCAAGACCGGCACCTTGTGTCGCAAAACAATGAGCTACCAAGTCCGGCTCATTGCCACAAAGGCTACCAAATCTGACTCATGGCCATAATGGCTACCAAGTCCGGCCATTATGCATTTCCAAAACACTTTTTATCCGTATCAACCACATCTCAGGTGTCATATCTCTACTTTTCCAAGTTGTTGTGTCTCGAAATCATGCATAGACTCAGCGGTGGGACTATTCACATAACTCATGCGATATCATGCTCGTTAAAAGGTCAAAATACAAATACTTCATTTCAAACGATACTTTATCTTTAAAATGCATTTTCCTTCGAGAGGTTCAATAAAGCAACACATGTTTATTGACGAGTTCATACAATCACGTGGTAACTAGGCGATCAAGCAATCAAGTAGTCATAAGATCAAAGTAAACTACGTTCTTTTAAACAAGAAAGTTCTACAAGCTAAATATCACAACTACATTATCATGCTCATGTACTTCAAAGAATTCTACGTCAAACAACATCATGCGATCAACTAGCCAAGTATTACATATTCTTACTCACGCTCATATCATACGATATACGTAGGGTAGGGGTATAAGAAGATTCTACAAACTAAATTCAAGTCAAACATGCATATAACTATTCAAGTACCACATATACTTAGAGATAGCGGGGTCGGAGTATTCTACCTTGATCCGAAACTAGTCGGGCCCGAATAAGCTAGTTGGAAAGTGCTACGGGCGTCGAATGCTCACAATCTGGACCAAACTTTGGATGGCAGTAACTCGGTCAATACTTGGCCAAATAGGATCGTTCTTGAGTCTAAAACGAAGATCTCGAAGTTCTCTACGACTTTCGTGAAGGACGTTGTTCCTAAAAATGACTTTCGCCCGGAGAAAAATGGTGATAAAGAGATCGACAGTAAGCTGTCTGGACTGGAAATCCGAGAATTTCACTGAACTTCGGATGGCAATATCTTGGTCATTTCTTGACCGTTTGGGGTAGTTTTTGGGTCTAAACTGAAGCTCTCGAAGTGTTCTACGACTTTCGTGGAGGTCGTTGTTCCTAGAAACGACTTTCGCCTGGAGAAAAATGGGGATAAGAAAGTGGACAGTGAGCTGTCTGGAATGGAATTTCCAGATTTTTCACTGAACTTTGGAGGTCGATATCTTGGTCATCTCTTGACCGTTTGGGGTGGTTCTTGGGTCTAAACTGAAGCTCTCGAAGTGTTCTACGACTTTTGTGGAGGTCGTTGTTCCTAGAAATGACTTTCGCCCGGAGAAAAAACGGAGTTTTTCAGAGGACAGTAGGCTGTCCAGAAACTGGTTTCTTAGAGATTTTAGAGAGAAGTTGGAGAATGAGGTGAAGATGTGAGTTCAAATGAAGAAGTGGCTTACTATTTATAGGCCAAGAACTCCCTCTCTCTCTCCCTAGCCGAATTTCCCTCTCTCTCTCTATACCTTATTTTTTTATTTCATCAAATCTTGCTTCCTTGCAAAAAACAACCTAAAAACTAGGCATGCAAGGCTAGGATGTGTCCTTTGGATTGGATTATGGAAGACTAGGCAAGGAAGGAGATTTGATTCAAGTATTTTAATGGGGTTTGTACAAGGACAAGATTGGATGGCATTGGTTATGCTTTCACTTGAAGCATACACAAACTAGGACAAGGATGACCAAGCAAGGTCAATCAACTTGCACACACATCACACTCTCTCCCTCCCTCTCCATCCGATCTCTCTCACTCTCTCTCTCCCAATTTCTCTCTCTCGGCCTCTCTCTCAAGTACTCTATATATATATATATATATATATATATATATATATATATGCACTAGGAAGAATACACATAATATATTATAGATATGGGTACTATGGGTACTTTGAAATCTTGTATTTTAAACCAAAATTAGATTTTCTTATTATTAAAATCTATATACACACATGTGTATTACAATATAATATATATATACATATATATATACATACAAGTACACATATTATATATACAAGCAAGTACTACAATATCTAGACTAGATATGTCACTTTCCAAGATCTAATAAACTAATCTTCTTCTTTCAAAGTACTAGGTGCTAAATTATTAACCTAATGAACTAAATCTATTTGTGGGCAGCATGCCCTGAAATTTCCGGATTCCAAAGCGAGGGCCCATAATCGAGGGAGCGCGAGCGAAGAAGCAGGCGCTCGCAAAAACACAGAGTCGCCACTCGGGTTTGAAGGTTCGACCCCCAAGGAACCGTAACTGCGCTTATTTGATTTGAAAAAGTGAAGGAACCAGTCCGTCATAACCATATCTGGGTTCGGGAGCCAGGTTACGAGAGGGGAAGGGTTTTAAGGCACCCCTCTCGCCCAATCCGGAGATCGGTCTCTACTTAGGCATTTTTAAAAAACATTGTGATTCTTCTTCTTTAACCAATTTTAAGCCAATTAGGGCGGGGGAACAGCTAATCGGGGATTAAAACTGTAACATGTTTGCAAGATGTGTTATTTTCGAGCATGGATGGATGGAATACTATGAAAAATGGGATAAAACCCAACCTTCTGATCAGAACATCAAGAACACTGCACAAGTTTTAGGCATGCCAACACCATGGCCAACTTTGCATGCATGAATCTGTGTGCATGCAAAGAACCATCACGGTAACAATTCTAAACCCTCGCGCAATAGTTTGTTCCACCACGAGTTGAATTTTGATCCCCTTCTGGGCTCTGGAAGGACCAGTGCTCACCCAGGAGACAAACCAAGCAGTTTTTATATGTACTGGAATGTAAATAGTTATTACAAACAGAGTGAATGGAATTGAAACACAACCCCTAAACAGTGGGGGTGAATAAACAAAGGCTTAAGCCTTAACAGCCATGCAAGGGCAGCTACTGGAAAGAAGAGAACCATCGCGCGAGATTATAGAACCGTCGCGCGAGGGTTCTGACTGAACTTCCAGGAATTGCTTTGCATGCTTGGGGTTCTGAAACATACTCAGAAACATCCCAAGGGCATTTCAAACCAAATAATACTGCAAAATAAACTATACTATGGATTTTAGCATGCATCACAGTGAAAGTATGGTTAAAAAAACAGTAAAAACAATATATGAAACCCAAAGGCCAACATCCCCTTCCCCGCGTGGTTCATCATCACACTAACACAAAGTGTCGCGCGAGCATCGAGAACCAGCGCGCGAAGGTTTGTGGTCCACGGCTTCTTGTAACTTTGCTGGCTTTAGGGCCGAATCGGTATTGATTACGCCCTTGGCCCCGCCACCCTCGAGATCGAGCAGTAAAACAGCAGAGGTATGCTATACCTTTGGTTGAGTTTGAAAGAGCGCTTAAACTTGAATCGAAAGAGTGCTCGAGCTTTGAGTTGAGTTGAGTTGAGGTTGAATGCTTTGGAGTGGTAGAAACAAGGTGTGAAAATATGTGTAAAATTTTGTAACCTTTTTTTCCAACTCAAGGTGTATGGATTTCTAAGCCTTTATGCTTTGATTTTTTTGAACCCTTTAAAAAGACTAACATGGGGGGGTATTTATAGGGCAAGACCCTTCCATTAATGGAAACCCTCCATTAATGGAATTTATTCCATTAAAAGAAACTATTCCATTAATGGAAACCATCCATTAATGGAAAACATCCCAATAATGGAAACTATTCCATTATTGGAAGGATTCTAGAAACCTTCCATTAATGGAAACATTCTAGAACATTCTAGAATCTTCTAGAACATTCTAGAATCTTTCTAATAATAGAAAGTTTCCAGAAATGGAAAGTTGCAAATTTAACCAGCGCGCGCGGATCGAAAATCGACGCGTTCCAGTAGGGTTTCGGGAATTTTAAAGAGTTTTGCAAACACTCAAAACTCAAGCAAGCCATCACTCCCGGGGTGTTCTTGATCCATTTCATCATCGGAAAAAAAATCGTAAGTAAACTAATCTGGAAGCCCAGATTGGGGTGTCTACAGTAGCCCTCTTTGACGGCACTTGGAGCACCATTGACTTGGTACAAGTAACATCAAAGAATTCTAGACACCCTTCAAGGCAATCCAGAACAAAGCATACTAGCAAAGTAGATGCGAATACTTAAAGAACCTGGTTGGCTGAATGGACGAACGGACCGTCGCTAGGGATGGAAGTAGAAGTGGACGAGGGTATCGCCGCTGGTTGATCAAATTTGGACAAAATAGGCTGTCGCTGTTGGGGATCAAGCTATCCTTGGCACAAAGTATTCCAACAAACACGGGTAGGTCGTGTCAGACAGGTTGAATTCCATCTGTTGGGAATCAGAGCCAATCTCCTTATCAAAGACCATCCGAGACAGAGCAATAAGCCTGCTGGAAGATGCACTTGCGGCTAGACTGAGGGTGATTGTCGTTCGGGACAGGCCGAGACGGACTCTCCTGGAGAACAATCAGTTGCGGATGAACAGACCATTGGACGATATTCTGATCGTCGTCGTGGATTGAATGGAATAGGCATGATATGGCTGATCGTCGTGGATGGATTGAAAGAGATGACATGGCTGATCGTCAGCGATGACATGGCTGATCATCGTTGATTCTTTGAAAGAGACGACATGGCTGATCGTCGGCGATGACATGGCTGATCATCGTTGATTCTTTGAAAGAGAGGACATGGCTGATCGTCGGCGATGACATGGCTGATCATCGTTGATTCTTTTAAAGAGACGACATGGCTGATCGTCGGCGATGACATGGCTGATCATCGTTGATTCTTTGAAAGAGACGACAGGCTGATCGTCGGCGATGACATGGCTAATCATCGTTGATTCTTTTAAAGAGACGACATGGCTGATCGTCGGCGATGACATGGCTGATCATCGTTGATTGAAGGAGCAGACGATATGGCTGATCGTCGTTGATGGATTTGCTGGCTGTTGTGAAGGCGGACGGAAAGATCAATGTGTTGAATGATCAAGTCGCTTAGGGATTTTGACAGGACCGGTTGTCGTTGAAACGGCTCCGCAGGATAGCATCCTTTGGTTTACGAATCGAGAATTGGATAGGAGAGATTTCCATCGCATCCGCTGACCAATGATAACAAAACCGCAGGAGATTGCATCGCATCCTTCGGCAAACAAATTGAGAGTTAGGGAGATTTCCATCGCATCCGCTAACCAACGAGAACAAAACCGTAGGAGATTGCATCGCATCCTTCGGCAAACCAAATCGAGAGTTAGGGAGATTTCCATCGCATCCGCTAACCAACGATAACAAAACCGCAGGAGATTACATCGCATCCTTCGGCAAACAAGTCATATGACAGCAACCACGCTGACCATCTTCCTGCTTTCAACATTTAATGTACACAATATGCAATGATGTATACGAAATTGAAAATGCAGATGCAAGCTTAGGGCGGCACCTAGGAGGACAACGACGCCTAAGGACTACCACTGAGCCTCATTATTGTACTGTCTGTTACTTCTGAGATGCGCAGCCAGATAGAGAGACATTGAACGGGCTGGCATGCCCCACTTGACGAATTTGGGCTTGTGTGCCCTTTCTTCGATGCTTGGGCGGACGTGCCCTAGAAAAGCTTTGCTTGGCCTTGGGCCGAGATACCCTTGCTGTTCATGAGATTCCACAACTTGTGGATTACAGGAGTTGGGGTAGCAATGTAAAAGTTGCATATTCACTACAAGAAAAAACACATTTGGCGACCAACTTTCGGCGACCAAACTATTTTTTGTCGCTGATTGTCTCCTTTTGGCGACTAAAATATTTTTTGTCGCCAATAATAGACATTTGGCGACTAAATTCAATTTTGTCGCTGATTGTGTGGACCTTTGGCGATTAAAACATCATTAGTCGGCGAAGGCCTACCATTTGGCTACCAAATATCATTTGGTCGCTGAAAAAGAACAATTGGCGACCAAAAAATAGTCGGCAAAGAGAACCATTAAGCGACAAAAATATTCGTCGGGAAAAGCTACCAATCCGCGACTAAATTATTTTTTGTCGCCAATTGTGTGGACCTTTGGCGACTAAGATATCCTTAGTCGGGGAAAGCTACCAATCCGCGACTAAATTATTTTTTGTCGGCGATTGTGTGGACCTTTGGCGACTAAGATATCCTTAGTCGGGGAAAGCTACCATTTTGCTACCAAAGCTAATTTTGTAGCCGAAAATTTATATTTTTTTATCATAATAAACTTATATATTTATTCCTTCATCATCATATTTTTTGTCCGATTATTTGGCTACCAATTCTGCTGATTGGTTGGAGGTGGCCTCTCTAGTCTACCTCCATTTGGTTTATTTATTTATTTATTAAATAGAAGTATTACAAGTAATCAATTTGGATTTGACAAGCAAGGATGGAGCCAAGAGGATAAGTGACGTCGGTTGTCACAATAAGAATTTTATAAAAGTCAATTAAGAAATCATTTATTGTTTGGCGCTTTGTTGTGAGCTTTCAAAAATCCATTAAAAAGGGTTAGTCTTCTTCAATTTTTTTAATATTCAATAGAAGTGAAAACTATATGCTACAATCTCAAAAACGAAATTCAGTCCCATAATCCCATTTTGATACTACAAAGAAGATACCTCCCCTATTAATCATGTGTTGCAAGTCATTTAGTCCAGCTTCTCATGTCATATATGACCAATATCATGCAACAACAAAAAGAATGATGAACACAATTACAAAATTAAGGAGCAAATTATAAATATGCATACACGTATGCCTTCCAATATTCGATACAACCACGGATATCTGAATATAATAACAAAAAAATAAAAATACTAGTGTTAAAAGTGAAATAAACATCCAATAGCAACTGCCACAAAAAATAAGGGCCTTTGTAAGATATCTCATGCTTAAGCATATTCTTCTCATCGTGACCTCTCTTTTTTTTCGCATCAGATAAGAACATCACATATATACCGAGCTTCTACTAAGGCCGCCTTTAACTTTGCTAAGTTGCAGACTTCTCATTTCTCGATCAAATTTTGATGATCCGAATCGTTCAATGTGTGCAGAATGTGATTTTAAGGGTCTTCGTGAGAAATCAACAAAAAATATGACCGAAAAGTGCTTCATCCGAGTAATTTTTTCTTGAACTGTTCAATGAAAACTGATTGGATAAAGCACTTTCCGGTCATATTTTTTGTTGATTTCTCGCGAGGTCCCCTAAAATCATGTTCTAATCTCATTGAACGGTTCGGATCATTGAAATTTGATCGAAAAAGGGGAGCTCCTTAACTTGCTAAGTGAAGGAATCCCTTAATGGAAGCTCACTGTGTATATATATAAAGAAGGAATACAAGGGTTTAACAAACCTAATACAAAACACAAATGTGCTATCATCTAAATGAACGTGTCTATAAAATCTACAAAACGAACGTGTCTTTGTTATGATTAAATTATATAGAGGTGCCATACATGCATGCAGCCACTTGTAGCAAACCATATGTATAAACTAAATTTGTATTGTTATTGTAGATATAACCTAAACATATACATACATTTGTAGATATTATTGATTAGATGATCCCTAAAAAATATCAAATTCATCGAATATATCTTGGTAGCCAATTATTTGACATACATTTGGCTCTAGCCCTAGAATCAAATGAAAAACAAATATTTAATTATAAAAGTTTTAGAGACAAATATTAATTATGACCCTTTAGAATAAAATGATCAAAAAAATAAGATCTTCGCACCAGCTCTAATGGATTAAAAATTGGAGCAATTAATTTTTTTAGACTGTTTATTTTTTAAAAAATTAATTCCTTTAATTTTCAATCCGTTTAAACGGGTGCGAAGACTTTTCCTAATCATTTTATGCTAAAGGGTCATAATCAATATTTGTCTCTAGGGTTTTCATAATTAAGTATATATTTTTCATTTGGTCCTAGGACTCTAATATGAGAGCCGAAAGTTAAAAATTAATTATGACTCTTTAGGGTAAAAAATGATAAACGTAATTATTTTAACCATATTTTTACTATATATTTTATCATAATGAATGTAATTATTTTATATCTATAATTTTTCACATATAATATAATATTTATTGTATATAAGTATTATTGTATATATTATGTTTCATTTTCATACGTAATATATATATTTTCTCGAGTATTGTAAAACAAGTTGGGCCATAGCCCAGTGGTTGCGCGCCCATGGGAAGGATTGGAGGTTGGCGGTTCAATTCTTGGCAAGTGCATGTGTAAGGATTATTCCACACGCGCCACGTGGTGAATCATGATGGCGCCACGTGGTAGTACGAAGAGGGTGCCACGTGGCATTTAATATTTTTTAATATTATTTATTTGACATGACATTTGGCGACAAAAATATTTTAGTCGGGGGAAGGTGTATTCGGCGACCAAATATTTGGTCGCCGTATGTAAATATGATTTTTCAGACGGGTTTGAATTAATTAGATTCGGCGACTAAAGTTAGTCGCGAATACCTTTTCGCAACAAAAGGGTTTTAGTCGGTAATTACTTTCCACAACAAATTATTTTGTCGGGAAAAACGAGCTTCGGCGACAAAAAAAAATTTGGTCGCCAAAAACTTTCCCAGACCAAGTGTCGCCGACCAAATTGGCGACCAAAAAATTAGTCGCGAAAAGGTTTTGGCGACTAAAAACAACCATTTGGCGACTATTATTTTAGTCGGCAAAAGTGTTTTTTCTTGTAGTGATTCTAGCCGCTAATATCTAATTTGCATTGACAAGTGACCTGAATTGACACACAGACTCGCCTAGCTCAAATGAAAAGGGAGAAAGAGTCCAAGGGTACAATGCGAACCCTTTGACACACAGAACACAATGAAATTTTGGGCATTAAGCAGCCAAAACTCGCCACATTCCTTAGACAGGTGAAACTGACACTTACGAAAGTGAAAAAGCTACAAAGACCTGTACAAACAAAATTGAGAAAAGCATCTCGACATGACGATTGATTGAAAAACTAGAAAAATGCCACAAAGATGGACATAAGATGCAAATGATGACTCATATAGGCCTGGACTGAAACCGACACCCCCGTGCAGTCACATTAAGTCCATATGACTTGCATGGTATGACAAGACTTGGCGAAAGCCGCTGGAACGACATTCGAGGGCAGTAGCAGGCTATTGAAAAAGCACGTATAGGACTGAAACCAACGCGAATCACTTTGAACAAATGCGCGTGGTTGCTTACACCAGACTTCGCTGAACTTAGAATAAACTGTGAGCCATTAGGCTTTTAGCATTTCGTTCTGTTTTTGATGCTTCAAATATTTTTAAGACTTATGCTCAGCCCGTAATAGAAATAGCAGTTTTGCAATAAAATTGAAAGACAAAGGTTTTCCCCCTTCTGGTTCCTCCAATGCAACTTGATCTTTGATCCTCTTCGACCTTTGATGTGTACCAAAACGTCAACCACGGATCCACTTTAATAGAGTGTGACCGAGTCTCGAAGAGAGACTGCCTACGTATCCCAAGCTAGGGAATTAGGTCAAAACGTAGTTCAGGCTAAGGTTCACTCGTGTGTTTACCTCTCCTTTTGCGCTCTAACTTTTGCCTAGTACCGCCCAGTCGGGTCTTCGGTCCAGCGAGCTTTCGAATATTGCCTGTTACGAAAGTGAAAAAGCTACAAAGACCTGTACAAACAAAATTGAGAAAAGCATCTCGACATGACGATTGATTGAAAAACTAGAAAAATGCCACAAAGATGGACATAAGATGCAAATGATGACTCATATAGGCCTGGACTGAAACCGACACCCCCGTGCAGTCACATTAAGTCCATATGACTTGCATGGTATGACAAGACTTGGCGAAAGCCGCTGGAACGACATTCGAGGGCAGTAGCAGGCTACCGCTGGAATTGAAAAAGCACGTATAGGACTGAAACCAACGCGAATCACTTTGAACAAATGCGCGTGGTTGCTTACACCAGACTTCGCTGAACTTAGAATAAACTGTGAGCCATTAGGCTTTTAGCATTTCGTTCTGTTTTTGATGCTTCAAATATTTTTAAGACTTATGCTCAGCCCGTAATAGAAATAGCAGTTTTGCAATAAAATTGAAAGACAAAGGTTTTCCCCCTTCTGGTTCCTCCAATGCAACTTGATCTTTGATCCTCTTCGACCTTTGATGTGTACCAAAACGTCAACCACGGATCCACTTTAATAGAGTGTGACCGAGTCTCGAAGAGAGACTGCCTACGTATCCCAAGCTAGGGAATCAGGTCAAAACGTAGTTCAGGCTAAGGTTCACTCGTGTGTTTACCTCTCCTTTTGCGCTCTAACTTTTGCCTAGTACCGCCCAGTCGGGTCTTCGGTCCAGCGAGCTTTCGAATATTGCCTATTACTTTTGCCTAGACCCCCTTCATAGGTTTTCGGGCTAGCAGGCTGCTTTAACTTTTGCTTGAAACTGCCCACCCTTGGGGTTTTCAGCCCAACGAGCTTCTCTCAGGGAAAAGTTGCTTTTGAATTGATCCAGGTTGACCATGGTATTGAATTTGTTGCCATCGAGGTCGACGATCTTTGACCACAGCCCCAAATAGAATGACTTTGATAATGCAAGGTCCAGCGCACTTCGGTTAGAAATGCCTCGCTCCGGGCCATGTTTATACTTTCTCATTTGTACTTGACGGAACGTCGCTGTTGCTGTTTTTAAACATAATGAGAGGCCCAAAGCCTTCCGAGCTTCTACTTTCTGGCTTGGCACCCGGTAGCAGGGGATTTGATACTTTTTATCTCAAAATCAACGCCAGGCGTGTCTTTGTGAGACCATGCCAAGACGTCGATGAATTCTTGAGCCTGTTTGACCGGGTGCAATGCTCCTCTGGGAATAGCTTTGAACCAATGGAACCATTGGGAGGTTATCCTTGTCTTTCAAGTTTGTTAAAATTACTTCTTCTTTTAATAGGCTGAGCATGCCTTTTGTCTTCCCTTTCGGCAAGGGAACACATTTCCTTGGGAATGATCCCATCAAAATCTATCCCTTCGTTGTCAGGGTCGACACAGTTTATATAAAAGCGAGCGAAGTACTTAGAAGCAGAATAAAGCATATCATAAAAACCCACGGGGTTTGCCAAGTACAGCAGACTCAAAACTTGAAATGAAAGCTACGACGTGGAAGGCCAAGAGGCACGAACTCCGACTCAGAGCTAGACTTTAGACAAACGCAAAAGACTCTGTGTCAGACTCAGACATATCGCCAATGCAAACTAGACGCGGTTTTGAAAACGCAATATTTAAAAAGCTACCCATAGCTTCCAAAAAAAAAAGATAGGATTCAGCAAGTGTCAGGCCCAAGCAACAGCACTTCGGCTTCCACAGCTTCTTTGACCAAACCTACTCGATGCTCTTTTGATCAATGGACCTTAGCCAGTCAGTCTTCTTCTGTGTAAGCCCCTCATTACTGTCAAGCCAGATGTCAGCAGTGAAAACCTCGATTGCCCAACCTACAGCCATCATATTAACCTCCGGTTTAGACGGGATGGATACGATGGGTTTGGGTTGATTTGCTGGGATGATATAGTGGCTAGGATTGAATATGGTGGAGCTCAAGTTGATTTGAGTGGAGGTGATAGATACATGACCAACCAGAGGGTCAGAGCTGTGTTGAGGCAAGAGTTGGAAATGATGTTGGGCTTTGGTGGAACTTGAACCGTGCGATCATCAATAAGATCTTGAATCTCATGTCGGAGACGATAGCACTTGTCAGTGTGATGGCTAGGCATTTGGTGGAAGGCACAGAAGAGGTTAGGATTATAACCAGCAGATTTGGGTGAGGAAGTAGGGGTCAAAGGTTTGAGATGCCCGGACTTGACAAGTTTCTCCATCATCGTGGATAAAGATGCTCAAAGGCAGAGAAATTCTGAGGTTGGGTTCGGGCCCGGTAGCTTTGGGCGTTTTGAACCTGATTGATGTCGGCCGTAGGATTAGGGGAAGCAGCAGCGTTGTCCCCACTTGTAGCTGTGCTGGCGTAATTGCTACAGCCAAACAGTGCACTACTGTTTCCAGAGTAAGCCCTCGACTTTGATTTCTGGGGATTGGAAGAAGAGGATTCCCCTCTTGGCAAAATCCCGCTTTGCAGCGCATCTTCGATGGCCAGGCCAGCGTCAAAGAAGGTCTCGAAGTTGGCGGACGCTTGAGCAAGCACCAGGTGCCTAGCATAGTCTGGCTGGAGATTGCGGGAAATGATGCGGAGTTGGTCTCTCTCGCTAGGGCGCTCAGTCATTAGAGCGGCTTTTGCTCTCCACCGCTTGACAAAGTCCGCAAAGGACTCCTTAGCTTCCATCTTGGTGGATTCGAGCTCCCGTGTAGTCATCTTGAGCTGAGAGTTGTAGCTATACTGCGAAATAAACGCAGCCCCAATGTCCTCCCAAGTTCCTCTTTTGGAGATGTCGAGCGATAAAAACCAATGGAAGGCAGGCCCAGAGAGAGTTTGAGGGAAAAAGCTGAGACATGGCCTCACTTTCTACTTTGAGTAGCTTCATGGCGGCATGATAGCCATAGAGATGAGTCTTGGGATCACCGCTACCGTCGAACTTAACCAAGTCAGGCATTTTGAGCTTGTCAGGCAGCTTAGCATTAGGATACAGGCAGAGACGATCCAAGTCTATTCCGCATGTGCTGATCTTTTCAGATTTTGTGACGGATTCTTCTAGCTTTGCCATCTTGGCCATAAGAGCAGCTATGTCAGGGTTTTGAATAAGTTCCCTACCCGCAAGATTCAGGTTTGCAGGAGGCGCACGAGCCTTCTTAGGGTTGGGCTGAACACTGAGACGCCCCTCGTGATTCGAATCTGGGACCATGATAGGCTGCTCCTGGTCGTCCTCATCGTCCTCGCCTTCCTCTTCGAGTGGAGGTGGAAGACGAGTGTTGATAAGGTCATTGAGACAGGTGATGTTAGCATCGGTCTGGATGGCCTTTTGCTGCATCGCAGTGATACTGTTCTGGAGGTTCATGAGCATGTCTTCCAGAGAAAGTGGTTGAACCTCTGGCTGACCAAACATGGTAGGTGATTCAGAAGTGCTCGATGCAGAAGATGGGGATGCTGGTTGCCCTTCCTGTATAACCGATGGTGACCCTGACTGTAGAGCAGCCGACAAAGAACGTGGAGAGTCTTCTGTTGTGACTGATTGGGATTTTAGCCTGACAAGCCTTTGAACCGGGTTCTGGAGACGTTCCCAAGTTGGTTTGGCTCTTCCTTTCGGTACTCTCTTGCTTGGTGCAATGGTTATGAACTAGACAGTAAAGTAAGTGAAAGCTCAATGGCGCTCCTATAGCAGTTCATTTACAAGGAAAATGCAATGACACGTTGTCACCGGTGTCAACCCTAGACTCTAGAACTAGAGACGATTCTGTCTCATGATGTTCGAACACTGCCAAAATCCTCAGATTTCTTTTCGAGGGTGTATCCTTTAAATAGATCAAGCTGATCCTAAGAGATGTCAAAACAGACTAAGTCTTCGACTAGTCCATTTTGAAGATTCGACTTTGAACTTGGAACAACTCGGTATTGATGGCGTGACACCTTTACCGGGGTGGCTTCAGCGACAATGCGCGTTAGCCGGGCGGTGTACGTGCTGCGCACAATAACCAAAATGACATCAATATCACGACATCAATACTTTGTGGTTCCTTATTTTTGTTTGAATCCTCAAACGGGCATGAGCCAAGGACTTAATAAGATTTGATTTCCCGAAGTCTCGCTGACCTAAGGACTTTAAGAACTGACAACGTGCACCATCGAGATGCACGACTCTTCATCGGGTCTAGCAGCGTCCAAATTAGCATAAGACAGACTCGAAAGCGAGAGACAACCTAGAAGCCGCCCTAAACATGCTCCTATGCAAAACAACATGTATGTGTGAACAGTTCTAGAGACGAGTTTGCCTCACGAATTTTAGACGTTGCCAGAATCTTCAGAATTCTTTTCGGCGATGTGTCCCCATGTAGATCGACAGATCCTAAGAGATGTCAAAATAAACTAAGTCTTCGTCTAGTCCCTTTTGAAGATTTAACTTTGAATTAGAAACAACTCGGCATTGATGACATGGCACCTTAACCTTGAACAACGTGGTGTATAGTGACAACGCACTTCAACCTGGGTGGCGCCAGTGACACAGCATCAATACTTTGTTGTTCCTAATTGTCGGTTGAATCCTCAATTAGGCATGAGCTGAGGATTTAGCAAATTTTGATTTCTCAAAGTCTCATTGAACTAAGGACTTTGAAATGATAACGAACATTCAACAGAATGAACGACTCCTCATCGGGTCCAACAACGTCTTTGACAGCGTAAGACAAACTTAAAAGAAAGAACTGCCCTAAGCTTGCTCCTATGCAAGATGACATGTATGTACAGTGCATGCGATAGGGAAAGCAATAACACGTAGACAGTATATGGGGTTAGATGCAGATAGATCCTACCCTGCAGGTACCTGTCTTAGTTTGGAAAGTTCTAATGCTTTGTATATGCAAAGGCCGATTTTGGTTCGTAACGGGTTCCTCGGACTAGGGCCACAGATATACCTCCCGTTGCCCGCGATTCGCAGAGCAACAGTCAAACGGTAGCATGACCCATCATCGTCGAAGGTTGTCGGTCATTCGGGGTCCCCGGGCTCCGGTAAACCGTGCCGGATTGCCAAAACGATCCAACGAGACTTATCCCACATCAATGTAAATGAAATGCTAGAAATTGATCAAAAAGAAGAAGAATCACAATTTTGCAAAATGCCTTTTCAAATTTGGCTCACTTTATTTAGTCCATCTTTAGAGGAAACTACGCAAGTGAACAATCGAAAAAGTCCCAGATTAGATTGGCTGGACACGAGGTCCTGTTAAATCACCATTCCAACCTTCGGCAGCGCGAAACTCACCGTTTTGACAGACTTTTTAGGGATTGTTCACAAACGTATTAAACTCTAAGTATGGATTAATATTGGTTTGATTATCCCCAGCAGAGTCGCCACTGTGGGCAGCATGCCCTGGAATTTTCGGATTCCAAAGCGAGGGCGCATAATTGAGGGAGCGCGAGCGGAGAAGCAGGCGCTCGCAAAAACACAGAGTCGCCACTCGGGTTTGAAGGTTCGACACCCAAGGAACCGTATTTCGAAGCACCTGCCGCGTTATTTGATTTGAAAAAGTGAAGGAACCAGTCCGTCATAACCATATCTGGGTTCGGGAGCCAGGTTACGAGAGGGGAAGGGTTTTAAGGCACCCCTCTCGCCCAATCCGGAGATCGGTCTCTACTCAGGCATTTTTAAAAAACATTGTGATTCTTCTTCTTCTTTAACCAATTTAAGCCAATTAGGGCGGAGGAACAGCTAATCAGGGATTAAAACTGTAACATGTTTGCAAGATGTGTTATTTTCGAGCATGGATGGATGGAATACTATGAAAAATGGGATAAAACCCAACCTTCTGATCAGAACATCAAGAACACTGCACAAGTTTTAGGCATGCCAACACCATGGCCAACTTTGCATGCATGAATCTGTGTGCATGCAAAGAACCATCGCGCAACAATTCTAAACCCTCGCGCGACTGTTTGTTCAAACCACAGGTTGAATTTTGATCCCCTTCTGGGCTCTGCTCACCCAGGAGACAAACCAAGCAGTTTTATATGTACTGGAATGTAAATAGTTATTACAAACAGAGCGAATAGAATTGAAACACAACCCCTAAATAGTGGGGGTGAATAAATAAAGGCTTAAGCCTTAACAGCCATGCAAGGGCAGCTACTGGAAAGTAGAGAACCATCGCGCGAGATTATAGAACCGTCGCGCGAGGGTTCTGACTGAACTTCCAGGAATTGCTTTGCATGGTTGGGGTTCTGAAACATACTCAGAAACATCCCAAGGGCATTTCAAACCAAGTAATACTGCAAAATAAACTATACTATGGATTTTAGCATGCATCACAGTGAAAGTATGGGTAAAAAAACAGTAAAAACAATATATGAAACCCAAAGGCCAACATCCCCTTCCCCGCGTGGTTCATCATCACACTGACACAAAGTGTCGCGCGAGCATCGAGAACCAGCGCGCGAGGGTTTGTGGTCCACAGCTTCTTGTAACTTTGCTGGCTTTAGGGCCAGAACTGGTATTGATTACCAGCCTTGGCCCTGCCAGCCCCCCCTCAGAGATCAGAACAGAAAACAGTAAGTATGCTATACCTTTGGTTGAGTCTGAACGAGCGCTTAAACTTGAATCGAAAGAGTGCTCGAGCTTTGATTTGAGTTGAGTTGAGGTTGAATGCTTTGGAGTGGTAGAAACAAGGTGTGAAAATATGTGTAAAATTTTGTAACCTTTTTTTCCAACTCAAGGTGTATGGATTTCTAAGCCTTTATGCTTTGATTTTTTTGAACCCTTTAAAAAGACTAACATGGGGGGGTATTTATAGGGCAAGACCCTTCCATTAATGGAAACCCTCCATTAATGGAATTTATTCCATTAAAAGAAACTATTCCATTAATGGAAACCATCCATTAATGGAAAACATCCCAATAATGGAAACTATTCCATTATTGGAAGGATTCTAGAAACCTTCCATTAATGGAAACATTCTAGAACATTCTAGAATCTTTCTAATAATAGAAAGTTTCCAGAAATGGAAAGTTGCAAATTTAACCAGCGCGCGCGGATCGAAAATCGACGCGTTCCAGTAGGGTTCCGGGAATTTTAAAGAGTTTTGCAAACACTCAAAACTCAAGCAAGCCATCACTCCCGGGGTGTTCTTGATCCATTTCATCATCGGGGAAACAAAAACCGTAAGTAAACTAATCTGGAAGCCCAGATTGGGGTGTCTACACTATTTTAATGGATTTTAACACATGGGCAATCTAGTCTTTAATAATATGAGAATCCCATGGAAAAATTAAATAATAAACCTTGTACTTGCATGGAAGACATACAATATACTAATATATGTATATGTACTTTGGGTCTTTAATAAAATCCACATTTTCAAGTAAATTAGATTTTCTAGTTAAAATATTTAATAACACACATGCCATATACAATAAAATATATATATACAACAAGTACATACATATATATATGTATATATATATATATACATGTACTACACAATATCTATACTAGATATGACCTAGGACTAATATCTAATATAGTATTCTACTACTTTCAAAGTACCATGTATAATAATACTAACCTAATGTACTAATTGTATTTTAAGGGATTTAACACACATGCCAAATCTAATATTTAAATCAAACAAGTACATGATTGTCAAGACTAACTATTATCCAATGGATAATAGTTTCTCTAATGGTTAATAACCAATGGGTAATAATGGCTAGGATTCTAGTCTATCGTCCAACGGTTAATAAAACTCCTAACGGTTATTATCCAACGGTTAATACCAAAAAGTATAATACTTTGCAATTAAGCTCTAAACTAATCTAATCTCGTACTTAGGAAGATTAACCAAGGTTTACCTATTGACCAATGGGTAAAGAAAATCCTAACGCTATTGTCCAATGGATAAAGACAAAAAGGGTAAAATGGTCCATCTAGGGTTAGGTAGAAGTGAAATGGGCATTAAGCTATTCTAACTAATTAATTAAAGACTAACGATACTTAATCTAGGCTTCCATTGCTCGAGTGGTATTTTGGTTTTATTTAGTAGGAAATCGCCTAATAACGGAATACTAAAGCCTGACGATGCCAAACGCCAAGGCAAGGCGTGAGCGTGGCCAAGGCAGCCTGGTGGCAAAGCGGTGGACAAAGCAGCCTGGTGGCCAAGGCAGCCCGGTGGCCAAGCAATGGCCAAGCAGCGGCCACAGCAACCTGGTGGCCAAACAAAGGCGGCACCGGTACAAGAATGTCCGCCACAGCCACTGGTACAAACAAAGGCCAAGGTAGCCCGGTGGACAAGCAAGCCAGCGGCGGCGAGCAAGACGGTGGCTAAACAAAGGCTAAGTAGCGGCCTGCGGTTATCCAGCAATGGTACAAACAAAGGCTAAGGCAAATGGTACAAGAGTGGCTGCGATGGCCAAAGCGACCGGTACAACAGCTACATAGCGACTGGTGGCTAAACAAGGCTGCGGTGGCCAACAAAGGCAAGCAAAGGCAAGAGCTGTAGCTGGCTGCTGTAAAAGCGGCCTGTGGTACAAACAAGGCTAAGGCGACCTGGTAAAACAAGGCTGCTGGTAGCCGGTGGCCAACTGAAGGCCAAGGCGCCCAAGAGCTGCCAGCGGTGGCAAACAAAGGCCAAGGCGACCATACAAAAGTGGTGGCCAAGGCCTAGAAGCAAGACGGTGGCCAAGGCAGCCTACAAGCAGCAAGCTGGTGGCCAAAGCCAAGGCAAGGCCAGAGCAAGGCAGCCCAGCAACACCAAGGCAAAAGCAAGGCGTGACTCGACGCCAAGGCAGAACCCGATGGCAGCCAAGGCAGAGCAACCCGACAGCGACACGACGCGTAGGCGAGGCAGGCCCGACAGCGAGACGACGCCAAGGCAAGGCAGGCGCGACAGCGAGCCGATGCCAAGGCAAGGCAGGCGCGACAGCGACCCGCTGCCTAGGCAGCCTAGCCAAGCCAAAGCAAGGCAGTCAAGTTAACTGTCAAGGCAAAGACTAAACATTAACCATTTTGGCATCGATGCAACGCTCTAGGTTAGGGAAATGTAACTAAGCCAAACGGTAATTAGGGTTGCTAACTAATCGGTTGCCATGTAGGATTTCCAGCCAAGAAAATAAATTCTAGGATTTTACTACAATTACCAAGTAACTATACCAAGGTCTTAATAGGCGTACTCGTCTTTTGAAAATGACCTTAATGCCCGGGCGATGAATTCCAATCTCCTAAGTCATAAACCTAATTATGACGGATTATTAATCACAAAAAGGGATTTATAAAATAAATAAAGAATTTTCAAATATAATAACAAAAGTTTATAAGTCGATAACGACCGATTTTTGGATGTTAAAATGAAATCCAAGCAGTAAAATAAAATTCAAATTTTTAGGGAAATTTTTATTGACCAAAAATCAGGGTCGTTACAACCTATCCCCCTTAAAATAATTTCGTCCTCGAAATTGGTGCGTGTCTACGGATTTGACAAAGTCGCTATACTTAGGCGTAGGTTGGCTATTCCTTAAAAGAAGCAAGTCACACTTAAGTCGCAGGTTAGGCGTAGGTTGGCTATTTCTAGTCCATACTCGCTACTCACTTTAGACTAACAGCTGCACTCTCCCGAAATGGTGGTGTTACTCGCACTTAGAGGTTTTGTTAAGAAGTTAGCACGCAATGAACAAGACAGCTAGATTTAGATTTAGAAAAGATTATTATATTACACGCCTAATGGCATCATGAGATACAAGAAAATGAAAGTGAAAGCAAAAAAATAATGGCCAGGGTGCCATTGCTACGCCTCGAGCCGCCATCGATCGTTGAAAGCTTGGAGTGCACGACGTTCCCATTCGTTTCTGAACACCGCGAGTGCGACGGCCACCGCGGGAATCCAGTACCAGAAGGTAGTAAGGCGGTCGTTCCTGTCGAACCACCGTGGCATGGCTATGGTGATCACGGCACAAAAGAGGACGAAGGTGAAGGGCAGCAACTGTATTGCTCGGATCATCGAGGTGAGCTCGATTCGCTCCATCTCTTGGAACTGGGCGTCCTTCGGGAATCCTCATCGCCAGATCGCCGCCATGGCTCGGTTTGATTGGATAGTGGTTTGGAGGGGTTAAGATGGTGAAGGAAAGATGAAGAGATGAAGAGATGGTATGAAGAAAATGGGAAGAGGAGGGGGGGTATTTATAGGGCCGGGTGAGGGGTGAGTGGAGGAGGAAAAAAATGTTTGAATTTGAATTTTTGGGGGGAGGTTGAGGGTGGTTTACCGGGGCCCCCTTTTTGGGTATGGCCGACGAGCGATTACCGGGCCCCCCCTTTTGGGTTATGGCCGACACTTGGCGCTCCCATCAACTAAAATAAAATGTCTAAATGTAGTGTGCTACAGTACCCATAACAGAGAAGATTTTATAGATAAGCAAGGAGATTACTATCATTTAGCAACTTGCGTCAACTAAAATAATTGTCCTTTGTATTAAGGGTTTTATTTACTAAAGTAAAATATTGTATAGCATACAACAGTACTCTTTATTTTAAGAAAATAAGCTTTTCATAGATAAGCAAAGGATTACAAACATAAGCATAGAATTCTACTATAATGGCAAAAGCGACCTAAGGTTCTTTCTAATACAAGTTGAAACGATCCTATGTACTCCTGCTAAGGGTTCTATAGGTTATTAGGTTCTAACCTACACCGCTAGTACTCCACTCTAGGGTAAAACAATTCCTATAAATCTCTCTCAATCACTTCATGCAGTTCTAACTAACAGGTTGACTAGCTTCTACAAAGAAAGATTTTTAACACCTCAATTAGTAATGGTTTAAAACAAAGTTTTTCTAGCGCTAAGGAAACTTTGGAATTTTTAGGTTCCACATTCGATTCTTGATTTAAGTCATCATCCAATTGTTCGGGAATTCCCAACTCGGTGGTACTGCCAATTTCCACACCTTGCTTCAATCCGAAGATTGTTTTGTTAGAATTCCACCCAATTTGGGACGGTAAACTTAAACTCAATTCACGTTTGTGCAACGGTCAACTTATCTTAAACTTATCTCATGACTTATCTTAAAGGCTACCCATTCTACCCATGGCCGAGTGTTGAGCCTAAAGCTCTGATACCAAGTTGTAACGCCTTGAATTTTGGGTACGTTAAATAAACATTTTATTGAACAACAAAAGGGAGTTTGGCTCTTTATTACATCATAAACTCCCAAAGGGTTCGTTTATTACACAAAAAAGGGATGGATATCTAAGGTTATCTACAGCTCCTTCTCTTCTTCCATCCTAGCAAGTTCCTCAGCTCCAAAAGCCTCCAAGGTGTACAGCTCCCCTTGTTCATCTAACAAGTCTGACACATTATACCAAATACGTCACCACGTATAATATGTCGTGGTCACATAAAGCAACACCGTGAGCTTGAAAGCTCAATAGAGTAATCCAAACCCACTAACCCTTAACATACACATCAAAGATAGTATACGATTTTAACATGCTTTCAAACAACTCATACAATTACACATGCGCATTCGCTAACGAGCATTGGTGTCATGTTTTCCGTGTGTCTCCCCTACGCGACTCATCGTTTTGTGTCTCATCTTTTATCATCAATTTCGAAAACACGCACGCACACAACCATGGGTTACAAGTACCTTGTGTCGCACAACAATGAGCTACCAAGTCCGGCTCATTGCCACAAGGTTACCAACGCACGGCCACAATGGCTACCAAGTCCGGCACATTGTGTCACACACACACACAACCATGAGCATCCAAGACCGGCACCTTGTGTCGCAAAACAATGAGCTACCAAGTCCGGCTCATTGCCACAAAGGCTACCAAATCTGACTCATGGCCATAATGGCTACCAAGTCCGGCCATTATGCATTTCCAAAACACTTTTTATCCGTATCAACCACATCTCAGGTGTCATATCTCTACTTTTCCAATTCCATGTGTCTCGTAACATGCATCGACTCCGCGGTGGGACTATTCACGTAACTCATGCGATATCATGCTCGTTAAAAGTTCAAAATACAAATACTTCATTTCAAACGATACTTTATCTTTAAAATGCATTTTCCTTCGAGAGGTTCAATAAAGCAACACATGTTTATTGACGAGTTCATACAATCACGTGGTAACTAGGCGATCAAGCAATCAAGTAGTCATAAGATCAAAGTAAACTACGTTCTTTTAAACAAGAAAGTTCTACAAGCTAAATATCACAACTACATTATCATGCTCATGTACTTCAAATAAATCTACGTCAAACAACATCATGCGATCAACTAGCCAAGTATTACATATTCTTACTCACGCTCATATCATACGATATACGTAGGGTAGGGGTATAAGAAGATTCTACAAGCTAAATTCAAGTCAAACATGCATATAACTATTCAAGTACCACATATACTTAGAGATAGCGGGGTCGGAGTATTCTACCTTGATCCGAAACTAGTCGGGCCCGAATAAGCTAGTTGGAAAGTGCTACGGGCGTCGAATGCTCACAATCTGGACCAAACTTTGGATGGCAGTAACTCGGTCAATACTTGGCCGAATAGGATCGTTCTTGAGTCTAAAGCGAAGATCTCGAAGTTCTCTACGACTTTCGTGAAGGACGTTGTTCCTAAAAACGACTTTCGCCCGGAGAAAAATGGTGATAAAGAGATCGACAGTAAGCTGTCTGGACTGGAAATCCGAAAATTTTACTGAACTTCGGATGGCAGTATCTTGGTCATTTCTTGACCGTTTGGGGTGGTTTTTGGGTCTAAACTGAAGCTCTCGAAGTGTTCTACGACTTTCGTGGAGGTCGTTGTTCCTAGAAACGACTTTCGCCCGGAGAAAAATGGGGATAAGAAAGTGGACAGTGAGCTGTCTGGAATGGAATTTCCAGATTTTTCACTGAACTTTGGAGGTCGATATCTTGGTCAATATCTTGGTCATCTCTTGACCGTTTGGGGTGGTTCTTGGGTCTAAACTGAAGCTCTCGAAGTGTTCTACGACTTTTGTGGAGGTCGTTGTTCCTAGAAATGACTTTCGCCCGGAGAAAAAATGGAGTTTTTCAGAGGACAGTAGGCTGTCCAGAAACTGGTTTCTTAGAGATTTTAGAGAGAAGTTGGAGAATGAGGTGAAGGTGTGAGTTCAAATGAAGAAGTGGCTTGCTATTTATAGGCCAAGAACTCCCTCTCTCTCTCCCTAGCCGAATTTCCCTCTCTCTCTCTATACCTTATTTTTTTATTTCATCAAATCTTGCTTCCTTGCAAGAAACAACCTAAAAACTAGGCATGCAAGGCTAGGATGTGTCCTTTGGATTGGATTATGGAAGACTAGGCAAAGAAGGAGATTTGATTCAAGTATTCTAATGGGGTTTGTACAAGGAAGGACAAGATTGGATGGCATTGGTTATGCTTTCACTTGAAGCATACACAAACTAGGACAAGGATGACCAAGCAAGGTCAATCAACTTGCACACACATCACACTTTTTCCCTCCCTCTCCATCCGATCTCTCTCTCTCTCTCTCCCAATTTCTCTCTCTCGGCCTCTCTCTCAAGTACTATATATATATATATATATATATATATGCACTAGGAAGAATACACATAATATATTATAGATATGGGTACTATGGGTACTTTGAAATCTTGTATTTTAAACCAAAATTAGATTTTCTTATTATAAAAATCTATATACACACATGTGTATTACAATAAAATATATATATACATACAAGTACACATATTATATATACAAGCAAGTACTACAATATCTAGACTAGATATGTCACTTTCCAAGATCTAATAAACTAATCTTCTTCTTTCAAAGTACTAGGTGCCAAATTATTAACCTAATGAACTAAATCTATTTTAATGGATTTTAACACATGGGCAATCTAGTCTTTAATAATAAGAGAATCCCATGGAAAAATTAAATAATAAACCTTGTACTTGCATGGAAGACATACAATATACTAATATATGTATATGTACTTTGGGTCTTTAATAAAATCCACATTTTCAAGTAAATTAGATTTTCTAGTTAAAATATTTAATAACACACATGCCATATACAATAAAATATATATATACAACAAGTACATACATATATATATATATATATATATATATACATGTACTACACAATATCTATACTAGATATGACCTAGGACTAATATCTAATATAGTATTCTACTACTTTCAAAGTACCATGTATAATACTACTAACCTAATGTACTAATTGTATTTTAATGGATTTAACACACATGCCAAATCTAATATTTAAATCAAACAAGTACATGATTGTCAAGACTAACTATTATCCAATGGATAATAGTTTCTCTAATGGTTAATAACCAATGGGTAATAATGGCTAGGATTCTAGTCTATCGTCCAATGGTTAATAAAACTCCTAACGGTTATTATCCAACGGTTAATACCAAAAAGTATAATACTTTGCAATTAAGCTCTAAACTAATCTAATCTCGTACTTACGAAGATTAAGCAAGGTTTACCTATTGACCAATGGGTAAAGGAAATCCTAACGCTATTGTCCAATGGATAAAGACAAAAAGGGTAAAATGGTCCATCTCGGGTTAGGTAGAAGTGAAATGGGCATTAAGATATTCTAACTAATTAATTAAAGACTAACGATACTTAATTTAGGCTTTCATTGCTCGAGTGGTATTTTGGTTTTATTTAGTAGGAAATCGCCTAATAACGGAATACTAAAGCCTGACGGTGCCAAACGCCAAGGCAAGGCGTGAGCGTGGCCAAGGACTGGTGGCAAAGCGGTGGCTAAGCGGTAGCCAAAGCGTACTGGTGGCTAAACAAGCGCAGCGGCCAGCAACGGCGCCACCGCACTGGCTAAAACAGGGCTGGCAAACGGTGCGGCAGCAGTTGGTTGCCGCGCCACGCCTGGTGGCCAAACAAGGCTGCACTTATGGCTACAAAGGCTGCGGCGACGACACTGGTGACAAACAAGCGATGGCAAGGTGGCCAAACAATAGCCAACGGTACAAGCACCGATGGCCAAACAAAGGCTAAGGCGACTGGTGGCTGCCAGGCTGTTGGCCAAAGCCGGTGGCCAAACAAGCTGGCCAGGCACTGGTGGCCAAACAAGGCTGTGGCCAAAGCGTAGCAGCTGTGGCCAAGCGGTGGCCAAAGCAGCCCGGTGGCCAAACAGTGGCCAAGGCAGCCTACAAGCAAAAGTGGTGGCCAAGGCGGCCTACAAGCAAGGCGGTGGCCAAGGCAGCCTACAAGCAAAGTGGTGGCCAAGGCGGCCTACCAGCAAGGCGGTGGCCAAGGCATAGCCAAGGCAAGGCCAGAGCAAGGCAGCCCAGCAACGCCAAGGCAAAAGCAAGGCGTGACCCGACGCCAAGGCAGAACCCGATGGCAGCCAAGGCAGAGCAACCCGACAGCGACCCGACGCCTAGGCGAGGCAGGCCCGACAGCGAGCCGACGCCAAGGCAAGGCAGGCGCGACAGCGAGCCGACGCCAAGGCAAGGCAGGCGCGACAGCGAGCCGATGCCAAGGTAAGGCAGGCGCGACAGCGACCCGCTGCCTAGGCAGCCTAGCCAAGCCAAAGCAAGGCAGTCAAGTTAACGGTCAAGGCAAAGACTAAACATTAACCATTTTGGCATCGATGCAACGCTCTAGGTTAGGGAAATGTAACTAAGCCAAACGGTAATTAGGGTTGCTAACTAATCGGTTGCCATGTAGGATTTCCAGCCGAGAAAATAAATTCTAGGATTTTACTACAATTACCAAGTAACTATACCAAGGTCTTAATAGGCATACTCGTCTTTAGAAAATGACCTTAATGCCCGGGCGATGAATTCCAATCTCCTAAGTCATAAACCTAATTATGACGGATTATTAATCGCAAAAAGGGATTTATAAAATAAATAAAGAATTTTCAAATATAATAACAAAAGTTTATAAGTCGATAACGACCGATTTTTGGATGTTTAAATGAAATCCAAGTATTAAAATAAAATTCAAATTTTTAGCGAAAGTTTTATTGACCAAAAATCAGGGTCGTTACATATAAGCATGTACTTCCTAAATCCTACTAGATATGTCAAACTCTAATATCCTAATAAACTAAACCATACTTTCATAGTACTAGTGTACAAATGATATTTAATCTATGTACGAAATTCTAGTTTAATCAATTACCCACATGGAAAATCTACTAATTCATTATAACCTAGTACTTGGTTGGCAAGACTAGCTATTACCCAATGGGTCATAATTCCCCTAACATTCTTTACCCAATGGATAAAAGAATTAAAGTACTTTACAAGATTTTCTAATTAGACAATTCAATTATGCACATGTTCCATATAGTAAAATACTAGATAATTTCCTTTAGAAAAATCTAATATTTAAAGAATTAGTACATGTACAATATATATTTTAGTCATAAATCTTATGGGAAAAATCTAGAATTCCATAAACTAGTAAATCCTAGTACTTTTGAAAGATTTACTCTATTATCCAATGGATAATAAAATCCCTAACTTTTATGGACCAAAGGATAATGCAATAAAGTAATATATAATATAATCTTTCAAGTAAATAAGATTTTCTTATTAAAATAAAGGAAACAAGCACATGGTCCTTTACAATTATTATATATCTATATATGTACAAGTACACATATATAAATATATAACCAAGTACTACATAATCTAGACTATATCTTCCATATCTAGTTTTCCTAATAAACTAATCTATACTTTCCAAGTACTAAGTCCTAAATTCTATTTTAATCCATTACACACATGGACAAATCTAGTAATTTATTAACCTAGTACTTGATTGGCAAGTATAGCTATTATCCAATGGATAATAGTTTCCCTAACGGTTATTAACCAATGGTTAATGATGGCAAGTACTTTGACCTATCGTCCAATGGGTAATAATTCTCCTAGCGGTTATTATCCAACGGGTAATACTAGAAAGTATAATACTTGTATAAATACTATACTTAAGGACTAAACTAATCTAATCTTGTACTTTGGAGGATTAACTAAGGTTCTCCTATTATCTAATGGGTGAAGATAACCCTAACGTTATCGTCCAATGGTCGATAACTTAAAAGGTTCGAACGGTTCAAAGGATTAATCTAGGGTTACAAGCTCAAGGGTTTCAAAAGGTTCATGGCCAAAGGTTCATAAGGTTCACTGAGGGTTAGGAACGACAGGTAATTAGGTTAAACGATTGCTAGGTTAACTCGTTGGTTAAAAAGCTAGCTAAGGCTGCTAGGTAGGATTTGCAGCCAAGACGAAGGGTTCAAGACCTAATCCTAGAATTGACGGGAAAAACGGTAGTTAAACGGCGATTAAAACCTAATCAAGATTTCTCGAATAGACAATGAGATTTCTATTAGTCAGTAACGACCGATTTTTTGTAATGGAAATAAAAATCCAAGTAATAAAATAAAATTCAAATTTTTAACGAAATTTTTATTTACCAAAAATCAGGGTCGCTACAATCAATTTCTAGCATTTCTCATTTGCATCGATGTGGGATAGCCTCGTTGGATCGTTTTGGCAATCCGACACGGTTTACCGGAGCCTAGGGATCCCGAATGACCAACAACCTTCGACGATGATGGGTCATTCTGCCGTTCGACTGTTGCTCTGCGGTTAAGCGAGCAGTGGGAGGTATATCTTGGCCTTAGTCCGAGGAACCTGTTACAAACCAAAACCGGCCTTGCATATACAAAGCACTAGAACTCTCCAAACTAAGACAGGAACCTACAGGGTAAGATCTTTGTGCATCTAACCCCTTATACTGTCTATGTGTTACCGCTTTCCCTATCGCATGTACTGTACAAGCATTGTTTTGCATAGGAGCATGCTTAAGGCAGTTCTTTCTTTCGAGTTTGTCTTGTGCTGTCTAAGACGTTGTTGGACCCGATGTGGAGTCATTCATTCTGTCGAATGTTCGTTATCAATCACAAAGTCCTTAGTTCAATGAGACTTTGAGAAATCAAAATTTGGTAAATCCTCGGCTCATGCCTAGTTGAGGATTCAACCAAAAATAAGGAACAACAAAGTACTGATTCCATGTCAGTGGCGCAACCCAGGTTGAAGTGCGTTGTCACTATACACCGCGGCGTTCAAGGTTAAGGTGCCATGTCATCAATCCCGAGTTGTTCCAAGTTCAAAATTGAACCTTTAAATGAGACTAGTCGAAGATTTAGTCTATTTTGACATCTTTTAGGATCTGTCGATCTACACGGGGAAACATCGCCGAAAAGAATTTTGGAGGATTCCGGCAACGTCTGAAATTCGTAAGGCAAACTTGTCTCTAGAATTGTACATACATACATGTCGTTTTGCGTAGGAGCATGTTTAGGGCAGCTTCTAGGTTGTCTCTCGCTTTCGAGTCTGTCTTGTGGTAATTAGGACGCTGCTAGACCCGATGAAGAGTTTTGCATCTCGATGGTGCACGTTGTTAAATTTTCAAAAGTCCTTATATATCAGCGAGACTTTGAGAAATCAAAATTTACTAAATCCTTGGCTCCTGCCCGATTGAGAGTTCAATCGAAAACGAAGAACCACAAAGTATTGATGCCGTGACACCGGTATCCTTCAGGTTACAAGTGCCTCGTCACTTACAACCACCCCGGCTAAAGCATGATGTCGCTGACGCCACCCCAGTTAAGGTGTCACGCCATCAATACCGAGTTGTTTCAAGTTCAAAGTTGAAACTTCAAAAAGGAAAAGTTGAAGACTTAGTCTGTTTTGACATCTCTTAGGATCAGTTTGATCTATTCAAAGGATACACCCTCAAAAAGATTCCCGAGGATTTTAACAGTGTCCGAACATCATGAGACAGACTCGTCTCTAGGTCTAGAGTCTAGGGTTGACACCGACGACGACGTGTACATTCCATTCCAACTATTGCAGGAACACCACTGAGCTTTCACTTACTTTACTGTCTAGTTCAAAGCCATTGCACTGAGCAAGATAGTACCGAAAGGAAGAGCCAAACCTACTTGGGAACGTCTTCAGAATCCGGTTCAAAGACTTGTCAGGCTCAAAACTCAATCAGTTGCAATGGAGGCTTCTCCAAGTTCATTGTTGGCCGCCCTACAATCAGGTTCGCCATTGCTTTTGCAAAAAGCCACGCCATCAGCTTCCCTGTCTTCAAACACTTCTAAGACACCTATCATGGCAGATCAACCGCTCAGTCTAGAGACTGTGCTCACAAACCTTTAGAACAGCATTATCACCATGCAGCAGAGGGCCATCCAGACCGATGCTAACATCACCCATCTCAATGACCTTATCAACACTCGTCTTCCACCTCCGCTCGAAGAGGAAGGTGAGGAAGGTGAGGACGATGAGTACGACCAGGAGCAGCCTGTCATGGTCCCAGATCTTAATCACGAGGGGCGTCTCATTGTTCAACCCAACCCTAGGGAGGTTCATGCACCTGTTGCAAACCTAAATCTGGCAGGTGGCAGGCCTATTTTGAATCCTGACATGACAGCTCTTATGGCCAAGATGGCAAAGCTGGAAGAGGCTGTCTCAAAAGCTGAAAAGATCAGCGTAGGCAGAATAGACTTGGACCGTCTCTGCTTGTATCCTAATGCTAGGCTGCCAGACAAGTACAAGATGCCTGACTTGGTCAAATTTGATGGGAGCAGTGACCCCAAGACTCATCTCTACGGCTACCATGCCGCCATGAAGTTACTCAAAGTAGAAAGTGAGGCCATGTCTCAGCTTTTGCCTCAAACTCTCTCAGGGCCTGCATTCCATTGGTTTCTGTTGCTTGACATCTCTAAGAGAAAGACTTGGGAAGATATAGGGGCTGCTTTCATCGCTCAGTACAACTACAACTCGCAGCTCAAGATGACTACTTGAGAGTTAGAATCCATGAAGATGGAAGCAAAGGAGTCCTTTGCGGACTTCGTTAAAAGGTGGAGAGCTAAAGCCGCTCTAATGACTGAGCGCCCGAGCGAGAGGGATCAACTCCGCATTATCTCCCACAACCTGCATCTCGACTATGCTTAGCACCTCATGCTGGTTCAAGCATCTGCCAATTTTGAGACTTTCTTTGAGTCTAGCCTAGCCATCAAGGATGCGCTGCAAACTGGAGTTCTGCCAAGAAGAGAGTCCTCTACTTCCTCCACTCAAAAAGCTAAGCCGAGGGATTATTCGGGAGATAGATAGTAGTTCATTTTTTGGTAACAACAACTAGTCCAATACAGCTACAAGTGGGAGCGATGCTCCAGCTTTCAACTCCAATTGCGCTGCTGATGTCAATCAGGTTCAAAACGCTCAAAGCTTCCAAGCCCAAACCCAACCTCAGAGTTTCTCTGTCTTCGAGGCACCTCTGTCCGATGTGATGGAAAAACTCATCAAGTCTGGGCATCTCAAACCTTTGACCCCATCTTCCCCACCCAAAGTCCTTCCAGCCAACTACAACGCCAACCATTTCTGTGCCTTCCATCAAATGCCTGGCCATCTCACTGATAACTGCTATCGTCTTCGACATGAGATTCAAGATCTTATTGATGATGGCACGGTTCAAGTTCCACCAAAGCCCAACATCGTTTCCAACTCCTTGCCTCAACACAAGTTTGACCCTCTTGTTGGTCAGATATCCCTCATCTCCACTTAAATCAACCCAAGCTCCACCATATTCAATCCTAGCCACTATATCATCCCAACAAATCAACCCAAACCCGTCTATCCATCTCGTCTGAACCAGAGGTTAACATGATGGCTGTAGGTTGGGCAATCGAGGTTTTCACTGCTGACATCTGGATTGACAGTGATGAGGAGCTTACACAGGAGAAGACTGATGGCTAAGGTCCATTGATCAAAGGAGCACCGAGTAGGTTTGGTCAAAGAAGCTGAGGAAGCCAAAGTGTTGTTGCTTAGGCCTGACGCCCTCTGGATCCTATCTCTTTTGTGGAAGCTATGGGTAGCTTTTTAACAATTGCGTTTGCAAAACCGCGTCTAGTTCGTATTGGCATTTTGTTTGAGTCTGACACAGAGTCTTTTGCGTTTGTCTAAATCTAGCTCTTAGTAGGAGGTTGTGCCTTTGGGCCCTCCACGTCGTAGCTTTTGTTTCAAGTTTCAAGTCTGTTGTACTTGGCAACCCCAAGGATTCTTTTATGATATGAATTATCCTACTTCTAGGTACTTCGCTAGCTTTTATATAAACTGTGTCGACCCTGGTGACGAAGGGATAGACTTTGATGGGATCATCCCCAAGGAAATGTGTTCCCTCGCCGAAAGGGAAGACGAAAGGCATGCTCAGCCTATGAAAAGAAGAAGTAGTATCTATAAACCTGAAAGACAAGGATAACCCCCGAATGGTTCAGTTGGTTCAAAGCTGTTCCCAGAGGAGCATTGCGCCCAGTCAGACAAGTTCGAGGAATTCATTAACGTCTTGGCATGGTCTCACAATAGACGCACCTAGCGCTGATCTTGAGATAAAGAAGTATCAAATCCCCCGACTATCGAGTGCCAAGCCAGAAAGCAATGGCTCAGATGGCTTCAAGCCTCGTACCGTGTTCAAAACAACGGCAGCGGTGTTTCGCCAAACACAAAAGAAGAAAGTGTAAACATGGCTCGGAGCGAGGTATTTCTAACCGAAGTGCGCTGGCCCTGCGTTATCAAAGCCATTGTATCTAGGGCTGCGGCCAAAGATCATGGACCTCCACGGCTACAAATTCAATACCTTGGTCAACTTGGATCAATTCAAAAGTTACTTTTCTCTGAGAGAAGCTCGTTGGGCTAAAAACCCCAAGGGTGGGCAGTTCTAAGCAAAAATTAGAGCAGCCTACTAGACCGAATCCCATGAAGGCGGTTTAGGCAAAAATAAATAGGCAATATTCAAAAGCTCGCTAGACCGACGACCCGAATATGCAGTACTAGGCAAAAGTTAGAGCATAAAAAGAGAGGTAAATACTCGAGAGTTAACCCTTGGCCGGAACTACGTTTTGACCTGATTCCCTAGCTTGGGATACCTAGACAGTTTCTTTGTGAGACTCGGTCACAATCTATCAATTGGATCCATGGTTGACATTTTGGTACACATCAAAGGTCAGAGAGGATCAAAGATCAAGCTGCATTGGAGGAACCAGAAGGGGGAAACCCTTCATTTTTCAGTTTTATTGCAAACTACCTCTTCAATTTACAAGCTGAGCATAAAGCCTTAAAAAGTATTTGAAGCATAAAAAACAGAACGAAATGCTTGCGAGGCCTAGCGGCTCACAGTTTATTCGAAGTTCAGCGAAGACTAGTTTAAACAGCTGCAGCAGCTTTTCAATCACGCGCGCTAGCTTGTAGTCACGCGCGTTTGTTCAAAGTGATGTGCGATGGTCTCAAACCTACACGCGCTTCTTCAATTCCAGCGGCAGTCTGCATTTGCCCTCGAATTCCGTTCAAGGGGCATTTGTCAAGTTTTGTCATGTGCAGGTCATATGGACCTAATGTGATTGCATGAGGGTGTCGGTTTCAGTCCGGGCCTATATGAGTCATCATCTGCGTCTTATGTCTATTTTTCTGAAATTTTTCCAGTTTTTCAATCCATTGTCATGTCAGGATACTTTTCGCGATTTTGTTTGTCTGTACAAGTCTTTGTACCTTTTATACCTTACGCAAGTGTCAGTTTCACCTGTTTAGGAATGTTGTGAGTTTTGGCTCATTAATTATTTTTCGTGTGTCTAAGTGTTTGCATTGTATCCTAGGGCTCTTTATCCCTTTTCATTCGAGCTAGGTGAGTTTGTACATGTGCGCATGTCTGTTTGTCGATTCAGTTCACTCGTCAATGCAATTTCGATATTAGTGGTTAGTTTTTGCATTCTCTTCGACACTTGCAAAAGAGAGTCAATAAATTACGAAAATGCAACTTTTATATTGCTAACCCAGCTCCTGTAATCCACAAGCTGTGGAAATTTCGTAAAGCAGCAAGGGCACGTCAGCCTAAGGCCAAGCAGAGCATCTCTGGGGCACATCTGCCCAAGCATCAAGGAAAGGGCACGCAGGCCCAATGCCGTTACTATATCAACTGGGCACGCTGGCCCGTTCAATGTCTCTCTATCTGGGTGCGCATCTCAGAAGCGAAAGATAGGACAGTAATGGGGCTCAGATAATCCTTAGGCGTCGTTGTCCTCCTACTGCCGCCCTTAGCTTGTGTCTGCACCTTCAATTTGTGCATTCAAATAGTATACATCACATGCATATTGTATATCAAATGTTGAAAGCAGGAAAAGACAATCAAGTGCCAATGCACGCCTATCCAGTATCAAAAGCAGCAAGTAATCAAGATTTTGGGATTCATACCTAGGATCAAGTCACTACTGGAACTGGAGCCAGAGCTGCTACTCCATGGCAATAATAAGAGAGGTGCCACACACCGTTCTCCTTATCCCTTTCTCCATGGCAATGTCAAGCATACAGCCAGTCCTGTCCAATATACGACGGCACGATCTGCCTGTCTCCATCAACGACATTCGGTCCTATTCAATCCACGATGGCACATTCATCCTGAAGAATGATCCGCCAGTCCAATCCTTCAATGGCGATCAGTCATATCATCCGATTAATCCTCAACAGTGATTAATCCTTCAATGGCGATCAGTCATATCATCCGATTAATCCTCAACAGCGATTAATCCATCAATGACGATCAGTCATATCGTCTGCTCCATCATCAATGGTGATCAGTCATATCGTCCGATTAATCCTCAACAGCGATTAATCCATCAAATGGCGATCAGTCATATCATCCTATTAATCCTCAACACCGATTAATCCATCAACGATGATCAGTCATATCGTCCGCTCCAAATTCAACGGCGATCAGTCATATCGTCCGATTAATCCCCAACAACGATTAATCCTTCAACGATGGTCAGTCATATCATCAGCGACGGTCAGCCATATTGTCCCTCTCAGTCATTCAACAACGGTCAGCCATTTCGTCCGTCTCAGTCATTCAGCGACGATCAGCCATATCGTCTGTTTCCAGTCTACAATGACGATCAGCCATATCGTCCATTCCATTTCAATTCGTCAATGACGATCAGATTATCGTCTAATGGTCCATTCGTTCGCCACTATTTGTTCACCAGGAGAGTCCGCCTTAGCCAGTCCCGAACAACCACCTTCAGTCTAGCCACAAGTGCATCTTCCACCAGCCTTATTGCTCTTTCTCAGATGGTCTTTGATAAGGAGATTGGCTCTGATTCCTAACAGATGGAATTCAACCTACCTGACACGACCTACCCGTGTTTGTTGGAACGCTTTGTGCCGAGGATAGCTTGATCCCTAGCAACGACGGCCTGCCTCGTCCAAATCTCCAGCGACAGCCGGTTCTGTCCAAATTCGATCAACAAGCGGCGATGCAATCATCCATTTCTACTTCCATCCCCGGCGATGGTCCACCCGTCCATTCCACCAATCAGGTTCCTTAAGTTTGCTTGTCTACATTGCTAGCATGTTCTGTTCAGGATTGCCTTGAGGGGTGTCTAGAATTTTTTGACGTTACTTGTACCAAGTCAATCGTGCTCCAAGTGCCATCAAAGAGGGGCTACTGTAGACATCCCAATCCGGGCTTCCAGAATAGTTTACTTACGGTATTTGATTCCCCGATGACGAAACAGATCAAGAACACGTCGGGAATGTTGAGTGTTTGAGCTTTGGGTGTTTGCAAAACCCTTGAACCTAACCTAATCCTAAGCCGCTTCAAAAAGCCAAAAAACCCTACTAGCACACGTGAGTAGGTGGTACACGCGTGCGCAGCTCTCAAACCCTCGCACGCGGGTCAGTCTACCAGGCGTGGTCAACAGTCAAAGCTTGACCATTGAACATCGCGCGCCAGGGCGGATCCATCGCGCGCCAAAGCACAACCATCGCGCGCCAAAGCGCAACCCGCGCATGCCAGTCCAAACCTGTCCCTATCACGTTTATCAGTTGGGCAGCTTAATCACCAAGTAACCCATAGCCAACCTCGTGGACTGGCTGAGCTCCTCTCTTTGCATCACCTACCTTCCACCAACCCTTTTTTGGTTGGTTGTATCTTCTCTATACACCATTTCCACCATTTTCCTCATAAATACCCCCCCTTAGTTCATTTTTTTAAAGGGTTACAAGAATTCTACATTAAAAGGGTCATTCCTTTGTACTCTTTTAAGCTAATAACAGAGATACAAAGACACCCCCAAGAACATAGCTTGTTCTTCTTCTTCCACTCAAACAACCTCAACCCAAATTCAAAGCTCAAACACCCATTCAAACTCAAAGACCAAAGGTATAATTTACCTTTGTTCTACTCTCTGTTCTGATCCCTGAGGGGCGCAGGCAGGGTCAAAGCTGATAATCAATACCAATCCTAGCCCTAAAGCTTGCAAGGTTTCAAAAACCGTAATGGCTAGAACCAGCGCGCGATGGTCCATAACACATGCATGCCACTCTATGGCTATGCACGCAGGTCCGCATGGGGATTGGTGTCTTGCTGTTTTATGCCTTTATTTTCTATAGATCACTGCAGGCATGTTAATAACCAGTTTAGTGCTTTCCCTTATTAGAAATGCTAACTGTAGTTCAATATGCTTACCTACTGCTGTGGGGTACCCTTGGGATCTTTTTGGACTTGTCCCAGAACCCAGAATGAGCAAAACCAAACACTGGAAGGTTGACTCATACCCGAACGCGCCAGAGCGCAACCATCGCGCGCCAAAGCTCATTACGCGCGCGCCTGTCAATCCTTGACCAATGAGTGGCCTTTACTCTTGTAACTAAGCCTTAGGCCTCTATTTTGTCCCCTCTCTGTTTAAGGGGTGTTTTAGTAATTTTGTGGCTCTATAGCCCTTTAGAACTGTTTAAAATTGTGTAGTTTAGTTACATATAAACTGCTTAGTTTGCCCCCTGGGCATGCACTGGTCCTTCCAGACCCCAAAAGGGGATAAAATCTAGCCTGTTGGTGAAATATCAACCCCTGCGCGTGTGTATGAGTGTGTCGCGCGATGGAGGACTTGCATGCGCGTAGATCCATGCATGCAAGTTGGCCATTTTTTGCGTCAAACGCATACAAAGCACTGTTTTGATGTTTTGTCTCTTTGTTGGGTTTTATCCCATTTGTTTTTCACAGTATTCCATCCATCCACACTATATTGATCACATCCTGTAAATCGTGTTACAGTTTAATCCCTGATTAACTGTTCCCCCGCCCTAACTGGCTAAAAATTGATTAACAAAAGAAGAATCGCAATGTTTTCAAATTGCCTAAGTAGAGACCGATCTCCGAATTAGGCGAGAGGGGTACCTTAAATCCCTTCCCCTCTCGTAACCTGGCTCCCGAACCCAGATATGGTTATAACGGCTGGTTCCTTCACTTTTTCAAATCAAATAGTGCGACAGGTGCTTCGAAATATGGTTCCTTGGGTGTCGGACCTTCAAACCTGAGTGGCGACTTTATATCCGAGCGCTTGGCTCTCCACGCTCGCGCTCCCTCGATTCGTGCCCTTGCTTCAGGAAAGGAACGGAATCCTTTCCAGGGCATGCTGCCCACAAATGGTAGAATGACCCATCATCGTCGAAGGTTGTTGGGCATTCGAGGTCACCGGTCTCCGGTAAACCGTGCCAGATTGCCAACGCTCCAACGAGGCTATCCCACATCGATGCAAATGAGAAATGCTAAAAATTGATTAAAAATAAGAAGAATCACAAAATCGCAAAATGCCTTTTCAAATTTGGCTCACTTTATTTAGTCCATCTTTAGAGTTAATTACGCAAGTGAACAGTTTGAAAAAGTCCCAGATTAGATTGGCCAAACACGAGGTCATGTTAAATCACCATTCCAACCTTCGGTAGCGTGAAGCTCACCATTTTGACAGACTTTTAAAGAATTGTTCACAAATGTATTAAACTCTAAGTATGGATTAATATAGGTTCGAATATCCCCAGCAGATCGAGTCACCACTGTGGGCAGCATGCCCTTTAAAAAGGATTCAGTTCCTTCCTAAATGCAAGAGCCCCGATCGAGGGAGCGCGAGCGCGGATGGCAAGCGCTCGGAACACAGAGTCGTCACTCGGGTCTGAAGGTCCAACACCTAAGGAACCGTATTTCGAAGCATCTGCCACGCTATTGGATTTGAAAAAGTGAATAAACCAGTCCGTCATAACCATATCTAGGTTCGGGATGCAGGTTACAAGAGGGGAAGGGTTTTAAGGCACCCCTCTCGCCCAATCCGGAAATTGGTCTCTACTTAGGTATTTTGTGAAAATATTGTGATTCTTCCTTTTTTTAATTGATTTTTAGCCAATTAGGGTGGGGAAACAGTTTAATCGAGGGTTAAAATTGTAACAACTTGAAGAATGTGATCAAAATAGCATGGATGTACAATTAGTATAGGATGAAAACAGACTCCTACAGGAGTTTAAACAAACTAGAAGGCCATTGTTTTGGAGTGTTGTGCGTAGCAAGAAACCAGCATGCACTAATCAAGTCACTGCATGCTGACCACACCTGTGTGCGCCACTACAAGACATGCACGCGCCAATAAGTCTAAGCCGACAGCTCTTAGTCTCAACCCTCTGGGATCTGGAAGGACCAGTGCACACCCAGGCCAAACCAAGCAATTTATAGCAGTCACACTACACAATTTTAAGGGCTGAAGAGCCCTACAAATTAACCAAACACCTCATAAACAGTGTGGGGATTAAAAGACAGAGACTGACCTGCGCGCGTGGGTAAACCACAGGCGCGCGCGTGTCTAATCCATTTGACCAATTCTTGGTTTATATGTTTTTGGGTTCTTGGACATGTCCAAAAAGACCCCAGGGGTACTCCACAACAGCAAGTATGAATATTTAAATGTAGCATTTTAATAAAGGAAAGCAGTAAACTGGTTGTTAGCATGCTTATAGTAATCTATATAACAAGTAAAACATAAAACAACAAGGCAAAAAATCCCCACGCAAGACTTCGCGCTCAGTCACAGAGTGGCGCACGCGTACTAAAGATCTGCGCGCGCTGGTCTGTGTCATTACAGTTTTTGAAACCTTGCCAGCTTTAGGGTCAGGACTGGTATTGATTACCAGCCTTGACCCTGCCAGCCCCCCTCAGGGATTAGAACTGGAAAACAGTAGGTATGTTATACCTTTGATTTTTGGGTTTGAAACAGTATTTGTGCTTTGATGTTTGAGGCTTGATTGAGTGGTTGGAAGCAAAGAACACGCTATGTTCTCGAGTGATTGTAACTTTGGGCTAGGATGTTTGTACCCCTTTAAAACTTGGAACCCTAACTTTTGTAAACTTTTTTGACCCTTAGAAAGAGAGACAATGGGGAGGGTATTTATAGGAGGAAGAGATGGTGAGGAATGGAGATATAACCAGCCAACAAAGGCTGATTTGGGTTGCTCCGTTCACCAAGCGGCGATGCAATCGTCCACTTCTACTTCCATCTCTAACAATGGATCGTCCGTCCATTTCTCCAATCAGGTTCCTTAAGTTTACTTGTCTACTTTGCTAGTATTCCTGCTCTGGATTGCCTTGAGGGGTGTCTAGAAATCTTTGATGTTATTTCTACCAAGTCGATGGTGGTCCAAGTGCCATCAAAGAGGGGCTACAATAGACACCTCAATCTGGGCTTCCAGATTTGTTTACTTTTGCATTTTGATTCCCCAATGATGAAACGGATCAAGAACACCCCGGGAATGATAGCATGTTTGAGCTTTAAGTGTTTGATACCCCTTTTGAACCTAACCTAACCCTTAAACCTCCCAAAACCTTACTAGCATGCGTTGGTCGAGACCCAGTGCGCGTCGATCAAAGTGCCAAGTATTGGTCAAATGGTCAGGTTTGACTACAGACCAGTTCTGGGTGGCTTGGACTCTCGCGCGCTAGTCCACAAATGGCGCGCACTAGTCAACCTTTGGCGTTGACTCACGAGCGCTTGTCCCACACTTGCGCACGCTGGTCAGCATCTGGTCTAACTTGCTTTATTCAACATGCAGAAGTCATTATCAGTGGTGTACAATACTTTGGAAGCTTCCATTTTGCCAGAAAATCAGTATCCGGGCAGGAGGTGTCCACATCCCCCATATCTCCCACCAACTTTTCCAAAGGTAGAAACTTAGCCACCAATTTAGACAGGATAGGCTGTGGCTACTGATGTTGACAGGGCACGCCGTTGTTGCTAGGGATCAAGCTATCCTCGTCACAAAGCGTTCCAACAAACAAAGGTAGGTCGTGTTAGGTAGGTTGAATTCCATCTGTTGGGAATCAGAGCAAATCTCCTTATTAAAGACCAACCGAGACAGAGCAATAAGGCTGCTAGAAGATACACTTGCGGCTAGACTGAAAGTGGTTGTTCGGGACAGGCCAAGGCGGACCCTCCTGGCGAAGAATTAGTTGCGGATGAACAGACCATCGAACAACATTCTGACAATCATTATGGACTTAATTGATGAAAATTCTGATCGTTGTTGATCGAGGTGAATGCGAACGATATTCTGATCACCGTTGATCGATGGAATGGATGACATGGCTGATCGTTGTTGATGATATGGCTGATCATCACTGAATGACTGAAACGGACGATATGGCTTATCGTCGTTGATGATATGGCTGATCAACGTTGAATGACTGAGACGGACGATATGGCTGATCGTCGTTGATGATATGGCTGACCATCGTTGAATGACTGAGACCCGATATGGCTGATCGTCATTGATGATAAGACTAACCATCGTTGAACGATTGAAACAAACGATATGGCTAACTGTCGTTGATGATATGGCTGACCATCGTTGAATGACTGAGATGGACGACATGGCTGACCGTCATTAATGATATGGCTGACCATCGTTGAATGATTAAGATGGACGATATGGCTGATCGTCGTTGATGATATGGCTAACCATCGTTGAATGACTGAAACAGACGATATGGCTGACTATTGTTGATGATATGGCTGACCATCGTTTAATGACTAAGATTGAAGATATGGCTGACCGTTGTTGATGATATGGCTGACCATCGTTGAATGACTGAGAAGGACGATATGGCTGACCATCGTTGAAGACTGAGACGGACGATGTGGCTGACCGTCGTTGAATTGGATGGGCAGATCACTATACAAAATGACCGAGCCATTGAGAAATTGGACAGGACCGGCTATCGTTGAATTGGTTCCGCAGAAGATTGCATCGCATCCTTTGGAAAAACAAACCGTGGATTTGGGAGGCTTCTTGCATCCGCTGATCAATGAGTACAAAACCACCAGAGATCGCACCGCATCCTTCGGCAAACAAATCGAGAGTTAGGGAGATTTCCATTGCCTCCACTAATAAGTGATAACAATACCGCTGGAGATTGCATCGCATTCTTCGGCAAACAAATCAAGAGATAGGGAGATTTCCATTGCCTTCGCTAACAAGTTATAACAGTACCGTAGGAGATTTTTTGATCGCATCCTTCGGCAAACTAAGACATAATGCTAACCACTCGGGCATAACTCCCACAAACCAGCTACTGTCATACTTTTGATACTTGGCAGATTTTTCTTGCTTTCAACATTTGATATACACAATATGCAATGATGTATACTGTTCGAATGCACAAATTGAAAATGTAGACATAAGTTAAGGGCGGCTCCTAGGAGGACAACAACGCCTAAGGACTACCACTGAGCCCCATTATGTTACTGTCTTTTGCTTCTGAGATGCGCACCCAGATAGATAGACATTGAGTGGGCCAGCGTGCCCCTTGTTGACATTTAGTATTGGCATTAGGCCTGAGTGCCCTCCTTGATGCTTGTACGGATGTGCCCCATATATATGTTTTGCTTGGCCTTGGGCCGACAGGCCCTTGCCGCTCATAAGATTCCACTGCTTGTGGATTACAGAGGTTAGGATAGCAATTTAAAATTTGCATTTTCCAATTTATTGATTCCCTTTGCAAGTGTCTAGGAGAATGCAAAAACTAACCAGTAATATCCAATTTGCATTGACAAGCGAACAAAATCAACACAAAGACATGCGCACATGTACAAACTCACCTAGCTCAAAGGAAAAGGGAGAAAGAGCCCCAGGAGACAATGCAGCCCCTTAGACACGTGGAAAATAATGAAATTTTGGGCATTAACAAACCAATACTCACAATCTCCCTAAACAAGTGAAACTGACACTTACGTTAGATAGATGTACAATGACTCGTATGAAGAAACAAAACCGAGAAGAGCCTCTCGATATGACAATGAATTGAAAAACTGGAAAAATGTCACAAAAATGGACATAAGATGCAAAAGATGACTCATATAGGCCCAGAATGAAACCGACACCCCCGTGCAGTCATATTAGGTCCATATGACCTGCGTGGCATGACAAAACTTGGCAAAAGCCCCTTGAACGAAATTCAAAGGCAGTAGCCAACTGCTACTGTCTGTTGCAAGAATTAAAGAGGCGTGCGCGGGTTTGAGACCAACGTGCATCACTTTGAATAGACGCGCATGAACCTCAAACTAGCGCGCGTGAAAACAAGTCTACTACAACTGCTTACACCAGACTTCACTGAACTTAGAATAAGCTGTGAGGCATTAAGCCTCATAAGCATTTCATTCTGTTTTTGATGCTTCAACTATTTTTAAGGCTTTGTGCTCAGCTTGTAAATTGAAGAGGTAGTTTGCAATAAAACTGAAAGATGAAAGGTTTCCCCCTTCTGATTCTCCAGTGACACTTGTCTTGTTTCTCGATCCTCTTCGTCCTTTGATGCGTACCAAAATGTCAACCATGGATCCAATTGATAGATTATGATCGAGTCTCGAATAGAGATTGCCTATGTATCCCATTCTGGGGAATCAGGTCAAAAAGTAGTTAAGACCAAGGTTCACTCATGTGTTTTACCTCACCTTTTACGTTCTAACTTTTGCCTAGTACCGCCCATTCGGGTCTTCGGTCTAGCGAGTTTTCAAATATTGCCTATTTACTTTTGCCTAAACCACCTTCATAGGTTTTCGGTGTAGCAGGCTTCTCTAACTTTTGCTTGGAACTGCCCACCCTTGGGGTTTTTAGCCCAACGAGCTTCTCTCAAGGAAAAGTAGCTTTTGAATTGATCCAGGTTGACCAAGGTATTGAACTTGTTGCCATCGAGATCGATGATCTTTGGCCGTAGCCCAGATACGATGGCTTTGATAATGAAGGATTCAAAGCACTTCGGCTGGAAATGCCTTGCTCTGGGCCATTTTTAAGCAATCTAATTTATGCTCGGCGAAACGCCGCTACTGCTGCATTGAACATGGTATAAGGCCCAGAACCTTCTGAGCTTTTGCATTACATGGCTTGTCATCCGATAGCAAGGGGATTCGATGCTTCTTCATCTCAGGATCAAACCTGACCATTTGACCAATACTTGGCACTTTGACCCACGCACATTGGGTCTCAACCAACGCGTGCTAGTAGGGTTTTGGGAGGTTTAAGGGTTAGGTTAGGTCAAAAGCGGTATCAAACACTCAAAGCTCAAACATGCTATCATTCTTGAGGTGTTCTTGACCCGTTTCATCATCGAGGAATCAAAAATCAAAAGTAAACTAATTTGGAATCCCACATTGCGGTGTCTACAGTAGCCCCTCTTTGACGACACTTGGAGCACCATCGATTTGGTACAAGTAACGTCAAAGATTTCTAGACACCCTTCAAGGCAATCCAGAGCAGGAATAATAGCAAAGTAGACAAGTAAACTTAAGGAACCTGATTGGAGAAATGGAAGGACGGTCCATTGCTAAAGATGGAAGTAGAAGTGGACGATTGCATCACCGCTTGGTGATCGAATTTGGACAGGATAGGCTATCACTACAGACGTTGACAGGAGACGCCGTCGTTACTAGGGATCAAGCTATCCTCGACACAAAGTGTTCCAACAAACAAGGGTAGGTCGTGTCAGGTAGGTTGAATTCCATCTGTTGGGAATCAGAGCCAATCTCATTGTAAAATACCATCTGAGACAGAGCAATGATGCTACTGGAAGATGCACTTGCGGCTAGACTGAAAGTGGTTGTTCGGGATAGGCCAAGGCGGACTCTCCTGGGGAAGAATTAGTTGCAGATGAATAGACCATCGAACGACATTCTGACAGTCGTTGTGGACTAAATGGATGAAAATTATGATCGTCGTTGATCGGGGTGAACGCAGACGATATTTTGATCACCATTGATCGATGGAATGGACAACAAGGCTGATCGTTGTTGATGATATAGCTGATCATCACAGAATGACTGAAACGAACGATGTTACTGATCGTCATTAATGTTATGGCTGATCATCGGTCAATGACTGAGACAGACAATATGGCTGATCGTCATTGATGATATGGCTGACCATCATTGAAGGATTGAGACGGACGATATGGTTGATGGTCGTTGATGATATAACTGACCATCGTTGAACGACTGAAACGAACGATATGGCTGACCATCGTTGATGATATCGCTAACCATCATTGAATGACTGGGATGGAGGATATGGCTGACCATCAATGATGATATGGCTGACCATTGTTGAACGACTGAAACGGATGATATGACTAACCGTCGTTGATGATATGGCTGACCATCGTTGAACGACTGAAATGGACAATATGGCTAACCGTCGTTGATGATATGGCTGACCATCGTTGAATGACTCAGATGGACGATATGGCTATCCATCGTTGAATGACTGGGATGGACGATATGGTTGATCGTCGTTGATGATATGGCTGACCATCGTTGAATGGCTGAAACGGACGATATGACTAACTGTCATTGATGATATGGCTGACCATCGTTGAATGACTGAGATGGATGATATGGCTGACCGTCGTTGATGATATGGCTGAACGTCATTGAATGACTGAGATGGACGATATGGCTGACCATCGTTGAATGACTGAGACGGACGATATGGCTGACCGTCATTGAATTGGACGGGCGGATCACTATACAAATGACCGAACCGTTGAGAAATTGGACAGCACCAGTTGTCGTTGAATTGGTTCCGCAGAAGAATACATCGCATCCTTTTGAAAAACAAACCATGGATTAGGGAGGCTTCATGCATCCGCTGATCAATGAGTACAAAACCACAGGAGATCACACCATAAGCAAACAAATCGAGAGTTAGGGAGATTTCCATTGCCTCCACTAACAAGTGATAACAATACCGCAGAAGATTGCATCGTATCCTTCAGCAAATAAATCAAGAGTTAGGGAGAATTGCCTCCGCTAACAAGTGATAACAATACTGCAGGAGATTGCATCGCATCCTTCGGCGAACAAATCAAGAGTTAGGGAGCTTTCCATTGCCTCCGCTATAACAATACCACAGGAGAATTGCATCGCATCCTTCTGCAAACAAATCAAGAGGTGAGTATATTTCCATTGCCTCCGCTAACAAATGATAACAATATTGCAGGAGATTTTTCAGTCGCATCCGTCGGCAAACAAAGACATAATGGTAACCACTCGGGCATAACTCCCATGAACCAGCTACTTCCTACTTTTGATACTTGGCGGATTTTTCTTGCTTTCAACATTTGATTTCCATTGTCAAATCTAGAGGTGAGGAGATTTCCATTGTCCTACATTTTTCTTGCCAACTGCTACTGTCTGCTGCAAGAATTAAAGAGGCGCACGCGGGTTTGAGACCAACGTGCATCACTTTGAGTAGACACGCGTGAAAACAAGTCTACTGCAACTGCTTACACCAGACTCTGCTGAACTTAGAATAAGTTGTTAGCCGTTAGGCCTCGCAAGCATTTCATTATGGTTTTGTTGCTTTTACTATTTTTAAGGCTTTATGCTCAGCTTGTAAATTGAAGAGGTAGTTTGCAATAAAACTGAATGATGAAAGGTTTCCCCCTTCTGATTCTCCAATGATGCTTGTCTTGTTTCTCGATCCTCTTCGTCCATTGATGTGTACCAAACATCAACCATGGATCCAATTGATATATTATGACCGAGCCTTGAAGACAGATTGCCTACGTATCCCATTCTGGGGAATAAGGTCAAAACGTAATTCAGGTCAAGGTTCACTCGTGTGTTTTACCTCACCTTTTACGCTCTAACTTTTTCTTAGTAATGCCCATTCGGGTCTTCGGTCTAGCAAGCTTTCAAATATTGCCTTTTTACTTTTGCCTAAACTGCCTTCATAGGTTTTCGCTCTAGCAGGCTACTCTAACTTTTGCTTGGAACTGCCCACCCTTGGGTTTTCAGCCCAACGAGCTTCTCTCAAGGAAAAGTAGCTTTTGAATTGATCCAGGTTGACCAAGGTATTGAACTTGTTGCCATTGAGATCAATGATCATTGGCCGTAGCCCAGATACAATGGCTTTGATAATGAAGGATACAAAGCACTTTGGCTGGAAATGCCTTGCTCTTGGCCGTTTTTACACTTTCTAATTTGTGCTCGGCGGAACGCCGCAACTGCTGCCTTGAACATGGTATGAGGCCTAAAGCCTTCTGAGCTTTTGCATTACATGGCTTGTCATCTGATAGCAAGGGGATTCGATGCTTCTTCATCTCAGGATCAACGCCAGGCATGTCTTCGTGAGACCGTGCCAAGCCGTCGATGAATTCTTCGAGTAAGCTGGAACGGGCACGATACTTCTCAGGGGACAACGTTGAACCAATGTGAACCATTCAGGGGTCTACCTTATCTTTCAAGTTAATTGAAATTAGTTCTTCTTTTGATAGGCTGAGCGTGCCTTTCGTCTTCCCTTTCGGCGATGGAACACATTTCCTTGTGGTGATCCCATCGAAATCTATCCCTTCGTCGTCAGGGTCGATATAGTTTATTCAAAAGCAAATGAAGTTCTTAGAAGCAAGATAATGCATAACATGAAAGAAACCTCGGGGTTGCCAAGTACACCAAAGACGCAAACTAAAATAGAAGCTATGACGTGGAGGGCTAAAAAGCTCAAACTCTGACCCAGAGCTAGACTTACATAGACATAAAAGACTCCTTGTTAGACTCAGACATATCGCCAATGCAAACTAGACGCGGTTTTGAAAATGCAATTTTTAAAAAGCTACCCGTAGCTTCCACAAAAAAAGGTAGGATCCAACGGGTGTCAGGCCCAAGCAACAGCACTTTGGCTTCTTCAGCTTCCTTAACCAAACCTACTCGGTGCTCCTTTGATCAATGGACCTCAGTCAGTCAGTCTTTTCCTTTGTAAGCTGCTCATCATTGTCAATCCAGGTGTCGACAGTGAAAACCTCGATTGCCCGACCTACGGCCATCGTGTTAACCTTTGGTTCGGATGGGATGGATTTGATGTGTATGGGTTGATTTTCGAGGATGATATAGTGGCTAGGGTTGATGATGGTGGAGCTAATGGATATCTGGCCAACTTGTGAGCCAGAGTTGCGTTGAAGGAAGGAGTTAGAGACAACACTATCTTTTGATGGGAGCGGGGCTGGAATGATGCCATTATCAATGAGATCTTGAATGGCATGCCGGCGGCAAAAGCAGACATTGGTAGAATGGCCAGGCTTTTGATGGGAGGTGCAATAGAGGTTATATTTGATATTGTCAAGTGGATTTTTAGGGTAATGGAGTTGGATTGAGAGGTTTGATGGAACCAGCATCGAGAAGCTTCTCATAAACTGAAGCCAAAGGTGCAGAGAAACATGAGAAAGTCTATAGACACCTCCCTAGAGCGGGGCATCGCCATACAGATTGATCGTTGTTTGCTCGTTTGGTTGCTTGCTTCATAAACCAAGATCATGGATGTTCCCATGGTTAGGAACATCGCCACACGATAGCGGTTATCATCAAAACAGAGTTGCCACCTAGTTTATTAAAACTAGGAAAATAGGTAAAGATTTCGGGTACGGGAGCCAAAAGTACAGTTAAGGGAATGTGTTAGGCACCCCTCTCTGCCCAGCCGTAAGACTGGCCCATAATTATTCAACATAAGACATGTACATGCTTTATTTGATTCTAACACATAGTTTATTTTTTAGCCTTTAAGCAGTTAAGGGTGAGCTGACACTGTAATTGAAGCATGCATCAGAAAGCAGAACAAAACAATGCTGTCCTAGGGGAATGGATCCAGCGGCCGGTGAATAGATGTCACGGCCGATGGATCCTCCTGGTTCGATGTACCGGCCGAGGGATCGAAGCCCCAGCCGGTGTTCTTCTTCACACTAGACAGAAAAGTTAGCAGACTATCAAAACGCTATGATTAAGCATAAAAACGATAAATAAACCAAACCAGAGGCCGTTGGGCCTCACCATCTTGATCCCTCAGTTGCTTGATTGCTTCGGATCGATTATGATTGACTGATTTGCTCTTTTGAAAACCCTAGAGTTAGGGTTTGAACTCCGAGGTTTGATCGTCGGATTGATGGCTGCCTTCGGGAGGTTAGGGCTTTTGTAGAGGATGTTTGAGAGAGTATTTCTATAGAGTTTTGTGGCTTGAGAGGGTGTGAAAGTATATGGATTTTATCCTTCTTATTTTGGAACTCAAAGGCCCCTTTATATAGGCAATTGGTGACTCACTCCGGCCAATCAAAGCGCACGATTGCAATTGCATTTGCAATCCAATGCAAACTCTTTGTGGTATGTAGACACCCAAATTTGGACCCTTCGAATTTCCTTAATTTGTGGCCCGGAGGCTCCCCAATGATGAACTTGGATTAAAACAGGCCTTGGATCAATCAAGATAATGCTTCTTGGAAGACTTTAAAAAGGGAAAATGAAGTGTCAAAATCACTCTCAAGCGCTCAGGAACAATCCCAAGCGCTCCAAACCATTTTCAAAGCCATGAGCCAGGCCAACTCCCGAGCACTCGAGAGTGACAATCCCAAGCGCTCGAGATCACTCCCGAGCGCTCGAGATTTCTGTGCTGCCCAATGGATGAAAGAGTTTCCCACTTTGCATGAGAGGCATCATTGCAGTCACCTGAGCCAAGTCTTACCCAGCTGACCATCCTACCTCAGATGGCAAAAAATCAAATGATGAGGATTGTCCCTCTAAAATATTTCTTTTAATCCAAAACTTTGGTTTATTTTTCAAAACAAACCATATTATATCTTTCCCTATAAAAGGCTCACTTCTGCTGAGAAAGGGGGCACAAAATCTTTCTCTCTAACAGCCCTCTCAGTCTTCAAAAAAGAAGAAAACACTCTCACCCCTTTAGCAAACTTGGTTTCCAAAACCAAAAGCTTGCAAGCATCAAAGAAATCAAAACATGGTAGAAGTTCAGATGATTTTCAGTCTCTGATCTTCTGAATCTTTCTTCCTTCATTCATTTTTCAAAGCCTTTCAAGGAGCAAAGTTCTAAGCAAAAGGTAGAAATCTTTCTACTTTAGTGTCAAACAAAAAGAGGCTATTTTTCCTTTCTGAGGGAGGTCTCTCAGCTTGTCTCAGTTTTTAATATTTGAGCATGGGTTGAGAGGCCTTAGTGTAAAGACAAGAGCAAAGGGACCACAAACTTATTTTTGAAACTTACTGGAGCCACTCCCGAGCGCTCGAGAGTAGTCCCAAGCGCTTGAGACTGTCTTCAGTCCCTGTTTGTTGCATTTTGGTGGATAATGGGTAGGAGTGAAGTGCATTCTTACATATAAAGGTCTTTCTGTGGCATGCACACTTAGAAAACATATTTTCTCAAATCAAAGATGTTTCTTACCAAGGTTTAAGTAAAAAACAAAAATTCTTTCCCGAGTTAAAAAGGAGGTTTGCTTTTAGGAAATCAATACTAGAGTAACTGCATGTCAAGATGATAACATTTCCTGCCTGATAGCAAGCTGACATGCAATCCACTCCCAAGCGCTTAGAACTGTTCTCGAGAGCTCGGGAGTGCATGCATGCTACTGCAGTTCATTACTCCCCTATTTTTCCAGGTTTCTGATATTCCACATGCAAGGGATGTGTTCACTTGCTCTTGAAAGAATGCAGATCTAATTTCGTAGAGGCAGGGATGCATGGCCTGGAAAATTAGAGCTCAGCTTTGATTTTTCAGACCCTCTGCTGAGCTTACTATATGTTTAAAAGAACCCCAAGTTTTCAGTTTAATGTTATATCCTGTTTAGGTCTAACAAAGTTTTGTAGGTTGAGCACCAGCAGTCCTAAGCGCTTGGGAGTACTCCCGAGCACTCGGGAGTGAAGTCATTGGCAGGTTCCAGTCTTGCTAATGTTATGCACTTGTTCATTCTTGCTTCATTATTTCACATTCACTGGCACCAGCACGCACCCCTTACGTGATAATATTGTGGATACTTGCTAAATGGTTTAAAGAAATAAAATCTTTTGAAAAATCCCATAAATATTTAGTAGAGACTGATTTCAAATCGGGTGAGGGGGGGTGTCGTAAAACCCTTCCCCCTCGTAACGTGGCTTCCGAACCCTGTTCAAATCTCTAGTTTTCAATTCAAAAATCAATTTTCAATTAAAACGGTTTCTCGGGTGGCAAATCATAAATCCGGGTGGTGACTCTTCAAATATTTTCAACTCGATTCAAAAACTTGCATTTTTCGGGCCGCCCCGATCCACCCGGGGCTGTGGTAGCCCACATGGTAATCTCTGAGCGTAGCCCAAACACATCGGGGAGGTATCGTAGTTGGATCAAACAATCGACAGAACGTTCCAGAGTCTGGAAAATAGACAATCTGGCGGCCGTAGAAAGGATCTGGTGGCCGAGGAAATGATGTGGCGGCCTAAGGATTGATCTTGCGGCCGTAAGATTGATCTCTTAGGGAGATTTTTAAGCAACAGGTTGCTCGAGTGAAGAAATGATGTTAAGGCCGTGAGATCAATGTTACGACCGACAAATGGATTCTCCTGGGATTCTGTATTTCTGTCTGAAAGGCAATATGGCTCTGGATTGGGTCATCTAAGTGGCTCAAAGTTCTTACCATAAAACCATGGGTTCACAAGAAGTCAATCAGCAATCACTATATCCATCTCATCATCGGGATGGTCTCCAAGGTGGGACTTGAAAGAATTGTTAAGCCAAATTGGGGTGTCTACAGATGCCCCTCTTTGACTGAGCTCAGACGGATTGCGAGACATGTTTGAGTAAGAGTCAAAGCTGTAAAAGCAACTCAATTTGGTCCAACCACTATTCCAAGGGTTTTTTGAAAACGATTTTTGTTATGGTCGAGCTGGGAGGCTGCCTATGTATTCCACAAGGGAAATTCAGACCAACCGTAGTTCGGAGGGCAATAAAGAAAAGTAAAAAGTTTGGAAGGTTAGAGACAGAAGACGTACCTTCGGGCTTTAAAAGCCGTAGTGCAACGTACCTAGGCTGAGCCAAGATTTTAGTGAAGGGTAGTTGAAGGAGCGCGGGGCCGCCGGGGATATTTTTGCGGAGAGTGTCCTTAGTATTTTAACGTAGATCAGTACATGGCAGGTGCGTTTGCTTTTCTCGATCATCTTGACTTTGACTGAGGGAAACTCGGTAGGGTAGCCCACCCTTGCGAATGAGCTGGAAGGAATTGATGTAATGGTGTGGAATCCAAGTCATCTGCTGGGGATGAATTGGACACTGGTTTTGAGATATCGGGTGGAACCCAGGCCATCTTCTGGAGACGAGTTGGATACCGATTTTTGAGATAAGGGGGGCACAAGGCTAGTAATTGGAGCACGGGGCATCGGAATAAGGGAACCGAGGCACGAAGCCGGTTGCAGTCATGAGGAGCTTTGAGCGTGATAAAACTGAAGCACGGAGCTGGTATTGATCATAAGGCGAGAGCCTTGAGAGATAGAACCAAAGCGCTGAGCTGGTTGTAGTCATAAGGCGAGAGCCTAAGAGATAGAAGCTTTGAGGTGTCGGAGCTTAGAGCTTGATGTGATTTTGAACCGAGGCGTAGAGCTGGTTGCATTCTGATGGTCTGTGCACGGAGCTTTCTCATCATAAATTTTGGCGTGGAGCCAAAGGATCGAGGTTCTGGACCGATCAATAAAACCGAGGCATGGCCGGAGCTAGTTGATCGTAGGATTGACCTGCTGAATAGGATAGATATGCAGAATGTTGTATATGATGACGATTGATTAGATGTGAACAGATATGATATTGCAGACTCGATGTGATAATGGTGATGCAATTGATGCAAATGTACACGGGCCCGTGCGTGTGTGTTTGATTTAAGCATAGAGCTTCTATCAAGTTCTGGACTTGAGTATTCGGAGCGTATAGCTTGAGCATTTGGACGGCGGAATTCGAGCATTCAAAGTACAGGCTTTGAGCATCCAGTACGCAGTGGTTGGGCATCCAAGTGTAGAGCTTGAGCATTCAAGTGTAGAACTTGAGCATCCAGTACACAGTGGTTGGGCATTCGAAGAGCTTCGAGCATTCAAAATGTTAGATTTTGAGCATTCAAGCGTAGAGCTTGAGAATAGATGATATCTTGATTGGGGCGGCGTAGAGTCTGTTGAGGATTAAGTTACGGCGTAGAGCTGGTTGAAGTGGTTACGGCGTAGAGCCAGTTGAAATAATGGGCATGGAGCCACTGAGATGATAGATGCGGGCGCAGAGCCGCTGAGATGGTGGGCTTGGAGCCGCTGAGATGGTGGGCTTGGAGCCGCTGAGTGGTGGACGTAGAGCCATTGAGATGATAGATGTAGGCGTGAAGCTGCTGAATAGCTTGATGATAGTGAGCTTGAAGTTGCTGAGTGAGCTTTGGCAAGCGTAGGGTCGCTAAGATGGTGAATATGGGCATAGAGCCTATTTGATAATTGCTACGGCGTAGAGCCATTAAATAGTGCGGTGGTGACCTTAAAGTTTGCTTGAGTAGTGGGCTTAGAGCCACTGAGATGGTCATTGCTGAGATGGTTAATTCATGAATTCGTAAAGCTGTTGTAGTGAGTATGGGTGTGGAGCCTGGAGCTTGGGGTTTACAATTGGTCAAGTGACCAACATTTGGTGAGCTTGCTGCTATTGGGAGATAGCTTGATTTTTTTCCGTGCATCGGATATGCCCTCAAGGCTAGTTCCAACTAAGTTGCTTTTGCTTGAGAATGCCCCCAAGGCCGACTTGATTTCTGCTTTTGTTGGTCACGGACCCAGAACTTTATATTTGTTTGAATTTTTGGTGCACTGAGCAAGATCTGATGTTTGTTGAGCGATATGGGTTGGAGGGCCAGGAGATCAATCTCTCAGTCGAGCAATTGATGTGTCGGCTGGATTATCGATAAATCGGCCGAGCAATCGCTTTATTTCCAGAGCTTTTACAAAGCCGAGGCCTCAGTGTGCTTTTATTTTATTTTCTTCTCTTCTCTCTCCATCCTCTGAGACTTTCACCGAAGGTCCCTTTTGCTTCTCCTTGTTCCTGTCAGCTTTGGGCCATGGATGATGCACGATCAGTGATCGCAGAGGGAATCCGTGATGTTTTCGGACTTGTCTTGGTGCTTGATTAGAGACCCATGCATGGGTGGCTTGCTTCCGTGATGTGGAACTCCTGAGGTGGCGTTTGTACGCGGTGTGGTGGTTTCTCTGTGCCACGTGGTGTCTCTTCTGCACCGCAATGCTTCTTTGGTATCATCACCCCAGGAATATTTTCTTCTTTTTTGCAGCTGGTCTCTGGTGTTAGGACCACCAGAGAATTCGGCATCCTCTTCTCCTTCTTTTCTGCTTTTTGCTTTCCTGCATAGGTTAGTCCGACAGGAAATCGATGTATAGTTTGTTTAGGAAATGTGGGATGATTTCACCTTGTGATGTAAAAAGCTTTCACTATGCAAAATCTTTTGCTCTGATACATGATTGTACGTGTTATGCTTGTTTAGTATTTGTTTGATGAAACTTCGGTGAACTGGTCTGAACCATGGAAGTTCTCTGTAAAATAGCCATTCCGGAGGCCGAGCTATTGATTAAGCGGCCGAGCCTTCGATCGGGCGACCAAAAGATTGATTCTTCTTATCTGATTTTAATTTTAGGTCAACCGTAAATTTCAAGGGCCGATGGATTGATCCCACGGCCGTCATATCGAAGTGACAGCCGAGAGACCAACTAGGTTACTAAGGATCCAATTTTGATTCGAACTAGGACTCGATTTAGCCTATAAGTATGCGTTTTTCGGAACCTGATAGCATCATCAGCAATAGTTTGCTTGCACATGGCACAACCAGTCCTTGATCAGTGGCTAAATTCCTTTAACGATCTCGACCGTTTGCACTTTAAGTCCTTTGGTATGGACTTTCTTTTCTCCCTTCGTCAAAATCCTGTGAATTTTGCTTTTCTTAGAGCAGCCACTAGTTTGTGGGATCCTACTTTTCATGTCTTTCGATTTAGAAGAGAGGAATTGTGTCCTACTATCGAGGAGTTCGTAGCCATCATGGGTCATTCGGATAGAGAGGGTCTCATTGTTCCTAACCCTTTGTTTAATCGGGGCAATCTCTTGAAGGATTTGCTCCAAGTTCAAAAACATGAAGTCAGGTTTTTCATGGTGAACGGAAGGTTGGAAACCCTATAGCTTGTTCAGCGTTTGGTACAGCTTGTTCAGTGTTTTGGTACAACTGAAGTTCATCGTCAAGTTCCTCAACAGAGAGTGTGCTTTCATGCGCTGTGCATCTGTCTTCTCTATTATTACTTGCTTGGTCCTTCCTCTGGCCATGCTGATCCATGCTGCTTGATTTCGCTCAACAAATTGGAAGCCGTGTAGGTTTCGCTGGCTTAGCGTTGGCATAGACCTTATTGGGTCTTGACGTGGTGAAGGGTGATCGTACAGCCCAGTTCTCAGGCAGTCCTTTGCTACTACAGGTTCACTCTTTGTTTGTTTATTTGTCAAGTTATCTTTTCACTCATCACTCTTTTGTTTTGACTCACGTGTTCTCTCAGCTCACGATTTTCCCTTGTTCTTTAGGTATGGTTATTTGAGAAGCTAAAGGTATAGGATGTTCCAGAGCGACTTCCCTATAGTTCAGACCACTGCACGAAGCGTCGTGTGATTAGGCAGTTTCCAACTGAGGCTGCTTAAGAAGCATGGATGAAGACTCGCAAAGGCGATCGAATTCAATGGGTTTGCTCCTGGTATGGTGTTAAGAGTATGACTGCAAGTAACATGAACCATTTTGGTGTAACAGTGATTGGTATTACTCGAGTCATCTTCTATTTTCCTACTCGCTTTCAAAGGCAATTTGGGGCTGAACAAACCGCAATCCTGGGTGACCTTGAGTACGTTGTTTCCAAGGTTCACGATGCCAGCTTTCGTCGCAATATGCTGCGCCTTTGGCCAAATAGGGTGATGCAAGAGGTTGCCGAGAACTTTGCTGACAAGCTATCAGGTTCTTACAAGCGCTTGTTGAAGAAAAACCTTTTGGAGGACAAAAATGCAAAGAGAAGGAGGACCTAGATATTAACACTTTGCTTATGTTTTCCGAAAGATTTTCTTCATTTGATTCTAGTTTTCATAGGTTGGGAATTTTTTTTTTTTTTTGGGGCTTGCTTTTCCTTTTTCTTTGGAAATAATAAAACATTGGCTGCTTTATTTGAAAATGTTGTTGCCATGGTTTGATAACGAACATGCTTTAGGATAGACCTAGAAATTTGGGAGTGATAATGATAGCAGTGGCCGAATCTCAATCCAAAGATTGCCTACGTATCCCATGGTGGGAATCAAGCCGTAAATGTAGTTCCAACAAGATTTGTTTGTTTTTGGTAGGGTTCATTCGGGTATTTTCCTCTCCTTTTGTGCTCTTGATTTTGCCTAAACTGCTCTTGCGGGTTTTCAGTCTAGCGAGCGTTTTTATTTATGCCTTAGTTTTTGCCTAAGCTGCCCTTGCGGGTTTTCGACCTAGCAGGCTTGCTCTAATTTTTGCTTGGGTCCGCCCACCCTTGTGGTTTTCGGCCCAACAAGCATCTCTCAGGGATAATACTTCCTCAACTTGTCAATGTTGACTGGCGTTGCGAATTCCATCCCATCTAGGTCTGCAATGTAGGCTACTCCTCCAGACAGTATGCGCTTGATAAAGTAGGGTCCTCCCCAGTTTGGTCTAAACTAGCCTCTCGGGTCTGAAATGTGGCGACGGGTTGCTTTGAGCACCATATCCCCCACCTTGATGTCTCGCGGTTTCACCTTTTTGTTAAATGCTCGTGCAATGCAGCGTTGATACCCTTGCACATGGTATAACGCTCTCAGCTTCCTTTCATCTAGTAATGCTAACTCATCGTAGTGGTTTTGAATCCAATCCTCTTCAATCATTCCAGTTTCAGCCAAGACCCTTAACGAAGGTAGTTCTAATTCGATAGGTAAGATAGCTTCCATCCCATAGACTAGGGAGTAGGGAGTGGCCCCAGTTGAAGTCCTTTCAGTTGTTCGATAACCCCATAGTGCTAGAGGTAGCATTTATGGCCAGTCTGTGTAGGTGTCGGTATTCTTCCGTAGAATCCTCTTGATGTTCTTGTTTGCAGCCTCAACTGCTCCATTAGTTTGAGGTCGATAAGTAGATGACCGATGGTTTTGTATCCCTAATTCGGCAAAAAGCTTTTTTGTTGCCCCTTTGAAGTGTGATCCATTGTCGCAGATGAACTCGTGAGGTACACCATATCGATGGATGATATTGGTGCGAATAAACTTAGCCACATGAGTAGCCTTAAGGGTGGCATAGGAAGCTGCTTCTACCCATTTGGTGAAATAGTCGATGGCTACTTAAATAAATTGATGCTTGTATTTTCCCTTTGGATTTATACTCCCTATGACGTCTATCCCCCAGGTGGAGAATGGCCAAGGAGATGTCATGTTGTATACTTCCTTAGGCGGAATACGCATGCGATCAGCGTGAGTCTGGCGTTTGTAACATCGGCGAACATAGTTAGCACTGTCGGCTTCCATTGTAGTCTAGTAATATCCCTGACGCAGGATTTTCTTTGCCATTGTTGCCCCCTTCATGTGCGGCCCACAGATTCCTTCATGTATTTCTTCCATTATCTTACTACTTTCCTTTGTTGTGACACAAAGCTGATTGGTGCCTAGATATGTTCTTCGATACAATGCCCCTCCGCAGGTTATAAATCGAGTGGCAAACTTTCGTAGGGCCAATTTGTCTTTTGAGGTGGCTTCGGAGGGGTACTCTCTTTCTTCCAAGAATTTCTTCACGTCCTCATACCATGGTTTACCATCATCTTCACCCTCTTCAGTGAAAGTGCATTCGCATGCTGGTTTGACCTTCTGTTCGATCATAAGAGGTCGCATCATGAACCCCAAGGGTATTTCGACCATTGAGGCTAATGCTGCCAATGCATATGCAAATCTATTACTTTCTCGGAGAGTGTGTGTGAAGATGACTGAGTCAAATTGTGGAATCAGTTCTTCTAATACATAGTGATATAGTTTCAGCGTATCTTCCTTGACCTTCCAGTCTCCTCTTGCTTGGGACACCACTAGGTTTGAATCTCCAGTGACTTCTACCCTTCTTGCCCCTAGTTCCAGGGCTGCCTCCATTCCAGCTATGCAAGCTTCATACTCAGCTTGATTGTTGGTGACTTCGAACCTTAGTTTATATGACAAGGGGATATGAGAGTTGTTTGGGCAAACCAGTAAAATCCCTATGCCATATCCACTTTGGTTTGATGCTCCATCGAAATAGAGCTACCAGGTGTCGTCTAGGAGACACAAGATGTCTTCATCAAGGAACATGAAATCTTCTGCTTCGGCCTCTATTACAGGGTGATCTGCCAAGAATTCTGCCACAGCCCTTCCTTTTACTGATTTTCTTGTCATGAATTTTAGATCGAATTCTGCTAGAAGCAGTAGCCACCTAGCCAGCTTCCCAATAAGTGCTGGTTTCTCGAAAAGATATTTGATTGGGTCTAAACGAGAAATTAGCACCACCGGATGTGCTAATAGGTAGTGCCTTAGTTTCTTTGTGGCCCATACTAGCCCCCAATAGGTTTTCTCTAGGAGAGTGTACCTTGTTCCATAGTCCATCATCTTCTTGCTGAGGTAGTATATGGTGCACTCTACTATGGCTTCGTTTTCTTGTGCTAGCATGCATCCCATGGACGTGTCTGTTACCGAAAGATATAGAATCAATGGCTTCCCAGGGATGGGCGGTGACAGTACAGGTGAATTTTGAAGATATTCTTTGATTGCCTCGAACGATTGCTGACAATCTTGGTTCCACTCAAAATCAGTACCTTTCTTTAAAAGCTTGAAGAGAGGTTCGGAGGTGGGTGAGAGCTTGGAAATGAACCTACTGATGAACTGCACTTTCCCTAGGAAGCTCCTTACCTCCTTTTGTCTCTGGTGGTAATATCTCCATGATGGCTTGTATTTTGGAAGGGCCTACCTCGATTCCTCTTTGAGTGATGAGGAATCCTAGCATTTTGCCAACCGTCACTCCAAAAGTACATTTTTGAGGATTGAGACGTAGCTTGTATTGCCTAATCCTCTCAAAAAACTTTTGAAGTGCTTCGTAGTGCCCTTCCCTTTCCTTTGATTTGACTATCATATCGTCAACATATACCTCTACTTCTTTGTGCATCATGTCATGCAGCAATGTTGTTGCCATCCTTTGGTAAGTGGCTCCAGCATTCTTCAACCCGAATGACATCACTCGGTAGCAGTAGGTTCCTCATGGTGTGGTGAAGGTGGTCTTCCCTTTGTCTTCGGGAGACATCAGAATTTGGTTATACCCAGAAAACCCATCCATGAAAGATAGCAGTGCATGCCATGCGATGTTGTCCACAAGTTCGTCTATGTGTGGCAATGGAAAGTCATCTTTTGGACTGGCCTTGTTGAGATCTCGGAAATCCACACAGACTCTGATTCCCCCAGTTTTCTTCGGTACTGGGACGATGTTAGCTACCCACTTTGGATACTCGCTGACTATGAGAAAATCGGCGTTGATTTGCTTAGTGACTTCTTCTTCTATTTTTAAGACCCAATCAGGACGCATATGTCTTAGCTTTTGTTTAACAGGTTTTGCATCAAAATGGAGGGGAATTTTATGTTGAACAATCTCAGGATCTATTCCAAGCATGTCTTCGTAAGACCAGGCAAAAACATCTTTGTATTCTTTTAGCAAAAGGATTAGTTTTTCACTTTCTTGAAAAGATAGTGTTGCACCAATTTTAACCAGTTTGGGCTCGTTTTCAGAGCCTATGTTTGCTGTAATTATTTCCTCATAAAAAGGTTTGGCGTGCCCTTCTTCTTCTCTCTCGATGAATTCTAGAATTTCTTTTGGAATTTCTTCTTCAAAATTTGGATTGTTAGAATCCACACAGTTAATCATAGGCAAAGTGAAATACTCTAAATCTTCCTTTTCATTGCTAAAATCGTCAAAAGACATTTCAAAGTCAAATTCAAAATAAATGTCATGCTTTGGTGCTTTGACTATGTTTTCCTCACTAGCCTCGGTGGTTTGAAAAGACGAAAAGCTTGACTCGGACTGAGTCAACTCGGAGTCAGAATCGGAATCGGAACTAAGATCAGAATTGGCATTTTTCATTTTGTAGTTTAGAGAATGTTCTACGGTCTAGTTAGGGTAAGCCCCTTTTTCAGCATCCATAATCAGCTCAGAGCAGTCTTTTTCATCACCAAGGTTGATCATCAGCACTTCACTATCACCTTGATTCGCACTTTCATCATTGTCACCCTGCAAGTCTTGGAGGGCCATTTGATTTGCTATTGCTGTTATCTCTTCCAATTGAGCTTCAATCTCTGCTTCGTCGCTATTGTCGACTCTTTGTGTGCCAACAAAGCCCCACCAATTACCAAAGCTATCTGTGACGGGGTGGATCACCCTTATTTCATTGTTGGTGACCCCCTCATCAAAGAGTAGGTTTAGTGATATTTCGTCTAGTGGATCATTGTCAGCAGACTCTTCTTCTTTTGCTTCTTCAGTTTCAAGGTTACTGACCTCGTCTATTGGCCAATAGTTGTCGGTAGGTGCATAGGGGTCATAAAAATAGATTGGGACCCTACGAAGCCCTTTTTCTTCAATTATGTCTTCTACTTCTTCTTCATAGACTGTTCTTGCGAACATGAAATGATTGTCTTTAATGATAGTTACCATAGGCTTTGGTTGATCTGTCGGAGTGATGTATTTAGAGGGGTTGAAGTCCTCAGTAGCAGAGTGGAGTGGGCCACACATCTTGGTGACAACTTGAAAGTGCGAATCAAACGTCAACAGTGATGCAGTCATTTTTCCTTAAAGAGTTTTGCTTGAGTTAGATTGGTTTAGCTTACCCATCTTCATTTGATCTTAAAAGGCCCCTAAGGTTTAACCTGCTAAAGAAAACTTTACAACATACATATATACAATGGGTGTGAGGAAGAACTTGGAAGCAAAATGCAGGAAATTTTCTTAACCTGCGGGTTCTTGTCTTAGTTTGATAGGTTCTACGGCTTTCTAACACATGTAAGGTTTAGGTAGTCTCAAAGTGCTCCGTTGTCAAAGGGCACCAGTCCTTTCACTAGCCCATCATAGGCGGTGATTGGGTGATTTCCTTTTTGATATACCACTAGGTACAAGTGACTGTGGAGTTTGTTGGAACCCCTAACATAGCCCGTGTCATGCCAGGGTATTAGGTGAACTCAACGAGGTTTGTCTGCTCGATGCATATGATAATGAATTAAATAAGGCATGTGTTAGTCTTATGTTGAATTTTCTGGTTATGGCTCTCTAGGTCCCCAGCGGAGTCGCCAAAAAACTGTAAACACCTCCCTGGAGCGGGGCATTGCCATACAGATTGATCGTTGTTTGCTCGTTTGGTTGCTTGCTTCATAAACCAAGATCGTGGATGTTCCCATGGCTAGGAACATTACCACACGATAGCGGTAATCATCAAAACAGAGTCGCCACCTAGTTTATTAAAACAAGGAAAACAAGTAGAGATTCCGAGTACGGGAGCCAAAAGTACAGTAAGGGGAAGGTGTTAGGCACCCCTCTCTGCCCAGTCGCAAGACTGGCCCATAATTGTTCAACATAAGACATGTACATGCTTTATTTGATTCTAACATGTAGTTTAGTTTTTAGCCTTTAAGCAGTTAAGGGTCAGCCGAGACTGTAATTGAAGCATGCATCAGAAAGCAAAACAAAACAATGTTGTCCCAAGGGAATGGATCCAGCGGCCGGTGAATAGATGTCACGGCCGATGGATCCTCCTGGTTCGATGTACCGACCGAGAGATCGAAACCCCGGTCGGTGTTCTTCCTCACACCAGACAGAAAAGTTAACAAACTATCAAAACGCTATGATTAAGCATAAAAATGATAAATAAACCAAACCAGAGGCCGTTCGGCCTCACCACCTTGATCCCTCAGTTGTTTGATTACTTCGGATCGATTGTGATTGACTGATTTGCTCCTTTGAAAACCCTAGAGTTAGGGTTTGAACTCCGAGGTTTGATTGTCGGATTGATGGCTGCCTTCGGGAGGTTAGGGCTTTTGTAGAGGAGGTTTCAGAGAGTATTTCTGCAGAGTTTTGTGGCTTGAGAGCATGTGAAAGTATATGAATTTCGTCCTTCTTATTTCGGAACCCAAAGGCCCCTTTATATAGGCAATTGGTGACTCACTCCGGCCAATCAAAACGCACGATTGCAATTGCAATTGCAATGCAATGCAAACTCTTTGTTGTAATCTCTGAGCGTAGCCCGAACGCATCGGGGAGGTATTGTAGTTGGATCAAACAATCGACAGAACGTTCCAGAGTCTGGAAAATAGACAATCTGGCGGCCGTAGAATGGATCTAGTGGCCGAGGAAATGATGTGCCGGCCAAAGGATAGATCTTGCGGCTGTAAGATTGATCTCTCAGGGAGATTTTTAAGCAACAGGTTGCTCGGGTGAAGAAATGATGTTAAGGCCGTGAGATCAATGTTACGGCCGATAGATGGATTCTTCTGGGATTCTGTATTTCTGTTTGAAAGACTATATGGCTCTGGATTGGGTCCTCTAAGTGGCTCAAAGTTCTTACCATAAGTCCATGGGTTGACAAGAAGTTAATCAGCAATCACTGTATCCATTGCATCATCGGGATGGTCCCCAAGGTGGAACTTGAAATAATCGTTAGGCCAAATTGGGGTGTCTACAAATTCCTCGGTTGGTTTCGGCGACTGGATTGAGGGTTGAAAGTGAAACCTTTGCTTGTTTTGCAACTGCACAACATTGCACAGTTAACAGGATGCACTCTTTTGCCTTTAGGGTTGATTTCATCACTAAGCATGTTCTCTCCTTCGGCATTGGCTTTGAACAAGGACCTAGCATCCTCCTTCTGGTAAGTTCTGGCTTTATGGAATTCTGCATTGGTTCCAACCGCAAGAGGGTGGCAGGTTTGAAGAGGTTTTTTAACTAGCCCCAGATTCAGTTGCAGGGCTATGGAGGTGAAGAGGTCAACCAGCCCTTGGACCGGAGTCATCTGCTTGTACATTTTCTGGTTCATTTCTTGTAAAAAAAACCTTTTCCAGATTAACCAACTCTATTTGCTCTGCCATTTGAGGTGATCAAGGAAAGTGGTATGGCCTTGGAAGTAACGGTGAACCTGTTTGTGATGCCGTTGTATCTGACTGAGTGACAAGCCTCGAAAGCCTTTGTAAAAGGCCTCGATAGATGTTCCCAAGTATGTTTGGTTCTTCCCTTCGGTGAAATGGCCTAGAGCTTTGGACAGCAAAGTAATATAAAAGCTCAGTGAGGTTCCCGCGGCAGTTATTATACAATGCACACGTCGTCGTTGGTGTCCTCCTAGACTCTAAAACTAAAGATGAGTATGCCTCATGATTTTCGGATGCTACGAAAATCCTCGGAATTTTTTTCGAGGTGTATCCTTTGAATAGATCGGCGAACACTAAGAGATGTCAAAATAGTCTAAGTCTTTGACTTTTCCGTTCTCAAAGTTTCAACTTTTGGAGTCGGAACAACTCGGTGTTGATGACGTGATACTGGAATCGGGGCGGCGTAGGCGACAGAGTGCCATGGCCTAAACGGTGTACGTGTTGTGCACGATAACCAAAGTGGTATAAGCATCACGACATTCTCTCTGTGTTCCTTGTTTTCTGTTTGAAATCTCGATCGAGTATTTAGACAAGGATTTAGAAAATCTTGATTTCCCAAAGTCTCATTGATCTAAGTACTTTGAAAATTGATAATGTGCACCATCAAAATGCACGATTCTTCATCAGGCCATAGCAGCATCCTAATAAGCATAAGACAGACTCGAAAGAATGAGAACCTAAAAGCCGCCCTAAACGTGCTCCTACGCAAAACAGTCTATATGTACAGTGCATGCAATAGGGAAAGCAGGAACACATAGACAGTATATGGGGTTAGATGCAAATAGATTTTACCTTGCAGGCACCTGTCCTAGTTTGGAGAGTTCTAGTGCTTTGTATATGCAATGGCTGGTTTTGGCTTGTAACAAGTTCCTCGGACTAAGGGCAAGATATACCTCCCGCTACCTGCGTAACCGAAGAACAACAGTCGAACGGTAGAATGACCCATCATCGTCGAAGGTTGTTGGGCATTCGGGGTCCCGGGTATCCGGTAAACCGTGCCGGATTGCCAAAACGCTCCAACGAGGCTATCCCACATCGATGCAAATGAGAAATGCTAAAAATTGATTAAGAAGAAGAAGAAGAAGAATCACAAAATCGCAAAATGCCTGTTCAAATTTGGCTCACTTTATTTAGTCCATCTTTAGAGGAAACTACGCAAGTAAACAATTTCAAAAAGTCCCAAATTAGATTGGCCGGACACGAGGTCCTATTAAATCACCATTCCAACCTTCGGCAGCGCGAAGCTCACCATTTTGACAGACTTTTCAAGAATTGTTCCCAAATGTATTAAACTCTAAGTATGGATTAATACAGGTTCGATTATCCCTAGCAGAGTTGCTACTGTGGGCAGCATGCCCTTAAAAAATGATTCCGTTCCTTTCTAAATGCAAAGGGCCGATCGAGGGAGCACGAGCCTAGATGGCAAGCATTCAGAATACAGAGTCACCAGGTTACGAGAGGGGAAAATGATTTTAAGGCACCCCTCTCGCCCAATCCGAAAATTGGTCTCTACTTAGGCATTTTGTGAAAATATTGTAATTCTTCCTTTTTCAATCGATTTTTAACCAATTAGGGTGGGGAAACAGTTTAATCGGGGATTAAAACTGTAACAACTTGCAGGATGTGATCAAAATAGCATGGATGTACAGTTAGTATAGGATGAAAATAAACTCATGTGGGAGTTTAAATAGACTGGAAAGCCACTATTTTTGAGTGTCGTCCGCAGCAGGAAACCAGCATGCACTGATCAAGTCACAGCATGCTAACCACACCTATGCGCGCCACTACAAGACATGCGCGCGCCAGTAAGCCTAAGCCCACAACTCTTATTCTCAACCCTTTGGGCCCTAGAGGGCCAATGCACACCCAAGACAAACCAAGCAATTCATAGTAGCCACACTACACAATTTTAAGGGCTGATGTAACGCCCCGAATTTTGGGTACGTTAAATAAACATTTTTATTGAATAAATTAAGGAGAGTCTAGCTCATTATTACAACATAAGTCTCACAAGAGTACTTTTATTCAACAAAAGAGGGGATAATCTAAGGTTAACTACTGCTCCGCCTCTTCCTCCATCCTTGCAAGGTCCTCGGCTCCGAAGGCCTCCAAGGTGTACTGTTCCTGCTGCTCATCTATAAAATCTGACACATTATACCAGCGTCGCCCCCAGTATAATATGTCAGGGTCACCAAAAAGGTAACACCGTGAGCTACAAAAGCTCAATAGAATAATCCAACCCGCTAACCCATAACTTATAACACGAAGGTACATAGTCAATTTACACATGCTCATTCAACAACATAATTAACAATGACACATCCGCATTCATTATCTTGCCTACGTTGGTGTCATGCTTTCTTTGTTTCTCCTACGCGACTCATCGTAAACCGTGTCACCATTTCATTTCGAAAATCATTTCTCATTAACAATCTACACAATGGGCTACCAAGTCCGGCCACGTTATCAAATCTTGCATTGGCTCCTCTCCGCGGATAACCAAGCCCAATTACCAATGAAGCTACCATGTCCAGCTCCGTTAGCAATCTACACAATGGGCTACCAAGTCCGGCCTCATTGTGGTTTTCGCAAGTCCACACAAAGGGCTACCAAGTCCGGCCACCTTGCGGGTTTTCACAACTCACATAAGGCTACCAAGTCCGGCCATTATGTAGTTTCAAAAATCCTTTTTATCCATATCAACCACTCGCTAAGTGTCATGTTTCTACTTTTCGGTTCTCGTGTCTCGTAATCATGCATAGACTCCGCGGCGGGACGAATCACTTTAAAGTAATCTGTAACGACCCTGATTTTTGGTCAATAAAAATTTCGTTAAAAATTTGAATTTATTTTAATACTTGGATTTCATTTTTAACATCCAAAAATCGGTCGTTATTGACTTATAAAAATTTTGTTGTTATATTTGAAAATTCTTTATTTGTTTCATAAATCCCTTTTAGCGATTAATAATCCGTCATAATTAGGTTTAAGACTTAGGAGATTGGAATTCATCGCCCAGGCATCGGGTCTCTGTCGGGCCTGCCTCGCCTTGGCGTCGGCTCGCTGTCGCGCCTGCCTTGCCTTGGCGTCGGGTCGCTGTCGGGTCTGCCTCGCCTAGGCGTCGGGTCACTGCCAGGTTGCTCTGCCTTGGCTGCCATCGGGTTCTGCCTTGGCCATGCTCACGCCGCCTTGGCCGTCGCCTTGCTTGCAGGCCGCCTTGGCCACTGGACTGCTTTGGCCACCACTTGGCCACTGCTTGGCTACCGGGCTGCCTTGGCCGCTGTTTGGCCACTAGGCTGCTTTGGCCACCGCTTGGCCGCTGTTTGGCCACTAGGCTGCTTTGGCCACCGCTTGGCCACTGCTTGGCCACCGCTTGGCCACTGCTTGGCCACCGGGCTGCCTTGGCCACTGTTTGGCCACCGGGCTGCTTTGGCCACCGGGCTGCTTTGGCCACCGCTTGGCCACTGTTTGGCCACCAGGCTGCTTTGGCCACCGCTTGGCCACTGTTTGGCCATCAGTCGCGTCGCTTAGTCGCCGCTGGCCACCGGCCCTTAGCCTTTGGCCACCGGACTGCTTTGGCCACCGTTTGACCACCGCTCTGCCACCAGGCTGCCTTGGCCACACTCATGCCTTGCCTTGGCGTTTGGCACCGTCGGGCTTTAATATTCCGTTATTGGGCAATTTCGTACTAGATAAAACCAAAATACCACTCGAGCGATGAAAGCCTAGATTAAGTATCGTTAGTCTCTAACTGATTAGTTAGAATAGCCTAATGCCCATTTAGCCTAATCACTTCTCCCTAACCCTAGATGGACCATTTTACCCTTTTTGTCTTTTTACATTGGACGATAGAAGCTAGGGTAATATTTATCCGTTGGACAATAGCGTTAGGATTTCCTTTACCCATTGGTCAATAGGTAAACCTTGGTTAATCTCCCTAAGTACGAGATTAGATTAGTTTGGAGCTTAATTGCAAAGTATTATACTTTTTGGTATTAACCGTTGGATAATAACCATTAGGAGATTCTTTACCCATTGGGCGATAGACTAGAATCCTAGCCATTATTACCCATTGGTTATTAACCATTAGAGAAACTATTATCCATTGGATAATAGTTAGTCTTGACAATCATGTACTTGTTTGATTTAAATATTAAATTTGGCCATGTGTTAAAATCCATTAAATTAAGATTAGTCCATTAGTATATTAGGTTAGTACATGGTACTTTGAAAGTAGTAGAATACTATATTAGATATTAGTCCTAGGTCATATCTAGTATAGATATTGTGTAGTACATGTATATATATATATATATATATGTATGTACTTGTTGTATATATATATTTTATTGTATATGGCATGTGTGTTATTAAATATTTTAATTAGAAAATCTAATTTACTTGAAAATGTGGATTTTATTAAAGACCCAAAGTACATATACATATATTAGTATATTGTATGTCTTCCATGCAAGTACAAGGTTTATTATTTAATTTTTCCATGGGATTCTCTTATTATTAAAGACTAGATTGCCCATGTGTTAAAATCCATTAAAATAAATTTAGTTCATTAGGTTAATAATTTAGTACCTAGTACTTTGAAAGAAGAAGATTAGTTTATTAGATCTTGGAAAGTGACATATCTAGTCTAGATATTGTAGTACTTGCTTGTATATATAATATGTGTACTTGTATGTATATATATATGTATATATATATTATATTGTAATACACATGTGTGTATATAGATTTTTATAATAAGAAAATCTAATTTTGGTTTAAAATACAAGATTTCAAAGTACCCATAGTACCCATATCTATAATATATTATGTGTATTCTTCCTAGTGCATATATATATATATATATTTATATATATATATATATATATATATATATATATATATATATATATATATAGTATTTGAGAGAGAGGCCGAGAGAGAGAAATTGGGAGAGAGAGAGAGAGATCGGATGGAGAGGGAGGGAGAGAGTGTGATGTGTGTGCAAGTTGATTGACCTAGCTTAGCTCATCTTGTCCTTCTTTGATAAGCTTTCAAAGTGAAAGCATGGCCAAGGACAATCAAATATAGTCCTTCTTGTACAAACCCCAATTTTATACTTGAATCAAATCCCATTTGCTTGCCTAGTCTTCCATAATCCAATCCAAAGGACACATCCTAGCCTTGCATGCCTAGTTTTTAGGTTGTTTCTTGCAAGGATGCTAGATGGCTTGGAATATTTAAATGAGAGATAGGAGAGAGAGAGAGTTCGGCCATGAGAGGAGAGAGGAGAGGCTTGCCTATAAATACCAATCCATTTGGTGCTTTCAACTCACACCTCCAAGCATAGCTCTCACTTCTCTCTAAAAAAACCAGTTTCTGGACAGCCTACTGTCCACTTTCTTATCCCCATTTTTCTCCAGGCGAAAGTCGTTTCTAGGAACAACGACCTCCACGAAAGTCGTAGAACACTTCGAGAGCTTCAGTTTAGACCCAAGAACCACCCCAAACGGTCAAGAGATGACCAAAATATCGACCTCCAAAGTTCGGTGAAAAGTCTGGAAATTCCATTCCAGACAGCTCACTGTCCACTTTCTTATCCCCATTTTTCTCCGGGCGAAAGTCGTTTTTAGGAATAACGTCCTTCACGAAAGTCGTAGAGAACTTCGAGATCTTCGTTCTAGACTCAAGAACGATCCTATTCGGCCAAGTATTGACCGAGTTACTGCCATCCAAAGTTTGGTCCAGATTGTGAGCATTCGACGCCCGTAGCACTTTCCAACTAGCTTATTCGGCCCCGACTAGTTTCGGATTAAGGTAGAATACTCCGACCCCGCTATCTCTAAGTATATGTGGTACTTGAATAGTTATATGCATGTTTGACTTGAATTTAGCTTGTAGAACTTTCTTGTTAAGTACGTAGTTTACTTTGATCTTATGACTACTTGATTGCTTGATCGCCTAGTTACCACGTGATTGTATGAACTCGTCAATAAACATGTGTTGCTTTATTGAACCTCTCGAAGGAAATGCATTTTAAAGATAAAGTATCGTTTGAAACGAAGTATTTGTATTTTGACCTTTTAACGAGCATGATATCGCATGAGTTAAGTGAATAGTCCCACCGCGGAGTCGATGCATGTTACGAGACACATGGAATTGGAAAAGTAGAGATATGACACCTAAGATGTGGTTGATACGGATAAAAAGTGTTTTGGAAATGCATAATGGCCGGACTTGGTAGCCATTATGGCCATGAGTCAGATTTGGTAGCCTTTGTGGCAATGAGCCGGACTTGGTAGCTCATTGTTGTGCGACACAAGGTGCCGGTCTTGGATGCTCATGGTTGTGTGTGTGTGACACAATGTGCCGGACTTGGTAGCCATTGTGGCCGTGCGTTGGTAACCTTGTGGCAATGAGCCGGACTTGGTAGCTCATTGTTGTGCAACACAAGGTACTTGTAACCCATGGTTATGTGCGTGCGTGTTTTCGGAATTGATGATGAAAGATGAGACACAAAACGATGAGTCGCGTAGGGGAGACACACGGAAAACATGACACCAACGCTCGTTAGTGAATGCGCTTGTGTAATTGTATGAGTTGTTTGAAAGCATGTTAAAATCGTATACTATCTTTGATGTGTATGTTAAGGGTTAGTGGGTTTGGATTACTCTATTGAGCTTTCAAGCTCACGGTGTTGCTTTATGTGACCCTGACATATTATACTGGTGGCGACGCTCGTATAATGTGTCCAGATTTTATAGATGAGCAGCATGAACAGTACACCTTGGAGGCTTTTGGAGCTGAGGAACTTGCTAGGATGGAAGAAGAGAAGGAGCTGTAGATAACCTTAGATTATCCCCTCTTTTGAATAAAAGTACTCTTGTGAGACATATGTTGTAATAATGAGCTAGACTCTCCTTAATTTATTCAATAAAAATGTTTATTTAACGTACCCAAAATTCGGGGCGTTACATAATCTAACAAGATCATCCAACTATATTTAATCATGCTTGTTTACAACCACAAGTAAGGTAAGCAATCATGCGATCAAGTTCACAATCCTTGAAAAGGTCAAAATACGAATACTTCGTTTTGAAACAACACTTTATTTTTAAACGAAATCGTAACAACATATGTTTATTGACGAGTTAATCAAGTTGGGAAGATTCTATAAACCATGCATTCAATTATTCTCAAGATCAAAGTAAACTACGTAAAATAAAAGCATGCGATCAACTTATCCAAGTATACTACATATTTTTCTATCATGCTCATAAACTATACTTAAGATAAGTAGGTTCGAAGAACTCTACACTAACATAAAATCACGTATACTTAGGAAGAGTAGATCGGAAAAATCTACCTTTCTTCTTGGCGGTAGAAAAAGACTACGGAAATACGACGGAAAGAAAGTCGGCACTCGAATGGCGTAACGTCTTACGATAAGCTTCCGATAGCTTCGAAAGAGAAAGGTTTCTCTCGAAACTAGATCGTGACTTATACTACTACTACTTTAGGATCGAGGTGGTGGTCGTATGGTGGTTTAGTGGCGGAGATGGAGAGTCTCTTGAAGAACTAGTAAGAAAACCTCAAGAATAAGGCAAGAACAACAAGAACAAGCTATACTTTCTAGAGAGAAGTTGGAGAATGGATTGAGGTGTGAGTTCAAAGCTCAATGGGGCTTGGTATTTATAGGCAAGCACTCCCTCCCTCTCATTCTAGCCGGCCCTCTCTCTCTCTCCCATTGTCTCATTTTTTTATTATAAGCAAATCTTGCTTGCTTGGAAGAAACAACCTAAAACTAGGCATGCATGGCTATGATGTGGTACTTATGATTGGTTTATGGATGATTGAACAAGAAATGGAGATTTGATTCAAATAAAGAATTGGGATTTGTACAAGAGTATAAGATCTTGCTTGCAATGGTCATGCTTTCACTTGAAAGCATAGCAAAATAGGACAAGGGTGATCTAAGCATGGTCAATCAAGGTAAGTCCACTAGCACACACATCACTCTCTCTCTCCCTCTCTCATCCGGCTTCTCTCTCTCTCTCCCTCTCTCTCGGCCTCTCTCTCCCCTCTCTCTCTCTCTCTTTGGTACAATAGTACAATATATATATGACTATATATATATATATATAAGGACAAGGTTGGTGGATGACTAAGGAAAGTATAAGGATTTGGTTTGTACTTCAAATCTCTCTCCTATCTTCTCCTCTCTTCTTCCTTCACTTAGTACAAGTACTTACAAACATATATCTAGGATTTGGTAGACAAGGGTCAAGCAAAACATCTCTTCTCTCCCTCTCTCTCTCTCTCTCGGGTTCTCTCTCTCCCTCTCGGCATTCTCTCTCTCTCTCTCCCTCTCTCTCTCCCACTTGTACTAGCATGAAAGTATATATATAAACTAGTATATATATAAGTACTATGGGACTTTCATAAAAACCATACTGTCAAGAAAAATAGATTTTCTAATTAAAATATTCTAATGCACACATGCACAATTCAATATTATATATATATACATATATATATACATACAAGTACACATATAATATATATATACAAGTAAGTACACACAATCTAGGCTAGATATACCACATGACAATATCTAATTAAGTATTCTACTTCATCCAAAGTACTAAGTACTAACCTAATATACAAATGAACTAATCTTAGTTTAATGGATTATCACACATGCCAAATCTAATATTTAAATCAAACAAGTACATGATTGTCAAGACTAGCTATTATCCAATGGATAATAGTTTCTCTAATGGTTAATAACCAATGGGTAAATATGGCTAGGATTCTAGTCTATCGTCCAATGGTTAATAAAACTCCTAACGGTTACTATCCAACGGTTAATACCAAAAAGTATAATACCTTGCAATTAAGCACTAAACTAATCTAATCTCGTACTTAGGAAGATTAACCAAGGTTTACCTATTGACCAATGGGTAAAGGAAACTCTAATGATATTGTCCAATGGATAAAGACAAAAAGGGTAAAATGGTCCATCTAGGGTTAGGGAGAAGTGATTAGGATAAATGGGCATTAGGCTATTCTAACTAATTGATTAAAGACTAACGATACTTAATCTAGGCTTTCATTGCTCGAGTGGTATTTTGGTTTTATTTAGTAGGAAATCGCCTAATAATGGCATATTAAAGCCCGATGGTGCCAAACGCCAAGGCAATGCGTGAGCGCAGCCAAGGCAGCCTGGTATAGCAAGCGGTGGCCAGCGGCCGCAGTGGCAAACAAAGGCTAAGGCAGCCCGGTAGCCAAGCAATAGCGGTGGCACAACAAAGGCCAAGGTAGCTGGCAAAGGTAACCTGGTGGCCAGCTGCGGTGGCCAAGGCAGCCCGGTGGCCAAACAGTGGCCAAGCGGTGGCCAAAGCAGCCCGGTGGCCAAACAGTGGCCAAGCGGTGGCCAAAGCAGCCTGGTGGCCAAACAGTGGCCAAGGCAGTCCGGTAGCCAAGCAGAGGCCAAGCGGCGGCCAAGGTGGCCCGTTAGCCAAGCAGTGGCCAAGCGGCGGCCAAGGTGTAGTCAAGGCAAGGCCAGAGCAAAGCAGCCCAGCCACGCCAAGGCAAAAACAAGGCGCGACCCGACGCCAAGGCAGAACCCGATGGCAGCCATGGCGGAGCAAGGCAGGCGCGACAGCGAGCCGACGCCAAGGCAGAGCAAGGCAGGCGCGACAGCGAGCCGACGCCAAGGCAAGGCAGGCGCGACAGCGACCCGACGCTTAGGCGAGGCAGGCTTGACAGCGAGCCGACGCCAAGGCAAGGCAGTCAAGTCAACGGTTAAGGCGAAGACTAAAAATTAACCACTTTGGCATCGATGCAACGCTCTAGGTTAGGAAAATGTAACTAAGCCAAACGGTAGTTAGGGTTGCTAGCTAATCGGTTGCCATGTAGGATTTCCAGCCGAGAAAATAAATTCTAGGATTTTACTACAATTACCAAGTAACTATACCAAGGTCTTAATAGGCATACTCGTCTTTAGAAAATGACCTTAATGCCCGGGCGATGAATTCCAATCTCCTAAGTCATAAACCTAATTATGACGGATTATTAATCGCAAAAAGGGATTTATAAAATAAATAAGGAATTTTCAAATATAATAACAAAATTTTATAAGTCAATAACGACCGATTTTTGGATGTTAAAATGAAATCCAAGTACTAAAATAAAATTCAAATTTTTAGCGAAATTTTTTATTGTCCAAAAATCAGGGTCGTTACAGCTGAAGAGCCCTACAAATTAACCAAACACCCCATAAACATTGTGGGGATTAAAAGACGGAGACCAAAGGCCTAGCTACCCATGCAAGCCAGCCAGTGGTCAGAGACGGACTTGCGCGCGCAGGTAACCAACAGGCGCGCGTGGGTTTAAGCCATTTAACCATTGCTTGGTTTACATGTTTCTGGGTTCTGAGACATGTCCAGAAAGACCCCACGGGTACTCCACAGCAGCAGGTATGAATATTGAAATACAACTAGCATTTTAACTAAGTAAAGCAGTTAACTGGTTGTTAGCATGATTACAGTGACCTATATACAAAGTAGATCACAAAATATCAAGGCACCAATCCCCATGCAAGACTTGCACGCGTAGCCATAGAGTGGCGCACGCGTACTAACGATCGCACACGCTGGTCCGTGCCACTACGGTTTTTGAAACCTTGCCAGCTTTAGGGTCAAGATTGGTATTGATTACCAACCTTGACCCTGCCAGCCCCCCTCAGGGATCATAACAGGAAAACAGTAGGTATGTTATACCTTTGATTTTTGGGTTTGGAAGAGTATTTGTGCTTTGATGTTTGAGGCTTAGTTAAGTGGTTGGAAGCAAAGAACAAGCTATGTTCTTTAATGATTGTAACTTTGGGCTAGGATGTTTGTACCCTTTTAAAACATGGAACCCTAACTTTTGTAAACTTTTTTGACCCTTAGAAAGAGAGACAATTATGGGGGGGAGGGGGGGGGGGTATTTATAGGAGGAAGAGATGGTGAGGAATAGAGATATAATCAGCCAACTAGGGCTTGTTTGGGTTGCATTAGTGGCTAAGTTTCCACCTTTGGAAAGCTTGGTGGGAGATATGGGGGATGTGGACACCTCCTGCCTGGATACTGATCTTTCGGCAAAATGGAAGCTTTCAAAGTGCTGTACACCACTGATAATGACTTCTGCATGCCGAATAAAGCAAGTTGACCAGACGCTGACCACCGCGCGCGAGTGTGGGACATGCGCTCGCAAGTCAACACCAAAGGTTGACTAGCGCGCGCCATTTGTGGACTAGCGCACGAGAATTCAAGCCACCCAGAACTGGTCCATGGTCAAACCTTACCATTTGACCAATACTTGGCACTTTGACCCACGTGCATTGGGTCTCAACCAACGCATGCTAGTAAGGTTTTGGGAGGTTTAAGGGTTAGGTTAGGTTCAAAAGGGGTATCAAACACTCAAAGCTCAAACATGCTATCATTCTCGGGGTGTTTTTGATCCGTTCCATCATCGGGGAATCAAAAACCAAAAGTAAACTAATCTGGAAACCTAGATTGGGGTGTCTACAGTAGCCCCTCTTTGACGGCGGAGGAGCAGCCAAAACAAAGCAACAGTTCAGTGCTTCAACTATCAGGCTATGGGCCATTACAAGCGTGAATGCCCCCAACCCCAGAGGGAGAGGAATGGGAGCTTTGGGAACTAGGAAGCTCAACAACCTGGGCAGGTCGGGTTTGGGAAGCAAAACCTCGGAGGCCCATCGCAGCAGCAAAATGGACAGATCAAGGGAAAGCAGCCCATGGGAACACAACACGGCATTGGAGGGCATATCTTTGCACTGCATACTGAGGAACAAGAACAGGATCCCTCTGTGATCCAAGGTACGCTACTATTACATAGTACCTGCGTACAAGCCTTGTTTGACTCTGGTGCATCGCATTCATTTATATCTACTGCCTACGTAACTGCTCTAGCACTAGAAACAAAACCCCTAAGTACGAGTACGAAAGTATCATCACCGTTGTGGGGTAGTATAGCTGTTAGTCTAGTGTGTAGAGGGTGCGAGCTAGAAGTAGCCAACTTGCAACTGACCTGCAATCTTAGAGTGATCGACATGGCAGATTTCGACCTGATCCTAGGAATGGACTGGCTATCAGCACACCGAGCGGTCATAGACTGTCATCAAAAGATGGTGACAGCTTACACCCCAAAAAGAACTCGTTTCCGTTTTAAGCGGGATAGACAGACGGCGAGTTCGACGACGAAAAGATCAAGGTGGCAGAATCAACTGTTTGGATGGCTAGCTAGTTTCCAAATGGAAGAAATTGATAGAATGGAATTTGGATTACCACACATTGTTTGTGAATACGCCGATGTTTTCCCCGAAGAACTTCCTGGCTTACCACATCAAAGAGAGATAGACTTCTTTATAGAACTCCAACCGGGAACAGCCTCAATCTCTATCGCACCGTACCGTATGGCCCTCCCCCAGAACTGAAGGAGCTTAAGACCCAATTGCAAGAGCTGTTGGACAAAGGGTTTATCAGGTCAAGTACATCACCATGGGGGGCGCCTACACTATTCGTAAAGAAGAAAGAAGGGACACTTCGGATGTGCATCGAATCCATTGCCAAGGATCGATGACCTATTTGATCAATTGAGAGGGGCAATATGCTTCCCAAAAATTGATCTCCGATCGGGCTATCATCATCTAAGGATCCGGGATGAAGATATCGCCAAAACAGCCTTTCGCACTAGATACAGACACTACGAGTTTGTGGTGATGTCGTTTGGGCTGACTAATGCTCCGACAGTATTCATGTGTCTCATGAACAAAATCTTTCAACCCTACTTAGACAAGTTTGTAGTGGTGTTCATTGATGACATCTTGATATCCTCCACCAATAAGGAGGAGCACGAAGAACACCTTCGAATAGTACTGCAAGTACTCCGAGATAGCCAACTCTATGCCAAAGCAAGTAAATGCGAGTTTTGGCTAGAAGAGGTTAAGTTCTTGGGGCATGTGGTATCCAAGGACGGAATCGCGGTGGATGAAAGTAAGGTCGAAGCAATGCTGAATTGGAAGCAGCCAACCTCAGTATACGGTCTACTGCGACGCATCGAGAGACGGTTTGCGATGCATACTAATGCAGAATGGAACAGTTGTAGCTTACAGATCCCGGCAACTCCGACCACACAAGAAGAATTACCCCATTCATGACTGAGAATTGGCTGCAGTAGTATTCGCTCTCTAGTCTTGGCGTTACTACTTATGGGAGAACAATTCGAGGTCTTCACCGACCACAAGAGCCTCAAATACCTTTTCACTCAGAAGGAGTTGAACTTGAGGCAGCGTCGATGGACGGAATACTTGGAGGACTACAAGTTTACGCTTCAGTACCACCCCGGCAAGGCCAATGTGGTAGCTGACGCTCTGAGCCGGAAGAACAAGACACAGAAGGTCAAGACTGCCATTAAAGAATGGGAAATGGTGGACACTCTCAATGAGTTCAACTTGCGACCATCATCAGAGAATGGGAACGCACGTCTGTATGCTCTCGTTGCAGAAGCAGCACTCCACCAACAAATCCTACTAGCTCAGACCTTCGAGCAAGATTGCGAGTTCATTCGATCTCGAATCCGAGAAGGAAAGGCGTTACCTGGATAGACAATCGAGAAGGACAACAGCTTGAGATTCAAGGGAAAGGTGTTCATACCTAATATTGGAACCCTTCGAGAAGTCGTACTCTGAGAAGCTCACCACTCGAACTTCGTAGTTCACCCTGGCGTTACAAAGATGTATCATGATCTGTGAAGAACGTACTGGTGGGAAGGAATGAAGAAGGACGTAGCCCGATTTGTGTCTACCTGTTTAGTGTGTCAACAAGTCAAGTCCGAACATCAGAAACCTGGAGGAGACCTTCAACCTTTACCGATTCCTCCCGGAAGTGGGAGCACATCTCAATGGATTTCGTAACTGGACTACCAAGATCTGCCAAGTCCAACACCGCTATTTGGGTGATCATGGATCGACTCACCAAATCTGCACATTTCTTGCCTGTTAAGATGACAGAGAACATGGAACATCTGAGCCTGCTGTATATTCGAGAAATTGCACGCCTACATGGGGTACCTATCTCGATAGTCTCGAACAAGGACCCACGTTTCGTATCACACTTCTAGAGAGGATTACAGAAGGCATTGGGAACGGACGTAAGGCTTAGTACGGCCTTTCACCCACAGACAGACGGACAAATGGAGAGGACAATACAAACTCTGGAAGTCATGCTAAGAGCTTATACCTTGGATTTTTTTGGAAACTGGGAGCAGCACTTACCGTTGGTAGAGTTTGCGTACAACAACAGCTACCAAGCTAGTATCGAGATGGCACCGTACGAAGCCCTATACGGTCAACCGTGTCAATCCCCAGTCTACTGGACAGATGCTGGAGAAACGGGATTGATTAGACCCAACATAGTATGGGATACCACGGAGAAGGTCAAGGCCATCAGGCAAAGGATCCAAACCGCTCAAAGCAAACAGAAGAGTTATATAGACAAAAAGGGCCGACCATTAACTTTTGAAGTAGGAGACCATGTGTTCCTGAAGATCAGACCAAAGAAAGGAATTATTAGATTTGGGAAAAAGGGAAAGTTGTCCCCACGCTACGTCGAACCTTTTGACATCGGGGAGAAACTCGGGAAGGTTGCGTATCATCTAGCGCTGCCGCCACAGCTAGATAGAGTACATAATGTGTTCCACGTTTCTATGCTCCGCAAGTACCTTGAATTGCCTACATATGTCCTCAACTAGGAAGACATCACCATCGAAGGAGACACGAGATAAGAAGAAGAACTGATAAAGATTCTGGACCGAAGTGAAAATATAATCTGGCACAAGACGATCAAACTGGTACGAGTCCTATGGTAACACCGTGGATTTGGAGAAACCACATGGGAGAGAGAAGAGACCATGAGGGCAAATTACCCTCACCAGTTCGAATCCGAGCATACACCTAATTTCGAGGATGAAATTGTTTAAGGGGGATGGTTTGTAACGATTCCAATTTTTGGTAAATAAAAATCTTGTTTAAATACTTGAAAATTCATTATTAATTCCTGGGTTCTTCTAAAATTTTCTTTTATTCTTGATAATCCATCATAAATAGATATAAAACCTTAAAATTATATTTCTTGGCTAGAAATCCTACGAAGCAAGTAAAATTAGCTTCCAACCGTCTAGTTAGAGAAACCTAAGTACCAATTCAACCTAGTTACATTCTCCTAACCCTAAATGAGCCTTTTTAACCATCTTTGAACCTTGTGAACATTTCCAAACCTTAATTGAACCCTTGGATCTTAGGAGGTAATCATTATACCTCATGACTAGTCATATCAAGACCATACTTATCATCATTACCTTCTACCCATTGGATAATAAATCTTAGGGAAATTTTTAGCCCTTGAATAATAGAAATAAGACTTGCCAATGAGTACATAGATTTGACAAGACTTGCAATGCTTGCAAACCTAAGACTTATAGCCCTAAACCTAAATTCCCCACCAAAGTTACTTTCCTAGATTCTCTAAGTACACATATATGCTTATATATAGGTATATATACCTCATTATCTATTATAAACCTACCTATATGACCATATATGCTTTCTAGGAAAGTCTTAACCATTTTCTTTTCAATGAATGGTCACTTGAAAGCCCATAGTCCTTATTGGAAGAGAGAGGGGGGAGGCACAGAGAGAGAGGGTGTGTGAGTGTGTGCTTGTGATTTGGTCACTCAAACAAGTCACCTTTTTAGCCAACCTCACACTCAATCTAAGTACAGCTTTACAACCCATTTTAGGTTTCTTTAAACACAAACCTAGCCAATCATTTTGTCCTTTCTTGCAAGCAAGCCCTCCTAGGACAAGACAAGACCAAAAACCCTTCATAATGACCTAGGTTATGGCCTAAAATGGAAATGACAAGTGAAGGAAGGCATGGCATGCTTGATTTGACCAAACAATAGAACAAAAAAATGAGAGAAAGGGAGAGAGAGAGGTTCGGCCAAGAAAGGGGAGAGGGAGCCCAAAATTTTGCTATAAATAGAACCCTCCTCATGCCATTCAACTCACACCTTCAAGTCTTCCAACTTCTCTCTCTAGAATTCTTAAGTTTGTTCTTTGTTCTTCTTGTTCTTGAGTTATTCTTGAGTTCTTCCTAAGTTCTTCAAGAAACTCATCCAAGACCGCCACTAAACCGCCACTCGACCACCCTTTCGATCCAAAAAGTTTAAGTAGTTTAGTGAAGAACTAGTTTCGAGAGAAACCTTTCTCTTTCGAAACTAACGGAAGCTTACCGTAGGAAGTCACTCCATCCGATAGCCAACTCATTTTCCATAGCCGCCCTACCGCCAAGAAGAATGGTAGAATATCTCTACTTACTTACTCTAAGCATATGTAGATTATCCTTACTCTCTTCTCTCAGTATAACTAGAAGTTTGTATTTACTTGTACATTTGAAATGCATGATAGTTAATAAACTTATTTTGCTAATAGAGGTATGAACATGTTGAATAATCGACTTTTACTCCAATAAACATGTGTTGTTTTGAACTTTCCACAAAGGAAGAAAGAACGGATTTTGTAAGGTAAGGAATATAAGCTTGATTAAAGGTATTTGTATTTTGATCTTAAGGATGGTTATGAGCATGTATACATGATTACTTGGATTACGTGTTTGACGTGTGATATAGCATAAGTGGTATTCACTCCAAAGGCGTCCGTACCTGTGGCGTTATGCTTTAAGTAGTGATTTGAGCATGATAAGTAATATAGAGTTGGATGATCTTGCTAGTTTAGTTTCAAGATCATAATGAATGATTTATGATTGATTACATAAGAAGTCTTACCGCGGAGTCTATGCATGAAAAATGAGACACGGAAATCAAGAAAGTTAGAAGCATGACGCCTTGGGTATGCTTGATGAAAAGACGTGTTTGAAAAGGAAATGTTTTGAAACCACAAATGTGGCCGGACGTAGTAGCCCGTTGTGTGGTGTGTGTGTGTGTGCCAATGGAAACCCGGTGCGGCGGAACCATTGTGAGGATACTCGGGAACCCAGAACGGCAGAACTGAGGTTGGGTGTGTAGCTTGGTTATCCGCACAGAGGAGCCAATGCAAAGTTTTGTGTGCCAATGGGAACCCGATGCGGTGGAACCATTGTGAGGATACTCGGGAGACCGAAACGGCAGAACTGAGGTTGGGTGTGTAAAAACGATTTTGGAAATGATGACTTGGCATATGAAAAGTGGAAAAGGTGACACAGTCTATGACTAGTTGTGTAGGAGAAACTCAGAAAAATCATGAACACCAACGTTAGTTTGAATAAGTGAATGTGGATGTGTCATTGTCAATTGTTGTTAAATAAGCACGTACTATGTGGAATTCGTTGATTTTATGATCTTTTGTCTGTAAGTTAAGGTTAGTGGGTATGGTTTATTCTATTGAGCTCATGAAGCTCATGGTGTTATCTTTGGTGACCCTGACATATTATACTGGGGGCGACGCTGGTATAATGTGTCAGACTTTGTAGATGATCAGGGTGAGCTGTACACCTTGGAGGCTTTCGGAGCCGAAGAGCTTGCGAGAATGGAAGAGCAGGCGGAGCTGTAGTTAGGAACCTTAGTTTCCCTCCCCTTGTGTATTAAAAGTACTCTCATGGGAGTTATGTTGTAATAACGAGCCAAACTCTTTTTAGATTTTCAATAAAATTGTCCATTTAACGTTCCCAAAATTAAGGGCGTTACAAATTCGACATAAGACTAACACATGTTTTATTTAATTCTCTTATCATATGCATCGAGCGGGCAACCTCGTTGAGTTCACCTAATACCCAGCATGTCACGAGCTATGTTAGGGGTTCCAGCAAACTCCACAGTCACTTGTACCTAGTGGTATATCAAAAAGAAAACTGGCCGATCGCCGCCTATGATGGGCATGCAGAAGGACTAGTGCCCTTTGACAACGGAGCACCCTGAGACTACCTAAACTTTTGACATGTTAGAAAGCCATAGAACTTATCAAACTAAGACAAGAACCCACACGTTAAGGAATTTTCCTACATTTTGTCTTGAAATTCTTTCTCACACCCTGTATCATTCAATGTTGTAACATCTCTTTCTGTGCAGAGGGGTTGGGATTTTCAGCCCAAATCCTAACCCTATTCAGCCAAGTACTGACGTGCAGGTATTTTACTTTTAAAGCAGGCACAATAGGTAAGCCAAGAAAGCAAACACAACCAATTTTATACTCTTATAACACCCGAAGTCATGCCAAACAGAGGTCTTTGCAACCGTCACCTTCATCCTTCAGAACACCTTCACCGCAACGGTCCCAATCACTTCCAGGGACTTCGCGGTCATCTTCTCAGCAAAATCGATCATCTACCAAATTCCAAGCTTCACCAAGCAATCCTCCTATTCCCATGGCAGACGACGATGCCACTATTGCCGATCTTCAAGCTCAAGTTGCTACTTTACTAGCAAAAAAAGCAGCAAGAGATGCTGAAGATGAAGAAAGATCAATGGCAAATGAGAATAGACCAGAAAATCCTGAGTTAGCCAAGCAAGTCAAAGAGATCAAACATGCCTTGGCCCATTCACAAGGAGACCAAGTTCTGGATTGTGAAGGACTGTGCCTCTTTCCAGACTCTCAACTGCCTGAGAAGTTCAAAATGCCAAACATCGGAAAGTTCAATGGAACTGGCAACCCCACTAGCCATGTCGCCATGTCATCAACACCTTAAAGCCAATGGGCTTGAATGATGAGCTCATCGCTCAGTTATTTCAAAGGACTCTCACTGGAAGTGCTCTCGATTTGTTCCTCACTCTAAAGTTTGAGCATTACCACACTTGGCCAGAAATCGCCAATACTTTTATCAAGCAATATGCATACAATGTCCAAGTTGAGCTAACCACTCGAGATCTAGAAATGACCAAGCATGAGTCAAACGAAGACTTTGTTACCTTTGTGGCTAGATGGAGAGAAAAGGCCGCTAAGATGAAGAATCGTCCCTCTAAGGAAGATCAAGTGAGGATAGTTGTCAAGAATCTACAATCCAAGTATCTCAAGCATATTTACACACAGGCTATCATAGATTTCAAGCGCCTGCACGCTACTAGACTGCAGATTGAAGAAGGGATCAAATTGGGACTCATTGGGAAAGAAAAAGCTCCTCCACCTAAGAAATCCTTCCCAAGCAGTACATTTCACGCATCCGTAAACGCTTTTAACTCAACCTCACCACAAGACCCTTTCTAAACTAGCTCATCCCGAAGCTCAAATCGGCCTCGCCACAACTTCAGTCCTCTCTACATGACTCTTCCCTAAGCCGTAACCATTCTAAGCCATCAAGGGCATCTCAAACCCTTGAACAAACCATCCCCTCAGCCACCTTACGGCCCAAACCATGACCCTAACAAGCAGTGCGCATATCATCAGCACTCTGGACATGACATAAACAACTGCATGCGTCTTCACCATGACCTTCAAGACCTCATCGATAGTCGAACCATAAAACCTCCATAACCTGATGCACAAACCAAACCACCCAATACTGAGCCACCTCGAAATATCAATATCATAACTCTATCTCACAGCCTCACACACGACCCTAGCCAATACATTGTCCAAAGCACCCAAGCCAAGCCAACCTTAACCTTCCCAAAAGAGGATGAGTGTTTCATGATGGAGGAGTAAGAAGACGATGAGTCCGATCAACCAGAAGTAATTGATCCCGACATAAGTGATGAAGAAGAACAAGCAAAGAAGGAAGGGCTAGAGAAATGGAAAGATCATTCCTGGGCTAAAACACAATTTGGAGGATCCTGATATTCCATTTGTGAAAGATGATGAATGGTTACGCATCTGGTTTGAGAATAGGAAGAAGGAAAAAGAGAGAGTCATCATGATAAGAAGGCACGCCTGCTTCGAGCTTGCTCAAACAGTGGTACCCATTAATCGTCCAAAAATCCCAATGCCTCCAATTGTTTGGGTAACAATCAACCTTATAGAAGAAGTTGAGGAAATACAGCCATGGGTCAATCCCTACAAAGAGTGTGACTATAGTCAGTGGATAGAAGAACAAAAAGATCTAGACTTCATATACACTAATCCATACCGAATGGGAGAAAGCAACTTTGACGAAAAGGAAGGAAAATACGACGATTCGCTTGACGAGATCTCTTTGGCATCACTATTCGATCAAATAGAAGTAGCCGATCTCCCAATCAATAAAACAGCAACCCATGTTGACACATCTGGGGACTACTCATGTCCCAGGGAGGTAGCCACCACCCAAGCTTCAAAGATAAACCTAGTTCAGAGGCTCTATTTGGCAAAGCAGATGGTGGAAAAGAGTATAAAGTTGTGAAAGACAAAGAAAATGACCCTGGCATGCTGCTGTAGCTAAGAAGTCATGACATGGCAAAACAGAGAACATTACTTTTGTTTTCTAAATCAAACTAGAACATATTTTGGGCCCCTGTTTGGGCATTGCATTTCTGCTAAGTGAATTCCTGTTTCATTTTCTAGACTATGCTTATTCAAATTGCAATTACCATATGCTATCATCTCTTTGCCAAATAAGGGAAACCGTAAAGGATAAAGTTCTTTGTGTCGATGACAAAAGGAAAAGAAAGGATGAACTTTAGTTGCTTATAACTAGGTTTTTGTCAAAACTTAGAAAGAAGACGCTATCTCCGTAAGAACACTTAAGGTTAGCTTGCCCATTACGAAGGTACAAACGCAAAGGAGATTCATAGGAACATCTCCACCAAATTCCTCTTTAAAAGTACAAAAATCCTCTTGAGAGAAAATGCTAGTTGGGTAACCCTATCAGAAGTAAGAGCAAAGCTTGTTAGGGCAAGAAAATGCGAAAATGCAACCTAGGCAAAAGTTAAGGCATTCAAAGAAAAGCTTGCTAAGGACTCAACCTCCATTAGGTAACCTGGGCAAAATCAAAAGCATGTGAGAAGAAAAACCAAGTGTGGAAACCCAACCTCAAAGGTGGTAATTTTGGAACTACGTAAAAGGCTTGATTCCCTAATTGGGATGCATATGCAATCTCACATTGAGATGCGGCCCAAACATTTGGAGAGAAGAAAAAGTATCAAAGAAATTTGTACTCAATGATAGGTGTAGCTAACCCTGCGTATTGAGCTGACAAAAGATGAGTATGCTTTTCTCAAAGAATTGACGACAGCAAAAGACACAAGAATCATCGTTCATCCCCTCTGGCTCAAGCGTCATTGACACAACAAGCAAGATATCTCAAAGACTCCCGAAGTTGGCAATAGGGCTATAGGATATGGCATAAACAAAACCAAGCATAAGAAGAGAAAAGAGGATGCCACTTGGCCTAAAACAAAATCTAGCTTCCCTTGGAAGTAACGGCCGAACGATGGATAAATCGGCCACAACATCAATTCCTCAACCGTGGGATCAATTCATCGGCCGATATTTCATTTTTATGAAGATTTTTATTTTCAAACTCTGGTTTGGAAAACGACAATTACTTGTTCAAAGAAGCCATGTCTTGACTATCACATGCAAACTCAAAAGCATTTCTCATTTCATAAACAAAAGCTTGCTTACAAAATCATCATTGTGGTTGCTTTCACTATACAAAATACAGTTTCTACTTGTCTCTTTGCTAACTATGAACAGGGAAAAAGAAAATCCTAAAGCTAATCACGAAGGCGTCTCCGAGACAACCTCTGGGATGTATGCAAGGACTGCTCGCTGGTTCCCACATCCTCCCTACCAGCAACTGGCAGTCGCTCAGCCTCGAGCTGTAAGGACAAGAATGCAAACACTCAGATTCAAAACAAGATACAAAAGCAAATGGAATGCATGAGAAAAAGACCATACCTCAAGGATCCAGCTACGCTGTCTCCAGACCATAGCCTCTGCACTCTGATACGCGTGCAGCCACTCCTATACTATCTCAGCAGGCACCTGTGCAAATAAACAAATATTTCAAACATTGGAACGCAATATACAATGACAAAGCAAGGAAAGGCAATCCGAAACAAAGTGGTACCTGTGAAACCCCAGCTGGCAGCGTGTAAAGCTGGGTCATGCAAGGAGTAAGTGCCAATTGCTCATCGTCTCCATCATCTGAGTGGAAAGAGACAAAAGAAGGGGCTCGTGGCCAAATAGGAGCAGTAGGAGGAGCCAGGAAAAGACGATAGTACTCCATATAATCCCCGGCCTGGAGAAGCAAGGCTGCCCGAGCATTCTTCAAATCAGCCTTAGACATAGAGGCAGTAGATCTCATTGATGCCGGAGGAGGAGGAGGAATGAACTGAAAAGCCTCAGCATGCGGGCGCCATTGGCTGGACAGCCGATCCCCTAAGTACCAGGCCCGACAAAAAGGACCCTCAAGCAAGCTGCGAGTGCGGTCCAAAACTCTTGAGCTCGCAAGAAGAGCACTCTCTGGCACGCCACCCCAAGGGTCAAACCTCACCTGCAAACAAAGTTAAATTAGCTACAATACAAAATAATGGAAATCTAAGGACAAGGTACCTGATCGACCGTCAACCGGTCCAAAACTCGTTGGCACTCAGGAAGGCTCAAAATAGGCGACCGCGGCTTCTGTTGACCCGCTAACCATCGCTCATAGTGAGGAATACAGTTTGCATCCTCATACTTCGTGCCAGGGGGAAACTAGAGAAGATGCTCGAAAGCCCAGAGCTGAAAAATGAATTAGCAAACAGAGTTCAATACTATGAGAAATCAAAACAGGAAAGGAAGCAAAGGAAAAGGATGAATACCTCAAGCACTCGGTAGTGACCATCGAGGATGAGACTCTTGTCTCATGAACAAGCTCTGAGATTGCCGTACAAAGTGGCCAAAGCAGATCCCCCCCAATTAAACTCCCGAACAGCCTCAAAGTGCTATAGAAGAGCCAGAAACTGCACATGCATCGAACCATCCTTGTTGGCAAACAATGTTTGCCCAAGGAGGTAGAGAAGGAAAGCCCGCGTCAGCTGCTCAATGCTCACTTGAGTAAGGATGTCAGCCTTCATGAAAGTCTTGCTCAACCAAGCAAGATCAATGTGACCTCGGGAGTGAACAGGGGGCACGTTGCCCAAAAACCACTCCAAGGCACCTACCCGCTCCCAAGGCCTAAGGTCAACCCGAAGAGGAGCTTCGCCTACTCGTAAGCCAGTTAGAAGAGAAAAATCGCCCGGAGTGATCATCATCTCACCAGCAGATGGGAAGTGGAATGTGTTGGTGGTGTCCCACCAAATCTCCACCAATGAAGTCATCAACGACTAACCAATCTTCAGAAGATTGAGACCCAGAATGAATGTCTCAAAGCTAGCAGCACATACTGACTCCCGAGCTGACTCCGGTAACACCAAGAACCACATATGCACCTCTTTGCCTCCGCCGCGAGCCTCCAATCTCCTATTCCTCTACAAAGCCCAATAAAAGGGAGTTAATCTCATGATTACATGAACAAATAAAAGGCTAATTAAAAAGCATGCATTGCCTAAACAAGAGGCACAATTATCTTATTCTTTTCAAATAAAAAATTTTTGACCCAACCACAGGTCCTTCTCATTCACGCCCCTGGCTAAAAAGGATTTCATCCTAAGAACGAAATTCATCTTTGATCATGCAAAATTAAAACTCCAAACTAAAGTAGACCTTTTACTTTTTAGGAAACTTACCAGAACATTGAGGACACTTAAGTGCTGCTCAGGCTCCCTGCGAACCACCTCGGCCTCTGGGCCACCAATAGGAGGATGGTACTGCAAGAAACCGCCATAGCCTAGCCTACGCGAAGGAAGAACATAGGTAGCAGTGTCAAACGAACCAGGCTCCTTAATCGCTTCCTCGTTGGAAGAAGGGTGGGTATTCACACCTGCATGGAGGGTGTGAAAATGGGCCCATGACATCCGTAGAGGAGGATGACGGCAAGTCACCGGCCTCAAAAGGTGGAGTGGCCACTGCGTTCAAAACAAGAAGAAAAAAAAACGATGATGGCAGCCAAACACGACAGTGGCCGAAGACCGACTGTGGTGGTGGTCAAAACCGGCGATGATAGTCGGAGGGATGCGATGGACAACGGCCGGAGGAATGGGGAGACGGAAGAGTTTCGGAAGGGAGAGGAGAGAAGGAAAGAAAAAGAAAATATGAGCCATGAAATCGATTAAACCGAACTTAAATCGATTTTTTGACTTTTCGCTTTCTCACGGCCGATACATCGATTGCTCGACCAAGACATCAATTAATCAGCCGAGAAATTAATCTCCTGGCCCCCTAATCAAACTCCCACAGCAACATTTGATCTTACTTAACACACCAAACTCAAGCAATTATGAAGCTCTAGGTCCGTGACCAACAGAGACAATGATCAGAACTAGCCATGGGGGCATACCCAAGCATGAAGAAGCTATCTCTCTGTAAATAGCAACTCATAACATACTGGTCACTTGATCTTTGAGGACTAGGAACTCTAAGCTCTTGCTTGCAAAACCTAAAGGATCCTTCAGATTCTATGTCCAAATCTCTATGCTTCGGAAGTACGACAGTCATCGCAGCCTATGTTCTCTATCAATAGCTTCACAACTCTACAGCAGCCCTGAACTCATTATCACAGCAGCTCCGCGCTTACTATCAGTGCCACATGTTCATCATTCAAAACATTCAATAGCTCCGTACTCACTATCGTCAAACTGCAGCGGCTCCACACCCAAAAACTCACTGCTTCACATTCCTTGCACCATCAGCAGCTATAACCATTTCAGCAGCTCTACGCCTGTGTGTGCTATCACTCCGCAACCTTACTCTTAGCAGCTCTACGTCCATTTCAATAGCTCTACGCCCGCTCAATAGGCTCTACACTCACCATCCTACTCACCTGGCAGCTCTACGCCCGTAACTTCAACAGCTCTGAGCTTACCATTACTCAGTAGCTCCGCACTTACTATCAACAGCACCCTGCCCATTGCTTCAAGCTCCATACCCACTACTTCGCGGCTCTATACCTATGCTCACCATTTTCACAGCCCTAAGCTCACCCGCAGCAGCTCCATGCTCACTACTTTAAGCTCACTCGGTGACCCTGTGCTTACCATCATGATCACTCAGCAGGCTCCATTTTCAACACCTCCAACCCCAGGCTCACTACTCAAGCCACTTTAAGCTCACCAAGCTATCCAGCAACTCTATGCCCAATCCATCCTATCAGCAGCTCTATGCTTGCTATCTCAATGGCTCTACGCTCGTATTCACCATCTCAGCGGTTCTATGCCCATACTCATCAGCTCTATGCCTCACGCTCACTCACTCAGCAGCTCTATGCCCATAGCTATTCAGTGGCTCCATGCCTGTTCACACAGCAGCTTTATGCTCGCTACTTCAATGGCTCTATGCCCATATCCACTATCAGCAACCCTACGCTCGCTACCTCAGCAACTCTAAGCTCATTATCACTCTACGTTCAGCAGCTCCATGCTTACAAATTCAGCAGCTCAAAGCCCACTATCTCAACTGGCTCAACACCGTGACAATTCTCAGCAGCTCTATGCTAGCAACTTTAGTGGCTCTACGCCATAACAATTATCAACGGGCTCTACGCCCATTCACTCAAGCAGCTCTACGCTAGATATCTCAGCTGCACCATGCTCTGCGGCTCTACGCCCATTATCCCAAACTAGCTCTATATCGCCCCAATCAAGATATCATCTATTTTCAAGCTCTACACTTGAATGTTCAAAATCCAACATTTTGAATGCTCGAAGCTCTTCGAATGCCCAACCACTGTGTACTGGATGCTCAAGTTCTACACTTGAATGCTCAAGCTTTATGCTTTGATGCCCAACCACTGCGTACTGGATGCTCAAAGCCTGCACTTTGAATGCTCGGTTTCTGCCGTCCGAATGCTTGAGCTCTATGCTCCGAATGCTCAAGTCCATAACTTGAAAGAAGCTCCGCGCTTAAATCAAACACACACGCACAGGCCCGTGCACATAAGCATTAATTGCATCATCACTATCACCTCGAATCTGCATCATCATATCTATTCATATCCAATCATCACCATCACATACATATATTATGCATATCTCTCATTAAAATAGGTCAATCCTATAATCAATCGACTTTATGCCTTGGTTTTATTAATCAGTCCAACGCCTCGATCCTTTGGCTCTACGCCAAAATTTATGATGAGAAAGCTCCGTGCACAGACCATCAGAATGCAACCGACTTTACACCTCGGTTCAAATCACATCAAGCTCTAAGCTCCAACACCTCAGGTTCTCGCCTCATGACTTAATCAGCTCCGCGCCTCGATTCTTTTATCTCAATGCTTCGTGCTCCAGTTACTGGCCTTGCGCCCCCCATATCTCAAAACTGGCATCCAACTCGTCTCCAGAAGATGGCTTAGGTTCCACCCCATATCTCAAAACCAGCGTCCAATTCATCCTCAACAAATGGTTTGGATTCCACCCAATTACATCAATTCCTTCCAGCTCATTCGCAAGGATAGGCTACTCCACCGAGCTCCCCTCAGTCAAAGTAAGATGATCCAAAAAAGCAAAATGACTCACCCGTTGTGTATTGATCTACCCCAAAATACTAAGAACGCTCTCTGCAAAAATTCCCCCGATAGCCCCGTGCTCCTTCAACTAATCTCTGCCAAAATCCTAGCTTAGCCTAGGTACGTCGCACTATGTTTTAAAGCCCGAAGGTACATCTTTTATTTCTAACCCTCCAAACTTTTATTCTTCTTTATTGCCCTTCCGAACTATGGTTGGTCTAAATTTCCCTTGTGGAATACGTAGGTAGCCTCCCGGCCTGACCATAACCAAAACCTTTTTCAAAAAAACCCCTTGGAATAGTGGTTGGACCAAATTGAGTTGCTTTACAGGTTTGACTCTTACTTAAACATGTCTCGCGATCCGTCTAAGTTCAGTTAAAGAGGGGCATCTGTAGACACCCCAATTTGGCCAAATGATTATTTCAAGTCCCACCTTGGGGACTATCCCGATGATGATTTAGATACAGTGATTGTTGATTGACTTCTCGTAAACCTTAGGACTTTCGGTAAGAACTTTTAGTCACTTAGAGGACCCAATCTAGAGCCAAATATCCTTTCGACAGAAATACAATATCCTAGGAGAATCCATCTGTCAACCGTGACATTGATCACATGGCCTCAACATCATTTATTCACCCGTGAAGCCTGTTGCTTGAAATTCTCTCTGAGAGATCGATTAGCCGGGTGCCAGGTCCATTCCTCGGCCGTAAGATCAATTCTTCGACCGCTAGATCCTTTGCTCGGCCACCAGATTGTCTATTTTCTAGATTCTGGAACGTTCTGTCAATCATTTGATCCGTTCACAAAACCCTAGCAGCTAAATCCCGATGCATTTGGGCTACGTTAGAGGATCACTTTAAAGAGTTTGTATCACTCTATAACTCCAATTCCAATTGTGTGTTTTGATTGGTTGAGTTGTGTCATCCTTTTGCCTATATAAAGGGGGACCTTCGGCTTCAAAATTAAGAGACCAACACACCCTCATCAGCCACGAAACTCTGCAGAATTACACTCTTAAATCCCCTTTACAAAAGCCTCAACCTCCCGAAGGCAGCCACTAATCCGACAATCAAACCCTGAAGTTCAAACCCTAAACATAGGGTTTTCAAGAAGCAATCAGTCAATCACCCTCAATTCGAAGCAATCAAGCTATTGAGGGATCAAGGTGGTGAGGCCCAGGGGCCTCTAGTTCAATTTATTTTCCGCTTTTACATTTAATCGTATCTTTCTGATTGCCTGTTAGTCGTATAGTCTGGTGTGAGGAAGAACATCGGTCGGATCTTCGATCCAGCGGCCGATACATCAAACCAGGAGGATCCCTTGGCCGTGACATCTATTCACCGGCCGCAGGATCCATCTCCCTGGGACAACTTATCTTGTTTCTGCTTTCTGATGCATGCTTTCAATTACAGTCCCGGCTAGACTCATTAATCAGTTTATGTGCTTAGAATTAAACAAAACATGAGTTATTCATATGTCGAACAATTATGGGCCAGTCTCACGACTGTGCAGAGAGGGGTGCCTAACACCTTCCCCTCATTGTACCTTTGGCTCCCGAGCCCAGAATCTCTACCTGTTTTTTCTAGTTTTCTTAAACTGGTGGCGACTCTATTTTGATGATAATTGTTATTGCATGGCAATGTACCTAGCCATGGGAATATTCGCGATCTTGGTTTATGAAGCAAGCAACCAATCAAACAGCAATGATCAATCTGTATGGCGATGCCCCGCTTCAGGGAAGTGTCTACAGACGACGGACCGGTCTATAAGCCTTTTTCAAATCAAACAATGTGGCAAATGTTTCAAGTTCGGTTCCTTGGGTGATGGACCTTCAAAACAAAGTGGTGACTCTAAATTGAGTGTTTCGCCGTGCTTCCAAAAATGGGGCGCACTCACTTGTCGCGATGCGATTTTCGGGGCATGTGCCCACAGTCACAATCACAACACCACTCCCACCATACCACACCAGCACGGCTTTGAGGCGAAGGAGGTCTAAGAGGAGAGCACAACACGCTAGCATCACCAATGATTTCGAAATTGAATATTGGTAAAATTTTGAAAATCTTGTTATTATGCGGTTTTGTTTGACTTTTTCTTGGAAACCCATGAGAGTATTGGTACTTCGTCTATTTCGAATTTAATCGAACATTAGAGTATGATACCCCCAATCGGAAATTCCAGCATGGATGCTAAAGTAGCTAGCGCAACAGCGAAGCGATTCTTCATTCTCGGGACATGTGTGAAGGTCACTTTTTGGAAACTCGGGATAAGTTCATCAAGTTGCTGATGATATGGCTTCATCTTTTCATCCCTGACTCTCCATTCTCCGTTTGCTTGCGACACAACCAAGTTGGAATCCCCTACAACTTCTAGCACCTTAACTCCAATCTCCAGCGCGGCTTCCATCCCCACAATGCATGCTTCATACTCCGCTTCGTTGTTCGTGACTTCGAAGTTCAACTTGAATGCGAGGGGAATATGCGACCCCTCAGGTGAGACCAGCAATATGCCAATCCCAAAGCCCTTCTGATTAGCGGCTCCATCAAAGTACAAAGTCCATGTCTCGCTGACTGCTGCCATTACGTCTTCATCAGGAAATTGAAATTCCGTGTGCTCTGGTCCTTCAATTGGACGATCCGCTAATAATTCTGCAACGGCCCTGCCCTTTACCGACTTTCGGGTGACGTACTTGATTTCAAACTCTGCCAATAAGAGCAACCAACGTGCTAACTTACCGGTAAGTTTTGGCTTCTCGAACAGATATTTGAGCGGATCCATTCGAGAAATCAGTATCACCGAGTAAGACAGCATGTAGTGTCTCAACTTCTTTGTGGCCCATACAAGCGCCCAACACGTTTTTTCCAACGGAGTGTACCGTTCTTCACTTCCCACCATCTTCTTGCTTAGGTAGAAGATAGCTCTTTCAACCCTATCTTCTCCTTCTTGTGCCAGCATGCACCCCATGGATGAGGGCGTGACAGACAAGTACAGGATCAAAGGTTTTCCCGAGATAGGCAGCATCAAGATTGGAGGATTCTGAAGATAAGTTCGTACTGCTTCGAAGGCTTTTTGGCACTTGTCATTCCATTCAAACTTCACATCCTTTTTGAGTAATCGAAACATCGGCTCACAGGTCAATGTTAGCTTTGCAATGAACCGGCTAATGAATTGAATTTTGCCCAAGAAGCTTCGAACGTCCTTTTTAGATTGGGGTGGCTCCATATCGAGAATGGCTTTGATCTTAGAAGGATCCACCTCAATCCCCTGGTCGTGATCATGAATCCAAGCATCTTCCCGTCCGTGACTCCGAACGTGCACTTTTGCGAGTTGAGACGCATCTTGTACTTCTGAATTCTCTCAAAGAACTTTCTCAATGCTGGGAGGTGATCCTTTCGCTCCTTCCCTTTCACTATCATGTCATCGACGTACACCTCGACTTCCTTGTGAATCATGTCATGCAGCAGTGTCGTAGCAGCTCTTTGGTACATAGGCCAGGCATTCTTCAACCCAAACGGCATAACTCGATAGTAGTAAGTGCCCCACTCGGTGATGAACGTGGTCTTCTCCCTGTCCTCCGGTGCTAAGAGAATCTGATTGTATCTAGAGAAACTGTCCATGAAAGACAACAAAGCATGCCCTGCAGTGTTGTCGACAAGTACATCTATATGCGGCAAAGGAAAGTCATCCTTAGGGCTTGCTTTGTTCAGGTCTCTAAAATCGACGCACACTCTGATTTTTCGATCCTTTTTAGGAACAGGCACAATGTTTGCAACCCAAGTGGGATATTCAGTTGCTACTAGAAAACTGGCGTCAATTTGCTTGGTTATCTCTTCTTTTATCTTTAACACCCAATCGGGCTGCATCTTTCTTAATTTTTGCTTGACGGGTTTGGCATCGGGATAGAGGGGGATCCTGTGCTCGACAATTTCTGGGTCGATTCCGGCCATGTCCGCGTGGGACCAAGCAAAAACTTCTTTGAATTCTTTCAATAAATCGGTGAGCTCTTGGAGCTCATTGGGAGTTAGCCCGGAAACGACCTGAAACAATAGAGGGTTCTCCTCATCACCCAAGTTTATTGAGATTCTTCCTTTAGAGGCTGAGCACACCTTTCGTTTTCACGCTCGATGAGGGAACGGATTTCCTTGGGGATGTCCCCACCGAAATCTATTCCTTCATCGTCGGGATCTACGCAATGTATTTCAAAGTCCGGCAAGTAAGCAAAAACATTTTCCATTTCATTAACAGGGGCCTCGATAGGAGGAAGTACAGCGGTGGACTCAAACTCAAAGTAAAAGCTACGACGAGGAGATCCAATAGGCACAAGCTCCGACTCAGCGCTAGACGACGACTCAGTGCTGGATTCAGACTTATTGTCAATGTCGGTGCTGTGAGTGCGTTTTACAAGTGGAATGAAAGTGCTGTTTTCATATATGCCTACAGCGTCCACAATGAGCATGGAAGGGTCTTCAACTTCTTCTTCCTCTCCCAGCATTAGCATAGTAGCATCCTCTATCATACCCTCCGATTCCTTGCCCCCGAACAGCAATTGAAAGTGGCCCGCTTCAAGAGCTTCGAGCCAATCCAGTGCTTCAGACAATTCCTCTATCTTTGCAGCCTCTTCATCACTCTCCCAGGTGTCATTGGCAAAGATTTCGAAGCCAGGATACTTCACCTTTGTTTCCAAATCTATGAATGGCTCTGGTTCTCCCTGGTATAGCTTCTCCTTCTCATTGATCACGGGACCGGCTCTAAACTTTATTTCATCAGCTTTGGCTCGGGCGCGATTGCACCACTTCCTTGTAGGGTCATTCTTCTTGGGCACGTAGCCCAAACCGTACGCATCAACACTCCCAGGGAAATGAGGAAACTCAGATACGCCTTGTTGATTGCGACCAAGGCCCATACCAGGCAGGTAGTTCATCCTTCTCAAGATTTCTAAAGCCGCGGAACTCACCAAAAAGCCATCATCAATCCGAATGGTGCACACTTTTGAAGTTATAATAGCAAATCCCCCCATGGGTACATCCTCTTCTCCATGCATAATGTAGGGGTTCGAATTATGGGAACAAGGACTAATGCTCAGGCTAGGCTCCCACCTCTGCTGTTCCGTGCTTCCGCCGTCTGGGACCTACAAGAAGTCACTAGGGCTGTGAAAGCCCGGTGACCCTCCGACGATCAAGTTAGATCTCAGGGGTAGAGTTTAGGTCTAGAGTTAGGGTTTTGTGGCGTACATCTTTAGGTTACAGTCCCTTTGTATTTATAGACCTAGGGTTTCTTGGACTCCAAGCTAGCGCGTGTAGTATACGCTCAGGTAACCGCCTCGGGTGACGTCATAAGTGACAGGAGGGAGGAACGGTTACGGAGCACATGGGAAAGGGGATTCTCAATGATTGCATCTGTTGCATGACCTTTGTGGGGACCTCATAGCGTAACAACTTTCTGTTGGTGGATTCAAGAATATCTTTAGGGGAAACAAAGCAACTGACAGCAACGCAGCCCACGAAGGCTTATCACCGAGAGCATCACCGAGGAGTAAACCGAGGAATTAAGTCCACACACTGCTTCGGCTCAAGGCTCCTCTAGTGCCGGGGTCACATCATACGGCCAGGTTACCGACCTTGTAACCGAGGCCTCCACAATAGCCCCTCAACTTTTCGGAGCGCAACACCAATTCCAGCTCTAGGGAGTTGATCCGTCGCATGAACCGGCACGTCCGAAGCGTCAGGCGTCCGAAGCGCCGAGGAGAGAATAGGCCTCGATAACCGAGGATTAATAGCCCCAGACCTAGGAGCCACGTGTCAGCATCTTCCGAAGCACTGGAGTCCAAAAGCTGTCTCGACACGTGAAATAACAGATGATTGGTACGAACCGTCCTATCGAGGACACGCGTCAGAACGCAAATGGCTCGGTCAATCAGCGCTTCTGAACTCGGTGCAGACTCTTCGTTGCTGACCGTCCGATGGAGACACGTGTCACCAATCCGACGGCTTGGTGCACAGTGCTTAGTTTCCCGTGTAACCGTTCGTTTGCTCCATTATAAAAATGGAGGAGGAGGAGAGAGAAAGGCACTGGAGCCTCTGCAGAGACATCGAACTGCTGCCGCCTTGCCATTCAACCTTTTGATCGAGTTTTCAGGTGTTTTGAGGGCAGATCTTCAAACGAAAACTAGGTATGTTGATCCTCAAATCATGATCTTGAAGTTTTGGTGATTTTTTCGAGCTTTTACGTTGATTTTAACGTCCATAGGGGCGGAGACGCCACTCGCCGCCGCCTGGTCAGCGGTGTTGATGGCGTTCTCCGCCTTGATTCTTGAAACCGAGGCCTAATGTTCTTCCTGAGACCTGTGTTCTTCCCGAGGCCTTCCTTGAGTCTTGGACCCATAGCAATTAGTGATCAACCCTACGGGGTTCCTACCGAGGAGTAACTTCCCGCAGATGACCGAGACCAAAACCAACCGAAGAGTGACGATCATTCCGTTCGCGAGCGTTAGGACCCACTGCCTTCCCCGAAGCACATAGCTGATGGGTTTTTTTTCCTTGCACATTCTTGTCTCTGTTTAGGTAGGGGCAGATGGTCGTTGATCTCTCTTCGGACAGCTCAAGTAGTTCAGACTCTTCCACGCTTGAGGGCATCTTTCAACAAGCCTAGAACCGAAGACTATACCGGATCCCAATTGACGTTATTGAACCGGCTGACCCTGACCGAGCTTGACGCCAGGTGACGACCTTCGACCCAAATATGACCGAGGCCCCGAGCACCTGGAACCAAGGGCCCGGACCCTTTGTGAATGCTCCCGAGGAGGTACGGGGGCGGAGGAGAGCGATGAGGTCGTGTCCCTTCCTAGGCCAGTATTTCGACGGTATGCCGGCAGCCTATGCTGAATTTAAGAGGGTCTTCAGCATTCCTTCTGATGTTGAAGTCCAGTTACTTCGGGACACCGACCCCCTGAACCTTCCACACCGTTAGGGGGAGCTCATTTTTCCCTTGATGGCTATCACCGAGGGGGGAGTCAGATTCCCCCTTCATCAGTTCATCCGACGGGTGCTCCGAACCCTTACCCTCACCTCCTCTCAGCTCACAGTGAATTCTTACCGAATCATAACCAGCATCATAGAGCTAAGGAGGCAATACAATCTGACCTTCGGTCTAGAAGAGCTCTTCGGGGTGTACCTGGTGGGCATCAACCGAGAGTGTGCCCAACACTACCTGTCATGCAAGTCAAATTATGACATCTTCTTGATCGACCACCTACCGGACTCCGAAGAGTGGGCAGGAATATATGTCGCAGTCTTCGGGAACTTCATGTTTGGGCTGAGGGAGAACATTGAGTTAGCCACCACGGTTCAGTTCGAGACCGAGGTGCCTGGTCGGTACTATTGGTCTTCGGCATTTATGATGCATTCTTCCTTTGTACCTTGAATATATACTAACTTCTTTTCCCCTTTGGTATTTTACTGCAGCCGAGGGGGTTGTTGCCAGTCAACGTGGGAAAGCTTCTAAAGCTCGGATCGACGCGGCATATGCCATTCCAATCACCAACCGCTACGCTCCAGAGCGGCTCGGGTACAAGCCGACGTACACGAGCTATCTAAAGAAAAGACCCAGATAACAGGCGTATCGAGGGTTGGCCGAGGGCATGGTCGGGGTCGAGGCAGCGGAGCATGAAGAGGAGGAAGTGGTGGGGGCGTGCCTGATATCGAGGGTAGCAGCTCCGGACCCCGGGGAATCATCCGCGAAGAGCAATATCGTGAGACCCCTGAACCAACTGGCCTAAGCCCTGAAATGTCTGGTCGAGGCAGAGAGGTTATAAGCCTAAGACATCAGAGGCCACGGGGCCGAGGTACTAGTACGGGGGCCGGCGCTCCTGGAGCTGGATCATTGAGGGCGGCGCCTACCTCCCCGCTGGGCCGCCCAGAGAAGAGGGCTCAGCCTAATGAGGATGTGGTTGCCGGAGTGGCAAGACCCGAGACTATCCTTATCACCGAGGAGGAGGGGGAGCGGAGGGAAGCGTCCGAAAGGGAGATGACCGAAACAGAGGTAAGGGTTTTGGCGAGGGAGGTTCCGTGGGCCCCGGAGGTTTGCCATTACAACGGGCGCCCGATTCACCATGCTGACTCTGCCGCTAGCAACATTGGGATGGCATTTGGGCTCCTTCGGTCGACTGTCCTTCCTCGGGACGCCAAGAATGTCAGTGGCTGTACCGAGGATCTTACCGGGGAGATCGCCCAAGCTCTTCTTGCTGTAAGTTGCTTTCATTCTTCGTTCTTTTTGCGTTTGGTCCAGAGCTCGTACTTGTAATGTTTTTCTCATCTCTTTGGCAGGCCAGTGCTCGGGCTTTGGTCATCCATGACCGAAGCAAGGCCTAAGAGGCGAAAATAGAGAAGTTGAAGCAGGCCCTTGCTCAGAAGGAGGATGACCTCAAGGTGGCTCGGGAGACTTGCAATCTCTACCTTTCAGACTTCCAAAGGTGTGATAAGGAGAGATTGCTGACCGAGGGCCAAGCTGTGAAGGCCGAAGAGGATGCCAAAACTCTTAGGGCATCTCGAGCTCTGGAAGTGGAGGGAGCTCTAAAGAGGGGCTACGACAATGGCTGGGACGAAGCCGGAGTAGAGTACAAGAAGCAGGTCAGGGAGATCGAGAACGAGCTGTTCCGGGATCATTTTCTGGACGGACTGTGCTTCGGTCATGAAGCCCTTTTGTAGAAGCTTAATCTCCCAGAGGACTCACCTCTCCGTGCACTGCCCGAGGCTCCGCCCGAAGAGCTTGTTATGCCCGAGGAGGAAGTTGATCAAGCCCAGGATCCAGAGGCAGAGATTCATCCCAAGGACCGAGGTGCTTCCCAGACTGCTACCGAGACAGCCATAGCTGAAGATGCAACTCAGACTCCCCTCCCCCAAAACACTTAAGAACTTTTTCCTCTTTTTTTTCAGTTTTTGTCTTTGGCTGGACGGCTCCGGACATTTGGAGTTTTGCCGTTCTAGGAATTTGTAAGTAATGCTTCGGTGACAGGTACCGAACAGTTGGCCGAAGCCTGATCACTTGTAGTAGTTTGACGTAGGAATTTCTAACTTCAAACGTTTTGCTTTTTGTTGAATGAATGTTTCCTTCTTTACTGAACACTGCTTTTATCTTCTGAGATACTTGTATGGTTTTATAGCTGTAACCGAAGGGTTCCATTGCCCCTGCTTTGGTTTGAACTTTGGATAAAAGCTTTAACCGAAGCATAAACCAAGGATATCTCAAAGATGTATAGAGTGGTGTGAGGAAACGGAGCGGTGCCAGGCCCCTATGCCCGATAGGTTCGCATGGTAGGCAGAGAAATAACCAAAGTAAGGACAACGATCACCGAAGCACCTCCCCTGTTAAGGGAGATAGAGGGACCTAGCCCGAAGCAAAGAGGAGTCAAAAAGTGAATTGCGCGTGCCCCTGCTTTGGGCTAGGTGCTTCGGGCGCTGGTTAGTTTAGGTACCCTGAGTGATAGTTACTTAGGTTGAGATATGCTGCTAAAGGATTGGGGCTAGAGTCCCGAAGGGAAATGGCATAGGCCATGACTTCGGAATTCTGCGAATCCTTAACAGTAGATGACGTACAGGGAGGTCGGGATAAGGGGCTCGGGAAAAGGCTGAGTTTCCTTAAAACCAACAACCGAGAGTCCGAACGACCGAGAAGGCCGTGGTGACTTAGTGGGGATTTGCGTCCGAGGGGGATACCCATGGGAGGACGGATTCCCGAAGTCAAAGGTAAAACGATTCAAACAAGGTTGAACCGAGTAGTAAAAAGTAAGAGATGAGAATAATAACATATAGTGATGACAAAAAAATTCTCATTGAGACAGAAGTAGGACATGTAATTACATAGGTACGCATAAGCGTTTCTTGGAAAAGGAAAAACTTAGGAAAAAAGGGATAGGTCCTCGGTGGCCAAAGCCTGGCTAGCCATAGAATTTCTTGAGGTTGTTGGCATTCCAGGTGTTGGTGATTGGAGAACCGTCCAGCTTTTCCACTTGTAGTTGCCCGAGCCTAGCTGCTTTAGGACTCGGAAGGGACCCTCCCAGTTGGGCATCAACTTCCTCTTCTTTGATTTCTCTATCACTTTTTTCCAGACGAGGTCGTCTGGCTTGAAAGACCGGAGGTGGACGCTTCGGTTATACCCCTTAGCAACCTCCTGTTGGTACGAGGCAAGCTTGATCCGGGCGGTCTCACGCTCTTCCTCAGCCAGGTCAAGATCTGCAGCAATGTTTTCATAGTTGACCTCGTAGTCGAAGTTCTCAATACGGATTGTCGGATGACCAACCTGCAGAGAGATAACAGCCTCCATTCCGAAGGCCAGAGAGAATGGGGTATGGCCTGTCGAGCATTGGGGTGTGGTCCGGTAGCCCCAGAGGACTCTTGGCAATTCTTTAGCCCACTTGCCTCGGCGGGACTCGAGTCAGCACTTGAGGCCGGAGGAAATGGCCTTGTTGGCGGCCTCGGCCTAGCGGTTGCCCTGTGGGTAGCCCGGCGTAGAGGTGTCCCATTTAATGCCATACTCGTCCAAGAGAGCCCGGTACCGCTGCCCGGTGAACTGTTTGCCGTTGTCCGTGATAATGGCGAAGGGAACGCCAAAGCGAGAAATTATGTTGCACCAGACGAAGCAAATGACATCTGTTTCCTCGATGGTGACCAGGGGCTCGGCCTCAACCCATTTGGAAAAGTAATCGATGGCGGTGAGAAGGAACTTGAAGCATCCGGGTGCGATGGGGAGCTTGCCATTTATGTCCATGCCCCATTGAGAGAAGGGCCAGGGGCTGGTGAGTGGGCTGAGATCCCGAGCTGGCTGGTGGATGATGGGGGCAAACATCTGGCACTTGCGACAATGCTTGACATAGTCTTCAAAGTCTTTCTTCATGGTGGGCCACCAGTACCACTGGGTAATGGCTCGGTGAGCAAGTGAGCGCCCATCAGAATGGCAACCGCTGTCGCCTGAGTGAAGCTCTTCGATGATGCCGGGGACCTGGTGGGGGTGGGCTACCAACAAGTAGGGACCGGTAAAAGACCGTCAGTAAAGCTTTCTATTGGGGTCGAGCCAAAACAGAGCAGCCCTGTTGCGGAGTCGGTGCGCTTCCTTCTTATCGGTAGGGAGGTTATCATCCTTCAAGTAACCGACGATCTCGTCCATCCAGCTCGGACCAAGCTCGATATTAAGAACCTCGTGGCTTAAAACGTCAAGTTCAAAACTGGGTTTGTCGATGGAGTTGAAGGATATGGAACGATGTTCCGAAGCTGCGCAACCGAAGCGAGCCCAGCTAGGGCGTCGGCGTGAGCGTTCTGTTCCCTAGGAATATGTTCAACGCGAATGGCCTTAAAGCTTTTGAGGAGCTGGACGGCGGAGCTGAGGTAGGTACGCATTCGGTCGTCCCGAGCTTCATATTCTTCGGAGAGCTGGTTGACCACCAATTGAGAGTCGCTGTAGATGACAAGTTCTTTGATACCGAGGGCTTTGGCAGTCTTGAGTCTGGAGATAAGTGCCACGTACTCAGCCTCATTGTTGGAAGCCGGAAAGGTGATGGAGAGGGAGCTTTCATGCAAGACGCCAGAAGGGGAAAGGAGCACGATTCCAGCCCCGGTGCCTCGGCTGTTAGACGCGCCGTCAACGTACATTTTCCACACATCGCCGTGAAAGAGCTTCCAGGCGGTGCTCGGATTGGCTTGGAGGACGGCTTCGAGACGGCGGGGAGGGGTCGAAGCCAGGACGTCTGCCGGAGTGAGCTCGGTGATGAAGTCGACAAGTACCTGGGCTTTGATTGCTGTCCGAGGCTGGAAGTGGATTTCGTAATTGGCCAGCTCGACGGCCCACTGGGAGATTCGATTGGAGAGGTCTGCCTTGTGGAGGAGTGATTTAAACGGGTACTCGATAAGAACAATGATGCAATGGGACTGGAAATATGGGGCGAGCTTCCGAGATGCCGAGACGAGGGCGAGGACGAGCTTTTCCAGGGGAAGATAGCGTGTCTCGGCGGGAGTCATCGTCTTGCTGGAGTAGTAGATGGGTTGGTGGTCCTGTCCTTCCTGTCGAACGAGAACCGAACTTATCGCATGTGAGGAGACAGCAAGATACAGGAACAAGTCCTCCTGGTCCCGAGGCGTGACGAGAAGCGGTGCTTCGGAGAGGTAAGTCTTCAACTGCTACAGGGCTCGGTCAAAGTCCTCGGTCCACTGGAAGCTCCGTCGGCTGCCCTTCAGGAGGGCAAAGAAGGGTTGGCACTTGTCGGAAGAACGGCTGATGAATCGGTTCAAGGCAGCAGTCATGCCCGTCAAGCGTTGCACGTCCCTCTTGTTGTGGGGAGCCGAGAGCTTCTCGATGGCCAGCGACAGCGAAGGCACATTTATCTGCGTTGAGGCGGAGTTTGTGCTGTTTAAGGATTTCGAAGGTTACGGCGAGATGGGTGAGGTGATCACCGGCGAACATGCTTTTGACCACCATATCGTCAATGTAAGTCATCATTGTGTCACTTAGGAGACGCTCGAACATCTTGGTTATCATCCTCTGAAAAGTTGCCCCGGCGTTCTCTAGTCCAAAGGGCATGACGAGATAGTCGAAGATTCCATGGGGGGTGATGAAGGCCATGTTCTCGACATCGTCTTCACTCATGGCAATCTAATGGTAGCCTCGGTAGGTGTCCATAAAACTGAGTCAATCGTGGCCTGCTGTAGCGTCAACAAGTTGGTTGATCCTCGGGAGGGGGAAGAAATCCTTCGGCTAGGCGTCGTTGAGGTTGGAATAATCAACGCAGACGCGCCACTTGCCATTCTTCTTCTTGACAATCACGGTATTGACCAACCACTTGGGGTATTGGACTTCTCGGATGGCATTGGCGTTGAGGAGGCGGTTAACTTCCTCAATAACAGCTTCGGAATGAACCGGAGAGGAGCGCCGGGCCTTCTGGACGACGGGACGCTTGGTCTTGTCAATGTTGAGCTCGTGGTAGATGAAAGAGGGATCGACCCAGGGCATCTCGTAGGGAGTCCATGCAAAGACTTCGATATTCTTTTTGAGAAAATCCACCATGTCATTCCGCTCGGTGTCACTTAGGGAGGAGCCGACAAGGAAAAAACGTGATCCGTCTTCCGTAATGGGAACGGTAACGAGTTCTTCTACTGCCTTCTCGTCGGTGGGCCTACCGATGTCTTCCAGAACGGGAGCATCGGGGACCTCAATGACGTTGACCCGGGAAGTCTTCCTGTTGCTTCGGACTGCGTTAACATAGCACCTCTTTGTCGCTGTTTGGTCACCGTACAGGTCCTCCTGTCGTCCGGTAGCGCCTATGAAGCGGACTACCTGGTGATAAGTGGAGGCGATAGCCTTCAACTTATGGAGCCAGGTGCACCCGACGATGGCATTGTAAGGGCTAGGGACGTCAACGACCACGAACTCCATATCAAGGACCACCGAGCCTGCGCGTACGGGAAGAGTGATCAACCCGAGAGGCCATACAGGGGCCCCGTTGAAGCCTATGAGGGGGACTTCAGAACGACGGAGGTCGGTGTCCGAGAGTTTCAGGTCCTGGAACAGAGAGTAGTACATGACCTCGGTCGAGTTGCCTTGGTCAACAAGGACGCGGCGGACGTTGAAAGTTCCGATGCCGAGTGTGACGACGAGGGCGTCATTATGTGGCAGCTGGACAGGGTCGAGGTCCTTCTCAGTGAACGTAATTGTCCACTTTGAACCGTCGTCGGCGCGGGCGCGCTTGGTGTCGGGACCGACGAGCATAACTTGTTTGGAAGAGGAGGCGTCGTTCAACTCAGCGCGGATGATGCGAGCAGCCTCGGGGTGCAGAGGGCCGTGGATAACGTGAATCGTTTGAATTTCTTCTTCGGGTCGTTGCTCAGCGCGCTCTGCCCGAGCCTTTGTTTTTTCGTGATCGATGAGATGATTAAGGTGACCATCGGCGACAAGCTGCTCCAAGTAGGCCTTGAAGGGCTTGCAGGTAGTTGTGAAGTGGCCCTGCTCATTATGATAACTGCATCAGACGATTGGGTTTTTGATCTTCCCATTCTCGGTACCGAGCTTCTGATTCGGAAAGGAGAAAAAGGGTTGATCCTTCACTTGATCAATGAGCCGGTAAATAGGAACGGTGAAGACGGTCTTCTCAGCGTTGAAGTCACTCGGCCTCGGCCCCTTCTTCGGGGATTGCTTGATGTTGTTGACCTGCTTCTTAGGTGTTGAAGCAGGTGTGGGGACCGAAGCGTTGGCTGAGACAGATGTGAGTTTGGAGGTCGTGGACTTCCCGATGCCTCTTTCAGCTTTGGACTCGATGAGCTGGCACCAGCCTTCGATGCGGGTCATGAGGTCCTTCATGGAGTCAGGCTTGTTACGAGCGAGGTCGTCATAGACTTGCTCGTCATGGGAGGTGAGACCGAGCTTGAATCCTCGGGCCGAGATGACACCGTCGCAGCCTTCGATTTCGTTGAATAGCTCCCAGTAACGACCGGCGTACTGGCGGAGCATCTCGTCGGGTTGTTTGCGGAAAGAGAGGAGGGAATCGATCTCCTTCTCGTGCTTGTTGCTCGTGACGAACCAAGCCATGAAGGCATCGCACATGGAGTCAAACGATGAGATTGACCTGGCAGGCAGTTGGTTAAACCATGTAAGGCCTAGGTTTCCGAGGCTGGCAGGGAAGACCTTACAGAGGAAGGCGTCGTCCGAGGGCTCATTGCGGAGGATGAGAGACATGACGAGCTTGTACTGCACCAGGTGAGTATATGCCTCGGTTTTGCCATCGTACTTGGCAAATTTGGGCTAGGTGAATCCTTTTGGGGGGGAGGGGACCGAGTCGATCTCCCGTGTGAAGGGGGAGGTCGTGAGCCTTTTGAGTCGGGCGTCGCGATGAGGTCGGATCGAACGGTCAAGAACGTCTGGACGCTCTGTCGCGGTACGCTTTTTGGGACCGACTCGTCCAACCTTTCGTGTTCTTTCCTCTTCGGTGGGGGGCTTCCTGATTTCTGATGAGACTGCTCCCGCCGGTCCTTCTTGTAGCTATCTCAAGCGTAGGGCTCGAGGCGCTCTGTGACATGGCTTCCGCCACCTTTCTCCCCTAGGTGCGAGACGAATGGGCTTTTGGCTCGAGCGTTCTTGAGGCGCTCGCGATACCCTTTTGTTTGGAACTCCAGGAGGCCATCCTTGTCGTTGGCAATTTTGGTGAAGCTAGGGGTGGGGTCACGAGTTCCCTTCCCTCTCCTAACCGGGTGCGTGGAGGAGGCAGAGTCGCTACCGGCGCCGAGCCTCTCGAATGCAGACCGCTTCCTTCTTGGGTCTTTGGGGTCAGGGGAACGGGAGCGTTCCCTACGCCCAGCGCCACCTTCAGTTCGACCACCCTTTGCAACAGGAGGCTCGAGACGGTCTTTGACAGAAGGTCGAGGCTGGTGTTCGATCAAACGTCCCCCCTCGCGGTTGCGGGAAGGGCTTTGGTGGCTTCTCCTTCCGCCACGGCTTCCCGCAGAGTGAGATGTGGAGATCTGGAGGAGATGCTTGATCTCAGCGAGCTCGTCGCGGACGTGCTTGTCTTGTTCCACGGCTGTTGATAAGTCGTCGATCTTCCGCTCCAGGTGACGGATATAGGTATGGAGTTCGGTGCCGGCTCCTACGTCCTGGGTTGAAGTGCCGGCTTCGACTCCGATTGACATGTGAGCCTTCCCTGGGGCTCCGGCTCCGCCAGGAACCAGGATTGGTTTTCTGAACGATTCGAGGCCGAGGGTTGTCTCACTGGGGTAAGGATCTTCGACTTCCACCATTGTGTGACGGGAGGTCTGGACGGAGCTCTTTGGATGGAGGGAGATGAATGGTGGTGAGAGTGGCTGTTCCCCAGCAGAGTCACCAATTGTAGGGGTTCGAATTATGGGAACAAGGACCAAGGCTCAGGCTAGGCTCCCACCTCTATGTAAACACCCTATTCTGGACTGCCCAAACTAGTTTATATACGGTCTTTGATTCCCCGATGATGATTAAAGGTCGAGAACATTCAAAGTTGGTGGTGTGTTTGAGCTCTGAGCGTTCCGAACCTCGTTCAAACCCTTTCAAAGCCTTTTTCAAACCCCTCAAGCCAGAACCAAATGGCCTCAGCAAAACCTTGCTTCTGCACGCTGGTGACCAACTGACGCACACTGGTGCATTGCCACGTGGCAGTCATCGAGCATGGAGCCAATTTCTCGTGGCGCACGCCAGTCTTTCAGTGGCGCACACCACTTTTTCCCAGTCAAATCACCTTCTCGGGACCACTTGCCCGAGACTTTTGTGGCCACCCTGACGTGGTCTACAGTTCTCCTGATGATTATATCGTCCAGAACTGTCTCCCCCTCTCTCCTACACCCTCCATCAACTAGTCCCATGCATTAAATGCATGGGAGGCTCCCTCTTCCTTGGACCCCAAACAAGCCCTTAAGGCCAGCTGATCCCAGCCTTCTGCCCTGGCCTATATATATCCCCCTTGCATTTATTTGCAAGGGGTTACTCTCATAAATAGCTCTTAAGCTCTCTCCCACTTCCTCTCTCTTGTTTTCCTTGTTTTCCTTTCATCCATTGAAAGACAAAGCAAGGAAGATCAATCATACACCCTACATTGTCATCCTCATCCTCCATTCATCTTGCCATCCCAAGCTCAAGCTCAAATCATGCATCCAACTCAATCCAAAGGTATACCACCCTTGTTTCTGTAAACTGTTCAGACCCCTTAGGGGCGCTGGCTGGGTCAAGTCTGGTAATCAATACCAGTCCTGGCCCAAAGCTGGCAAAGATTCAATGATCATGCTCAGTAGGATGTGGCGCACGCCAGTCACCCTATGCCGTGCGCCACTCATGGTTGCATGGCCAGGCTGGTGTGGGGATCACAGTCTACTCTTTTCTGTTTTATCTTTTATCTGATCACCCTGTTAGCATGTTAAAAACCAGTTTATAGCTTTCCATATTTTAGAACTGTGTAGTCAGTTATCTGTTAGAACTGTTCAGTAAGGCCTCTGGGATCCTTCTGGTCCTGTTCCAGAACCCAGATGAAGCAAAGCCAAGCACTGGACCAAACGGACAAGTGGCGTACGGTCTACCTTGACCTGCGTGCGCCACCTGTTCCAAGTTCTAGTGGCTGGCCCTTGCTTCTCAGCTTAGTTCTGGCCCTTGCTTGATCCCCCACTCTGTTTATGGGGTTTTCAGTCCATTTATTTCTGTTTAATTTAATGCTGTAATCTGTAACCATATAGATCCTGTGATATTAAACTGCGTGGTTTGTCCTGGGTGTGCACTGGTCCATTCCAGAGCCCAGAGGGTTGAGTTCAGGAGCTGTGGGTTTAGGTCTACTGGCGCACGCCAGTTCTAGTGTGGCGCACGCAGGGTGTCTCTGTATGCATTGGCATGGCCAGTGCATACAGGTTTGTTCCTGCGTGCACCATTCCGGACTAGTGTGTGCCAGTTTGTCTAAAGCGCTCACAGGAGCTTGTTCTCAATCTATTACATTCATCTAGATCAAGCATCCATATTTTTGTCACATAGATGCAACTTGTCACTATGTCAATCCCCATTAACTATTCCCCCGTCCTAACTGGCTGAAAATGACTAAAAGAGAGAAAAATGCAAATGTTTCATAAAATGCCTGAGTAGAGACCAATCTTCGGATTGGGCGAGAGGGGTGCCATAAAACCCTTCCCCTATCGTAACCTGGCTCCCGAACCTCAGATATCGAAGGTGACGACGGTCCAGTCTACAAGCCTTTTCAAATCAAACAAACGTGACCAAAAACGTATTCAAATCGGTTTCTTGGGTGTTTTCCGCAAAACCCGGGTGGCGACTCTCTCAAAACAGCATTTCGTCATGCTTTCAAATAAAAGGGCGCAAACCGAACTTTTCGCAAACCAAAAATGCGGGATTTTTAGGGGTGTGTGCCCACACTCTGCTGTTCCGTGCTTCCGCCGTCTGGGACCTGCAAGAAGTCACTAAGGCTGTGGAAGCCCGGTGACCCTCCGACAATCAAGTTAGATCTCAGGGGTAGAGTTTAGGTCTAGAGTTAGGGTTTTGTGGCGTACCTCTTTAGGTTACAGTCCCTTGTATTTATAGACCTAGGGTTTCTTGGACTCCAAGCTAGCGCGTGGAGTACATGCTCAGGTAACCGCCTCGGGTGATGTCATAAGTGACGGGAGGGAGGAATGGTTTACGGAGCACATGGGAAGGGGGATTCTCAATGATTGCATCCGTTGCATGACCTTTGTGGGGACCTCATAGCGTAACAACTTTCTGTTGGTGGATTCAAGAATATCTTCAGGGGAAACAAAGCAACTGACAGCAACGCAGCCCACGAAAGGCTTATCACCGAGAGCATCACCGAGGAGTAAACCGAGGAATTAAGTCCACACACTGCTTCGGCTCAAGGCTCCTCTAGTGCCGGGGTCACAGCATACGGCCAGGTTACCGACCTTGTAACCGAGGCCTCCACACATAATTTCCAGCAGTGGGGAGTTGTCTTCAGAATGAGGACAGATGCCAGAGTCCCCATGAATTATGAGAGTCTCGGAATCCAATCCCAAGATGAGCTTTTGGTGCAGCGTGGATGGTACCCCCATTACATCAGAGCGGTGCAGCCACGGCCTGCCCAGCAGAGTCGCCACTGTGGGCTGCCACAGCCCCAGGTGGATCGGGGTGGCCCAAAATACATTGTTTTGATTTGAAAAATTTGAGGAGTCGCCACCCGGATTTATGGTTTGTCACACGAGAAACCGTTTTGATTGAAAATTGGTTTTTGAAATGAAAACCAGAGATTCGTTTGAAAGTTCGGAAGCCATGATACGAGGGGGGAAGGATTTTACAGCACCCCCCTCGCCCGACGCGGTGTCGGTCTCTACTCAATGTTTGCGAGATTTTTCGAAAACATTTTATTTCATTAAATAAGTAGCAGGTATTCAGTAGTATATCAAGTAAAGGAGTGCATGCATGTGCATATGTACAGGAGGTAACGGAATAAGAATGAACAAATGCATGATGTTAGCAAGACTGGAAACTGCCACTGACCTCACTCCCGAGCGATCGGGAGTACTCCAAAGCGCTCGGGAGTACTCCCAAGCGCTTGGGACTTCTGATGCTCAACCTGCAAACTTTGTTAGGCATAGAGAGGACATGACACTAAACCATGAACTGGAATTATTTTAAACATATGATGGGCTTAGCAAAAGGCTTGGAAAATTAAAGCTGAACTTTAGTCTTCCAGACCATGCATCCCTGCCTCTAAAAAGTCAGATCTGTCTCATCTAAGGAACAAATGGACGCGTCCCTGCATGTGAAAATCAGATGCATGGCAAGACAAGGAGAGAAATGATCTGCAACAGCATGCATACACTCCCGAGCACTCGGGAACCGTTCCAAGCGCTTAGGAGTATATTGCCTGTCAGCTTGCTACCAGGCAGGAAATGTTCTCATCTTGACATGCAGTTATCCTAGTATGGATTTTCTAAAAAGCAAGCCTTCTTTTTAACTTGGGAAAGAAAAATACTTTTATTCTTACTTAGATCTTGGTAAGAAAAATCTCTGATGTGTGAAAATGGGTTTTCTAAGTCTGCATGTCACGAAGAGACCATTTTATGTGAGACTGCATTTCATTTCTACCCATTATTTACCAAAATACAACAAACAGGGACTGGAGACAGTCTCGAGCGCTTGGGACTACTCTCGAGCGCTCGGGAGTGGCTCCAGTAAACTTTTAGAAAATGAGTTTTTGGTCCCTTTGCTCTTGTTTTTACACTAAGGCCCCTCAACCCATGCTTAGTATTAAAGACTGAGACAGGCTGAGGGACTTCCCTCAGAGAGGAAAACAACCTTCTTCTTGTTTGACACTAAGGTAGAAAGCTTCTACTTTTTAGATTAGAACTTTGCTCCTTGAACAGCTTTGAAAGATGAATGAGAAATGAAAACTTCAGAAGGTCAGAGACTAGAAATGATCTGAACTTCCTCCATCTTCTTGATGCCTTGACTCTTTTTTGTTTTGCTTTTGAAAATCAAGTTTTTCCAAAGGGATGAAAAATGATTTTCTTTGAACAGTCAAAGGGGTTTCTAGAGAGAGGGATCTTCTGCCTGCTTTGTGCTGAAGTGAGCCTTTATATAGGCAAAATAACCTATGGTCTCATTTTTTTGAAAATGAAATTTGGAATCAAATCTTCTCTTGGCAAATCTCCAGGCCTGACCTCCCTTCTGACTGAGGTTGAGTGTTGTCTGAAGTATAAACCGGCTCCAACGGCTGTAATGATGAGCTGCATGGGAAGTGGGGAAGCCTCATCACCCATTGGGCAGCACAAAGGTCTCGAGCGCTCGGGAGTGTTCTCGAGCGCTTGGGAGTGTCACTCTCGAGCGCTCGAGAGTTGGACTGGCACATGGTTTTGAAAATGGTTTCGAGTGCTTGGGACTGCTCCAGAGCGCTTGAGATTGATTTTGACACTTTATTTTCCCTTTTAAAGTCTTCCAAGAAGCTTGGTTCTAACTAGTTTAAGGCTTGTCTTTATCCAAATTCATCATCGGGAGCCTCCGGGCCACAAATTAAGGAAATTCGAAGAGTCCAAATTGGGGTGTCTACAATCTTGTTCGAATACTGTGTATCTCATCCATCTGTGAATGGGTAGTGATGTATATACCAATTCTTACAATATGTGGGATGGGGGAGTTCGGTCGCAAATATACCGTTACAAAGTTATCACCGTTAATGTGTCTCAGCGCAATCAAACTTCTACTCTCAGGGGGAAGGGGTGAATATTGTAGTGGGAGGAATGTAAGACATTGATGATTCGATAAGAAGACGAGCACCACCTGAAAACAGATGCTATGAGGTAACCCATTTCTGGCATGATCATCCACGTATCCTTTGGAGCAGAACTTCTAGAGTAGTTCAATTTATGGCGCGACTCTTTTGCCAATTCTTTTTCGCCGCATGTCCCCTTGTAAAGGGAAAAATATTGATCCAATTCCATGACCAATGTCTTTCTAATGTTTATCCAATTCCGATCGGAAACTATTTAATGTAAAGGGAAGTAGGACTTTTTCCCTACATAACTACCAAGCGTTGAAGTGTCACCCTGGAACACCCAAAGACAAACAAGGTAAGCACATGATTTTCTGCAGTTTCATTTGGATATTACAATATGAAAACTGACACCAAATTCGGATATAAGTTTGCTAAAATGTTGAAAATATCCGGGTGTTAGTATCTGAAAAGTTGCACATAATTCGGACATTAGAGTCCAAAAAGTTAGTGAAGTTTTGGTACTATGTATCCGAATGTGTCAGACAGAATTGAAATTGAAAATGGAGGGCGGACTTACATCTTGCGGCGGTTTTCACTCTGTAACTACATCTGTGCTAGCAACTTGTTTTTCAACTACCATTGCGTGATCTTCCAACTCCACATTATAGTGTAATAATGGGTCAACTATTTCTTATTTATCAATGGAGGGAGTGGAAGCAATTGAGGTTTCCATTGATAGTTTAAGAGGAAGAGGAGGGGAGGAAGACCGGCAAGGTGGCTGCAGGTGGTGGGAGTTGGGACGAATGAAAATGGAGGAGTTTGAATGGGGAGGGAAAAGGAGGCGTAGAAAATGGGGAGGGAAAAGACCAGGGAAAATGGAAGAGTTTGTGGTTGTATGTAATAATTTTAGGGCTAAAATGGTCAACTAACATGAGATCTTAGGGGTATAATGATCAAATTACATGAGGGCATTTTTATCCGTAAATGTTTAAAATTTTAACCGGCTTGTACGTAGCAAGAAGTGGGCTGCGAATAGGAGCGGCCTCCTACCCCCGTTCTTTTCTTTTCTTAGAAAAAATCGCTCGATCAAAGCCAAACATGGACGGCTCAATAGCGTTGATCGTTAGTTGCCCACCCAATCTCCCATTCCAGATCAATCACCCCCCACCAAACGGCCAAACGTAGTGCGCGGGCATTTCTAAACCTTTCTCGACTGTCTCTCTCTCTCCGATCCCCCGAGATCTCGTCACCGCTGTTTCAAATCTCCCTCACTGCATGCCGTTGGTGTTTTACACCTTCCCAACAAATTGCCACCCCCTTCTATCACTCTCTCTGTACGTCCATTGTATTCATTCACTATGTGGCGCACGCTCTGGCGATCTATCGACCGCTTCTCTCTCCCGCACTTCAAGTGAGTTCTGAATTTATGCACTTGAATTGGAAGTTAATTTTTGCCTTCTGGATTCATATATAGACATACATTTGTGATCTTTTGTTAGTTACTAGAGTTTGATGTTAGTTTAGCTTTCCGCCACCTCCAGTCTTGCATCTTCCTTGGGTTTGTGCAAAATAGGCGATATGGTTGATTTGTTGGTTAATTTTACCCCCTTTTGAGTTTGTGGTTCCATATGTAGTGCTGGTGTCAAACAATTAACGTTTTCGACTTGGAAAGGAAAACTCTGCCCATTAACAAAAAAAAAAAAAAAGGAAAGCTCTGTCGATTCAAGAAATTTTGTCCACAAATACTGGATTTCTGTTGTTGGTAATTTACTAATTTTGTGGGGGAATTATTGTTAGATTAATTTTATGGTGGCTGATATTGTTGGAAAATTTGTGAGTGAATTTGGGAAATTCGGAGGGTCTCCCGAGGCGACCGAATAGACCCACTTTGGTTCATCGAATCTGGACGAGGCATCTCTAAAGTCTAGCAGTAACTGGACGAGGCATCTCTAAAGTCTAGCGTTTACGGATTGTTAATACCCCCATGATGTGAGATTTATGGCGCAGAATTCATTTCAGCGGTTACGTGGATTTAATTCCCCTAGGCAACTCAAAGGTCCTCCTTTGTGTATATATTAGAGGATCCCACTCTTTGTTCCACGTTTTCCACCGTATTCTGATATTATTCATTGTGTGAGAGAGAGAGGCAAACGTTAAGTCAATTTGCCAAGGCTACTCACGGTGGTGTTCCGTGGTACCACCATGAGTAGTGGTCCTAGCCGGATAAATCCTTGGAGATAGATGCCGGTTCAACCTCGAAATCCTTCGGTAGGCGGCAAATCTGTTTTAAGGATACTATGTGTATAGGTTTTTGGTTTGCATTTCTGTATCGATTTTGCATCGTCATTCATTTATAGTTTATATATGGTTCGTACATGTAAGTTGTATCTTTCAGTTTGTACGTAATGGAATTGTTCTCTAGATTTGCTGAATACTTTATAATTTTTCCCAACAAGCTTAAAACAGATTCTTGATCGATAATCCGCATTGGATTCCAGCAAACAGTTACATCTTATTTCTAACAGTTGAGTTGCATATGAGAAATTAGATGCAGATTGGCAATCCAAATAGGGTATGGTGAAGTCTTTCTGGAGTGACGATTGAGTAATCTGCTTGATAGTGGGTTGCTCAAGCGGTTTTGTTTCCGGAGATAAAACAGTTTAGGCTACGGCCTTGATCGGTCATGCACGACTCGATCACTCTATCAAGGAAATTTGGTAAATTGTTTGGCTACGGGAATAGGCTGTTGTGCGCAACTTGGCTTGGATCAATCGTTTATTCGGCCTCTGGAGTGGTCTACTTGGCTTCTGCCTTGTGGATTCATTTTCTGTACTTGGCTCTGTTGTTCAGCCTTGGGTGCTATTGGCCTGAAGTGCTCAGCCAGTGGTTGGCTTGATGCGATCAGACTGTGTGCGCGACTTGTGTTGACCATAGCTGTTGGTGCGACAGTGGTTCCTACAAGAACATGTTCCTGTCATTTGGGAATGAATAGGATAGGCAAGTGATTGCTGTTGTGAAAGTCAATTTGACAAAGCTCTTCATTATGTTGGAAGAAGCACCGTTGGATATGATCTACGGTGATGGAAAGACCATAAGCTTTTTATACTTTTGTCAATAGTAGCACCAATTTTGCTACGTGTACTTACCCGAGAGAACAGAATATTGGATAAGCTCATTCTTTACAGTTGGAAATCAACTTAGCAAAGAATAAGGTGGTAGATAGTGACCGATGTGGTAAATTCGAATTACCTTGTTGGCGAAACTTGTGCCCAGCATGGAGTTTTCCACCAAATCTCTACGCCTTATTTGTTTGAACAATATGGAGCTGTTAAAGGCTATATCATGCCTAAGAGGCTATGATTGATGCTATGTTGCCGGAGTGAAGCATTTCTCTCCGCATATGATGGGCCTTAATGAGGTACCATGCAAGAAAGTTGATAAAACGCAAGAATGTGGGGGCCAAAGCCTTCCTACAAATTATTGCAAATGTGGGGGTGTCTTGCAAAAGTGGTTGTACTTCTAACTGCTTCCCAAGCTGAATGAGCAGAATAATTTCCATTAGCACTAGCAGCCAAACCGTAGAGTTTTCTATTTCACAATCTAGGATAAGAGTTGAGGAGTCTGGTCCATAATGGACTGTGTAATGGACTTAGTAATTCTGTTTCTAGGCCTGGGCCATCTCCACTGCCCTTGGTATAGTGGAAGCTTAGGCATGCAAGGGTCTTCCAAGATTATAGACCATCCTCTCCCCACACCTGTTATGTAGTCAAAGCTGTAAATAAGCTCCCTATTTTTTTAATCGTTTTTTCTCAATGCCATACTCTTCTTCGTTAAATAAATATGGTCCTTTTTTAACATGCAATAAGAAAGAAAAATTGGCTTAAAGTTTGTTGCATTCCCTCTACTTTCTGATTCCATAGTTTCCATGCAAATTATGTCTTTCCGGCTTCACATGCTAAATCACACTCATTAATGGTCTAATCTCGTTGGCATTTTGTTCTCATTCTTTAACCGCAAGGGTCATGGTTGTAGGTCCTTCTCCTGTCAAGGGTCTGTTCCCTTTTCGGCTTTTCCTATGTTTCACTAAGTATTACTTGTGGTTGAGAGCTCATTTAGTCTACTTGTGGTTACAGACACGTAATTAACGAATTGCGAGTGATCAAAGTCGTGGACAAGCTTAACAAGGTATTGCTTTTGAAGTTTTTAAAGCATTATCCACTGTAGCATATCTCTATGAACCATTTTGTTGTCTGATGTGATCTCATAATTTTTATTTTCCCCTTCTTCCAGGATTTAGTTGTAGATTTACTGCAATCCATAGTGGAAATAGTAACGTATGGTGATAGACATGACCCAGCAATTTTTGAGTACGCATTCATACCTACAACTTGCTTTTTTCAGCTACAGTTTCTGATTGTTTTTAAAATTTGAGGGCTTTTATTTATTACCTCTTTTAAATTTTGCAGATGCTTCATGGAATATCAAGTGTTAGGAGAGTTTGTCCGTGTGCTAAAGATCAGTAAAAACTCAAGAATTGAGGCACCGTTGCTTCAGTATCTGAGCATAATGATTCAAAACATGGATACTGATAATGCAATTTGTAAGACAAATGAATATAGGATGACCTTGCCTTTTCTTCTTCCTCTATTCTGTTGTTGGCGTCTACTGAGTTGTGAGTGTACATGCATGCATGAGCAGCTGCCAATGCTTGTGCTAGTGCTTATTTATGCCTCCCCTTTGCCTTCCCTTTTCAGCATAAGCATCAAGACTGTCAGTGGAGATTTGGTGTCTTTTGTGTAGATGCTAAAGCTAAAGTTAAAGTCATCCACTTATTCTCTTTTCTCCTTTGTGTGCATTCGGATGTTGGGGAATGCCTCAATATAAAACCGAGTGATGATTCATCACAGGATGTCAGAACAAAAATTTTGAAACTTATAGTTTCATGAACATGTCTGTTAACTCATGAAAGGTCTACATTATCTCAAGTGCATGCTCATACCAAGGGATTCAAGTGTGTAATAGTATGCAATTTGAGAGAAATTGGGCATCAAGGGTGTAAATGCGTGTGTGCTACCAAACTTGTTGAGTACCATGTTTCCACATTTCTCACATTCTATGCATGCATGAGTATCGTACAGGTTTGTGTCTTCTGGAGTTTTATGAGGAAGTTTATTCCACATGGAGCTTCCATCATGTCAAAATATTGGCCACTGTCAACATGTACAATTAGTCTCTATTCTTGACAATGCTGTTCACTCTAAGAAAACAAGAAAAGGCTCTTATACTTTCTTATATCTCTGATTCTTTTTCTCATAAGTGTTTTGAATGCTGCAGATTACTGTTTAAGCAATGATTATATCAATAGCATTATAACCCATCAGTACCAATTTGATGGGGGAGATCTAGCTTCTTATTATGTCTCTTTTTTAAGGTTGTGGTATCTTCCTTCCTCTTTCTCTTTGCTTCTCTGTTGACAGTTTGATGGTGCTAGTAGAATATGTCCACCATATTAACGATGAGGATATATTTACATTGCCTAGTTTCTGTCTACATTTATTAGCTTCCCTTAATTTTTACAATCTCAAAGGCTTGCCTTTCTTCCAATTTTGTTTTAGAGTGGTGAGCTGCAAATTGAATAAGGATACGCTCTGTCTTCTTGTGAAGGTTCATGAGGTAATTAACACTCCTACTGATACACGTAGGATATATTCTCAATCTTCGTTGAATGCTTGCTGGTTTAAATATGCTATCATATGTTGTTGCTGAACTGTAAGGTTGTGCTGATCAAAAAAACTGCAAGGTTATGACACTTAACCTGCTTAAAAAATATGAATGAAGAATGTAAACTTTTGACCTATTAGCAGGACTGTGATTTTTTAACCATCTTTCGTTTTCACGGTGCAAAAATGTTTTGTGACCCTCTTTGCTTTCTGGGTAGTCCTGTGATTATGGGTCAAACATTTATTTTGCTCGAGTTCTCTATTATTGCTGAAAAATTGACATTTGTGCTAAATTTATGTGGTGTTACTGTATTTAACGTAAAAAACAATTTTATGAGTTCGTGGAGCCGCCCTGTCTCCTTCAACTATGGTGATGATTTGCAAAGGATATGCAAAAGCCACAGCAGAGTAATCATCTGTTCACAGGATGTTAATTTTTATAATTTGAGAGATCTGTTTTCATTTCCTGAGAAGCACCGACGCTTGTTTGTGTCGGACACTAAAACTCGTAGGTCACTCCCCGGTACTTGTTGTGTGCTTCTCCAAAAGTGGTATTATTTTTTGTAATTGCACATGCCTTGAACTGTTGGACACAATGAAACAGGTAACAAGTTTACGAAACATCCAATTTTTTTATTGTACAACTCGCTTTCTCTCATCATTTTGTATCTTTCTCTCCTTGTGTTCACAAGTCAAATTTTCAAAAACAAATTTGTAACCAGATGTGCAATAACCTCAGTTTTTCTTTCGCTATTAACCACTGAACAAGATTCACTTAGTTCAAGCCTTAGTAGCATGAAGCGGGGGCGGGGGCGGGGAGCGGAGGCACCTAGAAGCTCCTAAGGTTGGGAGCGCCTAAAGAGCATATAGAGATTATATAAAAATATGGATGTAAAATACTAAACCATTAAAGAAAAAGTGATACTTTCTGAAAATTTTCCCAATCTTAAAGTGTAATTATTGGAAGTTATATATTCTAATTTGCAAAACTTCTTGAGTAATATGATTCTCATATTCTTATTTCAACAATGGCATAACTCTTTTACAAGTAAGAGAATAATTGCCTTAACGGCCCGATAAGCTCCCATCTTAGTTAGGAGCGAGCTCCCGTCTAGGGAGCGCACCCATTTTAGAAGGATCCTACAACTAAGGTTCAAGCATATCCAGCCAATTTTTCCAATTAGTAGAAATCTATCAACCGTGAGTAGAGAGACCAAGATTTTACGCGGAGAAACCCATCACTAAGAGAGACCAAGATTTTACGCGGAGAAACCCAAACTCACTAACAACCATGAACTCATAGAAATCTACTGATGAATGATCAACAACTTACAAACCAAGATGCCAGATGATCCTACATACTCAAATTCTGTGAGCAGTCATTGTACCAATCTTCAAACTACATAGTTGATCTTGAATCTCCAAGCCCACTTCCAATCTCCAATGGTCATTTGCACACAAACAAGATTCATGATTATGCACTTGAGCAATGACTATATGAAATTATGAATGAAGGTAATACACCACAGTTAGAAAAGTAGTTAAACCGGCAGTTTATCAAGTCTATTGCACAGTGAGAAATATTTCAGTTCAAAACTAAAGCAAACCAAAATTCATTTCCTACTAAAAGTTTCAGTAATAAGGCAATTAGCAACTGAGTATAGCGAATAACTAATCTTGCCTACAGTAACAAAACTAAAGAACTAAAGGTTAAGGTCTCAACAATAATTAAACCCAACAAGATCTTGTCTCGATGAAACCAATTTGTGTGTTATGGTAATGCAACACATGATAATTTGACCTTGCCCCACGAAGTCATGTTGCTTGATGAAGTTTTTGACTTGGTGGTCTCCTTCTATTACCAACTAGGGAACATGCTCATGGAATGAAATTGTCTAAAAATAATTGAGCATTATCAATTATTTTCAACTTTTCACTATCTGTTTATTTTGTTTGTATAAGTACCTTCGTTGTAGTTTCATGTAAACTTATAATTAAAAGAACTGATGTGGTATTTAGACAAGTTAATACTGTTATTAAAACAAATTAATGCACGTTATCGAGAAACATACTGTGATAAATTTAAATGAGGTCTTGAAGTATTAGCACTCCAACTAGAGAGGCAGTGGAAATCTAGTGTCGAAGTTTCTGTTAATGTACAGAAATCTAAAATAGAGAGTTTGGTGCGAATGTTACTGATGTTTGACAACACTTTAACTATTGAAGGGTTTTTTTTTTTTTTTTTTTGGGTAAGTTTAGTTTTCATTGAGAATAAACCAACCAGCAAAGACCAAGGGTATTACCTTGTAGTCTGAATTACCGCTAGTTAGTAACTAGCAAAAACGAACAAACAAAACAAAGAAGTCAACCACTGTCCTTAAACCAAAACATAAGGGGGGAGCTGCCAAGAAAGGCAAATTAGCCGATTCTCATCAGTTCTCTGAACACCTCTCCAAGCAATCAAGCTAGCCCTCAAGTCTGTCCTGATCTTGGCAATAAGGTCCTGTAGGCTAGTCATCTGCTTCCTGAAAATTCTGCAGTTTCTTTCCCTCCCGCCATACTCCATAAACTACAGTAGCCTAGGAAAGCTTAAGAACTGAATGTTTGAAGCTAGCAGCAGCACAATACTGAATTATCCAATTAACCTCACCAAGCAAACCAAGACCTGAATCATCCAACTATTGAAGGTTGTTGGAGTTTGTCCCACATTGGTTAATTATCTCCTCAAAAACTACTATATGATCCTAGGCGGCCTCTCCACTCATTGACAATTGGTTCGGAGTTGGATGCTTTAACATAGTATCAGAGATAGGGTTTCGGAGAATTTGTTCCCCTTGTTAGTGTCATAAGTGCACTGTTATTTGTTGTGATCCAAGTGTTATGGATCGTTGTTTACCTCTCCACGTGCGAGTCGGGAGTTGCACATGCGGGGGAGTGTTGAAGTTTGTTCCACATCGGTTAATTATCTCCTCCAAAACAAGTATATGAGCCTGGGCGGCCTCTCCACTCATTGCCAATTGGTATCAAGTTGGATGCTTTAACATTGCATGCGTGTTACAGCAAATCCAAGATTACGGCAATCATTTAAAGTAAGCTGTTACGTTGTTCGTGGCGAAGCCTGTTTCTTTTTGGCTGGAAACAAGTTTTAGAATGCCTAATATATATAAACATATATATGGGGCTGGTTCCATAGACATATTCTTTGCCACAATTTTTGATGCACCATCTCAGCCATCAAAATCAATAATGGTTGAGATTAGAACATAAAAGTGTACTCTCTCTCTCTCTCTCTCTCTCTCTCTCCTGCCTTCCCATCTCACCTAATCTCTCTCTCCACTTCCCCACTTCGGCACCTCCATCTCCGGCGATAAACTGAATAGAAAGTCTTGATTTTTATATGGCTGATGAAATATGGTTCAATTCATGTTGGGGTTAAGACCTATGTTACCTTGACTCAACTATGGTGTCGGATTCAATGTGTTGGATTTTGGATTTACTGATTTTTGCACTGTGGGATATATGGACTATGTTATCAAATTAGATGTGCGAATGGGGATGCGACATTTGTAATGTAAATAGTATTTCTTTATTTTTTTATGTTTTTGATTAACCCATTACACAATTAACCAATTATATTAAATTTGATAGTTGAAAATTTCCAATCTGGTGTTGTTGTTAGTTGCCATTAGTTAGTATGTTTGCCAATTTAGGCTTTCGGGTTAGTTAAAATTTGGTGCCGTTTTATGGCTAAGAGAATTATATGAAAAGCTCAACTGTTCATTCTATTTGTTTAGTTAACCCTTTTAAAGCCTCTTCTTCTTCAATCCAATTTCCAGAACTTTGCCGTGCACGACCAAAGGTTGTCGTGTTTGACACGGATTCTGTCTCGGTGGTGGTGTTATATCGCGGGACATGTTTTGACATGGGTACAGCCCTAAACTGGAGAGTCGATGGCCAATATATAAGGACTATATCCAATGTTTATAACTTAAGGATGCATGAATACTGTGCATTATGGCAGGCATGCAATATCTGTGGAATCCAACACTTGTTGAATGGGTGATGTATGAAAATAGTGAGAGTGCTCTTATGTATGCCCCTTAAGTATGACGTTTCTTTTCCACATCATATTAATTTCCAAGTCTTGGGGTGTGGCTTCACATTATCTTCATAATTTTCGTGTCATATCGAAAGGATGCTGTGGTCTCGTTTCCACTGTACAGTGAGGCCCTTAAATTTGCTTACCATGGGGAAAAGATGATTCAAACGGCCGTACGAGCGTTGACTCTCAACATATATAACGGTATTATTTTGTGATCTGTTGTATCACTTTCCATGATAGAAGATATAACTGTTTTATTGGGTGTGAACTTCAAAATTTGGGATCTTGCATAAGTATCCATTTTGTTATGCAGTTGGCGATGACATGGTCTATCAGTTTGTCACAGCTCCTCCTGTTTCTCAGTATTTCTCAGACTTGATTCTGAGCATAAAAAAGCAATGCCTACATCTAGATTCCCTTGTCGATGTTACAGAGTATGGTATTTCAATTCAAAAGATTGTCATTTTGGTAAGTGCTTATATGTTGGTGATATCTATGGTTTTCTAAACCTGTTGACTTTGATGCTTTGCACCAGTGGAAAGACAGGAGAACTTCTTCTCAAAACTGATAAGATTGTGGATGATCTCTACTATCTTGAGGATGTACTTTCTGTTGATGAACCACATTTGAGCAAAATGATTAGCGAGAGTCTTATCAGCTTATTGGTTTTTCCCATGTTGCTCCCATTGCTGCCGTTACGCCCGAGTAATGTGAGATACTCTCTCTTTCTCTCTCTGATAGTGTTGTTAGTGTATGTTTTGGTTCTTTAAGATCAACTATCTAATAAACAAAATTGTGATGGTGCAATAACCGGATTGATTTTAACATTCTGACACAATAAATCAAAGTACATGCCTTTCCAATTGAAGTTTGTGCAAATTTGTTTTTACATTTGTTCCAAGGTCCAAATGCCCTTCCTAGTGCTTGTTTGCTGACACTGTTTTTAAATGGAGGTGCAGTAGGCATTTTATTCTTGTACTTGTTTTGCATATTTTTTTGCTTGAACTTATACACAGCGTTTATGTGAAGGCAACGGAAAATGGTCCACACCCTGTATGTCTATTTCTCCTCGCAGGGGCGGCAGTACCATAAACTGAGAGGGTTCGAATATGAACCCCCTGTGGTTCCAAAAATTTGCACTGTACCCATAAATTTTCAGTACAACTAATAATATATTGACTTAATTGAACCCACTGGATTTTGTTTGAACCCCATGAAGTAGCATCCAAAATGATGAAAGTTCGGAGTCTCTATTTTATCACTGCTTTTGTACCTTGACCAGTCAATCGACATAGGACATTTCCCTCTACCCTCTACCCTATGAGCAGTAGGCTGTTAAGTACTATTTACAGTACTTGTACCCACTCTATTCCTATTACTACTAACCTACACCTTTCAACTAGACATTTTATTTTTGTACTTGTTTTGTGTTTTTCAATTACTAATGCCCCCGCTCCTCTTTCTCTCTCTGTGTGTGAGAGAGTAAAAAATGTGCTCTAAACAATAATTTATTTTAACGGTATCCTAATCTAGACAACTAAACAAAGCAAAAAAGTGTATTTGAAAAAATGTTAGGGATAATGATATGGAATTGTAATGCTAAAAAGATGGAGATGAGCAAAAAACGGTTTTGAAAAAAAGTTAGGGATATGATGTGTAATTGTAATGCTAAAAAGATGGAGATGAGTTGTTTATTTCTCATTTTCTTATTATGGAATGATGTGGGGTATTGACGTCATTGGGAATATCATGCCAAAAGCTTCTAACAGGCATCGTTTCATCCTAGTGGCAATCAACTACTTCACAAAGTGGGAATAATGGAAAAAAACTAATTATGAAAATTAAAATAAGTTTCAAAATCAACTACGGAAATATCAAACAACTTTGTATAAGATATTTGAACCCTCTGAAATATTTTCCTGGAGCCACCCCTGTCTCGGTTTACGATCTATCTTTATCTTCCCTTGCTGTGGTTTACGCTGCCCCCTCTTTTCCCACTAGAAAGTACCTTGTTTATTAAGAATAAGACTGAGATACATTTTCGGGACGCAAACATCAGTCCTGCTCTTTAAAAAAAATAATATGACAGTCAATGTGTGATTGGAACTTCCACAGCCAGTTTTGGGAAATCCAGGGTATGATTGAGAATGAATTTCCTACCAGTTGGTTTGACAATAAGCTTATAAACCAAGTGATTTTTTAACTGAAAGATGGAAGTAGACATTGAAATGTATAGACAGTTTTTTTAACCTTTAATTTCCTTTCTCAGGGCCCATATGTTTCTGCAGTCACTTCTCTGTTCGTAGTTGCCCGTCTTCTTCAGATTGTTCAGAGAAAAAGTTTGATCAACTTCGTGGCTAGTGCTGTTCTATATGCTATGTTTTCAAGTGTGAAAGATGGTAGTGAAGTAGTCACGAATGGTGGAACTGCGCAGGCCAATGATTTTGCTAACCCTCTGGATGAAATGGTTGGTCCTGAAACGAAGGGTGCAGAAAACTTGAAAATGAGCTATCTTCTTGGGTACTTATCAGAGAACCTGTCACTTGACTGTCAGTTCTTGGGCATCCCTTGTGATGATACAGGGAAAGAAAGGTTTGCGGCTGTTCCCATGTTTGTAATTGTTCTTTCCACATGCTTGGGTGGTTCCAGATGAATGGTTGCCATATTTGGTCTTATTAGGCTCTTTGTACTTTTTATGTTGCACATTTAAATCGTTTCTCTATTAGTTTTGTAATACTTTTGATCTGACACATAGAATATCATATGAGAGAATGTGGCACCATGCATATTCAATGTCATAAGAAAGAGAGAAATAAAGAAATGTGAAAAAAGGATAAGGAAATGCGGAAAAAGAATCAACAACCCCTTCAACTGATCAGCACATCAAACTATTGTCATGAAACTCTTAATAAACTTCAATTTTTGGTTAACCCTCATAGGTGAAAGGCCTTCAAGAAATTATTAGAAACCAAATCTGCACTTCATAAACAATCGTAAGTGCCAGATACTAAGAGAACATAGAGAGGCTTCCTTGCGTGTGATGTCCACAAATAGAGGTTTCTCTTAAATATTTTCAGTAGGAGTGTTGTAGAACATTCTCATTCTTTGTTAACACAACATATGAGGATGACTAGAGAGACAAGGGGTTTTGATGGTTCTCTTCTTGCATCAAAATAAACATCAGTGCACCTTGATTGAATCTTGGGAGTCATATATTTATTAGCTTCATGTAGCGATTTATTACTCTTTTTCCTTTACTGGTTACGGCTTGGATAGACTTGAACATGATGCAACTAATGCATGTAAGATATTAGTAGTATCGTGAAAAGTATCTTTGATGCAAAATGTCTTTTTCCCTTTTAGCCTAGTAATGGGTATGGTAACCATTGCCGCAAGCATTGAACTTTACAGAAGTCCCTTTATTGTGCAGGGGTGGAATACTTCCGCACATTTTCTCAGATAATCAAACTCTAATGCTGGCATCCCTCATGTTGTTGCTTGTTTTAGCTGAAAGTAAAGGTATTTTGATGTTCCTTTTTCTCTGGAATTGTAGATATTACTTCCCTCTGTACTTTTCTTACTGTTTGTTTGCATGTCTGCTTGTTTGCAGATCTGGATTATCGGCTGGCTGGGTTGATAGGTGTCCGCCAAACAGAAACCACGATGCAGAAAGTAATTGTGCATAGAACTTCAAGTGTTATTGTGTCACTATCGCATCCCTTATTTTATTATCGTACCTGTCCAAATCCCAAACTTTAGAATCTTTAGTTGGAAAATTTGTGTAACTAGTTCATTAATGGGGTAAAAATACAAGGACTGGATGGAGTTTCTAACATTGACTCCCCTAATGTGACCTTGTTGATCTGTTTATTTGCTGACGTATGACTCATCACCTCCACAGGTGTTCGATAGTAGAGTGTTTATGATACATCTACCTCAGGTATATGACTGCACGGATCTTGCTTAATTTGCATTTTTGTTATTGCTTTATCTTAAATTAGAACCCCTTCTATAATCTTGGTTATCTTTCAGTGTCATGATGAACTTCCTGTACCATTTTACAGATTCTACGTGCATTACTGAAGGTTTTAGCGACCCAACCACCATTCTCAGTACTAACACAATGGCAGACAGGGTGGTTCTTGCGGAAGCTACTGATTTTTCAGGAAACGAAGCTTGACAGTCATGATATTCACCTCTTCAATGTAAGAGTTCAGCTGATTTAGTGATGTTTAAGATATGTGATTCATATATTTTCTTGTTTAAATCATTTAGGATATATCAATAGTTTAAACAAGTTAAATATACACGATTGTTCTCATTTTCCGAAGGACAATCTAAACTCTTCCACACCTTGTTCCACTTCCTTGTTTCTGTACAATACATATCAATTGTAGTTCCGGTTAAGTACCCTGAAGCTCTTTAATTTGGTGTTTAGCTACTTCAATTTCATACTCTTTTAAAGACTCAACACTAGCATGCAATTTTTTTTAAGTGCTTCATTTTTCTTCATGAGTCAGTTACAGATGTCGGAGATCATTTATCTCTTTTTCTTAGGTCATTAGCTTGTTTGGAAAGACAACTCTATGAGTCTTGATTTGATAAATACTAGCTGGATCCAATAGTTCTCGCTTCAAATCAACATTAGCCTCAGTCAACTTGGTATTCTTTTTGTAAACCTTTTCACAAGTGAGGTTTAAGGTATCATCGCCTCCATCACCGTCTGACCTTCAAAATTAGACTTGCATATTCGAACGTGGTTTCGCAAGTTAATTAATTGAAAGGGGTGGTGGGAAGAGTAAAATTATGGTCATCTTCTCTCTAGTTTCCCCACGAGTAATCCTTCTAGGCATAGCTTTCATAGGTTTTCTCTTCCACTCAGTTGAAGATTGGTCAGTTAACCCATTCTAGTAGTAGGCTTGACTAAGTCATGTAAGCTGAACACGTTCTACATCTTCCAAAATTTTGAATTTGTCTATCAATCCAAAAAATCCATTTCAGCAGATAAAGTTTGGGCTTGTAACGCTCGTTCTTTGACCCAAACGTTAAAAAACTAAGAGCAACCCACCTAAAACAAAATTTAAAACCGTATTTTTTCTAGGGTTCGATTTGCTTGTGACGATAATGCTAATAAAAACTACCTCAATGAAGCAACTACAACAACCCTAATTGAAGCCATCTAATTATGCAATATACTTAAGTGATAAACAATTGAAAGCATCCCACATGAATCAGGTGGAAACCAAAGGTGGGAGAAAACCACGACAGAGAAAATCAAGCCATACTGAATTTGCGAATTACATCCCAAGCGTAAGCTCCACTTGGAGAGAGCACACACATTGCACTTGTCTTGGTCCTCTAGTACCCCAACCACTCAGAATACACCAAGCCTCCAAACCTTGAGTCCTTTGTTGGAAACCTCCTCGAAGAGCCTCAAGGTTGGCCATTGGGTAACCTACTGAAGGACTTCAACGTAAAGCATTGAGATTTGTTGGAGTTTGTCTCATATCGGTTAATTATCTCCACCAAAACTAGTATATAAGCTTGGGCAGCCTCTCCACTTTTTGCCAATTGGTTTGGAGTTGGTCAGAGCTAGGGTTTCAGAGGCTTTTTTCCTTTGTTTGTGCCATAGTTGCACTTTCTTTCGTTGTGAGCCGTGTGTTCCGGATCCTTTGTTTACCTCTCCATGTGCGAGTCAGGGGTCACACGTGCAGGGGAGTGTTGGAGTTTGTTCCACATCGGTTAATTATCTCCTCCAAAACTAGTATATGAGCCTTGGTGGCCTCTCCACTCTTTGCCAATTGGTTTAGACTTGGACGCTTCAACAATATTCTTCAATGAAAGCTCAAGAAGTTTGAATCTCTGCTAGATCTGAATCTACAACGAGGACCAACACCTATGATGCTAAAGAGGAGGGAACATTTTGCAGCTTTGGTATTGGGTAGGGCACCCACATCATGTCACCTATTATGATCTGATGAGCTGTTTGTAGAAACCACGGTGGACCATATCCGATTGTCCGGACTGGACTCAATTGATCAGATTTCCCCATTGTGCTCGGCTCTCCATAATTGATGAAGCCCAAGCGATAGCACTTCCCCCTTCGATCAGGTTCCCTGTACTTCGGTTATTTTTGGAAAACCATCTTATCTCTTTCTGCTTTGCTCTGGTGCTTGAAAACTACTGGTCTGAGGATGGATAAACAACGAACATATCTTGAATGATTACGTCAGTGAAAAACGAAATACATCTCAATAAAGAAATGATTACAATAGAATATGTGTTTTGGTCAGACACGATTAACAACAAAAGGAAAGGAGTATCAAAACTTTTGACCCTCGTCTTTCCACTTTACAAATTTAAAAATTACTTTATACAAATTTGACCTTCATCTAAAGTTGTACTTTTTCCTAGTTCCCATTGACAGAGGTCTTATGAGCAGTCCTGTGAATGTCTTCGGAAAGAACTTGCTGGTTGCTGGTTTGATTACATCCCAGACACTTTGAGAAATGAATGGGAGAACTGTAAAAGAGGTATGTACTTCTTGATTTACCTTTATTTTTCATTTTGAATAGTAGTTTGAAAGGCGGCAGGGCATGCCCTTTTATTAGGGGGTTGGTGATGCTAAAACCTGAAGAGATTCCACTTGTAGCTGTAGTTGTTCCCATCTCGTTGTACAGGCAATATATGTGGAACTCTTAAATTAATTCATCTAGCGTTGCAGTTCTTGAGGAGTCATCCCAGAGTAAGGATCCATTTTTTGTGCTGGAGCTTGCTAACCACCAACTTACTTCATATGGTAATGTAAATTTCTTTTGTAAGTTAGTCGTTCACCTTTGTCGTATGGTTCAAGCCTTTTCTTGCATGGTACTTGGACATTATTGTTTTGCAACTCTCTAATTGTAGGGCAACTAATACCATATTTTCTGCTTACTTCAGGAGGCACTGCTTCTATACTGGCCTGGCAAAAGATGATTGATGTGGTCAAGGTTAATATCTGTCATTGGCTAATTCAATAAATTTTTTTTTTTTTTTGGTTGAAAGAATGCTTTCTGCTTATTGTTGAGGTCTTCGAGAGGAGTCAGCAATGGCAAATGAATACATACATTGGTGCTGCTGCCAAAATTTTATCTGACCTGCAAATACAGTTAAACTTGTAGCTTCAACAGTGTGAAGGTTTTGATGCTACGCCCAAAACAGCATCTGACCTGCTCAAAATAATGTTCAGACTTGTTGAAATGTATACGCATAAAAACTTGGGTGCACCCATCGGTGCTTTGATACCTGCTATAATTTTATACGCTTGTCCAAGAACACAGCAGATCACGAAATAGAGGAACGTTATTGTCATTTTCTTTGTTTGTTAATTTATGAAGTCCTTTAAGTCTGATGTTGGATACGTCTCCTTTTTGGCATATTATGAATTGGGGATATTGGATTCTTGTCCTTTGCTCGTTTTTCTTTTAACTTCCTTAAGATACATACCCTTATTAATTAGCACTAGAATTTCTGGGAGAGGACCCGTGGTGATGGTCTCAAAGATCACACTAGGTGTTGAAGTGGCAGGACCCCATCTATGTTTTCTCAAAGGGATGCTCTTATCATAATATTACTTGGATGGAAAAACTTTCCAAGAGGCCAATGGCCCAACGGCACCAAGTGGTGCACTTAAGTCCAGTGGCAGATCCAGAAATTTCGGACAGATGGGTCACCTTTCGATCATAAACTTAATAAAAATACTCATAATCTAATATAAAGAAAAATGCATTCAAAAAAATATAATAGAATAAAAAAATAAATGTTCTATTGTTTTTACATTTTCAATAGATCATTTATGACATTTTTATTTGAGTAATTGGTAGAATTGTATGGTTTGGTTTTTTGGTACTACAACTTCTTAAGTCGTGAATGATCCTAGTTCAAGTTCTACTAGGAGCAAGTTTTGCAGAATTGCTTTTTTCCAGGCGTAAAAAGAAATAATCGAATGGCAATACCCAGTTTCGAACACAGGACCTCTCAGGTGGGAAACCAGAGTCCTTACCACTTGATCTATGTGTACATTATGCTATATTCTGGCTAGTTTAATATATAATACATCCTGTTGCGATTCATACAAAAAAAATCTAGATAATTTTAGGTGGGTCACGTGACCCGCTTGTGCCTACGTTGGATCCGCCCTGCATAAGTGCCATATAGTTGAAAGGAGATTAGGAGTTCAACTCCTACGAGGTGTTAATCTAACTATTCTAACAGTACTGACTTTTGCCTATTAAAAAAAAAAAAATACTAAATGGAAAAACTTGGACAAACATCTGATGCTATTAGAACATTTGGGTGTAGTCCAAGATTATATTGTTTTCCTGTCTAAGTTGTTTGATTATTTTGTTCACATCTAACAGTGTCTCCCTGCAAGCAGAAATCACGTATACATAGAGAACATTATGTGTCTGATTTGATTTCTCTGACTTGAGGACAGAGGACAGTTGATGGCCTCTTAATTTTCAAGTTGCCACTGCTGCATTGTTATAGATGCAATATGTGAATATGAAGTTATTTCAGTATTTTTCTTTGCGTTGTCATCTAGCAGAAAACGATTCTTTATGTATATTTTTCGATATGGGATGTAGTGGTTCTTATAATAATTCATTGTTTAGGTTTACGTTCTTCATCTTCATTTGAAGGCATTTATTTACAGAGGGGACCCTTTTGAAAATCCCTTGAGGAACTTGAAAAGCACTTCTTTGGTTATTTCGGGAAGAAAGTATGTTTCTGATCTTTCATCTGCAAGCTTTGGGTCGGAGATATCCTTAGGTTGGTTACCTGTCCTCCTTATTTCCTGGAGACTATCCGCAAAAATCTCAAGTTTCTTGTTTGCTAAAATTGTGAAATTTTTGCAGGCTCTGGCATCCCTTGTAAAATTTCATTTTCCAAAATTGGTATGAGGGATATCTATTTGATACCCATAGCAACAGGAATTTCTGGCAAATTGCTCCTTTTGGAAAAACATCCCTTACACTCAAAGAGAGGAGTTGTAATTGCAATTGCTCCATTGGCTGGGTTGAATGTAAGTCTCCGTTCCTGTAGTTGGTAATCTCATCTACACTAAAAAGGACAAAGCATCAATTGCTCGGGGTCAACTTGTTTGTTGTTGTGATGTTGAGCTAAGATATCAGTTTCATTGAATTAGGTTGTCCCTACAATTGCTAGGTTCTTGTTCGAAGATCATGATATGCATATGTTCCAAATCTTCTTTTTCATAATTACTGTCCTGCAATAAAAGAGAATAGCAATGGTGCTATGGGTACTAAAAAAGTTTAGGGTTAAATACCTCGACACCCCTCGAAGTTTACCTCTTTTTCTCGCTCACCACCTCTTAGAATTTCGCCTACGGAGACCCCCTCATTAACGTTTTCATTTGGAGGACCTAACTCCGTTGGACGGGCAAAATGAAAAGACTAATTTGCCCTTAGGTATATATACCACAGCAGACCCAGACTCTCCATCTCCTTTCCTACTCCCCTCCATCACCTTAGCCACCCAGAAGCCAGAACCACTACATCCACCATCATTGTTCATGGCAGCCGACCACCACCGAGCCATCACGCCATTTCTGTCTTCCATCGTTTTTATCCTCATCACGGCCAAAGACGCCATTCACCACAACACACCTTTCACCACGGCCAAACACCACCACTGAACACCACAATCAGCAAGTTTCGAGCACTATTCAGCAGATTTCGAGCAGATTCAGCAGGTTTCGAGCATTGTTCAGCAGGTTTCGAGCATATTCAGGAGGTTTCGAGCACTGGGCTGTAGATTTCGAGTCTTATGCTGGCTGTTTCGTTGAAAAATGTGTGATTTTGAACTCTGACTCAGATGTTTTTCATGTTTTGGAAGGTCAATTTGGAGTGGATAGGGGTTAAATTAGGTTTTTGAAGTCGATTTAGGGATTTCGAACCAGATTGAGGGAGTTCAATCCGGTGGGGAGGGCTGGGTGGTTGCGATTCAGGGTTTTGGTGGACTAAGGGGCTACGATTTAGGGTATTGGGGATGTTAGGGTTTCGGTGGTGGTGGTGGTGATTGGGGTGGCTAGTGGTGGTGGTGATTTCGGAGGGTGGGGGGGAGAGATAAGGGCAATTTCGGAACATTTTATAACTTTTAACAGAATCTAGTTCAAATTTTTAACTGTTCTAGATGGATCCCTGACGGAAAGGGTCTACGAGACAAACTTTAATGAGGGGATCTCTCCGTAGGCAAAATTCTAAGAGGAGGTGAGTGAGACAAAGACCCAAAAGTTTACCGAGAAATCTACTCCATTCTTGCAATATGCGTGGGTCCTACATAAATACTTGAGATAGGACACTCACCTGTTGTGAGCACGGAGTAGATTTTCCCAGTACACTTTTTTAGTACCCGTTACCTTTCTCTTTTCGTAGAAAGTTGAAACTCATTATGAATACGTGGGCTGCTACTAGAGTATTGAAATTTGGTGAAACATTGACCACAGATTGTTTACTATTCTCAATTGATGCGATGAGTATAGAACTAGGATTCATGACATTACCGTCCTTGTATTGGTCAATAGAATTCCACATCAGTAGAAAGATTTGTGACTTTGTTTTTCAGTCTGTTATCAACCTTCTTGTACCCTTGCTTTTATTTCCATCTTCTATGACTAATATTTCAATTATGTTCTTAGCAAATATGGAGATTATAGGGACTTGAAAGTGCTATAGAATGAGATTGATTCACTGTTAACAACAAAATTCTGTTAATGATGGAAATTGGGCTGGAAGATGCTAGGGCTTGCTTGATGACCTTACCTTAGAAACTTGCTTGATGACCTGTGCTTAGAAACAGATATGTTGCTTCTGGGACCTTACATTTCAGCTGATAGTGGACATTTTGAAACAGCCAATGATAGATGAAAACCATCCGACATGGTTGCATCTTCAGATTAGAGAGTTTGATCCGACGTTTGAAGAAAAAAAACTCAGAAGTCACCACGTGAATGCTACCAATCATGAGCAAGATGGTAAATGGACAATTGGGTTTACGAATGCAAAAGCATGTGATGCTGCTCGATTGCTCATACTTGAGGAAACAAATAAGCAGAGGTCCTCTGTAGAGAGCTTACTTGCTCCATTGCTCAACATCTCTCAACATATTGCAAATTGTCAAGGTGACTGAAAGCATAGAAAAGAGGTTTAGGTTAGTATACTAACGTAACCATTTTTCCTTACTGTTTACATGTTTGTATAACTTCTCAGCGGTAATAAAACATCAAGGATGAAATTGGATAATTCTCGGGCCTCCGCTCTTAATTGAAAGTTTTTGGATAGTGCCAACTTTAAATTATCTATGTGCTCATAAATTGAACTGCTGAGACATTTTTTCAGTTCACCGCTGAAGTTGAGTCCCGTCTGGCAGCTTTACGAAAATTGCATTGTTGTTAGAGTTTCTTTTTCCTTTTTTAGCAACTAAAATTGTTTCTTCGAGTCCTGTCTGACAGCTTTATGAAAATTGCACTGTTGTTTGATTGCTGTCCGAGCCATCATGGTGTCCCCACGGAATCTTCGGCTATCTCGTAATGACTTTCGGACTCTAGAACGCCGGGGTCACTTTTCAACGAATGATAACCAAGATGTTCGAACGATTACTCTGGGACACCATGATGGCTTATATTGATGATATGGTTGTCAAAAGCATGCTCACCGGTGACCATCTGACCCACCTTGCCGAAGCGTTCGAAATCCTCAAAAAGCACGAACTCCGCCTCAATGTCGAGAAGTGCACCTTCGGTGTAAGCTCCGGTAAGTTCCTCGGTCATCTCGTCTCCCGACGCGGTATCGAAGCCGACCCCGCTCAACTCCTTGCCATCGAGAAACTCTCGGCTCCCCAAAACAAGAGGGACGTACAACGCCTATCGGGCATGGCTGCCGCCTTGAACCAATTCATCAGTTGCTCTACCGACAAATGCCAGCCATTTTCTGCCCTCCTGAAGGGCAGCCGACGGAGCTTCCAGTGGACAGAAGACTGTGACCGAGTCCTACAGAAGTTGAAGACTTACCTCTCCGAAGCACCGCTCCTCGTCACGCCTCGGGACCAGGAAGACCTGTTCCTGTATCTTGCCGTCTCTCCACATGCGATAAGCTCGGTTCTTGTTCGACAGGAATGACGGGACCACCAACCCATCTACTACTCCAGCAAGACAATGACCCTCGTCGAGACACGCTATCTTCCATTGGAGAAGCTTGTTCTCGCCCTCGTCTCAGCATCTCGGGAGCTTGCCCCATATTTTCAGTCCCACCGCATCATTGTTCTTACCGAGTACCTGCTTAAGTCACTCCTCCGAAAGGCGGACTCTCCAACTGAGTCTCCCAGTGGGACGTCGAGCTCATGAATTACGAAATCCATTTCCAGTCTCGGACAGCAATCAAAGCTCAGGTCCTTGCCGACTTCATCGCCGAGCTCACTCTTGCCGACGTGCTTGCTGCAACTCCCGCTCCTCGGCCCGAAGCCGTCCTCCAAGCAAATCCGAGCACCGCCTGGAAGCTCTTCCACGACGATGTGTGGAAAATGTATGTCGATGACGCATCTAATAGCCGAGGCGCCAGGGTTGGGATTGTGTTCCTCTCTCCTTCCGGCGTTCTGCATGAAAGCTCCCTCTCCATCAATTTCCCAGCCTCCAACAGCGAGGCCGAATACGAAGCACCAATGTTCTAAATGGCGCTCGGCGCAAGTAGGGCGGACACCCACCTCCAAGCGCCAAGCCGCCTAGGTGGCGCCAAGCAATTCGGCGGTTTTTTTTTTTTTTAATATTTTATAACAAACCATTATTCAATCAAACTATATTTCATGCATCCATCATGCAAGTTCAAAGTTCTACATAACCATAATGCAAAGTTTAATGTTCAAATTTCAAAGTACAAATCTAAATGAAATTTAGTAGAAACTAGCAAATAAGTAGAAACTGTACAAGTTATAACTTATACAATGCACTGATGCAGTCAAACTTCTTCACAGAATCATAGTTAAGCAGCCACATACACAAGGGAAAAAGCAGGAAACAAAAAGAAGGCAAGTAAAGAAAGCAGCCAGCTTCAAATATGCATCGTACAACTAACTTTTTGAGCATGTTATGGAAAATTCTGGGTACAAAGCCTTTCTGAAATTTCACAGAACTTGGCGCATTATCTAAATTCTCACTCTTGTCAGGAACTGCTACTACGATGAAAAACAGCAGCCACAAGACAAAGTAACAAAAGAAAATAAAATAGGCCCTCATCGTCAGTCTAAATACTAATACAACACTTCTCAAAGCTCAATCAGAAATACTCAAATACAATCTGTTTTTTTTAACCGTTTGTTTTTTTTTTTTTACAATTTGTCGTAATCTGTTCTTTTTACAATCTATTTGTCGTTATACAATCTGTTTTTTTTAAATACAAAAAAAAAAAAACCTCAAATCAGAAATTTCAAAAAAACTCAATCAGGCGACAGGCATGACCACTTCTGAAAGCTCTCAAAATCAGGCCGATCACTGTGAGAGTCGAGAGAGAGAGAGAGTGATGGGGAGAGAGAGAGAGAGAGAGAGAGAGAGAGAGACTGAAGCTCTACTCAGAGAGCTGAGAGAGAAAGCCGAGAGACTGAGAGAGAGAGCGAGACTGAACTGAATAGAGAGCCGAGAGAGAGAGCAAGAGAGAGAGACATACCGGCGGGAGAAAGAGAGACGATGGCATTGACACTGGAGCTCTGATCGATAGGATTTCTTGACTTTGTTTTATCTCCTGAGCTCCTCCCGCCTCTGAAGCTCTGGATTGTGGAGTATAGAATGGGGATGTAGATGTAATTGTAGTATATATAGATCTGATTTTGTAAAATTACATAATAAGTCCTTTTAGTTTTTGTACTTTTGATCCTAGTCCTTTTAGGTTAATAGTATACAATTTAAGCCTCCAAAGAGGCCGCCGAGCCCGCCAAGGTCCGCCAAATCTGCCAAATTCGCCAAGGCTGCCTAGGCGGCCGCCAAAAGCCACCAAATCTCCCTGGGCACCAAATCAAACGCCAAGGGGTATTGGCATGGCGGCGGGGTACCTCAAAGCGCCTAGGCGGCCTCGGCGGCCGCCATTTAGAACACTGCAAAGCACTCATCTCCGGACTCAAAACCGTCGACGCCCTAGGTATCGAGGAGCTTGTAATCTACAGCAACTCTCAGTTGGTGGTCAACCAACTCTTCGAAGAGTATGAGGCTTGGGATGACTGAATACGCACCTACCTCAGCTTCGCCGTCCGGCTTCTCAAAAGCTTTAAGGCCATTCGCGTCGGACATATTCCCAGAGAACAGAACGCTCACGCCGACGCCCTCGCTGGGCTTGCTTCAACCTGCTCTGCTTCGGAGCATCATTCCATCTCCTTCAGCTCCATTGACAAGCCCGGTTTCAAGCTCGAAGTACTGAGCCACGAGATACTCAACATAGGGCTCGGTCCGAGCTGGATGGACAAAATTATTAGCTACCTGTGAGATGACATCCTCCCCACCGACAAGAAGGATGCCCACCAACTCCGCAATAAGGCCGCCCTTTTTTGGCTCAACCTGAATGGCAAGCTTTACCGAAGGTCATTCACGGGTCCATACTTGCTGGTTGCACACCCCCACCAAGTGTCCGGCATCATCGAAGAGCTCCACGCCGGGGACAGCGGTTGTCACTCCGGCGGACACTCGCTCGCGCACCGAGCCATCACTCAAGGGTATTGGTGGCCAACAATGAAGAAGGATTCCGAAGAGTTCGTCAAGCATTGTCGGAAGTGCCAGATGTTCGCTCCCATAATCCATCAGCCGGCTCGGGACCTTAGCCCTCTCACCAGCCCATGGCCATTCTCGCAATGGGGCATGGATATCGTCGGCAAGCTCCCGGTGGATTCAAGTTCCTCTTAATCGCTACCGACTACTTCTCTAAATGGGTCGAAGCTGAGCCCTTGGTTACCATCGAAGAAACCGACGTCATTCGATTCGTTTGGCGTAACATCATCTCTCGTTTTGGCGTACCCTTCGCCATCATTACCGATAATGGGAAGCAGTTCACCGGACAGAGGTACCGGGCTCTCTTAGACGAATATGGCATCAAATGAGACACATCCACCTCGGGATATCCCCAGGGCAATGGACAGGCTGAAGCCGCCAACAAGGCCATCTCCGCCGGATTGAAGCGTCGACTCGAATCCCGCCGGGGCAAATGGGCCGAAGAGTTACCAAGGGTACTCTGGGGGCTACCGAACAACTCCCAGGCGCTCCATGGGTCGTACTCCCTTCTCCTTGGCCTTCGGCGTGGAGGCTTTCATTCCTCTCCAGGTCGGTCTTCCAACAATCCGTACTGAGAAGTTTGATGAAGAAGTCAATAATGACACCATCGCTTCGGACCTCGACTTGGCCGAGGAGGAACGTGAGAATGCTAGGATCAGACTCACCTCATATCAGCAGGAGGTCGCCAAGGGCTACAACCGAAGCGTTCGCCTTAGGTCATTCAAACCTGATGACCTTGTTTTCAGAAATAATTAATTTAAATATATAAAAACAAGTTTGAATTTTTTTTTGAACTAATTATTTTCAACAATATGGTGGATGCTTGTCTTTTGTTGATTTTGACGTTTCGGTTTTTCTCTATGCGAGATTGATCGGTGACTATTTGACATTTCATGAATGTTTTTATGTATCTTTTGGATGGTAAACTCATTGGCTTAGTGCTTACTACTTGAAATACTAGTGTATGCTATTTTTCTTATTTTTTTTTTTGCATAGGCGCGCTTCGCCTTGTGCCTATTGCTTGTGACAACTATGGCTAGGGCTAATAATCCCAAGGTTACTCCCCTTACTCGGATGTCATGCCGAGCAACATTACTTTTCTTACCCTCCAGATGTCCTACTCAGTCTTATGCATCAGATGCTGCCGTGCTGCCACGTATCTTATTCCCTTTGCACTCCTCGTGGTGCTCTCGACTTGCCACGTATCACATATGTGGTCGGGGTTTATCCTATGCGGTGCACCTTCTCGTGGTGCTATGAATATCCTCACATGTACCACACGTGGTTGGGCACACTTTCCTTAGTTCGGGGATAACCCCTCTACACTTGCCAAAAAAGGAATCTCATTTTTCCTTTTCACGTGCTTACCAAGGCTAAAGGCTGAAATATTCTTTATCAGAAATAAGGCCTAACCGCCACTTTTGTTGACTTGAAGTCCTCATTTGGGGGCCATTTTATGGCTTTAAGAAATCTTATAGAGAGATCTTTATACAAAAAGGAATTATGGGGACCTACAAATCACTTTTCCTTCCTTCTTTCCATGCACCTATCAAAAAGATGACATACCTGAACAGGAAAAACTTTTTGGAAAATGGGCTAAATGCCCTTCCAAAGGAGGCAATCAATTAAAGGCCCTCTTTTTTGACTTGCGCAACTCTAGGTGGTGGGCCCTAGACCCTAAGAATTTTATTCCATACTTCTCATTCCACCATATCTATTTGGACCTTCTTCCTCTTGGCCGAATAAATCCAAAAAATGAGCCAAAATCTAAATATTAATTGGGCTTTAATTAATTGGGCCATGCTCTAAATAATAATGGGGCTTCTTCCTAGCCGGCTGTATTTTATTACTCATTAGTTGTTTAGGCCCTGCACACGTCAGGCATATCTTGTACAAGTCCTTTTTTCCTTACACCGGCCACGCACCTTTTAAATTTAGCATAGGAAAATTATCCCATACAGATGGAACATTACTTTATAATGTCCCACCTCATGTATTATTGGTTATTATTGTGGGAACATTACTTTTTGTTAGTGATTTGATAAACAAATTGACATTTGACATTTGATGAATGGTGGAGTATTGTTTAAAAACCACCAAATAATATTTCTAATCATAACTTTTTCTTTATCTCTAGAATTGTCACATGTTTCCACGTACATATACTTATCCATACATATACATACATAAATATATATAACTCATATATAGTTAAAATTTTAAGCAATTATAACTTTTGTTGTGCATATTTAATTCTCAAAAAAATATATTTTTGAAACCTACTCAATGAGATCTTCCGAACAAGATCCATGTTGAATGTGAAATTGTATATACATAAAAAAATATTTTATACCCCATAAATAAGAATTCACATCCTTCAAAATGAAAGAATTCACACACTTCAATTGCAGAATTCACACCTTGTATTCTATACAATTCACTCCCTAAAATAGACAATCCATACCCCAAAATCCAAATTCATACCGTCTATAACAGACAGTTCACACCTCCTATAACAGACAATTCACATCTCTTAAACTCATTGTACACAATTTCACACCTCAATATAACAATTCACTTCCCCTGTTATACACAATTCACACTTTAACAACAATTCATATCCCTTATAATAGATAATTAAACTTCCTTAAGCTCTTTTTATACACAATTCACACCAAAAATGCATAATTCGCATCCGCTATGAAAGGTAATTCACACCTCTTACAACACAAAATTTACATCCCATATAACAAACAATTCACAAATCCTTATCTAATGAAGGATTCAAACTCTTTCTGAAAAATTCACTTTTGAAGAGTTAAAGAATTCAAACACCTTAAATGTAGAATAATTCACACACCTCAAAAGTTGAGTTCATACTCCCCGTACAGAATTCACTTTCCAAAAGACATTATACATACCCCTATAATAGACAATTCAGACGTCTTCTTATATAAATTCACACCTTTATACAACAATTGATGTGTTCTATAACGGACAATTCACACCATAATACACATTCAAAAAATAGATAACAATTCACACTCCTTAAGCTTCTATTGTACACAATCACCCCTTATATAACACACAATTCACACCCCTTTTGACGGACAATTCACACACCTATATCTCACAATTCACACCCCTTATAACGTATAGTTCACACACGTTATTGTACGCCATTCACACTCACATACAACAATTCACACCCTATATCAGACTATTCATCCCCACAAAGAATAGACAATTCATGCCAATTTAAAACTCTTGTTGTACACAATTTATAGCCTATGTTGTACATAATTCACATCCCTATAAAACAATTCACACCCTCTGTTATACACAATTCACACCTAAATACAAAAATTCACACCCCTTATAATAGCAATTCACACAAAAATTAGACAACTATTTACACCCAAAAAATATACAATTCACACCCGAAAAATTAATTTTTTTCTACACATAATTTCACATTCAATATGGGTCTTATTTGATAGATCTCGTCAAGTAGATTCTAAAAAAAACTAAATTTTACAAAAAAATGAATATATATAATATATAATAAAAGATATTGCATTTTAAAGTTTGTAATGCAAAAAGTAAAAAAATAAAATAAAATTCCACATTAACAAAAGTTAACATCAAGCACATATATATGTTATCCACACGTGTTAGAGCCTATGGGGAAGGAAAATATAAAAAATGGTCTGCATGAGACAAAACTCGAAAAGCGGGGCCGACATGAAATTTCCCAAAATATTAATACAACCCATTAATTTCCAAAATCAATTCAGCCATTGTAGATTCAATTCGACCCAATTGTGGTTCAATATAAATTCGATTAAGATCCAAAAATATTTTCAGCCATTAATCCATCAATAAATATTTTTTCCAAAATTTGGCAAAAATTGGGTGTAAACAGGTTATTAGGTTAATGTAGGGGTTTGATTTATCGAGATCTTCACCATGGGTCAGTTTCGGTTCCTTCCTTCGCCGCTCCGCGCGCCTGCCGCTTGACCTGCAACAAGTCACTAGGGTTGTGGTAGCCTGGTGACCTCCAACGATTAAGTTTAATGTAGGGAGAAGTGTATAGGTCTAGGGTTATGATAGAATGACATACCTCTCTAGGTTAGAGTCCCTTTGTATTTATAGACCTTGGTTTGCTTGGCCTCCATGCTAGCGCGTGGAGGGTACGCTCCAGTAATAGTCTCGGGTGATGTCATATGTGACAAATGGGATAAGACAATTACAGAGCACATGGCCAAGTTTGCCCCCATTGATTATCCTCCTGGTGTAACCGTTAGAGGCCCTTCTGTCATAACCGTCTTCCTTCAAGCAGCGTCGGGATGTCGGGGTCGGGCATGCTCGGTACCCTTAGATAGCGACAAAGCTCAGCCGAACTCCTCTTACTGAGTGATCTTTCAAGGGAACACCGAGGGTCTTAGGGCCTTACGCAGAGCGAGGGGCAGGAATGTTCTTGGTATTGCTAGATGCACTGTGGCTCGATGAGCGGTTTGAGCCCCGGTTTCTAGAGCCATTACAATAGCCCCTCAACTCGCTGTAGCATCATCTTCGAGCTTGGGGGAGTTGATTATGTTCATGAACTGTCACATTGTTGGAGTCCTTTATTTGTAGGTAAGTGGTAACCGAAGCGAAAACCGGCCTCGGTAGTCATCAGGTGCTTAGCCCCAGCCCTAGGAGCCACATGTTGATCCTCGCCAGGCTGTCTCGTGGTGTAAGACGCCTTGACACGTGCCGCGTCAGTTGATTGGTACGAAATGTCCCATCGGAGACACGTGTCAGCCACTCAATGGCTTGGTAAGTGGCTCCTTGACTTTCGTGTAGGCCATTCGATACGAACCATCCGATGATTGCCACTTGTCAAGGATCCTACGGTTCGGGGCACATAGCTTTGTTTCCCGCATGCCCCTTAAAATCTTCCCCTATAAAAGGGTAGGTAAAGAGAGAAGTACGATTTCTTCTTCACTCAGTGCTCCACCGCTGCAGCCGCCGATCTTCGTCGTTCGATCTAGTTTTGAAGCAATTTGGTAGCGGATCTTCTTACGAATCTCAGGTATGTTGATCTGCTTGCATTAATCTTCTGCTTTTAAAAGTTTTTCTTGCGTTTCGCGTCATTTTTTGGGCGCGATGAGGCGGAGACGCCGTTCTCTGCCGTCTGAGACATGCTTCACCACTGCTCGCCGCACTGTTCTTGTTCTCCCCGGCTCGTTTCTCCTTCCCAAGGCGTATCTCTTTCTCGAGGCCATCGAAACGTTGCCCGGCCCTAAGTGTTCTTTCCTAGGAAGGATATCCTGCTACCGAATGTGACCTAGGGGTTCTGAGGAATGGTGTCCATCCCGTCCTGAGTGTTAGATCTTTTTCCCCCTAAGCATGTAGCTAACGAGTCTTTCATATCCCTTTTTGCTAGGTTGGGGTGGATGGTTGTTGAGACCTCCTTGGACAGTTCCAATAGCTCGGCCTCCTCTCCTGTTGTCGACGAGCTGATACGTGAGACCCTTCGGATCTGAGCGTTCTACTGCACTGCAATCGACTTCATTGAGCCTTTTGATCCTTCGAGAGCCCCGTGCTCGATTATGTCGTTCGATCCTCGGGAGATGGAGACTCCCAGCACCTCGGATCACGGTCTGGGACCCTTCGCAAATTCTCCTGAGGAGGTTGAAGGACGCAAGAGGGTGGTGAGGCCGTGCCTCTATCAGAATCAATTCTCTAGCGGCACACTGGGCGCTTATGAAGAGTTTAAGAGGGTTTACAGCATCCCATTAGACATTGAGCTTCGGCTATTACAAACCACTGACCCCTGTCAACTGTCGCATCACCCGAAGAGCTTATCTTCCTTCTCATGGCTATTGTTGAGGGCAGAATTAGGTTGCCCCTCCACCAATTCGTACGTCGAGTGCTCCGGACCCTGTCACTCACCTCTTTTCAACTCACGGTTAACTCCTGCTGGGTCATAACGAGTATTATAGAGCTAAGGAGGCAGTACAACTTGACATTTGGTTTGGAGGAACTCTTCAGGGTCTACCAGATCGGGGTCCATCGAGATTACGACCACTAGTATCTGTCTTATCAGTCGGGGTATGACAAGTTTCTGATTGATCACCTGCCCGACTTCAAGGAATGGGCGAGTATATACGTCTCAGTAACCGGGAACTTCATGTTTGGGCCCAATGAAAGAAATCAATTTAGACTGGTACACCTGGTCAATAGATTTCCCACTTCCAAGTATTGCATGTTACTTTCTCTCCCTCTTGCCCATGTTGATTTCTTTCAGGTGACATCTTGCAGGTGAATGAATCATGCAAGGCTATAGGGAAAGGGCGAACCGAGGCCTAATCAACCCTACTTACGCCATCCCCCTCGCAAACCGATTCACCCCGGACCTGCTCGGTTACGTCTTGACTTACACGGGATATCTGAAGAAGAGACTGAGACAACCAGGGGTTCCAAGGGTAGGAAGAGGGAGAGGAGGGAAAGGAAGGGGCGCAGTGAAGCAAAAGTAGGGGCAAGCAACTCCCCCCCTCTCGGAAGGATTGTAAGGCTGTGGACCATGAAACTCTTGAACGGACCAGATTGAGCAGAGAGAAGACGACATGACCCGCGCGAGTGATTCAAAAGTTAAGGAAGAGGCCGAGGGGTCAAAAGGTCGGTTGCCGACCCCTAACAGTAGGGGCGGGAACCTCTAATACCGCTGACATTCCGTTGAAGGAACCGCCAAAAAAGAGAATGAGGATCGAGGTGGGCGACACCAGTCGGGGTAAAGAGAAGGAGACAATCAAGATTCGGGACGAAGAGGAGGAAGAACAGGACGGGGGGTCCATCGGGAAAGAGTCTGAGACGGAGAGTATGACTGAGGGACGTCCCGTGGGCCCCAGAGTTCCATCATTATAGTGGTCGTTTGATCCATCATGCTGACAGCATGTCTTGGAACATTGGGACGGTGTACAAACTACTCTACGGCTATGTACATCTGAGGGATACCAAGCTTGTCACTGGAGCAAAAAGGACCTAGTGGGGGAGCTGGCACAATCACTTCTCAATGTACGCTTAATTATCCCCTCATTTTTTCTTTTGTTGAATATAGGGCTTTTGTTGGATACCAAGCTTGTAATGCTTTTTGTAATGAATACAGGCTTTGGCTATCCATGAGAGGTATAAGGGGCAGGACTTGAAGATTGAAGAGCTGAAGAAGGCCTTGGAGTCGAAAAAGGAGGATCTGAGGGTGGCTCCGGGGGCTTGTGACCTTAATCAAGTGGACTTCCAAAGGGTTGGTGGAGAGAGGGTGGCTACAGAGAACCAAGCTAGGAATGCCGAGGAGGTCACAGATGTCTTGAGAGCCACCCGATCCCAAGAGGTCAAGGTTGCAAGGGAGAGAGGCTTCGACAATGGGTTTGACGCAGCTGGAGTGGAATATAAGAAGCAAGTCTGGGAGATTGAAGCCGAATTGCACAGAGACTGCTTCCGGGATGGGCATCGATGTGACTATGAGCTGCTACTGAGCAAGCTCAACCTTCCTGAAGATTTAAAGCTCTGCGTCGTTCTCGAGTCACCTCCCAAAGAGCTTGTGCTGCCCCTGGAAGAAGAGGATGAAGTGGTACAGAACCTCGATGCCCAAGCTAACCCCGTGGACCCGGTTGAGCCTATGTCCGATGCTGCTTTCGACGCCCAAGAATGACTGCTTCCCTTCTTTTTAGAGAAACACTTTACATATTGAATGCAAATTTCGTGTGACTGGTGTCGAACGATTGGCCTAAGCCAGATCACTGTAATAGTTAAGTAGGACTGGTGCCGAACAGTTGGCCCAAACCATGTCCTTGGTAGGTTTTAATTGGTACTTTATGCCTTGTTTTGCCTTATTGCACAAATGCTTTTATTCCAAGTTGTTGTATGTTGTTCCTAAATGCTTGTACATGCTTTATGGTTATTGCTAGAGTATGCTTGTGCCCCCTACTTCAGGTGATCTTGAGAGGCATCGGAGCAAGTGCTAGCCGAAGCATTAATCGAAGCATAATCAGAAGATTGAATTTTTTGAAAAATTGAATTCTCAGTGCCCTCTGCTTCGGGAGGGGTTGCCATGTAGCCTTGGCAAGGTCAGGACCGAAGCAGAAGAGGAAGCTTTTTTGAAAAAATGATTTTTTGGTGCCCCAGCTTCGGGCGGGCTTGTTTGGAATCGAGCAAACTAAGTCGAACCATTGAGGTAAAAATTTAAATTTTCGGAGCCCCTGCTTCGGGTTAGGTTGCCTTTGTTATCCGACGGGGCTGCCCGAAGTATGGTGATTGACGAGTTATCATCATACACCGGGTTAGTTCTGCTAGGGAATAGGTGTCGGCCAGGTTTCGGGACACATCGTATCGGAGCAGTGAGTGGCTTTATGATGGAATGTGGTAAGGGACTCGGAAAAAAGATCGAGTATCCTTAGAACGATCCGTCGATAGCCCGAACGACCGTGTTGGTTGGGGCGACTTAGTGGGAAATGTGCCAAAAGGAACCTTTTGGAGGGCCAATTCCGGAAAGTCGTGATAAAATAGTTTGTACAAGAATAAACCGAGTGATGGAGAGTAAACAACAATAAAAGTGAGAACAAGTGCTAGGAAAGAAAAGATAGCTTTTCAGTGATACTTGTTCGAATATTGCCATTACATTGATAATTTGCTTTGAAAACGAAGAAACTAAGAAAGCAAAGAAATGGTGGGGGGCTCTGCACCGAGGTAACCGCTAACCGTAGAACTTCTTGAGGTTATTAGCATTCCAAGATTTTGCAATACAAGCGCCATTCAATTTTTCCAACTTGCAATTTCCTGAGCCTAGGTGTTTGAGGACACAGTATGGACCCTCCCAATTGGGCATAAGCTTCCTTTTCTTGGACTTCTCGACCACCCTTTTCCAGACAAGGTCATCGGGCTTAAACAAGTGAAGGGGGACGCTTTGGTTGTAGCCTTTGGCAACCTCTGTTGATACGAAGCGAGCTTGATCCGCCCATTTTCGCGCTCCTCTTCTGCCAAGTCAAGATCCGAGGCGATTGTGTCGTTATTAACCGATTCGTCAAAGTTTTCAGTATGGATCGTGGGAAGCCCGACTTGGAGGGGAATGATGGCCTCCATCCCAAACGCCAAGGAGAAAGGGGTGCGTCTAGTAGAGCGTTAGGGAGTAGTTCGGTAGCCCCAAAGTACCCTTGGTAATTCTAAGGCCCATTTGCCCTATTGGCATTTGACTCTGGAGGAGATAGCCTTGTTGGCGGCCTCGGCTTGTCCATTGCCCTGGGGGTACGCCAGAGTGGATGTATCCCATTTGATGTCATACTCTTAGAAGAGGGCCCGGTATTTTGGCCTGATGAACTGCTTCCGTTGTCAGTGATGATAGCGAAGGGTACACCAAAGCAAAAGATGATGTTTCTCCAGACGAAACGAATTACGTTGGCTTCCTCGATGGTCACCATGGGTTCGGCCTCGACACATTTGGAGATGTAGTTGGTGGCAGTTAGGAGAAACTTGAATCCGCCGGGAGCAACTGGGAGCTTGCCCACGATGTCCATGCCCCACTGCGAGAATGGCCATGGACTGGTGAGAGGACTGACGTCTCGGGAGGGCTAGTGGATGATGGGAGAAAACATCTGGCACTTGGCACCGTTTAACATACTCCTCGGAGTCATGCTTCATTATGGGCCACCAATAACCCTGAGTGATGGCTTGGTGAGCGAGGGAACGACCTCTCGAGTGACAAACACTATCGCTAGCGTAAAGTTCGTCAATGATGCCAGGCACCTGGTGTGGGTGTGCTACCAAAAAGTATGGGCCGGTAACGAACCGTCGATAGAGCTTGCCATTGGGATTCAACCAGAAGAGAACAGCCTCGTTGCAGAGTCGGTGAGTATCCTTTTTTTTCGGACGGGAGGTTATCATCCAGCAGGTAGCTGATGATCTCATCCATCCAGCTCGGTCTGAGCTCGATATTGAGGACTTCATGATCTAGAACGTTGAGGTCAAAGCTGGGTTTGTCAACAGTGCCGAATGAAATAGAGCGAGGTCTCGAGGCTAAACATGCCGAGGCAAGTCCAGCGTGGGTGTGGGCATTTTGCTCTCTGAAAATGTGTTCGATCTGGATGGCCTTGAAACTTTTAGTGAGTCGGATAGCTAAATTAAGGTATGTACGCATGCGTTCATCCCAAGCTACGTATTCTTCGGTGAGTTGATTGACAACCAGTTGGGAGTTGCTGGAGACGACGTGCTCTTCAATGCCAAGTGCCTTGACGGTCTTGAGACCTGAGATTAGGGCTTCATATTTGGCCTCGTTGTTTGAGGCTAGAAAGCTGATGGAGAGAGAGCTTTCATGCAGGAAGCCAGTGGGAGAAAGGAGTACAATCCCAACCCCAGCTCCTCGGCTGTTTAAGGCTCCGTCGACGTACATTTTCCAGACATCACCGTGGAACAAGTTCCAGGTAATGTTGGGGTTAGGTTGGAGCGCTGCTTTGGGATTGGGGGTCGGATCCGGGGCTGGGAAATCGCTCAGTGTAAGCTTGGTGATAAAATTAGCAAGGGGCTGAGCCTTGATAGCCGTTTGGTGCTGGTAGTGAATTTCAAAGTTCGCGAGTTCCATAGCCCATTGGGAAATTCAGTTGGAGAGATCCGCTTTCTAGAGGAGAGTTTCGAGAGGGAACTCAATGAGAACAATGAATCGGTGAGCCTGAAAGTATGGGGCGAGCTTTCGAGAGGTTGAGACGAGGGCGAGGACAAGCTTCTCCAAAGGCAAAAATGCATCTCGAAGAGGGTCATCATCTTGCTTGAATAGTAGATTGGTTGGTGGTCTCGACCTTCCTGGTGAATGAGTAGCGTGACGAAGAGCGGAGGCTCAGAGAGGTAAGCCTTTAGCTGTTGTAATGTGTGGTCACACTCTAGTTGAAACTACACTGGCTACCTTTCAAAAGAGTGAAGAATTGTTGGCACCTTTCGGAGGACCGACTGATGAACAGGTTAAGAGCAGCAGCCATGCTGGTGAGACGTGGGACATCCCTTTTGTTGTGTGGGGCAGAGAGTTTTTCGATTGTAAGGAGTTGCACGGGGTCTGCCTCAATGCCTTGTTGAGGGACGAGGTGACCGAGGAATTTTCCCAAACTGACCCCGAAGGCACATTTTTCCGCATTAAGACGAAGCTTGTGAGTCTTGAGGATCTCGAAGGCTTTGGTGAGATAGGCTCGGTGATCACTGGCCAGCATGCTTTTTACAACCATGTCATCATTGTAGGCCATTATGGTGTCGCCCAGTAAACGTTCGAACATTTTAGTTATCATACGCTAAAATGTAGTCCCGACATTTGTAACGACCCTGATTTTTGGTCAATAAAAATTTCGCTAAAATTTGAATTTTAGTTTAATACTTGGATTTCATTTTTTTTAACATCCAAAAATCGGTCGTTATCGACTTATAAAATTTTATCATTTTATTTGAAAATTCTTTATTTATTTTATAAATCCCTTTTTGCGATTAATAATCCGTCATAATTAGGTTTATGACTTAGGAGATTGGAATTCATCGCCCGGGCATTAAGGTCATTTTCTAGTAGACGAGCATGCCTATTTAGACCTTGGTATAATTACTTAGTAATTGTAGAAAATCCTAGAATTTATTTTCTCGGCTGGAAATCCTGCATGGCAACCGATTAGTTAGCAAACCCTAACTACCATATGGCTTAGTTGCATTCCCCTAACCTAGAACGTTGCATCGATGCCAAATGGTTAATGTTTAGTCCTTGCCTTGACCGTTAACTTGATTGCTTTGCCTTGGCGTCGGCTCATCGACAAGCTCGCTTTGCCTTGGCGTCGGCTGCCGCGCTGCCGCCTAGGCGTCGGGTCATCGCCAGTTGCTCGCTTGGCCATGCTCACGCCGCCTTGCCATGCTCACACCACCTTGGCCATGCTGCCACCGTCGCTATGGTCGCCGCTGCCATCGCTGGCCACCGGGCTACCTTGGCTAACCGCTTGGCACGGTCGCTGGCCACCGCTATTAACGCTTGGCCACCGGTCGCTTTGGCTACCGCTGGCCTTCGCTATTATCGGTCGCTTTTGGCCATGTTTGGCCACCGCGCCTGGTCGCTGGTCGCTTACTTGCCACCGCTGCCACCGGGTCGCTTTGGCCATGCTTGGCTACCAGTCGCTGGTCGCTGCTTGGCTACCGCTGGCTACCGTCGCTTTGGTCGCTACTAGTCGCTGGCCACCGCACATCGTTGGCCATCGTCGCTTTGCCGCCGCCACATCGGGTCGCTGGCCACCGCACATCGCTATTACCAGTCGCTTTGGCCATGCTCAGCCGCCACATCAAGCTTGGCCACCACTTGGCCACCGCTTTGCCACCAGGCTGCCTTGGCCACGCTCACGCCTTGTCTTGGTGTTTGACCTAGGGTAATATTTATCCGTTGGACGATAGATGCTAGGGTAATCTTTACCCATTGGTCAATAGGTAAACCTTGGTTAATCTTCCTAAGTACGAGATTAGATTAGTTTAGTGCTTAATTGCAAAGTATTATACTTTTGGGTATTAACCGTTGGATAATAACCGTTAGGAGTTTTATTAACCATTGGACGATAGACTAGAATCCTAGCCATTATTACCCATTGGTTATTAACCATTAGAGAAACTATTATCCATTGGATAATAGTTAGTCTTGACAATCATGTACTTGTTTGATTTAAATATTGGACTTGGCCATGTGTGTTATTGATTAAAATACAATTGGTACATTAGGTTAGTATTATTATACATAGTACTTTGAAAGTAGTAGAATACTATATTAGATATTAGCCCTAGTTCATATCTAGTAGTGTAGTACATGTATATATATATATATATATATATGTATGTACTTGTTGTATATATATATTATATTGTATATAGCATGTGTGTTATTAAATATTATATTTAGAAAATCAAATTCACTTGAAAACTTAGATTTTATTAAAGACCCATAGTACATATATATATACTAGTATATAGGTAGTCTTTTATAGTACATACAAGTGGGAGAGAGAGGGAGAGAGGGAGAGAGAGAGAACCCGAGAGAGAGAGAGAGAGAGAGAGAGAGAGAGAAGGAAAGAGAGAGAGATGTGATGTATTGCTTGACTTTTGTCTATCAAACCCTAGATACATGTATAGGTTAGTACTTGTACTAAGTGAAAGAAGTAGAAAGGAGAGAATGGGAGAGAGATTTGAAGTACAAATCTCCTACAAAGTCAAACCCTTCTTGTCCTTATATATATATATATATATATATATATATATATATGTACATAGTACAATGTACCAAGAGGAGAGAGAGAGAGAGAGGAGGAGAGAGAGGCCGAGAGAGAGAGAGAGAGAGAGAGAGAGGGAGAGAGTGATGTGTGTGCAAGTGGATGACATGCTTTGGTCATCTTTGTCCTAGTTGTGTATGCTTTCAAGTGAAAGCATAACCAATGCCATCCAATCTTGTCCTTCCTTGTACAAACCCCAATTCTATATTTGAAACAAATCCACTTGCTTGGCCAATCTTCCAAAATCCAATCCAAAGGACACATCCTAGCCTTGCATGCCTAGGTTTGTAGGTGATTTCTTGCAAGCAAACTTGATTTGCTTGAATAAAAAATTGGAGGAAAGAGGGAGAGAGGGCAGCCGGCCATAGAGAGGGAGGGAGAGCCCATTTGCCTATAAATAGGACCTCACACTTCTCATTCAACTCACACCTCTTCATTCTCCAAGTTCTCTCCTTGAAAGCATAAGAATTCTTAGTGTTCTTGAGTAGTTCTAGCTTGTTCTTGAGCTTTCTTTCCATCTCCGCCACTAAACCACCATACGACCACCACCTCGATCCTAAAGTAGTAGTAGTATAGGTTACGATCTAGTTTCGAGAGAAACCTTTCTCTTTCGAAGCTATCGGAAGCTTAACATAAGCCGTTACTCCGTTCGTTTGCCAACTTTCTTTCCATCGATCTTTTCGTAGTCTTCCTACCGCCAAGAAGAAAGGTAGAATCTTCGTATACCTCTAAATCTACGTAGTATACCTATACCCCTACCCTACGTATATCGTATGATATGAGCGTGATTAAAAATATGTAGTACTCGGCTAGTTGATCGCATGATGTTGTTTGACGTAAAATTCTTTAAAGTACATGAGTATGATAGTGTAGTTGTGATATTTAGCTTGTAGAACTTTCTTGTTTAAAAGAACGTAGTTTACTTTGATCTTATGACTACTTGATTGCTTGATCGCCTAGTTACCACGTGATTGTATGAACTCGTCAATAAACATGTGTTGCTCGAAGGAAATGCATTTTAAAGATAAAGTATCATTTGAAACGAAGTATTTGTATTTTGACCTCTTAACGAGCATGATATCGCATGAGTTATGTGAATAGTCCCGCCGCGGAGTCTATGCATGATTACGAGACATGAGAACCGAAAAGTAGAAACATGACACTTAAGGAGTGGTTGATATGGATAAAAAGGATTTTTTGAGACTACATAATGGCCGGACTTGGTAGCCTTATGTGAGTTGTGAAAACCCGCAATGAGGCCGGACTTGGTAGCCCATTGTGTAGATTGCTAATGGAGCCGGATGTGGTAGCTTCATTGGTAATTGGGCTTGGTTATCCGCGGAGAGAAGCCAATGCAAGATTTTATAACGTGGCCGGACTTGGTAGCCCGTTGAATGAGAAATGATTTCTGAAATGAAATGGTGACACAATACGATGAGTCGCATAGGAGAAACTAGGAAAGGCATGACACCAATGGAAGCAAGTTAAGGAATGCGGATGTATCATTGCTAATTATATTGTTTAATGAGCATGTGTAATTATTTATATGACTCTTTGTTGTAAGTTATGGGTTAGCGGGTTGGATTATTCTATTGAGCTTCTGTAGCTCACGGTGTTACCTTTTTGGTGACCCTGACATATTATACGCTGGTATAATATGTCAGATTTCATAGATGAGCAGCAGGAACAGTATACCTTGGAGGCCTTTGGAGCCGAGGAGCTTGCAAGGATGGAGGAAGAGGCGGAGCAGTAGTTAACCTTAGATTATCCCCTCTTTTGAATAAAAGTACTCTTGTGAGACTTATGTTGTAATAATGAACTAGACTCTCCTTAATTTATTCAATAAAAATGTTTATTTAACGTACCCAAAATTCGGGGCCTTACAACATTTTTGAGACCGAAGGGCATGACGAGATAACCGAAAATATCATGCGGGGTGATGAATGTCGTGTTTTTAACATCGCCTTCGCTCATCGCTATCTGATGATAACCTTGTTAAGCGTCCATGAAACTGAGTCGGTCATGACCGACAGTGGCGTCAACTAACTGATCGATCCACTGAAGGGGAAGAAGTCCTTCGAGCAGGCATTGTTGAGATTGTAATAGTCGACGCACACACTCCACTTGTCATTCTTTTTCTTAACAATCACAGTGTTGGCTAACCACCTAGGGTACTGAACTTCGCGGATGGCCCGAGCATTGAGGAGTCAGCCGACTTCTTTGATAACAACCTCGGAATGGACCGGGGAGGACCATCTTACCCGTTGCACAACAAAACGTCTGCTTTTGTTGATGTTGAGCTTGTGGCAGATGAACGTGGGGTCAATCTTGGGCATCTCATATGGGGTTAGGAAAATACCTCGATGTTACGCTTTAGGAAATCAACCATCTGGTCTCGCTCGTCATTGTTGAGGGAAGATCCGACAAGGAAGAAACGGGAGTCATCCTCGTTAATGTGGACAGTGATGAGGTCTTCGATTGCTTTTTTGTCGGCCATTCTGCCGACGTCTTCAAGAACTGGGGCGTCAGGGACCTCGATGAGGTTGACCCAGGACGTCTGTTTGCTGCTTCGGACAACTTTGACATAGCACCTTTTAGCACCTACCTGGTCTTCGTAAAGGTCTTCCTAACATCCGTAAGCGCTAATGAACCGGACCACCTGGTGACAAGTAGAGGCAATAGCCTTCATCTTGTGAAGCCAAGTACGCCCGACGATGGAGTTGTAAGGGCTATGTACATCCACCACGACAAACTCCATATCGTGCATCACCGACCCGGCGCGAACAGGAAGGGTAATCATGCCAAGGGGCCATACCAGAGCCCCATTGAAACCAATTAGGGGAACCTTGGAAGGACGGAGGTCGGACTCGGGGAGCTTCAGGTCATTGAACAGAGAATAATACATAACCTCTACCGAATTGCCCTGGTCAGCAAGGACGCGTCGAACGTTAAAGGTTCTGATGCGAAGTGTGACCACGAGGGCGTCATTATGTGGGAGCTAGATGCGGTCTAGATCTTTCTCGGTGAATGAGATAGTCCATTTGGAGCCATCGTCGGTTTGGGCACGCTTTGGCCTGGGACCCACTAACATGACTTATTTGGAGGAAGAAGCAACATTGAGCTCAGCACAGATGATGCGCGCCGCCTCAGTATTCAGGGGACCGTGGATAACTTGAATTGTTTGAACTTCTTCTTCAGTCTGGGTTTCAACTCGCTGTGCTCGAGCCCTGGCTTTTTTATGGTCCATGAGATTACCAAGGTGGCCACCCGCAACAAACTGTTCCAAGTAAGCCTTGAAGGGCTTGCAAGCGGTGGTGAAATGGCCTTACTGTAGAGACCCGTATTTTCAGAAAATATTTAAAAGTTTTATAAACATCAAAATTGGGGATAATACGAAAAGTGTGAGATTATTTGATTTGGGGTTTAAGTGAAGGAATGAAAACTAGAGGGAGTGTAAGTGTTAATTGCCCTTTTGCTAGTATATATAGTGGTGTGTGTGAGTAGGAGATAAAATTCTCCCATATCTCTCTCTTTCATCTCACGCCTCTCTCTCTCTCTCTCTATTGTCTCTCCCTCTCTCTCTTGCTCTCTCACTTGAAACTCCACCATAGACCTCAAAAACCTCAAGGATCCATCTTGTTTTCACCTCTAGAACGCAACCCTGGGCTCGTATCGCGTTGGGTGAAGCTTGAAGAGGAGATCTCGGTTGATTTCAAAGAGCTTGGAGCTAGGGCTCATACAAATCTCTTGGGTTTCGACATTTGACTCGAGGTAGGGATTTCTTTACCTTCTCTATGTGTATATATATTGAAATGATGAAGAAATCGTGCTTTGATCGTCCCCCTTTGGTGCTTTGAATGTCTGTCAAAACTGCAAAAAATCGCCTCGAAACAGTGGGGTGTTGATACCCAAATATGGGATATCGATACTCCATCCTTCTCTGGATTTCCAGCTTGCCCGGTATTGATACCTGATTCAGGGGTATCAATACCCCTTGTTGTTCTGGATAACTTCGGTGCTGTTTGTGTTCCCTGAATCGTTTCGAACGCTAATCGCTTTTAAATCCTTTTGGATACCTTCTAGTCCATCTTTTGCTTATCTAATCGACTTCCTATGACTAGTGGATGTTATTCTTGACCCGTTGGCCTTCCGTAGGAAGAATTGAACAATAGTTTACTTGGTTGAAGTGTCAATAAGATACAATTTGTGATTGATTGATTATTTATGAACGTTTGTGGCTTATTTGTGATATAGTTGGCATGTTGTAACATATTTCGTGGATGATTGTGGTCTTGGGAAGGTCATAGATTGTATATCGAGTAAGGAAATCATTGTTTATGTCAGAAGTTGATTTAGGAAGTCTCGTAACGCAAGGGGTGGTAATACGATGACTTAGTCGGTCTCGTAACGCAAGGGGTGGTAATATGGTGAACCGAGTTGTTAGGGATCACTGTGACGCAAGGGGTGGTAACACGGTAATCCTCGTGGTGTTATATGGTAACGCAAGGGGTGGAAATACCGATGGAGGTGATTGGCAATAGTGAGTTGTTTCGAGGTCACTTGAATTGTTTAATATCGTGTGATCTTGGTGGTACATTGAGCTATAGGCATGTGTTGGGATGATCATATTGAACATTGGAATGCCCTTAAATTAATTGATATCTATTGATTGAGCCGTACTACTTGTCTTCGTTTCATCTGTACATTTCATCATGTTTACATATAGAATCGGTAAAGATTTCCTACTGGGCTAGTGTAGCTCAACCTAATCTTTCTTTCAGAACAAGATGCTAGACAATAGACTGTATGCATTTGTGTGCTTGGGCATGAAGACTTTTGGGGGCTAATTCCGTTTTAGTTACTTAAACGTCTTGTATTTGTATTGGCTTTCTTTTGACAAAGATATATGGATTTGTAACTAATTGTACTTAAACGTCTTGTATTTGAGACCGTGGGGAGACGTTTAGTCTCATTTGTGCTTATATGATCGACGTTCATGATACTAAGTGACATTGCATTTACGTTTGAATAGGACGACGTGTTATTGTCAATCCGTGTTATGAGTTGGGTGCTTGACTTTGTAGGTGCTTTGGTTGCCGTTGATTACTCCTTTTTCTTTGACTATTGTGATGGCTTGAAATTACTTGTTTCACGAATACATGTATTTGTAGAAAGTTAGGTCTTAATGTGGTTGATGAGGTGATTAGACTTTGTGGTTGTTATGTTCTTGTGATTATTCAGTGTGTTTACCTTTTTCTTATGCTAAATACACTTGGTGTCTGTTTGTGTTATCTTGAGTGATGGAGTTTGAATCTATAGTATGTCTAATATGTTTTTGTTAAGAAATATTTTGATTACAAAAGGTGGATTTGTATAATATGTGTGACCCATTTTCCAAAGATTTTGAGAATCAAATTTTGGATATTCAACCTGAAGTGCGACTGGCCATCGTGATTTCATGATTGAACATCTAGAAGATATGCTCCTTAAATGTGATAAACAATGGAAAGATTTACGTTTTTCTATAAAACTGAATCCAAATAGATCATGCGAAGACGTAATCAAAACTATTTTTGTCTTTGCTCGTTAATTTCATGCTTTCGTATATGGGAGTACCATGATATGTAAATTCGAGTTGTGAAAGAACAAAGAGTAACATAATAACGAGTATGCATGCTTAATGACCTCGTGCTGTCTAATGAGCTTATTGTGAATGTGTCTCCGTATTTTAAAGATGTGTGTTATCCTGTCTTAGTAAATTGTTTGGTTTACAAATAAGTTAGGGAAAGGAGTTGTCAATAGTGACTTTCTGAAGTCTGACACAATATCATGACAGGGTGTGAAGTATTACGTCACTGAGTTAAAGGAATTCAACTATTTTTTTCTTTTCTTTTCTTTTAGATCAGTTACTCTGAAGGTTTTGCTTAAGTAGGTGTTTGATTTTGAAGGGATCGTTAGTGTTGGAGGGCAGCCTTATTGGCCCAATGAGTCAAATGCCCAACCTAGCCCAAAGCTTAGTCCAACGGTTTGGAGACTTCCCTCCGCCTCCTTTGTTATCGATTTGCTTGGCATCCGATAGATATGAGCTCTTTTAGACCCGATGCCAGCATCCGCTCTTTTCTCTGCTGTTGTGGGAATACCTTAGTCAAGTAGCTAAGCGAATAGAGCAGCCTAGCGCTTACTAGGATCTAAACCAAAGTTAGTGGATGGATTGGTAGATTATGAAAAAAAGAAAAAAAAATAGGAAATGCTGTTAAGATCACATTGTCTGTTTGTCTTCACAAAATTTGGAAAATAGTGGAGTAAATTACTTTGTGATAGCGAAGAACCCTTAAACATCTCTAGTCTTGAAGGGAGAGAACTCGGTCTCTATCGTATGTCCTATTGAATGTTTGACTGACGCTTGTCTTTTATAAGTGATGTGCTTGTGTGCTCATCTGCCTAATCCTTACATGCTTCTTGCTACGTGGAGTATATGTTTATATGATCTTACTTACTTGAGAAGTGAACTGTCACCCCTAGGTGCTGCACGCTATTGAATATAGACCTAGGCAAAACGTGAGTTGTTATAGTGATATGACAAGTGATTTGGGCCCAAGTTGGGAATCTTGTAAGGTCAATGAGTGTACCAGAGTTTGTAAAACGAAATGCGATGAGACTTGGAGTTAAGTCTAGCTGGTTGTTACAAGTGGCTAGGTGCACCTTAAGTCTTACTTGTTAGTTATATATATATATATATGCAATTAGGGCTGTAGTGTCGTTGACGGTTGACCGCTTTGTGTAGTCTTCAGACCTCCAAATGTATCTCTTATCCTTAAGTTATTAGTCTAAATGAGGTCAAGTCGTAGTGTTCGATAACTCATTTATTTATGTGGGAGCAATGTGTAATGACTATGCAAATTTATGATTCAGGTAAAGGAACATGAAGTGGTCCTATGTTACCCATAGCTAATATGTGTTTGAAAGATGAGAGATTCACTACAAGAAAAATGGTCATTCCTGGCATTTTTATTCCCGGCATTTTAATTAATGCCGGAAAAGCCACTATGACCGTGATAAGTAGGGAAAACCTAAAGAGCCCAGCCAGGAGAAAGAAGCGAAGCTGGGGAGTAAAGCCATCAGCTTCGCCCCCCACCTTCAGGAAGGACAGCAAGTAAGCCAGCTTGGTCCTCTGGACGGAGCTGAGCTGAAGCCCAAGGTCCAGCTCCGCCAGACGAGCTGGGCCACGATCCAAGGATCAGCCTAGAAGTCCAGCCAGGGCTGGACAAGCAATGCTCATGTATAAAGCTTATTCCCGTTGGGTTTATCCCTCATGGGATAAAGGAGAAGATATGGATAAGGTACATATGATGATCCCAAAGATAACCACGGCCAACAATGGATAGTGATCCCCGGCCACATTTGGTGAGTATGGAGTCCTAGCTAAGGCAGGACTCCACGATCACCATTCGGATAACCAAAGGATTTTCGGAACACAGTCCAACTAGGACTCAACCTCCCACAAAATGCCTACAAAAGTGACGGTAGAGTCTCAGCTAAGGTACGATCAATTAACACCTGTGAACCTCTATTCTCCCAATAAGATCATATTCTCTACTGACTTAGGCATCGGAGGGTGGTCGGCACGCCACCACACCGGTGACTTTATTTCTCACGTTGTCTTTGCAGGAACAGGTCGGGGCCAGATGCAAAGCTGATTCATCAGCTGGCGCCGTCTGTGGGAAACGACTTTCTCCTTCACGGTGAATAGTTTTGCATGGTGGATACCCGATCTAGCAGAACAATGATGGCTTCAGATCCCCCGCAAACGGGCGTCGACGACGCCGCCAAGACTGCCGCCGCGGTTAAAGCCGCCAAAGCCGCCGAGACAGCCAAGGCTGCCAGAGCCGCCAAGGCCGCTGCCCTCGCTGAAAAGGCTGCCAAGGCAGCGGAAGCGGCCAAGGCCGCGGAAGCAGCCAAGGCCGCGGAAGCAGCTAACGCCGCTGGGGCAAGTAGGACGGGAGGCGATCAGATGACTCCAGAAGTATTTGCTCAGATGCAGGAGCAAATCAAAACCTTAACCCAAGGGTTACAGAATGCTATGCAGGAAAACGCGGCCCTGCGTATACAGATCTCAGAGCCAAGCATCCCGAATCTACAACGCAGTCAACATGAACAAGAGGATCACAGGGAAGGGAACGAGTCCAGCGAGGAGGAAAGCCAAAACCGAAGGAGGAATAGCAAGCCCCCCTGGAGAAGTCGTCCCATGAACTAGGGATGATTCTCGAAATGCAGAATCAAATTGAAGGGCTAATGAAGCAAGTCAAGGCACAGACTCCTGCCACGGTGGAAGAATTGGTACAAAATATGGACTCTCCCTTCACCTCCGAAGTAATGGGGTGCCCCCTTCCAAGGAAGTTCAAGATGCCCCAGTTGGAAACATTCAATGGTTCCACGGATCCGTTGGATCACTTGGAAACATACAAATCCCTGATGCACCTGCAAGCCGTTCCAGATGAAGTCATGTGTCGGGCTTTTCCTGTCACCCTTAAAGGAAGTGCCCGAGCATGGTTCAATAAACTCCCCCCTGGGAGTATACGAAGTTTCAAGTAGCTTAGCACGAGCTTTGTAAGCTACTTCATTGCTGGCCAGCGCTACGGCAAACCGGCCACGCATCTCCTAACAGTGAAACAGGGGCGATGGGAATCGTTGAGAGACTTCACCACTAGGTTTAACAAAGAGGTGGTTCAGATAGATGAAGTCGACGATAATGTGAGCATAACTGCGTATATAGCTGGACTATATTCGGGACAGTTTTAATACCTCTTATCTCAAGAACCACCCAAAACTTTGGCAGAGCTCAAAAGCACAGAGCACAGAAACACATGAACGTCGAGGAAGCTGTTTATGCAAGGTGAACCCGTGATGGCTTCGATCCCCAAGCGGGGCCATCACAGGTAGCAGGATTCCCGCTACCTGACAGGAAGAGAAGAGACTCCACCCGAAAAACGGGAGGGGAACCAAAAAACAAGAAGGTAGATTCACGAACTTCTCCTAAAAGGGGAGGAGGACCACCTTAAGGCCGGTACAAACACTTCACTCCGCTCATAGCTACGGCAGAGCAAATCCTCAGCAACCTCCAAGACGATCCAGACCTCAAATGGCCTGGAAAGTTGAGGTCCGATCCAAGCAAGAGAGCTAGAGATAAGTATTGCAGATTTCACAGAGACCATGGCCACACCACAGATGATTGCATAGATTTAAAGCAGCAAATCGAGGAGCTGATCCAAAGAGGGAGACTCCAGCGTTTTGTGTCAAAGAAGTATCAGAAACAGCCCAGGCGGGATGATACAAACAAGGATGGAAGAAATGACACTGCACCTCGATCAGGACCTATTGGAGAGATTAAGGTCATTCATGGGGGATTTGCTGGAGGCGGAGAATCCAGTAATGCAAGAAAGGCTCACTTGAGGAAATTAAGGACGGAGGAATACCTGGAGGTTAACACGGTTGGCCGTCCGAGTAAAATCCAAAAGAAGGAGGAAATTCCCATAATTTTCTCAGAAGAGGATGTAAAGGGAGTTCAAGTCCCTCACGACGACCCACTGGTTATCACCGTCGTCATAGCCAACTACCTCACTCGAAGGGTATTAATAGACAGCGGAAGCTCTGCCGACATCTTGTACCTCCACGCTTATGACCAACTGAAAGTTGGAAGGGAAAGGCTAAGGCCTATGACCTCTCCCCTGGTTGGATTTGCGGGCACGCCTGTTTATCCTATTGGCCAAATAGCCCTACCGGTCACCATGGGAGAGGAAGGAAGTCAGATTACTCGAATGATAGACTTCATAGTGGTGAGCTGCCCTTCTGCTTACAATGCGATTCTGGGGAGAACAACCCTGAATAAAATCGGGGCAATAATCTCCACGTATCACTTGATGATAAAGTTCCCAACAGCAGCAGGGATAGCATGTGTAAGAGGAGATCAGAAGGCAGCACGAGAGTGTTATGTCACCTCGCTTAGAGGTGCTAATGTTACCATGACGATTGAAAGCCTCGACACTCGAGATGAAGAAAAGCTTCAACAAGGAGAACCTGTAGAAGAACTCATAGAAGAGCTCCTGGAACCAGGCCACCCTGGCAAAACAGTAAGAATCGGAGCAGGGCTGAGCTCGTTAGCAAGGACGGAGCTGTTGCAATTTCTAAGGAAAAACAAGGATGTGTTTGCATGGTCCCACGAGGACATCCCGGGAATTGACCCAAGGTTCATAACCCATAAATTAAACGTGGATCCCACGGTCCGTCCAGTCAAGCAAAAGAAAAGAGCCTTTGCTCCGGAACGAAATGGAGCTGCGACCAAGGAGGTAGACAAGCTCATCCAAGCAGGGTCCGTTCGAGAGGTTCTCTACCCCGACTGGCTGGCGAACGTGGTCATGGTAAAGAAAGCCAATGGAAAATGGAGAATGTGCGTTGACTTTACTGACCTCAACAAAGCATGTCCAAAGGATAGCTTTCCACTACCAAGAATCGACTCTTTGGTTGATGCTACAGCAGGGTATGAACTCCTAAGCTTCATGGACGCATTTTCCGGCTACAACCAGATCCAAATGCTCAAGCCAGACCAAGAGAAGACGTCGTTCATCACCGACAGAGGGCTCTACTGTTACAAGGTGATGCCCTTCGGACTTAAGAACGCGGGCGCAACATATCAAAGGCTGGTCAATAAGATGTTCAAGCAACAGATTGGGCGCAATGTAGAGGTCTATGTGGATGACATGCTAGTCAAAAGTGCCAAGGCACTAAGCCATGTAACAGACCTAGAGGAAACTTTTCAAGTCCTCAGGAAGTACGAAATGAAGCTCAATTCAACAAAATGTGCGTTCAGAATATCCTCAGGGAAATTTTTGGGTTTTATGGTGTCACAAAGAGGCATTGAGGCCAATCCTGAAAAGATCCAAGCCATCCTCACCATGCGCTCACCCCAAAGTATTAAAGAGGTCCAGAAGCTAACAGGACGAGTTGCAGCCCTGAGTAGGTTTATCTCACGAGCTACAGATAAGTGGCAAACGTTCTTCAAGGTTTTGAAAAAAGCCTTTGAATGGACTGCCACTGAAGAAGCAGCATTTAACCAATTAAAGGAGTACCTCGCCTCGCCTCCACTTTTAAGCAGGATGCAAGATGGAGAGGATCTCTTTCTGTACCTTGCTATTTCTCCTCACGCCGTCACCGCGGTCCTAATACGGGAGGAACAGGGGACGCAGCTCCCAGTGTATTACACCAGCAAGGCGTTACGAGGAGCCGAGATGAGGTATCCCAGGCCTGAGAAGATAGCTTTCGCAATGGTAATAGCAGCTAGAAGGCTACGACCCTATTTCCAAGCTCACCCCATCAAGGTGCTTACAGATCAGCCACTTCGAAGGATTCTCCACTGCCCAGAGACGTCAGGCCGGTTAATCCAATGGTCAATAGAGCTTGGAGAATTTGACATAGAATATAAGCCTCGGACTGCCATTAAAGCACAGGTGCTTGCAGACTTCTTAGCAGAGTACACGTATCCGGAACCAGAAGAGCTCCCCAAAGAAGATCCCAAGCCTTGGATTCTTCAGGTTGACGGATCGACGACCAGGGAAGCAAGCGGAGCTGGCCTAATTTTAACGTCCCCGAAAGGGCAACGCCTGAGCTACGCCCTTAGGTTTGAGTTTAAAGCAACCAACAACGAGGCGGAATACGAAGCTCTCGTCGTGGGACTAGAGTTAGCCAGAGCCGTGGGAGCTAGCCACGTGCTAGCCAAAAGTGATTCACAGCTGGTCGTGGGACAAGTCCTGGGAGAATACACAGTGAAAGAAGAAGTAATGCAAAGGTACTTAGGTAGAGTAAAGTCCCTAGTTGCGACGTTTCAAGGCTTTAACATCATTAGAATTCCAAGGGAAGATAATGTTGAAGCAGACTACCTGTCAAAGCTGGCCACGGCCAGGGAAGAGACCATTCCACGAAATGCCCCAATCCGTTACTTGGAGCTCCCTAGTATCTTCGCCCCAAGTCCACATGTGCAAACCATCGACTACAGCAGTTCGTGGGCCGCCCCCATAGTTGATTACATAACGAATGGGACACTACCAGATGACAAAGTCAAAGCTAGGCACCTAAGGATCAGGGCTGCAAAATACTTGATGATGGGAGATGTGCTATACAGGAGAAGCTTTTCGTTGCCATACCTACGATGCCTGACTATGGCGGAATCTACGAGAGCCATGGAGGAAGTCCACCAGGGAGTATGTGGGGACTACCAAGGAGGCCGTATGTTGGCCTACAAGCTTCTCAGGTTAGGGTATTATTGGCCAAGCATGCAGAAGGATTGCAACTTAATGGTTCAGAAATGTGAGAAGTGCCAGCTCTTTGCAAATATCATTCATGGGCCACCTACAGTCTTAACCCCAATGAAAGGGCCATGGCCATTTGCCCAATGGGGAGTGGATCTAATTGGCCCACTGCCTATGGCAGCAGGACAGGTCCAGCACGCCATCATAGCTGTGGACTACTTTACAAAATGGGTCGAAGTCAAGGCATTGGCCACAATCACAGCAGAGGTAACAATTGATTTCTTGTGGAAATTCATTATTAGTCGATTTGGTTTGCCGCGAGTAATAGTCACAGACAGGGGAAAGCAATTTGACAACGCCCAGTTCAAAGACTACTGTGTTTCCAAGGGAATACATGTGCACTTTGCATCCAAAGCTCATCCGAAAGCCAATGGCCAAGTGGAAGTAACAAACCGAACAATAAAGAAGGGAATTAAGAAGAGGCTGCGAGAAGCCAAAGGTGCATGGCCAGACGAGCTCTACAATGTGCTATGGGCATACCGTACAACACCCCGAACTGCAACAGGAGAAACTCCATATTCTCTTGCATTTGGGGCTGTAGTTCCAATTGAGGTTGAACTCCTCAACTACAGAACGGCCAGCATGGACCAATAGGAAAACCTGGAAGATCTCCGGGCTGAGCTGGATCTCTTAGAAGAAAGAAGGGATACAGCAATGGCCAAAGTAGCAGTCTACCAACAGAGAGTGATCAAGTATCATGAGGCGCAAGTTAGGCCCAGAGATTTTAGGCAGGTGACTTAGTCCTAAGGAAAGTTGACCCCACGGGGAAAAAGGTGGGCAAACTTGGCCCGAATTGGGAAGGGCCTTACCAGGTCCTGCATCATATCAAAGCCGGAGCATACAGACTTGCGACCCTAAGGGGAAAGGAGTTACCAAATTCTTGGAATGCAGAGCACCTCAAGAAATATTACAAGTAGGTGCTTATCAATGTTCGTTTATTTCTGTTTTTAGGAAATCGAAGCTGTTTTTAGAGAACTCTTCGTTTAAATAAAGCTCTAGTACTTGAGTTGTTTTAGGACTATGTGTTCTTTTATCTAGCCCTAGAGGCCAATAAACTCCCTACGAGGGACAGTTGTTTGAGTTTATTTCCTGTTGAAGCATGATATGGTTTATGTTTCCTGTATGCATGATAAGGAAAAGTTACAACGACAAAAATAAAATTCTTAAATTTTATTTATTAAATCCACACCTCTAAAGAGATGTGGATACCCATTACATAAAAGACTTCGTGGACAAAACCCACGAAGTCGCAACCTAATCACTACTACCCTCCCTTGGAGGGGAAGGAACTGGCGGCGGTGGCTGCCCTTGAAAAGCTGCCAACTGTTCCCAGTTGGCTATCAGCACCATGCGGACCGTCTTCTCCATGACGGAGACTGACTCCGTCATGGCCTCCATTTTGGCCGTAAGGCCAGCCACGGCGACCTTTAAACTCTGCAATTCTTGACATAACTTGTAGATTTCTTCGCTGTTTGCCATTGTGAAGAAAAAGTGTGGAATGGGGAGTGGTTAAACACAAACTGTTGGTATTTATAGCATAATGGGACGGTTCATTAACCGCTTGCTAGGCCAATCAGCATTATCACCATTAAAAACCGCACTTAAAATGGCCATGTCAACCGCTTAGAGTAATGGGTAGTTACAATCCCAGTCACCTCGAGCAGTTGAAACGAACGCCCTTTTGAAATGCACGGTCCTCATCCCAAAGCAAACCTCACACGTCTTGCTAAGCTGTATTACTTTACAGTGCTATTTGGTAGACCTAAAAAATACCCTACAGAAATCCAAGTAAGTGTATTAATTTTTTGAAATCAAATCAATTATATCCTTAGGGGAGTGGGAATGTTGCCTCCTCAAAGACGTAGCACAGCTATGCTAATTAAACAGCTTTCGAAAAATTCCCGAGCTAAAAGACGTAGCACAGCTATGCAAATTAAACAGCTCAGGAAAAGTTCCAAGCTCAAAATCATGTAACACGCTTACTTCATTCATGGTCTCATGACTCACCCATTTAAAGCCCCACGGGATCTATCAATAAGTGTCTCAGTTGTTTGGACGCAAGCAATTAACACACTTAGGGGAGTCACAGGCATAGTATAATAAGTGTGAGAAAGGTGTTAGAAAGGTGTAGTATAACTACGCAAACCAAGAGGCTAAGGAAAATTTCCAACCTCACGGTTAAACTATTCAAGCAAATAGCTTTTCAAGCAAACGTAGCACAGCTATGTAACGAAAAATTCAGAATAGACCGAATACAAGTATTTGGCTAAACTGTAATAAAGGCAGAGATTAGCATGCAGTTAGAGTATGCAATAAAATTTGGCCTAAAGCACGCTTTTGGCTAAAATCCAGTACCTGCCATAGTATTGAAATCAATAGCCCCTATGAGGCTCCCAAAACATGATCCTAAAAGATCATCCACCTGTCAAGAAAATATTGTTTTCAAACCAACAAAGGCCAAAACTAAGGCCACTCCTAAGCTAGTACGAGAGTACGAAAAGTATTCAGAGAGTATTAGTTACAGACCCAACAAAACCAATGTTTTAAAAGGCCAATCAGAGGCCTAGAGAGGAGCCATCAACAGCCTGGCCATCACCAAATGATGGCCCAGGAGATGCTACAATAGGATCCGGAGAATTCAGTAACAGGGAGACTTTCTCTGGGGTCTGAAGGAGGGATGCAATGGAAGAGCTGGGAATAGAAGCATCTTTGGATGCCGCGTCATCACCTTCGTCCTCGTCTTTCTGCCCTCCATCAATGCACGAGGGCCCCTCTTCATCATCAACCTCAAATTTGGAAAAGTCCAAATTTGGGAAAGCAGCAGCTGCCCGGCTTTTCATGGCCTCAAAGCCATCAAAATATTGCTGGGTAATGTCCTGTCGGTATTCAGGGGATTGCAGAAAGAGAGCGATGGCATCCTTACGAGCATTCTTGATCTTCTCCAGCATCCCCAAGTTCGCGGCCTTGTAATTCTCCACCTCTTTGCCCCAATCAAGGATCCTCTACTCCAGACTTCGGGCAGTCGCCATGGCAATATCCCTCTCCTCCTCCAGTCCCCTTTTTGACTTTACGGCAGCATCTCTCTCATCTGTCATTTTCTGAAGCTGGGCGGCCATGAAGGCACCATGCCTGGAGAGCTTCACGTTGGTCTCAGTAAGAGCGGCCACCTGTTTCCCTAAGCTTTGGCTTTGGGAAACAAGGAACCGACCACGGGCCATGGCCTGAACAACGGAGGAAGGGGTTAACAGTAAAATGATTACAAAGATCCGATTATGGAAAGGTGTGGAATGAGAATTTACCATGGCATGCTCAACCAGCATATGCTCCCCCACAGCCTGAAGAGACATCTCTGCCATTGACTCCTCATCAGCTGCTAACAGCAGCCCAGAAGCACTCTCCAAAGCCTCCTCAAAATTGCCAAGCATAGAAGGGCCGACAGAAACCTTCATCTTCTTGTTGGAAGGGACACTATCCACAGCTGGGCCCCTCCCTTTCCTTTTTAGCTTTTCTGCGCCTCCCTCCTCAGACGGCTCAACCACTAAGTCAAGAGCAGGGTCCTTTGAAAGATCAGCAGCCAGGAAGCTATCAACATTTAGCTCCTTCTGGAGACGAGAGCTCTTCCTTTTTGGAGCCACACCCCCAGGTGACTGTTTTGCCCGCTCGGCTTTTAGTTGAGCCAACAGATTCTTGTCCATTTTTGGTGCCATACCTTTGTTTTCACCCTCTTCCTCTGAAAAGAAAAATGTGACAACAATGAGAAAGTCAGCGGAAAGACCAACAATCACGTAAAAACAGGAAATACCTCTTAAAAGAGCTAAGGCCTCACGAGATGTTTCCGGACCCAGCAGATAGGTGGCCAAGGATTCTGGGGACACAAGCAAATCCCAGCTATGGATTTCGTAGCTCCATGCCAATTTCAGTTCCGCTTCGGTGGTAGGGGTCAACGGAAACAAGGCACGAGCTGCATGACAAGAAAGCAAAGACCTTCAAGAATAGAGAACCAGTAATAATATTCAAAAAGGAAAAGAAAGCTATAGCTTACAACTTGCAACGGGCTCCCCCCATCTATTGGGGACACGCTGGGTGTAGGACCCAATTTCCCAACCTGGGAGTTCCCAACCATCTCCTCCAACAAAGAAAAACTTATCTTTCCAGTTTTTGTGAACGCTCGGTAGATCAGTAATCAATTCTCCCCCTCCAGGTCTCTTAGTGAAATAATACCAACCTGTACCCCCAGGAGCTTCTTTTATCAAGAATTGGTTGAGGAAAGGACCCTTCGTTAAAGGAGTAATACCGTCGGACATAGCTCCCCAAAGAGCAGCACAACCAATCAGCAAACGCCATGAGTTGGGAACGATTTGGCCCGGCGCTAAACCCAAGAAACTCAGCACCTCCCTAGCCACGACGGGAAAGGGTAATCGAAGACCTCCTTCTAAGGCCCCAACATAAATGCATGTTTCGTTCTCGACATAGGAGCAGGCTCGTTCAAGCTCAGAAGGTTTCCTAAGGGTTACGGAGGGGGGAATCGAAAACCTAACCCTGAGAACGACCAACTCCTCGTCTGTAATTGTAGAAGGAATGGCAGAAGCAGAAAAAGGGGGAACCCTACGAGGCCACTTCGAAGGAGAAGGAGACGTAGACCTAGCACCAACAGATTGGCCCATAGAGGACGGAGCCCTACTCACGTTACCATGACGTAACGGAATCTCCTCATCCACCCCCGGCTCTTCTCGGAGGATCAAGGAAAAATCAAGAGGATCTTCCGACATTAGGGTTCCGGGAGGTGATTGTAGGTGTGAGGAGGCTAATAACCCAAAAAGATCTCGAAAAACCTTGTCCTGAAGCACAATGGAGTAAGGTGTGAAACTTTCTATAACGGGAGGGGCCGGGTTGACAGAGACGAAACTGGCTACCCTAGCATAAATAAACTCCCCAGGAGTAGCCCATATGGGGTTGGGAATCCCTATACCAGGAAAAGAAAAATCTAACATGAAAGAAGAAGAACAGCAAGAAGAACAGGAGCGTACCTAGGGGAGGTGGGCTCTAAGCGCAACGGTGAAGGAGAAATCACGGAAAAATTTCCCAGCAAAAGTCGCCTTCACGAACTCTGGAACTCCCCTAATGAAGAAGATGATTTAAGCAGACAGGGGAGTCCAAGCGATGAGCCTCAATCCCGAGAATAGCTCCTTGATCGCCGTCGTCCACCTCCAAGGATCAGGAAAGTCGGGATTAAGACACCTGGCCCACGACGTGACCCATGCATTTAAAGCTGCCCACGAAAGTAAAAGGCGGTAACCGCCATGCAATAGTGGTAAGTGTTCCCAACCTCCAAAACAAAGCTGCAGCTTGGGAACAGGGGAGTACCTGATAAGTAGGGAAAACCTAAAGAGCCCAGCCAGGAGAAAGAAGCGAAGCTGGGGAGTAAAGCCATCAGCTTCGCCCCCCACCTTCAGGAAGGACAGCAAGTAAGCCAGCTTGGTCCTCTGGACGGAGCTGAGCTGAAGCCCAAGGTCCAGCTCCGTCAGACGAGCTGGGCCACGATCCAAGGATCAGCCTAGAAGTCCAGCCAGGGCTGGACAAGCAATGCTCATGTATAAAGCTTATTCCCGTTGGGTTTATCCCTCATGGGATAAAGGAGAAGATATGGATAAGGTACATATGATGATCCCAAAGATAACCACGGCCAACAATGGATAGTGATCCCCGGCCACATTAGGTGAGTATGGAGTCCTAGCTAAGGCAGGACTCCACGATCACCATTCGGATAACCAAAGGATTTCCGGAACACAGTCCAACTAGGACTCAACCTCCCACAAAATGCCTACAAAAGTGACGGTAGAGTCTCAGCTAAGGTACGACCAATTAACACCTGTGAACCTCTATTCTCCCAATAAGATCATATTCTCTACTGACTTAGGCATCGGAGGGTGGTCGGCACGCCACCACACCGGTGACTTTATTTCTCACGTTGTCTTTGCAGGAACAGGTCGGGGCCAGATGCAAAGCTGATTCATCAGACCGGCATTTCTTGCAATGCCGAAAAAAAATAATTATTACCGGCATTTGTTCAAAAAAATGCCGGCAAAAGTCGATTTTTCTGCCAAAATAATACCGCCAAACTATTATCGGCATTTGTCAAAAAAAATGTCGGGAAAAATCTGCGTATAATATAAATATTTTTCATCGTGCAAGGTGACTCAATATGGTGGCTAGCCCAATTGGTAGTCTCACGCGCGCGCGAGGCAAAGGTCACGAGTTCGAAACTTGGGGCAAGCAATTTCTCCACAAATTTGAGCGCCACGCAAGCGACACATGGCGGACATGTCGGTGCCACGCAAGCGACATGTGGCAGACACGTTGGCGCCATGTGGCCGCCCATGTGGCATTTTTGTCTTATATGGTACAATTTTTTTCGGCATTTGTACAAATGACGCATATGAGTCCGACCCTTCCCGGCATTTATATAGACCCTTCCCGGCATTTGTATCTTTCCCGACACACTCCTAGACAACATTTGTAATAAATGCCGGTAATACCTAACAAATGCCGGTAATACTCTTTACCGACATTTTTTCAACTTTTAACTGCATTTATGAAATGCTGGAAAAAGCCAAATTTCTTGTAGTGATTGCTTTTCTTTATGTCTTGTAAAAAGACAAGAAGGTTTAATTGGTGGAGGGTTGTCATCTATAGCGGAAGTTAGTAATTTAGAGAAGTATAAGGGAGGTTACTATTGTAATAGGAGATACAGTTCTCCTTGGGAGTTGAGTTATAGTGACTATTATAGTGGGTAACCTTGACTAAGAGTAAAGGATTTGGGGTCAACCAGAATATATGAACTAGGTTCAAGATACCAGAATGTGTCGAACCATTATCATAGAGATTTAGAGGAGGACATCTATGAAGCATTAGAGTTATTATTACCCATACGAATTGATATATTGTATTCTTGATACTTGGAGAGCCAGTGGTATGCCAATACAAAAATAAATGCTATCAAAGATAGGTAATGTGAGATGGTCGATGGTTAGATTAAAGTTAGAAATGGGGATAACCGTATTATCAAAAAATCATGTGCGGCATAAAGGAGGATTATTTTATGAAAATGAAGATTTGGATATCCAATGAAGCAATTGGAATAGAAAATGGACAACAATGGATTTAATGGATTATACTTTTGATGATAACTCGACAAGTAAAATTGTTAATGTGATGTATAAATTAATTGATGTCGTGATGTGACGTTGGGAAGTAGAGCGCTAATTTGACACTTGTAGTACGATGAATAGAATTTGGTAAAATTGTTTGGCAAGAACTTATGGTTGATAAATGTTGATGGGTGCAATATAGCTAAAGGTCTTTATAGGTATTGGCAAGTTAGACTATTAACGTGCAGTGATATCATGAAGGGGATCCATTAGGTGGTAAAAAGGAGATATGAAACAAATATTGATTTCCTATGTGAAAGATGTGGAATTGTGTATCTTTATTGAAATTGTAATGATTAGGTTACTTACGTGTATTACTCTATGAATTAGTTTTGCTAGCGTGCTTTCCTCTGTATTGATTTTAGAAAATCTCAAATGGTGAAACTGCTAGACTAGTGTGATTTGAGAGACTGTAGTTAAGATGAATGTGAATATTATTGCAACGCAAGGGGTGGTAATGCAGAGGCCCAACAGATGGGTAATGTTTATTGCAGCACAAGGGGTGGAAATGCAATGGTCGTGAATATGTGTCTTTTGATTCAAATTGTGAAAAGAGATCGTCATTTACACCTTGATTACATGCTATTAATGTCGAATATGAATGTTCGTGGTTTATGAAAAGAACCGAGAAAAGTGAAGTATTCAGATGAGAAACTGTGAACATTGACCTGGATTTGGCACCTAAGATCGCCTGAAATGTCGATACCAGCTTTATTGTCTCCTTATAGACTACTCGATTACGATAGCCTGTTGTTATGATATCAGTTTGGACTTTTATTTGGTATGAATGTATGTTTGAAAATTGTAATATGATATATGTATTATGAAGAATTTATGACGATACTTGTGTATTAGACTTATAAGGGAAACCCAATAAAAAGGGAAAATTTGGTTAGAGGATAGATTTGATGCCACGATGGAAGGCGTACGTGTGTTCGAAGAAGTTTGTGTGGGTGACTCGAACCTCTTAGTCAGATGTAACGCTATGTATTAAGTGGAACCTCCTGTCCCAACTCTTTGTTCTATTTTAGCTTATGGTTGAATGATAACTTTTTCTATCTTTCAATTTTTTAACTATTGAACAAGCTAAACTAGTTTGGACGTTGAGGGCGTATGGTGAACTTGAACTAAGATCCTTACCTGGGGTGTCGAGCTAGCATGGTGAACCATGTAGGATAATGAACTTTTGTTTCAAGATTTGTTACGAATGTACATGTTTGAAATTCAAGAAATTTTTTTTTTGAAAGAGGTAATGCTTTGTCAAATTGGTTCCTTAAAATAGTCCATTTTTGAAACTGGAAATGGTGCTACCGTGGAGTTAGTTGCATTATAGTGGAGTTAGCCCCATCGTTAATCTTTGCTATGTCGTTTAGATTGCCGGTGTTTTTGAAATAACCAGGTGAAGAGCTTTGTGTGATTGTTGCTATGTCTTTCAAAAAAAAAAAAACTTTTTCTTTCAAATTTTCTTTGTAAAATTGTCACAGATGGGCATGTTACGAGAACTTTTAAACTACTTAGGCTTGAATCTTCAACAAGGCTAGATATTCGTCAAAATTACTTAATGACCAATGACCTATGACACTAAGCTCATGCTTGGGAAATTGTAAGTTGGAAACTTTTGATCATTGTTCAGTTTAGACTTTATCGTGTCAGACACGTTAACATCGAGTTAGCATTTGCCATTTCGAGGGAGCTCGTCGCGAGCTAGTATTGAAAATCATTAGAACTTGTTGATTATGTCTTACTTGGCGAGGTTGCTGGGTTACAACGTAGGAAATTCTACCATGTGTTTGGACGTAGTCTGGAAATCGGAATTGATCAATAGAAAGTAAAATGAGTGGATACGAGTTGTAAGACCGAGGTTGGTTAATAATATGATTACAATTCGTGCAAATTCTATGACTTCGTGGTCTCGTATGTGTTAATGTTGGAACTTGGTGATTGTTTCGATAAGAAGTTATGCGAGTTAACTGCAGTATTACCGAGTTTTCTGCCGTTGAGGACACGAAAGTTGGTCGATACGAAGCGTTGTGTAGTATATGCGGCCTTTGAGATAAGGATTCTTGATTAGGTGTTTTCATTTCTTTGCTTAAATTTCAAGATGAAATTTCTTTAAAGAGGGTAGGATGTAGAGACCCGTATTTTCAGAAAATATTTAAAAGTTTTATAAATACCAAAATTGGGGATAATACGAAAAGGGTGAGATTATTTGATTTGGGGTTTTAGTGATGGAATGAAAACTAGAGAGAGTGTAGGTGTTAATTGCCCTATCTCTCTCTTTCATCTCACGCCTCTCTCTCTCTCTCTATACTGTCTCTCCCTCTCTCTTTTGCTCTCGCACCTGAAACTCCACCATATACCTCAAAAACCTCAAGGATCCATCTTGTTTTCACCTTTAGAACGCAACCCCGGGCTCGCATCGCGTTGGGTGAAGCTTGAAAAGGAGATCTCGGTTGATTTCAAGGAGCTCGGAGCTAGGGCTCATACAAATCTCTTGGGTTTCGACATTTGACTCGAGGTAGGGATTTCTTTACCTTCTCTATGTGTATATATAATGAAATGATGAAGAAATCGTCCTTTGATCGTCCCCCTTTGGTACTTTGAATGTCTGTCAAAACTGCGAAAAATCGCCTCGAAACAGTGGGGTATCGATACCCCATCCTTCTCTGGATTTCCAGCTTGCCCAGTATTGATACCTGATTCAGGGGTATCAATACCCCTTGTTGTTCTGGACAGCTGCGGTGTTGTTTTGTGTTCCCTCAATCGTTTCGAATCCCAATTGCTTCTAAACCCTTTCGAATACCTTCTAGTCCATCTTTTGCTTATCTAATCGACTTCCTATGACTAGTGGATGTTATTCTTAACCCGTTGGCCTTCCGTAGGAAGGATTGAACAATAGTTTACTTGGTTGAAGTGTCAATAAGATGCAATTTGTGATTGATTGATTATTTATGAACGTTTGTGGCTTATTTGTGATATAGTTGGCATGTTGGAACATATTTCATGGATGATTGTGGTCTTGGGAAGGTGTCATAGCTTGTATATCGAGTAAGGAAATCATTGTTTGTGTCGGAAGTAGATTTAGGAAGTCTCGTAACGCAAGGGGTGTAATATGGTGAACCGAGTTGTTAAGGATCACTGTGATGCAAGGGGTGGTAACACGGTAATCCTCGTGGTGTTATACGGTAATGCAAAGAGTGGAAATACCGATGGAGGTGATTGGCGATAGTGAGTCGTGTCGAGGTCACTTGAGTTGTTTAATATCGTGTGAACTTGGTGGTACATTGAGCTATAGGCATGCATTGGGATGATCATATTGAACATTGGAATGCTCTTAAATTAATTGTTATCTATCTATTGAGCCGTACTACTTGTCTTCGTTTCATCTGCACATTTCATCATGTTTACATATAGAATCGATAAAGATTTTCCTACTGGGCTAATGTAGGTCAACCTAATCTTTCTTTTAGAACAAGAAGCTAGACAATACACTGTATGCATTTGTGTGCTTGGACATGAAGACTTTTGGGGGCTAATTCCGTTTTAGTTACTTAAACATCTTGTATTGACTTTCTTTTGACAAAGATATATGGATTTGTAACTAATTGTAGTTAAATTCCTCTTGATTATAAAGTATGTAATATCTTAAACAAGTTCGTGCTTTTATTTAAGTTGATTTGGGCCGTAGTGCCAAAGTTGTAATTACTTAAACTTGGGAACTCTTTTGGATAATATTTATGTTAAGCAAGGATCTTTTATTGAAATGAATTATTTATTTATGTTGAAAATCGAGGGCGTGACACTTACTCGTTGTGGTAGCTGCATCGGACAATCGGGTTCTTGATCTTTCGATTCTCAGTGCCAAGCTTCTGGTTCAGGAAGGAGAAAAAGGCACCTTGACTTGGTCAATGATCCGGTAGATGGGGACGGTGAAGACGATCTTTTCGGCATTGAAATCACTCGGCTTCAGTACCCACTTCAATGATTGCTTTATGTTGTTAACCTGGTTTTTAGGGGTTAGGGCGTGTGCGATGGCCGAGATGAGATGGCTGCCAAGACGATAGGGACCTTCATGCTCACTGGCTTCCTAATTCCCCGCTTAGTCTTGGACTCAATTAACTGGCACCACCCTTCAATACGGGTCATGAGCTCCTTCATGGATCCTGGTTTGTTCCAAGCCAGGTCATCATACACCTGCTTGTCCTGCGTGGTGAGACCAAGCTTAAACCCTCGGGCCAAAATGACCTCGTCGCATCCCTCAATTTCGTTAAAGAGCTCCCAGTAGCGACCGACGTATTGGCAAAGTGTCTCAACGGCCCGTTTGCGTAAGGCAAGGAGAGAGTCGATTTCTTTTTCATGCGTATTGCTAATGACGAACCGAGCTATGAAGGTGTCGCAAAGGGAAATGGACCGGGCAGGAAGTTCGTTGAACCATGTAAGGCCCAGGTTCCCGAGGCTTACGGGAAATACTTTGCACATGAAAGCGTTGTCCGAGGGTTCGTTCCGGAGGAATAGAGACATAACGTGCTTGTAGTATGCCAGGTGAGTGTAAGCTTCAGACTTGCTGTCGTACTTGGTAAACTTGGGTTGGGTGAATCCTTTTAGGGGTCGCTTTCGTAAATGGAGAGGTCGTGAGTCTCTTAAGACAAGCATCGCGATGAGGTCGAATATAACGGTCGTGACCGTCTGAACGCTCGGTCGCGGAACGCTTATTTGGAGTTAGATGGTCCAATCTTTCTTAATCCTTTTGCTTCGGCGGAACGCTTCCTGACTTCTGGGGTGAGTGTTCATGCCGGTCCTTTTGCTTATCGAATTTATAGCTATCTCGAGGGTGGTGCTGGAGGCGCTCGGTGATCGAGCTTCTGTCACGACCATTCTTGGGGTGCTTGATGATCAGGCTTTTTCGAGTCCATTTTTTAAACGTTCGCAGTACCCCTTGGTTTGGATCTCCATAAGGCTGTTATCCTCCCTTGCAATTTTCGTGAAACTAGGGGTGGGTTCGATGTGCCCGTTGCCATTTCTGACAGAATGGGTGGAGGAGGCGGAGTCGCTTCTGACTCCGAGCCTTTCAAAGGTAGATTGTTTCCCAGGATGTCCTTTGGCATTGGGGTTAAGGGAATGAGACCACTCCCTGCGTCGCGAACCCTTTTAAGTGCGGCTTGCCTCCTTCGGTGGTTTGAGGCTATCTTTTGCTGAGGGCCGAGGTCGGTGCTCCACTACGGGGGCCCCTCCACGGCTGCGAGGAGGACTGCGCTGGCTCCTTTGCCCGTCACGACTTCCGACGGAGTGGGATGGAGAGATCTAGAGGAGGTGTTTGATCTCTGCCAACTCGTCCCTGACGTGCCTGTCCCACTCCACAACTGTTGGGAGGTCGTCGATCTTCCGATCCAGGTGACGAATGTACTCCTTCCATCCCATTTTCTTTGGTCTTTTTCGATATTTGTGCCATTTTTTAAACTCTTATATCTCCCAATTTATAATACTTTTCATAATTTTGAAAACTTTGTATTATAGATCTAATTGAAAACTATCAAACATGATCCATATTGCATATTTTTGGAGATTCATGCTAGAAGACAAAAGAGTTTTAAGAATGACACGAATATAAAAAAAAGTTCAAAGAAAATGGGACGAAGGGAGTAGGTATGGAGTTCGGAGGATGTCCCCGCATTTGGCGTTGAGGTGCCGGCTCTGACGCCGATGGACATGTGGTTTTTGCCTAGGATGTTGGCTCCACCGGAGCCCAGGGGAGGATCTCCGAGGGGACCGAGTCCAATGGTCGTAGGATATCTTCAACTTCCACCATCTTGGTTCAGGTATGTAACGCCCCTAATTTTGGGTACTTTAAATCGACATTGCTATTGAAAATTTGAAAAGAGTCTAGCTCATTATTACAACATAACTCCCGTGAGGGTACTTTTATTACACAAGGGCAGGAAAGCTAAGGTTCATATCTCCAGCTCCGCCTGCTCCTCCATCCTGGCCAGCTCCTCGGCTCCAAATGCCTCAAAGGTGTACTGTTCATTTTGATCATCTACAAAGTCTGCCACATTATACCAGCGTCACCGCTAGTATAATATGTCAAGGTCACCAAAGGTAACACCATGAGCTACAAGAGCTCAGCAGAATAATCCTATACCCATTAACCCTTAACTTACAAGTAGCAAATCCCGTAGCACATACATATTCAAATAACAAAGACACATCCACATTCCTTAATCTAACGTTGGTGTCTATGATATTTGAGTTTCTCCTACGCGACTCATCGTAGACTGTGTCACCTTTTTCCACTTTTCATATACCAAGTCGTCATTTCCAAAATCGTTTTTACACACCCAACCTTGGTTCCGCCGTTCTGGTCTCCCAAGTATCCTCACAATGGCTCCGCCGCACCGGGTTCCCATTGGCACACAAAAACTTTGCATTGGCTCCTCTTCACGGATAACCAAGGCATATTACCAATGAGGCTACCACGTCCGGCCCCATTGGCAATCTTCACAATGGGCTACCAAGTTTGGCCACATTGTGGTTTTCACAAGTCCACACAAAGGGCCACCAAGTCCGGTCACATTGTGGGTTTTCATAGACACAATGGGCTACCACGTCTGGCCACATTGTGGTTTTTGCAATCCACACGATTATGGGCTACCAAGTCCGGCCACATCGCAAGTTTCATACACACAATAGGCTACCAAGTCCGACCATATTGGGGTTTCAAAACTTATCTTTGCATTAACCACACCCTAGGCATCATGTTTCTACTTTCTCAATGTCTCGTTTTCATGCATAGACTCCGCGGCAAGACTTTTCATGTATGTACACATAAATACTTCATTGTAACCTTGAAACTAAACTAGCAAGATCATCCAACTCTATATTATCGATACCATGTTATACTTCCTACTTTCACATAGTCATGCTCAAACAATTAGAACCCGATATAAAGCATAGTGCCACATGGACGGACACCTTTGGAGTGGAAAAACCACTTATGCTTATCACACATCAAACAAGTAAACATGTATACATGCTCATAACCATCCTTAAGATCAAAATACGAATGCTTTCATTTAAGTTTATCGTTCCCAAAAATCCGTTCTTTCTTCCTTTTAGGGAAGTTCAAAACAACATATGTTTTTTCGGAAAAATGAAGCCAGGGTATTCAACATACTCCCCTTCCTTTTCAAATCTTTAGTAAAACCCCTTTCAAGTTCTCATGCATTACAACATACAAACAACATACGAGAATCATACGATATACTTCGCGATAGTAGGTGCTGAAAACTCTACCGTTCTTCTTGACAGTAGTGATGACTACGGAGAAAAGTAAGTACGTCGGACGGCGTGACTTCCTATGGAAAGCTTGAGATAGCTGCGAAAGAGAAAAGGTTTCTCTCGAAACTAGTTTTTGACTAAACTACTTAAATTTTTTGGATCGAGAGGGTGGTCGAGTAGCGGTTTAGTGGCGGTTTAGGATGAGTTTCTTGAAGAACACAAGAAGAACTCAAGAACAAAGGAAGAACAAGCAAGAACACAAGGATTTCTAGAGAGAGAAGTTGAAGGATGATGGTGTGAGTTGAATGGCAAGTGAGGGGTCCTATTTAAAGCAAAATTTGGGCTCTCTCTCTCCCTCTCTTGGCTGGTCATTCTCTCTCTCCCATGGATTTGCTCCATTGTGTAGTCAAATCACATATTTAGGCATGCCATGACTTGTCATCCAATTTTAGGTTCAAAATCTAGGTTATCATGATGCGTTTTTGGCTTGTCTTGTCCTAGGATGGCTTGTTTGTAAGAAAGAGCAAAAGAAAGACTAGAAATGGGTTGTCATGTTGTACTTAGGTTGAGTGTGAGGTTCGCTAAAGAGGTAGCTTGTTGGAGTGTATCAAATCACAAGCACACACTTCACTCTCTCTTTCTCTCCCATTCGGCCTCTCTCGCTCTCTATCCCTTTCTCTCTCTCTTTCGGCCCCCCCTTTCTCTCTATCTATCTATTTCCCATGTGACTATATAGGTGTGTGTGCATATATATATATATATATATATATGTGTGTGTGTGTGTGTAAGACTAAGCGGCTTGAGTAGCCTTGTAAGGCTAGGTGTCCTACTTATGGAAGCAAAATGATAGGATTTGGTTTTGACTTGTCTAGTCAAGTTTGAGTACTCATTTGATAAAGGCAACCCTTACTTCTATTACTCAAAGGATAAAGATTCCCCTACGAAATATTGTCCAATGGTTAAGGAGGAAATGATGAGAAGGAATATTCTTGGAAGAGATATCTTTTTTGAAAGTGACCTTTCAATGGAGAGAATAATGTACTTTCTAGGAAAGTGATTTAAGAAAACATGATGATGGCTATCTTTGTCCAATGGTTTTTAAATGCTAGGGAAAAGTAACCAAGTCAATTGGTATTCTATTATTCAAAGGACACAAACTACCCTACAAAATATTACTCATTGGGTAAAGAGATAAAGATACACTTGGAGGATATAATGATGAGAAGTAAAGTCTTGAAATGACTGGTCATGAGGTATAATGATTACTACTTTGGTCCAAAAGATTCCATTAGGGTTTGGAAGGTTCATAAGGTTCAAGGAGGGTTGTAAGGGCTCATCTAGGGTAAGGAAAAAGTAACTAGATGAATTGGTAGTTAGGTTCCTCTAACTAATTGGTTGGAAGCTAGTTCTACTTGCCATGTAGGATTTCTAGCCAAGAAATATAAGTTTTTTCATTTTCTACGAAAATATATGAGTGCTTCTATAAGCATACTTTTCTCTAGAAAATGACGAGATTGTCCGATGCGAAAATATATAATTTTATAAGTCTCAAATTTAATTATGATGGATTATTAGAAATTAAAAAGGAATTTTAAAAGCAAATCCAAGTAATTAAAATGAAATTCGACTTTTTTACGAAATTTTTATTTACCAAAAATCAAGATCATTACAAGGAACTTTTGAACGGAGTTTGGAAAAAAAAAAGGAATGGAACGCTAAAAAGGCGGCTAGGATCCCCAGCAGAGTCGCCAATTGTAGGGGTTCGACTTATCAGAATCTTGGCCGTGGGTCGGTTCCGGTTCCTTCCTCTGCCATTCCGCGCACCCGCTGCCTGACCTGCAACAAGTCACTAGGGCTGTGGTAGCCCGGTGACCCTCCAACGATCAAGTTAGATGTAGGGAGAAGTGTACATAGATCTAGGGTTAGGGTAGAATGATATACCTCTCTAGGTTAGAGTCCGTTTGTATTTATAGACCTAGGTTTGCTTGGCCTCCAAGCTGGCGCGTGGAGGATACGATCAAGTAACCGCCTCAGTTGACGTCACATGTGACGAATGGGATAAAGCGGTTACGGAGCACATGGCCAGGTCAGCCCCCATTGATTATCCTCCTGGTGTAACCGTTTGGGGCCCTCTTGTTGTAACAGTCTTCCTTCAAGCGGCCTCGGGATGTCGGGGTCGGGCATGCTCGGTACCCTTAGATAGCGACAAAGCTTAGCCGGACTCCTCTTACCGAGCGATCTTTCAAGGGAACACCGAGGGTCCTAGGGCCCTACGCAGAGCGAGGGGTGGGGATCTTCTTGGTATCGCTCGGCGCACTATGGCTCGGTAAGCGGTCCGAGCCCCAGTTTCGGGAGCCACTACGGTTAACTTATCTCTCTACTTTTTGCTAATTGTTTTTGCTATTGTTTTTTGGGTTCTCAAATTATATATAACCAAGAAAACTTAACTCATGGGTAAGCGACACTAATCGTCACGTGAGGCCTCCTCACATATACTTATGGGGTGATTTTAGAACCATGATTAAAGTTGAATTCCATTTTTGTTGTTTGGGAAGTATAAGCATATACATGATGCAGACATGGGTTGGGTGGACGAATAAAGTGTTTATAAAATCGAGAGAAACCAGAGGAGAAACCGACAAGAATGTGGAGCTCACCTCAGATTTCGTACGGATGATTTGAGTTACTTAATAATTTAAAATAAAAAATTGATTGGGCTTTTGAAATATCAGCTCAATCCAATATATGCAGGTGCTCGATCTAATCATCCAATCTTTTCATTTAGATTTCGAATTCATGAAAAAATAAAAAATTGGATCGACGTCCTACACATATCGGATTGAGATGATTTTGCACGAACTCACTCGGATTTTTATTTCAAAATCATTGAAAGGCTCAATCAGATCAACCATATAGGTCGAAGTGGGCCCCACGTGGCTGCCGATTCCCATGGTCAATGCCTATGGTCTGTTTCCAAAGAAGAGTCCTTATAAAATTTAAGGAAAGATAAGGACCTAGTGGTGGTGGGCAATATGAAAGTCTCTTTCCATCACGCCATTATTTTAATTAGTAGGATGACTAGATGAGAGCGGTGGAGGTTTGAAAGGGACCAGCCAAAGTTGGAGCATGTGAAAGTGGGATAAACCTCGCATCCTCACCCCCTAACACCAGGTTGTCCGGTTAATTGATAGGTTTGTTCACATATAATTAATTATGATTCGATTCTTGAGATCAAACTACGTGAAAGAAATTTTTTGTGAATTTTCTAATCACAGCCTAAATGGCCCGGATACCCTGACTGTTAAAAAAAAACGTTACCCTGAGTCACACAAAGCCAACTACTCCCAATAATTACTTTTTTTTTTCCGCTACTGTGATATCAAAGACGACTCATAAGCTCCTACCAACCTTTACCTTGAAAACTATGTACCAGAACCAGCTAAATGGGCCCTCTCCCTTGAAACACATATATGGATGCTTCCTCTCTTTAATTAATTTAATATCACCTCTGAACAGCTGCATCAACACCAAAAAATAGAGAAAATGATGATCAATGACGTATTTTGATAATTAATATCTACCAATGACATGATGAGAATATTTGTTAATGCTGAAAATGTCTTTGGCGGGAGTATTAATTATCAAAACACGTTCTTGACCGTCATTTTCCCTAAAAAATACGTAGAAAAATTCAAAGCTGTTTGAGCACTTCCCCTCCAATGTAACACAACGCAAAGGCAACGAATTACCGTCATTTCATTACACATGCTCTGGCGACAAAATCCATGGGAAGATATAGTCATATGTACCAAAACCTTACATGGAAAAGCATTCTGGTTTTTTTTTTGTGTGTGTGTTGATAAATGGATGTTGGTCCATTGGGTTAACTTGTGCACGTCTCGATTAATCTCAGTGTGCTAAAGTTAACGATCGAATTAGCATGCAAACTTCCAGTGGCCCCAAGGTTATGAATGTTGACCTTGTTGAGATTCGATTTTTGCGAGATTGCAAGCCCTTTGGTTACTACCATGTCTCCGGGTCAAACCATTTGGGTTATATTTATTTTTAATCATCATTCTTGATATTGCTGACTTTACATCTTACAAGTTACATGTAGTCAATGTAGACGACTGCGAATTGCCCTTCTTCTGTACTAAACGTACGTCTTGAATGTCTGGAAAAGAAATGCTCGTATTAGAACTCTACTCTACTCCCATATGCATGAATACAAATCAACGCCTGTGCTTTCCATTGATTTATCTATGTCTTGTTTCTTCTTTTTTTTTTTTTTGGTTTTGCAGATATTGTTAGTTGTGTGGTCAGTGTTGAAGGCATGCTTGAATGTTCTTTTGACTTTGAGATTTGTAGGGTGTTTGATTAGCCCCGTTTATTTGTTTAGCTATGTTGGGTTTTCGCTTTTTTTTTTTCCATTTTGTCAGGATGTGTTGCATTGTTTGTATGGACATGTATGTATTGTGTTAGGTATGAATGTACTTGCTTATTTGATATTAATGGAATAATATTGTTCCTTAAAAAAAACGCATGTTGGAGATTGGTTTCGCACACCAACCTATTCGGTAATTGAATTTTATCATTCTCACACCAACCTATTCGGTGAATGAATTTTATCATTCTCCCTCATTGGTGTAACTCAATCAATGAATTTACAGAAAACATCGAGAATAATTCACTTGTCACATGTAGAAAACAAAAAGGTTCTCTCTCTCCACACACACACACACACATTACACGTTTAGAAAAATTTTAAAAAAAAAACCACCTTACTGTTGAAGTTGAACCCACTTTCACCACTACGGATATTAATTAACTAATCTAAAAGACAAAAGGAAAGGAGTAATCCATAAGTAAGCTAACACCAGTTTCCCATCGGAAAATGACAGAAAGTGACTGCCCAACCTCCACTATTCACCACTTCTTGACTTTACCATTCAAAATCAATTCTTGCTCTATCATTCTAGTAACGGAAATTTTAATCACAAGAAAGATTTGTAAAGAATCAAGCAAGGAAAAACGTATTTGGATTAATTTCGGATCCTATAAAAATCTAGAAAAATATTCATAAATTTTTTAATATTATTTTATGAGGCCTTATAAAAAATCAACTCTAACAGATATCGATAAGTATTACTTTTGGATTCGTAGAGGCGAAATTGCTCAATTCACCCTTACAAATCTAAAAGTTGCACTTATCGATATCCGTTGGAGCTAAATTTTTTATAGGGTTCCATAAAATAATACTAAAAAATTTATGGATATTTTCCTAAATTTTTGTGGGACCCGAAAAGGGCCCAAATGCGTTTTTCCTTACGTGGTTCCCTGCAAATCTTCCTTGCAAATAGTAGGGCTCGACTGGTAATGAGAATCCTCTCTAATTATTTTTACAATATGGCAACTTCTATTTGCTACATACAACCCTATGCTAAATGAAATCCACACCCTTTTTTTATGTTACAACAATTTCCTAAATATAATCCCAAAAAAGTCCTTGAATTTTCCTATTTACCCTTCTTTACAAAAACCCCAATTTTCTACCAAAATTTTGAACTTACCCCTCTCCTCTCTCCACTACCAACGAGCTCGATCACCACCACCACCGAGCTCCATCACCCCTCATGTCACTCTATCCCTCTGCTCTGCACCACTCATTCCCATCACTCACCATCAGCAACACCACCACCACTAGCATTGAATTAGCATGTCCCAATGTTGTCGAATTTAAAAATATGAGAGAGGGGGTGATGGAGCTTACTGGTGGGGGTGATAGAGGAGCTCACCGGTGGTGGTGATGGAGCTCAGTGGCAGCAGTGTAGGGAGAAAGTTGGTGGTAGTGATGGAGCTTGTTGCTGATGGTGGGGTGTAGCTTGCTAGTGGTTGTGGTGATGGGAAAAAAAGTGGGTGATAGAGGTGGCATATAAGGTTACTAGGATTTGTAGTGTACGAAGAGGGAAGAAGATGAAAGTTGTAGTGTAGGGAGGAGGGAGAAGGTTTCAGGAATGAAAATGGTCATTACGTATGAGGACATTTTTGTCCGGAAATTTTTGAGTATAAAAAAGGTTATGTAGCAAATTTATGATTGCAAATAGAAGCTGCCTTACAATTTACTGCAATTTATCTATTTTCCTTATCTTGCTTTTATTCATTCATTCATTGCCAAATTATACAATGCAACCCCGTATCCTATAAGGAAAAACACAAAAACAAAGGGACGTACATGATAAAGACTCCTACACCGCGTTATTGTATAGATAAATATAGAGAAGAAAATAAGCAATTATTTAACGGGGAAATCTGGACCCCCCACATCAAACCGTCACGCCACAACTCTGAGTGAGCTGGTACTTGACGGCGTTGCCTCCGACGATAACGCCGCTGCTGCTCCGGCCACCGAAATCGATCCTGGCCGGGCACTTGACATGGAGGTGGTAACGGCGGGAGATATAGGTGCTGACTTTAAATCTCACCCGTCCATCGATCTTGATAGTGAGGCCGACCGTTCCGGCCGCCTGGTCCTGGCTGAGGGAGGCGCCGTTGTAGGGCGCCACGGGGACGTTAACACCGGAGACAAACGGAGACCAGACGTTGACGTCCTTGTGGCCCTGGTAAACCGACGGAATGGCGGTGTAATAGGTGATTTGTTGGCTGCGGTAGGTGGCGAAGACGTCGAGCTTGTCGTAGTAGACGCCGATCTTGTCGTTGGGGTTACGGGAGTAAATGGTTACCTGTTTTTTCAAGGATATGTATTATTGGAAATTAACGTCAATACAAGTTGGATTGTTTTTCATACCAAAAGATGCATAAGGAATGATATTACGTACAGGAACATCCGAATCGAAAACAAGAAATACATCAAGAATCCTTTTAATTTGTTTTGTAAGTATCTATACATAATTCTGGCATAGAATATTCTACGTATATACTACTTGACTTAATTAAGAATTGGACTTTAATTTTATCTAACCCGGCGGTCTCCATTTTGCTACATCTGTTTCAATAGAACTATGCTCTGGAAAATTCTACTAGTTATTAAAAAAAAAAACAAGCAAATTACTCCATTTGAGACTGATGGAATTAATTTCAGTGGGCGATAAGTCATCCGATTGTCGGTCGTGTGAAAGATATTCATTGTTACAATAACTTTTTGAATACAAGTTGTCGATAGATGGAGTTAATTTCAGTGGGCCGGGAGATAGTCATCCGATTGTCGGTCGTGTGAAAGATATTTGATTGTACGAGTAACTTTTTGAATACAAGTTGTCCATATCTCTATCTGTCTGTAAAGAAAAAGAGAGATTTTTAATAAAACAGTTCAACCACTGCCCATTTGAAAACAGAAATTTTCCAGATCTATCTAGAGGAAATTTACTGAATTAGACTAAACTGGATTGCTATTGTAGGAAATATCCAAGTTTGTGAAACATAAACAACAAAAACAAAGAAACGGACGGAAGTATTACAAGAGTTGTAAGAACCTAACCTGGATGCTTGAGGTAATGAAATTGGGCGCGGAGACGTTGAAGGCGTAAACGGTGGCGTCTTGGATAATGAACTGGGGTTTTTTGGGCTGGAGGATGGCCCAAATTATGAGGATGAGGACGAGGAGGATGAAATTGAAGATGAGAAGTCCGGCACAACACCGCCGGAGCAGCTTTCTTCGCTTTTCCTTGTGGTGGGTGCACTCCTTGACGTCCGACATCACTCGGCTAGTGGTGGTGAGTGGTTTTGGTTACAACTGGGAGGATGGAAAGGATTCAGAGAGAGAGAGAGAGAGAGAGATTAGTTTATGTATATACTCAACTATATAGGGGTCAATTATTAGGCAAGGAGAGAGAGAGAGAGAGAGAGAGAGAGATTAGTTTATGTATATACTCAACTATAAAGGGGTCAATTATTAGGCAGGCAAGAAATGGAATACGACCTTTGTTTCTGATTTCTGTGTTCACCCATTCTCCCATACACGAATTATCTATGTGACAATACAAACATAATAAGTTAATGGGAGTGATTTTGCCACTTCTCTTTTTGTTAATATCACTTTCCTTTGTGTTTTGATTAGATGATTTGTATTGTGAGAGAAGAAAAGCGACATTAACAAAAAAGGGAGTGACAAAATCAATTCCCTAAGTTAATAACTATTGGGGCCACACACTTGTTAAGTCCTCCCACTCATTTGAGTATTGATATGTATTTTAAAATAATTTCCTTAATTGAGAAATGATTTTCACACTACCTTTTCTTTTCTTTTCTTTTCTTTTTTTCATGTAAAATTTGAAACGGATGAAGCCCTGACGCTTGGTCTTCCCACCAAGAAACTTGGACACTCGGCCTTTCCACCAAGAAACTTGTTGAAACGGGACGAAGCCTTGACGCTTGGTCTTCCCACAGAGAAACTTGGACGCTTGGCCTTGCCATTGGGACGCTCGGCCTTTCCACCGAGAATCTTGTCAAACAGGCCTAAGTCGCGACGCTTAGCCTTCCCACTGAGACACTCTGCTCTCTTCCTCCGTCACACACCTCATGGTTTGGTTCTTCTCTTATTGTATGTTGATGATAAGATCATCACTGGTTCTGATCCTGCTGCTATCAAGGAGGTGAAATGTCATCTATTTCGTGAGTTTGACACGAAAGACTTGGGCCCTCTTTGGTATTTTTTTGATATTGAGATTGCTTCCTCTCCTAAGGGGTATCTTATGGGACAGTCTAAGTACGCAACTGGTATCTTTCACCGTGCTTGTCTCACTGATACCAAAACTGTTGACACCCCTCTCGAACTTCATGCCAAGTTCTCAGCTTCTAATGGTGTTCCTCTTGAGGATCCTATGGAATACCTTGAGTTGGTGGGTTTCTTGGTTTATCTTATTGTGACTCGACCAGATATTGCCTATGTCATTCATATTGTTAGTCAGTTTGCTTCTGCTCCTCGGTCAACACATTGAGTAGCCTTGTTACATATTCTGTGCTATATTCGTGGAACTCTTCATCAGTGCCTTCTGCTTTCTTCTACCTCAAGTTTGACTCTCCAATCTTATGCTGATGCTGATTGGGTCGCCGGTGATATCAATGACCGCAAAAGCAAAAAGCAATTTGTTGTTACTCGTTCTACTGCTAAAGCTAAATATCGTGATATGGCTCACACTACCTCCGAAATAGTATGGCTTTGTTGGCTTTTATCAGATATGGGTGTCTCTGATTTCCCTCCTACACCTCTTTATTGTGATAACAAGAGTGCTATTCAGATTGCCCATAACTCCGTCTTCCATGAGCGCACGAAGCATATTGAAATTGATTGCCATTTTATTCGTCAACATCTTCAGTCTGGCACCATTACTGTAGGGGTTTGATTTATTGGGATCAGGACCGTGACTCTGGTTAGGCTCTTCCTCCCGTAACTCCGTGCTCCCGCCGTTTAGACCTGCAACAAGTCACTAGGGCTTGGATTGCCCAGTGACCCTCCGACGATCAAGTTAGATCTCAGGGAAGGAAGTGTAGATCTAGGGTTAGGGTAGAATGACATACCTCTCTTAGGTGAGTATCCCTTTGTATTTATAGACTTAGGTTTACTTGGTCTCCAAGCTAGCGCGTGGAGGGTATGCTCGGGTAACCGCCCCGGGTGACGTCATACGTGACGAAGGGAGCAAAACGGTTATGGAGCACATGGGTATGAATAATTCGAATGATTATACCTGCTGCACGATCCTCGTGGGACCCTTATGGCACAACCGTTTCTCTTCGACGTCCCTGAGACGGTCCAAAGCAGATACAGAGCCACTGGCAGTACTGCGACATTCAGTGGCCTAGTCCTGAGCATAGAACCGAGCAGCACGCCGAAGGGAAGATTCCTACCAGACAACCCGCTGAACCTCCTCGAGTCTTCGGTTCACACCATATGGCCAGGTTACCGAGCTTGTAACCGAGGCCACCATAATAGCCCCTCAACTGCTTTGAGCATCATCTGTTGGCTTCCAGGGAGTTGATCCTACCAGTGAACCGACACGCCTGGACCCTTGGTTTTCGCAGCGCCGAGGGATTAGCAGCTTCGGTTTGCCCAAATTGCGCGCCCAGCACTAGGAGCCACGTGTCAAAGTATTACTGAAGGGCGTGACATCACGAGCTACCTCAGCACGTGATATGTCAGGTGGTTGGTACGAACCATCCCATTGAGGACACGTGTTCGAATATAAATGGCTCGATGAGCGGCGCGTCTGTCCTCGATACAGACCCCTAGATGCTGACCATCCGATGGGGACACGTGTCAGAGATCCAACGGCTCGGTGCACGACGCTTCGTTTCCCGCACGACCCTTCGTTCATTCCATTATAAAAATGGAGAAACAGGAGAAAGAAGGACGTTCATCCTCCAGTCGACGTTGAACTGCTGTCGCCCATGCTTCTCAACTTTTGATCGAGATTTGGAGCGATCTGGGAGTAGATCTTCTCATGAAATTCAGGTATGTTGATCTTTAGATCGTAATCTCCAAGCTTTGGTAGTTTTTCCATGCTTTTTCGTTATTTTTATCATGTATTAAGAAGGAGACGCCGCTCGTTGGCGTCTGATTCGAGGCGGTGCTGGCTTTTCTAGTTGCTGTTCATGTTCTTCCCGAGCCCCAAATTCTTCCCGAGGCCTATCTTCAACCTCAGACCATAGAAGTCAATTATGGGCCCCTGAGGACTCTTCCCGAGGAGGAGTACCTCGATAGCGACCGAGGCTTGGAGATTCCGAAGAGTGATGACCATTCTGTCCCGAGCGTTAGATCCTTTTGCTTTCCCCCAAGCATATAGCTAACGGGTTTTTGCACGTTTTCTTTGTTAGACAGGGGCGAATGGTCATTGAGCTCACTTCGGACAGCTCCAGTAGTTCTGATTCCTCTTCAATTGAAGGCATCTTTTAAGAGGTTTGGAATCGAAGATTCTACTGAATCCCAATCGACTTCATTGAACCGGTTGACCCCAACTGAGCTCCCCGAGAGATTACTTCTCTTGATCCTTGGGAAATGGAAACCCCTAGTACGTCGGGCCAGGGACCGGGACCTTTCGCGAATTCGCCCGAGGAGGTGCGGGGACGTAAAAGCCCGATAAGGCCCTGCTCTTACCGAAACAAGTATTTTACCGGAGCCCCAACCGCTTACGTTGAGTTCAAGAGGTTGTACAGCATTCCTCCGGATGTCGAGGTTCGGTTGCTTCCGGACACCGATCCCAAGAAACTGCCGCACTGACGGAGGGAGCTAATTTTTCCCCTGATGGCCACCACCGAGGAGGGAATCAGGTTCCCTCTTCATCAATTCATCCGTCGGGTGCTCCGAACCCTCAGCCTTACCTCCTCCTAGCTCATGGTGAATTCCTACCGGATCATCACCTGCATTATCGAACTGAGGAGGCAATTCAACCTGACCTTCGGGCTTGAGGAGCTCTTTGGTGTTTACCTGGTTGGAGTCAACCGAGAAAGCAATCGGTATTATCTCTCCTGTCGATCGGGAAATGACACATTCTTGATCGACCAACTGCCTGACTCCGAAGAGTGGGTGAGTATCTACATATCGGTCACCGGGAACTTTATGTTTGGGCCCGGTGAAAGCGTAGATATTGCGACGATGATTCAGTTCGGGGCCGGAGCTCCTGGTCAATAGAAATTAATCTTCGGTAGATTCCCTTTATGTTTTCGTTACTTTTTGCATAAATCAATCTTCGGTAGATTCCCTTTATGTTTCCGTTACTCTTTGCATACCTGTGCTGATTCTTCTTTCTTGTTGGTATTTTCTCGCAAGCGAGGGCATTGTTCAAGAGCTTCGAGAGAGAGCTGTCCGAGCCCAAATTACCGCTGCCTATGCCATACCGATCACAAGTTGGTTCGCCCCTAAGCTGCTCGGGTACGCTCCAACTTATACAAGTTCCTTGAAGAAAAAGCCAATGCAGTAGGAGGACCCGAGGGTAGGCCGAGGACGAGGGAGGGGGAGAGGACGAGGGAGAGGAGCCAGAGGAGGGAGAGGAGAGAACATTCCCGAGGCTGAGGGAAGCGACTCCAGGCCCCGAGGTACCCTTCGTGAGGAAATCGACCGAGAGACGCCCGAAAGAACAGGACTCAACGGGGAGATGGCCGGCCCGGGGACTCGTGAAGTGTTGAACCTCAGGTGCCAGAGGCCGAGGGGCCGAGGTAGGGATTCTGCTCCCAGTACGTCGGGCCTGGGACTTCGAGGGTGACCCCTGTTTCTCCATAGGGGCCTCCGAAAAAGAGGGCTCGGAACGAGGAGGGAGATGGTGGCAGAGGGGCGGGGAGGAAGGCACCTAGGTCCACCCGAAGGACCTCCCTTGGGCTCTGGAGTTCCGTCATTTCGCCAGTCGCCAGATCCACCATGCGGATAGCATTGCCAACCTCGGCATGGCGTTCGGGATGCTTCGGGGCTCTGTCCTCCCGAGGAATGCAAGGGCAATCCAGGGCTTGACCGAGGACCTTACCGGGGAAATAGCACAGGCACTTCTTGCTGTAAGTTGTGGTTTCTCTTCTGTAAGTGCAGGAAAACACAAGAGCCTTTGAATCACTCCAAATCGTAACCGCTTCTTTGAACCCCTCGCTGGAACCCTAGTACACCGCCGGAGTCGAACCTGTAAAATAGAAAAAGGGTGAGCGCACCTTTGCCTTCTCGTGGCAAAGGCCCTCCGATGCCAAAGTTAGTATCTCGTACTAGTGAAAACCCTAATTCTCAGTAGCTATTGGAACGTATAGCCAAGAACTGCGTACCTTTACCTCTAGGTTTTACCTCATATTTATAGACCCTTATATGCTTGCTATCCAAGCCATCTCGTTGCCCTAAGTTCCCTTTCTCGTATAAGGAACCCAGAATATCAGGGATTCTCATTCCCTTAACTATTTATTACCTTACAGACCATTTAGGAATCCCTTCCTTAATTGGCCGTTCACCCCACTCTCGTTGGGTATCTTCTTCAGATCTCATTTCCTAACTGGGTATTACCATTTCTGGACTCCTCTGGAGCTACCTCCTCCTGGTTGCTCCTGTTCGGCCCTCTCGTTGCCGAACAGCCCATCTGGACCAATGATTTCTCATATCACTGGTCCCTCTACCATGCGACTAGTCCAACAACTTCCAATGCTAATTGGACCATACCTCTACTCGGGTATCTTGGACCTAGGACCTCTCGTGTCTCCGACCCTTATTGTCGTTCACCGTGCTGCACGGCGGATGCTCCGATTATATTTATTTTGGGCCCCATGTACCCCCTGTTCGGGCCTCTGTTATACCTTTTCGGGATTACCTCTCTACAATGGCTCCCCAGCTTTACTCGTTATTTTCTCTTAATATGACGAGCAAAGCTTCTGAACACTGGGCAAGGTTCTCATTCTTTGCTCTTGCACCCCGTTTCTTGTACTTGGTGCAAACTTCATCATAAGCCCAACCCAAACGTCTCGTCATTTGGTCTGGAAAGGCTTTTCCAGCTATCACCTTTACACGCGGCATGCTTTGTACTGTCCGTATTAAATGCGAGCAGACGTTTCGGGGAATGGAACGCCCAAACGGCGTCTGGGGTGACGTTTCTCATACGTCACCCCATTTGTTAGGGTATAATTGGATTTTCGTCCAAATTCGAAATCACTTTCTCTCTCCAACTTCTCTCTGCAGAAAGAAAGCTCGAGTGCTCTACCATTGAAGCTCTGCTCATCACCTCAAGGCCTACTTCTTCTCCGATTTAGGGTTTTCATCCACTAATTCGTAAGTTTCTACTCCCCCTTTCTATTCCGTCTTCCTCGTTGGTTTAGGACTTCCACTGTCACCATAGGGCTTCTTCGTACCCATCTCTCTCTTAGAAAACCCAAACCCAGAGTTCTCATTATGGGTAGGTTTCATAGACATTGTGACACCCCCCAAAGGATGGCCGAGTTCAGATCTCGCTATGAGATCCCTGACAACATAGCCACTGCATTGGCTCCTGAAAACGCCATCCGCGAGTGTTTTGACAATGACACCCTGCATATCCCTGTTGTCGCCGTCGTCGAGGGCGGCGTTAGGTTTCCTCTGGCACCACTGCTCCGCCACGTTTTGTCCCACTACAGATTATCCCCTATGCAGGTTTCTGCTAATTTCTTTAGGGTCGTTATGGGCGTCAATGCCCTGAACCAAATGCTAGGCACATCCCCAGGTTTGCACGACATTCCTGTACAGCATCTCTCGAACCAAAGATGCCTTAACCTACTATATCAAAAGTAGGGATTCCAGAAAAAGGCTCGTGCTTGAACTGCCTGACTCTGCCTGAGGAGACGACGACGACTTCCTCATCGTCACAGGGAACTTCGAGCCCAGAGACGAAGATGGTAGAGTCATTGGTTTTCACGCACCCCACAGATTTGGCACTCCACGTTAGTTCCTTTCTTCGTAGAACTCCTCTACCGAGCAAAATTTCATTTTGCATCTCCTTCTTTTTGCTTTTACTGAATGCTAATTTTTCTCATTTTTTGCAGCCATAAACGTCAACCAGGGGCACACCATCATCACCCTTCAGGTGCACACTGCTGACATCAACCGTGCTCTTGCTTTCAACGGGCAAGGTACGTGCCTGGTTGGCCGAGCAAGAGCGGCGCAGATCCTCCTCAGCTACCGAGCATCATATGGTGGGTTCATTGACCGACGAATCCGAGCAGCAGACAACCCTATCATCCCAGATCCTCCTGCTCAACAACCCGAGCAATAAGAGGAGAGGCGTTCTCGGACCCCTCCGCTTCCCAACGAGCCCATTCAGCTTGCCGAAGAGGCGTCCACATCTTTCAGTGGTTATTCCCTGTCTCCCCCACCTTGAGAGATGGATCAACCAATCAACCTCAGCAATCTGCTCACCATTGGCCGTGGAAGAGGCCGCGGCACTGCTCGTGGCCGCGGACGATCTCAGAGCCCGGCGTCGTCTCATGGCCGCCGAGGTCCAGCTCAACCAGACGCTCCTCCAGGCTTCTCCCCCGAGGAGATTAAAGCCAGTCACAGGGACAAGCGTCAATGGCTGGAAACGTCTACAAGCGAACAGCCTCCATCCCAACTCTCTACACCACCAACCCCCATCTGGGCTCCTCAATTTACGTACGGCGGGCGGCCAGTCACCGTCTGCGACAGTGTTGAGTCTGAGGGACAGCTCTTGCCCTTTCTCAAGCATTCATGCTCCCTGGGGACATGCAAAAGGTGATCACCAGCTCCCCGGACAACCTCCTCGGCTCATTCATGAGCCACAGTGCTAAGGTGAAGCTGTCATGCTCGTTTAATGGCCAACGTAAATCATGCATCTTCAATTTTGCCTAATGCTACTTTTGTTCTTTATCTTCTTCTGTAAAACCTTTAGGCGATGTAGAAGATGGTGGCCATGGCACAGAAACTTAGCCAGTCTGAGCCCCAGCGTGCCAGATTGGCAAGTGAGAATGCCAAGCTGCAGAACACTATTGTTAGGCTGGAGAGAGAGAGGAATCAAGCTCGTGGGGCCGTGGACGAGTTGAGGAGCAAGTTGAAGGGAGCTGAAGACAGCCTGGACCAGACTCTCACAGAGCTGGAGACAAGCAAGAACGAGGCCAAGGCTGCCTACCAGCAGGGCTACAACGAGGGAATTCGTGTGGCCACCGAGAGCTACATGGATCAAATGCCCAGAATCCAGGACCAAGTCTTTGAGGCTGGCTGGTTGGCTTGCCTCAAGAAGTCTGGCACAGCAGAGTCTTCTCCTCTCTGGATGGAAATCGACCTTCCAAGTGCCATGGCTGTTGCCGAGGAGCAGGAAGAAGTTGAGCAAGAAGATAGCCTGGACAGGGAGCTTAACACCAATGTCTCCGAACAGCAAAATGCTGGCACTGATCAAACTGGAGAAGTGACCAATTCTGGCCAAAAGGAAGCCAGTGGCGGTCCCTCCGAACGCAGCACTGCTGTGGATGATACAATAGCTCCTGTCTCTGCAACTGCTCCAGCCTCTCCACCTGTCATCCAAGATCTGACGAACGAAGAGTAAGTTAGTCCCTCTGTATCGTCGTGATAACAATTGGGATTTCTGAATTAGTTTCTGCTGGCCCTACGTGGCCATTGGTATTGCCCTGCGTGGCACCTGATACATTTCTAAATACTTTAATTTTGTTGGTTCTGGCCCTTCGTGGCCTTTCTAAATGTCTCTGGTGGCCCTGTTTGGCCTGAACAATTTCTGCTTGGCCCTTCGTGGCCTTTCTTCAATGCAGGTGGCTGTCCCATGGCCAGAATGTTATGTGCTAAGTGTCTTCGTACTTAGCTTTATGCATATTCAAGTCTGCTCTCCAGGTCTCATCATGCCTGCTGATGATTCAGTTATTTTCACACTTATATTGTTGCAGGTTTCTCGTACCTTAGAACAACATTAATCGTACTTGTAGCTTTCCTACCAATACATGTATTCGTACATATTTAGGATCTGCTCGTACCCGAGCAAGCTATTTTATTCGTACAGTGTCATATGTTCACGTATGCGCTGTCACGCCCTCGATTTTCAACATAAATAACAATACATTTTTAATACACAAAGTCCTCGCTGTAATACAGATAATACCCAACAGTCCCCTTTTTTTTTTTTTGTTCTCAAATAAGCTCAAATATTACATTTCTGGCTCAAGGCCCCAAGTTATCAAATTAACAGAATCCAAAGAAAATAGTTTTACGGTTTACAGTAATCAACTTTCCAAAACTCATCTTTCAAATCTAATGCAATAAACCTTCTCTTGTATACCTTTGAAAAGATATGATCAAACATGCACAACAAGCACTCCATGCCAACCTCCTTTGCTTTGTACCTGAAAATGATAGGGTTGAGCATACACGTGCCCAGTAGAGAAATCTATACTCAAGTTATATGAAAATACAATGAATCATGCTACTAAAGTGAATGAACGAACATTGCCAGATACGCCTCAAGTACAAGTGATTATCAACGAGTAGCTCACAATAGCCAAAGTTTTCTGGGCATCTTGCAAGTCTTCCTACCGGGTCACACGCCAAGTTAGAAGCACAATAGTCCTCACATGTTCTCACATCAGCCTAAACATACCATTTATAGGTTCTCGATCGTACTTAACTGTTTCGCCTCATTTCAAATGTTACCACAATTCTTCTCATTTGTCATTCGTTCTTCACAAACCTAATAACCGTTTGAATATACTAACCCTCATCCAAGGATACCAACGACCAATGAATATAACTCACGACAGGACGTTATAGACAAATCACCGAATTTCCCTTTTTAGACATATTCAATAAATTTTGCATTTCTCAAATACTAATCATTTTCCATTTCATTCAATTCCGGGAAATTGGGACCCCGCGCGTCCAATAAAACCTTTCATTCAATTCCGGGCATTTGGGACCCCGTGCGTCCAATAAAAACCTTTCATTACCCAAGCAACATAGGTCATAACTCTAGCTCAACCAATCAATAATGCGTGATATGTAATGCAAGACAATGCACCGGGCAATGTTGGGCCCCGTAACCCTCGCCAAGGTCCCACCAAGAAGGGGAACCGGGCTCCGTCCATATTGACGTGAATTCCGGGCGGTGTTGGGTCCCGTAACCCTCATCGACATCCCACAAAGTGGATGCGACTCCACATTCCGGGCAATGTTAGGCCCCGTAACCTTCGTCGACATCCCATAAAATGAATGCGACTCCACATTCCGGGCAGTGTTAGGCCCCGTAACCTTCGTCGACATCCGAAGTTGGATACGACTCAATCCATTGTCCATATGCTATGATATGCCACACCACGATACATACAAAGTTCGATATCACACATAGTCATGACACTCAAATCATATGTCCATAAACATCTTTCATTATGCACAATCCATCAATACTCAATCTAACACCCATTATCGAGTTAAAACGATTATACAACGCCATACTCAACACATAACAAATTCATAACATTTATCACAACATGCCACAATGTCCACCTAATCACCCGAATGCCTAGACAACAAACGGGTACCGTAATCATCTAAAATCGACACATGAGCATATTCTGATTTTCAACAAAGCAGCCCGTGTTCGAAAATTCATTAAGAATCGCATACCTAATATTTTTCAATAATTCCAACGCCAAAATATCACCAACTTACGAATCTTTAAAACCCACAAGGACCCATACCCATTAGGGTCACTTAACCATAGCTAAACGATGAAAAATCGCTGCTCTATAAGCTGCCCAGATTTTCAGATTACAGCTCAATCTTCTATAAGTCATTACAAATTGAGTTCTTAATACTTTTGAACGATTCTAGTCCCAAAAGTTGCACGATTGAATGAAGCTTAAAAGGTATGAAGGAACCCTAGTCAAATCTGCACTCCAAGGATGGTTAAACAAGCATTTACTGATGCAACACAATCAACGTGACAGATTGACACACCTCCACTCAAATGGTCATAACTTTTGGTGTACTAAGGGTTTTAAGGCGATTCCAGTGGAAATACAAAGCTGACTTCAAGACCTTCGAATCGATATCAAATTTACATGAAACGGATATCGGACGAGAAAGTTATGTCCGTTCGAAATGGGCTGAATCCAGAACACGAGACAGATTGCAGACCAGTTTTCTAAAAATCACCATAAATTCAATTCTCAACGGTTTTGGGTGATTCTTGCGGCATTAAAACGAGCTCTAAGTCTACTCTATTTCATACGAAGGAACCAAAATTAAAATCTGAACTTAAGAGGGCGTAAAACCCCAAAAACGCAGGCCCTGTTCTGCTGATTTTCAGAAACGGAAGAAACAACTTCAAGCAACGGAATAAGGCACGATCTAAGTACATAAACACGGTATAAACGCATAACGAGAGTAAGAAATCCCTACCTCATTGGTTTTGAGCAAAACCCGAACCTTTGACCAAGTCAACCGAGCTCCAAAGAGGTCCGATCATGAATTTTCTTGAATATTCGGAAAGCCCGTGCTCCGTATAGCAACTTTAATTCTCGGGTCTTGTCCGAACTCGTACTCCATGGAGGTGAAAATGAGGAGAGAAGGTGAAGAGTAGATGAGAGGCGAGAGAGAGCAGAGAGAGTTAGAGAGAGAGAAGGTTCGGTGGGTGTGTGTGTCTGGCGTGGAAAAAGAAAACATATGGGAGGGGAAAATTATTCCCTAGTCCCCACCCACACACATATCTACATACTCCAATGCATTTAACACTTGCACCCCTCTACCAACGAATCTATCTCGTTAACCCCAAATTAAATAACCACGCCATTTTTTTTGGTATTCCACTCTTTTCGCCTTTACCAGTTGTAATTATAATATTTCTTTTAAAAAAAAAGTTACGGGTCTCTACATGCGCTCAAGGTTTGTTCATACCCGAGCAACCTTCAAGTTTTTTCGAGCTTAGATATTGTTGCATGTTCTCGTATGCAACCCATATGTTTCGTGCTTGGAAACTTTCCCTAGTATATTCGTACTTTAGGTTACCCAAATATGCTCGTATTTGGACTAGGTAACCTTGAGTTTATTCATACCCTGATTATGTTGCAAGTTTATGTGGGCATGCACCCGTACAAGTCTATTCGTACTTGAAATTATCCCAAACATATTCGTGTTTGAGAACAGTACGTGTGCATAGTCTCGTATGCATTCTAGGTGTATTCGTACCCGAGCAAATGGTTAAGTGTATTTGTACTTGGTGGTATCCCAAACATAATCGTGTCTGAGAATAGTGTGCATAATCTCGTATGCATTCTGGGTGCATTCGTACCCGAGCAACATGGTCAAGTATATTCGTACTTGGGAAAATTCTGGATGTATTCGTACTCGAGCAAACAGTCAAGTATATTCGTACTTGGCTTAATTCTGGGTGTATTTGTACCCGAGCAACATGGTCAAGTATATTCGTACTTGGCAAAATTCTGGATGTATTCGTACCCGAGCACACAGTCAAGTATATTCGTACTTGGCTTAATTCTGGGTGTATTCGTACCCGAGCAAATAGTCAAGTATATTCGTACTTGGCAAAATTCTGGGTGTATTCGTACCCGAGCAAACAGTCAAGTTTATTCGTACTTGGCAGAATTTGAAACATTCGAAATTTCATTTAGTTACCCTATACCTCTGCTCCCCAATACGAAGTGAGGACTAAGGACATAGCTTGACTTCGTATTTAAAGCATAATGTAAGAAAAACTCGTAGAAAACAGCATTTGTGTTACCAAAATTCGGGAATTTCATTCATAATTTGAAAAACTCAAGGGGGCGTTACGCGTGCCCCTTGCAACTAGTAAAAGCAAACACAAGGGAATTTTATTCGTAATTCCCACACAACCACGATGTGCATCTAAAACAGAGTAAAAATGAAATCGAAGTTCTTTACACGTAGAGCTTCCTCAAGTTGTGAACATTCCAGGGCCTTGGCACCGGGTTCCTGTCCAGGTCCGCCAATCGATAAGCCCCAATGCCTACAACCTCTGTAACTCGATATGAGCCCTCCCAGTTGGCCCCCAACTTGCCCTCGTTGGCCACCTTGGTGTTGCCGAGCACCTTTTGTAGCACAAGGTCTCCAACACCAAACTCTCGTGGGTGGACATGCTTATTGTAGCTTTTCATCAACTGCTCCTGGTATGACGCCAGGTGCACCAGAGCTCATTCTCTCCTTTCCTCGGCGAGCTCCAACTCGATTTCTAGGGCTCTGTCATTGGCCCCACTTTCCACCAATGTGGTCCTGTTGGTCGGTAAACCGACCTCCAACGGAATCACAGCCTCTGTTCCATATGGTAGCGAATAGGGGGTCTCTCCCGTAGACCTCCTAAGAGTTGTTCGGTGCGCCCACAGGACCAGTGGCAATTCGTTGGGCCACTTGCCTTTTGCTTTGTCCAACCTCTTCTTGATCCCGTCAAGTATGGTCTTGTTGGACGCCTCTGCCTGCCCATTGCTCTGAGGGTAGGCTGATGTGGAATAGTAGTTCCTTATTCCATACTGGGCACAAAAAGCCTTGAACTTTTTCTGGAACTGCGACCCATTATCAGTGATCAAAGAATAAGGAACCCCAAATCGAGTGATGATGCTCTTCCACACGAACCTTTCTATCATAGGTTCTGTGATTTTTGATAGTGGCTCTGCTTCAATCCACTTGGTAAAGTAGTCCGTCGCTACCAACAGAAACTTCCTGTTCCCAGTAGCCTTGTGGAGTGGACCCATGATGTCCATTCCCCACTGTGCAAATGGGCATGGACTTGTCAAGGGCACCAGATCTTCGGCTGGTGTTCGGATCATAGGTGAGAACTTCTGACACTTCTCACAGTTTTTCACATACACCTTTGCATCTTCTTGCATGTGCGGCCACCAATAACCCTGGGTGATTGCTCGGTGAGCAATGGATCTCCCACCTGTATGACTCCCACATGTCCCCTCGTGTATTTCATGGAGGAATTTCTGCACCATCTCGGGATGCACACAAAGCAGGTATGGTCCAGTGAATGACTTCCTGTACAATTTCCTCTCTGGTGATAGCCAAAACCTTGCAGACTTTGTCTTTATCTTGTGAGCTTCTTTTTTTATCTGTGGGGAGTGTTCCATCTTGTAGGAACTCCACTATTGGATCCATCCAACTTGGTCCTTGGTTCACGTCCAAGACCAATTCCACACTTTTACCAATGCTCGGCTCACCAAGATAATCCACCGCTACCTTTCTCCTGAATTCTGTTGGCACCGCCACTGCCAACCAAGCCAGTGAGTCGGTGTGGCCATTCTGCCCAGAGCTTATCTGCTCAATGTGTACCTACTCAAAGGTGTCGAGCAAATCCTTGGCTGCCTCCACGTAGGCCGCCATCTTCTCATTCCGGGCCTCGTACTCATCGGACAACTGATTCACCACGAGTTGTGAATCACAGAATATTCGAATTCTCTTAACTTTCAAGGTCTTCGCGCTTCGTAATCCTGCCAGGAGCGCCTCGTACTCTGCCACGTTGTTCGACGCACTGAAACCCAGGCGCAGGGACAACTCGATCATAACTCCTTCAGGAGGGAAAAGCACCACCCCAATTCCAGATCCAGTGTTGCATGCGGATCCGTCAACAAAAAGCTTCCATTCCAGAGGGTCCTGCTCGGCAGATGCCCTTCGCTTTTCGGCTGATGGCTCGACCAACTGCTCCTTTCTCGTAGGAGGCAGCGGAGCCACTGTGGGAGAGAACTCTGCCACGAAGTCTGCCAAAACTTGCCCTTTGACTGCCGTGCGCGGCTGATAATCAATATCATACTGGCTCAACTGCACCGACCACGTCGATATTCGTCCCGAGAAATCGACCTTTCAAAGCAACGACTTCAATGGGAACTCTGTGTAAACCATAACTTTGTGACTTTGGAAGTAATGGGGCAACTTCCTAGCCGCTGTCCTCAGTGCCAGGACCAATTTTTCAAGGGGCAGATACCTCGTCTCTGCATCTAGTAGCGTCTTGCTCACGTAATAGACAGGGATTTGCTCGAATCCCTTGTTTCTTAGTAGGACCGCACTTACAGCGTGTTCAGAGACTGCTAAGTACAATGTCAAAATCTCACCAGGTTCAGGATTGGACAGAAGCGGGGCTGTCGCCAAGTACTTCTTCAGGTCTTGGAATGCTTGCTCATAATCTGCTCTCCATTCGTAACCTTCTCTTTTCTTCAACAATTGGAAGAAAGGTCTACACTTGTTGCTTGAACGACTAATGAACCTGTTAAGGGCTGCCGCCATCCCCGTCAATCGCTGGACCTTTTTCGTGGTTCTTGGACTCTGTAGCTTCTGCAAAGCAGTTATCTGATCGGGATTTGCTTCTATCCCTCTAATGGTCACCAGGTGGCCCAGGAACTTCCCAGAACTCACTCCAAATGCACATTTTGAGGCGTTGAGTTTCAGCTTATACTCCCTCAGTATTTCAAAAGCTTCTTTCAGATCAGCGACGTGGTCCCGTCTCTCCTTACTCTTAACCACCACATCCTCTATGTATACCTCCATGGTCCTGCCGAGCAACTTCTTTAGCATAATCGTTGCTAGTCTCTAGTAAGTTGCTCCAGCATTCCTTAGACCAAAAGGCATAACGCTGTAACAATACAGCCCTCGTGGTGTGATAAAGGATGTCTTCTCCTGATGAGGACCATACATGGCTATCTGGTGATATCCTCGATAAGCGTCGAGAAAACTCATACGCCCATACCCAGCTGTTGCATCTACCAACTGATCTATCCTGGGCAGGGGAAAGCTGTCTTTTGGACAGTCCTTGTTGAGGTCTGTGAAGTCGACGCAAACTCGCCACTTCCCATTCTTCTTTTTTACCGCCACTGTGTTGGACAACCACTCCGGGTAGTACACTTCTCGTATCGCCTTTGCTTCGAGCAAACGGTCGACTTCCTCGATGACAGCATCCACGTGCTGTACAACAGACTTCTTTTCTTTTGCATCACAGGTTTGTGTTGTGGGTCCACGTTCAGGTGGTGGTAAATCACGTTTGCATCCACCCCAGGCATCTCCTCGGGTACCCAAGCAAACACATCAATGTGCTCTTTGAGGAACTTCACCAACTCCTCCTCTTCTTTTTTGCACAGGTTTTCCCCAATCAGGAAATACCTTTCAGGATCATTCTCGTTGATCTAGATTTTCTTCAATCCTTCCACCACCTTCTCGGCTAGGTTCCCCCTGACGTCCTCGATGGTCGGCTGGTTGGTAACCTCGACTGTTTGCACCAACTGTGCCTTGGGTGCCTTCTTGATTATGGAAACCAAGCACTATTGGGCTGTCTTTTGGTTCCCCCTTATTCTCTCGATACCATTAGACCCTGGAAACTTTACCATCTGATGGTAGGTGGAGGAAACTGCCCTCATTTTATGTAACCAAGTTCTTCCTATAATCGCGTTACAGGAAGATGGCACGTTCACCACTAGAAAGTCGGTTCTCAGCACCACTGTTCCTGCCCGAACAGGGAGGGTTAATTTTGTAGGGAGGTGATCCCGAACAGGTACAAAGAATGGCCCGAACACGTGGTACGTGGGGCCAAGAATAAATATAGTCGGAATATTCGCCGTGCAGTGAGGTGAACGGCAATAAGGACCGAGGACACGAGAGGTCCCAGGTCCAAGATACCCGAGCAGGGGTACAGTCCAAAGAGCAAGGGTAGTTGTTGGACTAGTCGCATGGTATGTGGTCCAGTGATATGAGAAATCATTGGTCTAGAGGGTTCAAAATGGTTCCGCCGCACCGGGTTCCCATTGGCACACACACACACACACAACTCACATTGGGCTACCACGTCTGGCCACAATGTAGTTTCAAAAATATTTCTACATGTCAAAACACTTCCTTTCGTAACCACACCCTAGGTGCCATGTTTCTACTTTCTCAATTTTTGTGTCTCGTTTTCATGCATAGACTCCGCGGTAGGACTGTAGGGAGGTATTCCCGAACAAGCAAATAGTGGGCCTAATCACGTGGTACGTAGAACCACTGTATAATGGTAATGTGTATAGTCGCCGAGCAGTACGGTGAACGACGATATAGACCGATGGCATGAGAGGTCCTTCGTTCAAGTTATCCGAACAAAGGGCTTGATCCAATAAAAACGAGAAGTTATTGGACCAAGAGTTTGGTAAAAAGACAGTGACATGTGAAGTCATTGGTCCAAGTACTCTATTCGGCAACGAGAGGGCCGAACAGGAGCAGTATTCTGGGAGGTAACCTGAGCTGTAGGGAACGCTTTGGAAGGTTCCAAAACGGAGACATCTCGTAAGGAAATAGGATCTTGATAAAATAAGATCTGAAGAAATTTGAAGATTCTGTGGGGGGTGATGAAGGCCGTGTTGTCAATGTCTCCTTTGCTCATTGCGATCTGGTGATAGCCTCGGTAAGCATCCATGAAACTGAGTTGGTCGTGGCCAGCCGTGGCATCAACGATCTGGTCGATCTGCGGGAGGGGGAAGAAATCATTCGGGCAAGCATCATTAAGGTTGGAATAGTCGACATAGACTCGCCACTTGCCATTTTTCTTTTTGACCACTACAGTGTTGGCCAACCACTTGGGGTACTAGACTTCTCGGATGGCGTTGGCGTTGAGGAGTCGGTCGTCCTCCTCGATGACGGCGTCGGAATGAGCCGAAAAGGATCGCTTAGCTCTCTGTACGACCGGGCGCTTGGTTTGATTAATATTGAACTTGTGGCAAATGAAGGAGGGATCGACCCCGAGCATCTCATAGGGAGTCCATGCAAATACTTCGATGTTTCTTTTGAGGAAGTCCACCATGTTGTTCCGCTCGGTGTCACTAAGTGAGGAACCGACAAGGAAGAAACAGAACCCATCTTTGGTTATTGGGATAGTAACAAGATCTTCCACTACTTTCTCGTCGGCTGGCCTACCGACGTCTTCCAAAACTGGAGCTTCGGGTACTTCAACGAGATTCACCCGGGAAGTCTACTTACTGCTTCGGATGGCGTTAATGTTGCATCTCTTGGCCGCAGTCTGATCGCAATATAGTTCTTGCTGGAGCCCATTAGCTCTGATGAAGCGGACCACTTGATGATAAGTAGACACGATAGCTTTGAGCTTATGGAGCCAGGTGCACCTGAGAATTACGTTGTAAGGGCAGGGAATATCGACGACCACAAACTCCATATCAAGGACAACCAAACTTGTGGACCGGGAGAGTGATCATGCCGAGGGGCCACACCGGGGCCCCATTAAAGCTAACAAGGGGGACTTCGGAGGGGTGAAGGTCGGTGTCTGGGAGCTTTAGGTCTTTGAACAGGGAGTAGTACATGACCTCGGCCGAGCTGCCTTGGTCAACGAGGATGCGTCGGACGTTGAAGGTTCCGATGGGTAGTTTGACGACGAGGGCGTCATTATGTGGCAGCTAGACACGGTCGAGGTCCTTCTCAGTAAAGGTGATTGTCCACTTTGAACCGTCGTCCGTGCGGGCTCGCTTGGGCTCGGGACCGACGAGCATGACCTGTTTTGAGGAGGAAGCATCATTCAACTCGGCATGGATTATGCGAGCGGCCTTAGGGTTTAGGGGGCCGTGAATAACACGGATCGTCTAAAGTTCTTCTTTGGTTCGGTTCTCGGCGCACTTTGCCAGAGCCTTGGTATTCTCGTGATCGATGTGATTACCGAGGTGACCTCCTGCGACAAGCTGCTCCAAGTAAGCCTTGAAGGGCTTGCAAGCAGTTGTAAAGTGGCCTTGCTCGTTATGGTAGCTGCATCGGATGATTGGGTTCTTGATCTTCCCATTCTTGGTGCCAAGTTTCTGGTTCGGGAAGGAGAAGAAGGGTTGATCCTTCACCTGGTCAATGATTTGGTAGATAGGAATGGTAAAAACGATTTTCTCGGCATTGAAGTCGCTTGGTTTCGGTCCCTTCCTCGGGGACTGCTTGATATTGTTGACCTGCTTCTTGGGCGTTGAAACAGGTGCGGGAACCGAAGCAGCTACCAAGACGAATGTTACTTTGGAGCTCGTGGACTTCCCGATGCCCCGCTTAGCCTTGGATTCGATGAGCTGGCACCATCCTTCAATGCGGGTCATTAGGTCCTTCATGGAGTCGGGTTTTTGGCGAGCGAGGTCGTCATAGACCTGCTTGTCTTGTGAGGTGAGGCTGAGTTTGAATCCGCGGGCTGAGATGACACCATCGCAACCCTCAATTTCATTAAACAGCTCCCAATAGCGACCGGTGTACTGTCGGAGCGTTTCTTCGGGCCGTTTATGAAGGGCGAAGAGGGAGTCGATCTCCTTCTCGTGTTTGTTGCTCGTGATGAACCATGCCATGAAGGCATCGCATAGAGAATCGAACGAGGAGATGAACCGGGCGGGGAGCTGGTTGAGCCATGTGAGGCCCAGGTTCCCGAGGCTTGTAGGGAAGACCTTACAGAGGAAGGCGTCATCCGAGGGCTCATTGTGGAGGAAAAGAGACGTGATGAGTTTGTATTGCACCAGGTGAGTATACGCCTTGGTCATGCCATCGTACTTGGGCAAATTTGGGTTGGGTGAATCCTTTTGGGGGGGGGTGACCGAGTCGATCTCCCTTGTGAAGGGGGAGGTCGTGAGTCTCTTGAGTCAGGCGTCGCGATGAGGTTGGATCGAACAGCCGGGAATGTCTAGACATTCAATCGCGGGGCATTTCTGCGGAATCAATTCGTCCAACCTTTTGTACTCCTTCCTCTTTGGTGGGATGCTTCTCGACGTCTGAGGAGAGCGCTCGTATTGGTCCTTCCTGTAGCTATCTCGAGTGTAGGGCTCGAGGCGCTCGGTGACCTGGCTTCCGTCACCCTTTTCCTTTGGATGTGAGACAAATGGGCTTTTTGCTCGAGCGTTTTTGAGGCGCTCGCGATATCCTTTTGTCTGGAACTCCAGGAGGCCGTCTTCGTCGTTGGCAACTTTGGTGAAACTAGGGGTGGGCTCGCGATGTCCCTTCCCAATCCCGACTGAGTGCGTGGATGAGGCAGAGACGCTTCAGGCGCTGAGCCTCTTGAAGGCGGACCGCTTCTTGTGTAGGTCTCTTGGGTTAAGGGAGCAGGAGCGCTCCCTGTGCCCAGCGCCTCTCTCAATTCGACCACCCTTTGTACCAGGTGGCTCGAGACAGTCTTTGGTAGAGGGTCGAGACTGGTGCTCCACCAAGCAGCCCCCCTCGCAACTACGGGGAGGGCTATGACGGCTTCTTCTTCCGCCGTGGCTTCCGGAGGAATGAGATGTGGAGATCTGGAGGAGATGCTTGATCTCAGCTAACTCGTCGCGGACGTGCTTGTCTCGTTCCACGACTGTCGACAAGTCGTCGATCTTCCGTTCAAGGTGGCAGATGTAGGTGTGGAGTTCGGTGGCAGCCCACGCGTCCTGGGTTGAGGTTCCGGCTCCGAATCCGATGGACATGTGAGCCTTTCCCAGGGCACTGGCCCTGCTGGAGGCTAGGTTGGGGTCTCCGAACGGGCTGAGTCCGAGGGTTGTTTCATTGGGGTGAGGGTCTTCGACTTCCACCATTGCTGTTGCAAGAGGTCTGGACGGAGCTCTTTGGGTGGAGGGAGACGAACGGTTGAGAGATTGGGTGATCCCCAGCGGAGTCGCCAATTGTGGGGTTCGATTTATTGGGATCAGGACCGTGACTCTGGTTAGGCTCCTCCTCCCGTAACTCCGTGCTCCCACCGTCTAGACCTGTAACAAGTCACTAGGGCTTGGATTGCCCAGTGACCCTCTGACGATCAAGTTAGATCTCAGGAAAGGAAGTGTAGATCTAGGGTTAGGGTAGAATGGCATACCTCTCTTAGGTGGGTATCCCTTTGTATTTATAGACCTTGGCTTACTTGGCCTCCAAGCTAGCTTGTGGAGGGTACGATCGGGTAACCGCCCCGGGTGACGTCATACGTGACGGAGGGAGCGGAACGGTTACGGAGCACATGGGCATGTATAATCCCAATGATTATACCTGTTGCACGATCCTTGTGGGACCCATCTGGCACAACCGTTTCTCTTAGGTGTCCTTGGGATGGTGCGAAGCATATACAGAGCCACTGGCAGTACTGCGGCATTCAGTGGCCTAGTCCTGAGCATAGAACCGAGCAACACGCTGAAGGGAAGATTCTTATCTGACAACCAGTTGAACCTTCACACCATATGGCTAGGTTACCGAGCTTGTAACCGAGACCACCACAATTACCCTACCCTTTGTTCCATCTACGATGCAGTTGGCTGACTTCTTTATGAAGACCCACACTGCTGCTCGTTTCCACTTTATCCTTGACAAACTCTTGGTGCTCTCCATTGTCGCATCCTATGTTTTAAAGGGAGAGGGAGAGGGAGAGGGAGAGGAGAGAGGTAGACAGACGTGAGACTTGTTAACAGGTTGGAATCAATTATTCAATCCAATGGCTAGATTTTGCTCTATTTAAACGTTTGTTAGCATTGTATTTTGTATCTCAATTATCACTAATACAATTGTTTGTTCTCTTTGTAGGTTGGGGTTCCGTGAAGGTGTTATTGCGTGTGAGCCGGAGAGGATCGATTGGTTGATGATTAACGGGGAGAAAGGAAGAACAATCTTGTGGGGTAACAGAAAGAGTAAGAGGTACAGAAGAGACAACGGCAGCGCGTCCCTTATTTCTTCTGCGGGGGCAGTAATTAGCTTTTCCTACATTGGCCGGATAAGATCACCTTTTATCTGGGAAAGAATTTCTCCGTGCTCAAATTTACTGCTCACCACTTTCTCTCTCCAGGAAAAGTCAACTTTGTCAAATTAGGGGGAATGTGAGGGGTATTTATAGGGCACCTGGGCCTAGGTCATGCCTATGACGGCGTTCCTATAAAATCCCGACATGTGTCCCTCTTGTACCTCTGGGTCTTGGGAAAAAACGCAGTATCTTGCAGGTTTTTGCCGCGGGAGAGCCTAATCCCCACGACGCAACCTCCTTTCCAATCCACCAAGCCACAAGAATCTCCCCCATTCCTACTGAAGCAAGGTCACAACATGTGGCGACCATTCTCTTATCGCGGAGCCCTTCCGGACCCTGCCTTATGGCCTGAATGGAACTCCAAAGATTCTTTAACTAAGTCTCTCTCTTATAATTCTGAATTCGCAAAGACTCACGGAACTTTATCCACTATCTTCCGTTGCACAGGCCACCGTAGTAATGGGGCCTCGTCTTCTTTCCGCGAGCTTTGGAGGATTTCCTCGGGCTTAAGATTCTGTCTTGCAGAGGCTGCTCCCTTGTGGACATCTTCCGCGGATACTTCTGCAAGCTTTGTACACGTGTGCTTTCGTAATCGGGTGGTCAACCATATTTTCTAGGTCAAGATTTGACCAAAGTCTCCTTGTCGCGCGGGCTCTAGTACCATGTGCCCTCGGCTAATTATCAAGTCAAAAGATTGGGGGGGCGGGGGGGGGAGGAGGAAGATGAAAGTATCTTCTATGTATCTTTCTAATTAAGGAACAGATTAAGGTATCATATCTCATTACGGCATAGATTAGTCATATCATTATCTATCCTTTTGTAGACACCCCGATCTGAATCGCCCGATCGTTTTACGGTTTCTTGTTTCCCCGATGATGAACCAGATCAAAAAGCAGTCTTGAGGTTGGAAAGTTTGAGCTTGGTATGTGCCGAACCCCTTTGAACCCTTTAAACCACTTAAAAGAAAATAGAAATCAGTATAGCCTTGACCTGGAGTTGACTTTCGCGCGTGGAAGTCATTCCCTCGCGCGATGGCGTGCCTTATCCAGGTGTGGTCAAAGTCAAATGTTTAACTGTTGACCCACACGCGACAGTTGTTACCCTCGCACAACTGTCCCACTCCCTCGCGCGATGGTCCACTCCAGTCACTTTCACCTTTTTCAGCCAGTTGGTTGCTTGCCTGGGGGTCTACAGGGCTATTTGAACCCCCGTTTTTCTCCACAGGACAGTGGCAGTGCAGGCTTTAGGGCTATACACTCACACAACCCTTCCCATCAACTTTCCACCTTGCTTAGCCACCAAGTTTGGTCCTAAGGGGGTGTTTGCCACCACTTTTAGTCCTCCACTCCTCCTATAAATACCCCCCCTTGGTCTCACACACAAGAGTACTCAACTTTCAAGTTAAAAAGGCTAAGAAGAACATCAAGCACACTAAGGCTCTCAATCCTAACTCACTTACCATCCATTTCTTCACTCCATTTTCCATCACAAGCTTCTCAACCTTGTTCAAACTTTTCCAAAACCTTTCAAGCAAAGGTATAAACACCTTTACTGCTTACTGTTTTGATCCCTGAGGGGGGCTGTCAGGGCCAGGATTGGTCCTAAAGTCAACAGAGTTACAAGAAGCTATGAAAAGCATACCCTCGCGCGAGTGACTCAGACTCACGCGCGACAGTCTACTGTCTCGCGCGACAATCCTCATGGGGTTTGGGGATGCTGGTTTTTCTTGTTTTGTCATGTTATCACTTGTTTTAAAAGATGATAAGCTTTTAGCTCACTGTTTTGCATGTTAAAACACATAGACTAGCCTTTTTTTACTTATTTACTCTGTTGGAATGCTTCTGGGTTGCATCTGGACCTGTACCAGAGCTCAGAGTATGCAAAGCAATTCCTGGAAATCCAGTCAGGACCCTCGCGCGATGGAGTCACTGTCTCGCGCAATGGTCTTCTATTTTCCAATGACTGCCCTTGCATGAGCAGCTTGGCCTTTGGCCTCTGTTTTGGTACCCCCACTGTTTAGGGGTTGTATTCCGATTCATTTGGTTTCTGTTCATAGTAATTTGTAATAATTAGTTATTTACAGTACCCTTTAAACTGCTTGGTTTGCCCCCTGGGTGTGCACTGGTCCTTCCAGAGCCCAGAAGAGGATTGAATTCAACCTGTGGTATGAGATGAACCGTCGCGCAAGAGAAGGGGTGTGTCGCGCGATGGTCTTCTTTGCATGCACGTTGATCCATGCATGCAAAGGTGGCCATGGTGTATGGCACATTCATTTTATGAGCAGCTTGGTTTATTTTCTCACCAGGGGGTTAGATTTTATCCTATCTTTATTATTACATCCATCCATGCCATGTTTAGATCATATCTTGCAAATCGTGTTACAGTTTTAATCCGCGATTAACTGTTCCCCTTCCCTAATTGGCTTAAAATTGGTTAAAGAATGAAACGAATCACAAATATTTTCACAAAATGTCTAAGTAAAGACCAATCTCCGAATTGGGCGAGAGGGGTGCCTTAAAACCTTCCCCTATCGTAACCTGGCTCTCGAACCCAGATATGGTTACGACGGACTGATTCCTTCACTTTTTCAAATCCAACGGCGCGACAGGTGCTTCGAAATACGGTTCCTTGGGTGTCGGACCTTCAAACCCAGGTGGCGACTACGTGTTTGCGAGTGCACCTTCTCACTTCGCCTTTCGTCGATCTATCGGGCCGCTTTGGCAAAAAGAAACGGGGAACGAAATCCCCTGATTTTTCCAAGGGCATGCTGCCCACAGTGGCGACTCTGCTGGGGAATCGAACCAATATTAATTTGTAAGTGCAGGAAAACGAAACAGGCCTTCGAACAGCACCAAACTGTAACGGCTACTTTTCTCTCTACACCGGAACCCTAGCACACCGCCGGTATTGATCCTATAAAACAAACAGAAGGTGAGCGCACCTTTGCCGTCTCGTGGCAAAGGCCCTCCGATGCCAAAGTTAGTATCTCGTACTAGTAAAACCTTAATTCTCAGTAAGTAATAAGCCAATAGCCAGGAATTGCGTACCTTTACCTCTAGGTTTACCTCATATTTATAGACCCATGTCTACTTGCTGTCCAAGCCATCTTGCTGCCCTAAGTTTCCTTTCTCGTAAAAGGAACCTAGAATATCAGGGATTCTCATTCCCATAACTGCGTATTTCCTTTTAGACCATTTACGAACTCTTCCTAAAGCTGGCCGTTCATCCCATTCTCGTTGGGTATCTCCTCCAGACCTCGTTTCCTTACTGGATATTTCCATTTCTGGACCACTCTGGAGCGCCTCCTGGCACCTTCTCCAGATTGCTGCTACTGTTCGGCCTTCTCGTTGCCGAACAGACCCTCTGGACCAATGATTTCTCATATCACTGGACCCCTTATCACGAGACTGGTCCAACAACTACCCTTGCTCTTTGGACCATACCCCTGCTCGGGTATCTTGGACCTGGGACCTCTCGTGTCCCCGGTCCTTGTGCCGTTCTCCTCACTGCACGGCGGATATTCCGATTGTATTTGTTCTGGGCCCCACGTACCATGTGTTCGGGCCGATCTTTGTATATGTTCGGGATTACCTCCCTACAATGGCTCCCCAGCTTTACTCGTTATTTTCTCTTAATATGACGAGCAAAGCTTCTGAACACCGAGTAAGGTTCTCTTCCTTTGCTCCTGCACCCATGTTTCTCGTACTTGGTGCAAACTTCATCATTAGCCCAACCTAAACGTCTCGTCGTTTGGTCTTGGACAGGCTTTTCCAGCTAACACCTTTACACGCGGCACGCGCTGTACTGCCCATATTAAATGTGAGCAGACGTTTCGGGGAACGGAACGCCCAAACGGCGTCTAGGGTGACGTTTCTCATACGTCAACCCCTTCACTGGGGTATACTTGGGTTTTCATTCCTGATTTCAAACCCACTTTCTCTCTCCAACTTCCCTCTGCAGAAAGAACGCTTGAGCAGTCCGCCATCTGAAGCACTGTTCACCATCTCGTGGTTCATCTCTTCTGCATCTAGAATCTTCAATCCTTGTAAGTCATCATTCCCCCTTTCTATTCTGTCTTGGTCATCAATCTAGGACCACTACAGTCTCCTTAGGGTTTCTTCGTACCCATCTCTTTTTTCGAAAACCCGCACCCACAGTTCACAGTATGGGTAGGTTTCGTAGGCACTGTGACACACTCCAAAGGATGGCCGAGTTCAGGTCTCGCTATGACATCCCAGACAACGTGGCCACTTCGTTGGCCGCAGAAAACGCCATTCGTGAGTGTTTTGACAACGATACCTTGCACATCCCTGTCGTCACTGTCGTTGAGGGCGGCGTCAGGTTTCCCCTGGCACCGCTTCTCCGCCAGGTTTTAGCCCATTACAGACTATCCCCTATGCAAGTGTCCGCCAATTTCTTCAGGGTCGTCATGGGCATCAATGCCCTGAACCAAATGCTAGGCACGTCCATAGGTTTACATGACATTCACCATCTGTACAGCATCTCTCGAACCAAAGATGCTTTGACCTACTATGTCAAAAGTAGGGATTCCAGGAAAAGGCTGGTGCTTGAATTGCTGATTACGCCGAGAGGCGATGATGACTTCCTCATCGTCACGAGGAACTTCGAGCCAGGGACGAAGATGGTAGGGTCATCGGCTTTCACGCGCCCCGCACTGATTTGGCACTCCACGTTAGTCCTTTTCGTAGAACTTTATTGCCGAGCAAATTTTTCGTTTTGCACCATCTTCTTTTAACTTTCTTGTTGCCAATTTTTTTTTTTTTCCAGATTTGTGCCAGCCTAACGTCAACCAGGGACACGCCATCATCACCCCAGGTCCACGTCACTGACATCAACCGTGCCCTTGCTTTTAACGGGCAAGGTGCGTGCTTGGTTGACCAGAGCAAGGCGGCGCGAGATCCTTCTCGACTCAGTGCATCATACGGCGGATTCATCGATCGACGAATCCGAGCAGTGGATAATCCTATCGTCCCAGATCCTCCGGCTCAACAGCCCGAGCAACAGGAAGAGAGGCGTTCTCGGACCCCTCCTCTGCCCAACGAACCAATCCAGCTCGCCGAAGAAACCTCCACATCTTCGAGTGGTTATTCTCCCTCTTCTCCTCAGGAAATGGACCAGCCCATTAACCTCAGCAATCTGCTCACTGTCTCTTCAACTGGCCAGGGAAGAGGCCGCGGCACCGCTCGTAGCCGCGGTCGTACTCAGAGCCCGGCACCATCTCATGGCCGCCGTGGCCCAGCTCAATTGGACATTCCTCCAGGCTTCTCTCCTGCGGAGTTCGAAGCCAGTCATAGGGACAAACGCCAACGGCTCGATACCTCCTCGGTCGAGCAGCCTCCTCAACTCACAGCTCCTCCAACCCCCATTTGGGCTCCCCAGTTTACGCACAGCGAGCGGCCAATCACCGTCCGTGACAGTGTTGATTCTGAGGGGACAGCATTAGGCACAAAAAGAAGTTTCCTGCTCCCCGGACAATCTCCTTGGCTTATTCATGAGCCACAATACCAAGGTAACCACGTGGCGTTTTCCTTTACAATAATGTCAGTCTTGTATACCTGTTTTGTGCCTAATGGTGCTTTTTGTGTTCAAAATCTCTAGGCAATGCAGAAGATGGTGGCCATAGCACAGAAGCTTGGCGGTCCTGAGCCCAGCGTGCAGATTGGCAGCGAGAATGCCAAGCTGCGAGAATACCATAGTGAAATTTGGAGAGAGAGAAACCAAGCCGCGGGCTTGCGGATGAGGTGAGAAACAATTTGGAGGGTGCCGAGGTCGGCTGAATCAAACTTTGGCCATTGGAGGCGAGTAAAAGCAAGCCAAGGCCTCCTACCCGGCAAGGCTACAATGAAGGGATTCGTGTGGCTCTTGAGAGCTACGGATCAAATGCCAGGATTCGGACCAAGTGTTAGAAAGTGGGTGGTGGCTTGCCTCAGAAAATCTGGTGCCCTAGAGTCTTCTACCCTGTGGACTGAGATTGACCTTCCGAGCACCCAGGCGGCCACCGAAGAGCTGGAAGAGGTGGTGGAGGAGGAGGATAGCCTGGACAGGGAGCTTAACAACATCCCCGATCAGCAAAGTGCCGAAGCTGGTCAAACTGGAGAAGCGACCAACACTGGCCAGAAAGAAGCCGGTGGCGGTCCGTCTGAACCTGGCACAGCTGTGGATGATGCGACAGCTCCTGTCTTTGCAACTGCTCCAGCCGCTCCACCTGTCATCCAAGATCTGACGAATGAAGAGTAAGTTAGTCTCTTTGTATCGTCGTGATAACAGTTGGGATTTCTGAATTAGTTTCTGCTGGCCCTGCGTGGCCATTGGTATTGCCCTGCGTGGCGCCTGATACATTTTCAAACACTTTAATTTCTGCTGATTCTGGCCCTTCGTGGCTTTTTATGCTTTGGTGGCCCTGTTTGGCCTAAACTTTTGTCTTGCCTGGCCCTTCGTGGCCGTTCTTTAACACAGGTGGCCGTCTCGTGGCCAATATTTTATGTGCTTAGTGTCTTCATACTTAGCCTTATGCATATTCACGTATGCTCCCCAAGCCTTATCGTGCCTGCTGATGATGTTGTATTCATTTTCTCATACCTTAGAATAATGCTTAGTCGCATTCGTAACTTGCCTATCAGCACACGTACTCGTGCGTATTCAAGGTCTGTTCATACCCGAGCAAGCCAGGAAGTTCATTCATACTTAGGCAATGTTGTGTGTTCATGGCGTGCCCATGTTACCCAAATGTATTCGTATTTGGTCATGTTAATCCTGAGTTTACTTGTACTCTTATGCATAAACAAATGTATTCATACTTGGAACCATCCTAAACATGTTCGTGTTTGAGAACAGTGAAGTGTTGTTGACATAATTCTGGGTGTATTCGTACCCGAACAAAATGGTCAAGTATATTCGTACTTAATAAAGCTCTGGGCGTATTCGTACCCGAGCAACTGCCAAGTGTATTCGTACTTGGCTCAATTCTGGGTGTATTCGTACCCGAGCAACTGTCAAGTATATTCGTACTTGGCTCAATTTCGGGTGTATTCGTACCCGAGCAAACTGTCAAGTATATTCGTACTTGGCTCAATTTTGGGTGTATTCGTACCCGAGCAAACTGTCAAGTATATTCGTACTTGGCAAAATTTTGGGTGTATTCGTACCTGAGCAAACTGTCAAGTATGTTCGTACTTGGTAAAATTTTGAAATATTCGAAATTCCATTTAGTTACCCCTTACCTCTGCTCCCCAATACGAAGTAAGGACTAAGGACATAGCTTGACTTCGTATTTAAAGCATGATAAACGAAAAACTCGTAAAAAATAGCGTTTGGTAACAAAATTTGGGAATTTTATTCATAATTCGCAAAACTCAAGGGGGCGTTACGCGTGCACCTTGTAACTAGTAAAAGAAAACACAAGGGAATTTTATTCGTAATTCCCACACAATCACGATGTGCATCTAAAACAGAATTGAAATGACATCGAAATTTTTCACACGTAGAACTTTCTCAAGTTGTGAACATTCCAGGGCCTTGGTACCGGGTTCTCGTCCAGGTCTGCCAATCGATATGCCCCAATGCCCACAACCTCTGTAACTCGATATGGGCCCTCCTAGTTGGCCCCCAACTTGCCCTCGTTGGCCACCTTGGTGTTGCCGAGCACCTTTCGTAGGACAAGGTCTCCGACACCAAACTCTCGTGGGTGGACATGCTTATTGTAGTTTTTCATCAACTGCTCCTGGTATGACGCCAGGTGCACCAGAGCTCGTTCTCTCCTTTCCTCGGCGAGATCCAGCTCGATTTCCAGGGCTCTGTCATTGCCCTCACTTTCCACCAATGTGGTCCTATTGGTCGGCAGACCAACCTCCAATGAATCACAGCCTCTGTTCCATATGCTAGCGAATAGGGGGTCTCTCCCGTAGACCTCCTAGGAGTTGTTCGGTGCGCCCACAGGACCAGTGGCAATTCGTCCGGCCACTTGCCTTTTGCTTTGCCCAACCTTTTCTTGATCCCGTCAAGTATAGCTTTGTTGGACGCCTCTGCCTGCCCATTGCTTTGAGGGTAGGCCGCTGTGGAATAGTAGTTCCTTATTCCATACTGGGCGCAAAAAGCCTTGAACTTTTTCTGCAACTGGGACCCATTATCAGTGATCAGGGAATAAGGAACCCCAAATCGAGTGATGATGCTCTTCCACACGAACCTTTCTATCATAGGTTCGGTGATTTTCGCCAGTGGTTCTACTTCAATCCACTTGGTAAAGTAGTCCGTTGCTACCAACAGGAACTTCCTGTTCCCAGTAGCCTTGTGGGGGGACCCACGATGTCCATCCCCCACTGCGCGAACGACCAAGAACTTGTCAAGGGCACCAGATCTTCGGCTGGCGTTCGAATCATAGGTGAGAATTTCTGACACTTCGCACAGATTTTCACGTACACCTTCGCATCTTCCTGCATGTGCGGCCACCAGTAACCCTGGGTGATTGCACGGTGAGCAATGGATCTCCCACCTGCGTGACTCCCACACGTTCCCTCATGTATTTCATGGAGGAATTTCTGCACCATCTCGGGGTGCACGCAAAGCAGGTACGGTCCAGTGAAAGACTTTCTATACAACTTCCCTTCTGGTGACAGCCAAAATCTTGCAGATTTCGTCTTTATCTTGTGAGCTTCTTTTTTATCTGTGGGGAATGTCCCATCTCGTAGGAACTCCACTATTGGATCCATTCAACTTGGTCCTTGGTTCACATCCAGGACCAATTCCACACTTCTCCCAATGCTCGGCTCAGCAAGATAGTCCACTGCTACCTTCCTTTTGAACTCTGTTGGCACAGCCGCTGCCAACCAAGCTATTAAGTCAGTGTGGGCGTTCTGTCCAGAGCTTATCTGCTCGATGTGTACCTTCTCAAAGGTATCAAGCAAATCCTTGGCTGCCTCCACGTAGGCCGCCATCTTTTCACTCCGAGCCTCGTATTCCCCGGACAGCTGATTCACCACGAGTTGTGAATCACAGAATACTCTGAATTCTTTTTACTTTCAAGGTTCTTGCGCTTCGTAACCCGGCCAGGAATGCCTCGTACTCCGCTACGTTATTCGACGCACTGAAACCCTAGCGCAGGGATAATTCGACCATAACTCCTTCAGGAGGGAAAAGCACCACCCCAATTCCAGGTTCGGTGTTGCATGCGGATCCATCTACAAAAAGCTTCCATTCCAATGGGTCCTGCTCGGCGGATGCCCCTCGCTTCTCGACTGACGGCTCGTCCAACTGCTCCTTTCTCGTAGGAGGCCGTGGAGCTACTGTGGGAGAGAACTCTGCCACAAAGTCTGCCAAAACTTGCCCTTTGACCGCATTGCGCGGCTGATAATCAATATCATACTGGCTCAATTCCACCGACCAAGTTGATATTCGTCCCGAGAAATCGGCCTTTCGAAGCAATGACTTCAACGGGAACTCCGTATAAACAACCACTTTGTGACTTTGGAAGTAGCGGGGCAACTTCCTAGCGGCCGTCCTCAGTGCCAGGACCAACTTCTCAAGAGGCAGATATCTAGTTTCTGCGTCCAATAGCGTCTTGCTTATGTAATAGACAGAGATTTGCTTGGATCCCTCGTTCCTCAGTAAGACTGTGCTTACAGCATGTTCGGATACTGCTAAGTACAGGGTCAGGACCTCGCCAGGCTCAGGAGTAGACAGAAGTGGGGCTGCTGCCAAGTACTTCTTCAGGTCTTGGAACGCTTGCTCACACTCTGCTCCCCATTCGTAACCTTCTCTCTTTTTTAACAACTGAAAGAAAGGTCTACACTTATCACTCGAACGACTTATGAACCTGTTAAGGGCTGCCGCCATCCCTGTTAACCGCTGGACCTCCTTCGTGGTCCTCGGACTCTGCAGCTTCTGCAAAGCTGTTATTTGATCGGGATTCGCCTCTATCCCTCTAATGGTCACTAAGTGACCCAGGAACTTCCCAGAACTTACCCCAAACGCACATTTCGAGGCGTTGAGCTTCAGCTTATACTCTCTCAGTATCTCAAAATCTTCTTTCAGATCAGCGATGTGGTTTCGTTTCTCCTTGCTTTTCACCACCATATCATCTATGTACACCTCCATGGTCTTGCCGAGCAGCTTCTTTAGCATAATCGTTGCTAGTCTCTGGTAAGTTGCTCCAACATTCCTCAGACCAAAGGGCATAACATTGTAACAGTACGACCCCCATGGTGTGATGAAGGACGTCTTCTCCTGATCGGGGCCGTACATAGCTATCTGGTGATATCCTCATAAGCGTTGAGAAAACTCATACACCCATACCCAGCTGTTGCATCCACCAACTGATCTATCCTGGGCAGGGGAAAACTGTCTTTCGGACAAGCCTTGTTTAGATCCGTGAAATCGACGCATACCCGCCATTTCCCACTCTTCTTTTACCACCACCGTGTTAGACAACCATTCGGGTAGTATACCTCTCGGATCGCCTTTGCTTCGAGCAAGCGGTCGACCTCCTCGATAACGGCGTCCACATCTTTGTCTGGCGGACCTTCTTTTCTTACGCATCACCGGTTTGTCTTGCGGGTCCACATTCAGGTGGTGGCAAATCACGTTTGCATCCACCCAGGCATCTCCTCGGGCACCCAAGCAAACACATCAACGTGCTCTTTGAGAAATTTCACCAACTCTTCCTCCTCTTCTTTGCACAGGTTTTCCCCAATCAGGAAATACCTTTCAGGATCATTCTCGTTGATCTGGATTTTCTTCAATCCTTCCACCACCTTCTCGGCTGGATTCCCTCCGACATCCTCGATGGTCGGCCGATTAGTAACCTCGACGGTTTGCACCAACTGTGCCTTGGGTGCTTTCTTGATTATGGAAACCAAGCACTGTTGGGCTGTCTTTTGGTTCCCCCTTATTTTCTCGATTCCAGTGGATCCTGGAAATTTTACCATCTGATGGTAGGTGGAGGAAACCGCCCTCATCTTATGCAACCAAGTCCTCCCTATAATCGCGTTATAGGAAGATGGCACGTCCACCACTAAAAAGTCGGTTCTCAGCACCACTGTTCCTGCCCGAACAGGTAGGGTCACCTTGCCCAATGGCCAGACTGCCCCTGCACTGAACCCAACCAACGGAGTTACTGACTGTACCAAGTCTGCTTGTGCCAATCCCAGCTTCTTGAACGCGTCGTAATAAAGCACCTCAGTACAGCTTCCTGAATCCACCAGGATCCTCTCCATGTCATATTCCCCAATTCGTAGGGTTATCACAAGAGCGTCATTGTGCGGCACCTGGACTCCCCCAGGTCCTCGTCCGTGAAGGTTATGCCCTTGTTGCATCCTTCCGCTTCACGTCCTCGTTTCTTTCCCAACCGCATCACGTGCTGGTCGTGTTTTACCTGCCTTTGGAGCAACCTCACCTCATTTCTCGTATAAAGGTATGGCTAATCCATGTATCATATGGATCACGCCCCTTGGATTCTGCTCGTAATCCAGCTCCATTGCCCTCTCGGCACCCTTGTGCTCCTCTTGAATGAATTCCTTCAAATACCCTCGTGAAACCAGGTCATCAAGGTGCTGCTTGAACGTCTCGCAGTCCTCTATCATGTGACCCCAGTCCTTGTGGTAACTGCAATGCTGACTCGTTGCCCTTCTTGCATCTTTATCACCCTTCAGCCGTGGAGGCCACTTAAAGTATGGGCGGTTCTTTATTCGATAAAGAACTCGATAAATTGGTTCTTTCCATACCGTCATTACTGAGAAGTACGACTTTGGGTCAGGGGCATGCTTCTCCCGATATGACTCTCTCTTAGTCTGTCCGTGCTCCTTCCTCTCTATGTAAGTCTTGGGCTCGGGTTTATCCGCCTTTTTCGCGGGACCCTTGGCTTGCTCGGCACTCAACTTGCCATCTTCCCGTAGTACGTCGTCATCATTCCTGGCATGCTGCTCAATACGTTCCATCAGCTTTGCCAGCGTGCTCACTGGACTCATGTTTAGGGACTTTCGTAGTTCCCCCCGAACAGGCAACCCAGTCTTGAACGTTGCTATTGCATACTCCTCACTGCAACTTTCAATCTCGTTGAAAGTCTCCTAATACTTCTTGGCGTAGTCCCTGATCGGCTCACTCTCTCCTTGCTTCATAACTGAGAGACTCTCAAAAGTTTTGGGTGGTTTCCTGCTCGTCAGGAACCGAGCAGTGAATTCCTCAGTCAACTGTCTCCATCCTCGTATGGTGTTCGGCCCCAATTTATGGAACCATGACAGGGCCACCTTTCCCAGACTAGAAGGGAACATCTTGCACATGATCGCGTCATCACCATCGTGCATAAACATCGCCTGCAGGTAATGCTGTATGTGTGCCACTGGGTCTGCATTCGTTTCGTACGGAATAAACGTCCCGTGTTTAACCCTGCTCTGCAACTTTGCCTCCTGCAATCTCTTTGCAAAAGGAGAAGTTGCTATGTTGCTAAGGGCTCTTCGTGCTGCTTCTCGTGCAGACATGGTCCCCACTTCTGATCCCTTTGCATTATTCCTTTCCCAATCGGAATCAGGTCTCTCGTACCTGTCCCTGTGGTGCTTCTTGCTTCCTCCTTCCTCGGGGGAGGCACTCCTACTCTTGCTTCTCCTTTTTCGTGAAGAAGCCTTTGGTCGTTTCGGAGTGAGGCTCCTGCTTCTTCTTCTTCGTGAAGAAGCCCTCCTGTACTCCACCATATCCAACCCTCCTTTTCTGGACTTCCTTCGTGAAAGCCCAGAATCCTCCGGATGTTCTCGTATCCGCTACAGCTATTGAATCTCATATTCTCGTCTTTTAATCAGACGAGCGTATTCTTCTTTTCTGTCTCTTTTTGTCCAGGATGTCTTCCCTGCTGTGCACGCTTTTGAACGCGCCACTGACTCCCTCCCATGGCGGGACTTACTCCTTCTCGTGGACTCGTGGGCCGCCTGGTCCGTCTGGCCCCTCGCTTCTCGAGTCACCATGGGCTGCCGTGGGGCGGTCCTTCCTCGTGGTCCTCCCCGCACGCCCACCGCCGAGCTTTCTCGGCGGTCTGGTGGCGATTTGTCGGCTCCCCACCCGGTGATTGTTTGCATCAAGTGGAGTCTTTGGATCTTCTTCCGCCATGGTCGTTTTTTCAAAGGGATCTCTTTCGTTTCCCACAGACGGCGCCAATTGTAAGTGTAGGAAAACGAAACAGGCCTTCGAACAACACCAAACTGTAACGGCTACTTTTCTCTCTACACCGGAACCCTAGCACACCGCCGGTATTGATCCTATAAAACAAACAGAAGGTGAGCGCACCTTCGCCGTCTCGTGGCAAAGGCCCTCCGATGCCAAAGTTAGTATCTCGTACTAGTAAAACCTTAATTCTCAGTAAGTAATAAGCCAATAGCCAGGAATTGCGTACCTTTACCTCTAGGCTTACCTCATATTTATAGACCCATGTCTACTTGCTGTCCAAGCCATCTTGCTGCCCTAACTTTCCTTTCTCGTAAAGGGAACCTAGAATATCAGGGATTCTCATTCCCATAACTGCGTATTTCCTTTAAGACCATTTAGGAACTCTTCCCAAAGCTGGCTGTTCATCCCATTCTCGTTGGGTATCTCCTCCAGATCTTGTTTCCTTATTGGATATTTCCATTTCTGGACCACTCTGGAGCACCTCCTGGCACCTTCTCTAGATTGCTGCTATTGTTCGGCCTTCTCGTTGCCGAACAGACCTTTTGGACCAATGATTTCTCATATCACTGGACCCCTTATCACGAGACTGGTCCAACAACTACCCTTGCTCTTTGGACCATACCCCTGCTCGGGTATCTTGGACTTGGGACCTCTCGTGCCCCCGGTCCTTGTGCCGTTCACCTCACTGCACGGCGGATATTCCGACTGTATTTGTTCTGGGCCCCACGTACCACGTGTTCGGGCCGATCTTTGTATCTGTTCGGGATTACCTCCCTACATAATTCATACTTAGAGTTTAATACACTTGTGAACAATTCCTTAAAAGTCTGTCAAAATGGTGAGCTTCGCGCTGGCGAAGGTTGGAATGGTGATTTAATAGGACCTCGTGTCTGGCCAATCCGATCTAGGATTTTTTCGATTGTTCACTTGCGTAGTTTCGTCTAAAGATGAACTAAAATAAAGTGGGCCGAACTTGAAAAGGTATTTTGTGATTTTGTGATTCTTCTTCTTCTTAATCAATTTCTAGCATCTCATTTGCATCGATGTGGGATGAGCCTCGTTGGATCGTTTTGGCAATCCGACACGGTTTACCGGAGCCCGGGGACCCCGAATGGCCAACAACCTTCGACGATGATGGGTCATGCTACCATTTGACTGTTGCTCAGCGATATCGCGGGCAACGGGAGGTATATATCTGTGGCCCTAGTCCGAGGAACCCGTTACGAACCAAAACCAGCCTTTGCAAATACAAAGCTCTAGCACTTTCCAAACTAAGACAGATACCTACAGGGTAAGAGTTATTTGCATCTAACCCCCATAAACTGTCTACGTGTTACTGCTTTCCCTATCGCATGCACTGTACATCATACCGTCTTGCGTAGGAGCATGTTTTAGGGCGGCTTCTAGGTTCTCGTTCTTACGGTTGTCTTGAGCTGCGTTGGGCATTCTTGTGGCCCAATGAGGAGTCATGTATCCAGATGATGCATGTTTTCAACTTTTTCAAATCCTTAGAACAGTAGGGACTTTAGGAAATCGAAAGTTTCCTGCACCCTTGTCTATATACCTGATTAGGGTTTCAAACAGAAAACTAGGAACAACAAAGAACATGCCATGATGCTTACACCAGTCAGGTAACAAGTGCCTCGCCACTTACACCGCCCGGCTAACGGCGCAGTGCCGCTCATGCCGTTTCTGGTTATAGTATCATGACATGCACACCGAGTTGTTCCAAATTACAAAGTTGAAACCTCAGTCAACGGAATAGCCGAAGGTTTAAGGTTCTTTCGACATCCTTTAGTCTCATATTGGCTGAAACAAGGATACACCTCTGAAAAGAATTCTGAGGGCTTTGGCAATGCCTGAACAGCTCGAGACAGACTTGTGTTCTAGTCTTAGAGTCTAGGGGCGACACTGACGATGCTGGCTGCATTTCTTTAGTCTTTTATTTAGATTAAAGTTGCTGCAGGATCCCTACTGAGCCTTATGTTTTATTGTTAAGCAAAGTTCTGAGCCATTGCACCGACAAGGAAAGTATCGAGGCAAAAAGCCAAACCCGCTTGGGAACGTCTACAGCAGAATCCGGGTCAAAGGCTCGTCAGGTTACAATCCCAGTCAGTCACAACTGAAGACTCACCGCTTTCCTCGTTAGCTGCCTTACGAGCAAGCTCCTCACCTATCCTAGAAGAGGTCACTCAGCCAACATCTCCAACTCTTTCTTCAGCATCTGAAACTCCCGACATGGCAGGAAACCCAAAGGCTCGGCCGCTTACTGTGGAACAAATGCTCATGAACCTTCAAACTAGCATCACTGCAATGCAACAGAGAGCTACCCAAACTGATGCTAGCGTCACTCGTTTGAATGAGCTCTTCGACACTCGCCTTCCACCACCTCTTGAGGAGGAAAGCGAGGCCGAAGAAGATCCGCACATGCAGCGAGTTATGGTCGAAGATCCAAGCAATCCAGGGCGCGTCATTGTTCAGCACAACCCCCGGATTGTTCATGCACCAGCTAGTAACCTTGCGGGCAATGTCCTGGCTGAAAATCCGGACATTACTGCTCTTGTGGCCAAAATGGCCAAACTCGAAGAATCCATTGCCAAAACAGAAAAAGTCAAAGCTGGAGGCATTGACCTGGATCGCCTCTGCCTGTATCCCAATGCCAAGCTTCCTGAGAAGCTTAAAATGCTAGACCTGGCAAAATTCGATGGAAGTGGTGACCCTCGAACCCATCTTTATAGTTACCATGCGGCAATGAAACTGCTTTCAGTTGAGCCTGAGGCCACGTCGCAGCTCTTTCCTTAGACCCTCTCGGGCCCTGCCTTCCAATGGTTTCTGTCACTCGACATCGCCAAGAGGAGGACTTGGGAGGACATGGGGACTGCGTTTATTTCACAGTACAGTTATAACTCACAATTGAAGATGACCACACGTGAGCTGGAATCCACAAAGATGGAGGCAAAGGAGTCCTTTGCCGACTTTGTCAAAAGATGGAGAGCTAAAGCTGCTCAAATGATTGATCGCCCCAGCGAGAAAGATCAACTCCACATTATCTCTCAGAATCTCCAGCCAGACTATGCCAAGCATCTGGTCCTCGCGCAAGCGTCTGCAAACTTTGACACATTCTATGACTCCGGTCTGGCTATCGAGGATGCACTCCAAAGCAGAATTCTGACAAAAGGGGAATCTTCTAATCCCCCGAAGGCAAAGCCCCGTGCTTACTCTGGGAACACCAATGCTCTATTTGGAACTGGGACTTACTCCAATGCAGCGACCGGCGGTACCAATGCCTCTGCTTCCAATGCTACCAACCATATAGCTGACGTCAACCAGGTCCAGTCACCACAGAACAACCGGCCCCGTGGTCAGCCCCGCAGTTTCTCTACAATTGAGGCACCTCTGTCCTCAGGTTTGGAGAAGTTGATGAAATCAGGACATCTCAAGCCCCTGGATCCAACTCCTTTACCCAAGAACCCTCCGCCGAGCTTCAAGGCCAATCTCTACTGTGCCTACCATCAGGGTGCAGGCCATCTTACAGATTCTTGTTTCCGTCTTCGACATGCAATTCAAGATCTTATAGACGAAGGGACTCTTTCAGCACTGCCTCCACCATCCCAAAAGCCAAACATTCTTTCTAACTCTTTACCCAACCACAAGGCTGTTCCACACATCAGTCAAATCTCCCTCAGCTCCACTCAAATCAACCCTATCTCCACCATATTCAACCCCACCGACCATATAATCCCCGTCAACCAGCCCAAACCCATGGTGCTCATGCCTTCAAAACTTGATGCTGAACTCATGTTTATAGGGCCACCTTATAACCCGCCTCCCCGTTTGTTGCGAGCAGGTTTGGACTTTCTCAATAACAACATCAGTGATCTTTACACCGATGCTATCCCACCTGTCCAGCTTGATCCTGCATCAAACCGTGATCTCCCGGTTTTTACTGTTGATCCTCCAAGCCTTTCTCAGGATTTTGTGAGCCGTTTCAGAGCTGTAATGCCAGCCTTACCTGGGCCAGAACCAGAACTTGCTATGCAGGCTGTAGGTTGGGCGATGGCTGATAGTGAGGATCACGATGCTCCTCTTATCCAAGAATGGTTTCAACTCGAGTTGGAAGGGTTCCCTCTGCACCTCGAGCAAGCTCCACCCGATCCGGCATGGGAAGCCGAATGGATTGCTCAACATGAGCAGTTGGCAATTAACCCTTTGGATGGCATCTCATTATACATGCTCTTCCAGCAACTTCAGCCTCAGGTTCCTGAAGAAGAGTACTTTTGGGATCCTGAGCCTGTCTGGCAATTTCCAGTCGATTCCTCTGAGCCCCTCCAAGACTATACCTTGCCTGAGCACATGACACACTTTGCTGAAGATGACTTGGTTCAGGAAGAGACCCGTGTCCTGGGAGAATGTTTCTTCCCATGCACCATCAACAGGCTTGTCGCCTCGGTAGCAGATCCTGCATACGATCATGTGCTCAACATCATAGACAAAGATCAACCACGCCCCATGGTATCTCCTCTGGAAGACTGCAGCGTCATGGTTACAGGCCTTGTTCCACCAGCTGATCTTTAGAATGTGGACGAGATAGTTGATGTCCAGGTTGGGGCAGAAGTCTGGGCTGTTAGCCGTTCTTTGGCCGAGGGTGGCCTCTAGGATGTTCCTTTCACTACAGATTCAGAGCAAACGCGTGAAGTTGCTGCAATCCCAGATCTGAACTTCTAGGACTCGTTGCTAATGAAAGACCTGGCTGAGGACTTGGGATTGGATACAGAAGCGCCGATAACAGCATTGGCCATTGACAAAGGAAAGCGTAAACTGGGGGAAGTTCCGTCTGATCTCTGGGATGTAAACCAAGACCCTCAGGCCGTGCCTTCTTTGGGGAATGTTCTTAACGTTACGAGGAGTGGACGAGTTTTTCAGCCTGCTAATCTGCAAGCTGGGACTTCGTCCAACCCTTCTAACCAAAGGAACGAGCTCATTCCTTTCCCAGGGTCTGCACCACTTGAGGTGCCAAGCACAGATCTTATTCAGAAATAGCTCGAGCGAGTTCCTGCTGCTATATCTCTTTGGGGTTTAATTTGTTCTTCCCGTGAGCACCATCAGAAACTGTGCCACACTCTCGCCCGTCTGGAAGTCCAGGCTGATGTCACTCCCGAGGCTATGGAATCTCTCATCCTTCCCCCACTGCTAAACACACCGTGGTCTTCACCGACAAGGACCTTCCTATTGAAGGAACTGAACATAACCGCCCTTTGCATATTACAGTCAAGTGTCGCGGACTCTGGGTTCCAACAGTCCTCATTGACAACGGTTCAGCTATCAACATTTGTCCTATGAGGGTGGCCTATTGTCTGGGACTGGCCAAGAAAAACTTCGCGCCTTCCAACTTGGCTGTCAAAGCGTATGACGGCACTCGTCGTATGGTCGAGGGCACTCTGATGCTCAAGCTCGATGCTGACGGTTTTGAGATGGACGTTGAGTTCCATGTAGTCGACATACCAGCAACCTTTAACCTACTACTAGGCAGGCCATGGCTCCATCGTTCAGATATCATGGCTGTGCCATCCACTCTTCACCAGAAAGTCATGCTGAGACTACCGACTGGTACACTAACTATTTGCGGGGATTCTGGAATCCGCCCCCTCAAAGAAGATGGGACTCCCGTTTTGGGGATCATGCACGGTGAGGAAGACGTTGACCTTGGGGGTTTCTCATTTAATACTTCTGGGTCTGTTTTGGCTATCAACGTGGACGGGGACTTCCTCATCAGCTCTGTCGCTATGGAAATGATGTTAAGGATGTCCTATTTTCCTGGTCTGGGCTTAGGAATTCGCCAGCAGGGAGTTCTGGAATTCCCTACCTTTCCTTCTTCTGACGGCCATTTCGGTTTGGGGTACGCTGCCTCTGCCGGAAATGCCAAAAGGAGGAAACATACGGGAAAACCTCGAACTCTCTACGGTGATCCCGACAGCTACTTTGTGCGTGAAGTGGGGAATGCTGCTTACACTGGACAGTCTGAGCCCTTCATCAATCCGGAAACTGGGGAGCTGCTACTCGGTTTTGAGGTCTTCACCGACGACACCTGGTCTGAGAGTGATGACGAGCCAGCCAAGATGGAATTCAAGAGGAAGCTTAATCAGCCAAAAGTGATGACTGACTAGCTAGGGATTTTTGATCAGGGGAGCTTGGAGCTATTCTTCCAAGAATTCTCTCAAGTGGGTTTGGCCAAGGAAGCTGAAGAAGCCGAGGTGCTCATGCTTGGGCCCGATGCCCTCGAAGACCCCACTGCTCTTATCACGGAGGCCAAGGGTAGCATTAAAAATTGCATTTTCAAACCGCGCCTAACTTGCATTGATAACACTTCTGAGTCTGAGTCTGCATCTGGGTCAGAGTCAGAGTCCAATGAGTCGTCTAAGTCTAGCTCTGAGTCGGAGTTTATGCCTCTTGGCCCTCCACGTCATAGCTTTTATTTTGAGTTTGACTCCCTCGTACTTGGTGACCCATTGGGGTTTTGTGAAATGAATGAGGCATCTTCTGAGTACTTGCATGATCTTTATATAAACTGTGTCGACCCCGACGATGAAGGGATCGATTTCAATGGGGATATTCCCAAGGAAATCCGTGCCCTCATCGAGAGGGAAGATGAAAGGCATGCTCAGCCATTAAAAGAGGAAGTAATTTCTATAAACTTGAAAGATGAGAATGATCCCCGAATGGTTCAAGTGGGCTCCACGCTTTCACCAGAGGAGCATCGTGATTTCAAGGATCTACTCACCGAGTACAGTGATATCTTTCCATGGTCTCATCAAGACATGCCAGGCATCGACCCCGAGATAGTGGAGCATCGAATCCCTCTGTTGCCGGATGCAAAGCCTGTGAAATAGAAGCTCAGACGGATGAGACCAGATTGGGTTCAGAAGATCAAGGATGAGGTCACAAAGCACATCGACGCTGAGTTTCTCATGGTCTCTCAGTATCCCACTTGGGTGGCCAACATCGTTCCTGTTCCCAAGAAGAATGGACAGATACGGGTCTGTGTCGATTTCAGGGACTTGAACAAAGCAAGCCCCAAAGATGATTTTCCCTTGCCACACATCGATGTGCTTGTGGATAATACAGCGGGGCGTGCCTTGCTCTCGTTCATGGATGGATTTTCAGGCTATAATCAAATTCTTATGGCACCCGAGGACCGTGAGAAGACAACGTTCATCACAGAGTGGGGAACTTACTGCTACCTGGTCATGCCTTTCGGATTGAAGAATGCTGGACCTACCTATCAGCGGGCTGCTATGACCATTTTGCATGATATGATCCACAAGGAAGTTGAGGTTTATGTCAATGACATGATCGCTAAGTCAAAAACTCGAGAGGGACACATTCCTGTGCTAAGGAAGTACTTCGAGAGACTCCGTAAGTTTCGTATGCGTCTCAATCCACAAAAATGCACTTTCGGAGTCACAACTGGCAAAATGCTCGGTTTCATGATCACTTCTCGTGGAATAGAGGTTGACCTGTCGAAAATCAAGGCAGTGCTTGAGATGAAGCCACCAGTGTCTGAAAAGGGAGTGCGGAGCTTTTTGGGAAAGGTTCAGTTCATCAGCAGATTCATTGCCAAGTTGACTTTAACTTGCGAGCCGATGTTTCATCTTCTCAAGAAAGATACCCCATTTGTGTGGTCAGACAAGTGTCAAGCGGCTTTTACTTCCATTCAGAATTATCTTCAGAATCCTCCGGTTTTGATGCCGCCAGTACCTGGGAAACCCTTGATACTTTACTTGTCTGTAAATCCCTCCTCTATGGGATGCTTGCTAGCTCAGGAAGGAGATAAGGGTGTTGAGAAGGCCATTTACTACTTAAGCAAGAAAATGGTTGGTTGCGAAGAACGCTACACTACTTTGGAAAAGACATGTTGGGCTCTTGTTTGGGCTTCCAAGAAATTGAGACACTACATGCTGGCTTACCCAGTGAAATTGATTTCTCGAATGGATCCTCTCAAGTATCTGTTTGAGAAGCCAGCACTTATTGGTAAGTTAGCGCGTTGGTTGCTCATGCTAGCTGAGTTCGATCTCGAGTACGTCATAAGGAAGTCTGTGAAAGGCCGTGCTGTGGTAGAATTCTTGGCTGATCATCCTGTAGACGGTCCGGAAGACTTAGACTTTACATTTCCAGATGAAGAGGTGCTAACAGTAGCCGACGACGCGTGGGCTCTCTACTTTGATGGGGCAGCTAATCAGAAAGGATATGGAATTGGGGTTTTGTTGATAACACCCGACGGCTCTCATATTCCGCTTGCGTTCAAACTCAATTTTGACGTCACGAATAACCAAGCCGAATATGAGGCCTGCATTGTGGGCATGGAGGCTACTTTAGCACTTGGCGTTGAAAAGCTCGAGGTCATTGGCGATTCTAACCTTGTTATATCTCAGGCCAACGGGGATTGGAAAGTTTGTGAAGAAAGGTTGAAACCTTACCATCAAGACTTGGAAGATCTTATTCCTCGTTTCAACAAGGTGACTTTCACTCGCATCCCCCGCTTGAAAAATCAATTCGCCGATGCCTTGGCAATTGGCCTCCATGGTTGAACTCCCGTTGGGTGTCAAGCTTCGTCCTATCCTCATTGAACAGCGAAACTGCCCTGCTTATCAACATGTTGGTACCATTGATGATGTCGATGATGGTCTGCCTTGGTACCATGACATATGGAACTTCATAGAAAGTGGTAAATACCCGGCTGAAGCCTCTAAAAAGGATCAACTTGCACTACGGAGAATAGCTGCTCATTACATCATCTGTGGAGGGAAGCTTTACAGGAGATCTCATTGTGGGATGCACAAGCTCTGCGTCAACGGTGCTAAAGCCACTGCGATAATGGAGGAGATTCATGAGGGAGTCTGCGGTCCTCACATGAGCGGTGTCATGCTTGCCAGGAAGATTCTTCGTCAGGGTTACTTCTGGTCTACTATGGAATCACAGTGTGTGGATTATGTCCGTCGCTGTCATAGGTGTCAGATTCACGCCAATCTTATGCATGTTCCTCCCTCAAAGCTGTTTGGTATGACCTCGCCTTGGCCCTTCTCTGTCTGGGGCATCGATGTTATCGGCATGATCAGGCCTTCTGCTTCGAATGGTCACCGGTTCATTCTGATGGCGATAGACTACTTTACCAAGTGGGTTGAAGCTGAGTCCTACAAAACTTTGACTGCAGTTCATGTAACGCCCCGAATTTTGGGTATGTTAAATAAACATTTTATTGAACAACAAAAGAGAGTCTGGCTCTTTATTACATCATAAACTCCCAAAGGGTTCGTTTATTACACAAAAAAGGGATGGATATCTAAGGTTATCTACATCTCCTTCTCTTCTTCCATCCTAGCAAGTTCCTCAGCTCCAAAAGCCTCCAAGGTGTACAGCTCCCCTTGTTCATCTAACAAGTCTGACACATTATACAGCGTCGCCACCAGTATAATATGTCAGGGTCACATAAAGCAACACCATGAGCTTGAAAGCTTAATAGAATAATCCAAAACCCACTAACCCTTAACATACACATCGAAGATAGTATACGATTTTAACATGCTTTCAATTAACTCATACAATTACACATGCGCATTCACTAACGAGCGTTGGTGTCATGTTTTTCGTGTGTCTCCCCTACGCGACTCATTGTTTCGTGTCTCCTCTTTTATCATCAATTCCGAAAACACGCACGCACACAACCATGGGTTACAAGTACCTTGTGTTGCACAACAATGAGCTACCAAGTCCGGCTCATTGCCACAAGGTTACCAACGCACGGCCACAATGGCTACCAAGTCCGGCACATTGTGTCACACACAAACACAACCATGAGCATCCAAGACCGGCACCTTGTGTCGCACAACAATGAGCTACCAAGTCCGGCTCATTGCCACAAAGGCTACCAAATCTGACTCATGGCCATAATGGCTACCAAGTCCGGCCATTATGCATTTCCAAAACACTTTTTATCCGTATCAACCACATCTTAGGTGTCATATCTCTACTTTTCCAATTCCATGTGTCTCGTAACATACATCGACTCCGCGGTGGGACTATTTGTATAACTCATGCGATATCATGCTCGTTAAAAGGTCAAAATACAAATACTTCGTTTCAAACGATACTTTATCTTTTAAATGCATTTCCTTCGAGAGGTTCAAATAAGCAACACATGTTTATTGACGAGTTCATACAATCACGTGGTAACTAGGCGATCAAGCAATCAAGTAGTCATAAGATCAAAGTAAACTACGTTCTTTTAAACAAGGGAGTTCTACAAGCTAAATATCACAACTACATTATCATGCTCATGTACTTCAAAGAATTCTACGTCAAACAACATCATGCGATCAACTAGCCAAGTACTACATATTTTTAATCACGCTCATATCATACGATATACGTAGGGTAGGGGTATAGGTATACTACGTAGAGTTAGAGGTATAAGAAGATTCTACCTTAATCCGAAACTAGTCGGGGCCGAATATGCTAGTTGAAAAATTCTAGGGGCGGTGAAACTCTCAAATCTGGACCGAACTTTGGATGGCAGTAACTTGGTCAAAACTGGGCCGAATAGGATCGTTCTTGGGTCTAAAACGAAGATCTCGAAATTTTCTACAACTTCCGTCAAGGACGTTATTCCTAGAAACGATTTTCGCCCCGAGAAAAATGGGGATAAGAAAGTGGACAGTGAGCTGTCTGGAAATGGAATTTCCAGATTTTTCACTGAACTTTGGAGGTCGATATCTTGGTCATCTCTTGACCATTTGGAGTGGTTCTTGGGTCTAAACTGAAGCTCTCGAAGTGTTCTACGACTTTCGTGGAGGTCGTTGTTTCTAGAAACGACTTTCGCCCGGAGAAAAATGGGGATAAGAAAGTGGACAGTGAGCTGTCTGGAATGGAATTTCCAGATTTTTCACTGAACTTTGGAGGTCGATATCTTGGTCATATCTTGACCGTTTGGGGTGGTTCTTGGGTCTAAACTGAAGCTCTCGAAGTGTTCTACGACTTTTGTGGAGGTCGTTGTTCCTAGAAACGACTTTCGCCCGGAGAAAAAATGGAGTTTTTCAGAGGACAGTAGGCTGCCTGGGCAAAACAGAATGGGTTTTAGAGAGAAGTTTGGAGAATGAGGTGAAGGTGTGAGTTCAAAGCACCAAGAGCTTGGTATTTATAGGCAAGGCACCCTCTCTCTCTCTCCCTAGCCGGCCTCTCTCTCTCTCTCCTATATCTCATTTTTTTATTCAAGCAAATCTTGTTTGCTTGCAAGTTTAACCCTAGAACTAGGCATGCAAGGCTATGGATGTGTCTTTTGGATTGGATTTTGGAAGATTGATCAAGGAAGGTGGATTTGATTCAAGTATTCTAATGGGGTTTGTACAAGGAAGGACAAGATTGGATGGCATTGGTCATGCTTTCACTTGAAGTATACACAAACTAGGACAAGGATGACCAAGCAAGGTCAAACAACTTGCACATACATCACATTCTCCCTCTCTCTCCCCATCCGAATCTCTCTCTCTCTCAATCTCTCTCTCTCTCTCTCCCACTTGTTTGTACTATGAAAGACTACATATATACTAATATATATATATGTACTATGGGTCTTTCAAAATCTTGTATTTAAAACTAAATATAGATTTTTCTTATTATAAAATTCTATATACACACATGGGTACTTTCATTATAATATATATATCTATATATATATATATATACAAGTACATATATATAATATACAAGCTAGTACTTACACAATCTAGTCTAGGGTTCCATAGTCTAATAAACTAACCTAATGCTTTCAAAGTACAATGGAAGCACAAGAAGTCAATCCAAGGTACTATCTCTCTCTCCTCCTTTGTTTCTGTCTCTGTCTTTCTCTCTCTCTCGGCCCAATCTCTCTCTTTCTTTCTCTCTTTCTCTCACATGTGCTATATATATATATATATATATATATACATACTAGAAAGCAAACATATATAATAATGTATTAGTGTACTAGAATATCTAATAGATTTACAAGCAAAAGGATTTTCCAATTAAAAAAAATGTAATACACACATGCTATATACAATAAAATATATATATGCAACAAGTACATACATATATATATATATATATACATGTACTACACTGTATCTATACTAGATATGACCTAGGACTAATATCTAATATAGTATTCTACTACTTTCAAAGTACCATGTATAATAATACTAACCTAATGTACTAATTGTATTTTAATCAAATAATACACATGGCCAAGTCTAATATTTAAATGAAACAAGTACTTGATTGTCAAGACTAACTATTATCCAATGGATAATAGTTTCTCTAATGGTTAATAACCAATGGGTAATAATGGCTAGGATTCTAGTCTATAGTCCAATGGTTAATAAAACTCCTAACGGTTATTATCCAACGGTTAATGCTAGAAAGTCTAATACTTGAAATTAAGTACTAAACTAATCTAATCTTGTACTTAGGAATATTAACTAAGGTTTACCTATTGACCAATGGGTAAAGGAAACTCTAACGCTATTGTCCAATGGATAAAGACAAAAATGGTAAAATGGTCCATCTAGGGTTAGGGAGAAGTGATTAGGCTAAATGAGCATTAGACTATTCTAACTAATTGATTAAAGACTAACGATACTTAATCTAGGCTTTCAGTGCTCGAGTGGTATTTTGGTTTTATTTAGTAGGAAATTGCCCAATAATGGAATATTAAAGCCCGACGGTGCCAAACGCCAAGGCAAGGCGTGAGCGTGGCCAAGGCAGCCTGGTGGCAAAGCGGTGGCCAAGCGGTGGCCAATGGTACAAACAAGGCCCAGCAAATGGTACAAACAGTTGGCAAAGCGGTGGCGGCTAGCAACCCGGTGGCCAAACAAGGCTGTGGTGGCCAAAGCACCGGTACAAACAAAGGCTGTTGGTGGCCAAAGCACTGGCCAAACAAAGGCCTAAGCGACCAAAGAGCTGCAGAGGCCAACGGTAGCTAAGGCAACCGGTACAACAAGGCCAAAGCACCGGCTACAGAGGCCAAGGCAGCGAGCTGCAGAGGCTAAGGCAGCCCAGAGCTGCAGAGGCCAAGGCAGCCCAGCATCGCCAAGGCAAAAGCGAGGCGCGACCCGATGCCAAGGCAGAACCCAATGGCAACCAAGGCAGAGCAAGGCAGCCCAGCAATGCCAAGGCAAAAGCGAGGCGCAACCCGATGCCAAGGCAGAACCCAATGGCAGCCAAGGCAGAGCACGGCAGCCCAGCAACGCCAAGGCAAAAGCAAGGCGCGACCCGACGCCAAGGCAGAACCCGATGGCAACCAGGGCAGAGCAACCCGACAGTGACCCGACGCCTAGGTGAGGCACACCCGACAGCGACCCGACGCCTAGGCGAGGCAGGCGCGACAGCGAGCCGACGCTAAGGCAAGGCAGGCCCGTCCGCGAGCCGACGCCAAGGCGAGGTAGGCCCGACAGAGACCTGATGCCTGGGCGAGGCAGGCCTAATAGCGACCCGATGCCTAGGCAGCCTAGCCATGCCAAAGCAAGGCGGTCAAGCCGACGGTTAAGGCAAAGACCAAAAATTTCTACTAACCACTTCGGCACTGATGCAACACTCTAGGTTAGGGAAATGTAACTAAACCAAACGGTAATTAGGATTGCTAGCTAATCGGTTGCCATGTAGGATTTCCAGCCGAGAAAATAAATTCTAGGATTTTACTACAATTACCAAGTAACTATACCAAGGTCTTAATAGGCATACTCATCTTTAGAAAATGACCTTAATGCCCGGGCGATGAATTCCAATCTCCTAAGTCATAAACCTAATTATGACGGATTATTAATCGCAAAAAAGGATTTATAAAATAAATAAAGAATTTTCAAATATAATAACAAAATTTTATAAGTCGATAACGACCGATTTTTGGATGTTAAAATGAAATCCAAGTATTAAAATAAAATTCAAATTTTTAGCGAAATTTTTATTGACAAAAAATCAGGGTCGTTACAGTTCAAGTTGCTCAGTTCATCAGGAAAAACATCATCTATCGATATGGTGTCCCTCAGGCCTTCGTATCGGATAATGGAGTTCACTTCAAAGGCAGGGTTTTGGAGCTTTTTGATGAGTTGAAAATCCAGATACATCATTCAACGACTTATCGCCCTCAGATAAACGGGGTGGTTGAAGCAGCCAACAAGAACATCGAAACAATCATCAAGAAGTCTGCAGAGTCCGCCAGGGACTGGCACGAGCAGCTGCCTCTAGCTTTGTGGGGGTACCGAACATCAATCCGAACATCAACCGGGGCAACACCCTACTCTCTAGTGTATGGGATGGAAGCGGTACCCCCTATCGAACTTGAGGTGCCATCTTTAAGGATCATAACAGAATGTGAACTCACGGAATCTGAGTAGCTCAGCGGGAGGTTTGTTGAACTCATACTCTTTGACGAGAGGAGGCTCCGGGCCTTGTATCATGTTCAGGGGTATCAGTGAAGGATTGCTCGGGCATTCAACAAGAAGGTCAAGTCTCGTGATTTGCTTGAAGGTGACATGGTTACGAAGGAAATCCGTGCTCCCATCTTTGATCTCCGCGGTAAGTTCCGTCCGAAGCGTGCAGGGCCATACATTATCCAAACCATCCTCTCTGGTGGAGCGGCTCAGCTCATTGATCTGGACGGCAACGAGTTTAACACTCTGGTTAACTTGGATCAACTCAAACGTTACTATCCCTGAGAGAGCTCGCTGGGCCGAAAACCACAAGGGTGGGCGGCTCCAGGCAAAAATTAGAACAAGCCTGCTAAACCGAAAAACTAGGAAGGCGGTCTAGGCAAAAATAAATAGGCAAACATCCAAAGCTCGCTAGGCTGAAAACCTGAAAAGGGCAGTCCTAGGCAAAAATTAGAGCGCAAAAGGAGAGATAAACACACGAGTGAACTTTAACCTGAACTACGTTTTGACCTGATTCCTTGAAAAGGGATACGTAGGCAATCTCTCTGTGAGATTCGGTCATAGTCAATTAACTTGATCCATGGTTTTCCATTCCAGTGTATATGCTGACATTCAAGACCGACTTGGTGTTCAACACTTGGACCGAAAGGGGAAAGTTTTTGATTTTTCAAATTTATTCCAAACTATTATCTCTATTACACAGCTGAGCAAAGCCTTTAAAAATAGTTAAGCATAAAAACAGAATACATGCCAGAGGCCTTCATAGGCTCACAGTTTATTCTAGATCATGTGGGTTTTGTCAGGAGTCAGTCTACGTTTTGTCTTTCTGCAACTTCATTTCGTAGACATGTTTTGTAGCGACGTTGCAGGTTAATGCTGAAATCTGGATCTACTCCTCCAAGTTGCCTCAAGCCCCAGTTGTGTGCTTACCCGATCAAGTTCTGGGCAGTGAATGAAGGAATGTGGAAGGCCTCCACCCCAGCTCGGTGTAACCCCTGGCTCATTCCTAACTGCCGGAGGATACGGTCTGGAATATAGAAAGTGAAATTGGACAGCCCAGCGATCACCATTCTTTCATAACCGGCAGAATTTAGGGCCATGTCTGGGATATCTAAAGCTCTGTGCCTCCAGACAATTTCCTGCGGTGACAGGTTGTTCATAAATTCATACCACTCCTCTGTGGACATTTCTGGATATAGCATCTCTCGTTGATGCATTCGCCCGGGCAGGTGTGCCAGTTCGCCTCTGGAGCTGCAATCAATCCCAGCTTGTCTGATAACCACAGCTGCATGAGTGAAACGACAAGTAAGGAGCTACATAAAACTTGAGTGGAAAAACAAGTCAGAAACTCTGATTTTTAGCCTTAGCTGAGCGTTGAGGTAAAAACAGAATGTGTAAAAGACAGAAAAAGGTGAGCTGAGTGAGTTTACCTGCAATAAGAGTGGACTGCCGCCAAATATTTCTGTTTGGCCGGTAGCTGCCAAATCCAAACCCATGAGTGTTTCTGTAAGAACCATTGGTACAATATTCTTTCGAACACCCAACTGGGTGGCGACATGCACTAATGATTGATTGACTCGTCCATCTGGAGGCACCAGTAGATATGTAGCTAGCACGCAGATTGTTAGAGCAAAACGTCGCCTGGCCTGCACGGCAGTGTCTGTGAGCTCACCTTCGGGGCCATACCACTCTATCAGGCGCATTATGTTTATCTGCCCTCCACCTAGCAGACCCTCTGCTGCACCTTTCGAGATTTTCAGCATGGACTTCAGGAGTTTGGACATGCTTTCTCTGTAGGGAGGTACGATGATCACGCTGGAAGCAAACCCTTGGAGGTATGCCTGGAGTTCCTCCACTGTTGAACATAGCTCGTCATCTCCAAATCGGAACACATGGACGTCTGGGTCCTAGAACCACACCGCAGCCCATAGGATTTCAGGGTGCAATCTTATGCTTCGGAGATAACGAAATGCGGCCAGTCCGTGAGTTCGGAATGATAGCCAATCCCCTGCAATGAATGTTTCAAGCCATGGACCAATTAAGGTGAAGAGATGGTTTGCCATTTGAATGTGGCCTGGAATTTTCCTTTGAAAATGAGTGCCTTGCGTAAACAAATATATGGCATTTTATAGCCAAAAGAATGGCAGGATGTTTCCTCTTTTTCAAAGAAAATATCTAGGGAGGTTGGTATAGGTCTTTTCAAGGGTACACCTAGACTGTCCTAGACCTTTCCTGGACGTCCACATGTGGGGACAAAGCCTGCAAACACTGCAACTTTCTGAAAAAGGTCGAACTTGGCATCTGTATTGGACAGAACCATCGCGCGATACATTGGGATAGTTGCGTGAGTGAGTGATTCTCACGCAAGGAAGCCACTTACTCGTGCGAGGGTTGTTTACTCATGTTTCATCTCGGACTGAATCGTGGATTTTTGTACGTTACCAGCGAGTCAACACAGGTGTAAACGAATGTATTGAAGATTCCATTTTGTGATTTGGTGATTGCATACGTTTTTCAACCCTGTTGTTTATTTTCGAACAAAGACATCCTTTATTGGATGTACCCGGCATGAGTACCATACAACGGATTCGAGGGTCAAACAAAAGCAAAGAAAATTGTTCGATTAGCCTAACAGCTTTTGAACTTGTTCTTAATACAGACATGATACTCACGGACTCAATAGTATCCCCTAGGCCTCGCTTGGATCTCTGCACGAAGCCATGCCACGTAGCGGCTATCCAGCCAATCCACAAAGTCTGGGCTGGGACCCTCAAGCACCCCGTTTCTCCAGTACCTTCGGTAATCGCGTAGCGTCGGTACATTGAAGTCAGGCAATTGGAACTCCTCAATTCTGGCCCTATGTAGCCCTTGACTTATGCCTAGCTGGCGTAGTATGCGGCCCGGGATGTAAAAGGTAAAACTGGCCAAACTAGCAATTATCACCCTCTCGAAGCCTGTGGTATTGACGGCCATCTCAGGCATGATCAGCCATGGACATCTCCAGATGAGGTCATCAGACTGCATGTCATGCAGGATTGTATACCATCCCACCATGTCTTGTTCAGGGTATAGCAAGGGTCGTTCGAGCAACCGTCTCGGGAAATGTTCCCAACCAGCCTGGGGAGCTTCGAGTAGGCCTACCTTGTCAGAAAGCCATACCTATGAGTGAAAAGACAAGTGAGCAACTAGATAAAGCCTGAGCGAAAAGACAAGTAAGGTTCTGGAGCGATCCTTATCAGAGCATCGAGGTAAAATGAGAAAGTGCGAAAACCGAAAAAAGGTGAGTTGAGTGAGGATTTACCTGGAGCAACCGTGGACTGCCACTGAAGATGTTGCTCTGTTGGCTTTTGAACAGATCCAAGCCCATCAGCGTTTCAGCTAGGATCGTTGGAATGATGTTCTTACCGGCTCCCATTTGTGAAGCCATGCTCACCACACTAGGACTAACCCTTCCGTTAGCAGGAACCAATGCATAAGCCGCCAGTGCGCAAATCGAGAAGGCAAAGCATTTGTGTGCCTCCTCGACATGATCCGTCAGAATTCCACCTGGACCATACAATTCGATCTGACGGGGGATGTCCAATTCACCGTCATGGATAATACTGGCCGCTAGTTCTCCAGAAATGTTCAGTTCCATCATCAATAAATGGCTCATGTTCTCCTGAACCGGAGGAACGGCAAGGACACTAGAATTTGCAAAGCCGGGCAGGTAGGCTTGGAACTCTTCCACTGTTGGGCACATTTCGTTGTCATAATTACGGAAGACGTGCATGACTGGATCCCAGTGAATCATGGCAGCTTCAAGAAGCTCAGGGCGTGGCCCCACATATCGAAGATCTTTAATTGAGGCCAGCCCTCGAGATCGAGGACTCGCCCAATCAAGGGTTTCGGTTCTCACCAACCAAGGATCGAGTTTTGTTGCTAGTGGACTCTCCATTGATTGATGAGCTTTTTTGTGCTTCTCAAAAGGGATAATGTGCTTTATGTCGCTACCAAGGTGTTCCACTTTATAGACATTTGTTTGGAGATGTCGGTCCTCATTTGTCGTGCCAAAGGAAAAAATGAAAAGGCTTAAATGTCTTACCACTTGGCAAGTGAAGAACACTCCAATTATGGTTGCATACTGTGTGCAGGTCGTGGGGGGCCCCTTGAAGCCCTTAAAGCTTTTAAAAAGGGTGGATTTGGTCAAGCAAAGGCAGCTTGGCAGAGGATGACCCTCGCACGAGAGTCTCACTCTCTCGCGCCACATAACTCCCTCGCGCGAGCGTCTCTTTCAGTCGCGCGACAGACATCCCTCGCGCGAGTGTTCCACTTCCTCGCGCGATGGTCCAATCTGCATTTTTGACAGTGTGCAGCAGCTACTGGTTTGGCTTGGTCATTTTGGGTTCCAGGGGTCTTTTGGCACTTCTCATGGTTCCTACAACTCATGTTGGGCATATGTGACTGTATCCAAGCATCGGATTCGAAAATTCACGTTTAACGAAGATTTTGGACCTTCGGTGGCCCTTTTCAAGTCAAAAGCAAGGTTTTGGAAGGTCGAAATCCGTTCTAGAGGCTCTTGCCAAGTTCTTTCATGCTGTACAGGTCATATGGAGTGTATGTGACTGTACGGAGGTGTCGGTTTCAGTCCGGGACATAATTGAGTTGTGTTTTGCATCCCGTGTCTCTTTTAGTGTCTTTTGGACACTTTTCGGCATATTTCTTGTCTCGGGGCATTATTCTTGGTTCTGTCAACTCGTGCAAGTCATGTTATGTGTATTTAACCTTGCGGAAGCGTCAGTTTCAATCAAAGTCGAGTATTTTGAGTTTTGGCCTGTTAAAGCCCAAAATTTGCTGTATCGTCGTATCCTGGCTGTGTCCTGGGGTATATTTCCGTTTTTCTTTCGAGCTAGTCACTCTTTTACATACGTGTGTGTTTGCAGATAGTCTCGGTTGGTTATCAATGCAATTTTGGTATTAGTGGTTGGCGTTTAACCTCTTTTATGCATAATTAGAGCGAATAAACCATGAAAATGCAAATTTTATAACTAAACTATGCCGCTATCATACCAAACCAAAGGAAAGTACTATGTGCATGGCCTGCTGGTCAATCAAAAGCTATCAAAAGTCATAACCAGGGCACACTCGCCCACTATCAAAAGGGCACGCAGGCCTCCAAAAGCATGTATCAGAGTATCTAAGGCACGTTGGCCTCTATATCTAACTACTTGGGCACGCAGGCCCGAAATCAAAAAGTAAGTCATCGAAAGTAAAAGGCTCCTCAGACGTCCTCATCTCGTCCAAGCCAGTCAGTATCTCCGAGGTCCTCCTCGATATCATCCCCGTCGTCCCCACCGTCGTCATCATCATCCTCGTCATCATCAGCTGCAAGCTCTCTCGGATCCTGCAAGAACCTAAAATCATCAACAGTGTTGTCGGAGTCGCTCCTGGCCTCCTCGTCTTCCTCTTTTCCTCTTTCCTCTTCTTCCCCTTTCTCAGGAGGCTGGACCAAGACGAGCTGCTTCTTGCGGGCTGGCTCGCCTTGGCCCGACCTGCCTCGCCTCTCTATCCGGTATTGCTCTTCTGGGCGCGCTGCCGCCTTCCTGGCTGCTTCTTTGCTTGCTGCAGCAGGCTGTGAGCTCCTGGTATGTCGAGTAACGGTCGGAGGCGTAGTAGTCTATGTTCGCGGCGGAGATCGTGCTCTCTTCTTAGAAGCCGCCCGTCCCTGTGCCTGCATATTTATATGTTGCATTAGTATACATTTTGCAGTATATTTGTCTATCAAATGTTTAAATGACAGCTATCTGTCAGTATAGGAGGTTTTCAAGGCGTGCATGTCATATATTGAAAGCAGATATGTATTGTATGTATCGAAAGCAAAAGGGAGTGTATCGTTGTATACCTGGGTCCTCCGAGGAGTAGCTGTCTGAGCAGGCTGAGCTGTGGGTGCTGGATAGCGTAACTCCAATGGAAAGCCGTATGCCGCTCGCCTAACCACGTTCTCCAAAGCAAGCATGCGACGAACGGCTTCGTTCACCCATTCAACAGGCACCTGTGAATGTGTTACAATTATCACACTTCAAAGGCAATTCAAGAGTATTGAAATTACAAAAATGGAAGTTGGTTTACCTGAACAGTCACTGCCGCGGGCTCTATACGTGCTGGTACAAGCTGCACCTCAGCCGGATTGCCCTGGGAATCCACCACGTCCACCTTCCAAAGCAACTCTGGAGGCCTGCCTACCACTGGCCTGCTCTCCCTGCGCCTTACACGGCGTTCTCGTCCTCTCAGTGCCTCAGCAGCAGCCCTCCTCTCTGCACCAGCCTCGCGTGCCTGCTCCTGGACCTCTCTGCGAGCCCTAACACCAAGCGGCCTCGCCAAGTGATCTCTCTGATAGGCTACATAGTCCATCGTCGGATGCAGGTGCCGTGTCAACTCAGTGTCTAGCCTCGTAAACCTCTCCAACTCTGCCAGGGTGTAGTCACTCGTGTGTGAAGCTCGTGGCAGGAGTGGCCCGGGCACTTGGAACTCAAGGTAACCAAGTGACTGGCGAGTCACTCGATCCCCTAAGTACCATTGCCAGCCAAAGGCCGACTCCAGGAGCACTCTGGTGGCTGTGACAGCTCTTCTCTGGGCTAAGTACTCTGGCTCTGCCCCGCTTGTCCTCAAGGGATTCCACTCGATCTGCACAAAGTGACAAACAATCAATGTGTACGATTAATCAGCAACAGCATTAAAGCCATGGAAAGCTTGCATGATTGTTCATTGGGTTTCTAATGTCATACCTGTGAGGCTCTCAGCTCATCCAGATACAGTCTGTAGGCATTAAGGCTGCCTCTCCCTTCCTTGGTGCCCCTGTGCTCCTTGCTCCATATCAGTGCACGCGGGAGGGTGCTCAAGTCAGGATGCTTGCACTCCGGAGGGTACATCCTCAGTACTTCGTATGCCCAAAGCTGCAGTATTATCAAAATTTGAAGTGCATCAGTCACAAGTTGTACAGTTATACAGTTTAAGCTGGTAAACAATCTATGCAATCAATTGGTACAATGGAAATTATGCTACAGTAATTGAAATCATACCTCCCAGACAAGCCAGTAGCCGGCTGTGCTCTGCCCGGTCCTCGAGGAATCGCCAAAGAACAAGTAGGCGGTGTTGAGTGCTGCTCCGCCCCAGTCAAAGCGTGAGGCCGTCCTCAGATCCCTCAGGGCAGGCAAGTACGACAGATGTACAGTGCTTCCCCTGCCTGGGAATAGTGAAGCCCCGAACAGATACAGTAGGTATGCCCGGGCCATCTGTGCCTCCTCATGCTCATTATTTGGCTTCTTCTTCAAGTACCGCATAAACTGAGCGTACCTCGCCGCTCCTCTCTCTACCTGGGGCACCTCCCCCAAGAACCACTCCAGAGCCGCTGGGTCAGCATGTATCCCTGAGTCAAACGGGATGGGATCTTCCCCAACCCTCAAACCTGTGATGGCAGCGAAGTCTGTCGGTGTCACTGTCATCTCTCCCGGAGGCAGGTGGAAGGTATTGGATGTATCCCTCCATCTCTCGGCTAGTGCAACGAGGACAGCGTGATCATTCTTGACTAGTACTGTCAGGGTCTGTATGAACTCCCTAAACCCTGCCGCGTCCACCAGCTCGCTCACCCTCGGTGGCAACCCTATGTAAAGTGCCAGAGAACTGCACGGCCCGCCGAAGCCGCGGATATCCCTCTGCTCTGCCTGTTTCAGACAACGAAGACAAGCAACAAGATATAATGTTAGCATACAGAGCTTTCATTTTCAAGTTCTAGGTAATCAATGTATCGGTGTGACCACAGATGGATGGTTCAAGTTATTGATCCAAGCTCTCGTTCAGGTTACAGCATGTAGGGCTACAGTGCTAGAGTTATCTTATCGTGGCTTGGAACTCTGTGCCATTTTCAACAGTTAGTTGGTTCAAGTTCTTGCATGCATGGCGTGTGATACAAGGGCTACATCAGTGTATTTTGACATCTACACAGGCTACCATTAGATGGTTGGTTCAAGTTATGCTTTTGACACTATGTGTTCTTGATACGGCTTGACAATGGACTGTTGGTGGAAGTTATCGTGTGCATGGCATGTTTTACGAGCTTTCTTTCATCATAGCATGTTTTATATTCAGCCTACAGTAGATGATTGGTTCAAGTTATTGCATGCATGGCGTTCAGAACACAGATTATTTCGTTATTGTATGGTTCAAATTGTGAAGTATGTCGTGATTTTCAAGACATGCAAATATCAAGTTAAAGTGTAAAGGGGATTATCAAGAGATATACCTCAGCCCAAGTATTGGCAATGTGCACTCGGGGATCCCTCAGCACAAGCTCCACGTTGTAGTTAGTCTGCTGTGGTGGCTTGTATCCCGCAAAGCCCGACGGTACGAACAGGTGTGGTCTCGGAGGTGTATACGTCTCTTCTGGAAACTCAGGGCGCTTCATGGCACCCGCCTCAGTCACGGCACTCACTCTCGGTCCTTGTGCCTCCTCGGCCTCTCTCTCCTCGGCCTCTACATCAGCCACCAGTCCCTCTGGCCCTGCTCTCTCCCTCTCGGCCTCCCTCTCAGCCCGCGCTGCAGCCTCGGATGCCTCAATGGCTCGTGCCCGGTCCTCTTTGGCTTTCAGAACATACTCCCCGAGCACGGGATGATTTCCAGGAGCTTTGCCAATAGCTCGTCAGGTGCGTGCTCGGCGATATCGTCAAAAGTGATCGGCACGTGACGCGACGATGTAGCCGCTGTCACCGGTGGTCTGAACGCGATATCCTCCTCCCGAATCTCAACGGTGGCAGCGTCTGTGGTCTTTTCTCTCTCAATCTGCTCCTCCTCGATGTACTCCTCTTCAATTACAACCCCCTTACCCTTCGCTGAGTCTCTCGGCGGGGTTTGGCCCGGTCCAGTATCATCTTTGCCGGCCCCACTGCCACTGATGCCACCTAAATTGCCCTCAGCCACCATGCCCGAGTCCACTGGTTCAGAACTGGGCTCCACGACCCCAGTTTCAACCCTCGCACGAGACTCTTTTTCTACCGCGCGAGGGTTCTCTTCATCACCCGCCTTCTGCTCGCAGTCTTGAATGCCATCTCCACCGCGTGAAATCTCCGCACTTCAGTTTACGACGGTCTCCGCTGCCTGTTCCTCCGCCGTTTCGACTGCCATAGTCTCTCCTTGATCACCCGGCTGATCAACGACTTCTCCTTCTCCCTCGTTACCACCGTGGTCTGCCATGGGTGGGTTTGTGAGTGTGGGCTGTTTTGATCTTGAGAAGGATTTAGGGTTGTTGTTTGATTGGAGAATGGCTTGAGAATAGAGAGAGTTTTGAAAGATTCGGAAACCGCCTATTGTGTTTCTGTAACGTCCCGTCAAAGAATAAGGCGCGGAATGGTTTGGGCCGGGTCTGGGCTGGTTCAGAAACCAAGCCCAGAAAGAACTCCATCGCGCGAGGGTGTGATTGCCTGGCGCGGGACTCCTTTTGGGCTCCAGGCCCATTTCCCCAGCAGGCAGGCCCAATTTGATTATTCTCTATTTTAATTCAAGGTTTTTATGGTCCTAAGATCATTTTTGGGATCATATTGAAATGATGTTTGCGATCTGGAGCATTTTTATATCCCCAGTGACTATCTATCCGTCCAATTTCAAATCAACGACGATCTATCCGTCCGATTTTCAATCAGCGACGATCTATCCGTCCAATTTCAAATCAACGACGATCTATCCGTCCAATTTCAAATCAACGACGATCTATCCGTCTGATTTTCAATCAGCGATGACCTATCCGTCCAATTTCAAATCAATGACGATCTATCCGCCCAATTTCAAGTCAACGACGATCTAACCGTCAATCAGCGACGATCTATCCGTCCAATTTCAAATCAACGACGATCTATCCGACCGATTTTCAATCAACGACGATCTATCCGCCCAATTTCAAATCAACGACGATCTAACCGTCAATCAGCGACGATCTATCCGTCCAACTTCAAATCAACAACGATCTAACCGTCAATCATCGACGATCTATCGTCCAATCTCCAATCAGCGACGATCCATCCGTCCAATCATTCTTTAGTGCACGGTATTTTTACGTACTTGCCCATTTTTCCATTAAATCGGCTTTTGGGTGGATTTGGCGGGTGTCTAGAAACCTTTGACGTTACCCGTACTAGTCAATGGTGCTCCGCGTGCCATCAAAGGGGGACTACTATAGACACCCCGATCTGAATCTCCCGATCGTTTTACGGTTTCTTGTTTCCCCGATGATGAACCAGATCAAAAAGCAGCCTTGAGGTTGGAAAGGTTTGAGCTTGGTATGTGCCGAACCCCTTTGAACCCTTTAAACCACTTAAAAGAAAATAGAAATCAGTATAGCCTTGACCTGGAGTTGACTCTCACGCGTGGAAATCATTCCCTCTCGCGATGGTGTGCCTTATCCAGGTGTGGTCAAAGTCAAATGTTTGACTGTTGACCCATGCGCGACAGCTGTTACCCTCGCGATAGCTGTTACCCTCGCGCGACTGTCACTTTCACCTTTTTCAGCCAGTTGGTTGCTTGCCTGGGGGTCTACAGGGCTATTTGAACCCCGTTTTTCTCCACAGGACAGTGGCAGTGCAGGCTTTGGGGCTATACACTCACACAACCCTTCCCATCAACTTTCCACCTTGCTTAGCCACCAAGTTTGGTCCAAAGTGGGTGTTTGCCACCACTTTTAGTCCTCCACTCCTCCTATAAATACCCCCCTTGGTCTCACACACAAGGGTACTCAACTTTCAAGTTAAAAAGGCTAAGAAGAACATCAAGCACACTAAGGCTCTCAATCCTAACTCACTTACCATCCATTTCTTCACTCCATTTTCCATCACAAGCTTCTCAACCTTGTTCAAACTTTTCCAAAACCTTTCAAGCAAAGGTATAAACACCTTTATCAAGCTTCGCTTTTGATCCTTGAAGAAGGGTCAGGCGGGATTGGTAATCAATACCAGTTTTGGTCCTAAAGTCAGCAGAGTTACAAGAAGCTATGAAAAGCATACCCTCGCGTGAGTGACTCAGACTCATGCGCGATAGTCTACTGTCTCGCGCGACAGTCCTCGTGGGGTTTGGGGATGCTAGTTTTTCTTGTTTTGTCATGTTATCACTTGTTTTAAAAGATGATAAGCTTTTAGCTCATTGTTTTGCATGTTAAAACACATAGACTAGCCTTTTTTTGCTTATTTACTTTGTTGGAATGCTTCTGGGTTGCATCTGGACCTGTACCAGAGCTCAGAGCATGCAAAGCAATTCCTGGAAGTCCAATCAAGACCCTCGCGCGATGGAATCACTGTCTCGCGCGATGGTCTTCTATTTTCTAGTGACTGCCCTTGCATGAGCAGCTTGGCCTTTGGCCTCTGTGTTGGTACCCCCACTGTTTAAGGGTTGTATATCGACTCATTTGGTTTCTGTTCGTATTAATTTGTAATAATTAGTTATTTACAGTACCCTTTAAACTGCTTGGTTTGTCCCTGGGTGTGCACTGGTCCTTCCAGAACCCAGAAGAGGATTGAATTCAACCTGTGGTATGACATGACCCTCGCGCGAGAGAGTGGGTGTGTCGAGCGATGGTCTTCTTTGCATGCACGTTGATCCATGCATGCACAGGTGGCCATGGTGTATGGCACTTTCATTTTATGAGCAGCTTGGTTTATTTTCTCATCAGGGGGTTGGATTTTATCCTATCTTTATTATTCCATCCATCCACGCCATGTTTAGATCATATCTTGCAAATCGTGTTACAGTTTTAATCCCCGATTAACTGTTCCCCTGCTCTAATTGGCTTAAAATTGGTTAAAGAAGGAAACGAATCACAAATATTTTCACAAAATGTCTAAGTAAAGACCGATCTCCGGATTGGTCGAGAGGGGTGCCTTAAAAACCTTCCCCTCTCATATCCTGGCTCCCGAGCCCAGATATGGTTATGACGGACTGGTTCCTTCACTTTTTCAAATCCAACGGCGCGGCAGGTGCTTCGAAATACGGTTCCTTGGGTGTTGGACCTTCAAACCCAGGTGGCGGCTCTGTGTTTTGCGAGCGCCTGCTTCTCCGCTCTCGCTCCCTCGATCTATCGGGCCGCTTTGGCAAAAAGAAACGGGGAACGAAATCCCCTGATTTTTCCAGGGGCATGCTGCCCACACCTCTCTAGGCTAGATTTTCCTCTATTTAAATGTTTGTTAGCATTGTATTTTGTATCTCAATTATCATTAGTACAATTGTTTGTTATCTTTGCAGGTTGGGGTTTCGCGCAGGTGTTCTTGCATGTGAGCCAGAGAGGAGCGATTGGTTGATGATTAGTGGGAGAAAAGACGAGCAATCTTGTGGGATGAGAGAAGAAGCAAGAGGTACAGAAGAGACAAAGGCAGCACGTCCCTTGTTTCTTCCATGGGGGCAGTAATTAGCTTTTCCTAGCTTGACCGCATGAGATCACCTTTTATCTGGGGAAGATTGTTCTCCTTCCTCAAATTTATTGCTCACCACTTTCTGTCTCCAAGAAAAGTCAACTTTGTCAAATCAGGGGGAATGTGAGGGGTATTTATAGGGCACCTGGGCCTAGGTCATGCCTATGATGGCATTCCTATAAATCCCGACACGTGTCCCTCCTGTACCTCTGGGTCTTGGGGAAAAAAATGCAGTATCTCGCAGGTTCGTCCCGCGAGAGAGCCTAATCCCCGAGTCGCAACCTCCTTCCCAAGCCACCAAGCCACAAGAATCTCCCCCATTTCCACTGAAGCAAGATCACGACCCGCGGCAATCGTTCTCTTGTCGTGGAGCCCTTTCGGACCCCGCCTTATGGCCCGAATGGAAGTTCAAAGATTCTTTAACAAAGTGTCTCTCTAATAATTCTGAAATCGCAGAGACTCGCAGAACTTTATCGACGATCTTCCTGTGGGCTACCACAGCCCCGGGTGGTTTCGGGGCGGCCAGAAAAGAAGCGCCTCCTTTTGGAATCGATTTGAAAATTTTGAAGAGTCGCCACCCGGATTTATGGTTCACCACCCGAGAAACCGTTTTGATTGAAAATGATTGATTTGAATTGAAAACTAGAGATTTGAAAAAGGGTTCGGAAGTCACGTTACGAGGGGGGAAGGGTTTTACGGCACCCCCTTCGCCCGATTTGAAATCGGTCTCTACTAAACATTTATGGAATTTTTCAAAGAGTTTTGTTTCATTAATTCATTTAGCAGGTATCCACAGATATATCATGTACAGAGGTGTGCGTGCATGTGCATGTGTGCAGTGAATAGATGAAAAATGATAATGAAATACAAAATGCCAGAAACTGGAAGGTGCTGTCACCGATCCACTCTCGAGCGCTTGGAAGCACTCCTGAGCGCTTGGGAGTATTACATGCCCAACCTGCACATCTTGTTAGTACAACAGGATACAATAGGGTATAATACTGAAAACATAAACTGAAATAACAATAAACATGTCATAGGCTCAACAGAGGGCTTAGTAGACTGAGATTAGACCCACTCATCCTAGCCATGCATCCTTGCCTTTCTGAAAATCAGTTTTACAGTTATAAGAGACAAAAAGGGGGATGCATGCATGGACATGCAAAGGCAGTAGGAGGGTTAAACTAGAAGAAAGATGGGTTGAAGCCTGCATACAAACACTCTCGAGCGCTCCGAAGTGATCTCGAGCGCTCGGGAGTAGTTTACACCCCAGAACTGACTTCAACCCTCCCATGCACTCGATGTAGTATACTAGTACATTGGATCTTCTGTTTTTAAGGTATGAAAAAGGTTTCTCTTTTTAAATCCTGACCAGTATTCATTAGCATGTCTTTAAATGAAGACCGTCTTCTTTATTTTTCTTTAAAAAGGCAGATCGTCCGCGCCAACATACTTTAAAAGAGCTAAGACGGCTATGAAATACGTCCTACTCCCCATGCATGTCCATTCAAACACTTCAAAAGAAGAAAAGCAGGTCCGGAGCCACTCTCGAGCGCTTGGGAGTAGTCCCGAGCGCTTGGGAGTACTTCCAGTAGGCTAGTGCAGAAAATGCATTTCGTACCCCTTTGCTCTTGCTTCAACACTGAAGTCTCTCAACTCATGCTCAGTATTAAAGACTGAGAAGGCTGAGGGACCTCCCTCAGAAAGGAAAACAGCCTTGTTATATTCATGCTTGACACTAAGGTAGAAAATTTCTACCTTTAAGTTGGAACCTTGCTTCTTGAGAAGGCTTTGAAAGAGGAAAAAGATATGCAAGTTTCAGAAGATCAGAGGTTGGAGATGATCTGAACTTCCTCCATCTTCTTTATGTTTTGATTCTTGGTTGTTTTGCTTTTCAAAATAGAGTTTTTCAAAGGGGTGAAAACTGGTTTGGTTTGAACAGAGGGTTTTGTTCTGTGCTGGAATGGCCTTTATATAGGCAAAATAGTATATGGTCTCATTTTGGCAAGTGAAATATGGAATCTTTAAAAATCCATCAGGCCTGACTCATCTTGACTGAGGTGGAGTGTTGCCTGAGGTTTGAACCGGCCAAAACGGCTGTAATGATGGCTTGCATGGGAAGTGGGGAAGCTCCAGCACCTATGGGCAGCACCGAAGTCTCGAGCGCTCGGAAGCACTTTCGAGCGCTTGGGACTTCACTCTCGAGCGCTCGAGAGTTTGTCAGATCCCAGATTTTGAAAATGATTTGAAGCGCTTGGGACTGGCTTAGAAATTTTATTTTCCTTTTTAAAGTCTCCCAAGAAGCATTGTTCTGACTGGTCAAGGGCTTGTTTCAATCCAAATTCATCATCGGGGAGCCTCCGGGCCACAAATTAAGGAAATTCGAAATGTCCAAATTGGGGTGTCTATAGTTGCCCCTCTTTGGATGGCGCTCGGCATCATGTTTGGATACGAGTGACATCCAAAGATTGAGACAGCCCAATTCGAGCCACGTCAAACCCTTAATTTCACAAACAATGCAAAATGGCACATCCAATGCATGAGGTCGTGTCCTTTCGGACTGCCTACGTACCCTTTTCTGCAGGGATCAGACCAGCGTAGTTCTTCGGAGCAGGTGCAAACACGTGTAATCCATGCACGAGAAAGATTGACAAGACCTCGACAAGGTAAATATGCAAAAGGGGTCCACCTGTTACTCTGTTTGGAGAACGAAAGATGCAAGCACGTGCGATGCATGCATGAGAAAGGATCGACACGATTTTGATAAGATAAATGCATGAAAGGTCCATCTGTTGCTCTGTTTGGCGGACGGAACGTGCAAGCACGTGTGATGCATGCGCGATGAATGATCGACACGAGTTTGATAAGACAAATACACGAGGGGTCCACCTGTTACTCTTGTTTGGCAGACGAATAGTGGATAAAATAGCACTTGTAGCGTAAGAATACCTGCAAGCATGTTGAAATTAGCATAAATAGATAAAATTTCGATCGACTACCAAGTAAAACACCAAATCACGGGACGAGAGCCCGAAATCACATTATCGACGAAGGTTTGCTTCTCGCAGTCTCGTTCGACACGGTTGGAGCTAGGACCGAGATTGATTTTGTAAAAAGAAACAGAAGAAGCTAAGCAAGCATCGGAAGCAGGGAAGGCACAAGACGACGGAGGGCTGGCACAGAGGCTGAGGATAGATCTCAGCGCTCAGAACCACTCCCAAGCGCTCGGGAGTGGTCTCAAGCTCTCGAGACCACAGCTGGGATCCACTGTTCTGTTCACCTTCTTCGACAGATTTGGGGTTTAAACTCATATCTGAGGAGCGAACCGTACACCTCTGAAACTCGATCGACCTCACCCTGTCTCTCCGGCAATCTCACTCTCTCTCACTCGACTGATCTCCCTCTCCCTCTCACTCAAACGATTTCTCTTTCTCTCAACACGGATCGAGCCCGAGACCTCGAGATCACTACGATTTTTAGGTGGGTGGTGGTTTGGGGGGAAGAAGAAGAGGGGATGGCTAGCGGAGGTGATGGGGAGTTGCCCCTCCGCGAGGAGGCAGCGGTGGTGGTGGCCGCGGCGACGATGGAAGTGGACAGCAGCAATGATGCCACTGCACCAGCGCAGGAGGGGGTGGTTGGTGAGGATCTAGCCACAGTAGTTGAGGCTGGTGTAAGAGTAGAGGCAGCAGGGAGTACTAGCGGAGATGTGGCGGCGGGGGGGAATGCGAGCGAGAGCGAGATAGTGCGAGGAGATAGTGACGAGCTGGCCACGGGCAGCGGGGGCTCTTTGGGTGGTGAGATGGGGGTTTCAGGTAGCGGAGGAGGTGTCACGGGTATTCCACATACTCCTACGGTGGAGGAGTTGCTCGTGGCCACCGAGCGGGCCGGTAGTGAACAGAGGGAAGGTGGCGGTGATGAGGTAGTGACGGCTGGCCGCGTCGTCGCGACTCCGGTTCTGAGGGTGACGATTGTGGAGCCGAGAGGAGGGGACGGCGGGATTGGTGCTTCGCACCCAGTTCCATTCACATAGGGGGGACTTTTTGGACACCGCGAGGCCGCGTGACATTTTGGACGCGCTGGGCCTCGACGCTGGGATTAGAGAGGTATCGAGGTGTGCAAGGAACACGGAGGATCAGACCTCAGCACTGACGTTAGGAGCATTGCTCAGCGGCGCACAGATTATAGCGGCGGACACGGGGTCGCCAGAGACGGACGATTTGGAGTTAGGAGAGGAGCTAGAGGAGGAGGTGGTGATTGAGGAGCGGGTTACGGCGGTGGCTGAGGCAAAGGCCTACTTGGCCAGGGCGTGCCCTGGGTTTGCACCGGATACCTATGCACCACGGTTGCTCTTCTTTGAGCCGACAGGGATGATTAGCTATACTCCTGCCCGAACGGATTACCCAGAGGATATGCTTCTCTGAGATCGGGCTACGCACATCTCTTTCGGATGGACGACGGTATAAGTTTAATATTTCACTTTCCTACATTATACTTGCTTCCTTGAATCATTGCGTTGTCTACTGATGCTATTTCTTTGCTCTATTGAAACAGCGTACCAAAGATATTTACGGCCATGGAGGCTCAGGCCACTCATTGAAGTACTTCAAGGCGTTGCCCCGAAGAGTGCGGGAGTTGGTGGAAGAGGCGGCCGGGCGTTCATCCAGTGCGATGGCGGTGAGGTTGGCCGTGCGATGATAGCGGCATCGCGGAGCGGTGGTGGGACACCACCAACACGTTCCACTTCCGTTTCGGGGAGATGATGGTGACTCCTCTCGACTTCGCTGCGATTACAGGGCTCCGATTTGGAGGCGAACCGATTCCTTTCGACCCGAGCATAGACTTGGATGATGCAGCTTTGGAGTGGTTCCTCGGGCCCCTCGCCATGGCGGAGGGGTAGCGGAGTATGGCCAGTTCACGACGTATTGGGACCACGAGCCGGCGGACGACGTTGAGGTGGCAAAGATGGCCAGGGCCTACTTGCTATACCTGTTCGGGGCTTCTCTGCTCCCGCTCAGGCGATCCCAGGTTCATTTGAGCTACTTGGCGGGCCTGGTTGATCTAAGGCAGGCAGGACGGTACGACTGGGGAGGTGCTGCTCTGTGCACACTCTACTGCTTCCCGGGAGCCACCTCACGCGGAGTGGGGGATACCATAGGCGGCTACTGGAGGGTGATTGAGGTATGACTCAATGCTACTGTCTTGAATTGCTTTGATTGATTGATTGAATTGAATTGAACATGTATTGACTTGAATCGACTTCCAAAATATGCAGCTTTGGGCTTACGAGGTCTTGGGCATGTTTCCGCCCGAGAACACTTGCACAAATCCGAACTTGCTCCCGCGTGGACTTGCATGGGGCAAGGAGTACCGGAGAGCAAAGGAGTGGAGGGGAGAGGCGATGACCTTCCGACGTTGGTTGGCTGGATAACATCACTGGAGTCACGGTACAAACATCAACCTTTCTTTCTTTTATGCCTTGCCGAAAAATGAAATCCTTGATTATTGATGCGAGAAAATTGAATGCGTGTTCACTTTGGGATCGGGCGCGGGAGTGGAGGCGACTTCCTTCCGGTGCCGGAGGTGACGAGGCCGGGTATTCTTTGGAGTGCCCACTAGGCTGGCAGTGGTACTTAGGGGATCGGGTGACACGGCAGTCACTCGGTTCTCCAGAGTTCATCGTGTCGGGGCCACTTCCTCCACGAGTGCAGCGGACTGAGACCTACACTCGGGCTGAGCTGGAGCAGTTCACGGTGCCAGATGCTGATTGGAGAGATATCTGCGATACACGCTGGACTATGCGACATATAGGGACAGATACTTGGCCACCAGCTTGGGCGTGGAGAGAGAGCTGGAGAGACGAATAGCAGAGGCCGAGGTCAGGAGGGCCAGGGGTGAGGCTGTTGATGAGGCTGGAAACGAGACCGGGGGTGAGACTGGAGGTGAGACAAGAGGACGAGGCCGAGGTGGTCGCTCTTCACGCGGTAGGGGGCGAGGTGCTAGACCTCCTGCTGCTGGGAGAGGTGCTAGTTCTTCGAGCCGAGGTGAGGGCAGCACGGGAGCTCCTGAGATGGCTGAGACTTCTACTCCAGCCGGGTTACCGACGTTGGAGTGGACGATAGGGGTGAGGGATCCTTCTGGAGCACGGGCGATGCTAGATATTCCACGCCTTCCACAGCCGTCGATGCGGCTTCCTGCTCAGGTATGACACAATTTCGCCTCTTTCATGCTTCAAATTTTTCTTGCTTATGAACATATGGTTTTGACCTTTGAATCATCACGCAGGTGCCACGAGAATGGGCGGAAAAGGCTACCATGCTGATGGTGGGGATGCACCAGTTGCTGAAGGACTGTGCCAAGGGGAGGACCCTCTAGACTAGACCTGTTCCTGAGCCTGCTCTACCTGTTGCTTCACAGGTATGCAAAGTGCATGCATATACATTTTATTGGGTTTTAAACATGTATCAAATGAATGAATGCTCATGATATGCAGGTGCAGCCACGGCGCTCGACTAGGACACGGTCGCAGGGTACGACGAGCCTTCCAGCTTCCTCCGGCGCGAGAGGCCGGGGTAGACAGAGAGCAGGGGCTGAGCAGTTCGAGGTGGTTCCTAGGGCAGCGTCTCGACGGAGACCCGCTCCCGAGGAATCAGAGGAGGATACAGAGGAGTCGCTCGAGTCACGAGCTTTAGGGTCTATGGACTCGAGTACCGCCTCAGGCCCTTCTGACGACGACGACGATGACGACGGGGACGACATTGAGAGCTCTGAATCCGAGGGACACCAGCAGAAGAGGATTTGTCTGGGCTGAGCTTTAGGTTTTCGCTTTGCTAGTCTTTCTTTTGCATTGGGCGTGTGTTTGCCCCAGCTTATGCACTTCCTTCTTTACTCATTGTAAATGCCGCATTTATTTATGAAAATTTGCACTTTCTCGATTTGCGTTCGTTTGCACTCCCTTTAAGAATTGTATTTTATGAAATATGTTCATCTAGCTTTGAAAGAGGGCAAAGAGCACGCAAATTTCGACCGATACTCTTAAAATGGAATAAAACTTGACACAATTAACTCGACTCATAGAATTTGACTTGAAATGACAAAAACGCCCTTAACGTAGAATTTACAGTCACTAAGTAACGATTAAACTTGACCGGGATTGGACACGAGAATGGGACACGCGGGTATTTGATCCAAGTGCATGTTTCTAACACCACCATGAGTAATGAAATTGGGGCGTTTGAAGGCGAAAATTGATTCCGTAAGCTTTGGCGTGCGTTTGACCGCTTCACGTAGTCACCAGCACACGTTAAGACTTGTGTACACCCTCGGACTCTAACGAATGCTCTTGACACAAACTTCGACACGTCAATGGGAAGGAAGTCATTGAGATTTTGAGGTTTTTCAAGGAATACACATGAATACTTGGACAAGCAGATAACTGGACCCGCTGTATTCCCTTAAGAACAGGTTGAAACTTGTTAAACTGGATGAACAGAGCTTAGGACGCCATCTCGGGACCAAAAACCAGGGAACAAAACTTGCTGTCAAAACTGCAGAACTCTCGAGCGCTCGAGAGTGTTATCGAGCGCTTGGGAATTCACTCCCGAGCGCTCGGGACTGCTGTGATCTGTAGACTTGTGTTCTTTTCCAAGATCATTTCCCAACTCTACCATGTCATTTTCTTCTGCATGCACCCTTCCTAGTCACGTTGTAAATGCCCTTGGACTGCTTTCCAGAGGTTAGTGGCTTTCCAAAGCAAGACTAGTGGATTTCCAATGCTTTTTCAAGCATTCCAAAGTTTGAATCTTGAAAAGGTTTTGAAAATGTGGAACTTGATGAGTTTCAAGGCTGGTGGGGAAGTGGTGTTGTCTCCCCTAGGCTTCTATATATACCCAGAGTTGCTTTGGTAAGTCACTCACAACCCATTCCATCATTCTTCTTCCAAAACTTCCTTTTCTCATGGCCTTGCTGAACCAAGCCTTGCTCCGCCCTTGGTTGGACAGCCTCGAGGGCATCGACTGCTGAACTTCCGAGGGCACCGCCTCTACGCTTTGAGGCATCTCCGCGAGGTCGCAATTCGTCCTGTCTTGCTGCACGCGGTAACACGCTTTTGGGATCCTGAAGTGCATGTCTTTCGCTTCGGTTCTCAAGAGCTATGCCCCACCGTCGAGGAATTCCACACCTACCTTGGGAGCCACGACTCCAGCGAGCCAATTGTCCCAATGCTAAAGGAGAGCATGAAGAACATCCTAAAAGCCAAGCTGGGTGTCAGTGGGAACGTTGCTGAGTTCTTGACCCGGGGCAACGCCATCAATATCGTGCAGCTGTATGAGAGATTCAGTCCACCTGGAGACTTGACAGACTTCGAGTATCAAGGTCACCGGATGACAGCTTGCTGTATTTGCCTCTTAGCGGCCTTCCTGTTGGTTTCGCCTGTTGGTCAGCCCAGTTCTCTATTGGTTGGAGTCGCTACTCAGATTGAGGCTCGCAAAGACGTTGCACCCTTGGTGCTTGCTGAAACCTTGATGGGGTTAGATGCCGTCCATGCAGGTCGCACGAGGGTTTTTGGTGGTAGCCCGCTATTGCTGCAGGTTAGGGGCCTCACTCAGCTCTCCTTTTTCTATTTCTCACATTCTTTTTACCTCGACGCTCAGTTTAGGCTTTATCTGGCTCCTTACTTGTTTTCTCTCTTTTTGGATAGATGTGGCTCTGTGACAAGTTGAGTTTGCTAATACCTCCGGCGAATGACTGGTGGTATCGGGCAAGCGGATGGAACCGTCCTTTCCAGGTGATGTACGGCAGTGAAGATGACTGGGCTGATTTCCTCACATCTTCGGAGGAAGATGACATCGTTTGACGGTGCCATTGGCTGAGACTTCCTGCTATGAGCACTAGCAACATGGGCTGGACGCACGTGCTTGTGGCTGGTTTGACAGGCTTCACTTTCTATTCACCCTTCTGCATCCTTCGTCAGCTTGGACTCAGTCAGGAAGTGCCGCCGCAAGGATCCGAAGTGCTTCGTCTCCCTCCCTTTACCATTTCAGGCCTTCGAAGTTACGCTCGAACGTGGGAGGCTCGCAGGACTGAGCCAAGCGATCCACTTTTCTCAATTGCTTCAACCGGAAGGTACCGCAAATGGCTAAGGAGAGATGTGGAAGCGAGGACAGGATGATTGCTTACTTTGCCGTTTTTTGGAATAAAAAGCGTTTTAGTTGTGTGTTTTTCCTTTTTCATGCTCAGCTTGAAATAAAGAAGTAATCTGAATAAAATCGATTGATTAAGGGTGTCCCCCTTTCGGTTCGCTAATCGCACGCGCCGTGAAAGAAAGTATTTTGACTTGTCAATTTGGATTTGGATTTTTGAATTTAGGACCGAACCTCAGAGTGAGATTGCCTATGTATCCCTCAAGAAAGGGAATTAGGCCCATACGTAGTTCGGGCTAGGGTTCGCTCGGGTATTAACACTCTCCTTTTTATGCTCTAAATTTTGCCTAGAACCGCCCTTTCGGGTTTTCGGCCTAGCGAGCTTCTTTTCCAACTTTTTGCCCTAACTTTTGCCTAGGCCGCCCTTTCGGGTTTTCAACCTAGCGGGCTTGCTCTAATTTTTGCCTGGGACCACCCACCCTTGCGGTTTTTAGCCCAGCGAGCTCTCTCAGGGGTAATACCGTTTGAGTTAATCCAAATTGACAAGGTTTGAGAATTCATTGCCGTCGAGATCGATGATCGATGCTGCTCCCCCGGAAAGGATCGACTTGATGATGTACGGCCCGGCCCACTTTGGTCGGAACTTCCCTCGTAGGTCAAAGATCGGTGCACGGATTTCCTTGACTACCATGTCCCCCTCTTGCAAGTCCCTCGACTTCACTTTCTTGTTGAATGCTCGGGCGATTCTTCGCTGATAGCCCTGAATGTGGTACAATGCTCGCAGCCTCCTTTCATCAAACAGCATGAGTTCTTCGAACCTCCCACTAATCCATTCGGCTTCGTCAGTCCCTTGTTCAGCTATGACCCTCAGCGATGGGACTACTAGCTCGATAGGGAGTACAGCTTCCATACCGTACACCAAAGAATAGGGTGTTGCCCCTGTCGGTGTGCGGATAGACGTCCGGTATCCCCACAAAGCTAGTGGTAGCTGTTCGTGCCAATCCCTAGCTGATTCAACAGTCCTTTCGAGGATGCTCTTGATGGTCTTGTTCACTGCTTCGACTGCCCCATTCGTTTGCGACCGATAAGTGGTCGAGTGATGTACTTGAATCTTGAATTCGTCAAAGAGCTCAAGGACTTTTCCTTTAAAGTGAACACCATTATCAGATACGAAGGCTTGAGGGACTCCATACCGATAAATGATGTCTTGCCTGATGAAGTGAGCCACTTGAACTCCCGTCAAAGTCTTGTATGAAGCTGCTTCGACCCACTTAGTGAAATAATCGACCGCTACCAAGATGAACCTGTGCCCGTTAGAAGCTGCGGGTGTAATCCTTCTGATGACATCAATGCCCCAGGCGGAGAACGGCCATGGAGTCGCCATTGGGTGTAACTCCGAGGGCGGGACATGGATAAGATTGGCATGAGTCTGGCACTTATGACATCGGCGCACATACTCGATGCAATCTGTCTCCATAGTCGACCAATAGTAGCCCAACCTCAGAACTTTCTTTGCTAGCATCATCCCATTCATGTGAGGTCCACAAACTCCTTCATGAACTTCTTCCATTACAGCTCTTGTGTCGTAACCGTGAACGCACAACTTATGAACTCCACATGGTGATCGCCGGTACAATTGCCCACCGCAGATGATGTATTGAGATGCCAATCGTTGTAAAGCGATCCAATCCTTCTTGGTTGAATCTGCGGGGAATTCTCCTTTTTTGACGAAATTCCAAATGTCGTGAAACCACGGGAGTCCATCGTCTGGCTTGTCGATGTTCATGACGTATTCGTACACATGCTTTCCTCTCTGCTCAATCATAACAGGCCTCAGCTTCACTCCAATCGGAAGTTCCAGCATAGATGCCAAAGTTGCTAGTGCATCGGCGAAGCGATTCTTCATCCTCGGAACATGCGTGAAAGTCACTTTCTGAAAACTCGGGATGAGCTCATCGAGCTGCTGATGATACGGTTTCATCTTTTCGTCTTTAACCTTCCATTCTCCGTTCGCTTGTGATACGACCAAGTTAGAATCCCCAACAACTTCTAGCATCTTGACTCCAATTTCCAGTGCGGCTTCCGTCCCCACAATGCATGCTTCGTACTCCGCTTCATTGTTCGTGACTTCGAAATTCAACTTGAAAGCAAGGGGAATATGCGACCCCTCAGGTGAGACTAGCAATATGCCAATCCCAAAACCCTTCTGGTTAGCAGCTCCATCGAAGTACAATGTCCATGTTTAAATCGGCCGGTCATTACGTATTCGTCGGGAAATTGAAACTCTGTGTGCTCTGGCCCCTCGATCGGGCGATCTGCCAAAAACTCTGCTACTGCTCTTCCTTTCACTGACTTGCGAGTGACATACTTGATTTCGAATTCGGCCAATAAGAGCAACCAATGTGCTAACTTATCGGTAAGTGCTGGCTTCTTGAATAGATATTTGAGGGGGTCCATCTGAGAAATCAGTATCACCGAGTAAGACAGCATGTAGTGTCTCAATTTCTTCGTGCCCCACACCAGCGCCCAGCATGTCTTCTCCAATGAAGTGTACCGCTCTTCGCTTCCAACCATCTTCTTGCTCAAGTAGTAGATCGCTCTTTCAACCCCATCTTCTCCCTCTTGTGCTAGCATGCACCCCATTGATGAGGGCGTGACAGACAAGTATAGGATCAAAGGTTTTCCCGGAATGGGTGGCATCAAGATCGGCAGATTCTGAAGATAAGTTCGTACTGCTTCGAAAGCCTTTTGACACTTGTCATTCCATTCAAACTTCACATTCTTCTTGAGCAGATGAAACAATGGCTCACAGGTTAGAGTCAGCTTGGCGATGAATCGACTGATGAATTGAATCTTTCCCAAGGAACACCGAACCTCCTCCTCGGATTGAGGTGGCTCCATCTCAAGAATGGCTTTAATCTTAGAAGGATCCACCTCGATCCCCCTGGCTGTGATCATGAACCCAAGCATCTTTCCAGCCGTGACTCCGAAAGTGCACTTCTGTGGGTTGAGTCGCATCCTGTACTTTCGAATTCTCTCAAAGAACCTTCTCAACGCTAGGAGGTGATCCTTCCTTTCCTTTCCCTTCACTATCATGTCATCGACGTATACCTCAACCTCCTTGTGAATCATATCATGCAACAGTGTGGTAGCACCCCGCTGATACGTAGGACCGGCGCTTTTCAACCCAAATGGCATAACCCGATAACAATAAGTCCCCCACTCGGTGATGAATGTGGTCTTTTCCCCGTCTTCCGGAGCTAGGAGAATCTGATTGTACCCCGAAAAGCCATCCATGAAGGAGAGTATAGCATGCCCTACAGTGGTATCAACAAATATGTCTATATGCGGCAATGGGAAATCGTCCTTAGGGCTCGCTTTGTTCAAATCTCTGAAATCAACACACACTCTGATTTTTCCGTCCTTTTTGGGGACAGGAACGATGTTGGCTACGCAAGTGGGGTGCTCTATTACGATTAGAAAATCGACGTCGATTTGCGTCGTGAGTTCTTCTTTTATCTTCAATACCCAATCAGGCCGCGTTTTTCTTAGCTTTTGCTTAACGGGTTTCGCGTCAGGGTAGAGAGGGATTCCGTGCTCGACTATTTCCGGGTCGATTCCGGGCATGTCCGCATGGGACCAAGCGAAAACTTCTTTAAATTCTTTTAGTAAATCTGTGAGCTCTTGAAGCTCCTTGGGGGATAGCCCGGAACCGACGTGAACCAATCGAGGGTTCTCCTCATCACCCAAGTTTATGGAGATTACTTCTTCTTTTAAAGGCTGAGCATGCCTTTCATTTTCGCGATCGATGAGGGAACGGATCTCCTTGGGAATGTCCCCATCGAGATCTATTCCTTCATCATCGGGATCTAAACAATTTATCTCAACAATCGGCAAGTAAGCAAAAACATCGTCCATTTCATTAACCAGTTCATCAAACGGGGGGAATACAGCGGTTGACTCGAATTCGAAGTAAAAACTACGATGTGGAGGGCCAAGGGGCACAAACTCCGACTCTGTGCTAGACGACGAGTCAGTGTCGGACTCGGACTCAGACTCAGTGCAGGTGCTGTGAGTGCGAGTTACATGTGGTACAAAAGTGCAATTATCATAAACGCCTACAGCTTCTACAATGAGTTTGGAAGGGTCTTCGATTTTTTCTTCATCTCCAAGCATCAGCACATCAGGATCTACCATCATACCCCCTAATTCCTCCCCCTCAAACAGGAGTTGGAGACTACCCGAACCAAAAGCTTCCAGCCAATCAAGTGCCCCAGATAGTTCTTCTACTTTTGCAGCCTCTTCATCACTCTCCTAGGTATCATTGGCAAAGATCTCGAGGCCAGGATACTTCATTTTCGTTTCGAGGTCGACAAAGGGCTCAGGTTCTCCCTGGTATAGTGCCTCCTTCTCTTTCGACTTCATCTCCGTTGCACGGCCCCGGGCGCGATTGCGCCACTTCTTTGCTGGATCACTTTTCTTGGCCTCATATCCTAGACCAAAACGCTCGTTACTTCTAGGGAATTTAGGGAACTCGGGGACTCCTTAAGCATAAAGTCTCAAACCCATGTCCTGCAGATATTTCATCCGTTTCATAATTTCCAGTGCTGCGGAACTCACCAAGAAGCCGTCCTCGGCCCGGATGGTACACACTTTCGAGGTCATAACTGCAAAGCCCCCCATGGCAATATCTTCCTCTCCATGCATAATCTCTAGCAGTGGAGAATTGTCCTCGGAGTGCAGACGAATACCTGAGTCTCCATGGATGATCAGGGTCCCAGAATCCAAACCCAAGATGAGTTTCTGGTGCAACGTTGAGGGCACACCCATGACATCCGAGCGATGAAGTCAAGGCCTTCCCAACAGGAGATTGAACGATGCAGGAATTTCCAACACACAGAATTCAACGGTGGTTTTAAACTGGCCAGTTGCAAGTTCCAAGTTAATTGTCCCCAAAACATCGCGGCACGTATTATCATAAGCACGAACGCCCAAATTCGACCGTGCAAAGTCCTTATTCTTGAGGCCCAGGCAATAAGCAGTCCGAAGTGGACACACATTAATGGCTGAACCGTTGTCTATGAGAATCGCAGGGACCCATTTTCTGAGACACTTCATCGTCACGTGTAGTGGCTTGTTATGGTCAGTTCCCTCGGGAGGGAGATCCTTTTCTATGAACGACAGGGTGTGCTGGGTGAGGTTCGGGGTTATAAGGGCAATGAGAGCTTCTGGGGCAATATCAGAGGGAACCTCAAACCTGGACAGGGTGTTTACAAGCCTGCGACGGTGCTCGCGGGAGGCAGCTAACACTCCCCACATGGACATGCGAGCGGGGGTTTCCTGGAGTTGACGGATAATGGGATCGGCGGAGGCCTAGGGGTCAGATTCAGGAAGTGAGTTGAGGTCGATGGATAGTTTGGGCTGGGTAGGTGGGTTAGGTTTAATGGAGCTTGAGGGGGTATTTTGTGGAGCTTGCGAGATGGGAGTGTTTAGGTTTGCGGGGTTGACAGGGGCATTCTGCTGCGGTGAAGGGGCTCGGGACGAGCTACCCTGCTGGAGGTTGGTGGGTTTGTAGACTCTCCCACTCCTGGTAAGATTGCTAACTGTTTTGGGAATGGGCTCCCACCAAGTACCTTCCCAAAAATCGGAGAAGTCAAAGTCGCAAGCATCAGCTTTACGTTTCCCTTTGTCAAGTGCCGTTTTCTCCAAAGTTTCATTGAGAGTTTCCATTTCCAGAGCGTGCCATATGTTGTCCTCTTCCAAAGAACTCCAGAAGTTGACATTGTTGTCGTTGTTTTCCTTGTTGCTGTTGCCAACCTGTAGAGATCCTTCATCCAACATGGCCTTATTGACAGTCAGCTCCTCGCCATCAATCTACACATTCACCAATTCAGACTTTCCCCACAAGTCTTCTGGATCCAATACACAAATGTTAGGCTCATCAGGGATTTCGACTATAGGCTTGGGGAAGAACTCCTCAATGATGTATTCCTGCGGGAGGAAAAGATAATCCATGGCGCGTTCCAGACCATCGGAGTTTCGAGTGAGGTTAACAATGGTCCTGACGGTGAGCCCTGAGAACATACGGGGGTTCATCAGATCCATTTCTTCCACCACATCCTCTTCTTCCCAAAAGAGGTATGCCAAAGATGTTTCATCCAGAGGATCGGAATCGTCCATCCAGTGCCACCCGTTGGGTTCGGGCTCCCACTCCCATTCGTCTTCCTTCTCGACAGGTTCAGGTTCCATGAACAGAGCAAATAGAGAATACCCATCCAACGGATTAGCTATCATCTCCTCCCAATCCTGCCTCCATTCTCCATGTTCCAATTCTTCAATTTGGCTAGGGTTAAGTGCCATGGGCCATACTCCAGTGATAAGAGCCCTGTCTTCTATTGCCAAGAAATCTTATGCCAGGTCTTCCCACCTTCTCTGAAAGTCCCATTCCACGGTTTCCAATGCACAGACAGCATTCTCAACTGGCAGCTCGACGGTCGGCTTAGGTTGGGTATCAGGAACGATGTAGTGGCTAGGGTTAAAGGGTTGGCTTATGGAGATAAGGTTGGTGCGGGCATTGGAGTGCTTTGGGAGCGGGTTTGAGACGGTGTTGGGTTTTTGTGGTGGCATAGGGAGGGTTTTGTTGTCTATGAGATCTTGGACTGCGTGGCAGAGGCGAAAGCAGTTGTCGGTAGGGTGGCCCACATTCTGGTGATAGGCACAGTAGGCATTAGGGTTGTGGGATGCGGGTAGCTTTTGAGGTAAGGGAGTAGGGGTAAGTGGCTTGAGGGTGCCGCTTTCGACCAATTTCTCGAGCACGGCAGAGAGCGGTGCTGAGAACTAGGCAAAAGTGCGTGGCTGGGTACGCGGTTGACTGGTTTGGGTGGCTATTTGGTTCATCGGCTCGACTTGGGTTGGGTTTGTAGAGGTGTTGGGAAGGTTGGTGTAGTTTGAGTTGCCAAACAGAGCGTTGCTATTTCCGGAGTAAACTTTCTTGGGCTTGGAAGCAGGCTCAGGTTTGTCGAGGATCCCCAATTGAACTGCTTCTTCGACGGCTAAGCCTGTATCGAAGAATGTTTTAAAGTCTGAGCATGCTTGGGCCATGACCATGTGCCTCGCAAGAGTGGGTTGAAGGTTACGGACAATCATCCGGATTTGGTTCCTGTCGCTCGGTCTATCTTTCATCTGCGCCGCCTTTGCCCTCCATCTCTTCACGAAATCGGCGAAGGCCTCTTTTGCTTCCATCTTCGTTGACTCCAATTCATGGGTGGTCACTTCCAACTGAATGTTGTAATCGTACTGTGCCACAAAAGCCGCGCATATATCCTCTCACGAACGCTTCTTCCTCTCAACCAATGAGGTAAACTAGTGCAGAGCATGTCCCCCAAAGTCTGTGAAAACATCTGCGCCATAGCATCCTTCTCAACTCCCCACATTGAAAGTGCTCCAATGTATCCTGTTAAGTGTGCTTTTGGATCTCCTGTTCTGTCAAACTTAGCGAAGTCAATCGGCCTGAACTTATCTGGAAGCTTTGCGTTAGGAAACAGGCAAAGCTTATTCATGTCAAAACCAGTCGACGCTATCTTCTCATTTCTCGCAACAGACTCCTTTAGTTGGGTGAGCTTTGCCAATATTGCCACCATCTCGGGGTTCTGCGGGGTTTCCAAATCAAAGACCAGGTGCTCCAGGTTCGGGTTCGGATTAGGGTTTCGGTTGAAGTTCAAGTTGGGAATTGGGTTCGGATTTGGAATCGGATTCGGGTTAGGAACCAGAATTGGATTTGGGTTTGGGATAGGAATTGGGTTAGGGTTTGGGATTGGGTTAGGATTTGGATGGGGGTTGGGAACAGGGTTAAGATTCGGATCTGGCTTGCCTCCATTTGGGTTTGGGTTTGGGTTGCCTCCGTTCGGGTTGACATTTGGGTTAGAATTGAGGTTCGGATTGCCGGCATTTGGGTTTAGGTTGCCTCCGCTTGGATTTGGACTGGGATTCGGGTTTGGGTTTAAGCCTCCGATCAAGAGATCCATTTCCACCCCCAAATCTGACGCACTGATGGAGTCTGCTTGTAGTTGAAGGCATTCCAATCTCTGTCCCAAGGGTCTGGTCCAGGAGGGTATGATGTTCTTCTTTTTCGGCCCAATTGCTCAGAACTGACAGCAAAGCAAAAACTTGTGCTCAGACGCGGTTCCTGCTTGCATTTTTATGAAATTGGTGCATGATTTTTAGAAAATGAGTGCCTCATCGTCACCATCATCGACTCCGATTTTTTTTTTTTAAACAATTGACTTACGGGAGGTTGCCTTGATCCTCAGATTTTTGAGGTGTATCCTCATTTAGGAACGGCCGATTCCCAAAAGATGCTAAAATAAGCTAAGTATTTGGCTAATATTCTGTCGACAATTTGACCATTGGTTCGGAATGATTCGGGGTGAACAATGTGATACGATAACCGAAGTGGCGTAAGCGGTACACTTGCTTTTAGCCTGGATGGTGTTGGCATCACAATGTTCTGCTCCCTATCATCCATTTCCTTTGGTTAAATCTCGGTTAAACTCTAGTCTAGGACTTAGCAAAAATTTAGTTTCCTCTAGGTTCGGGTTCGAGGACTTATGTGATTTAGCATCACGCATTAGGGTGCGTGACTCATCATCGGGTCTCGGTAACCTTCCGAAGACCACGTGAGCGAGTCCCGAAAATCGTGGCTGACAGCATGATGATGATGCAAGATGCAATGCAGCACTTAAACAGATTATAGCACATAGTCCTACCCTGCAGGCTCCTGTCCTAGTTTGGAAGGTTCTACGACTTGCTAAACATGTACAAAGGCCGGTCTTGGCTTGAAGAGGGTTCCCCGGACTAGAGTCAAAGTATACCTCCCATTACTGAGCGTACACCCAATAACGATACAAACGGTAGGGATGACTCATCACGGTCAAGGGTTGCTGAGTATTCCGGGATTCCCAATCATCGGCAAGCCGGGTAGGATTGGCGAAACACAACAGCGGGCTGCACAAGATATATATACACAAATGGAAAAGTGAAATAAAATCCTTTTGAAAATCCCACAAATGTTTTTCAAGCTTGGCACACTAATTTAATTAATGCTTAAGGAAATTGGGGCATTTTATCAACGTACCAATTTTTCTCAAGTATTATTAATTAAACCATATCCCCAGCAGAGTCGCCACTGTGGGCTACCACAGCCCCGGGTGGTTTCGGGGCGGCCCGAAAAGAAGCGCCTCCTTTTGGAATCGATTTGAAAATTTTGAAGAGTCGCCACCCAGATTTATGGTTTGCCACCCGAGAAACCGTTTTGATTGAAAATGATTGATTTGAATTGAAAACCTGAGATTTGAAAAAGGGTTCGGAAGCCACGTTACGAGGGGGGAAGGGTTTTACGGCACCCCCTCGCCCGATTCGAAATCGGTCTCTACTAAACATTTGTGGGATTTTTCAAAGAGTTTTGATTCATTAATTCATTTAGCAGGTATCCACAGATATATCATGTACAGAGGTGTGCATGCATGTGCATGTATGCAGTGAATAAATGAGAAATGGTAATGAAATACAAAATGCTAGAAACTGGAAGGTGCTGTCACTGATCCACTCTCGAGCGCTCGGAAGCACTCCCGAGTGCTTGGGAGTATTACATGCCCAACCTACACATCTTGTTAGTACAACAGGATACAATAGGGTATAATACTGAAAACATAAACTGAAATAACAATAAACATGTCATAGGCTCAATAGAGGGCTTAGTAGACTGAGATTAGACCCACTCTTCCTAGCCATGCATCCTTGCCTTTCTGAAAATCAATTTTACAGTTATAAGAGACAAAAAGGGGGATGCATGCATGGACATGCAAAGGCAGTAGGAGGGTCAAACTAGAAGAGAGATGGGTTGAAGCCTGCATACAAACACTCTCGAGCACTCCGAAGTGATCTCGAGCGCTCGGGAGTAGTTTACACCCTAGAATTGACTTCAACCCTCCCATGCACTCAATGTAGTATGCTAGTACATTGGATCTTCTGTTTTTAAGGTATGAAAAAGGTTTCTCTATTCAAATCCTGACCAGTATTCATTAGCATGTCTTTAAATGAAGACCATCTTCTTTATTTTTCTTTAAAAAGGCAGATCGTCCGCACCAACATACTTTAAAAGAGCTAAGACGGCTATGAAATACGTCCTACTCCCCATGCATGTCCATTCAAACACTTTAAAAGAAGAAAAGCAGGTCTGGAGCCACTCTCGAGCGCTTGGGAGTACTTCCAGTAGGCTAGTGCAGAAAATGCATTTTGTACCCCTTTGCTCTTGCTTCAACACTGAAGTCTCTCAACCCATGCTCAGTATTAAAGACTGAGAAGGCTGAGGGACCTCCGTCAGAAAGGAAAACAGCCGTGTTATATTTATGCTTGACACTAAGGTAGAAAATTTCTACCTTTAAGTTGGAACCTTGCTTCTTGAGAAGGCTTTGAAAGAGGAAAAAGATATGCAAGTTTCAGAAGATCAGAGGTTAGAGATGATCTGAACTTCCTCCATCTTCTTTATGTTTTGATTCTTGGTTGTTTTGCTTTTCAAAATAGAGTTTTCCAAAGGGGTGAAAACTGGTTTAGTTTGAACAGTCAGAGGGTTTTTAGAGAGAGAGAATTCGTGTCTGTTCTGTGCTGGAATGGCCTTCATATAGGCAAAATAGTATATGGTCTCATTTTGGCAAATGAAATATGGAATCTTTGAAAATCCATCAGGCCTGACTCATTTCTGACTGAGGTGGAGTGTTGCCTGAGGTTTCAACCGGCCAAAACGGCTGTAATGATGGCTTGCATGGGAAGTGGGGAAGCTCCAGCACCCATTGGGCAGCACAGAAGTCTCGAGCGCTCGGAAGCACTTTCGAGCGCTTGGGATGTAACGACCCTGATTTTTTGTCAATAAAAATTTTGTTAAAAATTTGAATTTTATTTTAATACTTGGATTTCATTTTTAGCATCCAAAAATCGGTCGTTATGGACTTATAAAATTTTGTTATTATATTTGAAAATTCTTTATTTATTTTATAAATCCATTTTAGCGATCAATAATCCGTCGTAATTAGATTTAATGACTTAGGAGATTGGTATTCATCGCCCGGGCATTAAGGTCATTTTCTAAAGACGAGTATGCCTATTAAGACCTTGGTATAGTTACTTGGTAATTGTAGTAAAATCCTAGAATTATATTTCTCGACTGGAAATCCTACATGGCAATCGATTAGTTAGCAAACCCTAACTACCGTTGGCTTAGTTACATTTCCCTAACCTAGAGTGATGCATCGATGCCGAAGTGGTTAGTAGAAATTTTTGGTCTTGGCCTTGACCGTTGGCTTGACTGCCTTGCTTTGGCTTGGCTAGGCTACCTAGGCATCGGGTCGCTGTTAGGCCTGCCTCGCCCAGGCATCGGGTCTCTGTTAGGCCTGCCTCGCCTTGACGTCGGCTCAGTGTCGGGCCTACCTTACCTTGGCGTCGGCTCACTGTCGGGCCTGCCTCGCCTAGTCGTCGGGTCGCTATCGGGTTGCTATCGAGTTGCTCTGCCTTGGCTGCCATCGGGTTTTGCCTTGGCGACGGGTCACGCCTTGCTTTTGCCTTGGCGTTGCCGGGCTGCCTCGACCACTGTTTGGCCACCGGGCTGCCTTGTCCCCTGTTTGGCCACCGGGCTGCCTTGTCCACTGTTTGGCCACCAGGCTGCCTTGGCCACTGCTTTGCCAGCGGGCCGCCTTGGCCACCGCTTTGCTAGCGGGCTGCCTTGGCCACACTCACGCCTTGCCTTGGCGTTTGGCACCGTCGGGCTTTAATATTCCGTTATTAGGCGATTTCCTACTTAATAAAACCAAAATACCACTCGGGCAATGAAAGCATAGATTGAGTATCGTTAGTCTTTAACCAATTAGTTAGATTCCTAATAGACTGTTAACCTAATCACTTGGATCCCAAATCTAATTAGGTTACCCTAACCCTAGATGGACCATTTTACCGTTTTTGTCTTTATCCATTGGACGATAAAAGTTAGGGTATTATTTATCCGTTGGACGATAGATGCTAGGGTAATCTTTATCCATTGGACGATAAAAGCTAGGGTAATATTTATCCGTTGGACAATAGCGTTAGAGTTTCCTTTACCCATTGGTCAATAGATAAACCTTGGTTAATCTTCCTAAGTACGAGATTAGATTAGCTTAGTGCTTAATTTCAAGTATTAGACTTTCTAGTATTACCCGTTGGATAATAACCGCTAGGAGATTTATTAACCATTGGACGATAACCCTTGGTCCTTACCTTCACTAACCATTGGTTATTAACCGCTAGGAAAACTATTATCCATTGGATAATAGCTTTACTTGCCCACCAAGTACTAGATTTGATAAAATATTAGATTTCCCATGTGTGTTAAATCCATTAAAATAGATTTAGTACACTAGGATAGGACTTGTACTTTGGAAGACTTGGATTAATTTAATGGATATTAGATTTTGACATATCTAGTAGGATTTCAAAGTACATACTATAGATATATTTATGTGTACTTGTATATATATAAATATATATATATATATAATTGTAAAGTACCATGTGCATGTTTCCTTATTTTAATAAGAAAATCTTGTTTACTTGGAAGATTATAATTATAAATTACTTTATTGCATTATCCTTTGGTCCATAAAAGTTAGGGATTTTATTATCCATTGGATAATAGAGTAAATCTTTCAAAAGTACTAGGATTTAATAGTTTATGAAATTCTAGATTTTCCCATAAGATTTTTTGATTAAAATATAGGTTGTACATGTACTAAGTCTTAAAATAGTAGATTTTCTAAGTACTTCTTATCTAGTATTTTATTAAAAGAACATGTGATCAATTGAATTAATTATTTAGGAAATCTTGTAAGGTACCTTATATCTTTTACCCATTGGACAACAAATGTTAGGAGATTTATTAACCAATGGACAATAGCTTAGTCTTGCCAAGAGTACAAGGTTTATTATTTCCCATGGGATTCCCTTATTATTAGATTTTGCCATGTGTGATAATCCATTAAATTAGAATTTGTCCATTAGGTTAATAATTTAGTACTTAGTACTTTGAAAGAATTAGATTACTTTATTAGATATTGGCATGTGACATATCTAGCCTAGATTGTGTGTATTTGGCTTGTATATAATATATATGTACTTGTATGTATATATATATATGTAGATATATATATATATATATATAATATTGTATATAACATGTGTGTATTGTATTATTATATTTAGAAAATCTATAATTTGTTTTAAATACAAGATTTTAAAGTACCCAAAGTACTTATATATGTACCAATAAATGTATATACTTCCATAGAAGTACAAGGGAGAGAGAGAGAGAGAGAGAGGAGGAGAGAGAGCCGAGAGAGATTGAGCCGAGAGAGATAGGAGAGAGAGAGATAGATATGTGTGTACCCTTCTTGGTCTTTCTTCACAGAATCCAATTGTTAATATATTCCAAGTACATCTACTTATGTAGGAAAAGAGATAGGATGAGATAGTATGACATAAGTAGATTGTTAGTACAAGATTTCTTACAAAACCAAACCCTTACTCTTTCACTAGTCAATCTTCCAAACCCTTGTCCTTTCTCATATAGATTAATATACATATACATTGTACTTGTACCAAAGAGAGAGAGAGAGAGAGAGAGAGAGAGAGAGAGAATGAGAGAAAGGTCGAGAGAGAGAGAGGGAGGCCGGATTGAGGGAGAGAGAGAGTGTGTGATGTGCGTGACTTGTGTACTTCCATATCTAGCCTAGATCACATCCTTACATCACCATTGTACCACCAAATCTAGGGTTTTACTCTTTCTTGACCGAGGACAATCAAATCCAATATTCTAACCTTTCAAAGGGCTAGATTTGACAAAAACCCTAATAGAATAACATAGAATTGTCCTATGAGATGGAGTGCAAGTAAAGGAAGATCTTGGCATGTTTCATATGCATGAAATGACTTGATTTGGAGCTTTATCCAATGGATAAAGGAGAAAGGGGGCAGCCGGCCATGAGAGGGAGAGAGAGCCATCCATTTGCCTATAAATAGGCCTCACACTTCTCATTCAACACACACCATTCCAATCTCCAACTTCTCTCTCTAGAAAACTTAGTGTTCTTATTGTTCTTGCTTAGTTCTTTAGTTGTTCGTGAAGTTCTTCCTTAGTTTCAAGAAACTCTTCTAGTGCCGCCACTAAATCACCACTCGACCACCACCTCGATCCTAAAGTAGTAGTAGTATAGGTTACGACCTAGTTTCGAGAGAAACCTTTCTCTTTCGAAGCTATCGGAAGCTTATCGTAAGCCGTTACGCCGTTCGAGTGCCGACTTTCTTTCCGTCGTATTTCCGTAGTCTTTTTCTACCGCCAAGAAGAAAGGTAGATTTTTCCGATCTACTCTTCCTAAGTATACGTGATTTTATGTTAGTGTAAAGTTCTTCGAACCTAATTGTCCTAAGTATAGTTTATGAGCATGATAGAAAAATATGTAGTATACTTGGATAAGTTGATCGTATGCTTTTATTTTACGTAGTTTACTTTGATCTTTTAACTACTTGATTGCTAGATCTCGTGGTAGTTGCTTGTTTATGTATGAACTCGTCAATAAACATGTGTTGTTTGAACTTCCAAAAAGATGGCTATACGTTGTCGTTTTAAAAGATAAAGTGTTGTTTTAAACAAAGTATTCGTATTTTGACCTTTTAAACGGTTGTGAGCATGATAGCATGTTGCTTGCCTTACTGGTGGTTGTAAACAAGCATGATTAAATAGAGTTGGATGATCTTGCTAGTTTAGTTTCAAGATTACTTTAAAGTGATTCGTCCCGCCGTAGAGTCTATGCATGATTACGAGACACGGGAACTGAAAAGTAGAAACATGACACTTAGGGTGTGGATAAAGGAAATAATTGGACTTGGTAAAAAGGATTTTGGAAACTACGTAATGGCCGGACTTGGTAGCCTTACGTTGGTATGCGTTGCCAATGGAGCCGGACTTGGTAGTTTCATTTGGAGATGAGTATGTGACACAATGTGCCGGACTTAGTAGCCATTGTGGCCTATAAGCCGGACTTGGTAGCTTATTGATTGTGTGCATTCATAATGTGCCGGACTTGGTAGCCCATTGTGTAGATTGTTAACGGAGCCGGACGTGGTAGCTTCATTGATTGATTGGGCTTGGTTATCCGCGGAGAGGAGCCAATGCAAGATTTGATAACGTTGCCGGACTTGGTAGCCATTCTGGCCTATAAGCCGGACTTGGAAGCTTATTGGTTATGTGCGTTCACAATGTGCCGGACTTGGTAGCCATTGTGGCCAATGAGCCGGACTGGGTAGCTCATTGGTGTGTGTGTGTGATTTTTGGAAATGATAGATGAGACACAAAACGATGAGTCACGTAGGAGAAACACACGGAAACATGACACCAACGATAGATAGCGAATGCGGATGTGTCATTGTTGTTGTTATTGTTATATTAATGCATGTGCTGTTATGACTCTTTATGATATATGCATGACTTGCTATTTGTAAGTTGAGGGTTAGTGGGTTTTGGATTATTCTATTGAGCTTTCAAGCTCATGGTGTTGCTGTATGTGACCCTGACATATTATACTGGTGGCGACGCTGGTATAATGTGTTAGACTTGTTAGATGAACAGGGGGAGCTGTATACCTTGAAGGCTTTTGGAGCTGAGGAACTTGCTAGGATGGAAGAAGAGAAGGAGCTGTAGATAACCTTAGATATCCATCCCTTTTGTGTAATATAAGAACCCTTTGGGAGTTTATGATGTAATAAAGAGCCAGACTCTCTTTTGTTGTTCAATAAAATGATCATTTAACGTACCCAAAATTCGGGGCGTTACAACTTGGTATCAAAGCTTTAGGTTCAAAACGTCGGCCATGGGTAGAATGGGTAGCCTTTAAGATTAGTTTTATGATAAGCTTGACCGTTGCACAAACGTGACTTGAGTTTAAGTTTACCGTCCCAAATTGGGTGGAATTCTGACAAAACAATCTTTGAATTGAAGCAAGGTGTGGAAATTGGCAGTACCACCGAGCTGGGAATTCCCGAACAATTGGATGATGACTTAAATCAAGAATCGAATGTGGAATATAGAAATTTCAACGATACCTTAGCAATAACAAACTTGCCTTAAAAGTTACTCATTGAGGTTAACACTTCTCCTTTGTAGATGGATCACCTAACCAACCTGATAATTGAAGCTCACCAACTCGAGGTCACCCTTGAAACTATGACCATCCAACTATAGAAATTTCAATTCCTTAAGCATTAGCAAACTTGCCTTCGTAGTTGAACTCCATGCTTTGGATTATATCTCTCTTTTAGCTATAAAAAGCTTGGTTCCTTCAAAAGAGTACTGCTGCGTACTATTCTTTAGTAAATGAAACCCTTATTACAAAGGACAATCATTTTAGTTGACGCAAGTTGCTAAATGATTATAATCTTTGTGCTTATCTATAAAATCTTCTCTGTTATGGGTACTGTAGCACACTACCATTAGACATTTTATTTTAGTTTGATGAGAGCGCCAAGTGTCGGCCATAACCCAAAAATGGGGGACCCGGTAAACCACCCTCAACCTCCCCCCAAAAATTCAAATTCAAACATTTCCCTCCTCCACACCCCTCACCCGGCCCTATATATACTCCATTCCTCTTCCCATTTCTTCACCCCATCTCTTCATCCCTCTCACCATCTTAACCCCTCCAAACTACTACCAAATCGAGCCATGGCGATCTACCGACGAGGATTCCCGGAGGACGCCCAGTTCCGAGAGATCTAGCGAATCGAGCTCACCTCGACGATCCGAGCACTACAGTTGCTGCCCTTCACCTTCGTCCTGTTCTGTGCCGCGCTTACTTTGGGCATGTCACGGTGGTTCGATAGGAACAACCGCCTCACCACCTTCTGGTACTGGGTTCCCGTCGTGGCCGTCGCACTCGTAGCGTTCGCAACGGAATACGAACGCCGTGCACTCCAAGCTTTCAACGATCGATGGCGGCTCGAGGCGTAGCAATGGCATCATAGCCATTATTATCTGCTTTTACTTTCTTTTTCTTGTATCTAATGATGCCGTTAGCCGTGTAATATAATGATCTTTTCTAACTCAAATTTTATTTGCTTGTCTACCACAATCTGTCTTGTTCATTACATGCTAGCACCAGTAACAAACCCCTAAGATCGAGTAAGACAATATCATCACCATTTCGGGAAAGTTTAGCCGTTAGTCTAAGTGTGTAGTGAATGCGGACTAGAAATAGCCAACCTACGCCTAACCTGCGACTTAAGAGTGACTTGCTTCTTTTAAGGGGGATAGACGACGATTCAAGGACCAGTATAGCGACTTTGTCAAATCCGTAGACGCGCACCAATTTCGAGGACGAAATTATTTTAAGGGGGATAGGTTGTAACGACCCTGATTTTTGGTCAATAAAAATTTCGCTAAAAATTTGAATTTTATTTTAATACTTGGATTTCATTTTTAACATCCAAAAATCGGTCGTTATCGACTTATAAAATTTTGTTATTATATTTGAAAATTCTTTATTTATTTTATAAATCCCTTTTAGCGATTAATAATCCGTCGTAATTAGGTTTAATGACTAAGGAGATTGGTATTCATCGCCCGGGCATTAAGGTCATTTTCTAAAGACGAGTATGCCTATTAAGACCTTGGTATAGTTACTTGGTAATTGTAGTAAAATCCTAGAATTATATTTCTCGACTGGAAATCCTACATGGCAATCGATTAGTTAGCAAACCCTAACTACCGTTGGCTTAGTTACATTTCCCTAACCTAGAGTGATGCATCGATGCCGAAGTGGTTAGTAGAAATTTTTGGTCTTGGCCTTGACCGTTGGCTTGACTGCCTTGCTTTGGCTTGGCTAGGCTGCCTAGGCATCGGGTCGCTGTTAGGCCTGCCTCGCCCAGGCATCGGGTCTCTGTTAGGCCTGCCTCGCCTTGACGTTGGCTCACTGTCGGGCCTGCCTTACCTTGGCGTCGGCTCACTGTCGGGCCTGCCTCGCCTAGGCGTCGGGTCGCTGTCGGGTTGCTTTGCCTTGGCTGCCATCGGGTTTTGCCTTGGCGACGGGTCACGCCTTGCTTTTGCCTTGGCGTTGCCGGGCTGCCTTGGCCACTGTTTGGCCACCGGGCTGCCTTGTCCCCTGTTTGGCCACCAGGCTGCCTTGTCCACTGTTTGGCCACCGGTACGCCTTACATCGCTTTGCCGGTAGGCGCCTTGTACCGCTTTGCTAGCGGGCTGCCTTGGCCACACTCACGCCTTGCCTTGGCATTTGGCACCGTCGGGCTTTAATATTCCGTTACTAGGCGATTTCCTACTTAATAAAACCAAAATACCACTCGGGCAATGAAAGCCTCGATTGAGTATCGTTAGTCTTTAACCAATTAGTTAGATTCCTAATAGACTGTTAACCTAATCACTTGGATCCCAAATCTAATTAGGTTACCCTAACCCTAGATGGACCATTTTACCCTTTTTGTCTTTATCCATTGGATTCCAAATCTAATTAGGTTACCCTAACCCTAGATGGACCATTTTACCCTTTTTGTCTTTATCCATTGGACGATAAAAGCTAGGGTAATATTTATCCGTTGGACAATAGCGTTAGAGTTTCCTTTACCCATTGGTCAATAGGTATACCTTGGTTAATCTTCCTAAGTACGAGATTAGATTAGCTTTGTGCTTAATTTCAAGTATTAGACTTTCTAGCATTACCCGTTGGATAATAACCGCTAGGAGATTTACTAACCATTGGACGATAACCCTTGGACCTTACCTTCACTAACCATTGGTTATTAACCGCTAGGAAAACTATTATCCATTGGATAATAGCTTTACTTGCCCACCAAGTACTAGATTTGATAAAATATTAGATTTCCCATGTGTGTTAAATTCATTAAAATAGATTTAGTACACTAAGATAGGACTTGTACTTTGGAAGACTTGGATTAATTTAATGGATATTAGATTTTGACAAATCTAGTAGGATTTCAAAGTACATAACAAATCTAGTAGGATTTCAAAGTACATACTATAGATATATTTATGTGTATTTGTATATATATAAATATAGATATAGATATAGATATATATATATATAATAATTGTAAAGTACCATGTGCATGTTTCCTTATTTTAATAAGAAAATCTTGTTTACTTGGAAGATTATAATTATAAATTACTTTATTGCATTATCCTTTGGTCCATAAAAGTTAGGGATTTTACTATCCATTGGATAATAGAGTAAATTTTTCAAAAGTACTAGGATTTAATAGTTTATGAAATTCTAGATTTTCCCATAAGATTTTTTGATTAAAATATAGGTTGTACACGTACTAAGTCTTAAAATAGTAGATTTTCTAAGTACTTCTTATCTAGTATTTTATTAAAAGAACATGTGATCAATTGAATTAATTATTTAGGAAATCTTGTAAGGTACCTTATTTCTTTTACCCATTGGACAACAAATGTTAGGAGATTTATTAACCAATGGACAATAGCTTAGTCTTGCCAAGAGTACAAGGTTTATTATTTCCCATGGGATTCCCTTATTATTAGATTTTGCCATGTGTGATAATCCATTAAATTAGAATTTGTCCATTAGGTTAATAATTTAGTACTTAGTACTTTGAAAGAATTAGATTACTTTATTAGATATTGGCATGTGACGTATCTAGCATAGATTGTGTGTACTTGGCTTGTATATAATATATATGTACTTGTATGTGTATATATATATATGTGTGTAGATATATATATAATATTGTATATAACATGTGTGTATTGTATTATTATATTTAGAAAATCTATAATTTGTTTTAAATACAAGATTTTAAAGTACCCAAAGTACTTATATATGTACTAATAAATGTATATACTTCCATAGAAGTACAGGGGAGAGAGAGAGAGAGAGAGAGAGAGGAGGAGAGAGAGCTGTGGGCAGCATGCCCTGGAATTTCCGGTTTCCAAAATGCAAGGGCCCAGATCGAGGGAGCGCGAGCGGAAAAGAGGCAAGCGCTCGGAATACAGAGTCGCCACTCGGGTTTGAAGGTCCGTCACCCAAGGAACCGTATTTCGAAGCACCTGCCGCGCTGTTTGATTTGAAAAAGTGAAGGCACCAGTCCGTCATAACCATATCTGGGTTCGGGAGCCAGGTTACGGGAGGGGAAGGGTTTTAAGGCACCCCTCTCGCCCAATCCGGAGATCGGTCTCTATTTAGGCATTTTGTGAAAATATTGTGATTCTTCCTCTTCTTTAATCATTTTTTAGCCAGTTAGGGCGGGAGAACAGTTAATCGGGGATTAAAACTGTAATAAGTTTGCAAGATGTGATCTAAACATGGCATGGATGGATGGCAAATATGAAACGGGATAAAACTTAACCCCCTGATTAGAATAAACCAAACTGCTCATGGAATAGGTGTATCACACATGACAGCCACCTTTGCACGCATGGATTAACGTGCATGCAAAAGGACCATCGCGCGATACACCCATTCCCTCGCGAGTGTTCAAGTCTCACCACAGGTTGAATTTTATCCCCTTCGGGCTCTAGAAGGACCAGAGTGCACCCAGGAGGCAAACCAAGCGGTTTATATGTATGAAAGTAAATAATTATTACAAATTATTATAAGCAGGAGCTAAACAAATTGAAATACAACCCCTAAACAGTGGGGTATCAAAATAAAGGCCAAGGACCAAAGCTCATGCAAGGCGATTCTTGGACTCGAGAGGACCATCGCGAGGCAGTGAGTCCTTCGCGAGTGTCTGGCGGATTTCCAGGCGCTTTGCATGCTCGAGCTGCAGTGCAGTCCGGATGCAACCGAAGCATTCCAACAAAGTAAATAAGCAAGAAAAGCTAGTCTATGTGTTTTAACATGTTAGCAGTGAGCTAAAAGGCCTATCATACTTCAAAACAATGAATAACATGATAAAACAAGAATAACCGGCACCCCAAACCCCACGAGGTATCGCGAGGCGGTGGGTATCGCCAGCAGCGTATGTGAGTCTATCGCGCGAGGAGTGCTTCGGCATGTATTCTTGTATTTACTGTGACTTTAGGGCGGGTGGTATTGATTACGGCCTTGGCCTGCCGATTCCCTCGAGAGATCGAGCAGAGAGCAAAACAAAGGTAAGCTATACCTTTGGCTTTTGGTTTGAAAAGTGTTTGAACTTTGAGTTGAGTTGAGTGAAAAGGATTTGAGTGATGGAGGAGGAAGAACAAGCTTTGTTCTTGAGGTGTAAGCCTTTGAATGCCAATTTTTTGTTAACCCTTTGAAAGTGAACAAATGGGGGGTATTTATAGGGGAAGCCAAGGGCCAAAGGTGGTGGCAAACACCCCCTTAGGACCAAACTTGGTGACTAAGCTTGGTGAAAAGGTGATGGGAAGGGTTGTGTGAGGGTGTGTTCCCAAGGCCCTGCACTGTACAGTACCTATGGGGAAAAACGGGGTTCAGAAGCCCTGTAGCCCCCCTGGCAAGCAACCAAGTGGCTGGCAAAAGGTGAAAGGGACAGCCCAGGACCATCGCGCGAGACAGTGAGACTCTCGCGCGAGTGTTCCACCTGTCGCGCGTGGGTCAACAGTCAAATGTTTGACTTTGACCACACCTGGACAAAGAGGACACTCGCGCGAGGGAGTGACTTCCACGCGCGAGGGTCAAGGGCAGACCCAGAGTTGACTATTTTTATTTTTCTTTTGGTTTAAGGGTTCAAAGGGTTCAAAGGGTTTCAAACACTCAAAGCTCAAACACTCGACATTCCCGAGGTGTTCTTGATCCGTTTCATCATCGGGGAATCAAATATCGTAAGTAAAGTAATCTGGAAGCCCAGATTGGGGTGTCTACAAGAGCCGAGAGAGATTGAGAGAGCGAGAGCCGAGAGAGATAGGAGAGAGAGAGATAGATATGTGTGTACCCTTCTTAGTCTTTCTTCACCAAATCCAATTGTTTATCCACTCCAAGTACATCTACTTATGTAGGAAAAGAGATAGGATGAGATAGTATGACATAAGTAGATTGTTAGTACTAGATTTCTTACAAAACCAAACCCTTACTCTTTCACTAGTCAATCTTCCAAACCCTTATCCTTTCTCATATAGATTAGTATACATATACATTGTACTTGTACCAAAGAGAGAGAGAGAGAGAGAGAGAGAATGAGAGAAAGGTCGAGAGAGAGATGGGAGAGAGAGAGGGAGGCCGGATTGAGGGAGAGAGAGAGTGTGTGATGTGCGTGACTTGTGTACTTCCATATCTAGCCTAGATCACATCCTTACATCACCATTGTACCACCAAATCTAGGGTTTTACTCTTTCTTGACCGAGGACAATCAAATCCAATATTCTAACCTTTCAAAGGGCTAGATTTGACAAAAACCCTAATAGAATAACATAGAATTGTCCTATGAGATGGAGTGCAAGTAAAGGAAGATCTTGGCATGTTTCCAATGCATGAAATGACTTGATTTGGAGCTTTATCCAATGGATAAAGGAGAAAGGGGGCAGCCGGCCATGAGAGGGAGAGAGAGCCATCCATTTGCCTATAAATAGGCCTCACACTTCTCATTCAACACACACCATTCCAATCTCCAACTTCTCTCTCTAGAAAACTTAGTGTTCTTATTGTTCTTGCTTAGTTCTTTAGTTGTTCTTGAAGTTCTTCCTTAGTTTCAAGAAACTCTTCTAGTGCCGCCACTAAACCACCACTCGACCACCACCTCGATCCTAAAGTAGTAGTAGTATAGGTTACGACCTAGTTTCGAGAGAAACCTTTCTCTTTCGAAGCTATCGGAAGCTTATTGTAAGCCGTTACGCCGTTCGAGTGCCGACTTTCTTTCCGTCGTATTTCCGTAGTCTTTTTCTACCGCCAAGAAGAAAGGTAGATTTTTTCGATCTACTCTTCCTAAGTATACGTGATTTTATGTTAGTGTAGAGTTCTTCGAACCTAATTGTCCTAAGTATAGTTTATGAGCATGATAGAAAAATATGTAGTATACTTGGATAAGTTGATCGTATGCTTTTATTTTACGTAGTTTACTTTGATCTTATAACTACTTGATTGCTCGATCTCGTGGTAGTTGCTTGTTTATGTATGAACTCGTCAATAAACATGTGTTGTTTGAACTTCCAAAAAGATGGCTATACGTTGTCGTTTTAAAAGATAAAGTGTCGTTTTAAACAAAGTATTCGTATTTTGACCTTTTAAACGATTGTAAGCATGATAGCATGTTGCTTGCCTTACTGGTGGTTGTAAACAAGCATGATTACATAGAGTTGGATGATCTTGCTAGTTTAGTTTCAAGATTACTTTAAAGTGATTCGTCCCGTCGCGGAGTCTATGCATGATTATGAGACACGAGAACCGAAAAGTAGAAACATGACACTTATGGTGTGGATAAAGGAAATAATTGGACTTGGTAAAAAGGATTTTGGAAACTACGTAATGGCCAGACTTGGTAGCCTTACGTTGGTATGCGTTGCCAATGGAGCCGGACTTGGTAGCTTCATTTGGAGATGAGTATGTGACACAATGTGCCGGACTTAGTAGCCATTGTGGCCTATAAGCCGGACTTGGCAGCTTATTGATTGTGTGCGTTCATAATGTGCCGGACTTGGTAGCCCATTGTGTAGATTGTTAACAGAGCCGGACGTGGTAGCTTCATTGATTGATTGGGCTTGGTTATCCGCGGAGAGGAGCCAATGCAAGATTTGATAACGTGGCCGGACTTGGTAGCCATTGTGGCCTATAAGCCGGACTTGGTAGCTTATTGGTTATGTGCGTTCACAATGTGCCGGACTTGGTAGCCATTGTGGCCAATGAGCCGGACTGGGTAGCTCATTGGTGTGTGCGTGTGATTTTTGGAAATGATAGATGAGACACAAAACGATGAGTCACGTAGGAGAAACACACGGAAACATGACACCAACGATAGATAGTGAATGCGGATGTGTCTTTGTTGTTGTTATTGTTATATTAATGCATGTGCTGTTATGACTCTTTATGATATATGCATGACTTGCTATTTGTAAGTTAAGGGTTAGTGGGTTTTGGATTATTCTATTGAGCTTTCAAGCTCATGGTGTTGTTTTATGTGACCCTGACATATTATACTGGTGGCGATGCTGGTATAATGTGCCAGACGTGTTAGATGAACAAGGGGAGCTGTATACCTTGGAGGCTTTTGGAGCTGAGGAACTTGCTAGGATGGAAGAAGAGAAGGAGCTGTAGATAACCTTAGATATCCATCCCTTTTGTGTAATATAAGAACCCTTTGGGAGTTTATGATGTAATAAAGAGCCAGACTCTCTTTTGTTGTTCAATAAAATGATCATTTAACGTACCCTAAATTCGGGGCACTACATGAGACTTCACTCTCGAGCGCTCGAGAGTTTGTCAGATCCCAGATTTTGAAAATGATTTGGAGCGCTTGGGACTGTTCCTGAGCGCTTGGGGCTGGCTTAGAAATTTTATTTTCCTTTTTAAAGTCTCCCAAGTAGCATTGTTCTGACTGGTCGAGGGCTTGTTTCAATCCAAATTCATCATCGGGGAGCCTCCGGGCCACAAATTAAGGAAATTCGAAATGTCCAAATTGAGGTGTCTGCACTTCCTTTGCACAGGCTGCCCTAGTAATGGGGCCTCGTCTTCCTTCCGCGAGCTTTGGCAGATTCTAGCGGGCTTAAGATTCTATCTTGCGAAGGCTGCTCCACGATGGACATCTTCCGTGGATACTTCTGCAAGCTTTGTACACGTGTGCTTTTGTAATCGGGTGGTCAACCATCTTTTCTAGGTCAAGATTTGACCAAAGTCTCCTTATCGCGCGGGCCTATTGCCACGTGCCCTCAGCCAATTAGCGAGTCAAAAGGTCTTCTTGGGTCAAAGGTTGACAATTTTTACAACACCTACACTCTTCTTTCTATGAAGTCACAGAAACTTGTTGAAATGGGGCAAAGTCCCGTTGCTCAGTCTTCCCACCGAGAAACTTGGACGCTCGACCTTGCCACCGAGAAACTTGGACGCTTAGCCTTCCCATCGAGACTCTCGGCCTTTCCACTAAGAAACTTGTCAAACAGGCCTAACCCGCGACGCTCGGCCTTCCCACTGAGACGCTCGACATTTCCACCAAGACACTCGACCTTTCCATCGAGAAACTTGTCAAACTGGCCTAAGCTGTGACGCTCAGCCCTGGCATCGAGAAACTTGTCAAACAGGTCTAAGCCTCAATGCTCGACCTTTTCACTGAGACTTGGACGCCTTTCTTATTCCACCGAACATCCCATGAAGAAGAACGTACGTCCTTTTAAGAAGACCGAACATCCTAGCAAGAAGTCTTGCAAAAACCAATGGTGCGGGAATCATCTCCAGCAATGACGCCAATTGTGGTGGGGTGGTTTCTGCTCAATCTTCTCAGATTCCTTCATCGTCCTACTTCGTACCTGCACCAAGACGTAAGGCGGTTGGCCGCCTTGCGTCCCTCCGACGAGCAAGTCAATGCACAAGAGATGCGAGGGAGAGCACATTTTTAACGACCCTGATTTTTGGTAAATAAAAATTTCATTAAAAATTTGAATTTTATTTTAATTACTTGGAATGCATCTAAAATTTCTTTTTAAATCTTAATAATCTGTCATAATTAGATTTGAGACTTATAAAATTATATCTTTTAGTCTCAGACAATCTAGTCCTGTTCCAAAAACAAGTATGCCGGTGGAAGCACTTGTATATTTTTCTAGTGAGTACAATAAAATCCTTAAATTATATTTCTTGGCTAGAAACCCTACTTAGCAAGTCTAGTTATTTCCTAACTAACTAGTTTGGCCAATCCAAATTACCTTTCAAGACTAGTTTCATCTGGTTGAACCTTATGAATCCTCCTAGTTCCTAGGTGAACATTGTCACCCACCCTTGAACCTTTCTACACCCTAGTTGAACCTTTCCAACCCTAGACTAGAAAATCATTGCATTTTCATTGACTAGTCATTTCAAGACTTTACTACTCATCATTACTTCTTCCAAAAATATGTTTTCTCATCATTACCCCTTTACCCATTAAACAATAGTTTGTAGGGTAATTTTTATCCTTTGAGTAACAGAAATAAGACTTGCATTAATCCAATGAGTACATAGAGTTGATAAGACATATCATTAGAACCCTTCATCATGACGTAGACTTGTCATGCATGCAAGCCTAGAAATATTAGACTTGAACCAAATTACTCTTCAAAGAATAACTTTCCTAGATTTTCTTTAGGTGTTCATGCATGCAACCCTAGAACTAGTAGGCTTTAACCTAATAACCTTCCAAAGTTATTTTCCTAGATTTCCTAATTACATATATATATATATATATATACACATATATATATATAGGTATATATATATCCCATAGCTTATTTTAAGCATGCCTATATATGCATAGGTACACTTTCTAGGAAACTATTACCCAATGGACAATGTCCTTGTCATTAGAAGCTTTAATCATTACCTTTCCTTAGACCAAAAGGGACTACTTAGGCCTAAGTATACTTAGCTATATATATGGATATGGATATATATACACTTTCTAGGAAAGTTTTAACCTTTGGACATTGTCTTGTTATTAAGAGCCTTACCACTCATCATTTCTTATTTCTTAGACCTAATGAGACTAATTAGAACCTAAAAGTATACATGTATATAGACATATATATATATATATATATATATATATGAGTGTGTGTGTGTGTGTGTGTGTACTCATGGTAATAGATAGAGAGAGAGAGAGCAAGTCGAAAGGGAGAGATGAGAGAGAGGCCGAGAGAGTGGGAGGGAGAGAGAGAGAGTATGTGCATGTGTTTTGTACATTCCATCAAGCTACCTCTTTAGCCAATTTCACACTCAAGCCTCGAACTACTTTACAACCCATCTCTAGGCATTTATAAACATAACCCTAACCAATCATCTCCTTCTTTCTTGCAAGCAAGCCCTTCTAGGACAAGACAAGGCCAAACCCCTTCATGATAACCTAGATTTTGACCCAAAAATAGAAATGACAAGTGAGGGAAGGCTATGACATGCTTAAAGCCAAGATTTGACAACTCAATGGAACAAAAAAAATTGAGAGAAAGAGAGAGGGAGGGAGGCCAAAATTTTGCTATAAATAGCACCTCACTCTTGCCTTGAAGTCACAACTTCACACCTTCCAACTTCTCTCTCTAGAATTCTTAAGTTTGTTCTTTGTTCTTCTTTTGTTCTTAGTGTTCTTGAGTTCTTCTTGAGTACTTCAAGAAACTCATCCTAGACTGCCACTCAACCACTCTTTCGATCCAAAAGTTTAGTAATTTATTCAAGAACTAGTTTCGAGAGAAACCTTTCTCTTTCAAAACTACCGTAAGCTTGCCATAGGAAGTCATTCCGTTTGAGAGCCAAGTCACCTTCTGTAGCCGCCCTACCGCCAAGAAGAATGGTAGAATACTCCTACTCTGTACACTAAGTATAAAAAGTTTTGTGTATTACTCGTACTTTTAAAATGCATGAAAGAAAAATAGCTAATAAACTTGTTTTACTTTTCGAAAGGAAGTATTGTAGACACCCAAATCTGGGCTTCCAGATTACTTTACTTACGGTATTTGATTTCCCGATGATGAAACGGATCAAGAACACCCTGGGAATGTCAAGTGTCTGAGTTTTGAGTGTTTGAAAAACCCTTTTGAACCCCTTTAACCCTTAAACCAAGAAAATAGAAATCAGTCAACCCTGGGTCTGGAGTTGACCGTCGCGCGAGGAAGTCACTCCCTCGCGCGAGAGTCTGCTTTGCCAGGTGTGGTCAAAGTCAAACATTTGACTGTTGACCCACGCGCGATAGGTGGAACAATCGCGCGAGAGTCTCACTGTCTCGCGCGATGGTCCTGAGCAGTCCCTTTCACCTTTTGCCAACCACTTGGTTGCTTGCCTGGGGTCTATAGGGCTATTTAAACCCCGTTTTTCTCCACAGGACAGTGGCAGTGCAGGTTAACCTCTCCCATCACCTTTTGGCAAGCCTTCACCACTAAGTTTTGGCCTTAGGCCTTGTTTGCTACCACCTTTGGTCCTCCACTTCTCCTATAAATCCCCCCCCCCCCTGGTCTTTCATAAAAAAAGGGTAGAGAGAAAAAGTTACTAAATTTCATTTTCAAAGGGTTTTTGCTTTGTACTCTTTTAAGCTAATAAAAGAGATACAAAGACACCTCAAGAACATAGCTTGTTCTTCTTCTTCCACTCAAACACCTCAATCAATCTCAACCTCAACTCAAAGCTCAAACACTTTTCAAACCTCAAAAGCCGCAGGTATAGCTTACTTTTGTTTTGCTCTCTGTTCTGATCTCTGAGGGGTGCTGGCAGGGCCAAGACTGGTAATCAATACCAGTTCTGGTCCTAAAGCCAAGTAGAGTTACAAGAAACTGGGATCTGGCACTCCCTCGCGCGATGGACTCACTATCTCGCGCGACCCTCCTGGGTTGCACACGACAGTCCTCGTGGGGTTTGGGGGTGCTGGCTATTCTTGTTTTATCATGTTATTCATTGTTTTGAAGTATGATAGGCCTTTTAGCTCACTGCTCAGCATGTTAAAACACATAGACTAGCTTTTCTTGCTTATTTACTTTGTTGGAATGCTTCTGGGTTGCATCTGGACCTGTACCAGAGCTCAGAGCATGCAAAGCAGTTCCTGGAAGTCCAGTCAGGACACTCGCGCGAGGAACTCACTGTCTCACGCGATGGTCCTCCTGATTTCCAATGGTTGCCCTTGAGTCCAGTAGCTGCCCTTGGCCTTTGTTTTAACACCCCCGCTGTTTAGGGGTTGCATTTCAATTAATTTGGCTCCTGTTTGTAATAATTTGTAATATTCAGTTATTTACAGTACCATATGAACTGCTTGGTTTGTCCCCTGGGTGTGCACTGGTCCTTCCAGAGCCCAGAAGGGGATGGAATTTAGCCTGTGATGAGGGATGAACCCTCGCGCGAGTGAATGGGTGTCTCGCGCGATGGTTCCCTTTGCATGTACGTAAATCCATGCATGCAAAGGTGGTTGTCATGTGTGATATACCCATTCCAGTTGCTATTGGGTTTGTTTCTTGATCAGAGGGTTTTCATCCTGCCTTTCATTATTTCATTCATCCTTTTCATGTTTATATCACATCTTGCAAATTGCTACAGTTTTAATCCCCGATTAACTATTCCCCCGCTCTAACTGGCAAAAATTGATTAATAAAAGAAGAATCACAAAGTTTTCACAAAATGCCAAAGTAGAGACCGATCTTGGGCGAGAGGGGTGCCTGAAAACCCTTCCCCTCTCGTAAACCTGGCTCCCGAACCCAGATATGGTTATGACGGACTGGTTCCTTCGCTTTTTCAATTCAAACAGCGCGGCAGGTGCTTCAAAATATGGTTCCTTGGGTGACGGACCTTCAAACCCGAGTGGCGACTCTGTATTTCGAGCGCTTGCTGCTTCTCCGCTCGCGCTCCCTCGATTATGGGCCCTCGCACATTTGGAATCCGAAAATTTCAGGGCATGCTGCCCACAAGTATGAACATGTTGGATAAATCGACTTTTATTCTGAATAAACATATGTTGTTTTGAACTTCTCAAAAAGAAGAAAGAACGGATTTCAAAATGTAAGAAATAATAGCTTGATTGGAAGTATTCGTATTTTGATCTTGAAGTAGGTTATGAGCACGTTTATGTGATTACTTGGATTACTTGTTTGACTTGTGATAAAGCATTAGTGGTTTCCACTCCAAAGGCGTCCGTCCATGTGACACTATGCTTTAGATTGAATGCTAAATGTTTGAGCATGATTAAGTGAATTTAAGGATAATATGAGCATTATGAGTAATATAGAGTCGGATGATCTTGCTAGTTTAGTTTCAAGATTACAATGAATGATTTATTTTTACCTATGTGAAAAGTCTTGCCACAAAGTCATTGCATGAGAAAGAGACACAAGAATCAAGGAAGTTAGAAACATGACACCTAGGGTGTTGATAATGAAAAGATGTGTTTTTGAAAAAGAAAATGTTTTGAATCCACAATGTGGCTGGACATAGTAGCCCATTGTGAGGTGTGTGTATGTGTGCCAATGGGAACCCAGAACGACGGAACCATTGTGAGGATACTCGGGAGACCGAAACGGCAGAACTGAGATTGGGTGTGTTGCTTGGTCATCTGCGGAGAGGAGCCAATGAAAAGTTTTGTGTGCCAATGGGAACCTAGGATGGCGGAACTATTGTGAGGATACTCGGGAGACCGAAACGGCGGAACCAAGGTTGGGTGTGTTAAAATACTTTTTGAAATGTTGATTTGGTAAAAGAAAGGTGATAATGGCGACATGGTCTATGAGTAGTCGCACAGGAGAAACTCAGATGTCAAGAACACTAACGTTAGTCGAATAGTAAATGTGGATGTGTCATTGTTAACTGTCTTGTTAAATATGTAGGGAGGTATTCCAGAACAGGAATTCCCATGTGTCGAACCCGTGCAATGAGAAAAGTAATGAAGGGCACCATAATGGCGGACGGTAGGGACCGGTGATCCGAAATGGATACCGAACACTGGCTGTTCAGGTATAGGGACTTGAGACGTCCTAAAGAGTTATCAAACTGTTCGGCAGTGAAAGGACCAATGGCATAGGAAGTCATTTGGTGATACGATCTGTTCGGCAATGAGAGTGCCGGACAGATGGAGTTATCGATAAGGGATGAAGTCTTAAGTGGTAAGACGGTGGGAGTGTTCCAGAAGGGGGACCCCGTATTCAGATGAGATAAGTCCAAAAACAATCCTATTATGGAACGAATCCCATAGAGGCAAGTATCCTTATGGGAAAAGGATCTCGGTTGATTGGACAGGTGGATCCTCAGAAAGGCCAGGTTTCCTATGCAAGGTAGGAGATCTAGGTCCAGAAGGATGCTTGGGAAACAAGCATACGTGAGTCTATAAATATAAGGTGAACCTAAAGGCAAAAGGTACGCAATACGTTGCATTCATTCTATACTTACCTACTGATAATTAGGGTTTGATACAGTACGAAATAATAACTTAGGCATCGGAGGGCCTTTGCCACGAGAGGCAGAGGTGCGCTCACCCCTTGTCTGTCTTGCAGATTAGGGTTCAGGCGAAGGCAATCGGGTTCTGATCAAACACCACGTGCAGTAGCAATATATCTGTGCTGTTCCAGGAGCCAGTTAGCTTTTTCCACCTACAATTGGCGCCGTCTGTGGGAAACGAACGAGTTCCATTTGAAAAACGACCATGGTGGAGGTAGATCCAGTCACACCGCTCGCTGAGAAAACCAGGCTGGTGGGGAAGGAGACGAATCCCCTCCAGGTGCTTCGAAAAAGCATGCTGGTGGCCATGGCAGGAGGAGGACGAGCAAAGATTGTCCCCTGACCATCTAGGATGATCCCAAGAACAAGGAAGGTAGGACTGCTACGGATTCCATGAGAAGGCAAAGTCCCACCACAAAGGAGAGTCAGTTGCGCATTCGAAAAGTGTGCATAATAATAGCGACATTCTCGATAGGAAGAGGCAAGAGATCGAGGAAGCTGCTTGATTAATCAAGAAATGAGAATATGAGATCCACGTGATGGAGAGGATCAGAGATCACCCTGAGGATTCTGGACTGTCACGAAGACATTCTGGAAGGAAAAAAGGGCTATGGTAAAATACAGGGCCGCTCCTTCGCACCGAAGAAGTAGAAGCAGAAGTCGCTCTCCAAGAAGGAAAAAGGCTTCTTCACGAAGAAGAAGAAGCAGGAGTCTGAAGGAACGAGGGCTTTCTCCACGAAAAAGGAGAAGCGGGAGTCGAAGTTCCTCTATTGAGGAAGATACCCGAAAGCACCATAGGGACAGGTATGGAAGACCTGAGTCCGACTGGGATAGGGTTCGGACGCATAAAAACAGAGAACAAGAGGCTAGAACAATGACTGCACGAGAAGCAGCAAGGAAAGCCCTGAGTATGATTGCCAAACAGGGTGAAGCACGGGGCGTTCGTACTTTACGAGACAAATGCGGACCCAGTTCATACAACACTACCAGCAGGCTATGTTTATGCATGTTGGGGATGATGATATAATGTGCAAGATGTTCCCATCGAGTCTAGAGAAGGTGGCTTCGTCTTGGTTCCATAAGTTGGAACCACGGTCCATACGAGGATGGACACAGCTGGCCGAGGAGTTCATTGTGCGGTTCTTAACAAGTAGAAAGGCTCCCAAGACGTTCGAAAACCTCTCAACGATGAAGCAAGGGGATAATGAGCCAATTAGAGACTATGCTAAAAGTTATTGGGAGACCTTTAATGAGATTGATAGTTGTAGCGAAGAGTATGCGATTGCTACGTTCAAAACAGGCCTTCCTGTTCGGGAGGAGCTTCGTCGGTCGCTAAACAAACATCGTGTGTCAACATTGGCACACTTGATGGAACGAATTGAGCAGCATGCTAGGATGGAGGACGACATTCTCCGAGAAGACGACAAAGTGATTGCCGAACAGCCAAAAACACCAGCAAAGAAGGTTGATAAACCGGAGCCCAAGACTTATAAGAAGAGAAAGGAGTATGGGCAGGCTAAGATAGAGCCATACAAGGAAAAGCTAGCACCAGACCCCAAGTCGTTCTTTTCAATCACAACAGTCTGGAAAGAGCCTATTTACAGAATTCTTTACCGAATAAAGAATCAGCTCTACTTCAAGTGGCCCCCAAGTCTAGGAGGAGACAAAGACGTGAAACGTGCTACGAATCAGCACTGCAGTTACCATAAAGATTGGGGCCACATGACTGAAGACTGTGAAATGTTCAAGAGACATCTTGATGATCTGGTCTCTCGAGGCTATCTAAAGGAATATATCCAAGAGGAACCCAAAGATAAAGGGAAGGCTATGGGGATGGATTACGAATAGAATCCTAGAGGGGTAATCCATATGATACATGGATTGGCCGCACCTTATACGAGGAATGAGGTTAGGCTGCTCCAAAGGCAAGCCAAGCATGACCCATGTTATGAGATTGGGAAATAAGAGGGGACGAGAAACCAATGGAAGCAACGAAGGCATAGTCTTTACAAATGAGGATCTCGGAGATGTCCAGGTGCCTCATAATGACGCTTTGGTCATTACCCTACGAATAGGGGAATACGACATTGAAAGGATCTTGGTGGACTCTGGGAGCTGCACAGAGGTCTTGTAATACGATGTGTTCAAAAAATTGGGATTAGCTCAGTCAGATTTGGAACAGTCAATAACACCTCTGGTTGGGTTTGGAGCAGGAGCAGTCTGGCCCCTTGGTAAGGTAACGCTGTCCGTTCGTGCTGGTTCTGTAGTTTTGAGAACAGATTTTTTAGTGGTTGATGTCCCATCCTCCTATAACGCGATTATAGGGAGGACGTGGTTGCATAAAATGAGGGCTGTTTCCTCTACGTATCATCAAATGGTGAAATTCCCTGGTTCCAATGGAATCAAAAAAATAAGGGGAAATCAGAAGGCAGCACAGCAGTGCTTGATCTCCATCATCAAGAAAATTCCAAAAGCCCATCAGGTTCATGCGGTGGAGGTGCCAAATCAACCGACTATCGAGGATGTCGGGCGAAATCCAACAAAAAAGGTGGTTGAAGGCTTGAAGAAAATACAGATCAATGAGATTGATCTTGAGAGGTATTTCTTGATTGGGGAATCACTACCAGCGCAGGAAGAGGGCGAACTAGTAGGGTTCTTAAAAGAGTATGTTGATGTGTTTGCTTGGGTACCAGAAGAGATGCCTAGTGTAGGTGCAGACGTGATCTGTCACCACTTAAATGTAGATCCCCAGCACAAGCCTGTGATTCAGAAGAAAAGGAGGGCGGCTGTGCAGCATGTTGATGCTGTTATTGAGGAGGTAGAACGACTACTGGAAGCCAAAGCAATACGTGAAGTTTACTATCCAGAATGGTTGTCCAATACTGTTGTAGTAAAAAAGAAGAATGGGAAGTGGTGTGTCTGTGTGGATTTCACAGATTTGAATAAAGCATGCCTAAAGGATAGCTTCCCCCTTCCCAGGATTAATCAGTTGGTTGATGCGATTGCTGGGTATGAACGGATGAGTTTCCTTGATGCATATCGAGCATATCATCAGATCGCCATGTTTGGGCCTGATCAAGAGAAAACTTCTTTCATTACACCACGAGGGTTGTACTGTTATAATGTAATGCCTATTGGGTTGAGGAACGCAGGGGCAACATATCAGAGGCTAGCAACCATTATGTTCAAAAAGTTGCTTGGCAAGACTATTGAGGTTTACATAGATGATATGGTTGTGAAAAGTAGGACCAAACAAGGTCACGCGGCAGACTTGAAAGAGGCCTTTGATATCCTAAGAAAATACAAGCTAAAACTCAACGCCTCGAAGTGCGCATTTGGGGTTGGTTCCAAAAAATTCTTGGGACATCTCGTAACCATAAGGGGGATCGAAGCAAACCCGGATCAGATATCAGCATTGCAAGGATTGCAGAGTCCCAAGACGACGAAAAAGGTACAGAGGTTAACTGGGATGGCTGTTGCCCTCAACAGATTCATCAGCTGGTCAAGTGCAAATGCAGGCCCTTCTTTCAGCTTCTGAAGAAAAGAGAAGGATATGAATGGGGAGCAGAATGCGAATAGGCATTCTAGGATTTGAAGCAATATCTGGCTAAAGCCCCACTTTTGTCAACTCCAGACCCGGGTGAGTCTTTGATTTTATATTTGGCAGTTTCTGAGCATGCTGTTAGTGCTGTTTTGTTGAGAAGTAAGGGATCAGAGCAAATCCCAGTTTATTATGTGAGTAAGACGTTGTTGGGCGCAGAGACGAGATATCTGCCCCTTGAAAAAATGGTCCTTGCATTAAGGACAGTGACAAGGAAGTTACCTCATTACTTCCAAAGCCACATGGTTGTGGTTTATACTGACTATCCATTAAGGTCACTGCTACGAAGGGCAGACTTTTGAGGACGGATCTCAACATGGTTTGTTGAGTTGAGCCAATATGATATTGACTTCCAGCCGCGCACGGCAACAAAAGGCCAAGTGTTGGCTGATTTTATAGCAGAATTTTCACCAATGGTCGCACCCGGGCCACCTACGAGAAAGGAGCAATCTGTTCAACAACCAAGCAAGAAAAGAAAGATGCCTGCCGAACAAGACCCTCTGGAATGGAAGTTATTCGTCGATGGTTTGGCTTGTAACACTGGTTCTGGAGCTGGCATCGTTCTGTTCCCTCCTGACGGGGTAATGGTTGAGCTCTCTGTTCAGTTGGGATTTAGTGCATTGAACAACGTGGCAAAGTATGAGGCTCTGATGATCGGCCTTAGGAGTGCAAAAACCTTGAAAGCAGAGAGATTAAGGATTTATTGTGATTCTTAGTTGGTGGTATGTCAACTGTCCGGGGAATACGAGGCCCGGAGTGAGAAGATGGCAGCTTATGTGGAGGCGGCCAAAGATTTACTTAATACCTTTGAAAAGGTATGTATTGAACAGATTAGCTCGGGACAGAATGCCCATGTGGATTCTTTGGCTTGGTTAGCTGCTGCTGTTCCTACTCAGTTGAAGAGGAAAGTAGCAGTTGACTATCTTGATGAACTAAGCATCGGGAAAAGTGTGGAACTGGTCCTGGACGTGAACCAGGGGCCAAGTTGGATGGATCCAATCATAGGGTTTCTACGACATGAGACTCTTCCTTCTGATAAAAAGGAAGCCCATAAGATCAAGACCAAATCAGCAAGGTTTTGGTTGTCTCCAGATGGAAAGTTATACAGGAAGTCCTTTACTGGGCCAGATGGTACAGAAATTTCTTCACGAGATTCATGAAGGGACATGTGGAAGCCATGCAGGGGGTAGGTCCATAGCCCACCGAGCAATCACTCAAGGCTATTGGTGGCCACATATGCAAGAGGATGCAAAGGTTTATGTGAAAATTTTTGAGAAATGACAGAAGTTCTCACCAATGATCAGAACACCAGCCGAAGACCTAGTGCCCTTGATTAGCCCCTGGCCATTTGCTCAATGGGGGATGGACATCGTGGGTCCACTCCATAAGGCTACTGGGAATCGAAAATTCCTGTTGGTAGCAATAGATTACTTCACAAAGTGGATTGAAGCCAAACCTCTAGCCATGATCACTGAAGCTATGATAGAAAGGTTTGCCTGGAAGAGTATCATTACTCGTTTTGGGGTCCCGTATTCATTGATTACAGATAATGGTTTCCAGTTCCAGAAGAAGTTTAAAACTTTTTGTGCCCAGTATGGAATAAGAAACTATTACTCAACCCCTGCTTACCCTCAGAGTAATGGGCAAGCAGAGGCATCCAATAAGACCATTCTAAATAGGATCAAGAAGAGGTTGGATAAAGCATAAGGCAAGTGGCCTGATGAGTTACCACTGGTGCTATGGGCACACCGAACGACACAAAGGAGGTCTACGGAAGAGACCCCATATTCTTTGGCTTATGACACAGAGGCAGTCATTCCATAGAGGTTGGTCTTCCCACCAATAGGACTGCATTAGTTGAGAGTGGGGGGAATGACAGGGCCCTTGAAATAGAGCTCGACCTTGCTGAAGAAAGAAGGGAAAGGGCCCTAATGCATCTTGCTTCCTATTAGGAGCAGCTAATGAAAAATTACAACAAGCATGTCCACCCTCGAGAATTTGGTGTTGGGGACCTCGTGCTACAAAAGGTGCTTGGTAACACCAAGGTGGCAAATGAAGGCAAGTTGGGGGCCAATTAGGAAGGCCCGTATCGAGTAACTGAAATTATGGGCATTGGGGACCTACAGATTGGCGGACTTGGATGGGAACCCAGTGCCGAGGCATTGGAATGTCCATAATTTAAGGAAGTTCTTTGTTTAAAGACTTTGTTTATTTTTATTAATCTGTTTAGGATTGCGTGATTGTGTGGGAATTATGAGTAAAATTCCCCTGTGTTTCATTTCTTAGTTGCATGGGGTATGCATAACGAGCCCTTGAGTTTCCAAGATTATGAATAAAATCACATTTTCTGCACTATCTTGATTTTCCAGATATTGTGTTTCTTATATTCCATGCTTGTTTTCCTCTCTGTAAATACGAACAACGGCCCTTCTCTCCCTTTATTCGTATTGGGGAGCAGGTGATGAGCATGAATAAACATGGTACGTACGAATACACGTATCAACTATTTAAGTACGTTAAACTTAAGTTATACAAGTATGAATAAACTTGTATTATGTTAAAAACTTTTAATTTCAGTATGAAATACTTACTTCTTTTCCAAGTATGAGAAACTTGGGCATAGACATAATGAGATATGTCTATACAAAGCCTTGCAACGTACGAATATACGTATTAAAAGTACGAGAAACTTACTAAGTACGATAACGCTTAGATTTGCCAAGTATGAAAAACTTGGATACAAACATAACAACATTATGTTCCAAATATTTGAACATGACAAAGTTAGATAAACTAAGTACGAAATACTTAGTAAATTCTACGCAAGACTCAGATAAACACACGCATCTGATCATAAGTATCTGAACAAACATACGTACGAAATACGTAAAAGGGTACGAGATACCACCAATAGTTTCTGGCCACGAAGGGTCGAGCAAATAATTAGGCCTTGAAATGGCCACCCAAATCCAAGTGTTGTGCCACAACAGGGCCGAATACCTGTATTATCAAAGTTTAAATGTACTAATGCCACGCAAGGCTACGAGCTACGGTCACGCAGGGCTACGAGCTACGGACACGCAGGGCTACGAGCTATGGTCACGCAGGACCTGACAAAACTAACTACCAAAATGTTCAGAAGGTTGGGAAAGACTTACCAGAGTTAGTCCACGTTTTGGATCTCGGTTGATACCTCAGTGGTTGTTCCAACATTGATGTTGCCGTCAGCAGCCTGTTCCTCCAAATTTATGGGTTCATTAGTGATTACCCGCCCTTGTGATTGCTCGATATGAGCGTCATGAGTTTCTGTTGGGACATCCTGCGACTCCATTTGGATATCCTCATCTGCGTCAGCAAACTCGTCAATTCGTTGCTCGACGTCATCAGCGTTGGGCTCTTCGGTTTTGATAACAGATGCTCCACAGCTGCTCGGTAGGTCAATCTCTACTCATAGGGGAGAATCATCTGGAACCCCAACTTTGGTCAAACATGCCTCCTAGCCTGTGGCAAAGATTTGATCATGTACTGCTGGCATCTGTTCGACGTAGCTCGCAATTGCCTCATCAAACCCATTCTGATAACCTTCCTCGTAGGCAGCTTTTTTGGTACTGTCAATCTCACCAAGGGCTTGGTTGAGGCTATCTTCAGCAATCTCAAGTTTGCCTTTCGCCTCATTGCAATCGGCTTTGGCCTTGTCTCTCTCTCCTTCCAATCTCGTGACTATTCGCAGCAGTTTGGAATTATCATTCAGAAGTCTGATTCTTTCAGCCTCAGCATCTTGGAACTTTTTGCCCAACGCCACCATCTTTTGGATAAATTAAGTAATGACAGAAATAACTTAAGATTAGCGAGTTGCCACGAAGAAGGTACAACCTGAGCAATAGAGAAACGGGTAACCTTTATCCCACTAACGAGGCCAGTGGAAACTAGACGGTCAAGGGATGAAGAGGACTCTTTCTGCATGTCAATGGGCAGCAGCAGGCCTTGTGCTAAGGCCAGTGCAGTCTCTGAAGAGCTTGCACTATCACCAACATTAACTGGACGGTCACCTCTGATGAGCAGAGGGGTCCAAGCTGCTTGAGTTACGGTGGTGCTCGGTGCAGGAGTCTCCAGAGTGGATCCAGCAGCCAATGCATCGGATTCCCTGGTTTCTTGGATCCTAGGGCGTCTGTCCTGATGAGCATCAGCAGCCTCCAGGGAACTGTCGCGTTCCCGAGGAGAGGAAGAGGATCGTGTTGAACCTCCCCTGTTGCGATGAGGTGGCAGGGGAGCATGACCGGTCGATGGGGCCCGACCAGAGGTGCCACGACCTCAGGATGACATAGTAAGAAGGGAGCTTAGGTTTAAGGGTTGGCGAGTCATTATGCCTGAGTGCGGTGGAGATGGAGAGTAACCAGATGAAGAAGATTGAGAGGTGTTACGATCAACAACTGGTTGTTCGGGTTGTTGCTGAGAAACAGCCTTTTTTTGAGAAGATCTCCTAAATGCCACACGAGGAAGTGGTACCCGTTCAGAGATGGGAATTTCCCCTGGCTGTCCGGCAAGGGTTAGTCCTACGTTGGATCTTGAATTCCTTGGTTGGGGAGCAGTTGACGTCGATGTTGCGCTGGTACTTGGGTTGGCTAGTCTTCGATCTATGAAGCTTCTATACACGGGATCATAGCCCAATAGAACGCTTGCGTCTCGACCCCGACCAGCTGTGAGCTGTCAACGTGCCAGTTACCCCTGTGTATTTTAGAATCCTATTGATCTCCGCTGTTCAGACGTAACTAGGCTCATGTCTGGGACGTTTATTTGCATTATCTACTGCAAGTTTAGAAAAGGCAAACATGAATCAGAAGCCTGTTGGGATTTGATAGGTAAACAGTAAACAAAAATCAAAACAAAAGCGAAAAAGGAGCATACGTGGGGGCAATGGAATCCCACCACTTGGCCATCTTCCCCCCTTGGCTCGAAAGCTCCAGTGACATAAAGGAAATCCATCTCGTGATCACGAGCAGAATCTGGCAAGTTAAGCACGAGACGCTTTTCTGCTTTCCTTACTTTGAAATAGTAAGTGTTGTATTCAAAGTTTACCACAATGCTGTACCACCATTGGATATCCCAGATTCCTAGTTGGGTCCCTTAGATCCTATTTAGGGCTACGATTCCCATCACTAATCTGAAAAAATTGGTGGACACTTGCATGGGAGTAAGTCTATACCAGTTTAAAACTCGACGAAGTAATGGGTCGAGGGGGAAACGAACTCCGCCCTCGACGATAGCTACGATGGGGATTCCCATCCTCTCCCATGTTCCAATGTCCCTGTCCGCTCCAAGGGGAGCAAGTTCGAGTGCAACATTATCAGGAACGTTGTATTTCGTTCTAAAAGCCACCATGGCAATAGGGGTCTCACAAAGCTATCTAAATTTGCTTGGTTTGGGTCCATTATCATTCTCGTCCACCATGGACGCTAAAGAAATACAATAGACGGAATGAAATCTGGGGTTAAGATCGATTGAAACCCTAAAGGCAGACGACTGAGAACGAAATCTCAGAAGAAAATGGAAAATGAGTGAGAACGAGAGTCTTACGGGGATATTGTGGAGTTTTCCTAAAATGCGGTCGATTTTGTAGATGGCAGTGATGGCGGTCGTGAGGAAGGGATAGTCGCCTGGGTTTTAGAGAGAGAAAGATAAGATTCAAAAGTTTGAGTTTTTGCGTATAAAACCCAAAAAGGTAACCCTTTTTGGGATAAAGGGGAAAGAGATGGAGACGAACCGTCTCCCCTCACGCTGTTACATAGAAAGTAACGGAGGATGGACTGTGGAAGGCAACGTTCTGACGCCGTAAGTCAAAACGTCAGGTCGAGTTTAATAAGAGGCGTACGAAATCTGCCACGTGGAGTCCATGGTTCCAAGAAATCATACTGACTAAACCACCCAAACTTCAATAGATATCAATAATATATCTGTACGGGGCTTCAAGAAGTTCGGCCTAGGGTTTGTTCTTAGGTGCTTTACCCATTGCCCCGAACAGAAGCATTGGGCAAAGCTGGGGAGCAATTGTAGGGAGGTATTCCCGAACAGGAATTCCCATGTGCCAAACACGTGGAATGAGAAAGGTAATGAAGGGCACCATAATGGCGGATGGTAGGGACCGGTGATCCAAAATGGATACCAAACACTAGTTGCTCGTGTATAAGGACTTGAGACGTCCTAAAGAGGTATCAAACTGTTCGACAGTGAAAGGACCCATGGCATAGGAATTCATTAGGTGATACGATCTGTTCAGCAATGAGAGTGCCGGACAGATGGAGTTATCGATAAGGGACGAAGTCTTAAGTGATAAGACAGTGGGAGTGTTCCAGAAGGGGGACCCCGTATTGAGATGAGATAAGTCCAAAAATAGTCCTATTATGGAACGAATCCCATCGAGGTGAGAATCCTTATCGGAAGAGGATCTCGATTGATTGGACAGTTGGATCACCAGAAAGGCCAGGTTTCCTATGCAAAGTAGGAGATCTAGGGCCACAAGGATGCTTGGGAAACAAGCATATGTGAGTCTATAAATATAAGGTGAACCTAGAGGGAAAAGGTACGCAATACGTTGCATTCATTCTATACTTACCTACTGATAATTAGGGTTTGATACAGTACGAAATACTAACTTAAGCATCGGAGGGCCTTGCCACAAGAGGTAGAGGTGCGCTCACCCCTTGTCTATCTTACAGATTAGGGTTCAGGCGAAGGCAATCGGGTTCTGATCAAACACCACGTGCAGTAGCAATAAATCTGTGCTGTTCCAGGAGCCAGTTAGCTTTTTCCACCTATAAAATAAGCATGAGCTATGTGGAAATCGCTAATTCTACAACTTGTTGTTCGTAAGTTATGGGTTAGTGGGTATGAGATTATTGTATTGAGCTTCTGTAGCTCATGGTGTTACTTTTGGTGATCTTGACATATTATATTGGTGGCGACGGTGGTATAATATGTCAACCTTGTAGATGAGCAGGGTGAACTCTACACTTTAGAGGCTTTTGGAGCTTAGGAGATGGCTAGGATGGAGGAGCAGGCGAAGCTGTAGTTAAGAACCCTAGTTCCCCTCCCTTGTTGTGTAATTAATAAACTCTTATGAGAGTTATGATATAATAATGAGCCAGACTCTATTTAAATTTTTAATAAAAATGTCTATTTAACGTTCCCAATATTCGGGGCGTTACAACTTTAGTGGAGTGTAAGAACGTACCTCTCTTAGGGTTTATCCTCTCCTATTTATAAACAAATATACTTTCTCCCCAAGGCAGGTGTACATGGCACATGCCCAAGCTAACCCCAACTCTGGAATGTTCTAAAAGCTTGTAGAACCAACTGGAAGGACCTCCACGCGGACCCTTGCCCCGGGTCGGGGCCAACCCATGGTGCCAACCAGCCCATCGGCATAACCCGTGGGCTAAAACTATCACCGCTTGGTGTTCCGGCATCACCACATGCTCGTCCTTCGGCCACCACCGCTCGGTCAATCTTTCTATTAGCGCATATCATTTTAACTTGTACATTTTTCATAGATAATTACATCTAGAGATCTTCTTCATAATGAACACTAGCTACTTGAAAGTACTAATGGTAAATATTGATGGATTGTGTGGTGTTTTTGTGAAGAGCACTTCTACATTCTTTATATATTTGATATGGATTTCTTTCTTATTAGAAATATTGATGAGTGGGGTTGATAAAGTAAAGACACTTCAATACCAATATTCAGTGTTTTATGAATTTTAAAGCAAGAGTGAAGAATTGCGTTTGATACTAGTTAATCGTGCTGACTCGGAATTACTAGGGATTAGATATTTGTTATTTGGGCTAGTGAGCCATTTATTGGAGGTTGACTTGGCCTTTCTTTTTTTTTTTCCTTTGGTAGCTGGAAACATATGGATAACGAGTTATCCATCGGTGTATAGTCTGTAAACCCGGATGGGTAAAGGTGCTCCATAGGCCTTTAATTAGGTTAAGAGCACATAAATTTGGAAGAATTTGGACGTGATCTATAGAGACCTGTATATTTCTAATTATCGAAATGTTTATTAAATGCCAAGTTGGGAAAATATGAATATTGTGGTGGTTATTTGAATTGTGGTTTGGAGTGACAAGATAGAAACTAGAGGGAGTGTGTGTGTGATTTAAAGATATGGGGGTATATATATCTATATAGTGTGTGTGTGTGTGTAGGAGATTATATCATCTCATACTCTCTCTCTCTCTCTCTCTCTCTCTCTCTCTCTCTCTCTCTCCACTGACGTCTTTCTCTCTTCTCCTCTCACTCAAACCTCCACTCCACCTCTCCAAAACCTTAAAGATCAACCTCCATTCCATCTTCCAGTCGCGTTCTTGAGCTTGGAATTCATTGGGTCAAGCTTGGCCGAAAGCTTTATCTTAACTTCAGAACTTTTGATTTGTGTGTTGTATCGATACAACCTTTTTAGTTGTATCGATACAACCTTTTTTGTTGTATCGATACAACCTTTTTTGTTGTATCGATACCAGGTGTTACAGCCAAGCATCTATTTATTTATATTGCCATTATTAATCGGAAAAGATATGTGTACCGACCAAATGTAGGGATTTCGTACCGATCGGCCGCGCTGGCCGGTCTCCGGCCACCGGACGGTCTATACACGAAAAATAGGGTGTGTAGATCAAGCACCCTATGCACATCGGATGCCATTCATTCCCGCGCGGGCCCCCTAGGTTTTTTTAAAAAAAATTTTTGAACGGCTCGGATTGGCCGTCCGGTGCCCGAAGATCGGCTGGCGCAGCCGGTCAGTACGAAATCCCTACATTTCAATCGGTGCACATAGCAATACTCATTATTAATTTAGATTTTATGGAGTGGGTCCTAAATTTTTTTTTTTTAAAGCGACGCTTGATATAACTATTATCAGCGCTATTGTGGTATCAAAGCCTAGGTTTTAAAAAAAAAATCTTTTGCATTCATTTTGTATCATGTTCATTTAGTGGAGGTCCAAGTCCCCAAAGTCCTATTGCCATTTGTGAGAGTGTTTGTTGTTTGATGTGTATCGATACCCACATTGTATTATGAAGATTGTAGTCATTAGGTGGGAACATTATTTTTCTATAAACTTTGGATAGGGTATTGGAGAAGAATGTGGCATATGTAATTTTATTTGTTATTTGGATCGTCGCCCTTATTTTACAAGTACGTTGGTCACGGAATGTAGTTGGAGTATGATATTGAATCTTAAGAAGTACTGGCGGTTGTACAGTTGGAAATTGATTTGAAGAATGTAACTTAGAGGATTGCTTCAATTTGGTATTGACGTTGGGCTAGCTTAATTGTGTGAGGGTGTGCCAAGAGTTTCTTACTTGAAGTACTCGATACATCCCAAATAGTCTTGAATTGTTATTGTTTGATCGGTCCCTTGTCCCTATGGTTGAGATCCTAGTAGAGATTTGGCTATGTTCTATTATGAGAGGTCAATAGTTATGCTTGTTTGAGGAACTACCCCATGAATTCCTTGATGGTTATCAGGTGAATATCCTATGAACTCGTTGATGGTTAGGATTCCTGTGTTTTGTCGTTTCAATATGACAAAAAAAAAAAATTATGACTAGGTGGGTATAGAGTGGGAGTAGTCGATTGTAGGAAGTGAATTTTTCTAACCGTAGTATTGATTGTTTGGTTGCGAGAATTTGACAATAAATAGATAGGCTTTGGCAAGGGTATGATTGCTTGATTGGTATTGGCATGCATTGGGCTATGGCAATACATGTGACTGCTTGGGTTGGTTTGAGTTTATGGAAAGGGATTGTTACAGTATGTTGGTGATTAGATAATGAGGATATAGGGTGCACTGGTGGTAATTTGAAATTTTAATGCATTACGGTATCACTGTCATGAAATTATGGGAAGGTTAGGAAAGAGAAAATTTGATTGGATAAACTTATGAGATTAGAGTTGTTATCGTGCCCTAGAAGTAAATATGGGAATATTACCAACTTGAACATTAGTAGTTTTGGGGTTGGTAATTTATTTGCTGCGAAAGGTTAAAACTCTTACTTTGGGGGATAATTTAGAGGCATGGTTTTAAATGACAAGGGAAAATTTATAATTCCGGATTCTGTGGTGTTATTTTTTTTGGGTTAGTACATGGAGTTAGTCTTCAAGATGTGAGGTGAATTTCAGAATTTGAGGCAGTGATGTGTATTATATGTTCTTTTAGGAAGTGAGACTAGTGGCCAGTTAGTTGGATTATTAGTTTTGAACACACAATTGAGTTTGAGTAATTGACGAGGGCTGTAGATATGTGTATAATGACCCTTGAAATTTTTGGATGATTCAGTGGAGTAAAATCTTGTTCATACTTCAGCAATATTATTGTTAGTTGTCTTGAACTTTGGTTGAGGTGAATAGATTAGATTGTATTTATTGACTAATTCTGCTCTTGCCACCATTATTGAATATGCGAAATAGATATGAAATATGGAAGCCTTGGTTGTTACCTAAAATTTTAATCTGGATTTGATAATTTGTTTGGACTTTCGTGGAGAATTATATGAGAATGGTTCAATGAACCTGTTTGGACAGTCTGGTCACCATAGGACTTGTGATACTGTAATAAATATAAAAAGCTTTAAGGTCTAAGGAGTTCATTCGTAGACTTTGGGTTTTTGTGAGTAATGGGATTGAAGTGGTTCATTGTTGAGGATCAATCCTTAGAGCTTGGCATACTTGGTTTGAGCTGTAATTATTTTGATTCTTTCCACGACAACTAATTCTAGCCGTGATTGCTAGATCTCTTCTTTGTTAGTTGTAATAAGTTAGTTCCTTTTAGGTGAGGTTGGAGTATTATATCATGGAGATTTTTGTGGAAATATTTAGTTGGTTCGTAGCTATGGAAGGTAGTAAAATGTAATGAAGGCTTATATGTACTTTTGGAAAACTTAACTGTTATGGAGTTGAATGTGGAGGAGATAGTTAAATTTCATAGCTAGTAATGGAATATTCAACCTTGATGTATCACTTTAGCCGAAAAAAAAAAATTTGAATGTTCTTTTTATTGATGGAGCTTACAAATACTTTTGGGTAATGATGATGTACTTAGTATTATGGATTTAGTGTCTGCTTGAGTTATTAGTTTTTTTTGTGATATCCATAAATGTTTGTTGCAACAAATATTCATTTGGTTGGTGGTTCTGAGTGCATAGAGTATGTTCGCTTGAGTGTGGTTAACGTTTAGGTGGAAAACTAAGAATTGGTTTCTTGTAAGTGATTTGGAACCATCTTTGATTAGGTGTTTATTGGAGGACGCACTATGGTTTGAAATATTAATTTTGGAGTTTGGAGAATGTGGTAGGGTTGACTATGATGGTCTTGTTTGAACATTTCATTAGTGTTTTGTGCTATGCTTTGATTGCCCATTGAAAACTATGTTGATGTGTAATGAAGAGGTTAATGAGATGAACCATTGAGATTTTGGAGTTTTAGAAGACATGATGACATTAGTTAGAATAATCCTTTTGTTTGAATTGCTCTATTGATGTCGGATTTTACATACGGGTGGTCCACTTGGAACAAGATTAGATGCACTTGGATGTACTAATGTTGGACATAATGAGGCAGTAACTATTGAATGGTTGGCAAATTTTTGGAGTTCTTGGATATTCAATATGTTCAATCTTATGGAGGCATGATTCTTTTCGGAGTTTCAAATAATTGCATACATTTCTTTGATCTTGATGTGAGTGATATGGAGTTGCTAAGAGATTATAACTCTTACATGAAGGTCGAGTTTGGAGTTTGTAGACACCCCAATTTGGCCTAACGATTATTTCAAGTCCCACCTTGGGGACCATCCCGATGATGAAATGGATACGATGATTGCTAATTGACTTCTTGAGAACCTTAGGATTTTCGGTAAGAACTTTGAGCCACTTCGAGGACCTAATTCAGAGCCATATAGCCTTTCAGACAGAAATACAGAATCCTAGGAGAATCTATCTGCCGGCCAAAACATTGATCTCACGGCCTTAACATCTTTTCCTCACCCGAGCAACCTGTTACCCAAAAATCTCCCTAAGAGATCAATCTCACGGCCGCATGATCAATACCTCGACCGCTTCATCCATACCTCGGCCACCAGATCCATAGCTCGGCCGCTAGATCATCCTTTTTCCAAACTCTGGAACATTCTGTCGATTGTTTGATCCAACTACACTACCTTTCCGATGCGTTCGGGCCACGTTCTAAGATCACCACAAAGAGTTCAAATTGCATTGCAATTGCAATTGCAATGGTGTGTTTTGATTGGACCGAGTGTGTCATCCCTTTCCCTATATAAACAGCACCATATACACACGAAATTAATCAGATCTACACGCTCTCAAGCCACGATACTCTGCAGAAATATACTTGTGGGCAGCATGCCCTTGGAAAAAGGAGGATTCCGTTCCCCGTTTTTGCCAAAGCGGCCCGATAGATCGAGGGAGCGCGAGCGGAGAAGCAGGCGCTCGCAAAACACAGAGTCGCCACCTGGGTTTGAAGGTCCGTCACCCAAGGAACCGTATTTCGAAGCACCTGCCGCGCTGTTTGAATTGAAAAAGCGAAGGAACCAGTCCGTCATAACCATATCTGGGTTCGGGAGCCAGGTTTACGAGAGGGGAAGGGTTTTAAGGCACCCCTCTCGCCCAATCCGGAGATCGGTCTCTACTTTGGCATTTTGTGAAAACTTTGTGATTCTTCTTTTATTAATCAATTTTAGCCAGTTAGGGCGGGGGAACAGTTAATCGGGGATTAAAACTGTAACAATTTGCAAGATGTGATATAAACATGACATGGATGAATGAAATAATGAAAGGCAGGATGAAACCCAACCCTCTGATCAAGAAACAAACCCAACAGCAACTGGAATGGGTATATCACACATGACAGCCACCTTTGCATGCATGGATTTATGTACATGCAAAGGGGACCATCGCGCGAGACACCCGTTCACTTGCGCGAAGGTTCATCCCTCATCACAGGCTAAATTCCATCCCCTTCTGGGCTCTGGAAGGACCAGTGCACACCCAGGGGACAAACCAAGCAGTTCATAGGTACTGAAAGTAAATAATTATTACAAATTATTATAAACAGGAGCTAAACAAATTGAAATACAACCCCTAAACAGTGGGGTATCAAAACAAAGGCCAAGGGCCAAGCTGCTCATGCAAGGGCGATCACTGGAGGACCATCGCTACGAGACAGTGAGTTCCTCGCGAGTGTCCTCGACCGACTTCCAGGAACTGCTTTGCATGCTCTGAGCTCTGGTACAGGTCCAGATGCAACCCAGAAGCATTCCAACAAAGTAAATAAGCAAGAAAAGCTAGTCTATGTGTTTTAACATGCTGAGCAGTGAGCTAAAAGGCCTATCATACTTCAAAACAATGAATAACATGATAAAACAAGAATAACCAGCACCCCCAAACCCCACGAGGACTGTCGCGCGAGACAGTGGACTGTCGCGCGAGCATGCGAGTCCATCGCGCGAGGGAGTGCTTGGCACGGATTCTTGTATTTCTGCTGACTTTAGGGCCAGGACTGGTATTGATTACTAGCCTTGGCCTTGCCAGTTCCCCTCAGAGATCAGAACAGAGAGCAAAACAAAAGTAAGCTATACTTTCGGCTTTTGAGGTTTGAAAAGTGTTTGAGCTTTGAGTTGAGGTTGAGATTGATTGAGGTGTTTGAGTGGAAGAAGAAGAACAAGCTATGTTCTTGAGGTGTCTTTGTATCTCTTTTATAAGCCTAAAAGAGTACAAAGCAAAGACCCTTTGAAATGAATTTTTGTAACTTTTTTTTTCTCTTTTTTATGAAAGACCAAGGGGGGGGTATTTATAGGAGAAGTGGAGGACCAAAGGTGGTAGCAAACAAGGCCTAAGGCCAAAACTTAGTGGTGAAGGCTTGCCAAAAGGTGATGGGAGAGGTTAACCTGCACTGCCACTATCCTGTGGAGAAAAACGGGGTTCAAATAGCCCTGTAGACCCCCAGGCAAGCCACCAAGTGGCTGGCAAAAGGTGAAAGGGACTGCTCAGGACCATCGCGCGAGACAGTGAGACTCTCGCGCAAGGGTTCCACCTGTCGCGCGTGGGTCAACAGTCAAATGTTTGACTTTGACCACACCTGGCAAAGCAGACTCTCGCGCGAGGGAGTGACTTCCTCGCGCGATAGTCAACTCCAGACCCAGGGTTGACTAATTTCTATTTTCTTGGTTTAAGGGTTAAAGGGGTTCAAAAGGGTTTTTCAAACGCTCAAAACTCAAACACTTGACATTCCCAGGGTGTTCTTGATCCGTTTCATCATCGGGAAATCAAATACCGTAAGTAAAGTAATCTGAAAGCCCAGATTGGGGTGTCTACAATACTCTCAAACCCTCTCTACAAAAGCCCTAACCTCCCGTAAGCAGCCATCAATCCGGCGATCAAACCCCGAAGTCTCAAACCCTAACCCTAGGGTTTTTCAACGAAGCAATCAGTCAATCCCGATCAGATCCGAAGCAATCAACCTATTGAGGGATCAAGGTGGTGAGGCCCAGGGGCCTCTGGTTAAATTTATTTATTGTTTTTATGCTTAATCGTTAACATTTCTGTCTGGTGTGAGGAAGAACACCATCCGGGGCTTCGATCCCTCAGCCGGTACATAAAATCAGCCTGATTACTCGGCCCTGAGATCCATTCACCGGCCAAGTAATCGAGCTGCTGGCACAGTTTTGGTTTATTTCCTGCTTTCCAATGCATGATTTACTTACCGTCTCGGCCCACCTTATTTACTGTTTAAAGGCATAAAAACAGATTACGTGTTTGAATTAGATAAAGCCTCTGTATGTCTTATGTTGAATGATTATGGGCTAGCCTCACGGCTAGGCAGCGAGGGGTGCCTAACACATTCCCTTCACTGTACCTTTGGCTTTCGTATCCAAAATCTCCATCTGTTTTCCTAGTTTTAATAAATTGGGTGGCGACTCTGTTTTGATGATAACCGCTATCATGTGGCGATGTTCCTAGCCATGGGAATGTCCATGATCTTGGTTTACGAAGCAAGCAACCAAACGAGCAAACAAACGATATCAAACTGTATGGCGATGCCCCGTTTGGGAGGTGTCTACAGTTTTCTGGCGACTCTACTGGGGACATGAGAGCCATAACCAGAAAGTTCAACATAAGACTAATACATGCCTTATTTAATTCATTTATCATGTGCATCAAGCAGGCAAGCCTCGTTGAGTTCACCTAATACCCCGGCATGACATGGGCTATGTTAGGGGTTCCAGCAAACTCCACAGTCACTTGTACCTATTGGTATATCAAAAGGAAATCACCCAATCGCCGCCTATAATGGGCTGGTGAAAGGACTGGTGGCCTTTGACAACGGAGCACCCTGAGATTACTTAAACCTTACATGTGTTAGAAAGCCATATATAGAACCTATCAAACTAAGATAGGAACCCGCACACTACAACAAAGTTGGTCTATGGCGACAAAAATTAGTGACGAAAGTTAATTTCGTCGCCAAAGGGGTGCTATTGGCTATGAAAAAAAAATTCGTCGTCGAAGGGTTAGTTTTTGGCGACGAAAATAATTTCGTCGCCAAATGCAAATTTTTGGCGACAAAATCCCAAATTCGTCATCATAGGGCAGCTTTTTAGCGATGAATTCAAAATTCGTCGTCATAGGGACCTATTTAGCGAGGAAAAAGAATTTGTCGACAAAGGTTGGCTTTTAACGACAAAATTTCAGAATTCGTCAGCATTGACCAATTTTTTGGCTGATTATTTTTTAATTTTTAATTTTTAATTTTCTAATATTATATAGCATTAAAAATAAATAGAAATATACATATTAAATAAAATATACATAGTTTAGTTTAAAATTTAATCATAAAAAGGTAATATATATTATACATAGTTTAGTTTAAAAAATTTCGATAGTTATCCATTAGCGGCGGCGGCGTGGTGTGGTGGCCTGGGTGGATTTGTAGGAATGGTGGTGGTGGTGTAGTGGTGATGTGGTGGTGGTGGTTGCGGTGATTGTTGCTGTGGTGGTGGAGTGGTGATTGTGGTGGTGGTGGTGGTGGCGGAGTGGTGATTTTGGCGGTTGTGGTAGTGGTGATGGTGGTGGTAGTGGTGGCGTCGTGGTGGTGGTGGTTTCGGGGAAAAAAAAAAAAAACGAATCAGAAATAGTATATATAATAAATATTAGTCTTCTAGTAATAGATGGTGTGTTGGTGTAGTGGTAAGGGCCTGGGTATTGTAGGCGCGAGGTCATGGGTTCGAAACCCACCGGGAGCAAAAAAAACGAGCATACGAGTGTAAAAAATTTTTCGCTGCAAACACAATCGCTGACGAAAAATTTCATCGCCAAAAAAACCAACGCCAACGAAACTTTTTCGTCGCCCAAAACCGAAATAGACGACGAAAAAATTAATCGCCAAAACCAAAAAAAGCCAACGAAAAATAAATTTCGTCGTCAGGGGTCTTTCTCGTCCAACAAAAAACGACGAACGGGGACGACAAAATTTTTCGTTGGCAATTAGTTTGGCGACGAAAATCATGTAATTGCCGACAACAATTTTTCCTCATCTTTGACCTATTTTGTTGTAGTGGCAGGTTAAGGTAATTTCCTGCATTTTGTTTCCAAGTTCTTCCTCACACCCTGTATCATTCATTGTTGTAACATCTCTTCTTGTGTAGAAGGGTTGGGATTTTCAGCCCAAATCCTAACCCTATATAGCAAGATACTGACTTGCAGGTATTTTTGCTTTTAAAGTAGGCACAATACGTAGGCCAAGAAAGCAACCATAGGCAATTTTATACTCTTATAACACCCGAAGCCACGCCAAACAGAGGCCACTACAACCATCTCGCTTGCCATCTTCACCTGTCAAAACACCTTCACCGCAACGGTCCCAATCACTTCCTGGGACTTTGCGGTCATTTTCTCAGCAGCACCGATCATCCACCAAATCCCAAGCTTCGCCAAACAATCCTTCTGTTCCCATGGCAGACAACGACGCCACTATCGCCGACCTTCAGGCTCAAATCGCTACTTTGCTAGCAGAAAAAGCAGCAAGAGATGCTGAGGATGAAGAAAGATCAATCGCAAATGAGAATAGGCCAAAAAATCCTGAATTAGCCAAGCAGGTCAAGGAGATTAAGCATGCCTTGGCCCGTTCACAGGGAGATCAAATTCTGGATTTTGAAGGACTTTGCCTCTTTCCAGACTCTCAATTGCCCGAGAAGTTCAAAATGCCAAACATCGAGAAGGTTCAATGGAACTAGCAACCCTGCCAGCCATGTCTGCCATGTCATTAACACCCTAAAGCCGATGGGCTTGAACGATGAGCTCATCGCTCAACTGTTCCAAAGAACTCTCACTGGAAGTGCTCTCGACTGGTTCCTCACTCTGGAGTTTGAACACTATCACACTTGGCCTGAGATCGCCAATGCTTTCATTAAGCAATATGCATACAACGTCGTTGAGCTGACTACTCAAGATTTGGAAATGATCAAGCAATAGTCAAACGAGGACTTTGTTACTTTCGTGGCTAGATGGAGGGAAAAGGCTGCCAAGATGAAGAACTGCCCCTCTGGAGAAGATCAAGTGAGGATAGTCGTTAAGAATCTGCAATCCAAGTCTCAAGCATATCTACACCCAGGCCATCACCGATTTCAAGCGCTTGCATGCTACTGGGTTGCAGATTGAAGAAGGGCTCAAACTGGGACTCATTGGGAAAGAAGAAACTCATCGACTCGTACATCTCATGCCTCTGTCAACACCCTTAACTCAGCCACACCACAAGACCCTTTTCAAGCTAGCTCATCCCGAAGCTCAAACCGGCCTCGCCATAATTTTAGCCCTCTCTATATGACTCCCTCCCAAGCCTTAACCATTCTAAGCCGTCAAGGACATCTTAAACCGTTGAACAAACCACCTTCTTCGCCACCTTATGGTCCAAACCATGACCCCAACAAGCAATGTGCCTACCATCAACATTCTGGGCACGAGACAGACAACTGTATACATCTTCGCCATGACATTCAAGATCTCATTGATAGCCGCACCATAAAACCTCCACAACCTGATAGCCAAACCAAACCACCCAATACTGAGCCACCCCGAAATGTCAACCTCATAAACCTATCTCACAATCCCACATATAACCCAAGCCAGTACATTGTCCAAAACAACCAAGCCAAACCAACCTTAACTTTCCCAGAGGAGGATGAGTGTTTCATGATGGAGGAAGAAGAAGATGCTGAACCCGATCAATCAGAAGTAATTGATCCCGATATGAGTGATGAAGAAGAGCAAGCAAAGGAGGAAAAACTAAGAAAGTGGAAGGAGCATTCCTGGGCAAAACACAATTTAGAGGATCCTGACATCCCGTCTGTAGAGGATGACGCATGGCTACATATCTGGTTTGAAAACAAGAAGAAGGAAAAAGAAAGGGTCATTATGATGAGAAGGCATGCCCGCTTCGAGCCCGCCCAGATAGTGGTACCCATTAACAGTCCTAAGATCCCGGCGCCTCCCATTGTTTGGGAGACAATCAATCTCATAAAAAAGGTGGAGGAATTCCAAATGCAGCCGTGGATTAATCCCTATGATGAATGTGATTACAGCCAGTGGATAGAGGAAAGAGAAGATTTGGATTTCATATGTCCCGATCCATACAAAGCAGGGGATAACGACTTTGATGAAATGGAAGTGGAATGTGATGACCCACTCGATGGAATCTCCTTGGCCCCACTATTCAATTCGGTAGAGATAGAAGCTCTGTCACACCCTCGATTTTCAACATAAATAAAATAGCTTTTCATAAATAAAACTGCTCACTTTATCATACATAATACCCCAAAAGAGTTCACCATGTCCTGGACATTAAATTACAAATTCAACTCCAAGAGTTTGAATATATTACATTATTAAAAGAAATAGAGTTAAAGTTCTATTACAATCCCAAAACATGATTTACCCAAAATATCCATGAGTCACTTTTACCACTTCCTTCAAAAAATATACACTTGAATGCATGCACTTCACTCCAACCTACTGCTCTGAGATCACACCTGAAAAATGATAGGTTGAGCTACACTAGCCCAGTAGAGAAATCTACACAACCATTATATGCAAGTGGGATGACAGGTAAAATGAATAACTGAAGCAAGGTACGGTATTTCAAAGGAGAAACAATACATGACAAACAGTTTTCCTAAAGTCGACGACATAATTGAAGTACCATGACTACGCACCAAGACTCTAAATTAACCCCAAGAACTTACTATCTATACGTTTTTCTCATGATTGCCACTACCCCTCATCTTATTTCGAATAACCAATCCAATATCTTGACTTATGAAACTTTCACAATCAAAGAACCGCAACGCCAATGTCTTTCATATCACTCACACTTTCACAATGGTAGCCCATTTCCATTCACATCGTGTCACCATTTCCTTTTCGTTCTGTGTCATGAGCAAAAGCTCCTACCAGGCCATTTACGGAGTCCCGATACTCCCCACTAGCACCTCTCTCACTGATGGAGCTAATTCAAGTCACCCATCATAAGTCATCGTACCCAAAATTCCTCCTATATACTTTACAACTCAGCCATTCATCTCAACCACATATAATGAATTCACAACGAAGACTTATTCACATAGAAGTAGCACGGATAATTTCACCTCAATCAACTTGCTTTTATTACGTTATTAGTTTCTCATCACCATACAAGCACTCACATATCAAGAGATATTCTCTAACTACGATTCATAGATTTCCACCTTGCAACTCATAAAACTTTACAAGTTACGCAAGAAATGTATTGCATATCAAACATAAAGAAAATTGTCCCTTGTATTCACGCCTAGCATTGTTTAACTCTAAAGAGTGATCTACGTATTTATTTCTCACATCGTATGTCAACCAATACAACATTCGCCCACCTATATTTCTTATGTTCCCTAAACCCTCGTTTCGGTGTCAAAGGACTCATACGGAACCCAACGACAACTACAAAGCCTAAAGTACATCACTAGGCTTGTCAAACCATTCAATGAAGTATTCAAGAGAACCTAAGAGCATCCGTGTATCACCCACACGATCCTCAGGGAAAGGATTTCCCAACGTATACGAACATATCTATCTTATTTTGGCTACCAAACCTTATCAGTTAAGAATTGAGAGATGAGACCACCACCATTGGAAAGTAGACCTTCCGTACATGAATTTCGATATAAAATTTGCCCAAAACGGAGTTCGGATGAAAAAGTTATGCCCGTTCGAAATTTTTCCAAAAATGCTGATTTTTCAATACCTACAGGTAGAGATTAATCTCCTACCGGTAGAAGACCAAAATTTCACAAAATGATGCTACTGGACAGCATTTCTACCGGTACGTCTAAAACTTCTACCGGTAGGACTTGGGTTTTCTGTGCACGATTTTCAGACTTCACCAGAACATTTCCAACAACGAAACTAACGATCTAGAGCACGATTCAAACACCAAATCAACACATAAACATATATTAGAAGTGAGAAATCCCTACCTCAAAGTCGAAGAACGAAACCCAAGCTCAATCAAGCAAGCCCTCACTCCGAAAACCTTGAATCAACCGTGTACTCCTCTCCGAGCTCAAACCCACGAATTTCCAAGCTCTAGAACACTTGAATGCGAAAACTTTACGGCAGATCGAGGTGGGTTCAAAGTATTTTGGGGTGATGGAGTGTGAGAGTTTGAGAGAGAGAGAGAGAGAGAGAAAGAGAGAGCGAAGAGCCGAGAGAGAGGGATCGGGCGAGAGAGACGTGAGTGGGAGAAAAATGATTCTCTACCACTCACTCTCACCTATTTATACCACCACACACATCAATTACAATTGCACTCCAAACTTCCAAATTCTATCACATTCAACCCAAATCACATATTCAAATCACATTTTCTCTTTACCTCAATACTCTAATTTTATTCTGACATTAAAATTATTGAAATTAAACACAGGCCTCTACAAGCTCAAACCGACATTTCCATTTGGGGACTGCTTATGTCCCAAAGAGATAGCCATCATGCAAGTTTCAAAGATGAATCCGTTTCAAAGGCTCTGTTTGGCAAAGAAGAGGGAGGAAAAGAGTATAAAGTTGTGAAAGACAAAGCAAAATAGTACAACCCCAAAAGGCTGCAGTAGCTGAGAAAGTCACAACATGGGAAAGAACATCAAAAACATTGCTTTTCGCTTTCTGAATTAAACTAGACCCTATTTTGGGCCCCTGTTTGGGCATTTTATTTCCAAGGAACTCCTGTTTTATCTCCCTAATTATGCTTGTTCAAACGACTTTATTCTTAAATTGTAACTGCTATATTCCGTAATCTCTTCGCCAAACGAAAGAAACTGCAAGGAATTGAGATTTTTGTGTTGGTGACAAGAGGGGAGGAAGGAATGAACTTTAGTTGCTTAAACCTAAGTTTTCGCCGAAACTTAGAAAGAGACACTATCCCCGTGGGAACACTTAGGGTTAGCTTGCCCATTAGGAATGTACACGCACAAGCGGAAATTCATAAAATACCCTCATCAAATTCCTTTCCAAGGTACAGCAAAACTTCTTGAGAGAGAATGTCACAACCTGGATTTTTAACATAAATTAAATGATATTCTTAAATAAAAGGACCTCGCTTGCCATCGCATTCCCAAAATGGTATCCCGCCAGTTTAAATTGCAGACAAGTTTCCAATTCAAAAGAAAATACAACTTTGGCACCACGGCCCAAATTAGCTTAAGTACAATTACAACACGAGTGGGGTGTTACAAGCTTCTTTGTCAAAAAAAATTCATGAATACTTTGTTACAAACCATCTTGATCAAAAGTAAGTAACTAAAAGTGAAAAGCTTCCAAAAAGTCATTCACATCCCAAGCACGCATTGAATGATGCTACTGTCCGACAATAGAACCTGAAAAGAAGGATTTTGTTGAGTTACACTAGCCCAGTAGGAAAATCTATACTGAAACTATATGAAAATGCGAAGAAACATGCACCAAGAGTGAGAGAAGTTCAATAGGCGAACACGAGAAACAAAGGGGCGTCACGTTGAATCGAAGGACAACGACTACTGGATTCAATACGCCTTGAAGATATCCATAAACATTTCGTACATCAACTAGGAGCAACATTGAGCACATATCAATCTATAACCCAAGACTACTTCACGAACCATTTTAAGATTCCTCAAGTGAATGCTACACTTAACTTCCTCTTCTTTTCCCATTCACCATCAAATCTCTTTCATAAAAACATTCCTTTTTGATTTACCAAAATATTTTTGAGAAAACTCTCGACCTTAATGGGTCAAGCTCCGTTGATTCAAACTTGAATACCGAAATCCGTTGATTTGTACCCAAATACCGGAAACCGTTGATTCACTCAAGAATAGCCGAAGGATTTTCATAAAAATCCTATTTCCAAACCAAATTCATTCCTTTTCAAAAACTTGGGTGATATCAATCGTTTATTCCCTTTTTCAACAGTTACAATCTCAAACAATAAACAGCCCAAATGACAACAAGAACTTCTATAATCAATCATATCTTCCTTCATCATGCTAGATATTGAACTGTGTTACCACCCCTTGCGTTACAGTGAATTCTCTCCACCTGGGTTTCCACATTACCACACCTTGCGGTGCGGGCCCTCTAGAGTCTCCGCATTACCACACCTTGCGTTGCAAGACCCTCAATTCAAATTCATAACTCACGCAAACACATATGCATTTACAATCCGAATACAGGAAGACAATACTTCCCAAGGTCACAGTCTTTCATTCATCCTCATTCGATGTATTACACACTCACAACTTGTCCTTCTGTACATTATTAAATACCTTAGGTTCACGTTATCCCTTAAAGCCTATCACGATGCCCTACGTCACGTACCAACCCCACAACGGCTCCCTGACACACCACCCGTTAGGTTCTAAAAGAGGATCTTATAGAACGAGCGCCAAAGGAAACTAAGAAGGTCAACAAGATGAAACACGAGAATACGAGTCATAATCCCATCCATCGAATCACTAGACAAGCTCATGTTTACCCATGACACTCACCACACTACCCCTTATAGTCCACCACACTCATATCAACCTTACGGTACGTTTTCCATTTCACCAATCACCGCGTCACGTCATAGCACTTGACAAGTCTATATCGTTCATTGAGACATGACGTAACATCTACTACAATCGACCGGATGCATAAATAATGTACGAGTACCATATTCATTTAATTCTACACTTTCTTTTACTACAACGAGAGCCAAAAGGGCAGCTATGATCAACGAATCATCGGAATACGAGCAATCAAGCTTAGAGGTGATTTGAAGACGTTTAAAAGGTATTAGAAATGTTCGGGGGTCCAAACCATGAAAGGAGAAACTTTTCAAAAATTCCCAGTTTGGTACATGTAGCAAGGTAAAAGTGCTACATGTAGCCAGTGAATAGAAGGTACAATCTGAGTTTGCTACATGTAGCGGGGTAAAGGTGCTACATGTATCCAGCGGACAGAAGATAAATTTTAGGGTTTGGTACATGTAGCGGGTTAAGGGCGCTACATGTAGCCAGCGAACGAAACTAAAGAAATCTGGGTTTGCTACATGTAGCGGGGTTGATGTGCTACATGTAGCACCTGGGATTTTCAGCCCGATTTTGACAGCTTTCAAGGGCGGACACAAGACTTCCAAACAACAATCCAACGCAAGTTTTGAACACCGAATCAACTCATAAACATATAGAGAAAGTTAGAAATCCCTACCTCGAGTCAAGAATCGAAACCCACTTGATTTGAGCGAGCCCTTGCTCTCCGAACTTTGAAATCAACCAAGATCTTCTTCCCGAGCCTCACCCAACACGATACGAGCCCGGGGTTGCGTAGAAGAGGTGAAATGAGGGTGGATTCTTGAGAACTTTAAGGTGATTTGGTGGGTTTTTGAGATAGAGCAAGAGAGAGAGAGATACGGTAGAGAGGGAGAGGGAGAGAGAGAGACGGCGTGAGGGATAGAGAGAGGAGGAGATAAAATGCTCTCTTACAATGTACACACACACCTTATATAGTCCCATATCTTGAAATTACACATTCACCCCTCACTCTTCTGTTTACTCACTAAGGTCCTCAATTCTAATACTTACCAATTAATCCATATTCTTCCAATTATGCATTTAATCAATATCTCAAAAATTAAAATAAAAAAAATTATTCGGGTCTCTACAGAGAATGCTCGTTCGGTGACCAAGTAACCCAAGCAAAAGTGAGAGCAAAGCCTGCTAGGGCAAGAAAATGCAAAAATGCAGCCTAGGCAAAAGTTAAAGGCGTTCAAAAGCTCGCTAGGGATCAACCTCTATTAGGTAACCTAGACAAAATCAAGAGCATGTGAGGAGAAAAACCAAGAGTGAAAGCCCAACCTCAAAGGTGATGATCTTGGAACTACGTAAGAGGCCTGATTCTCTGACTGGGATACGTAGGCAATCTCACAATGAGATGCGGCCCAAACATTTGGAAGGAAAAACATCGACAGGTTTGTACTCAATGATAGGTATAGCTAACCCTGCATATTGAGCTCACAAAAGATGAGTATGCCTTTGTCAAAGAATTAGCAACAGCAAAGGACACGAGAATTATTGTTCATCCCCTCTAACTTAAGTGTCGTTAACACAGTGAGCAGGATACCTTGAAAAACCTCAAGTTTGGCAAAAATGCTACAGAATATAGCAAAAGCAAAAAGCAGAAAATTAAAACCAAGCATAAGAAGGAAGAAAAAAAGAGGATGCCACTTGGCCAAAACAAAATCTACCTTTTTGGAAAATCAAAGGAACGGCCGAATAATGGATATAGCGGCCACGAGATTGATTCTTTAGCCGAATAATCGATTCCTCGGCTAGTGCTTCATTTTACACAGATTAATGCTTGTTCAAAAAGCCATGTTCTGACTTTCACATGCATTTAGGGGCACAAAAAGCTTTTTCTCATCTCATTTCATAAACAAAGAGTTTAATTACAAAATTCCCATTGTGGTTGCTTTCGCTATACGATTTCTGCTTGTCTCTTTCATTAACTATGAACAGGAAAAGAAAAATCCAAAAAACTAATCATGACGGTGCCTCTGAGATGGCCTCTGAGATGAAGATGGGGACCGCTCACTAGCTCCTATACCCTCCCCACCAGCAACTGGAACTCGCTCAGCCTCAAGCTGCAACAAAAAGAGAATACAAGCACTCAGAATCGAGGAATGATACCAAGCAGACGAAATACATGGGAAAAACCATACCTTGAAGATCCGACGGCGCTGCCTCCGAACCAAAGCCTCCGCACTCTGATAAGCATGTAGCCACTCCTGCACCACCTCAGCAGGCACCTGTGAAAGCAAATCGAATATTTCAAGCATTGAAAATACCATATACAAACAGGGAAACGAAGTTCAGAAATAGGATGATACTTATGAAACCCCAGCTGGCAATGTATAAAGCTGGGTCGTGCAAGGAGTAAGGGCCAAGTGCTCCTCCTCCCCATCATCAGAATGGAAGGAGACAAAAGAGGGGGCCCGTGGCCAAATAGGAGCAACCAGAAGGAGCTGCAGCAGCAGGAGCCAAGAAAAGATGGCAGTACTCCATATAGTCACCTGCCTGAAGAAGCAAGCATGCCCAATCTCTAATCCGAGCATTCTTCAGATCTTCCTTAGACATCAAGGAAGTGGACCTCATCAATGCTGGAGGAAGAGGAGGAATGAACTGAAGCGCCTCAGCACGCGGGTGCCACTGGCTAGCTACCCGGTCACCTAAATACCAAGCCCGGCAAAAGGGACCCTCAAGCAAGCTGCGAGTACGATCCAAGACCCTAGAACGCGCAAGAGGGGCATCCTCCGATACACCACCCCAAGGGTCGAGCCGTACCTACAAAACAAAATCAAATCAGCTACAATACAAAGATAAGGAAATCTAAAGGCAAAGAGCATAAAGGGAGAATAAAAGTACCCGATTGACCGTCAATCGGTCCAAGACTTGCCGCCAGTCAGGAAGGCTCAAAATAGGTGACCTCGGCTTCTGCTGCCCCGCCAACCATCGCTCGTAGCAAGGAACACAGTACTCGGAAAAGGTGTCGAAAGCCCAGAGCTGAAAAGCAGAATTAACCAAGACAAGTTCAGTACTCAGAAAAGTCAAAACAGGAAAGGAAGCAAAAGAAAAGGATATATACCTCAAGTACCCGGTAGTGACCACCAAGAATGGAACTCTTGTCTTGTGAGCAGGCTCCAAGATTGCCGTATAGGGTAGCCAAAGCAGACGACCCCCAGTCAAAATCCCTAACATTCTCCAAGTGCTGCAAAGGGGCCAAGAATTGTGTATGCACCGAACTATCCTTGTTGGCAAACAATGTTTGCCCAAGGACATAGAGAAGGAAAGCCCGTGTCAGCTGCTCAGCACTCACCTGAGTCAGAATATCAGCCTTCATGAACGTCTTGCTGAGCCATGACATGTCAACATGACCTCATGAATGAAGAGGGGGCACCTTGCCCAAGAACCACTCCAGAGCTCCTGCTCGCTCCCAAAGCCTAGGATCAACCCGATGAGGAATCCCGCCTATCCTCAAACTAGTCAGCAAAGAGAAGTCACCCGGCATGATAGTCATCTCCCCAGCAGAAGAAAGGTGAAATGTATTGGTGGTATCCCACCATTTCTCAACTATAGAGGTCATCAGCGACCAATCCATCTTCGGCAGATTGAGGCCCAGGATGATCGCCTCAAAGCCAGCAGCACGCACTAACTCTCGAGCCTACTCAGGCAACACCAGGAACCACTTATGCAGCTCTTTGCCTCCACCGCGGGCCTCCAATCTCCTATTCCTCTGCAAAGATCCATCAAAAACAAAAAGGGAGTCAATCTCATGATTGCATATAACAAACGAAAGCTAGGGGCATCAAATTAAAAATATTTAAAAGCATGCATTGCCTAAACAGAGGGCATGTTTAATTTAGTTTTTTTTTAAACAAAAAAAAAAAAAGCAATGTCGATCTAAACATAGGTCTCTATCATTTACGCCCCTGGCTGAAAGGGATTTTATCCTGAGAATAAAATCCATCTTTAAGTAATGCAAAACTAAATTTCAAGCTAAAGTAAATCTTTTACTTTTCAGGAAACTCACCGGGACATTGAGAATGCTCAGGTGTAGCTCGGGCTCCCGGCGAACCACCTCAGCCTCTGGGCCACCAACAGGAGGACGATACTACAAGAAACCGCCATAACCCAGCCGGCGCGAAGGAAGAACATAGGTAGTAGCATCAAACAAGCCAGGCTCTTCAATCACCTCTTCATCAGAAGACGGATACTCGCACCTACATGGAGGGTGCGAGGACGAACCCGCAACATCCGAAAGTGGCATGGCCATCCTGTTCGAATCAAGAAGGAAAGAAAACAACTAAAAACAATGGCACGGCAGCCGAACATAATGGCTGCCCATGGTGAGGAGGTGGCCGGATGACGGTAAAAGAGGAGGAGGGCGGCAGCAAGCGGTGGCAACTACCGGAGGAGCTTGGACAAAAGAAGTGGAGGAGAAACGAGAGAAAGAAGAAAGATTAAATGAGCCGAGAGATCGATTAAACCGAACTTAAATCGGTTTTCTGACTTTTGGCGTTCTCACGGCCGAGACATCGATTCCTCGGCCACGACATCAATCCTTCGGCTGCTGGATCAATCTCCTGGCCTTCCAATCAATCTCCTTCAGCCCCTGTGGATCTTGCTCAATGCACTGAACTAAAAGCCATTATGAATTCTAGGTCCTTGACCAACAGAATAGCCTTGGGGGCATCCCCCGAACAAATACAGTATGATCAAAACGAGCCTTGGGGGCACACCAGAACATGAACAATCTCTCTCTCCGGAGTAGCCAATGAAAGTCAATCGGCCAGTTATAAATTCTGCAAATAACACCATGATCATTAGGAGGTTCATTTTGAATAGCCTCGTGCTCACATTCGAGAGTCTCAAAGCTCGCCACCACCTACATCTCAGCATACTTTAGCTAGCTCTGTGCCTTACCCGTTTAGCCGCTCTATAAGCTCAATAATACCATGTGCTTATTACCTCAACTGGCTCCATGCCGTAACAAGTCCTCTATAGGGTCCATGCCTATCAACTCAGTGGCTTCGCGCCAAGTATCCCAGTCACCTCAGCGATTCTGTACCCATTATTTCGACTGGCTCTGCGCCGTAACAATCAGCTCCATGCCAATAATCTCAGTAGTTCCAAAGCTCGCAACAGCTCCTATTATCTCAACGGCTCCTGGCCCGTTATTTTAGCGGCTCCAAGCCCACTATTTCAACTAGCTCCAAGCCAATCATCTCAGCAACTCTAAGCCCGCCACCAAGCTATCATCCCAGTGCCTCACTTCTCATCATAAACTCAGCAGCTCCATGCCCATGTCTACCATTTCAGCAGCTCTAAGCCTATATTCACCACTTCAGCGCTCCAAGCCTGTCATTTCAACGGCTCCGCGCCCATTATTTCAAATGGCTCTATGTCATGACCGTTTCAACTGGCTCTACGCTGTAACAGCTACCTCAGCAGGCTCCACGCCACCCCAATCAAGATATCGTCAATTCTCAAGCTCTACGCTTGAATGCTCAAAATCTAACATTTTGAATGCTCGAAGCTCTTCGAATGCCCAACCACTGTGTACTGGATGCTCAAGTTCTACACTTGAATGCTCAAGCTCTATGCTTAGATGCCCAACCACTGCGTACTGGATGCTCAAGCCTGTACTTTGAATGCTCAGATTCTGCCATCCGAATGCTCGAGCTCTACGCTCCGAATGCTGAAGACCAGAACTTAATAGAAGCTCCATGCTTAAATCAAACACACATGCACGGGCCCATGCACATCTTGCATCAATTGCATCACCACAATCACATCGAGTCTGCATCATCATATCTATTCACATCTAAGCACCATCATCATATACAGATTCTGCATATCTCTCTTATTCATGAAACAGGTCAACCCTGCAATCAACCAGCTTCGTGCCACGATTTTATTGATCGGTCCAGAACCTCGATCCTTTGGCTCCACGCCAAAATTTATGATGAAAAAGCTCCACGCACAGACCATCAGAATATAGCTGGCTCTACGCCTTGGTTCAATCACGTCAAGCTCGAAGCTCTAACATTTAAAGTTCTCACCTCCAGAAGGCAAAGCTCTTCAAACTATCAGCCGGCTCCGAGCTTCAGTTCCATCAAAGCTCTAAAGCCTCAGGCCCTCGCCTTGTGATCAAAACCAGCTCGGCGCTTCGGTTCTCTCTTTCCAGGCCCTCCCCTTTATGATCAACACCAGCTCCGTGCTTCGGTTTCATTAAAAGCTCTAGAAACTGACTTCGTGCCTCGGTTCCTTCATCCCAACGCTCCGTGCTTAAGTTACTGGCCCTGCGCCTCCCAATATCTCAAGAAACGGCATCCAACTCGTCTTCGGAAGATGGCTTGGGTTCCACCCCATATCTCAAAAGCCGGCGTCCAATTCATCCCCAACAGATGGCTTGGATTCCCCCACAGTTACCTCAAGTTTCCCTCAGTTAAAGTCAGGATGATCAAGAAAAGCAAACACACCCGCCTTGTATTGATCTACCCCAAAATGCTAAGGACACTCTCCGGAAAGGTATCCCCGCGCTCCTTCAACTACTCTCCGCCAAAATCCTAGCTCAGCTGAGGTACGTCACACTACGGCTTTTTAAGCCCGAAGGTACATCTTCTGTCTCTAACCCTCCAAACTTTTTACTTTTCTTTATCGCCTCGAACTACGGTTGGTCTAAATTTTCCCCTGTGGAATACGTAGGCAGCCTCCCAGCCCGACCATAACAAAACCTTTTTCGAAAACCCTTAGAATAGTGGTTGGACCAAACTGAGTTGCTTTTACAGCTTTGACTTTTACTCAAACATCTATAGACACCCCAATTTGGCCTAACGATTATTTCAGGTCCCACCTTGGGGACCATCCCGATGATGAAATAGATACGTTGATTGGTAATTGACTTTTTGAGAACCTTAGGACTTTCAGTAAGAACTTTGAGCCACTTAGGGAACCCAATTCAGAGCCATATAGCCTTTCAAATAGAAATACAGAATCCTAGGAGAATCAATCTGTCGGCCGTAACATTGATCTCACGGCCTTAACATCCTTTCCTCACCCGAGCAACCTGTTGCCCAAAAATCTCCCTGAGAGATCAATCTCACGACCGCATGATCAATACCTCGGCCGCTTCATCCATACCTCGGCCGCCAGATCCATAGCTCGGTCGCCAGATCATCCTTTTTCCAGACTCTGGAACGTTCTGTCGATTGTTTGATCCAACTACACTACCTTTCCGATGCATTCGGGCCACGTTCAGAGATCACAACAAGAAGTTCAAATTGCATTGCAATTCCAATCGTGTGTTTTGATTGGACCGAGTGTGTCGTCCCTTTGCCTATATAAACAGCACCATACACACACGAAATTAATCAGATCTGCACCCTCTCAAGCCACGATACTCTGCAGAAATATACTCTCAAACCCTCTCTACAAAAGCCCTAACCTCCCGTAAGCAGCCATTAATCCGGCGATCAAACCCCGAAGTCTCAAACCCTAACCCTAGGGTTTTTCAATGAAGCAATCAGTCAATCCCGAACAGATCCAAAGCAATCAAGCTACTGAGGGATCAAGGTGGTGAGGCCCAGGGGCCTTTGGTTAGATTTATTTATCATTTTTATGCTTATTCGTAGTGTTTTGCTAATCCGTTAACTTTTCTATCTGGTGTGAGGAAGAACACCAGTCGGGGCTTCGATCCCTCGGCCAGTACATAAAATCAGCCTGATTACTCGGCCGTGAGATCCATTCACTGGCCGAGTAATCGATCTGCTGGCACAGTTTTGGTTTATTTCCTGCTTTCCAATGCATGATTTACTTACCATCTCGGCTCACCTTATTTACTGTTTAAAGGCGTAAAAACAGATTACGTGTTTGAATTAGAAAAAGCATCTATATGTCTTATGTTGAATGATTATGGGCTACCCTCACGGCTAGGCAGCGAAGGGTGCCTAACACCTTCCCCTCACTATACCTTTGGCTTCCGTATCCAGAATCTCTATCTGTTTTCCTAGTTTTAATAAACTGGGTGGCGACTCTGTTTTGATGATAACCGCTATCATGTGGCGATGTTCCTAGCCATGGGAATGTCCATGATCTTGATTTACGAAGCAAGCAACCAAACGAGCAAACAAACGATATCAAACTGTATGGCGATGCCCCGTTTGGGCGGTGTCTACAGAGTTCGTAGTTCATTGGCTCACTAAGTCAGTACATTTTATTGCTATTAACATGATGTATATGTTGGATCGTTGGCATAGTTGTATTTTAGGGAGATTGTTAGACTCCCTGGTGCACTTCAATCAATTGTGTCAGATTGTTATTCTCGTTTTGTATCTAAGTTTTTGGGTGCGTTTCAGGCAGTGACGGGTACTCATTTATTTTTTAGCTCTGCTTACCACCCACAAACCGATGGTAAGAGTGAGAGCATTATACAGATTTTGGAGGATTTATTGAGCGCATGTACCTTAGGGTTGGAAGGAAATTGGGATGATCGATTGTTGTTAATGGAAATCGCTTACAATAACTGTTACCATTCGAGTTTGGGGAGTTGCTCCATATGAGGCTTTGTATAAGCGGAGGTGTAGATTCCCAATCTGTTGGTATGATGTTGGAGAAAGGCAACCTTTGGGATTTGACTTGGTGGAGGATACGAATAAAAAAAAATATTCGGGAAAGGTTTGCAACTACTTAGAGCAGACAGAAAAGTTATGCAAATAATCTTAGGAGGGATTTGGAGTTTGCGATTAAGGCAATGGTATGGTGTTTCTTAAGGTGTCCCCATATATGGGAAATAATTAATCGATTTGGGAAAAAAAAAAAAAAGAAGAAGAAAAAGAAAGGAAGTTGAGTTCTCGTTATATTGGGCCGTTTGAGGTTTTGGAAAGGATTGGTGAGGTGACTTATTGTTTGGCGTTACCCCCTAATTTGGCTAATGCTAATAATATTTTTTTTCATGTGTCAATGTTAAAGAGGTATGCGCATAGTCCGTCCCAAGTTACCAATTACGAGCCACTTCATGTTCGGGAAAAAATATTTTGAACCTATGATGAACAACCTGTTGAGATTCTTGATACGAAGGAGAAGTTACCTTGTAAAATGATTCTATTAGTTAAAGTTTTGTGGCACAATCACGCGGTTGAAGAAGTCACCTAGAAGCATGATGAGGAGATGCATGAGAGGTACCCGCAGTTGTATGAAAGAGGTTAGTATGCAATTTAGAGGACAAAATTTATTTTAAGGGGGGAAGGATGTTACAGCCGAGCATCTATTTATTTATATTGCCATTATTAATTTAGATTTTATGGAGTGGGTCATAATAATTATTTTTTTAAAGCGGCGCTTGATATAACTATTATCAGCACTATTGTGGTTCGAAGGGCACAAGTCTAATTATTAATTGCAGCTTAGTCTATTTCAATTGGATGCGTTAATTTATGTGATTAGTGCGTAGTTTATAAAGTGTACGAGTAGAGATGCAAATATAGAGGGTTAAGGGTTATATCAAGAAAACTTGGTTATATTAAAAGAACTCCTGACGTTTGAGAGAGAGAAGCAGCCGTACTTTGAAGTGGAGTTTTTCTTGGAGTTCTTTTGAGGTAATAGTACTCTGTCTCTCTCGTTTCTGTTCATCTTCCCTTTCTCATAGCAATTGGGTCCATGGATTGGAGACTATTATGGAGTTAATTTGTATTTTATATTGAGAGAAAGAGAGCCCGATGTGGGCAAATTATCGTGTGGGTTTTGTGTGTGCGACGTTGTGCGGTGTGATGTGTGTGCATTGGTGCTGTGGATGGTGATTTTGGTGTGTGAGAAAGAGAGATCTGGGCAGTTGGGTGCATGTGCAATCTTGGCTTAATGCATGAAAAACTAGTGTATTATACTAGAAAGAGGAACATGTTTTGGTGTTATTGGTAGGAACATATTGGGTACGTGAAGAACAGATTATTGGGTTGGAGTTTAAGTTGGGTTTTGGAGTTTCAACTGGTGGCTTACTATTATCTTAGTTTCGGTTCTTTTCTCTTAGGTAGTCTTATATTGTTATAGAATTATACTTGAAACTATAGTTAGTGATAATATTGCTCTATGATTCTTGGTTCAGGTTAGGCTCGTTTTGCGTTGTTCGATTGCGTTACTTTTGGACCCAGGTGAGTGGTTAAGCATGTTACGTATTTTTGAACTTCCCCGTGTCCCTTAAATTATTGTTTAGAAGATTTGATGATTGGAATTGGAAACCTATAACTGTTATTTGGTTACTTAAATCGGCATGTAGTAAAACATTTGGTGAAATCCTTTATTGTCCTGATAATCTTTTGGTGGGAACTTTGTGGATATTGTTGGGAACATATTTTGGAAAGTCCAGGGAAATTAATCCTCTATGTGCGGGTGACTGGCCATTAGATAAGGGACCGGATTAGGCAAGTGACTCTAGTGGTCAACGGCTTTCTTTTGCCAGGTCGTTCTTCGGGAAAAGTTCCACGGGCTGCCTACTCGTGGTGACTCTAAGATACGATATTGGATCGAATTTTGAGCTATTTATTCACTGGCACTTGGTACTATTTGGTATTGGTTGTGGTTCCCCATTGTGATTGGATATTGTATTGCAATCACCATTAAGTTATTGGTTGAATTGTTCGTTGGGTTGGTTCATATTTTATTGTTCACCGTAGATGCCAAATTATGTTGATATGGTAAATTATTTTGATCCCTTTCAGAACCTTATTCTAATATACATGTTTTGCCATTCATTGAGCTCGTCAGCTGACGGATTTATTCCAACTTCTTTTTTAGGCTAGTCGGGGACTTAGGCAAGGACTTTGGCGGCATCTCGGGGACTTCTTTTAGTTGACCTCCTTAGGGTGTCTCATCAAAATTTTATTTTATTAATCGCTTTCGCATTTGAAACATTTGTCAGTTATTTGATTCTTTTTATTATTGGTGGATCACTTGGTATTATTTGGTTCGTGGGATGTTTGTGCCCCATGCTTTTGTCTGGACCTTTTTGGCTTATACTGTTTTGAATAAAATTTACTTAGTGATTCAAAGCTTCGGCATTTAATTGATTTTCTTTTTAGGCTGCGTGTTCCATGGGTAACTTTTGTGGTTCATGGCCGATCACTTACCATTTTGGGGTGTGACACCGGGACCTTATGGGACAGTTTTGTCCACGCTGCTTCCACTTCGATTTTTTTGAACCCCGAACACTTCTAGCAGCTGTTTGACATCTCCTAACCTATCTCATGCATGTTCGATTGACTTCCTATGATTAATCAATGTTATTCTTATTTCGTCAGCCTTTCGTTAGTGAGGAATGAATAGAAGTTCACTTGATTAAAACCGCATTGTAATGCATCTTATTGATTGGCTGATTACTTGGGAATGTTTGTGGCATATTTGTAGTGTTGTTGGCATAACGTATGGTGTCTCATGTAAGAATGTGACCATGGGAAAGTTTAGCTTGCATATAGAATAAGAAAGCAGGTGTGTGAGTTGGAAGTTGGGACAGGGAGTCTCGTAACGCAAGGGGTGGTAATACGAAGACTCAAGTGTGTCTCGTAACGCAAGGGGTGATAATATGGTGATCCAAGTTGTTAGGGTTCACTATAACGCAAGGGGTGGCAATATTGTAACTCTCGAGGTGTTATACTGTAACGCTAGGGGTGGAATACAAACGACAGAGATTTGTGATAGAGGGTCGTGTCGTACTCGTTAGAATTGCTAGTAACTTGTGAACTATTTGGCTAGTGGTGATTAAGGCATGCTTTAGATTGACTCAAATGAATGTTGGCGTACTCTTGAGTTGATTGTTATTGCATTCCATGAGCTTCATTCTCTTGGGTTATTTCCGTTACACTTGTCATCACATTTGCACAAAGAATTGGTAAAAGATTTTCCTACTGGACGAGTGTAGCTCAACCTATTATCATTTTCAGGTTCAAATGCCGAACAATAGCTTGCATGCATCGTATGCTTGGATGTGGAAGACTTCTGGAAGTTGACACCGTTTAGTTACTCAATTATCTTTGTAATGACTTACTTTTGATAAAGATGCGTTTATAACTAATTCCTCTAGATTTCCTTTTGGCTAAATCGTTTGTAATTTAAGAACTTGTTTCTACTTGCACTTAAGCTTATTTTGGGCCGAAGTGCCAATATTGTACATCTTTAAACTTGGGGACTTGGTTTATAAATTAAACAGGTGGGAACTTTTTGGGTTATTAATTACTTATGTTATGCGAAAGTCAAAAGTTGGATTCACTTTTATTTATTTTTACTTTACTTCGTTTTCATAGGACTTATTTCTGAGTATGGTCCTTGGAGTCAACATCTTGAATACATGTATATTTTTTACTTGGTCAGGTAATGCTGAAATGATAATGTGAGAATCTACCCTAGAAATGTTCGTCTTTTTGGCAAATGAAAAAAGAAAAAAAATTTGTACTTCTTTTTAGTTGAAGTTTTTTGTTTTTTTTTGGGTAAGTAATTTCATTTCACCAAAAACACGGCAACTACAAAAACAACGGGGCATCCCCCTGAACAACAAAACAATGAACAACAAGGCTAAACAAGTCAGCCATTATTTATCCTAAAAACTCTAGAGCTAAGTAACCAATCATCACAAATTTGTCTATTAAGGCAAGAAAACTTTACAGAATTGAAAGAACAAAGCTTGACTCTAATCGCATCAAGAATCGCTGCAGCTAAGCCAACTACATCCCTGCTCTTGTTCTGAAATATCCGCATGTTACGCTCCCCCCATAGGAAGTAAGAAGTTGCTGCCAAAGATAACTTGTATACAGTGCTACAAAAACTTTTACCTTTCCTTTGAGCACTAGCCCAAATAAGCTCCTGATGCAAAGAAAGAGGCCCTCTAGAAATGTTATTTTTACGCAAAACACGGCTCCAGACCATTACAGAAAATTGGCATTCAAAATACTAATGGGCATGAGACTCGTCACAAGCCATACACAACACACATACTGGATTAATGGATATCCCCCATTTGGCTATTCTATCCTTGGTGGAAAGACGCTCCAAAATTGCAAGCCAAAGTATAAAGCTCCACCGAGGCACATTCTGGCTAAACCATACTATCAAATGCCAGTGCTGAAAAGAACACCTATGTCTGCATGCCTCCCATGCTGTCTTGATAGAGTAACAGCCATCTGGAGAAAGAGTCCATATTACTTTATCTTTAGTCAATGAATTAGGAAGAAAATTTTCAGGGGTGTGACGCATAACCGCCATCATAACTTGACTCCTCTGTCTTGCCCATCGCCAATTCCCCTTAACAATAATGGAGGATACTTTAGCCCTCAAAGCCCTGCCCCTATTTGTAACAATGGAATCACCGAACTGTTTGTACAATGCACCAAGGGGGTGCCAATTATCAGTCCATAGAAACGTTGTCACGCCCCGCTTATAATAATTCGGCAATGTGATTTTAACCTCAATAAAATAAATAATTTTACCAAATAACGAAAAACAATTCTCTTTTTCACTCTATCATGCAACGAATTATAAGTCTAACCAAATTAAAAGAAGCATGACAAGCTATCCACTTCCAAATGTTTCAATTTTTGATTAGCCACCAAGGCACCAAAACACCACTTAAACCATACAACTCCAATTACAAAAGGGGATACAAGATTTCCTTTTTTTTTTGCCTAAATGACATAACAAGGCATTCCTAGAGGAAAGTTTAGCATTTATCATTACATTCCCAAAGTCAAAAACATATACATGTAGTCAAAAGATGGCCTTCAAGACCCAACAAAATATCATGTAGATCGTCTCGCCCAAACACAAAAGATATCTCCATCACCGAGTCCATCAAAGCGTATCCTTGCCCTTCGAACCTGTAAGGTAGGGGTGAGCACGACCGCCCACACAAAATCTACTAGAAACTAAAAGATGCAAGTGACATGTTTGAAAATATGAACGCTCATGCCCAAATTTCCCCCTCTTTTTCTTAACTTGAAATCCATGCTAGCTAGACATAATTCTTAATGAATATAATTAAGCTCGAAAAGATGAAACCAAAATTCCTCAAACAAAAATCAAGTCAACACGTTAAACTAAGTACGAGAAAATAAGAGCACATAAAACCAAGGTCCAAGTTATCACAGTTGTGTACCAATCCTAGGCGACTGATCAGGTCCCTAAATCATCCAAATTTATGGGCTACTAACCCAAAGGCCTATGGGGCACCTTATCCCGCGCGGGTTTACGGACTATACACCGACGGATAACTCATTATCCATATGTTTCCGGCTACACAACGAGCATAAAATGGCCAACTCAACCGCCAATACATGGCTCACTAGCCCAAATAACAAGTATCAATCCCAAATCAATTCCAATAAGTAAAACAACTTGTATCAACATAAGTATCAATCTTTACTTTCAAATCCAAGCAGTAATCCTAGATATACAAGTGTCTATACTTTTTCAACCCCATCCCTCAAAAATATTCAACAATTATGCCAATAAGAGGTAGTCCATATCAAATACAAAAAAATAATGTGCTCTTCACAAAATGCAAACAATTAATCCAAGTATCCAAAACTAGTATATCCATTATCAATTCAAATACACATGAGCCACTATTAGAAACCACAATCTCCCTAGGCATAATATTCTCTCCACACCCAATCAAACACTAGATCCAACAATTTCAATATACAACTAAAAATATGAAATATACACAACTACTCAAATTAGGGCTTTTCTTCCATAGATCAACTTACTCCTTAAATGCATGAAATAATCAATTCTCAAACACAATACTTGCATTTTTAAGGTATCTAGTAGAAAACCCTACCTCAATTGCAAGCACACAAGAGGGATGAGTGAGATGGTGATGAAGGAAAGCCCACAAACTTGAAACCCTAGATCCCTCCAAGTTCTTGATGTAAACCCAAAATACCCAAGCAAAAGAAGATGGAAGATGATGGCTGTGTGAGTTTGAGAGAGAGAGAGAGAGAGACACGGCACTGGGAGAGAGAGAGAGAGAGAGATCGGCACTGGAGATGGAAACAGAGAGAACAAAGAAAAAAGAAAACAGAGAACACTGGTTCTCTCGGTTTCTCTCGGCAATTGGTTAAAAAAAGGTGTAAAATAATTACACCATTCCTCCCTCAAGTCTCTAGATTATGGCCTAGCACTTGCATGTTATAATTTCTTGCACTAGAGTCCCACAACTAACACTTAAACAAGTAATTAGCTCTAAAAATTTCTAACACGAATTACACAACACATGGGAGTCTCCCAACAGACTCGATCAAAGGACCAATGAATTCGAACACGGTCAAGTAAATGCCTACGCATGCACCTGCACAACTATATTAAAAATAAAAAAATAAAAAAAAATCCAAGGCTCATAAAATTCAAAGTATTTAAAATAACACATTTCACATTAAGAAAATATTAAATAAATAAATTTAGACACCGTTCTCTACAACCTCCCCTCTTAAAAAAAATTTTCGTCCCCGAAATTTAAATAGCCAAGAGAGGAAGTGGTAATACCTTACGGAGTAAATAACTCAGGGTACTTAGAACGAACTTCCGCCTCTAGCTCCCAAGTAGCCTCCTCAACCCCATGGTAGTTCCACAACACCTTCACCAATGGAATTGTCTTTCCTCGGAGAACTTTTTCACTTGTATCCAAAATCTGTACTGGCTTCTCTTCATAGGAGACATCGCTTTCAATACCCAAATCAATCCAGTCAAGAACATGCGAAGGATCTAGCTCATACTTTCGTAGCATAGACACATGGAAAATGTCATGAACTCTAGATAACTGTGGTGGCAAGGCAAGTCGGTATGCCACCTCCCCAACCTTATCAAGAATCTCAAAAGGCCCAATATATCTTGGTGCTAACTTGCCACTGAGACTAAATCTCTTTAAACCCTTCCGAGGCGATACTTTCAAAAAGACATGATCCTCGACTTCAAACACCAAGGGTCGTCGCCTTCGATCAGAATAACTCTTTTGACGACTTTGTGCTGTCATCAGGCGTTGACGAATAAGAGCTACATTCTTCGTGGTTTCTTGTACTAAGTCCGACCCTAAAGGTGTTGTCTCTCCGACATCTGCCCAACAAACTGGTGATCTACATGCCCTGCCGTATAAGGCCTCAAATGGTGCCATCCCTATACTTGATTGGTAACTGTTATTATAGGCAAACTCCGCTAGAGACAAGTGATCCTCCCAAGAACCTCGAAAGTCTAGTACGCAAGCTCGTAGCATATCTTCTAAAATTTGTATTGTGCGCTCGGATTGCCCATCTGTTTGAGGATGAAAGGCTGTGCTAAACAATAAGTCGGTGCCAAGAGCTGATTGTAGACTCTGCCAAAATCTTGATGTAAAACGAGGATCTCTATCTGAAACAATGGATACAGGAACTCCATGAAGTCGTATGATTTCCCGAATATACTTTCTACTAAGCATGTCCACCGTGTCTGTCACACGGATGGGAAGGAAATGAGCGGATTTGGTTAAACGATCTACCACAACCCAAATGGCATCATGCCCTCTCAACGATCTAGGAAGTCCAGTCACAAAGTCCATAGTCACATGCTCCCATTTCCACTCCGCCACTGGTAAGGGTTGTAACAATCCCGCAGGATTCCGATGCTCGGCCTTTACCTGTTGACAAGTAAAGCACCTTGACACAAATCGAGCTACATCCTTCTTCATGCCCCTCCACCAAAATTGGCGACGTAAATCATGATACATTTTTGTGCCTCCTGGGTGTACGACAAAACGAGAATGATGAAACTCACGAAGTACATCGTCACGACACAACCTAGGAACAAACACTTTGCCCAAATATCTCAAACTCCGATCAGGGTGAAGAACCCATCCATCTACTTCATTACCATTAGTTATGTTGTCCCGAATTGTTTGAGCCTCGTCATCTTCCTGTTGAGCCTCAATTACTCTAGTGAGTAGTGTAGGTTGTACAACAATATTAAACAAAGTGGCTTGCTTCTCGATCTCGTTGACCTGCAAATTAAATTCGCCAACATCCTCAAGCATTTTCCATTCTCGTATGGCTAGGCTAGCCAAACTGCAAAGAGATTTTCTGCTAAGTGCATCCGCCACAACATTTGCCTTCCCGGGGTGGTAGTGCAAGTCAAAGTCGTAGTCCTCCATATACTCCATCCATCGTCGTTGCCGCAAATTCAAGTCTTTTTGAGAGAAAAGGTACTTAAGGCTCTTATGATCTGAGAACACTTCAAATCTCTCACCGTACAAATAATACCTCCAAATTTTCAAAGCAAAGATCACCGCCGCAAGCTCCAAGTCATGAGTTGGATAATTACGCTCGTGGGTCTTTAATTGCCGAGAACCATAAGCTACAACCTTGCCTTCTTGCATCAAAACACATCCCAAACCATCCCGTGAAGCATCACAATAAATGGAATAACCGAGGCCCCTCTCCGGTATCACTAGAATCGGTGCTGAAGTCAACCACCTCTTTAACTCCTAAAACGCTTGTTCACAAGCTTCATTCCATATAAATTTTACTCCTTTGCGTGTGAGACGAGTCATGGGTGCGGCTAAACATGAAAAGTCCCCCACAAACCGACGGTAGTAACCGGCCAAGCCCAAAAAGCTACGGATTTCAAATACATTCTTCGGTCGCTCCCAATCCATCACGGCTTCTATCTTGGCAGGGTCAACGGTAACTCCATCCTTCGAAACAACATGGCCAAGGAATTTCACTTCCGAAAGCCAAAACTCACACTTTTCATATTTGGCATAAAGACGATGCTCTCGCAAAAGCTGTAAAGCAATTCTCAAGTGCTCTTCTGTTCCTCCTTTGATGGTGAATAAATCAAAATATCATCCACAAACACTACTACAAACCGATCAAGATAGGCATGAAAAATGCGGTTCATCAAGTCCATAAAAGCTGCTGGAGCGTTTGTCAAACCAAATGGCATCACCAAAAACTCATAATGCCCATAACGTGTACGAAAAGCCATTTTTGCTATGTCCTCCTCCTTGACCCTCAATTGATGATATCCCGATCTCAAGTCTATTTTCGAAAAGACACAAGACCCTCTAAGTTGGTCAAACAAATCGTCAATTCTAGGTAAAGGATATTTATTCTTGATGGTAACACGATTCAACTTGCGATAATCTATGCAAAGGCGTAATGATCCATCCTTCTTCTTAGCAAACAATGCTGGAGCTCCCCATGGTGAAGTACTAGGTCGGATAAACCTTTTGTCCAACAATTCTTGGAGTTGCACTTTCAATTCCCTTAGTTCTGCTGGTGCAAATCTATATGGTGCCATGGAAATAGGTGCAGTGCCTGGTATAATATCAATGGAAAATTCAACCTCTCGCTTCGGTGGCAATTCAAAAAGGTCCTCTGGAAAGACATCTGGATACTCACAAACCACTGGTGGCAACTCCCCACGAATCATGCTACCCTCGTCACTCAAAGTGATGGAAAAGAGATAACTAAGCTCTCCTCGACTACGCAGGGTGTAAAGAGGTGGAGCCAAAGTATCCTCTCGATCGCCCAAAAAATAAAAACAATCACCATCTGGAGTGCACACTGATACTCTTCTTCGGTGACAATCTATAGTAGCCTGATATGCTGACAACCAGTCCATACCCAAAATAACATCAAATGCAGACATGTCTATCACGATGAAGTCAAACACAAGACGACGGTCCATAACCTCTATCTCACAAGACCGACACACTCTATTAAGAATCACTCTACCTCCAACAGGCGTGTCTACAAATAAGAAAGAGTCTAACAAGTCTATTTCCAACCCCAATGCAGTAGCAAAGGCAGAAGATATGAAGGAATGAGATGCACCAGTATCTATAAGTACATTACCCCAAGTACGAAAGAATAAGAAAGTACCTCGGACCACTGAAGGCCCGGTAGAAGAATCTGGAACTGTAGTAGCTGCAACTATAAAAACACGGCCCTGCTGACCTCCCGGCCTAGGCTGCTGAACAGAAGGAGCGGTAGTCGCACTATGAGTAGGTTTAGAGCCTTGGGTAGCACGAGATCCCTGAGCAGAAAAAGATTGCTGAGGTGGCCTATAGCCCTGACGGCCTGAAGTGTGCTGTGAAGCTCTGAACTGATGTGACCCAGTCGCTCCTTGGGAACTCTGAGCGTTAGGACAAAAGCGTTGGATATGCCCCGCCTGACCACATTGGTGACAATTTCGTGGTCCTCCGCTTTGACTCTGATTCTTAAGTGGGCACTCAGACTTTCGATGACCTGGTTGATTGCAATGATAGCAAAGGAAAACTCCCGAAGCCGACCTCCCGACAGACTGTGCACGTTTCACCGACTCAGTTCCTTGAATTGCATTAGTTGTCTCCCTGCCCCTCTTTCTACTATCAGGTTGAAAAGAAGATCCCACCGCTTGACTTTTGGGCTCCTTGATTTGCTTAGCACATTGAGCATCACCTTCAAGTGCCAAAGCGCATTCAAAGACTTTGGAGTACTTCTTATATCGATGGCCAACAACCCCTTTTCTGATATCGGGCTTAAGACCCCGCTCAAATCGCCTCGCCTTCAAGTTCTCAATAGAAATTGTCTCAACCGCAAATCGGGAAAGTGCTGTAAACCTCGCTTCATACTCCATAACTGTAGAGTTTCCTTGGGTCAATCCCAAAAATTCTTCCCGCAACGTGTCTTTAACCATCTCTGGAAAATACTTCTTCAGAAATGTTTTCTTGAATGTGGCCCAAGTCATACCCGCCACACCTCCAGTGTTCTCAACTGACTCCCACCAAAGAGCAGCGGCATCCTCCAATTGATAGGCAGCAAAGAACACCCTCAAGTCATCCTCTGTGATCTGCAAAGTATCCAAGGTCTTACTTATCTTGGACAACCAACTATCCGCGGCAATGGGGTCGCGCTCCCCCTTAAAAATAGGTGGCGTCATACGACGAAACTCCCTCATGGCAGAAATGGCACGAGACTCTGGCTCCCCAGGAAGAGATCGTTGTGCCTGCCGTGGTGTGGTGTTGGCCATACGCTGGAGAGCCTCGGTAAATGCTCTCATCATTTGAGCTCCATCAAAGTTCTCTTGTGGAGCCGGAGTTTCTCCTCCGTCAACCGCGCTAGCTGCCTCTCGGACAGGCTCTCTAGTTCTTCTCTTAGCTCTTGGGGGTTGCACTCTAGCCCCTCGTGCTACACCTCTCCCACGACCACGTCCACGCGCCATCCCACTAAACAAGAGGCAAAGGCAAATAAACTTAATCGCCATTCAAATGATTCTCAATTCTAATGTCCAGTGATCGAACAAACAAAGCTCTTACCTCATAAAAAAAAAATCACTTCATACCACATAGCATGTTATCACTCCGAGACACTTAAGCATGTGAAGACATAAACAAAAAGAATATGCCATCTAAAGGAACATGTTAACCACGTAAGCATACAAGAACACATAACACTTGTAAATTACATAACATTCTCACAACTTAATATACGTAGTGTCCATGCAATTTCATGTCTCCATCATTTCCCATGGTCCTGAGGTATTCAAACCTGGTTAGCTCTGATACCATTCTGTCACGCCCCGCTTATAATAATTCGGCAATGTGATTTTAACCTCAATAAAATAAATAATTTTACCAAATAACGAAAAACAATTCTCTTTTTCACTCTATCATGCAACGAATTATAAGTCTAACCAAATTAAAAGAAGCATGACAAGCTATCCACTTCCAAATGTTTCAATTTTTGATTAGCCACCAAGGCACCAAAACACCACTTAAACCATACAACTCCAATTACAAAAGGGGATACAAGATTTCCTTTTTTTTTTTGCCTAAATGACATAACAAGGCATTCCTAGAGGAAAGTTTAGCATTTATCATTACATTCCCAAAGTCAAAAGCATATACATGTAGTCAAAAGATGGCCTTCAAGACCCAACAAAATATCATGTAGATCGTCTCGCCCAAACACAAAAGATATCTCCATCACCGAGTCCATCAAAGCGTATCCTTGCCCTTCGAACCTGTAAGGTAGGGGTGAGCACGACCGCCCACACAAAATCTACTAGAAACTAAAAGATGCAAGTGACATGTTTGAAAATATGAACGCTCATGCCCAAATTTCCCCCTCTTTTTCTTAACTTGAAATCCATGCTAACTAGACATAATTCTTAATGAATATAATTAAGCTCGAAAAGATGAAACCAAAATTCCTCAAACAAAAATCAAGTCAACACGTTAAACTAAGTACGAGAAAATAAGAGCACATAAAACCAAGGTCCAAGTTATCACAGTTGTGTACCAATCCTAGGCGACTGATCAGGTCCCTAAATCATCCAAATTTATGGGCTACTAACCCAAAGGCCTATGGGGCACCTTATCCCGCGCGGGTTTACGGACTATACACCAACGGATAACTCATTATCCATATGTTTCCGGCTACACAACGAGCATAAAATGGCCAACTCAACCGCCAATACATGGCTCACTAGCCCAAATAACAAGTATCAATCCCAAATCAATTCCAATAAGTAAAACAACTTGTATCAACATAAGTATCAATCTTTACTTTCAAATCCAAGCAGTAATCCTAGATATAAAAGTGTCTATACTTTTTCAACCCCATCCCTCAAAAATATTCAACAATTATGCCAATAAGAGGTAGTCCATATCAAATACAAAAAAATAATGTGCTCTTCACAAAATGCAAACAATTAATCCAAGTATCCAAAACTAGTATATCCATTATCAATTCAAATACACATGAGCCACTATTAGAAACCACAATCTCCTTAGGCATAATATTCTCTCCACACCCAATCAAACACTAGATCCAACAATTTCAATATACAACTAAAAATATGAAATATACACAACTACTCAAATTAGGGCTTTTCTTCCATAGATCAACTTACTCCTTAAATGCATGAAATAATCAATTCTCAAACACAATACTTGCATTTTTAAGGTATCTAGTAGAAAACCCTACCTCAATTGCAAGCACACAAGAGGGATGAGTGAGATGGTGATGAAGGAAAGCCCACAAACTTGAAACCCTAGATCCCTCCAAGTTCTTGATGTAAACCCAAAATACCCAAGCAAAAGAAGATGGAAGATGATGGCTGTGTGAGTTTGAGAGAGAGAGAGAGAGAGACACGGCACTGGGAGAGAGAGAGAGAGAGAGAGATCGGCACTGGAGATGGAAACAGAGAGAACAAAGAAAAAAGAAAACAGAGAACACTGGTTCTCTCGGTTTCTCTCGGCAATTGGTTAAAAAAAGGTGTAAAATAATTACACCATTCCTCCCTCAAGTCTCTAGATTATGGCCTAGCACTTGCATGTTATAATTTCTTGCACTAGAGTCCCACAACTAACACTTAAACAAGTAATTAGCTCTAAAAATTTCTAACACTAATTACACAACACATGGGAGTCTCCCAACACACTCGATCAAAGGACCAATGAATTCGAACACGGTCAAGTAAATGCCTATGCATGCACCTGCACAACTATATTAAAAATAAAAAAAAAAAAAAAATCCAAGGCTCATAAAATTCAAAGTATTTAAAATAACACATTTCACATTAAGAAAATATTAAATAAATAAATTTAGACACCGTTCTCTACAAACGTATCCTCTCCATCCCCAATGCAATACCTAATCCAACCTTGGCAAATATCCCTTAATTTGAGAAGCTTCCTTATGGATTTTTAGTTGAAGTTTGTAAGGCCTGCGGCTTTTTATGGATTTTTTTAATTAAGTGTGGACTTTTACTATATGTTGTAATAATCTCGAATAATGTACCATTGACACATATGTATTTTTTTTTTGTTAATGATGGAGAGGTCAAAAACCTCATTTGTCTTTATGTGAAAATTTCCAGGTTTCGTTATCGTTGTTGACCATTTTGAAAAGCCCTTGGAACAAGCACACCCTTTTGATTCTTTTTTTTATTATCATATAAAATCTTTTCACATTTGGATGTCGCTTGAAAAGAGTTAAGTGGCATTTAAATTGAACCTTGTAGTGAAGATATAATTTTTTTTTTTTAGTATGTAGTTTGCCCCTTCTACTCACGTGCTTGGGTCATTTGGGATCAGGGCGTGGCACTAGGAGTATATTTAGCCCTGCAAACAGGGATATGAAGACTCAAACCTGGGCATTGTCAAACCAAGTCCAAATTTCTACCATTGAACCAACCCCTCATTGGTGTTTAGCCCCAGCAATTTAGAATTTCTCCCTTTCATCAATTTGTCTACCTCCTCCTACAGCCACTACCAACCCTACATACCACAATACTTGTCACCCTTGATGTAATGACCCGAATTTTCATGCCAAATTTTTCGGAATAAAACTAAATATTTTATTGAAGTATTTTTGCAGATATAATACCCAGACTTTTTAGGAAACCCTAGCCCTACTTCATAATCCTAAAAATCTAGGATAAGATTAGATTGGATAAGATTTGCTTTAGATATTCTTAGATTTTATAAGATATGCTAAGATTTGATTAGATTATATTAGATTTGATTAGATTATGTTAGATTTTATTGAATTTGATTAGATCTTATTAGATTTGGTTGAGATATGATAAGATAAGATAAGATTAGATTTGGTTGAGATATGATAAGATTAGATTTGGTTGAGATATGAAAAGATAAGATTTGATTAAGATGGTTCTAGACTCTTGTCATTCTACTATAAATAGGTCCACTCCCTCCACTTCCCTCCACACACCACAAACACATTTCACCACTTCACTTCATGTGCTTTAAATTGTAGAGTGTTAGAGAGAGAGAGAGAAAAATAAGAGAAAGTAGTCGGCAAAGGAAGAAGAAGAGGAAATAGGGGAGGAGCCGAGGTGTTTTACGATAGACCGAATTCAATTGGTGTGGAGTAGTAGTACTCGGTTATGCATGAAGTTCAACGGTGGCGATTTATTTGAGGTAATCCGGGGAGTCTACGATATGCTTCCTACTTCCGGAATCCTTTCTTCACTCTCATCTTTGTACTCCTTTGATTATCTCATGATCTTTGTTCAATCATGTGGAATATTGTTGAAAAGTGGAATAATTGGTATCGAATATGATATTGTTGGCTGAGTACTATAGAATTGTTAGTACAGGGATTGAGTGAACTCATGCACCAATAGCCTATCCAATATCCAGAATGGGTCGAGGATGACTCGGTGAGGAAAGTAACCAAAATATCCCATGCTTCCTTTGAGAAGGACATGGTATGAGGTCCCTTGTGATTGTTGCTTCGACTTGGTGGTCGATTATCGTTTATTAATTCCACTTATGAGCTTTGTTATTCTGTTGTATCGTATACTTCCCGGATAATTTCTTTTTCAGGTGTGGAGCCGGATTAGTGGAAATTGAATTGAAACACATAAGGATTAAGTTGGAGAGGTCTTAGAAGAGTTTATCATTTTGGAGGATCTAGAAGATTATTCACCTGACGGCTTAGTTTATTTTAGTGATGTAATTCATTTATGGAGAGAATAAGGGCCTAGAAGTGTTTGAAATGCAATGTATATTGGAATTTTATGTTTAGAAAATAGCGGGTCATTTCACTTGAGCTCTCCACCCTTCCTCTTGTCATCGCTACCCTCCCCCACCCTTCTACGGACCCTCTACACCCTTCTCCCTGCCATTAATAGCCCTCCACAAGCCCTCCCTCTAGCCATTCAAGGACTCCCACAATCACATCCCTACTTATTTTGCCACCCTCCCCCACCCCTTCTTCTATTGATATTTGCACAACCAACAACCAATCGCAATCCCAAGTTTTGACAACAAAAATACACATATTGTCCATCATCAGCTTCACTACGATACCCAATGATGTCAGAGAAAGATGACTTTTGCCGAACCAATGGCAAGTGGTTGCATTTCAATACTCAAATTGTTGCACATTCGAAAAGGCCGAATGGTGCCAACGGTTTAGTTTTCAAGCGCTGAGAGACAATAGCAACTTGACTGTCACAAATTTGAAGAGGGCATGATGAAGAGAGGATGGGGATGGATGTGGGATTTCAAACAAAAATGGTGAGACCGTTTCAAGGGAATGAACGCAATGGATTATAGATGGTGGTTATTAAATTTTCAAAGAGAGCTATCATTGTGCGGTATGCATTGGGCCCATGGAAAAGGTGGGGTGTTCAAAAGTTGGGTAGGTGATTGGGCGGTTGTTTGTAGTTTATGGCTAGCTTGGTGTCTAGAAATAGGATTGTGGGTTGGCTAAGTGAGAAGGTTGAAGAATGGTGGATTAGTCATTTACTAGATGGACAAATTACAGCAAAAAGAGAAGGAAAATAGAAACATATAGGTCTTCGAAACAATTTGGGGGTGTGAAAACTCTCACCCCACATTTCTAACAAATTTAACCAATAACAACTCATAAACTCTCACCTCTTCTTTTGAACATGACACCACATTTCGTAATGGTGCAAAACAATACCATTGCACCAAAGCCTTTCGATGTAGAAGAAAGATGAAAATATAGTGAATTCAAGAAGCAGAGTTGGTTTCATTACTTCCCATATCATCTCCTCGTTCTTATTAACTCGCCCCAAAATATCACCAATTTAAAAATGGTTTGGATTGTTCATATCTCATGTACAAGCAAAACTAAGAACTCAATATGGTACAGAAAGTTTGCCAATGACATGTTTTTGAAACAGCATGATGAACTGTTAATCAAAATGCTCTAAACTAAGCAAATATTCATATAGAAGCATAATAGTATAGTACCAACAGCTATGGACTAAAATACATACATAAGGTTCTGTTGAAGAATGAATCCTGTTAATACAAAGCTTACAGTGTGAGATGTATACAAGATCGATCAATTCATGTTGTTTACGGAACTAATGGATGACTCATCAACAAGCATTGAGCTTATATTATTCTTGTTAGTCAGCAGAAAATCATCGCTTTTGTTCACTCCAAGTCTTTCCTTCAAAAAATTCAGCCAGCATCCGTTCAAGATCCTCCGGACTAAATCTGATGTACTTTTGGGGATTTTTACCATTCTCAATCATAGGCCTAGAGCAAATGAAATCCACAGTTTTGACATGAGGTAGAAGGAGAAGGCAACATTTGATGAAAACAGAGCGTTAATGACACAGATGGCCCAAACTATAATGGCTATCACTTTCCATATTTAAAAATCACATATCTAGAGCCCCTCAAGTATAACTATTTGCCTATCAGTCCAACATAGGGCTCGCATGTGCAGGAGTGAGGCTCTTTGGGCCTATGTCCTGGGCTGGCTCCCACATTGGGAGTTTGGGTTGAGTTGTGTGTGTATTTAAGGGTCCTTATACCCACCCCTTGTCAGTAATTGCCTAGTGAGAGTAGTAAATGGAATTACCGTTCTACCCTCTGACAAAAAAGTATGACTATTTAAAGTTGCTTCAACGTTAGAAAGACAACCGATAATTACTATTATCGATTTGAACGATCAAGGAATACAAAGGGAAAGGAAGGGCATTTTTGTCATTATTGCTATCTATTTTAGTCACAAGATAATTACTTGTTAACATCTACGACTACAAAATTATAGGAGGGGTGAAACTTGGAAGTGATACATGCTATACTGGAGGAGTTCTGTACATAGAGTGTTTTAGTTGGAAGGTGGAGTGGGAATCAGTGATTGATGAGGCCTTGGTACTCCTAAGACCATGTCGTACTTGTACTTTACATGGTACTTCCAAATACGAACCGGGTCGCGTATCATGCACCGAATTTTTCTCTATAGTTTTTGCTATAGCCAAGAATTACCCCGATATATTTTCAAGCCGTACCCAGAACAGAGATTAAGCTAAGTTGATAAGACTCCTCTTTTTTTATGCTTAGTATGATTGTAGAATAAAAAAATCGTGTGTAGGTTTTTTGGTGTAGTTACATTAAGTTCTTGGCTGTATGTTAATTTTGATGTCAAAGTGTTATTTGATGATGTTGAATTCTTAATTGCCTATTGCCAAAGTCATTGTGGTTATGTCCTTTATTATAATTGCGATTATCAAATGTAATACATTGCTCTAAATTATTAAAGCCCATTTAAAACAATCGTACCCCAACCGTACACGTACCCTACATTTTTTAGGTTTTGTCGTATCCATGTACCCTTATTGTACTAGTACCGGCAAAAATTAGTTGGTAATAGTTTTAGTGGCACACATATAATTAGCCCTAGAGAAGAAAAGATCCAGCAAAATGTGAAAACATACCCAAAACGTCTAATGAAAGATCGAAAGGCAGGCAAAAGGACTTCAGCAACAGCCAGCCTGAGCGATTCACGTAGCTCACTGTCTGGAACTGACCATTGAGATTGCCTTTGATGAAGCTCCTCAAACTGAATATTGAAGGTCTTGAACCTTTCTTTCACCATTGCCCTTGAAAGTCCACTATTGCTGCCACTATCACTTCCTAACTGTCCTCCGCTTGACGAAGAAAGACCTTGAATAGTGAGACACTGCAGAATCTGCCGCATAAGAAAAATATTGACTGCTTAGCATAGTATATATTTGTGCAAAATTAAAAGAATAATAATTGCATTCCTTGAGCTACAAAATGAGTTGAAAAGAAATTAGGGAAGGTCATGAGCTCCACAGTTTTCTTGATATAGCACCACCACCAAAAGTTAACATACAATAGTAAGTTGTAATAAAGAGTTGAACTATCTATAAATATGACCACGAGCTCTTTCCAATTTGACCGCTATTGGATGAACTATCTTCACCTTTACATTAGGGATCTTACAATTCAGGATATGTATCTAATTATTCGATGTGTTCAGAAGTAAAACCGATACGTATCTTTAAATGTAATTTGGCGAGATGCATATTAAACTATATGTATCTTATGATCGTCACGTTTAGGCAATTTACAGGTAAAACTGAGAAGTCTCCCTAAAATGTATCTTATGTTCATGTAAAGATTCTTGCGATACGTGACACTACATATGAACATGCAATAAATTTCTTTTAGTTATTTTCGGACAAAAATAATTGGACTTAGTTTTTACGAATTCTAATTGCTAATCTTCAGAAATATTCATGTTAAGAATCTTATGTATGAAGTAAATGATAGTAGTCACTTAAATAGTGTATATTTGGAAAAAAAAATATGGGAAATTCGTTTGACTGCTTTAAATTTGTAGACTAAATGTTGAATCAAGACAATTGACATGATGGAAGAACTGAAGAAGAGTAGACTTAGTTTTCAAGATATGCTTGATATCTTGGTTTCTTTATCAAATTTAAGATCTCTCATTAGTCTATGAGTTATAAAGGCTTACAAAGCATACAAGTAAAGGATGTGTGGTGGATATTTAGGTTGTAAGCGCCAAATAATCTTTATTCCAAGACCATTTTAGAGCATCCGTAGTGGCCTAACCAAAATTGAATAATCAAAGTTGTCACATCAGCTTTTGGTTATCCATTTAAGGAATTGCCAAAGTTAGCAATGTCAAGTCCCACATTGATTATTTTTTGCCCATAATCAAAATGAGTTGGCAAAAATTCAAATCTAATGGTCAATTTTTTCTTCTCAATCTAATGGTTTACATTGAATGGCATTCTAGTAAATTAAGTGAAAGTGGAGGGCATTTGCTAAAATCCATAAATTGATCAACATTGTTATATGCACAACCACTTGCCAAAGTGGAGAATGAGTTTCACCTACCAATAAAACATTTGCTTCATAGAGAGTGAGTTTCACTTACTAATGATGGTGGTACTTGATTGATAAGATGTGGGGTCCAATAAATTTGGTTATTGGCAAAAGGTTAATAGTTTTGATTATCCAATGGCCAAAATTCGATAAATTTATAAGAAGTAACTAAGTTTGGTTATTCCAATGTGAACTCTTATTTTAGCAAACGTTGCTAACTTTAGCAACATTTTGGTTTTGATTATTCCACTACGAATGCTCTTACATGGCAGGTTGAAGACATGAAATTTTATGTTAGTTTCTTTGTTATTTATGTAATAGATTATGTACTTTACAACACATATAACTATTTTCCGGACTTATACTACTCTTATTAACCTATCCTATGACATGATTCAGAAAATGAGAAAACTGACATACAACACATATTTAATAATTGCTTAAATGTACCTATTTAAGCTCATGAGTTTATTTGTTCAACCCATTTATCTTGTTAGTTGGTTGGCTGGATCCTGGATGTTGGTCAAGTCTGATCAGAGTTGACCCCATTTTTTATTGTAAATTTGCAATTCTGACACGTGTTGAAGGCCCAAACATATAATATGGGACCTTAATTCCATTTCAGGGGTTTTAAACTTTTTGAAAGCTAGAGTGGGGCAAGAGAGAGCACAAGCGATCCCCCATGTCTTTCATCATCAAAAGACTGAAGATCCAACCTTCTATGGGTAGCTAAATCACGTTCTAGGGTAGAGCTGAAACTTCCACCCCTCACCTTCAAGGGTAAAGCTAAAACTTCCTCCCTAGCTAATATTCGAAGTCGATTGTACGACAAGGATATATTTTTCATTATGTAAACTTGAATCGAATGTTTTCTATCTATCTTGTGTTTGTATCCATGATTTCAAATACAGTCATGCAATGATTCTAATTAGTTAGCGATAAAGGTAATTGAGATAGTTTATGCTTGAAAGATGAATCATGTTATTGGATGCTTCGTGCATCGACGCGGATTGTGCTAGTAAGATGATTAATGCTATAGGATAAACTATACCCGACTAACGAAACACAAAGATCCGCTTTTCAAGCTAAAGGATAATTGTGCATCCACATGGATCGTAGGTAAGATGATGTATGTGTAATCCCATCGATTTCAATTGCATGCTATCCGATTCTTTTCTTCTCTCTTTCAAAACCCATGTCCTGTTCGTTTCTTGTTTCCGAGTTATTTTTTCCTAGACCGTAGCGTGAAAGGTTACTTTCCTCACCCTTCTAATAACATATAGTCATCTAGAGTATGTGGTATCCCAAAGATTTCAATTGTGTGGTATCGTACTCTTTTTCTTCTCTCTATTTGTATAACTTTTTTTAATATTTTTTCTATTGACCAAGAGCCATTCTTTGTAGCCCATCTTTTAGTTTTCTTTTTCATCAGAAAACTGTCATGACTACCACAGTTTATTATGCACAAGAATCACACAATCTCTAAGATGGCCCACTGAAACAATTATCCAAACTCTGATATTATCCTAATTTCGTGTTACTTGCGCGTCTTAGTAGTTCATCAAGCAATTGTTACACAAAAACCACATAAGCGGATATCGAACTTAAGAAAATAGGAACTAGTAAATCTAATCCCTTTGGGCTTTAATAATCATTTCTTCGTAGAATCAAAAAGACACCATAGAGGAAAAATATTTAGATCACCTAGATGAAAATAACAAACCTTAGACCATGAAATCCTCTTGTACTGATTTGCATGCTGCTGAACAATCCTTCGGTGTATTTGTACCCAGTCATCACCTAACAAATCCTTTGCTTCTGACCTTCAAAAGATGATTTGTTTGTCAAACAAAATGAAACATAACGAGGCTCTTAGTTGCACATTAGTGAATGTTCTCTCTTGATTTATATATGACAAACCTCCGCACAGATCGAACAATATAGTGAATGTTGTTCATAAGAAACAACTGAGTCAGGGCAGGATCTTTATACTGCTTAGATTTCCCATCGAGGTTACTCTGAAGAGCCTGCATTATTCTGGTTGTTACAACTGTTAATCGGGCATCCGCATCACCTTCATCAAACTCTTGGAAAAGTTGCTTAAGTGTTGATTGATAGCTGTGGACATGTAACACATAGAACAACAATAGACCAACAATAGAACAATAGAGTTTTTCTCCATTTAGTATAGTATAACAACAGCAATGGAAGGGGAGGAAAAGGAATAATACAAGAGAATTGACAGAGAAATAACAAGGACACATACAGATTGCAGAGGACAAATACTGGGAAAGGAAACATGATAGTAGGATAAAGGCAAATTAGAAATTTAGCAACCTTAGATGCAAGATGCATGCAGAAAACAAAAAGTGGAAGAACGCAACAAGTAACACAGTCAAACTCGCTCATGCAAAACTCACCCAACACGAAGGAATTAAATAACACATGGCAATACATAGTAGGTTGTGAACTTACTCAAAAAGAAACTTCACATAGTTTATCACATAGCTAGTGAGAGGATGGACAGTTCCATCTAGAACAGCTGTTTTTGTAGCATCTTTTTCTACTGCTTCCTCAAAATCACCAAACGTTTCTTGGGCTGTTTGGGCTAGACGCTTTGTCAAAACTACAACAGATTCTCGCATTTCCATGCAATATTTACCTTGGAAATTTGTTTCCATCTGAAAGGGGTGCCGCCAAAGAAAAAAAAAAGGTAAATAAACAAACAAGATCCAACACAGCAATACTAGCTTTACATGCAAACAAGATTCTGCATCAAATGCAATTAATGTGTCTTTTATAAATTCCAACAGCTAACCATGTATCAAAACAGCAACAAGGAAGCCTCATTTCACCCTTTCAGCAAAAACTAAGACTGGCCAATACAAGCAGGGAAAATGTACACAAGCTTCGACCCATTCAGTATGTCTAAAACATTTAAGAAAGACAACACAAAGCAGAGGTTCAATGCTAATGGTAGGAATCTTGAGAAGTTATGGATCTGACTCGGCATGTTTCCACTGTCTAGGACATAGTGGAATACGACAAAGGCTGTCACCTGAGCTGATGCCTAATAACTAATGTTGCTGACATTGGTAGACAAGATATAGACCTAACTCTATTTCCAGAGTCACAAGGAATTCTAGTGAAACAAAAAGGCTGCTACATTTTGTTTTCTACGCATACCTGAGGAGTAATAATGTATGACCACTAATTGACTCCACTAAAACATATCAGGCCTGTAAGAGCTTTTACTTGAAGTGGTGATGTAGGCATATAAAATAAGAAATGGTCTCTATTAATTCTAAATTCAAAGCAAAACATTCTAGGTTCTACGTTTTCTCTTTTCTATTTTATAGGTGTTGAACTTTGAGGGAGATTCATAGTGTCTAACTGTGCTTTGTTAATATACTACCTAAGGTCATAGGATCAGCCCACTTTAGTCTCTTAGTTAATATAATTATATATTACCGTAATAAAAACAACACTTGTACTTGTGCCAAGGCTGGCGTCCTCAGAGTATCCATAGGAGCCATATAACATGTGCTCTTACAGATCCCTAAAACACTAAATAAAAATTGAAGTCAGCCCTCAAAATTCTTCTCTCTTCAAATCTGCAGGATGCTTTTCACCCCTCATATACCAAAATAATACTATTATTCTTCTTGCTAAGTCGTATCTAAATTGGGTTTTAAGACCATTGCTATTGCTGTTCTTTTCCAAACTTCAAACCCCATTACCATTGTAAAATAATACTCCCTCCATCCCAATTTAATGTTCTCTATGGAAAATCGTGCTTTTTAAGAAGTAAAAAATGTTGCTCTAAACGTCCAAAATTAACCTTAAAAAACAGTGAAGTTGATTATATGTATTGAAATCACTTATATCTTTTAATATGAATCTCAAAAAATATGCAATATGGATCTTTTTTTATAGATCTCAATTAGTTTTATTATACAAAGATTTCAAAATCATGAACAATATTATGAATAGAAAGATATTGTCAATCTAAAAATGAAATGAATATAAAAAGCTGTTTTCATGGTTATTTTTAGAAAGTGGACACTTATTTTGAGACATCACAAAATAGGAACGTGGAAACTTAAATTGGGATGATGGGAGTATATCAATTTTTTAATTTTACCAACTTGCCTATAAACAAATTAATCCATTCTTCACATATTTCACAACCAAAATAACCACAGCTCTCACATATCTTCTATTCATTTGTGTTTCTTATATCAATTCGAAATTGAGTTCTAGATGTGATTAAACTTATGAGTTGAAGGGGTTGAGAAATGTTTAAGTATTTGAGTTGAAATAATCTCATTTCTTACTTCCATAAACTCGGGAATATTAATATGACTATTTAAGTTTTCAAAAATAAAAAAAAATTATAATTGAAGTATTTCGCAATAAAGAAGAGTGACCACAAAAATTTGTGATCCAAAAGACATCAATTTACATTTCGATCAACAAGATTAGAAATATGCAAAATTAATCAAAATTCAAAATAATAAAGTTTGAAGGATCTAACGGAGAGCACCACAGAAACTCACTCTTCAAATTCTTAAGTATCGTAGCAAAGTAAAATTTTGATGCTAAATTTTGAGGTATCTGGTAAAGATGCTCTTTAGCACATTCCATCAGCTATTCTCTCTCTCTCTTTCCCTCCCCCTAGTTTGCTTCATCCCACCATGAGGGAAAGTAATTAAGCCTCAAAGTTTACCATCAGGGATCTTAATAGCAATTGAGTTTACAAGCAGGAATAGAAGCCAGTATGGTTTTAGCTAATCTTGTAACTACAATATTGAAAGGTGCTTACAAAAGTACACCTAAGACGTTAGTTGCTATAAAAAGTCTGTCAAATGGGCTACCGAAATAGAAAACGTAACCTGTTTCACTTTATGAGTAGTTATAAAACTATAAACTCCTAGTCTCTATATCTCAACCTGGGCACTGGTATAATAATACCCAAGAGCTTAGCTCTCGGTCAAATGTTCACTACAGTGGTAAGCAGTTAAAACACACAATAATGACAAGTAAGCAAAGAAGACACAATATAACCAGCAGCTTCAGAAACTACAATTATTTAGGAAACCAAATAGTAATCAAAAACAAAATAAAATTCCCCAAACGTAGATATTTCATATGCTACATGGGTAGAATATAGCAACAAGGTAAGTCTGATTCAAGCTGGTAGAAAATCAGGAAAATATCTCTTATACTGCCTCCACATAACCAGTTCAATACTCACAGTTTAAGAAAAAATGCAATGGTTAACAATAAAATAGTTCAAAAAACAAGTAAATCCAAAACAAACAACTTTAGATGAAAGAATGAAAGGCATATATTAGTTTATCAAACTTCAAATGTATTTGTTATGCAATGATTGTAGTCGTCATACCTCTGGCTGAAGTTCTCTCATTAACTCATACATATCTAGAAGAACGAATAACTTTTCAGGTGACCTCTTGCTTTTGGCAATAGCCTCTCCAAAACTAAGGAGAACAGCAACGCTGGTCCCTGTAACGTCTGCAAAACATTGCTCTTTGAGTGAATCAACACCTTCGAAGATTTGATCACAGACTTTCTTCTCCCCGGCAAAAAGTAGTTTGACCTGTTTGAGTTACAAAGAAATGTTGGGATATGAACTCTTAATAACTCATACAATTCAATGCAAATCCTTACAGAAATACGCATGAAATGAATCCAATTTCCAATTTTAGCCTCTAAAACCTCCCATTGCATTCTTTGGACATCTTCTTTACCAAGTTTTTCTACACCTAGCTTCCGGAGGCTTTGTTCCAAAACCGCTGCACGGGTTTCCCTGGACATGAACAAAAACTGATTGGCAATTTTAGGTGGAATGTGAAGAAAGAAATGCCAGCTCAAACTAACATCACATATGTATACACAAGTATTTTTAATAGAAGAACACCTTGGAGTTGTGAAAAAGAAAAGATGATAACATGTTGCTATAAACCAGATTACTCAGAACTCTAATATCAACCAATACTAATCTTCCAAGGTCTTCATAACTTTAAGTGATTAGGAAGATAATAGCCACAAAATATAAAGCCTCTTAAGAACTGAAACCAAAACATGGCTTACCAACAAAACAAATTTTGTAATGACATCGACCTAGTACTGCCAAAAATTGACTGTAATGCTATGGTGATTCTAGCACCGTATACTAATGACAGTACTGCAATGATGACTCAACCCCAAGCTGTTCCTCCTGCATCAATATATGAAATGTTTTGATCTAGGTTTCAATGCTATCAATAGACAACCTATACTTTCCTTGAAGACCTCTCCTATTAGAATAATATCAAAGTACGGCCACAAAATGTACATTGTTTCAATCAACCAAGAACTTATTTTTTATTTGCGAACCTAACTAACCGATACCTTAATATCAAAAATTTATCACCTTAGCCATTCAAAACAATTGAAGTGATAAAAAGAACAATGACCGAAAAGAAAAGCCTCTAATACTATCCGCTAATCTTCCTGATAGGCAACGAATGAAAAGAACCCCTCTTTACCCATAAAAGGAGGTGACACTAAAGTCCAATCAAAGACAAATAACACATAGAATAATATAAATCTTCTAGTTCATGAAACTTGTCCTCAGAGATAGTGGTGGTGGAGTGGTGGTAGGAGTGAAACAGTTGAGTGGTGGTAGTGGTGACAGTAGTGGAGCGGTGGTTGTACTAGTAGTGGTAGCATTAGTGATGGTGGCAATGTAGCGGTGGTGCTAGTGATAGCAGTAGGGGTGGTGGAGTGGCTACTGCAGTTGAGCATTGGTGGTACGAGTGATCTTGGTGGAATGGTGGTAGTGGTGGTGAGGATAGTGGCCTTGGAGTGGTGGTGGTAGCAGATACAGGCAAAGATTACCGAACTGGAGAAGAAACAGAAAGAAATGGAAACCAAATATGTCAAGGCGCTGAAAGTTGAAAGTTTTGGATCACAAGGCTTGTGACGATGGATGGAAGGCTGCAGGTGAGGCTCTTAAGAAGGAAGTGAAGTAGATGTGCGCCAAGATCCACGTCAAGTGCTTCAAGAATGGCTTCAAGGCTGGATATGAGGCTGGGGCACTTGAGGTCATGGATGACTAGAAGGCTCTCCTGGACTCCCCTTATCGGCTAGCTCCAATTCAGGTGCCAGTGCCCGAGGTGGAAGTCCCAGTCTAATACATTGTGCCCGAAGAAGAGAATGAGGCACTAACTGAGGAAAATCATGCAGTTGTGCCGGCTATCATCGATGACTGATCTTTCTAATCACCCTCTTGGGTTTAAAAAACTTTTATAACATTTGATATTTGAACTAGACGGCTCCGAACATTATAAGTCTATAATAATGTTTTGTGTGCTTCTGAAGTCGAACATTAGGCCCATGCCAGGGTACATTTTCAATTTCCACAGCACTTACTATTTTTATGCTAATGTTCGGTATCATCCTTTTGCACATGATTGGTTTTCAATGCCTTAGACATTTTTTCCAATTTTTGCATGTGATGAATGTTAGCTTTTTATTTACTGTAATAACCCCCACTTTGGTTAAGGGCTTGGCCAAATTGCCAGTCCTTAGCCGAAGGAAAAGACTTAGTAAATTCTAAACATGTTTGTTAGAACCGAACGTTTGACTAGCCAGAGCGCTAACATTCGGTAGTATAGGATGTCATATATCCCACGGTCACGCCAAAGCCCAAGTCCCAGCCAAGATATGGGGAATTAAGCTTAACAGGAGCGTACTCTTCGAAGGGTGCTTGTGGGCCTCATATCAGACCGAAGCGATGGCAAAACGCCATAGGGTCGACCATAGTGCCAAAGAAAAACACTTAACACAGCTTTAAAACTGAACCAATTTGAGTTTTCATTGATAACTTGTGGTTACACGGTTGAGATGAGACAAAAAGAAGTCAAAACTTGCCTTTTAACATGGATGGCCGAAGCCGAATTAAAACTCTTATCAGTACATCATCAAAAAATGAAGACAAATGATAGCCGAGCTAAAACTCATCGTTAATGAGATAAAGTTTGCAGAAGCCGAACTAATTACAGGTATGCTTTCTTAAGTTTCTCTGCACTCCATGGATTGGCAACAACTTTACCATCCATATCTTCCAATTTGTACGCTCCCTCACTAGCTAACTTCACAACTTGGAATGGCCCTTCCCAGTTAGGTTTAAACTTAGTTTTCTTACTTGCCTAGGCCACTAAGTCATCCAGCTTGAATGTCTTCAGCTGAACACTACGACTATAACCCCGAGCCACCTCGTGCTGGTAATTGGCAAGCTTAAACCAAGAATCATCCCCCTTTTTTCGGCCAAGTCTAGTTCCATCTCGATGGCAGCATCATTAGCCGGGGGATCAAAGTGCTTGGTTCTGAATGTCAAAAACTCCCACTCTAGAGGTACAACAGCTTCCATGCCAAAGGCCACGGCAAATTGTGATCCGTTGTCTGAGACAATGGAGTAGGGGACGCCAAACCTGGTGACAATATACCTCCACACAAAGCGGTGAACGTTAGCTTTGGTTGTTGTGACCAGTGGTTTGGCCTTCACCCATTTTGAAAAATAGTCCATCACTGTGACCAAAAACTTGAACCATCCTAGAGCCGTCGGCAATCAAACCCCCACTGAGCAAAAGGCCAAGGGTTGGATATTGGGCTCAAGCTTTGCATTGGCTGTTTGGGGATCGGTGAGAATAGCTAACATGGTTTGCTCTTTTTCACAACTTCCTCATAGTCCTTTTTAATGTTCTTCCACCAGTATCCCCGGGAGATGGTTCGGTGAGCTAGTGATCGGCCATCGGAGTGGCATCCACAGCTGCCTGAGTGTAGCTCGGCTAGAATGCTTGATATGTGGGAAGGGTGGACAACGAGGAGAAAAGAGCTAGTGAATGATTTTCGGTAGAGCTGCCCACTTTGCGGGAGCATGTAGTAGGTGGCTTTATTCTAAACTCTGTAGGCTTCCTTTTTATCCTTTGGCAAGGTATCTGTGAATGGAATGAAATCTTCGTGTATCTTGAGTATCATATCTGTAGCAAGCCGAACAAAGCTATTCGCATCCACCATGGGCAAATTAAGCCGAACCTAGTGGTTGTCGTATCTAGACTGGGGCTCGGCCCCTCGCCGAGGCCCGTCTATCATCCGCATTGAATTCACCGTGCGCCCATCGGCGGATAGCATATATCAGGCTCAGCCACCCGCAAAGATGGTCGACGAACGAGTTCCACTTATCTGTCAACTCACTAGGATCGGCCACCTCTCATGAACAAATTCTACTCGCCTGTTCCCTCATCAAGCTCGGCCAAGTGTGATGCTTGGCCACCCACAAGGCTCGGCAACGGTTGGGGCTCAGCTATCTGCTGAGTACGTGTCTTCCCACGCGTTTAAACGGTTACACCAAAAGATAATCATGAGCGCACATGGAGGGTGCCAGCTCACACCGAAACGGTTACCAAGTCCACCTGATGATATCATAACGGTGTCACTTGGCTCGTGCAAGGCACATGTTCGTACTTGGGAAGCAAGTCAAGGAGGCTCTATAAATATCAAGTGACGGCAACCTTAAGAGGTACAAGCTTACACACCCAACATTAGTCTCTCATCTTTTCCTTCTGCGTATACTTATCCTCTCGCCGAAAGACCTTGCCGGGCAAACCCCGGCCAGGTCTTAGCCATGCGTTCATTGTGCAGGCTAGGTTGAGAGGCTAGGCAATTCCTGAACCAATGAAGGGAAGACTCAGATCGAAGATCACGGGCCACACAATATCGCAATCATATTGTAGTATTTATGGCATAGATTAGGCGCAATCATATTGTACTATTTAGGGCGTAAATTAGGCTTGATTATGTTTACCATTTATGTATCATTCCTAGAGTTATTTATATGTAGCTTTGTAATCATCAAAGGACCAATAATACGTATCAGCTTCTCCTCTCTTTGTCTGATTTGTCTAGTTTCAGTATCGTTCTTCAAGAAAGCCACAATTTCATCTAAGTAACTGGGGCCGAGCTCAACATTTAGTACCTCTTCTTCGACGTCAAAATTGGGCTTCTCAATTGTGCTGATCATGATAGTTTGGTGGCCGAATGCTTTGCAGGCCAAAGCGAGCCCTGCAAGAGTGTCGGCATTTGAATTTTGTTCCGGTTGACTTGTTCAATCTTTAATGCCTTAAAGTACTTGATTAGCTCCAAAGCCAAGGGCAAATACTTCAGTATACGAGGGTCTCGAGCTTCGTAATCTCCATTGATTTGGTTGACGATCAGTTGCGCATCATAAAAGACGTTGTAGGTCTTCAACTTGCATGTAGATGGTGGAGCGAAGTCCGGCTAGGAGTGCCTCGCACTCGGCTTCGTTGTTTATTGTTGGGAAGTCAATCATTATGGCACTCTCATGGAGGACACCACAAGGTGTCACCAAGACGACTATTGCCCTAGTGCCGTGATTATTGGAGGCGTCGTCCACGTGTAGCTGCCAAATATCTTCGCGGAAGAAATACCATGATTTGCTGGCTTCATGGTGTTCCAGGAAGTCATGAGTCGGTTAGATTTCAGTTTGCTCAGTTGGAGCCCCAGGAGTTAGCTCGGCTATAAAGTCGGCGAGCACATGGGCCTTGATTGCCGTCTGTGGCTTATACCGAATGTCAAAGTTGGACGGTTCAACGATCCACGGCGACATTCAATTGAGAGGTCAGCTTTTCTAAAGAGTGCTTTCAATAGGAATTCCATGAGGACAACTATCGAGTGAGTTCGGAAATAGGGAAAAAGCTTTCGTGCTGCCAAGTCAAGTGCTAGAACAAGTTTTTCTAACAGAAGGTACCTTGTCTGAGCCGATAGCAACATCTTACTTGAATAATAGATGGGTTGATCCTCGGCCCCCTTGCATCGGACAAGGGCTGAGCTGACTATGTATGGTGATACAATGAGGTAGAGATAGAGGTCTTCATAACCCTAGGGGCTACAAGCAGCGGTGCCGAGCCCAAATACTTTTTCAGTTCCTCCAAAGTCTGATCGCACTTCGGTGTCCACTTGAACTATCGTAAACTGCCCTTCAATGCCTGGAAGAAGGCATGGCATTTGTCTAAAGACCAGCTAATAAACCGGCTAATAAACCGATTCAGTGTCACTGCTATCCCAGTCAACTTTTGAACTTCACGTATTGTGGTCTCTTACTCTAGCTATTTACTTGTTCTAGAGGGAATCTGCTGCTAATGCCAGGGTGTCAGAATAAGCGGGGTTTGAGGACCCTACTTCATAATAGATAGGCACAATAAAAGAAAGGGAATGGGCAGTCCTAAAGGAGCAAGCTAGATTGGGTAGAGGAAAAAAGAATATATATAAACAACAAGACTAGGAAAGAGCAGATCTCCCGCTTACCAAACAAGCTTTGTGGGATCCGGTGGTGGAACGTTTTGAGAGGAGAAGATGTCTAGGCTTCAACTAGCATTTGGGGCACTAAGCACCTACTCGCTATTTTTTTATTGTGACTCGTTTGATGATTGTTGAATCAGGATCCGTGTTGCACTTGAAGCTTCAAGTGCTTCACATGTTACTCCAACAAAAGAAACCACCTAGCTCGACAGCAGATGATGCTGCTCAGTCCTGGAAGTTCAGTCAGTCGTCAAGCTAGGCATAAAAGTCTTTCATCGGGGACTAGCCCACTTCCTAAGTGCCAACCTATCGTCAGAGGAAGCTGAACAATACGTCCAGCTCCTTAAGCTATATCGATAACGAGCTTCCTAACTACACACCTTGATCTTTAAGGTGAAAGTAGCCCCGATCCTTCCACACCCGAGCAAACCAAGTCACACCTTCCTCGTTGGGCTCCGCACACTGGTAGTTACTGGGCGGTTTTGGGGAAGACCTATTTTTAGTCCCTATTTAGAAGACCGGAAGCCAACTCATAGTCAACCAAGAAAGTAGTAAGAACCAATACATTCTAGGAGTGTAATCGTTTCTATGACCATTTCTTTGTACTAAAACCTTTTCATGCTCATATCGATCGTTTTTACCCCCTTATATCCTGTTTGGTTTAGTAGTATAAACTTATACATAACCTTGTGACTGAGCTCCTCAGAGAAATCCAGGTCTTCCAGATTAAAAAAGAAGTCCCAGAACGAGACTCACCAAGCTGATGTAATTGGAATGAAGACTCGAGTGTGCGATTTCGTAGCCGTTCTTGGATCCAATCAACTGCATAAGTCATAGCGCAGGCGCCTTTAACTGTGCGACGTGTTATCTGATTCAGATCAACTTCAATTCCTTTTCACGTCACCAGATGACCCAAAAACTTACCCGAGCCGACACCAAATGCACACTTCTTTTCATTAATTCTCAACTAGTGCATTTTGAGAATGTTGAAGACTAGCCAGGTGTTGCAGATGTCAGGACTCTTTCTTTCTTTTGACGACCATGTCGTCAATGTTCGCCTCCATCGTTTCACCAAGCGGCGCACCGACATCAAAGATACCGTTCGCTACTAGGTTGCGCCATCATTTTTAAAGTTGAAGGGTACCTTGTAGTAGTAGATGCCCCTTGGCGTAATAAAAGTCGTCACCCCTCGGAAGTAATAAAAGTCGTCTTCTCAATATCATCGGAATCCATGGCGATTTGATGTAGCCATGGTAGGCATCCATAAAGCTCGGCCGAGCATGCCTGACCATGGCGTCCACCAGGTCTATCCTCGGCAAAGGAAAGAAGTCTTTAAGACATGTGTCGCTGAGGTTGATGTAATCAACACACACCCTCCACTTCCCATTGCTCTTCTTAAACACAACCGTGTTCGCCAACCACGTGGGGTACTGGACATCTTTTATGGCACCGGCCTCCAGGAGTCGGTCAACCGCTTCAATTACAACGTTGGCATGCTCCGGAGTCGACCGTCTAGCTTTCTGCACAACAGGTTTTCGACCTATTTGAATGTTGAGTTTGTGGCAGATAAACTTTAATTTGGTCGACGCCCGACATTTTGTACAACGTCCAAGCAAAGACTTTAATGTTCTCCTTCAATAATTGTACCAACTCTTCTCGCTTGGCATCCTCCATAGTGGAGCCGACCAAAAAGAAACGAGATCCATCTTAATTAATTTGTACCAACTCCTCAGTTGCTTTTTCCTTAGCCCTGGCCCCAATGTCTTCCAAAATAGGCTTGTCAGGGACCTCCACCCAATGTATCTGCTTTGGGTTAGTGGAATTTCTAACGGCTGACACATTACATTACTTTGAGGCGACTTCATCGTTGTAGAGGTCTTCTTGTCGACCAGTGGTACCAATATAGCGAACCACCTGGTGGTAAGTTGAGGCTACGACTTTCATGTCATGCAACCAACTTCGTCCCAGTGAGGGCTTGACATGCTTGCATGACAAACTCAGTGCGTAACATGACCGACACGACAACGATAGGCAAGACAACTCGGCCGAGAGTTCTGCCTCTAGGATATTAATTAGTTTAAACAGAGAGTAACACATCACCTCGACAGAGTTGCCTTGATCCACCAGTGTTTCCACTGCATGTGCTCCGATCTAGGCTGTAACCACCAACGCATCATTGTGAGGGACTTGTAGCCTTTACATGTCGCACTTGATGAAGGTTATAGTCCATGGTTGGTCTTTGATCTTTGGTCGCATCGATGCACTCCTGACTGAAAAGACATGTTTGGTTGCCTTTACTCAGTGGAGCTCGCTGCAAAGTTGTTGTTCAGTTTCTTTATTGACCAGGCCATGGATGATGTTTATGACCGGCAAACGCAGCTCCCTGAGGGTTGCGACCTATAGCATTCGATTGGCAGTAGGGTGTCTTGGCCTGGTCGATCCACTGGTCCAGGTGACCCTGGGCTGCCAACTGCTCCAGATGAGCTTTGAACGGCTAATAGGCCATTACACAATGGCCTAGTTCATCATGGTACGAACATCAGTTCTTGGTATCCTGGTGGGGTGCTCTCAAGTTAGTGTTGAGTTTCTCCTTTGGCCAATAGAAGAACGACAACCTCATTATTGTCTAAAACAACATAGACATGGTGTATACGGTTGTCTCGGCCACGAAGTCTTGCTCCTTCGGTACCCTTCGGCTACCTACCTTGATATTGTTCATCTGCTTCTTTGGTGGTGTCAGTGTCACAAGCTTCAGTGTTGTAGGAAGAGGAGTAAAGGCAGCATGCACAGTGGTAAGAGTGGGAATGCCGAGCATTTCAAGCTCGGCACACATCTGCTCGAGACCGCAGAACTTTTCCACCATCAGCATTAGTTCGTCCATATCATATGGAGATCGGATGGCCAGCTCGTCCAGGATCTAATTCACTGATTCCAAGCCATTCTTGAACAAATGCGCAACCCAATATTGATCCACCCCAGGGATCTCATTGAACATTTGCCAGTAACGGTCGAGTGCATCAGGCTCCTTAGCTTGTTTCTTACTCATTATAAATCGAGTATTAAAGGCTCGCTTGAGTTTGGCGTAACTTCTAATAGACCCGGCTCGGAGTTTGTTAAACCAGAGCAACCCCAAGTTTCCCAAGCTTGAGAGGAAGGCTTTGCACATAATGGCATCGCTAGTAGTATAGAGGGAGATTGTGTTTCGAAAGTGGATAAGATGGGTATACGCCTCGGTTACCTTTGGTTCAAATTTGGTAAACTTCAAAAAATGGAAGCCTAGCTCGGGGATCTCAGCATCAATTTTAGAGGAGAAGGGGGAAACGCCGAGTTGTTTGAGCGTGTAGTCATGGCCTGGCCGTGGCTGTCGGTCATGACTCGTGCCTTTCTGTCCTTGACTTATTACATCTATGTGCTGGCCCAGGGTCTGTGGGTCGAACACTCTTTCTTTTGGGCACCAGCGCACTACAGAGCTTCGTGCGGTGGCTCATTGGTTCGGTAGACCTGGTGTTTGCTCTGACGGACATCGTTCTAGATTATGATGCTAACGCCTTTTCCTCTTGCTTTGCATCGATCATCCCAGTAGTCTCCCACGCTCCCTTACGGGGCCTTACCCAAGCAGTCAGCAAGAGACCGAGTCGATTTATGATTTGGGTACATCGCTATGTCATTATGCTCTTCATCTCCCAGTGGATGGGTTTCATAACTCTCCATGCCATAGGAGTGTTCATAACGTCCGGTGGAGTAGGAGTTGATGTAAGAGGCACTGCTCACCCTAGAGTGGCTCTATGCTCGGTCACCCCCAAGCAACGCTGGGCTGAGGAAGCTAGTTGTCTAAAAACAACCACCTCCCTTACCTGGCAATCCTCAATGAGCAAAGCAAGGCTATCATGGACTAAATCACACTTACGAGGCTCACTTTGTTGCACATACAGCAATGGAGGGGGGGGGGGGTGTGAGATAGTCTCCTCTGTCACCCTCCACCTGATCTGGAGTTCAAGGAGTTGGAGTGCGCCATTGCCTCCACCATCCATGCCATTTCTTCTTTCATGAGGGCCATCTCCTTCTCCCTTTGTTCGAGCATCCGCATGTAGGCTTTTGTGTTCTCAAGAGTAGGAGACAAATCTGAGAAGGGCTGGAGAGAGATAGCGTTATGTTTGCCAACCAGCGACGACGGTGGTGGTGGATCCTTCAATCCACTGTAGATCTAGACTTCATGTCAGGTTCACCAATTGTGAGGTACGAGATCTTTGGTTAGGTCGAGTGTCTGGTTTAGTATGGTTAGATCCTGGCACTTGCACTTGGCTACAAAAGGAAGCATGGCTACATAACCACACCGAAAGGACTCCAAGATGGTCCTCCGATGTGTGGATGAGAGAGTGTATAGTGCTATGGAGCATGGATACCGGTACGCGGTATGGAGGTACGAGTACAAGAAATGGCAAAACCCAAAAAAGTAGGTACAGGTATGGCATATATATATGTATATATACATACATACTATTTTTTTATTGCATAAAATGAAATATAAACACCCATTTTATGAAAATATTATTTTTTATATCATTTTTTTTGGATAGTAAGTTTTTTTTTTTTTAAACTTTTGACATAGAAAGAATAGAGTCCAAAAGAAATAGAGCTCGTAGGATAAAATTAAAAGAATAGAGCCCAAAAGAAATAGTACGTGGCCCAACCCAAGATTAGATGGCCCAACAAAGTATTAGAATGCCCTAGCCCTCAAACTAAAACAAACACAGCGGTTCAAAAAAAAAAAAAAAACAGCAGCAGTCAGCACCTACGATCATCAGCTCTCTCTCTCCTTCTTCTTCTTCTTCTTCTTCTTCTTCTTCTTCTTCTTTGTCCAGGCTAAAACGTACCCGCGAAGTACCCATGGCGTACCTTTGCCGTACCCAAAGATACCAAAAGTACCCGGTACAATTTTGCCATACCAGGTAAATTTTTGCCATACCCATCTCAGTGCATGTATGGCGACATTTTCGGAGTACCCGTGCTTCATAGGTAGAGCGAGAAGGGAAGTGCTAGGGTTTTAAGGTAGGTGATCGTGCGTACCTCTTACGGGTGGCCTCTCTTCCCTTTTATAGAGCATCCTTACTTGCTCCCCAAGTTTGGTCATGTGGCCACCACACGTCGGCTAACGTCACACGTGACGTAGTAGATAAGGCATTTGACATTCAGATGCACCAGCTATCACCCCCATGTGTGCTCATGATTACTCTGTTACATAACCACCCAAATGACGTCATACTCGTCACTTCTGATAAGGCAGTTGCAAGCATGTGGGTGAGCGAGCATGATGACCACCACCGAGCCTACGGGCCGAACACTAGCTTTGTCGTAATGAGTTGTCCTTCGTTCTAAACGAGCCAAAGCTCACAGCTAATTAACCGAGTGCTAACATGGCCGAACCATGACCCCGAGCCTAAAAGCTCACTCATGGGTTCAACTTTGATTGAGATTTAGAGACTGGGCTCTATTGCCGAGACAAGGCGCAACCATCTCATAAAGTGATTGAACCATGATATTAGGACCTACTACACAATGATACCCACAAGTGCTTTTTTCGAGAAAGAGCAGCCTAGAGAAGTTTCTGAAGGCTGGAGAAGAAGCCAAAAAGACTATTGAGAACCTCAGACAGCGAACCCTTAGGTTGGAGGTATCGCAGGAACTCCACAAGCAATAGCCAACCTGGTAAGAACTTCGGCACAAGTCACTTTAGCAACACCTGAAGTGGTCACTCCCCACCTCAGAGTTCTTCAATTTGGGGAGCCTATGTAACCCTGCCAAGAACCTCATAAAACGACACAAGCTTCAGGTAGCTAACCTTCAATGCCTTGTTTTCATTCACCCTCAGGAACACGTTTTCAGGGATCCTTAGCATCCCATTTTCGGACACCTTCATGGGGAACCAACGGCCTTCGCCATTTAAGCCTCAAGACCATGGGGTTGATGATAAAACCAAGAGAGTTTAAGAACCACACCCCTTCTCGTCTATTGAAAAAGTGAAGGCTTTTCTCGAAGCATGTATTGCCAAAGTGAAGGTCACCCTCTCTAAAGAGAATCAATACTTCTCGTTTGAGGTCTGAAAGGGGTTGCCGGTCATAGGCGAGTGTTGTCGGTCGTCAGTGAAGCTTCAGAGTGGTTCATTGGGGTGTGGCAGTTCTCCGATGAGTTGTATAGTATCTGGCGAATGTAACAATGTACGGTGAAACAACAGAAAGGGTTGGATCCAATATTGCAACAAGGAGGAGAAAAGATGTATGTGGTTGCTACTCTGACAAAATGCGATGTCGATACAGCTCTCATACCATGATAGATTTCCGAGAGGAAAAAAAAAGTTGTATTAGGAAAGATGATTAATAGGATAAGAATAATAAGGTCTATATAGGCTAACCCTATTAAACTAAAGCAAACCCTAATGCGATAAAAAGACAACGCAACCCTTACAATGAAAATGACAAAATAGTCCAAATATAAAATAAACTCTAACTTTCATGTCATGTGCCTAAGCAAATGGAGAAACTAGCATAAGGTTCCACGCTTTCTTCTAGAATTGTCCAAAGCTCTAGTCATGTAATTACACTAAATAAATCTCACTAACTCAGAAATGGTTATCTGAAAGTTTCCAACAAGTCTTGATAAATATAAGAAGAAATAAAAGGGATTGCTGACGTATCGCCGCAGGATATATTGAAGGCATAATTTTCACCTGTAAATAGTGAAGAGTTGCTGTTGGTGGCCAGCATGAACCATTTGTTGGGCTAAATCGTGCAGCAATGGCAGAATTCTAGGAGGAATTAGGATTGGAACTGTGAAAATAGCAGCTTCCAGTTTGTGATTCGTTGAAGATAGTTTCTTTCCATTAGCATCACCTTGGCCAGGCGATCCTGATGATGGCCGCAAACAATTCGGTAGGCAGTCAAAAAGACGATCAGGTTCCACAGGTTTGCTGGAATCCAGATGAGAGTTGCCTTATTTCGAAGAATATTAATTATTTTTTCTGATAAGTCTTACTTGGAATAATAATGGTAAATCAAATAATCTCTACAAGAACTCATGCAGAGCATAAAGATACATCATAGATTCAAACAAGCATTCATTTGACTACCTTACTCGGTGGATATGCAGTCTAAGTATAACGCTTAAAGTTTCCAACGTTAAAATTCACAGAAACTAAATCAGGCACATGAATAAAATAATATTCGCTTGATGATAATGTGAAGCTTATCTCAGTTGCTAATTACTAAAAACAACACGAAGTAACAGAATTAATCAAGAACTTGTATGACCAAAACTAAAAGGAGAATTAAGGTTCTCATAGAAACAATTGATATTTAGTTTTGGTGCAATTATAGTGTCACCTTAGAAAGAATGTTTTTTTAAATAGATGGGTAGTAAAAATATTATTTAAACATGGAAAACAGTTTGGAAACCTAAACTAAAACAAAACACATAAGGAACTCTAATATTGATCAGTCACTATATTTAAGGGCTAACGTTCATCACCATAAGGCATGAATGCACAATCCTTATGTGAGTACCATTGGAACCAAAAACCTTTTAAATAAAATTAATCATTTTTCCCAAAGACAAGGTTATATAAATCTCTACTTCGCATATTATGGATCAATTGCTTTGTAGAGCTAATGCTAGTAAGATAATAATCATAGTGGTCAATCGGCTACATCGCATATTATGGATCAGTTTCAAATCTGTAAGAGTTTAGCATAGTACCAAAGATGGTCTTCTAGAGGCTTTGGGAGAGAGCAATTAAAATTCAAAATAAGGACAAACCTGTATGATGTTAGGAGTTGTCGGAACTCCTCTTCTAATTTTAGTATAGCCTTCGAAAGCAAGTTATTAGCATGGTTAAGCACTCCAATACTACTTTGTAGGCTCTTGTTTCCGCTAAAAAAATGTACAATGCTCCGCAGTTGATCAACTGCTTCTAGGTAACTTTCTAAATCCTCATGCGGCCCTCTCAAAATCTTAGCCTCCGCCTGAAGTGAAGTTACATTAGGACAAAAAAAATCGTATGTCCTAGTGATCCAAGTATGTATTAAATGAAAGACATAACAAAGCTATCCCATTCCCAACTACTGATTACATCTTAAACTCATGTATAATTATTTGATCATAATCAGCAGTTAGCTCCTACTTAACACATTTTCTGCTGTTTTTAAGTTTTATACTTCTAAAGTCGATGGGAAACTTCACATGATTCAAGCTTCAAATCATATCTGCCACACTTCTAAGCCCAAGTCCGGACAAAAGAGGAGGGTTATACGTTAGGAAACTGACATCCAACACATAAAAAACCTTGTTAGATCCACATGACATGAATCCGATTGGGAAAGCAAATTAATGTAGCGAACTCCAAATGACTGGGATTTAAGGCTTGTTTTGGTAAAGTTAATAGGACAAGAATATGAAGCATGACCCAAATAATCCTTTTTTAATTATTTTTTTGATACATCTTTACTCTTTTGTATCCGACAACCGATCGTTCCCAGTATCCTATTTGCGTAATATTTTACCCTCAATGGTCAACGTTAGTAAATGCAACTCTTCATTTTATTTACTCTTTATCCCTAATCAAATAGAACCCTCTATCAACCAATTCTCATGTTTATCTCATTTCATTTGTAATAAAAGCAAAATGGCAACATTGCAAGAAAGAAAACAAAAAATTATTGTCTATCAGTTAAGAATTTAAAATTATCATAGGAACAACAAAGATTCAAAGTTCAAAAACGTCGAACACTATTGTAACAACAGCCACAAGCATTCACATAATGATGTCATCAAATAAATCAGAGGGAAGAACAATCAACCTGGCGTGAAAGATCAAATTGGCCCAAAAAGACCTCAGCAGCCTTTAGTGTCTTATCAATGTTCTCGTGTGCCCTCCGCATTGAATGCGTCCTTATCTACTTCAACAAACCAAAAATCCATCAAATGATGGAAAATTCAATACGAAAATCACATCCTTTTCTTATCTTTGCACATGGCATATGTCACAGGGATGATTACAGCTTTCCACTTTGGCCTGCAAACTCTAACAGTTTGTTGATAGAAATATCACATTTTCGAGAGTATTTTATCATTTATTCGCACAATATGTAGATTCTTTTATAAGAATAGGAGAGGAGCCACCCCTAATATTGGTATCTGTACATAGTATGGCGATATAATTTCGATTCAATTCATAAGAATTTGAAAATTTTGCATGGCACTTCTTACCTCTTCTCTTCTTTGGATCTTTCCCCGATTCTATGCTTTCACACGGAAAAGCCAAATAAGGAAACAACAGTTCATGCTTTCATTTGCAAAATAAGGAAATTAAGAGCAGCAAAAGCCCTTCTTAAAAAACCTTTTCTCTTATGGCCATCAATAGGGTAATAATAGTAATCTATTCAACTAAGAATATACCAATCAATACAGCAAAGAAGACCATATTTTTCTTTCTAAAAATTTTAAACAAGAAAAAGAAAAGAAAAGAAGCACTGGGCTTTCCTTCGCTTCGTTCTGAAAGTAAAACCACCACTCCTTAGCAACCTATCCATCACATCATTCAAACAACCTATTATCTTCAACTATGTGCCACACCAATCTAGAGTAAAATCGTCAACTTCTAGCACCTTGAGTTACACGGGTTAGCACACTTGCCTTTGTTTTTGGTTTTATTTAGCTTTTCATTCATGCTTCCAATGCTTTTGTCTTTTAAAGAAGCTTATGAAACTGTACTATTGTTAACACAAAAAAGCTTTCCATTAATTATTGCATTCATGCATCCAAACTTTTCATTCATGCATCCAAACACAAATTTAAAGAAGCACCACTTGTATATACTAAGCATGTGTAGCCCATGTGGCGCTCTCTTTTATATAATATTTTCCAAAGCCGACTACTTAGATTTTGATATCGCAACTATTGTTAACACAAATTTGGCAGAGGTTAGCACAAACATGAGGAAGTTACGAATACCAATCACCCAACTCCCATTGAGAAGAAACAAAAGTAATTAATTTTTACAAGGTTTAGCAAATAGTACATAATTTACATAATTATATTCTTAAATAAAAAATCATTAAACACTTTAAATGGCAGTACTAGTAGAGGTGCAATGGTAGTGGGTGTAACGAACTAAATAGCGGGAATCAGGTGTAGCAACCACGAATTTTTCAAAATCACTTTTGGTACAAAAGCACTTTAAGTGGCCATAGCGGTCTACTATTGGCCGTAGCACCTTTGAAGCAAGAAAAAAATCGGATATGCAGAAATACATATTGGGAATCGGCCGATATAGGTGTGAATTTTTGTAGCAACAGTATATCGAGTTGTAGCACTATCAGAGGGCCGAAAAACAATATACACGACAAAGCGGCCCATATTTAAATCAATGATGACGTATAATTCAAGAAAAGACAGTGGCGGCTCTACATGAAGGGGAAGATGGTCACCTAACCACCCCAAGAAAACAATAATAATAATCCTTTATAGAATACATGAAAAAATTGTACTAATTATGTTAGTTTATCAATTGAACACCCAACCCAAATATGAATGAACACCCAATCCAAATTAAATGAGCACCCACCCAAAATATTAGCCACAAACCAATCCATTTGAACACTCAGCCTTATATTGTGAACACCCATCAATTTAAGTAATTCATAATCAAGCACCTAATACATTAACCCAAACAAGGTATGATGCAGTAGGATTTAGGGTTGTTTGTGTCTTTTAGTGTCCTTAGTGTTGTTAGGATATTGAGTCTATAAATAGGTGAGTTGTTCTTTCATTTAGTAGCTTTTGATTATTAAGAATATTGAGTATATAATTGAGACATAGTTTCTCGTTCTACTCTTTGGGGTTTAGCCTCTTGAATAAGATTTTGCTCATTTTCTTTGAATCTTTGATTCCCTATGGCATCATTTGGTATCAGAACCTGCTCAAATCCTAGCCCTTCATCTTACCGAAAATCTTGCCGGAAACCTAAACCTCACCAGAAAATCTTGCCAGAGCCTCAATCCACTTCAAAAATCACAGACCTACCCAACCCAAGACCATAAACCACAATTTCAACCCTTAAAACTCTCCAATCAACCATTTCAAAGCCGATTTTCACTGTTTCGAACACCTACAAACCCATTTCGGAGCTATACACTTGATTTTCTATACTTTGAAGCCCAAACAACCTCGAAACCCAAATATCTATGCTTGGTTTTGCTATTCGAGCTTAACCCAGCCTTATCCGACCTCTGAATAGACAGAAACCAATTCGAAATAGGCCAATTAAGGCTCATACAGCCTCGGTTGGACTCGTACAGCCTTGATTGGACTCGTACAGCCTTTGATTGACTTCAAAAATGTTGATTAGTTGTTGAATAGCCTTCGATTCAAGTCAAATCTGTCGATTAACCCTCTTTCGGCACTCAAAAATAGTGGAAAGGGTCTCCAAAGTACTCTTTTGGCACTCAAATTTAAAATTTAGGCTTGATTTTAGCTTTTTGTTCATTTATTCTTAATTACTGCAGTTTATTGTGGGTTGATAGCATTTGGGGATCATTGGTGTTGATTGTTTTGGATTAATTTGATTGTGTGGGTGTGAACGAGTCATAGAGCTAGTTTGCGACTAAGTTTGCTGGGTTGTGTACTGAGTTGACCAAGTTTGGGTTAGAAATTGTTGAGTTGACTGGGTTTCTTGTGAAACAAATGGCTCAAAGAGGTAGAGGAGGAAAAAGAGCAGAGGTAGAGGTAGAGATGTTATGGGAGATTTTGGTGATGAAATTGATAGTTATGGCAATTCAAATTGCAAGAGGAATGAGATTAAAAGGTTGAGTGAACAAGTTGCTACCTTGTATGACAAGGTGCGGCGTTTGTAACGTCCAACCAAAAGGAGGATTCCATTGCATTGAAAATTTATTATGGTGCTCCGTATTGGTGTAGAGCAAATTTGGTTGGATTTGAATACACATCGGTAAATGATATTGATAATGAGTTTTGTGGAAGCCCACTAGAGTTCGTTGGTTGGTTGAACACCATTGAGATTGTTTTCGAATATTGTTTTGTTACTAAAGAAAAGAAGGTAAAGTTGGCATCTACTTGCCTTAAGGGGAGAGCTTCGGATTGGTGGACATAACTCAAAGTTAGTCGACAAATGAGAGGCAAACAAAAGATTAGGGAATGGGGTAAGATGAAGAAAAAGCTCAACGAGGAATTCTTACTTTTCAATCAACTTTCCAATGCCGATTCCTTGACTAGTTTTGGTAAGAGTAAGTCCTTAGGGCATGTCCCAACTGAAAATCAACCTTTAATCGGCACCTTCGAGGCTAGAAAACCATCATCTAGTGGAATGTTCAAATGCTTCAAGCTTGGAGAACCATTTCTTGAGTTGGAAATTGGTGAAAAAGCTTGTGAGCCCATTGTTGATGATCTCTTTGTCAACGAGGTGAAAGAACCAAGTTGTGATGATGATTATGGGTATACTAATGTTCCAATCTTTGATGAACATCCAAGTGAAGAACTTAAAGGGTGTTCTTAAAGATGACTGTGTATTTGAGATTGAAGATGAGTTTGAGGATTTGCCCATCTTTGTTGAATCTCCAAATGAAGACTTTGGAGGTGAATTTGAAGATGTGCCCATCTTTGATAAGTTTGATGTTGATAATGAAGAGGGAATGCTTATTGATATGCTCAAGGAGAGTTTCTTAGGCCTAGACAAGATGGTGAGGAACTTTTGGAGGAGGATTATGGAAAAGATTGAAGTCGTGACCTTGAGATTAAAGATTGCTCTGTTGCCTTTGGAACAAGACACGTAACTTGAAGAGTATGAGAATGATATGGAAGCTCCACTATTTGATGAGGAGTTGGTTGAACCAAAGGTCAAGGGTTGTTTCCAACCCTTGCCTCATAGGGAGCCTCAATTGCAAAATGTTCAAGTTTGTGGTATATTGGTCCCCAAGTCAACACTTCTCTCTACACCCATCCCATGGACTAAACCAAAAGAAGTGGAAGCACTCGTGCTATAATATCTAGACCCCTTGGGTATGGTGTTCTCTCAAGTGAGTCTTGGGTGTGATATGCACGTTCTTAAACCTTTGAATGATGATTGATCAAAGTATATTTTGGGATTATATGCTCAAAGATCTTTTGATAGTGTTTTGTTGTACTGAAGACATGCCAAATGGATTGCTTATCCACACCTAAGTATGGCCATGATGGATGTATACAAGAACAAGCTCAAATTGAAGATTGGTTGTTCTAAGGGTGATGTGTTGATCAAGGAACACTTCTATGTTTTCTTTATTTTGTTGTCTTGTATCTAACTTGAGGACAAGTTATTTTCTTTAGAGGGGATGTATAATGCAGCTGGATTTAGGGTCGTTTGTGTCTTTTTGCATCCTTAGTGTTGTTAGGGTATTGAGTCTATAAATAGGTGAGTTGTTTGATCATTTGGTAGCTTTTGATTATTAAGAATATTGAATATATTGATTGAGACATAGTTGATTTTGCTCATTTTCTTTGAATCTTTGATTCCCTTTGGTATCAAGGTACATATTATTATGAAAAAATTATTAAAAAATTGAGAGAAAAAGAATGACGTATTGGTATCGAAATCATGCTCTGCCTCTCACTCTCCATCTCTTAAAAGAAGAGAATATGTTCTAAAAGATCTGTGCCAACTTATTCGTCTCAATTTTCCCTCAAAGAATGTTAATAGATTTATGCACCTATTTAATCTTACTTGGTAGAAATGGAAATTTTGTCAAGAAAAATTGTAAAATCTATGTATTTCTATATTTTCTAATCGCAATATTATACTTCCTCCGTCACAAATTGATAGTTCCCTTTGAAAAGACGTGCAATTTTTTAATAAAAAATTAAATATTTTCGTACATGAGTTTTCGAGTTTCTTCACACCTAATTAAATATTTCGATCATTTCTCTAATTTGGTGAAGAAAAAATTATGAATACAAATATTTATTTTTGGATTTGAAAATTGGTCTTTACATTAAAGACCATCGTTTTGGGACATAAGGAGTACAAAATTTTGTGTATATTCTATACTTCTTATATGGGGAATAGAGTTAAAGTAATTCTAGAATACCCTCCTAAAAAATCCTCAAGTCGTCGCCACTGGCCCACTGAGTAAAGATATTACTGTATATTTTATGGAGAACTCTACCAAATGCTTATACATGCATCAAACGCGACGTAGCTTGTACAGGTATATATCAATAAGTATATTTATAAGAGTTGGAATCGTTAATGCATTCTAATACGTAATATTTAAATAAATGGGGGACCTGAGTGGGGCGCATGGCAGTTTCAAGGGCGGAGAGGCGGTGGTCGAAGGAGCCGAGAATGGCGACCATGTTTTCGGTGATGCTCTGACTCTTCTGCAGAGATTCCCTCATGAATGCTGCCCTCTCTGCTAATGTTTCCATGACAAGAGTACCAACCCCCATTTCTCCTTTGTGTATATATCCCCTTCTTTATCACTCGCGCTTTCTGTTTCTCTGTGACCATGAATGAGGGAGAGAGAGAGAGAGAACGCAAATGACGGAACGAATGCCTATGAAGTCGGCTTATATCCCCTTTGAGTTTGTTGGAGAATTGTACTACCATTTTCTTTACCATTGGATTGTTAAAAATTAATCTGGACCGTTAGCTGCATGTCCCATTAACCACTCCAACCAGTAACCTCTATCTTGTCCCCTTCTTTCCATACCACAGCCATTCCTTGTTTCTCTCTCTCTCTCTCTCTCTCTCTCTCTCTCCAATAGCTTCACCAACCCATGTTACCTAACCTCCTGGTTCTGCAGCCAATTTCCATGCAAAGAATGCAAATATCCAACTACCATTTTCTAAGATTTTTCGATCCTTCGATCACAAAAAGGTTTCTTCTTGATACAATAAATTATTGTCAACTGGGATTTGTAACCAGATAATTCTAGTCTTAAGACAATTTTAGTTTAGTGATCGAGAAGGCCCTAAACTTTACCAAACATAAGACTTCGAAGAAATTTAAAGATTAGTAAACTTCCTCACAAATAGATTTCTATTCGTTGTCATTATTTTGTAATTCAAGGTTTTAAAAAATAGCTCATGAAAAAAAATGAAATTTTATAACTAAATATATGGTTTATTTTGGCTTAATAATCACTTGGAATTATTTTTTGTCTTTATTCCAAAACAAATTCCCCCTTTTTAGTTATACATCAATTTTGTTTGAATTATTGGTTCTTCTTGGCAAGAGGAATAGAAAATGAAAAAAATTATTGGGCCTTCTTGAAGAAATTCTGAAATAACGATGAGCAATGATTTTTTACTAAGCTTTTTATCAAAAAAAAAAGAAGTTTTTTGTCGATGAACCTAAAGATTATAGATCCACTACAAGAAAATGGGGCTTTAATGGCATTTTTACTATTGGCACTTTAAAAAATGCCGGTAAAATTGGTTATTTCCGGCATTAACACTAATGCCGGTTAAAATTAACTTAAAAATGGCATTAGGTATAAAATGCCAGTAAAAAGTACTTAAAACCGACATTTTCGAAAAAATGCCGTTTTTAGTCTGACTTTGGACATCAATTGTTCTATAAGCACCTGCGAAATTTCATCCCTCCTCAAACGGCGTCGTCTCTTTGTATACCCAAAATCTTCCCCTTATTTCCCACCTATTTTTTCCTTTACTTTTGAACTACCCTCCTAATTTTTCCTCTAAGGGCATGTTCCAGAACTGGGAAAACTTCTTATTTTTTGTGGAATAAGAAGCCCCGTTCCAGAACAAAAAAGCAGCCTGCTTCTTATTTCAGAAAAAGAAGCTCCGTTCCACAACCCAATCGGATCGGCGGCCACGCCAGGCCGTCTCCGGCCACCGGACGGCTGATCCGAGCCGTCCAAAAATTCTAAAAAAAAAAACCAAGGGGGCCTCACGCGGGAATCAATGGTATCCGAGGTGTGTATGATGCTTGATCCGAGTACCTATTTTTCGTGTACGTATGATATTTGATAAGTACACGGAAAAGGGTGCTCGGATCAAACATACTACACATCTCGGATGCCATTAATTCCCGCTTAGGCCCCCTTGGTTTTTTTTTTTAGAATTTTTGGACGGCTCGACGTCAGTCCTGGTCGGAGATGGTCTTACCGTCGCTGTACGATTTTCGTCCGTCGGCGCCAATTATATAGGTTCCAGTCTTATTTTTTGTATAGGTAAGTTCAAAAATCATGTGTTTACGCAAATAATTTTTCTATCACTATGGATCTTGTTTGATAGATCTCATTTAGATCTTTAATAAAAAAATTTTTTTTTCTTTTTTGTTATATTTGAGTTTGAAAATGTGAAAAAAACTTTTTGTTTGGAAAAAATAAGAAGGTGGAATAAGAAGCATGAGAAATAAGTAGTTATTTTTTAAGAAAGTTTCCGGAACGGGCCCTAAGCCTATCAAAAAAAAACCCCAAACGAAAAGCACCAAGTCTTGATTTGTTCCTGATCATCGTCGATCTCTCATCAGCATCTTCATTGGTCGTCGATCTCTCATCATCGTCGCAAGTACACTCAATATCTTCCTGATCGATCTCTGTGTGGTCGTCACATGATTTGGAGCACACACAGCACAGAGTTCGGTTTAGATCAAAGTTCTGGGTTTTGATCTCTTTGAACCTCAAATCCCCTCTCTCTATTGAGAGGTACGGGTTTCGAGATTTCACTGTCGTTTCTAGATGTTGTCACTCTTCCTCTTTCATTTTTTTTTTTGTTTTTGGTAAACAAAGGGAAACCCTTCCTCTTCCTTTATCAATTCGAAGTTCAATGCGTACACGCAACAGAAGAACGACTGCTTTCAGACGGAGTTTTCTGGGCTTGTAGGAGATTGTGAGTCCCACGTTTGGTGGGGGCCAGTGAAGGCCGAGGTTGTTTTCCTGTGGCTATGAATTTGTGGATTGGGAAAGATCTGTCGGTGACCTCGTTCCATAAGGATCACTACAAAATCTGTATGTGTGTCTCTCATTTATACACATATACATGTATATATATTCTACATATGCATCAAGGTTTATACATGCATTTAGAGATCTATAGGTAGATAGATGGGAATAAATGTAAGCCCTATTTTCTTCATTGAATCTGTTGTGTAAGTGATAGATGGAGAAATTAGAACTTTAGAGATTGATTACTACTTGTTAAGGGCATTCCTTGTTTTCTTCGTGATAATTGCTTTTTAGGAAAATTTAATGGAAAGTCCATCTCGAATACAACTTTCTACAACAGAAAATTGACTAGCACCATGTATCTTCCAGATTACATAAAGGTGCAGTGCTTTATAGTATAACCCTCTGTTTGTTGGCATGTTTTGCTTCTAATTTGACTCAAATTTATTTTTTTTATTTTCTTTTTGTGTGTTTAAACTAATTTGTTTTTGGAAGCCTTCCAAGTGTTTGATAAAATGTGTAAAAGAACAATTACGTTCCTATCTGTTCGGTTATCCTTTTGGCTTCATCGGGTAGGCCCTGTATCAACTATAAGGGTTTTTGGGAAAAAATAAGTATTAATAAGTGTTCCCTCTTGCATATAAGTGATCAGCTCTGATTTTGTTTTGTTGGTTTATGCTGGTCATGAATCCAAGAAATAACCTTCAACCGAAACTAGTATGAAATCACGTAGTTGCTTTATTCATCTATCTTCGCTTGGTTTCTCATACAATTGTCCAATATAGGAGATTGTTTGGCATAATTAATAACAGAAGCTGCAGGGGTTCTTTGTCGATCAGTGGGAGGGGTTGCCTTTGGTTTTGACTTATTGGTTGCTATTTTTTTTTGTTTAATGGTTCTTGGCAATTCCATCTACCGTTCTTGGGCCGTAGGCACTTGATTGAGCTACGCAAAGCATGCTACATCACTGAGCTTTCTGCACCTTTGGATAACATCCCCTCTTCTACAAGCATAGAAAGAGCGCGAATTGAGGAAACGGTATTTATTTGTTTTATGTGTTCACAAAGTTAATTGTTTACCATTCCTGCAATTTCTTTCCCTTTATTTTTCACGGGTTATTGGTTAATTTAGTGACAAAATGGGATTGTGTGTTCTGAAATTTGAAGTGTTAAAACACTGACACAGTTTCATGTTGTTACCATGACCTTTCGTTTAAGAAACACCAATATTGGGTTAGGTTTAAAAGTGATCGTGTCTGGGGTCTGCAACCTTTGGAAATGTTGATATTGGCTTACGAATTACCTTGCTTGTCCCATTTGATTTGTTCAAAGAACTGTTTGTCTAGTGGCAGTTATCCATTCAACAACAAATTTTGTTTTTTAATTGGTGTGAAGGAGAAGATGACTGAATGTGAAGGAGTTTTTTTTTTTTTCATTTTTGTTAAAATTCAGTTTTTGCTAACCCCATTAGAGATAGACGGCAGGCTTTATATATATTTGTAAGTTTGTAACCCAGGCTGTAGAAGCTAACTCTAGTGATACACATACAAATCTCAACTAGAAATCACACTTTTTTCTATTTTTAGATTGGTGCAGAGAAACTTTACACTATGGAGATGCTCAAAGTTCTCATATTTATTTACTTAGCATGACACTGGAATATTCTGAGGCCAATTTCCATTCAAGTTGTTCATCTTGTCATGGTTGATGTAAAGTTTATCCTGTGTACGTTGATGACTCTGCACTGAGTATTCTAATATGTGTTGTATGTACACTTGTGTATGTGTGCTTAGTTGTGAAATGGATTGCGTCAATCGACTTGATTTGGTCTCAAGTTCAGCCAAAGAAAAAGGTTTTGTATCTTGGTCGAGTGATTTTGTTAGGGCTTTTGTTTTGGTAAGATTTTGTATGTAGATCAATTGATTTATTAAGGATTGAGTTCCTTAATGCTGATAGACTGATTCCTTAGGTTAATGCTGATCAATTGATTCCGTTTGGCTAACAACAGATCTACTGATTTCTGTGTACCTAATCTGAAATCCAAACCGGTAAATTCTCAACTCAGTCGTATCTTATTAGAAAAAAGTTTAACTGGTTATACTTTAAGGCTTTAGATTTTGTTGAGAAATTGATTTTGTTTGGTTAAGTGCTGATATTCTTGCTCACCAACTTAAAACTGACTCTCTATTTCATTCTAAAGTCATGCTATTCTCGAGAGGTAAGGTTCTGTAAGATGTATATAGGATGTGTGGTTTTCTGGAACTTGTGGTTGGGAAACATGGTAGAGAAATTTGAAGATTTAGGTGTTATGGATATAATAGTATACTCTTCAATGATACTTTGTGGTTAATCATTAATGTGGAGTATGTAGAAACTAATAACATTCTATGTGATATTTCTATTCTCCATCCACCCCATCTCAATCTTTTGCAAGCTGAAACTGACATAACATTCTACGTAATTTTTTTTTTGTTCTTTCTATTTGCTTTGTTTGACTGTATATGTTTTATTGTATTCCCTTTTACCAATTTACCCTTTTATTCAATAGTTTGCAGGGGCTTGAATCATATACATCTCATTTGGTTGACCGCGAATGTTGTCCAATTGGCTTTGTAAATATAAAAAATTGGTGGGAGGTCCACTATAATATGTTTGTAACCCACTAGGTCCACTGATCAAATCTCTAACCCACCAAGTCCACTATTATGTATTTGGTAAGGCCTAAAGTCCACTGCATTTAAAAAGGGAAATAGTGCTTTACAGATTTACCCTTCCATTCAAATCCCATCAATTTAGCCCATTATCCTCCCATTATCCCTTCTAGTTTTGAAATCAAAATCCTATCAATTTAGCCCATTTATCACGCCAATCACGGGTCTCTCTCTCTCTCTTCTCTCTCTATTTGGAATGCTGATCATATATGACGTTATATATTCTCCTTTTTAAGAGTTACATATTTTTTTGTAACGTTGTACAGATTTTGATATATGACCATGTATTTTGATTATTTGAATAAATATATAAGGTTATATAACATGTATCATCATATAACCATATTAAATCAATTATTGATTTGGTCCGCGCAGCTGCCTCTCCGACTTGGAGTTTTCTGAATAAATATATAAGGTTATATAACGTTATATAAGTACAATAACGTTAACATACCATATATTTTGGATTCGTTCATCAGTTCACATTGAACGTGAGATACTTACATTTTACGTGAGATATTTACATTTTACATTATTTGTTTATATTTGTTAAGCCGCTGCACGGACCAATTCATATAAGGTTATCTACGGTTATATATATATGATTATGGTTATATGTTTATGCATATATATGTTCAAGTTTTAACAAGTATTAATCATTGAAACCATTACATCCACCAATCAAACATCTAGTGTTCAAAATAAATAAAAAATAAATTCAGAGTCTGCTATTGTTCAACTACGTAGTTATAAATTTGATCAATAGATTTACAAAACTGATTCAGACTCTTTTGAATAGCAATATGAAAACAAGAGAACGAAATTACACCAAAAGACTTTAACCAAATTAAAACTCTAAATCTAATGTTCTTGGCTGTCTTGTCAGGATCAACGATCCTAATATGGCTCTTCAACTTCATGAGGTACCTTTGGTAGAAGGATTTGATGTGGAGGGCTCTTCTGAGGTTGGAGTTCATTCTAAACTCCATTATCACGGTGTCATTGTGGTGATACTCCAATTTGCAATAAATTGGATTTGGCACTTCATCAAACCATAGTCCTATTTCTTTTGGATTCGTCATTTCTGCACATTACAGAAAAAAAGGATTCAAGAATTCGTATATTACCATATATGTTTCATGATATCAGCTGTCAAATAAAAACCTAAACGTTATATGTCTCAAGATACACTATAACAGAAAAATCACAATATGATGACATGATACAAGGTGCAGAATTGGATATATAACCATATATATTCACAAAACAAAATGACAACCAAAACAAAATGATATATGTAAACTTCCAAAAGGAGAATATATAACGTCATATAATGTTACGCTATATATAACCATATATATTCACAAAATAAAATGACAACCATAACAAAATGATATATGTAAACAACTAAAAGGAGAATATATAACGTCATATAATGTTTTACACTATAACATTACAATGTTATATGTTATAACCTAATGTTATATGTTTACATTTAAACTCATATATATATATATGTATTATGTATAATCACAGACCTGAACATATAACCATATATATTACTCAACAGCAGCTTAACAAAAGTACAAAAAACATTCTAAAGCCAGGAAAAAAAAAGTTAACCCTATTCCGTTGTCCATTACCTATATTGAATTGGTCCGCGCAGCGGCCTTATTGACTGGCTTCTAACGATTGATATAACCATATATATACTAGCAGAAATTGAAGTTACGCAATAACATATAACATTACAATGTTATATGTTTACATCCGGGGGTATTGGGGCAGAGCCCCCACGGCACAAAATGTCGCAGTTCGTGGTGCGACTTTAGGAGCACCACGAACTGCAGCGAAAACGATATTTTCAAGAACTTAAGGTGTAATTTCGGCCATAGAACCCGATCTAATTATATTACAGTCGGTTTGTAACTAAGGTTATATAATCATCGACTCTTATATAACCTTATATGAATTGGTCCGCACAGCGGCCTAACAGATCTGAGTATATAACCATATATACCAATCATAAAAAGTGCTATAACCAGGATGCTCTGTAAAAAAAACCCTCAAACAGAAGGAATCAAAGTGGTCAACATTGAACCAGAAGCATCTAATTTATGATATAACAATATATATACTCAACACTTAACCAAAAGTTATCTAATTTATAATATAACAATATATATACTCGAACTTTCAAAACCCTAACTTATATTACCAAAATCGTTCATATAACGATATATACGAATGGGAACGTACCTGCTGTTGGTTTAGTGTTGGTGGTGGACGACGACCACGAGACTGAAGAACGGCGACAAGATCGGGTGAAGAACCGGTGAAGAATGGCGATTAGGACCCTACTAGAACGGGCGACGAACGGTCGAAGAACGGACGCGATCGTTGTTGGTGGACGACGGAGATCGATTGACGCCAACGACGAAGATTGTTGACAACGAACGGCCGATGACGAAGATTGTTGACGACGAACAGTCGAAGAACGGGCTTTTCTCTCTCTCTCTCTCTCTCTCGTTCGTGCATTCTGAAAGGGGGGAAGGGGGGAAGATGGGATGGGTTTTATAATGGGGGAAGGAATTTTTGGATAGGGTTTTTTTTGAAATGGATGAAAAAATGGGGCAGACTAATCGGGAGAGATTTTAGGGGATTGAAAATTTCAAATGGATATGTTTGAAAATGGATGTAAAGGGGTATGTTAGACTAAACATGATTATTATTTCCCTAATAATAGGTTAATGGACTTAGTGGGTTATAGAATTTAGAAGTGGACTTAGGGGGTTTAAAAAGTGCTATAGTGGACCTGGGGAAAATTCTCCCTTGTAAATATTAGATGCCTCCAAACTGATCCCTTTTTTTAAAAATTCTCCTAAATACTAGAGGAGAATAACTATTTTTTTATGAATATTGAAATAGGTATAATGCAAAATGAGTAATGATATTAGCTATATTATATATGGAGGTTTTGCTAGCTGGCATCGTAAAGTCCGAGAGTCTGAGAGATGACATCCTTGGTAGTGAGCTGTTAGGTAATAATCAACAACAGGTACATTTTTTCCCTTTTGGAACTAACCATAACATGTTAGCAATATTCCTAAGTAGATATAGCTGAAAAGTGGAGGACACAACGACGCTTCGATTATTTTCATAATAGTTTTGCTTGCTCCGACTAACAAAGTTAACCAATGGCTTCCTTTTTAAACCCTCACCCCTTAATGTTGCAAGGATGGCTGACTCAATGGGTCAGCACCATGAAACGTAAGGAGATGACATGCCATTGAAGATCGCTGCACATGATTGTAGTTCTTTCCAAGGCTGCTTTAGAGCTGCTTAGTGTCCAAATCAAGGTAAATATTGAATTTTTTTTTAATTTGATTGTGCTTTCTGTGACCTTGTAGTTCTTTTTAACTGGTTGACATTCAAGTTTTTCTGGTTAATATGATGGGAATGAGTAAGTGGTACTTACCCATCTCAAATTATATGATTTGCTTTTATGAAATTTATGATCTGTTTCAATTAGTTATATGTATCTAGTTATGCAAATTTATTTATTGTCATCCTCTCTTTTTTGGGCCGCATTCACGTGTTGCTTTTGGTACATGGTGTTTAGATAAAGCTTGATTACTAGCGGAGGCCAATGCTGTGGAAGAAGCTCGAAGGAAAGCAGAAGTGGAAGCCGAAGCAGAAGCCAAAAGAAAGAGAGAAGCAGCACACCTGGCTCTGCAAAAGGCAAAGTAGAACCTCTCATACTTCAAAAGCAGAAGCTAGTTGCAAAATGCGACCTTCCTTGTGGAAGCCTAATAAATGTATCTAAAATTTTAATTTGCACAAACTGATGGGATGAAAAACCCTTTGGCCATGATTTACCCAAACTAATTGAGTTTCCTCTTGGTCGTGATTTCATTTTGACCATTAGAAACTGAAACATGTATTACTTGTACCAGTTCATGCATTTGTATGTTCTGCAACTTGAACGTGGACACTTTTTTTAATGCTTTGCTTATCACTAATTCAAGATGATTGGATTGGACTTTCACAGAATTAGCTAGGCTAGATAGACTAAGTGAATGTGTTCAGGCAACTAGAATGGTCTTTTTGCTCTTCATGCATCGTTAAGCTCACTGCCTTGTTGACTAAACATTTTGATTGCATTCATTGGTCTTTCTGCTCGTCATGCACCATTACACTTTGCAACTTTTTCTAGAGATAAGTGAAAGCCGTGGAATAATAGCCGAGACTAATTTTTAAAGTTAATGCTTTTGTTTAAAAGTAGCCTTAAAAAATGACTGAAAGTAATAGCTAGGATGCTGAAGTTGGTGTACAAGTATTGGAATTGATGTTCAAACCATGAAATGCAATTATACTATGTTAATGTTATTATAGATCCATCTGGGGAATGGTGTTTGATTACTGAAGGTTGTTTTCATCATGGAAAGTTTATGGTTATTATGCATGTGGTGGCTTTGAAATGGTTGAAAAGTAATTTTGGATAGTTAAAAACTCGCTATTATGTTGCACCTTGCTTTTAGGCACTACCAATTCCTAGTAGTGTGATATGTTTGATGCATGTGTCATGTATCTTAAAACTTATTGATTATATAGGATGTTGTGGACTATATACACACGCACACACATACTTATGTATAAACTTGTAATTGTTTCTTGCATTTGCAGGTTGATAGGACGTAGATGGACATGGACATGCAATAGGAATGATGGGAAATCTTCCTGATTATGACAACTGTTTTTGGTCTTTTTGTTTTGGAGATTCGCAATCAAAAGCATGTTTTGGGTCTTTGTGTTGCTTTGGCTAGTAGGATCTTTTGTATTTGGAGATACACATGCAATTGGAACTTGTATTTTGACGCTTTGGGTTTGATTTTTACATTGGCATTCTATGCCCCGCATTGTTATTTTGTTCTTTGAGAATTGTCTTTTACAATGTCCAATTTCCTTATATATGTAACTTGCATTTTGAATTTGCTAGTTGAACTTTTGCAAGGAGGAAATATAGTGTGTTGTCAAAATGGTACCAGGTTTGGAAAATTTGTTAATGAAGAAAACATGTTTTACAAAATGAAAAATAAAAAATAAAATAAAATAAAACGTTTAGCGATGGTTTAGACATAAAAATGGCATTTGGAAAATGCTGGTAAAAGTTGATAAGAAATACGGCATTTATAAAATGCCGGTAATACTACCTTTTTCGGCATTTGCATCAATTGTCGGTAATAATAGTATATTCGGCTATTTTTTTGCCGGCGCTTTAGAAATGCCGGGAAAACCAACAACAAATGCTGGCTTTATTTCCGGCATTTGTACAAATGCTGGTTTTGTATTACCGACACTTGTCTGAGAGGCATTTTTTATTTTCGTCAACAAATGCCGGGAATACTATTACCGGCATTTATGAAATGCCGAAAAAAGCATAATTTGGCGTAGTGATCATTTGACTTAAATTTAGTAACTTTGAGCCACTTCCATAGTGTGTAAAGTCACATTGAAAAATAAGTTGAGTTACTTATTGCACCTTAGAAGTTGGCAAAAACGCCTTAATACATAGTAAGTATTTTCTTTCGAGAAGGTAAGAACTAGTAAAAATCATGGTAAAGTTACGTCAAAAAGAAATAGTCGACTATTATGGTGGTGTGTAGGATCATGTTTGTGGTATCTATAGCCTTATTACATGGTAAGTATTGTATTCGTGGTGGGTACGTAGGTATGCTTTTGATGTATCATTATTAATGCACCAATACCAACAAATTGCATCCATGAAATTAAACAATCTACTTAATGTGTACTACCTTGACTTCAGCTACCAATATTAATGGTACAATGTAGGATAGGTAAGCAAGACTTCAAACTTGTTACATCTAAGAAGTTGGCAAAAAAGTCAAAATATGTGGTAAGTGTATCCTTTTCAAAAGGTAAGTAGTAGCATAAATAATGGTATGTACACATCATGAAGTAACAACTAAATATAATGGTGGTAACAATGATCAAGTGGTGTGCTATGTATAGACTTATTGTGTGCTAAGTATTGCATTAATAACGGGTAGGTATGGATTTATGTAACGTAACTAATGCACTATAATGAGGGTAGTTAATTAGGTAACTACCACAATAAATTTAATCAGCTAGTTCTACTTAATTTGTATTATATTGTAATTAAAGCATAATACTTTAATATAATTAATAAAACTTAATGATTTATTGAATGGGACATTAGGAATTAAGAGTTAGTGGTTGCTCTTACATTAGCCAATTGTATCAATCACTCATTGATCGTTGTCAACCAACACTATTGTTAACTATTATATCTATAAATGACATCGATCACTATCAACCTACATTAACCAATTCATTTTAGCTAATTGTATTAATATTCAATCATCACTATAGCATTAATACAATTGGCTAATGACTCTGGGTGCTATAGTCGATCATCACTCAATATTGAATATTATCAATCAATCATCACTATAGCATTAATACTCAATCATCACTCATTAAATATAATCAACGCTCTTAATCAAATGACTCTAGTTACTATAGTCGATTATAGCAATTAATCGTCACTCTAGCACTAATTGAGTAGTCTAATGTCAATTATAGCTAGCTATTAATTGTTACAATATTACGTTAATTGATTACAGGAATTAATTTCAATACTTGCTTAATATCTAAGTCCAATTGAATATTCTAATTGTATTAAATTGGTTATCTTATTTCAATGGAAGGCCCTATTATTATTTCTTTATTTACCATTTTTCATTCAATATTATTATTATAGTTATATTGTAGTGTGTGTATGTTTATAGTAGAAATATAAATTACTTTTGTAAGTTATCAAAACTAATAAATGAAAATTAGTAGTGTACATTTTTGATAAAATATTAAGTAATTTTGTAAGTTATTCAAAACAATAAATGAATAATTTTTTTCACAATAATATTTGTAAATTACTTTTTACTTACAAAATAATTCAATGGAATATATTAACAATATTATTTTAAAATTAAGGTAATTTTTTGCCTTATGTATTTAGTTTCAAAAAAAATAAAAAAGTTTTGGTTTTCAAATTAAATATTAATTAAATATATTTATATTTTCACCCAACATTTGGTTGTTTACACAAATAATTTGCAAAAGGACAAAAAATAGGGTGAATAGGACTTAAAATGGTGCGGCTTTATAAATTTCCAATAATTAAAAAAATTCCTCCAAAAAAAGTACATTTTCCCGCCAAAATATTGAAACCTACTACCTGGAGAACTAGTTAAAGAGAAAAATGCCAAAAACTTTGAAACGTAGCTTTTAATTGTGGTAAGTGTACAATATTTTGTGGTAAGTGTCAGCATAAGTGTAGACACCCCAATTTGGATCTATTGACTATCCTTAATTTGTGCCCTCGAGGCTCCCCGATGATGAAAATGAATCAAAACAGGCCTTGGATGAACTTGGACAATGGTTCTTGGACTTTTCCAAAATCAAAACATTCCTTTTTCCCGACACCCTGAGGGTAAAATTGGCACACTTTTTGGCATATAAAATAACTTGAATGAAACCAATTGGGTTAGAAAGAGGACTTAATGAGCTTTCCAACGCTTCGAAAAACACCCAAAACCGAGTTCGAGAATGTCCGTGGCACCCTTCTGAAGTTGGGCAGACACTCCCAAGCGCTCGAGACCACTCTAGAGCGCTTGAGACCACTCTAGAGCGCTTGGGAGTGCTGACAGGCCAATGCATGTTGAGCTTGGCTTTGACCATGGCTTTTCAGGCTTTTTAGTCCGTTCAACATTCAAACGTGCATATCACAGGCCTGCCTGAGCCAGCAGGAATCTCATGATGCCTTTTGCCCTCCCCAAAACATTTTTTCTTTCCATTTTCATTTGATTTTCAAGCTAAAATCCTAATTTTCCCTCCCTATATATACCCTTCCATTCCACATGCAAAAGGGACACAAAATTTTACTCTCTCTCTACCATCTTCTGAAAATTTCAGTCTCTCAAATTCTCTCTAAAACCCATCATTTTCTCAATTATCTTTCTAAGAAAATTCCAGAAAAACTTCAAACACATTGTTGGTCTTTGGCACATCAAAAGCTCTATTTCACACTGTTTTTCAGTTCTCATTCAAGCATGCAAGTCAATCCAAGAAGTTAAGTTCAAGCACAAAAGGTATAAACACCTCCATTAAGCCATTGTTTTTCCTACTTCTGAGGGAAATCAGGGACTCACACTAGTTCCTTATATTGGTTGTGGGTTCTTTTGATCCTAGTTTAACAACAAGAGCAAGAGGAGCACAAATAAACGAAAACTTTTCTGGGCACTGTGTTCACTCCCGAGCGCTCAGGACCATTCCTGAGCGCTCAGGAGTGATGCTGCCACTAAAACCCTATTTTGTTCATTATGTACTATACTTTATGCCCTTTGTAGACACTGGGTGTGCACTGGTCCTTCCAGAGCCCAGTTAGATTTGCTTTCAGTTGCAAGGAAGCAAAGTTTGAATGGTTAAGACAAGTTCTTAGCTGTTTAAGCTTTTGGCTGAGCACTTCTGTACTTTGATTTCTTTTTGTCTTTTTGGCATTGCTAGCATGTGGATATGTCTAACCAAATTTGCAGGATGGCTTGACAGTGGTCCCGAGCGCTCGAGACCACTCCTGAGCGCTCGGGAGTGATTGCATGCTATCTCACTTCACTCTTTCTACTACGTTGTTATTTCCTGCCTTTGCATGTCCCTACATGTGCCTGTTTTCTCTTTTAAACTATAGATCAGCTCTTGTAGAGGCAAGGATGCACGGCTTGAAGGATTAGGATTTTATCCCAGTTCATCAAGCCCTCTGCTGAGCCTGTAACATGCTTAAAATCATCTCAGTTCATAGCTGTAGCATTGTATTATGTTTGTACTAACAAAAATTTGCAGGTTGGATATCAGCACTCCCAAGCGCTTTGGAGCACTCCCGAGCGCTCGGGAGTGAAGTCAGAAGCAGATCTTCACCCCTTCGTCATCCTGCATTTTATCCTTTTCCATTTTATCATTCACTGTACACATGCACCAGCATGCACTCTTTATTTGGTATAATTGTAAATACTTGCTAGTTGTTTAGTGAAACAAAATCTTTTTGAAAAATTCCACAAACGTTTAGGAAAGACCGATTTCGTGTCGGGCGAGGGGGGTGCCATAAAACCCTTCCCCCCTCGTAACATGGCTTCCAAACCCAAAGCAATCTCTGGTTTTCAAATCAATCAATTTTCAATCAAAACGGTTTCTCGGGTGGCGAACCACAAATCCGGGTGGCGACTCATCAAATTTTTCAAATCGATTCTAAAACGTGGCGTTTCTTTTCGGGCCGCTCCGAAACCACCCGGGGCTGTGGTAGCCCACAGTGGCGACTCTGCTGGGGATTGTTTAATTGATACTTGAGAAAAATTGGGTACATTGACAAAATGACCTATTTTCCTTAAGTATCGATTAAACCGGCGAGCCAAGCTTGAAAAAAACGTTTGTGGAATTTTTCAAAATATTTTGTTTCATTGTCTATCTTTTCGCACGCATATATATCTTGCGCAGCCTCGCTGTTGTGTTCTGGCAATCCTACCCGGCTTGCCGGTGATAGGGAATTCCAGAATGCTCAGCAACCCTCGACCATGATGAGTCATCCCTACCGTTTGTACCGTTATTGGGTGTACGCTCAATAATGGGAGGTATACCTTGACTCTAGTCCGGGGAACCCTTTCTAAACCAAAACCCGACCTTTATACATTTGTAGAAAGCAATAGAACCTTCCAAACTAGGACAGGGACCCGCGGGGTAGGAATTATGTGCTATATCCTGCCTACATGTCACTGCTTTTTGCATCTCACCGTGCATCTCTTCCAAGTCATGCCATCATGCTGTCGATCTATTCAATTTCAAGTCATGTGCTCTTAATCTCGCTCGCACGGTCTGTAGAAGGTTGTTGAGACCCGATGAAGAGTCGTGCACCCCAGTGTACGTTGTCTAAACTACATAAGTCCTTAGAACAATGAGACTTTGGGAAATCAAAATATGCTAAGTCCTTGACTAATGCCTAATCGAAAATTCAACAGAGAATAAGGAATAACAGGAAACGACGCCGTGATGTCACTTTACTTACACCACTTTGGCTAATGGCACCATGCCACTGACACCACTCTGGTTGTGGTTTCACGTCGTCTATACTAGTCTATTCTAAGTTCAAAATTGAAGTTTCGAATGAGGACTAGTTGAATACTTAGTTCATTTTGACATCTCTTAGAACTTGTCGTTCTAAACAAAGGATACACCCTAAAAGAAATTCTGAGGATTGAGGCAACCTTCGAAAGACCATAATCTTATCCCGCTTGCACATCGCACCATGCATCTTCTGCTTACTTTCGTGTCCCGTATAGAACTCTTAGACTCGCTCGCGCGGCTTGTTTATGATTGCCTGGACCGATGAAGAGTCGTGCTTTTTAAAGGCACGTTGTTGGAATTAATTAGTCCTTGGAACGATGGGGTTTTAGGGATATCGAAATTCATTAAGTCTTCAATACATTTTTCAATCATGGATTCAATGAAGATTAACAAAACAATTAGGCTACAATGTCGTGATACCCACACCACCCAGGTTATAGTGCGAAGCCACTTACCCTGCTTAGGCTAATGGCACCATGCCACTGACGCCACTCCGGTTACGGTATCATGTCATTTACGCCAAACGGTTTTTGAAACCAAAACGGAAATTTCTGGTGAAAAATGTTGAAGACTTAATTTGCCTTGATATCTCCCAAGTCTTGTTATTCCTAATCAAAGGATACACATTCAAAAGAATCTCTGAGGACTACGGCAATCCTTCATAGGTTGTCATTTCTTGGGTCTATGAGACCATAAATCCTTGGAGTTTGGGATAACTCTAGTGTTTGCCATGCCTGAACGGCTCCCTCCAATTCAGTGCATTTTCCAGCAGTCTTATTGCTCTATCTCGGATGGTCTTAGATAAGGAGATTGGATCTGATTTCCAACGTGAGGAATTTGACCTGCCTGACATCGACCTACCCGTGACTGTTGGAACTATCCGTAAAGTTTGATCCCTTGAATCGACAATGACAATACGTGAATAACAATTCTTTTATTCATACACGTTTTTTTTTTTCAATAAATCACAACAGGGGCATATTCTGAGTTCACTTTTTTGCGTTATTGTCAGCACTGGGCCACCGATCCTACACAAAGCTATACCACCTTTTGGACTACCTCAAAATGGCAGGGCAAACAGAGTTGGTTGAGCTAAAAAAGGCTATAGAGGAAATAAGTCAGAAAATGGACAAGCAGATGACTCTATTGCAAGGGCTGGTTGACCTTTTTGCCTCCGCCATGTTGAATTCGGATCTGGGACTAAATGCTGATGAAGCCAAGATCAAAGAAACTCCACAAACCTACCACCCTCTTGCAGTTAGAATCAAGCCATGCTCAAAAGTGAAGCTCTCTGACATGTTCAAAGACTTTGTTGAATTCCATGATGCCAGAACTCACTCAAATGAGAATGTTGGACCTTTGCCTGAAGTTGGTGTTGAAAGGCAAGATGTGCACATTGATGAGATCAACCCCAAAGGCAAAAGAGTGTTATGCAGCTGCGAAGCAAGCAAAGCTTTCGCCAGAGGCCCACTCGGCACCACCAAGAACCCTCAACGCAAAATCCCACCAAGGATCTTCTCCCGCTTTCCTGTACCTCTGTCCTTAGTTTATGAGAAGCTCCTCGAAGCCCGTCTCATTGAGCCACTCCCTCCAACTCCCCTACCTCAAAAGCTTCCGGCATCCCACAACCCAAATGCCTTCTATGCCTTCCACCAAATGCCCGGTCACGCTACCAATAACTGCTTCCGTCTCTGCCACAAAATCCAAGATCTCATCGATAATGGAACCATCTCACCTCCACTTTCAAAGCCAAACACTATCATAAACCTTCCACCAAAGCACCCGCAAAACCCTCGTGTCAACCTCATCAATCTCAACCCAATCTCGTTCGACCCTAGCCAATACATCATACCCACACCCGAGCCAAAACCCACTGTCAATATACCTAAGGAAGTCGAGATTTGCATGCTTGAGAACATAGACCTGGTATGGGAGTCAACACCTGATGGGTGGCGATTGCTTGGGGAAAACTATCCTCTGATCTTTGAGGAGTTCAAGGTTGGACCGGCTAGTGAATCAATGGGACATGGCTCATTTGGACAACTTCTGAGCAACCAAACCATCAACGGGATATTCAATGGCATAAAAATCCATCCCCACCAGCGCATTATAGACAATTGGCCACCAGAATCCATTGTTTCAACCCTTAACAAGCCCGATGCCTCGATGATAAGCTCCAAGGCAACACAGAATCTGAAGGGGGATCAAGATCCAAATGATGCCCGAGATAGTTAGAAAGGACCAGAACCATCCCAATGCCAGACCTCAGATTTGGAGAAGAATGGTGAATGATCCATGAATGGAATTTCTCACGAGTCTGGAAAGTTTTAAGTTTCAAGTCGAGTCTTTTTCAAGCAGATTTCGAGTCAGTTTGTGCCTCAAGTCTTTCATGCTTTCGTGTCTGTATGCTTTCAAATTCAAGTTTGTAGCAAAGAAGTAAAACCAAAAAGAGAGTCAGTTTCGTATTCTCGAACTACGTTATGACCTGATTCCTTCGTAAGAAGGATACGTAGGCAGCCTCATCCTGTGGCCCGGTCATGTTCATTCAAGTCGATCCCAAAATTCAGTTACGATCCTTCGTGTCAATCTTTCGTTAGTACATTCCGTCTTTCAAAATCAATCTCAAGCTTCTTATGTCGAAATTGTGATGATAAACTCATGTTTTGTGATTATCCTTTAACTTGGAATTGTATTTCACCATCGATAGAGAAATCAAAACACGAGATACTTTGCCCTTGCAAGAAGAAGAATTCCATGGGACCACTCCTTGTTGCCATCGAGAAGCAACACCTTGGCCCGAGAAAAAGCTCGCTAGATCAAAACCTCAAAATATGATATAGGCAAAAGTTAGAGCACGCAAATCGCTTAACTTGCATCTAGGATCCAGTTATCGAGTTGTGCAATTCAAAATGAAGAGAGGCATTCTTTTCTTTTATCAAACACTTAAAGATATATATCCATTGATACCCCATTTGAGCCTAAATCAATTTCTTTGAAAGAACCTAGCTAAGCAGCTATCCCCCCACACTGGGGTGACATAAGGAAGACAAGTGTGCCAAACACGTGGTTATCATCGGTGCATTAGAATTCAAAGAAAGTGCCAAATACATAGGCACGATGAGATGCAAAACTTCGAAGAAAAATCAGAGAAAGCTCAAAATCAACGAAAGTACCAAACACATCGGCACAACAAAGTGCAAAGCAAATCAAGTAAAGAAGGCACCTATCAAAAGCAAAAGGGCGCAAAAATATTCAAGATAGCTGCTAGCTCTCGAAACCCAAAGAAAATGAAAATTCTTGAGGCTATTATCCTTTCTTTGTTAAGACAAACCTCGGCCACGTTAAAACCCGAAAAAAAGCCCTTTCAGATTGAAAAACGCAACTTGATAACAAAAATCCTAGGCACTGGGAGAAAACAAGAAGGAGGGGCAAGACATTTCATGAATCCTGCAAAATCCAAGCTGGGGCATTTTCAAAATCTATGGGTTGTCATCAGCAATCTGGGGCATGGTTCGTGTTTTGACAAAACAAGATCAAAGAGAATCCTGAATGAGCATCACTTGGTGGAACTAAAACAATTTCAAAACCCCAATTGGGAAAATCATCGAAACTTGATTTTATCATGACAATTTCAAACGTCAATTGTGGGGCATGCTTGCCATTTTTCGAACCCCCAAACAATCAAGTTTCTCGTCGAGTCATATCAAACTCCTCGTCCGGTCAAGGTCATCATGGAGAGTCAGTCTTCTCATAAACGGTCTTTCTTGTCTTTTGAGTCATCTAAGCCTTGTCCAAATTCACACAAGGTCATCTGTCGAGTCAGGTCATATTGATCTTGAGGTCCCAACTCGTGAGAGAAATTCCAACACATGGAAGAACCCATGCCTGCACTCATGATAACACTGGTTGCCAAAACTATCAGTGGAATCAAGGAAAAGAATCAAAACTAAGGTCTGTCGCTCACTGGGGCATGCACATCAAGCCAATGTCATCGATCATAGCAAGCATATCAAGACTGGGGCATGAATGCTTAAAACTCAAGCCCTGATCAAAGTCAAATTCAAACCAACTCCAGCTCAATCCCTGGATCCAGCTCAAACCCAATTTCCATCCAAAGACAAATTCCAGCCCAAATCCCAAGGTCTTGAAAATACCAGCCCGCTGGCCAAAAACAGTAAAGCAAAAAGGGTACTCGGACATGTCCTTTGTTGTTTTCAAATAAAAAAAGAAATCATCGTTGTTGTCAAATGTCGAAACACGGGTCTCACTTTCTAGCCTCGACCTCTTATGGTCACCTTCATCTATCGTATTTGTCAACACAACTGCTTGACATGCTGCCATAGATTTGGCATCTTCCTCAGAGACATCTTTCAATCGACTTCTGCCATAGATTTGGCACCGTCCTGAGGGACATCATTCAATCATCCGCTACCATAGATTTGGTACCGTCCTGAGGGACATCATTCAATCATTTGCCGCCATAGATTTGGCGCTGTCCTGAGGGACACCTTTCAATCGTCTTCCGCCATAGATTTGGCATTGTCCTGAGGGACACCTTTCAATCGTCTTCCGCCATAGATTTGGCATCGTCCTGAGGGACATCTTTCAATCATCTTTTGCCATAGATTTGGCATCGTCTTGACGAACATCATTCTCTCGACTTCTGCCATAGATTTGGCATTGTCCTGAGGGACATCTTTCTCTCGACTTCTGCCATAGATTTGGCATTGTCTTGAGGGACATCTTTCAATCAACTTCTGCCATGGATTTGGCATCTTGTCGATTATTTGCTTTGCTTGTTTTCACGCCTGCTACAGCATGCATGTTTGCATTTGCCCCAAAGAACTACGCTGGTCTGATCCCTACAAACGGGGTATGTAGGCAGCTCGAATGAGCGCGACCTCATGTTTCGAATGCTTGTGCATCTTTACTTGCATTTGATTTTGAATTAAGGATTTAGTAGGGCTCGAATTGGGCTGTCTCAATCTTTGGACGTCACTCGTATCCAGACATGATGCCGAGCGCCATCCAAAGAGGGGCAACTGTAGACACCCCAATTTGGACCTATTGACTATCCTTAATTTGTGCACTCGAGGCTCCCTGATGATGAAAATGAATCAAAACTGGCCTTGGATGAACTTGGACAATTCTTCTTGGACTTTTTCAAAATCAAAACATTCCCTTTCCCCGACACCCTGAGGGTAAAATTGGCACACTTTTTGGCATATAAAATAACTTTGAATGAAACCAATTGGGTTAGAAAGAGGACTTAATGAGCTTTCCAACGCTTCAAAAAACACCCAAAACCGAGTTCAGGAGTGTCCGTGGCACCCTTCTGAAGTTGGGCAGACACTTCCAAGCGCTCGAGACCACTCTAGAGCGCTCGGGACAGCCACTCTAGAGCGCTCGAGACCACTCTAGAGCACTTGGGAGTGCTGACAGGCCAATGCATGTTGAGCTTGGCTTTGACCATGGCTTTTCAGGCTTTTTAGTCCATTCAACATTCAAACCTGCATATCACAGGCCTGCCTGAGCCAGCAGGAATCTCATGATGCCTTTTGCCCTCCCCAAAACATTTTTTCTTTCCATTTTCATTTGATTTTCAAGCTAAAATCCTAATTTTCCCTCCCCTATATATACCCCTCCATTCCACATGCAAAAGGGACACAAAATTTTACTCTCTCTCTCTACCATCTTCTGAAAATTTCAGTCTCTCAAATTCTCTCTAAAACCCATCATTTTCTCAATTATCTTTCTAAGAAAATTCTAGGAAAACTTCAAACACATTGTTGGTCTTTGGCACATCAAAAGCTCTATTTCACACTATTTTTCAGTCCTCATTCAAGTATGCAAGTCAATCTAAGAAGTTAAGTTCAAGCACAAAAGGTATAAACACCTCCATTAAGCCATTGTTTTTCCTACTTCTGAGGGAAATCAGGGACTCACACTAGTTCCTTATATTGGTTGTGGGTTCTTTTGATCCTAGTTTAACAACAAGAGCAAGAGGAGCACAAATAAACGAAAACTTTTCTGGGCACTGTGTTCACTCCCGAGCGCTCGGGACCATTCCTGAGCGCTCAGGAGTGATGCTGCCACTAAAACCCTATTTTGTTCATTATGTACTTCATTTTATGTCCTTTGTAGACACTGGGTGTGCACTGGTCCTTCTAGAGCCCAGTTAGATTTGCTTTCAGTTGCAAGGAAGCAAAGTTTGAATGGTTAAGACCAGTTCTTAGCTGTTTAAGCTTCTGGCTGAGCACTTCTGTACTTTGATTTCTTTTTTTCTTTTTGGCATTGCTAGCATGTGGATATGTCTAACCAAATTTGCAGGATGGCTTGACAGTGGTCCCGAGCGCTCGAGACCACTCCTGAGCGCTCGGGAGTGATTGCATGCTATCTCACTTCACTCTTTCTACTACGTTGTTATTTCCTGCCTTTGCATGTCCCTGCATGTGCCTGTTTTCTCTTTTAAACTATAGATCAGCTCTTGTAGAGGCAAGGATGCATGGCTTGAAGGATCCACAGCCCCGGGCGGAATCGGGGCGGCCCAAGAAAGAAGCGCCACATCGTTTCTTGGATTTTGAAAATTTTTGAAGAGTCGCCACCCGGATTTGTGGTTTGCCACCCGAGAAACCATTTTATTTGGAAAATGGTTGATTTGAATTGAAAATCAGAGATTTTGAAAAGGGTTCAGAAGCCACGTTACGAGGGGGGAAGGGTTTTACGGCACCCCCCTCGCCCGATTCGAAATCGGTCTCTACTAGACATTCATGGGAATTTTCAAAGGATTTTATTCATTGATCAGCTAGCACTTATTTACAGATATATCAGGTTGGGAAGTGCATGCATGTGCATATGTACAGCGAATAAATGAAAAATGGTGATGTGATACAAAAATGCTGGAAGCTGGAACACCCTGTCACTTATACACTCTAGAGCGCTCGGAAACACTCCCGAGCGCTTGGGAGTATTGCATGTCCAACCTGCCAATCATGTTAGTCCAATAGAATACAATGGAATACACTACTGGAAACATAAACTGGAACGTTATTAAATACATTACAGGCCTGACAGATGACTCATTGGACTGAGAATAGGTCTCATTCTTTTGGGCCATACAATTCTGCCTTTCTGGAAAATGGTTTAACAGTTATAAAGGGGCAACAAGGGACACATGCATGGCCATGCAAAGGCAGTACAGGAACTAAGATGAAGGGAGACTTGGATAAGATGACATGCAGAATACTCCCGAGCACTCTGGAATAGACTTGAGTGCTCGAGAGTGACCTACAGTACCAGACTGATCTCAACCAACTGACACCTTGCTTTGATATTCTGATGTGGTAGATCTACCTCTTTCTTTTGAATGTGGGAAATTTCTCTTTTTATTATACTAAAAAACATGCTTTTGCACTTCCTTTATATGAAAATGATCCTTGTCCTTTTGAAAATCAGATCAACCACATCAAAACATTTCAAGAAAGCTGTTTTGGTTGGGATCGGTCTGCATTCCCCCTGCATGTTAGTTTAGACGCCTAAAAAAAATTGGAAAATGGGACTGGCCTCACTCTCGAGCGCTCCAGAGTAGTCCCGAGCGCTCGGGAGTGTTTCCATTGATGCATGCATGGAAAATACACTCGTATCCCTTTGCTCTTGTTTGAACACTAAGGTCCTCCCATTACACCCTCAGTATTGAAGACTGGGATGAGCTGAGAGGCCTCCCTCAGAAGGGAAAACAGCCTTGTGGTTGGAAATTAGTACAAAAATTTCTACCTTTGAAATGGAACTCTTGCTCCTGGGATGGCTTTGAGGAAATGAGTGAAGAATGAAACACTCAAGAGATCAGATATGGAAGGTAATTTGAACCCTCTTCATGCTCTTGCATCTTCACACTTGGTTGTTTTGTTTTTTTTTTTTTTTTGAAAATCAAAGTCTTTCCTCACCCAGAAATGGGAGTGGGAGTGTTTTTGTTTTTGAACAGTCAGAAGAGTGGTCTAGAGAGAGAGAGCTCGTGCCTCTTCTGAGCTGAGAAGAGGCCTTATATAGGCAAAAATATAGCATATGGTCTCATATTGGAAAATATCATTTGGAATCAAAATGAAATCTCCATCTCTGACTCATCTCTGACTGAGGTTAAGTGAGGTCTAAGGCTAAGACCCGTTCAAACGGCTGCAATGATGGCTGCATGGATAGTGGGGAAGCTCCATCATCCATTGGGCAGTACAAAAGTCTCGAGCGCTCGAGAATTGGCTGACACATGGTTTTGAAAAATAGTCTGGAGCGCTTGGGATTGATCCAGAGCGCTTGAAAGCTATTTTTGACATTTTATTTCTCTTTTAAAAGCCTTTCAAGGAGCATTGTTCTATCGGTTCAAGGCTTGTTTAATCCAATTTTCATTATCGGGGAGCCTCCGGGCCATGAATCAAGGAAATTCGAGTTGTTCAAATTGGGGTGTCTACAGTTGCCCCTCTTTGGGCTTCGCTCGATATCATGTCTGGATATGAGTGACGTCCAAAGATTGAGACAGCCCAATTCGAGCCAAGTCAAAATCCTCAATTCAAAACACAAATATAAGAAGAAGTGTTTGATGCACGTGGTCGCGTCTTTTCAGACTGCCTACGTACCCTTTTCTGCGGGGGATCAAACTAGCGTAGTTCCTTGGGGCAAGTGCAGGCACATGTAATGCATGCATGAAAAGAAATCGACACAATTTTGATGCGATAGATGCATGAAGGGTCCACCTGTTGCTCTGTTTGGTGGAAAATGCAGGCATGTGTGATGCATGCACAAGAAGCGATCGACACAATTTTGATAATATAGACGCATGCAGGGGTCCACCTGTTGCTCTGTTCGGCGGACAGAAAAGTGCAAACACGTGTGATGCATGCACGAGAAAGGTTTATAAAACCTTGACTGGATAAATGTGCAATGAGTCCACCTGTTGCTCTGTTGCTCTGTTTGGAGGACGGAATCAGTATATAAGGCAGGGTTTGCCTCGCAAACCTGTTGAAAATCAACGCAATTTGAAAATTTCCAATCGACCACAACATACAATACCCAACAAGCAGGGTGTGAGCCCGGAAACGTATCGTCGATCAAAGTTTGCCAAGGAGAGCATCGTTTGACCGGCTGAAATCAGGACTGAGATTGATTTTGTAAAAGGCAATGAAAAGCCAGGAAAGTCTCGACGGTGGGGGAGGTATGGGACGACAGAGGATTGGCTTGGGGTTCAAAGACAGACTTGAGCGCTCAGAACCACTCCCAAGCGCTCGGGAGCTGTCTCGAGCACTTGAGACTGCTGCGGGGGCCACTGCCCTCTTCATCTTCTCCAGTTGATGCTGGGGTTTAAACTCATTCTTGAGCGCTCGAGAACCAGAAAGGCTGCACGCTTCTGAAACACGATCGTTCTCACGCTCTCCTTCCTCACACTTGATCTCTCTCGATCTCTCAAACTCTCTCGACCTCTCTCGCCTGTTCGACCCCTCTCTCTCTCAAAACGGATCGGGGACAAGATTTAGATCTCCCTTCGATTCTGAACTGGGCAGTGGTGTGCCACGAGATTCGGAGGAAAGGGAAAAAGGCTTCGTGGGAAGGAGGCAGAGGAGCGATGGCCAGTAGAAGGAATGGAGGACAGCCCAGCTGCGAGGAGGCAGCGGCGGCGGCGGCGGCGGCTGTGGCGGCGATAGAGGGGGACGGCAGCAATGTTATTGCGCCAGGCGATAGGGGGTCATTGGTGAGGACACGGCGCCAGTGGTGGTCGCCGGTGAGGTTTCGAAAATGAGGGAGGGCGCGGGTGGTAATGTGGTGGCAGTGGAGGGCGGTGGTGATCATGAGCCGAGGGACAACGTCTGTGGGGAAACGACAGTGGCTGGAGGTGGTGAGGTTGAAATTGGAGGTGGTAGTAGTGGCGTTGACGATGGCACGGATGCCGCGAGTAGTAGAGATGGGACGGCGAGTAGCAGGGGCGAGGCCACGGGCACTCCTCTCACCCCGACAGTAGAGGAGTTGCTCGTAGCCGCGGAGCGCGCTGGCGGAAAGCAGAGGGGCGATGCTAGTGAGGAGGTGGTGATAGGTGGTCGCTTCGAAGCGACACTGATTTTGAGGACGACGTTGGTGGAGTCAAGAGTTGGCGATAGTGGGATTGGGGCTTCACAGCCAGTCCCATTCACGAAGGGAGACTTTCTAGATTCTGTGAGGCCGCAGGATATACTAGATGCACTTGGCCTCAGAGCCGGGGTGAGAGAGGTGCTGAGGGATGCAAGGACGACGGAGGATCAGGCCTCGGCGCTGTTGCTAGGAGCGTTGCTCAGCGGTGCAGGGGTGACGGCGACAGATACGAGGTCACCAGAGACGGCCGATTTGGGGTTAGGAGGGGAGCCTGAGGAGGAGGTAATGATTGAGGAGCGGATTACGGCGGCGGCGGCAGAGGCGAAGGCCTACTTGGCCAGGGCACGCCCCGGGTTCACAGCGGATACATACGCACCACGACCACACTTCTTCGAACCGACGGGGATGACCGGCTACGTTCCAGCCCGGGATGACTATCCTGAGGACTTGCTCCTTCGAGATCGGGCCTCACACATTTCTTCTGGATGGATGACGGTATGACTTTAGTGCTTTACTTTTCCTGCATTAGACTTGCTTTCCTGAATCAATTGTTGCTTACTGATGCTATTTCTTTGCTCTATTGAAACAGCGTACCAAGGATATTTACGGCCACGGAGGCTCGGGCCTCTCATTGCAGCATTTCAAGGCGTTGCCCCGGAGGGTGCGAGCGTTGGTGGAGGAGGCTGGCTTCGAGCCATCTCTCCAGCTACTGACGGCAGTGAGGGTTGACCGTGCGGTGATGACAGCGCTGGCGGAGCGGTGGTGGGACACTACCAACACTTTCCACTTCCGTTTCGGGGAGATGATGGTGACGCCTCTTGACTTCGTAGCTATCACGGGACTACGGATTGGAGGCGAGCCGATTCCTTTCAACCCGAGCATAGACCTGGATGATGCAGTGCTAAGGTGGTTCCTTGGACGGGTCCCGCGTCACAGCGGAGGAGTAGCAGAGTACGGCCAGTTCACAGCGTACTGGGACCACGAGCCAGCAGACGATGCCGAGGTGGCCCAGATGGCCAGGGCTTACTTGCTATACCTGTTCGGGGCTTCTCTGTTCCCGCTCAGGCGATCCCGGGTTCACTTGAGCTACTTAGCAGGCTTAGTGGATCTGAGACAGGCTGGACGCTTCGACTGGGGCGGTGCTGCTCTGTGCACGCTCTACTGCTTCCTTGGAGCTGCCTCACGCGGGGTGGGAGACACCATAGGCGGCTATTGGAGGGTGATTGAGGTATGCTTCAACATTACTGCTTTGAATTGCTTTGATAGATTGAACTGAATTGCATTTGAACATGTATCTGACTTGAATCGACTCCCAAAATTTGCAGCTTTGGTCTTACGAGGTCTTGGGCATGTTTCCGCCCGAGAATACTTGCACAAATCCAGACCTGCTTCCACGTGCACTTGCATGGAGTACAGAGTACCGGAGGGCCAAAGAGCGGCGTGGACATGTGATGACTTTCCGGCGCTGGCTGGATAGCGTTACTGGGATCACGGTACGAACATCGATTTTTCTTTCTTTCCATGCCTTGTGCCTTCCTTTACGAAATTTGATCATCAATGTACAACAACTGACTGCAGGTTCACTGGGACCGGTGGGCGAGGGTGGAGGCTGACTTCCTTCCGAGGAGCCGGGAGGTGGCTAGGAGCCGAGTCTTACTGGAGTGTCCCCTGGGTTGGCAGTGGTACCTGGGGGATCGGGTGACGCGACAGTCACTCGGCCTTCCAGAGTTCGTCGTGCCGGGGTCACTCCCTCCACGGGTGCAGCGGACCGGGACTTATACACGAGCTGAGCCGAGCACGCGCGATGCTGACTTGAGAAGTACTTGCGGCACGCTCGACTCGCAGCCTTACAGAGGACAGTACTTGGCCACCAGGTGAAGAGCGAGAGCTGGAGAGACGGGTAGCGGAGGCTGAGGCCGGGAGGGCCACGGGTGAGGCTGCTGGTGTGGTTGGAGAGGAGACAGAGGGCGGGCCGCGGCGGTCGTTCTTCACGCGGTAGGGGTGAGGTGCTAGGCCTCCTGCTGGCGGGAGAGATGCTAGCTCCTTGGGCCGAGGTGAGAGCAGCTCACGGGTTCTTGAGACATCTGAGGCGTCTATCCCACTGGCCCGACGTTAGACTTGGTGATAGGGGTGAGGACCCTTCGAGCATGGGCGTGTTGGATATTCCGCGCCTCCCGCATCTGCCGATGCGACTACCTGCTCAGGTACGAACACGACCTTGTTTCTTTCCATAATTTAAATGCTTATGTTCACGCATCCATTGTTCTAATCTTTAAATTATCATGCAGGTGCCGCGAGAATGGGTGGAGAAGGCTATCATGCTGATGGTGGGGATGCGCCAGTTGCTGAAGGACTGCGCCAAGGGGAGGACCCTTCAGACTAGACCTGTTCCCGAGCCTGCTTTACCTGTCGCTTCACAGGTACAAAAATGCATGCATATACCTTTTATTGGATTTAAAATATACATGGAATGAATGAATGTTTATGACATGCAGGTGCAGCCACGACGCTCGGCCAGGACACAGCCACGGGACACTACGAGCCTGCCAGCTTCTGCCAGCACGAGAGGCCGGGGTACACAGAGGGCGTCACGGTCCGCTACGGGGGCCGGGCAGTTCGAGGTGGTTCCTAGGGCGGCGCCCCGGCGGAGGCCCGCTCTTGAGGAGTCAGAGGAGGATACAGAGGAGTCACTCGAGTCACGAGCTTTAGGGTCCACAGACTCGAGTACTACCTCAAGCCCTTCCGACGACGACGGTGACGATGATGGGGACGACGATGAGAGCTCTAAGTCCGAGGGACACCAGCAGAAGAGGATCCGCCTGGGCTGAGCTTTAGATTTTTGCTTTGTTAGTCTTTCTTTTGCATGGGCCTGCGTGCCAGCACAGTTGTAGCTTCCAGGCCTGCGTGCCTTGGTTTCGTTTGGGCCTGCGTGCTCCGGTAGATAGGATTGGGCGTGTGTTTGCCCCAGCTTCTGTACTTCCTTCCTTACTCATTGTAAATGGCGCATTTTATTTATGAAAGTCTTGCACTTTTCTCCGTTTTGCATTTGTTTGCACTTCCTTTAAGAATTGTATTTTATGAAATATGTTCGTCTAGCTTTAAAAAAAAAAAAGGCAAAGAGCACGCGAATTTCAACCGCTACTCTTAAGACAGAATAAAGCTTAACCCAACTGAATTAATTTACAAAATTTGACTCAAAATGACAGGAACACCCTTAAGGTGGAATTTGTGATCATTAAGGAGAGTAACGACTAAACTTGACCATGATTGGACTCGAAAATGAGACACGAGAATATTTGATTGAGGTATATGCCTCTAACATGATCATGAACAACGGAATTGGGGCGTTTGAAGGTGAGAATCGATTCCGTAAGCTTTGGTGCGCGTTTGACCGCTTCACATAGTCACCAGCACACGTTAAGACTTGCATACACCTTTTAACGTGACCAAACACTCTCGACACAAATTTTGACATGCTGACGGGACGGAAATTTTTGAGATTTTGGGATTTTTTGAAGGATATACATGAACACTCAAACAAACGGGTAACTGGACACGCCGTATTCCCTTAAAGCAGGTTGAAATTTTCTAAGCTGAATGAACAGAGCTTGGAATGGCATCTCGGAACCAAAAATCAGGGAAGAAAACTTGCTGTCAAAAACTGTAGAACTCTCGAGCGCTCGAGAGTGTTGTCGAGCGCTTGGGAATTCACTCCCGAGCGCTCGGGAATTCACTCCCGAGCGCTCGGGACTGCTGTGATCTGCAGACCATTGTTCCTTTCCAAGATGATTTCCCAGCTCTCTTATGTCCTTTTGCCCTGCATGCACACTTCCAAGGCGTCTTGTAACCCTCCTTAAGTTGCTTTCCAAGGGTCAGTGGCTTCCCAAAGCAAGACTAGTGTATTTCCCATGTTTTCTCAAGTTTCCAAAGTTTGAAATCTTGAAAATGCAAGCAAGTGGTCTTGAAAAAGACAAGTTTGTTGAGTTTCAAGGCTGGTGAGTGAAGGATTGCCCCCTTCTAGCCTTCTATAAGTATTGAGGCCAGCCTTGGCAAACCTATTCACACTTCAAACCATCATCTTTCTTCCAAAACTTCGTTTCTCATGGCTTTGTTGCATCAAGCTTTGCTTCGGCCTTGGTTGGACAGCCTTGAAGGCATTGATTGGCTGAATTTCTGAGGACATCACCTTCACGCTTTGAAGTATCTCCGCGAGATCACAATCCGCCCTGTCTTGCTGCACGCGGCTGCACGCTTTTGGGATCCTGAAGTGCATGTCTTTCGCTTTGGTTCTCAAGAGTTAAGCCCCACCGTCGAGGAATTCCATGCCTACCTGGGGAGCCACGACTCCACTGAGCCAATTGTTCCAATGCTTAGGGAGAGCATGAAGAATATCCTAAAAACCAAGCTGGGGGTCAGCGGGAACGTTGCTGAGTTTTTGACCCGGGGCAATGCCATCAATATCGTGTAGTTGTATGAGAGATTCAACCCACCTGGAGACTTAACGGATTTTGAGTATCAAGGTCGTCGAATGATGGCTTGTTGCATCTGCCTCTTGGCGGCCTTCCTGCTGGTTCCCTCTGTCGGTCAGCCTAGCCCTTTCTTTGGTAGGAGTTCTTTGCTCAGTTGAGGCTCGCAAGGACGTTGCTCCCTTGGTCCTCGCAGAAACCTTGATGGGGTTGGAGCCATCCATGCCGGTCGCCGACGAGGTTTTTGGTGGCAGCCATTTATTCTTTGCAGTTCTACGGACCTCACTCGGCTCTCCTTTTCTATTTCTCACATTCATTTTACCTCGACACTCGGTTTAGGCTTTATCCGGCTTCTTACTTGTTTTCTCTCTTTTCGGAGATATGGCTTTGTGACAAGCTGAATGTGCTGACCCCTCCGGCTGACTGGTGGTACCGGGCTAGCGGATGGAACCGTCCTTTCCAAGTGACGTACAGGGATGAGGATGATTGGGCTGACTTCTTCGCTTCCCTGGACGATGATGACATTGTTTGGCGTTGTCATTGGCTGAGGCTTCCTGCGATGACTATGAGCAACATGGGTTCACCGCAGGTGTTCGTGGCAGGCTTGACTGGCTTCACTTTCTATTCACCATTCCGCATTTTGCGCCAGCTTGGACTCAGCCAGGAGGTGCCGCAAGGATCTGAAGTGCTTCGTCTCCCTCCCTTCACCATTCCGGGTCTTCGGAGCTATGTTCGAACGTGGGAGGCCCACAGGACTGAGCCAAGTGATCCGCTTTACTCCATTGCCTTGACTGGCAGGTATCGAAAGTGGCTGAGGAGAGATGTGGAAGCAAGGAGGGGTTGAAAGCTTACTTTGCAGTTTTTTTGAAATAAAAAGTGTTTTAGTTGTGTGTTTTCCTTTTTCATGCTCAGCCTGTAATAAAGAAATCATCTGAATAAAATCGACTGATTAAGGGGTTTTCCCCTTTCGGTTCATTAGTCGCATGCGCCTTGAGAGAAAACATTTTGACTTGTCAATTTGATTTTTGAGATTTAGGACCGAACCTCAGAGTGAGATTGCCTACGTATCCCTCAAGAAAGGGAATCAGACCCATACGTAGTTCGGGCTAGGGTTCGCTCGGGTATTAACGCTCTCCTTTTTGTGCTCTAAATTTTGCCTAGAACCGCCCTTTCGGGTTTTCGGCCTAGCGAGCTCTTTTCGACTTTTTTTTTGCCTTAACTTTTGCCTAGGCCGCCCTTGCGGGTTTTCGACCTACCAGGCTTGCTCTAATTTTTTCCTGGGACCGCCCGCCCTTGCGATTTTCGGCCCAGCAAGCTCTCTCAGGGGTAATACCATTTGAGTTGGTCCAAATTGACAAGGTTTGAGAATTCGTTGCCGTCAAGATCGATGATTGACGCTGCTCCTCCAGAAAGGATAGTCTTGATGATGTACGGCCCCGCCCACTTTGGTCGGAATTTCCCTCGTAGGTCAAAAATCGGTGCACAGATTTCCTTGACTACCATGTCCCCCTCTTGCAGGTCCCTCGACTTCACCTTCTTGTTGAATGCTCGGGCGATTCTCCGTTCGTAACCCTGAATGTGGTACAATGCTCGTAGCCTCCTTTCGTCGAATAGCATGAGCTCTTCGAACCTTCCTCTGATCCAATCGGCCTCATCTATTCCTTGTTCCGCCATGATTCTGAGTGATGGAACTTCTAGCTCGATGGGGAGAACAGCTTCCATACCATACACCAAAGAATAGGGTGTTGCCCCCGTCAGTGTGCGGATAGACGTCCGGTATCCCCATAAAGCTAGTGGTAGCTGTTCATGCCAATCCCTAGCTGATTCAACAGTCCTTTCGAGGATCGACTTGATGGTCTTATTGGCTGCTTCGACTGCCCCATTCGTTTGCGGCCGATAAGTGGTTGAGTGATGCACTTGAATCTTAAATTCGTCGAAAAGTTCCAAAACCTTTCCCTTGAAGTGAACACCATTTGCAGATACGAAGGCCTGAGGAACCCCATATCGATAAATGATGTTCTGCCTGATAAAGTGAGCTACTTGAACTGCCGTCAGAGTCTTGTACGAGGCTGCCTCAACCCATTTAGTGAAATAATCGACCGCTACCAAGATGAACCTATGACCGTTAGAAGCTGCGGGTGTGATCCTTCCGATGACGTCAATGCCCCAGGCGGAGAATGGCCATGGTGTTGCCATTGAGTGTAACTCCGAAGGCGGGACGTGGATAAGATTAGCATGAGTCTGGCACCTATGACATCGGCGCACATACTCGATGCAATCTGTCTCCATGGTTGACCAATAGTAGCCTAGTCTCAAAACTTTCTTCGTTAGCATCATTCCATTCATGTGGGGCCCACAAACACCTTCATGAACTTCCTCCATCACTGCTCTTGTGTCGTCACCGTGAATACACCGCTTGTGGACTCCGCACGGAGATCGCCGGTACAATTGCCCACCACAGATGATGTACTGAGACGCCAGTCGTTGTAAAGCGATCCGATCCTTCTTGGTTGAATCTGCAGGGAACTCTCATTTCTCGACGAAATATCGGGAAACCAAGGGAGTCCATCATCAGGCTCGTCGATGTTCATGACGTAGTCGTACACATGCTTGCCTCTTTGCTCAATCATGACAGGCCTTAGCTTTACCCCGATCGGGAGTTCCAGCATAGATGCCAAGGTGGCGAGCGCGTCTGCGAAGCGATTCTTCATCCTAGGCACGTGTGTAAAGGTCGCCTTTTGAAAATTTGGGATAAGGTCGTCAAGCTGCTGATGATATGGCTTCATCTTCTCGTCTTTGACCCTCCATTCCCCGTTTGCTTGTGACATGACCAAGTTGGAATCCCCCATGACTTCCAGCACCTTGACCCCAATTTCCAATGCAGCTTCCATTCCCACAATACACGCTTCGTACTCTGCCTCATTATTCGTGACTTCGAAGTTCAACTTGAAAGCCAGGGGAATATGTGACCCCACGGGCGAGACCAGTAGTATGCCAATCCCGAAGCCCTTCTGGTTAGCAGCTCCGTCGAAGTACAACGTCCATGTCTCATCGACTGCAGTCATTACATCTTCATCGGGAAATGGAAACTCCGTGTGTTCTGGCCCCTCAATCGGGCGATCTGCCAAAAACTCTGCTACTGCTCTTCCTTTCACTGACTTGCGGGTGACGTACTTGATTTCGAACTCGGCCAATAAGAGTAACCAACGTGCTAGCTTACCGGTAAGTGCTGGCTTCTCGAATAGATATTTGAGGGGGTCCATACGAGAAATCAGTATCACCGAATAAGACAGCATGTAGTGTCTCAATTTCTTTGTGGCCCAAACGAGCGCCCAACATGTCTTCTCCAATGAAGTGTATCGTTCTTCGCTCCCCACCATCTTCTTGCTCAGGTAGTAGATCGCTCTTTCAACCCCATCATCTCCCTCTTGTGCGAGCATGCACCCCATTGAAGAGGGCGTGACGGACAAGTATAGGATCAAAGGTTTTCCCGGAATGGGTGGCATCAAGATCGGCGGATTCTGTAGGTAAGTTCGCACTGCTTCGAAAGCCTTTTGGCACTTGTCGTTCCATTTGAACTTCACGTCCTTCTTGAGCAGACGAAACAACGGCTCACAGGTCAAAGTCAACTTGGCGATGAACCGACTAATGAATTGAATCTTTCCCAAGAAACATCGGACTTCTTTCTCGGATTGAGGTGGCTCCATCTCAAGAATGGCCTTAATCTTAAGAACGTGCACTTCTGCGGTTTATCCTTTTGGCACTTGTCGTCATCCTGCATTTTATCCTTTTCCATTTTATCATTCACTGTACACATGCACCAGCATGCACTCTTTATTTGGTATAATTGTAAATACTTGCTAGTTGTTTAGTAAAACAAAATCTTTTTGAAAAATCCCACAAACGTTTAGTAGAGACCGATTTCGTGTCGGGCGAGGGGGGGTGCCATAAAACCCTTCCCCCCTCGTAACATGGCTTCCGAACCCAAAGCAATCTCTGGTTTTCAAATCAATCAATTTTCAATCAAAACGGTTTCTCGGGTGGCGAACCACAAATCCGGGTGGCTACTCATCAAATTTTTCAAATCGATTCTAAAACGTGGCGTTTCTTTTCGGGCCGCTCCGAAACCACCCGGGGCTGTGGTAGCCCACAATAAGATATAATAGGAAAAGTGAGTGTGTATGATAAGTATAATGGCATTTTTTAGCTAAAAAAATGCAAAACTGTCACGCCATCGATTTTCAACATAAATAACTAAACCATTTCATTAAAAGATTCTCGCATAAGATAAATAATACCGAAAAGAAAGTTCCCACCTGTTTAATTTACAAATCAACTCTCCATGTTCATAAATTACAACATTGGCACACCGGCCACAAAATAAGCTTAAGTACGAATACAAACAAGTTGATAACTTCCAAACTGTTTAGTGAAAAAGAAATTCTCGAATAAATAGTTACAAACCCATCTTTATCAAAAGAAAGTTAATTACAAAGATGAATGAGTAACTAGGATGTAGTAAGCTTCCAAAGGTCTTCGTTTCCAAGCACACCATGTCATACAACTTATTGCCCTACGTTCGAACCTGAAAAGAAGGATTTTGCTGAGCTACACTAGCCCAATAGAAAATTCTCTAAAAAATCTATATGTAAATGAGATAATAAGCATGAATATCGTGAATCAAGCTAAGTGACCAACCCAATATAACACAAGCCAACATGATGTACAAGTATTAAAATACCCTCTCATACACCTACACATGCACACAGTCCTTCCAACAAATTCCACCCCTTGCGACTTTGTGTTTCCACCCCTTGCATCACAATAAACTCCACCCCTTGCATTTTTGTGTTTCCACCCCTTGCGTCACTATAAACTCCACATTCAACTTCACAACGACAATCACGTTATCACCACTATCAATATCGATACTGTATACTCGTTCAACACACACATCGAAATCATCCAGTGCATTACAAATAAACCATAATCATAACAATCAAGACGACTACGTAATATTCACAAAAATAAGCAATGCTCAAGCCATAGAGTGGTCCATTTGAACCATGAATAGCAAACAATCACCAATATCACACATAATCATCACATAACATGTAGATGAAGAGAGAAATCCCTACCAAAGTGGGTTTTGAGCAAAACCCTAAGTCTACCAAGAGATATTTGCTTGAATCCACCAAAAACGAGCTCCACCCAAGCATAGATACAAGATCTAGAGTGAATATGTAACGCCCCTGATTTTTGGGTACGTTAAATAGACATTTCATTGATAAAATCAAATGGAGTCTGGCTCATTATTACAACATAACTCCCACTAGGGTTCAATATTTATACAAATGAAGGGTTCTAGGGTTTCTAACTACAGCTCCGCCTGCTGCTCCGTCCTAGCCAGCTCCTCAGCTCCAAAAGCCTCCAAGGTGTACTGTTCATCTTGATCATCTACAAAATCTGACACATTATACCAGCGTCGCCATCGATATAATATGTCAGGGTCACCAAAGGTAACACCATGAGCCACAAGAGCTCAGCAGAATAATCCTATACCCGCTAACCCATACATTACCAAAATCAGAGTATAAGAGTAGCATACCGACTCTTGCACAAGTAGTGGAATAATACATACATGTGTAACAAGGCATTAACAATGACACATCCTCATTCCTTAGTCTAACGTTGGTGTCTGCAATGTATGTGTTTCTCCTACGCGACTCATCGTAGAACGTGTCTCATATTCACCATAAATTCTGAAATCCTTTTCACTTCCAAATCAACATTTTTAAAATCACCTTTAACACACCCAACCTCGGTTCCGCCGCGTCGGGTTCCTGTGTATCCTCGCAATGGTTCCGCCGCACCGGGTTCCCATTGGCACACAAATCCTTGCATTGGCTCCTCTCCGTGGATAACCAAGCCACATTACCAATGAGGCTACCACGTCCGGCCACATTGGCAATCTTCACGATGAGCTACCACGTCCGGCCACATCGTGGTTTTCACAACATTTAAATCACCTCCAATGAGACTACCACGTCCGGTCCCATTGGCAACGCACACCGCACAATGGGCTACCAAGTCCGGCCACGTTGCGGTTATTAACATCTCTTTACACAATGAGCTACCACGTCCGGCCACATTGTGATTTCAAAACTTTTTCTCCTTTTCAATAACCACACCCTAGGTGTCATGTTTCTACTTTCTCGATTGTTGTGTCTCGTTATCATGCATAGACTCCGCGGTAGGACTTTCTAATTATAAACCATTTAAATCATTCATTGTAATCTAAACTAGCAAGATCATGCAAGCAATCTTATAAACAAGATCATCACCATCCTTATACAAGCACAAGTAATGCAACAACATGTAAACAAACTCATAACTTTCTAAAAGATCAAAATACAAATACTTCAAATAAAGCTTCTGATTTCTCTTGTTTTGAAATCCGTTCTTTCTTTCTTTGTGGAAAGTTCAAAAAGAGCACATATGTTTATTGACGTAGAAATCATTTGTTCAACATGTCATACTTTCAAAAGCAAGATAGGTTTATTTTTAACATTCATTCGACGTCAAGCTTCGTACCATATTTTTAAAGTTCAAGACAATCTATGTTTTAACATAACTATACATAGAGATAGAGATTAGGAACTTTCTACATATACTTAGAGATAGTGGGGATGAAAAATTCTACGTATACTTAGGGTTAGGAAGTATAGGAAAAATGTACCTTGATCCGAAACTAGTCGGGGCCGAATAAGCTAGTTGGAAAAACCCTACGGGCATTGAAACTCGCAAATCTGGACCAAACTTCGGATAGCAGTAACTCGGTCAATACTTGGCCAAATAGGATTGTTCTTGAGTCTAAAATGAAGATCTCGAAGTTCTCTACGACTTTCGTGGAGGACGTTGTTCCTAGAAACGACTTTCGCCCGGAGAAAAATGATGATAAAGGGGGTGACAGTAAGCTGTTTGGACTGGAATCCGAGAATTTCAGTGAACTTCGGAGGTCGATATCTTGGTCATTTCTTGACCAATTGGAGTGGTTCTTGGGTCTAACTTGAAGGTTTTGAAGTTCTCTACAACATTCTTGAAGGGAGTTAGTCCTAAAAACTAAGTTAAGTAGGAGAAAAATGGGGATTTAAGAAGGGCAGTAAGCTGCCAGGAAAACAGAAAATGGTTTCTACAGAGAAGTTGGAGCAAGGGGTGAAGGTGTGAGTTCAACTGGCAATGAGGGCTGCTATTTATAGGCAAAACCTGACCTCTTCCTCCTCCCTCCAAGGCCGGCCCCCCTCTCCCTCCATCTCTCTCATTGGTTAGCTCCATTGTATTGTCAAATCATGCTTGAAAGCATGGCATGCTTCCATGACTTGTCTTGTTCAAACTTTTTTGGCTTTAAGGCTAACAGCCTAGGTTATCATGAAGGGTTTTGGGCTGGTCTTGTCTAGGATAGGCTTGCTTGCAAGGGGAAAGCAAAACATCATTGGCTAGAATGTACTTTGGAAGACTAGAAATGGTTGTAAAGTGAAGTCTAGGCTTAAGGGCTATATTGTACCTTGTTGGAGTGTACCACACACTAGCACACAAGCACACTCTCCCTCCCTCTAAAATTCGGCCAGCCCTCTCCCTCTCTTCCCCTCTCTTTGTTTTGTCCCATCATGCTTGAAAGCATGCAACCTTTCTCCTTCATGGGTCAATCAATGTACTTCAAGCATGCCAAGGGTTGTCATTCCTATTTTTGGCCAAGTTCTAGGTTATCATGAGGGATTCTATGAGTTGTCCAAATCCTAGAAAGGTTTTGCTTGCAAAAGTACAAGAAAGAAGTAATAATGGTTGTACTTTGGTTGAGTAAAGACAAGGAAGATGACTTGGTTGAATTGTCAAACACAAGCACACACTCACTCTCCCTCTCTCCCATTCGGCCTCCCTCTCTCTCTCTCTCCCTATTCGTCTCTCTCTCTTTCTCTCTCTCCCTCTCAAGTACTAAGCACACTTACATGGAAGGTCTAGGAAGGAAGCAAGTATTATGAGCTTTCAAGTGACTTGTCATTGAAAAGCCTAGACCAATGATTTCCTAGAAAGCATACAAGGGTTAGGATAATCTAGGAAAGTAACATATTATTTTGTAGAAAATTGCCTAATAACGGAATATTAAAGCCCGACGGTGCCAAACGCCAAAGCAAGGCGTGAGCGTGGCCAAGGCAGCCCGCTAGCAAAGCGGTGGCCAAGGCGGCCCATTAGCAAAGCAGTGGCCAAGGCGGCCCACTAGCAAAGCAATGGCCAAGGCGTAGCCAAGGCAAGGCCAGAGCAAGGCAGCTCAGCAACGCCAAGGCAAAAGCAAGGCGCGACCCTACGCCAAGGCAGAACCTGATGGCAGCCAAGGCAGAGCAACCCGACGCCTAGGCGAGGCAGGCCCGACAGCGACCCGATGCCAAGGCAAGGCAGGCCCGTAAGCTACCCGACGCCAAGGCGAGGCAGGCCCGACAGCGACCCGACGCCAAGGCAGCCTAGCTAAGCCAAAGCAAAAGCAAGGCGTGACTCGATGCCAAGGCAAGGCAGTCAAGTCAACGGTCAAGGCAAAGACCAAAAATTTGCTACTAACCACCTCGGCATCGATGCATCACTCCAGGTTAGGGAAATGTAACTAAGCCAAACGGTAGTTAGGGTTTGCTAACTAATCGGTTAAAACTAACTATACTTGCCATGTAGGATTTCCAGCCGACAAATATAATTTAAAGATATTATTTACTTACTAGAAAAAATATACGAGTACGTTTACAAGTATACTAGTCATGGGAGAAGGACTAAATTGTCCGGAGTGAAAGAATTCAATTTTACAAGTTTCAAATCTAATTATGACGGATTTTTAGAATTTAAAAGAAATTTTTAAAGCAATCCAAGTAATAAATATAAATTTCAAATACTTAACGAAAATTTTTATTTACCAAAAATCAGGGTCGTTACAGAATACAACCCAAAAACAAGATAAATGAACAAAGATCAACAAGTGGTTAAGAGGAAAGAGAGAAAAACGTGGGTGAGAGCCCAAAGATGGGAGCAAGAATACAAAACTTACCCCTTATTCTCCAAACGCAAGATTCAAGTGATTTTGAAGTTGGGAACCCTTCGATCTTGAAGATGAGAGGTAGAAATCAAGAGGTTTGAGTGAGATTGGAGTTGGGTAGGTGAGAGGGGGTGTTTCTAGGGTTTTTTTTTGTAACAACCATGATTTTTTGTCAAAAAAAATTTCATTAAATATATGAATTTTATTTTAATTACTTGTATTTGCTTTTAAAAATTCCTTTTAAATTCTAATAATCCGTCATAATTAGATTTGAAACTTGTAAAATTGAATCCTTTTTACTCCGGGCAATCTAGTCCTTCTCTCATGACTAGTATACTTGTAAATGTACTCGTATATTCTTCATAATAAGTAAATATTATCTTTAAATTATATTTCTTGGCTAGAATTCTTACTTGGCAAATAGAATTAGATTCCAACTAGTTAATTAACCAATTCAATTGGATTCCAAGTCTAGTTAGACCTTCCTAGCCATTGTTGAACCTTATGAACCATATGAACCCTCCTAATTCCTAGGTGAACCTTTTCGCTCACCTTTGAACCTTGTGAACCTTTCCAATCTTAGACTAGGTAATCATTGCACTCTATTGTTTAGTCAACTCAAGTCTTTATTCTCATCATTACAAGTGTACCTTTCCTCTTTACCCTTTGGACTATCATTGCTAAGGAAAATTTTATCCCTCGGATAATAGGAATAAGACTTGCCAATAAGTACATAAATTTGACAAGACTTACCATTTCACCATCACGTATTTCCTAGACATATTTTCCTAGACTTATAAGACTACTTGTACACTAGTATACTTACACATAGGTATATATAAATCTATACTTGGTACTTGAGAGAGAGAGAGAGAGAAAGCCGAGAGAGGAGAGGCCGAGAGAGAGAGAGGGAGTGTGGTGTGTGCATGTGAGTTTGTACACTCCAACAAGCTATCTTATAGCCCTAAGCCTATTGTGGGCTACCACACCCCCGGGTGGTTTCGGGGCGGCCCATTAGGAAATGCCACGCCTTTTAGAATCGATTTGAAAATTTTTGAAGAGTCGCCACCCGGATTTATGGTTTGCCACCCGAGAAACCGTTTGGATTGAAAATGATTGATTTGATTTGAAAACCAGAGATTGCTTGAGGGTTCGGAAGCCACGTTACGAGAGGGAAGGGTTTTACGGCACCCCCCTCGCCCGACACGAAGTCGGTCTCTACTAAACATTTGTGGGATTTTTCGAAAACATTTTGTTTCATTAAACAAGTAGCAGGTATCTAGGAGTGTATCAAGTAAAGAGGGGTGCATGCATGTGCATGTGTACAGAGGATAATGAAATATGGTAAAGAAATGCAAAATGTCAGAAGCTGAAGCCCTGTCACTGATCTCACTCTCAAGCGCTTGGGAGTATTACATGCCCAATCCTGCAAGTTCTGTTAGGACCAACAAAATATAATGCTAAACTGTAAACTCAAATAAATTTAAGCATGTTATAGTCTCAACAGAGGTTTTGACAGACTGAGACGGGGCCTCAATCTCTCAAACCATGCATCCCTGCCACTGACAAGATTAGATATGCAACTTTGAAAGAGCAAAAAGATACATTCGTGCATGCAGAGAATCAGGAAAATACAGCAAACTGGGGGAAATGGGATGTAATGGCATGCATGCACTCCCGAGCGCTCGGGATCGGTTCCAAGCGCTTGGGAGTGAGCTGCACACCAGCTTGGTTTCAAACAAGAAATGGCACTGTTTTGACATGCGAACGCCCTTGTTTTAAAGAAAATCATCTTTTAAGTTTAAAGAAACCTTATTCTTGCATGAAAATTTGTGAGAGATGTTTCTGTCTTGGGAAAAATTGATTTCCTGTGCGTGCATGTCAAGATGAAATCATTTTACTGAAGAATGCAACTCACCCCCAGCCTGTTGTGTGCCAAAGTGCCATGCATGGGACTGGAAACAGTCCCGAGCGCTCGGGAGCACTCGAGAGTGTTTTCAGTAGGGGTTAACATTTTTTTTTTCGTGCACCCATAGCTCTTGTTGTTAAACTTGAGATCAAAGGAACTCACGACCAGTATGAAGAACTGGTATGAGCCCTTGATCCCCCTCAGAAAACAGAAAGGCTTGAAAAGCCTTGTATTATACCTTTTTCTTGTTGCTTGGACTATGCTTCTTGGTCTGTGCTTCTTGGACTAATTTGGATGCTTGAAAATGCTTAGAAAACAGTAGGAAAATGGAGTAGATGAACTAGAGATTTGAGGCTCTTGAAGCACTTGAAGATTGTTTGAAAATTTCCTTTGAAAACACAAGTTTTGGAGAATATTTGAGAGAGGTTAAGAGACTGGTTTTTGGCAGCAGAATGGGGAGAGAGAGAGAGAGACTAATTTCGTGTCCTTTTTGAGAGGTAGAAGATGAGGGTATATATAGGGGAGTGAAAAATTGGGGTTTTGACTTGAAAATCAAATCAAAAATGAAAAGAAAATGTTTTGGGGAGAGGAAGTGGCATCATGAGATTCTTGCTGGCTCAGGCAGGCCTGGGATATGCAGGTTTGAATGTTGAACGGACTAAAAAGCCTGAAAAGCCATGGTCAAAGCCAAGCTCAACATGCATTGGCTTGTCAGCACTCCCAAGCGCTCTAGAGTGGTCTCGAGCGGTTGGGAGTGGCACTCCCGACCGCTCTAGAGTGGTCTCGAGTGCTTGGGAGTGTCTGCCCAACTTCAGAAGGGTGCCACGGACACTCCCGAACTCGGTTTTGGGTGTTTTTTCAAGCGTTGGAAAGCTCATGAAGTCCTCTTTCAAACCCAATTGGTTTCATTGAAATATATTTTATATGCTAAAATGTTTGCCAATGTTACCTTCAGGGTGTCGAAAAAAATGATGGTTTTGGTTTGAAAAAGTCCAAGAAGCATCGTTCAAGCTTTAGCCAAGTCCCATTTTGATTCAATTTCATCATCGGGGAGCCTCAAGGCCACAAATTAAGGATAATTAATAGGTCCAAATTGGGGTGTCTACAGTTGCCCCTCTTTGGATGGCGCTCGGCATCATGTCTGGATGCGAGTGACGTCCAAAGATTGAGACAGCCCAATTCGAGCCCTACTAAATCCTTAATTCAAAATCAAATGCAAGTAAAGATGTACAAGCATTCGAAACATGAGGTCGTGCTCGTTCGAGCTGCCTACGTACCCCGTTTGCAGGGATCAGACCAGCGTAGTTCTTTGGGGCAAATGCAAACATGCATCCTGTAGCAGGCGTGAAAACAAGCAAGCAAATAATCGACAAGATGCCAAATCTATGGCAGAAGATGATTGAAAAATGTCCCTCAGGACAATGCCAAATCTATGGCAAAAGATGATTGAAAGATGCCCCTCAGGACAATGCAAAATCTATGGCAAAAGTCGAGAGAAAGATGTCCCTCAAGACAATGCCAAATCTATGGCAGAAGTCGAGAGAAATATGTCTCTCAAGACAATGCCAAATCTATGGCAGAAGTCGAGAGAATGATGTTCCTCAGGACAATGCCAAATCTATGGCGGGAGTCGATTGAAAGGTGTCCCTCAGGACGATGCCAAATCTATGGCGGGAGTTGTTTGAAAGATGTCCCTCAGGACGATGCCAAATCTATGGCAGAAGTCGATTGAAGGATGCCAAATCTATGGCAGAAGACGATTGAAGGATGATGCCCCGGAGGACGGTGCCAAATCTAAGGCAGAAGATGATTGAAAGATGTCCCTCAGGACAATGCCAAATCTATGGCAAAAGAGGATTGAAAGATGTCCCTCAGGACGGTGCTAAATCTATGGCAGAAGATGAGAGAAAGATGTCCCTCAGGACAATGCCAAATCTATGGCAACAGAGGATTGAAAGATGTCCCTCAGGATGGTGCCAAATCTATGGCAGAAGATGATTGAAATGGTGTCCCTCGGGACGATGCCAAATCTATGGCAGAGGTTGATTGCAATGATGCCCCTCAGGACAATGCCAAATCTATGGCAGAAGTTGATGCCATAATGTCCCTCAGGACGGTGCCAAATCTATGGCAGAAGATGATTGAAAGGGTGCCAAATCTATGGCAGAAGACAATTGAAGGATGCCAAATCTATGGCAGAAGAGGATTGAAAGATGTCGCTCAGGACGGTGCCAAAGCTATGGCAGAAGACGATTGAAGGATGCCAAATCTATGGCAGAAGACGATTGAAGGATGCCAAATCTATGGCAGAAGAGGATTGAAAGATGTCCCTCAGGACGGTGCCAAATCTATGGCAGAAGACGATTGAAGGATGCCAAATCTATGGCAGAAAAGGATTGAAAGATGTCCCTCAGGACGGTGCCAAATCTACGGCAGAAGACGATTGAAGGATGCCAAATCTATGGCAGAAGACGATTGAAGGATGCTAAATCTATGGCAGAAGAGGATTGAAAGATGTCCCTCAGGACGGTGCCAAATCTATGGCAACATGTCAAGCATTCATGTTAACAAATATGATAGATGAAGGCGACCATAAGAGGTTGAGGCTAGAAAGTGAGACCCGTGTTTCGACATCTGACAACAATGATGATATTTTTTTTTTAATTTTTTTGAACAACAAAGAGGACATGTCCGAGTACCCTTTCTGCTTTACTGTTTTTGGCCAGCGGGCTGGTATTTTCAGGACTTTGGGATTTGGGATGGAGTTTGTCTTTGGATGGAAATTGGGTTTGAGCTGGATCCAGAGTTTGAGCTGGAGTTGGTTTGAGTTTGACTTTGATCAGAGCTTGAGTTTTGAGCATTCATGCCCCAGTCTTGATGTTGGCTGTATGCTTGCTATGACTGATGACATTGGGCCGATGTGCCCCAGTGAGTGACGGACCTCAGTCCTGATTCTTTTCCTTGATTCCACTGATAGTTTCGGCAACCAGTTTCATCATGAGTGCAAGCGCGGGTTTCCCATGTATTGGAATTTTTCTCACGAGTTGGGACCTTAAGATCAATATGACTTGACTCGGTAGATGACCTTGTGTGAATTTGGACAAGGCTTAGATGACTCAAAAGACAAGAAAGCCCATTTATGAGAGGACTGACTCTCCATGATGACCTTGACTGGACGAGGAGCTTGATTTGACTCCACGAGAAACTTGATTATTTGAGGGTACGAAAAAATGGCAAGCATGCCCCACAATTGACGTTTGAAATTGTCATGATAAAATCAAGTTTTGATGATTTTCCCATTCAGGGTTATGAAATTGTTTAAGCTCCATCAAGTGATGCTCATTCAGGATTTTTCTTGATCTTGTCTTGTCAAAACACGAGGATTTTTACTACAAACCAAGCCCCAGATTGCTGATGGCAACCCATGGATTTCGAAAGATGTCCCAGCTTGGATTTTGCAGGATTCACAAAATGCCTTGCCTTGCCGCTTCTTCTTGTTTTCTCCTATTGTCTAGGATTTTTGTTATCAAGTTATGTTTTCCAATCTGAAAGGACTTTATCTGGGTTGTAACGTGGTCAAGGTTTGGCTTAACAAAGAAAGGATAATAGGCTCAAGAATTTTCATTTTCTTTGGGTTTCAAGAGCTAGCAGCCATCTTGAACATTTTTGTGCCCTTTTTGTTTTTGATGGGCGCCTTCTTTCACTTGATTTGCTTCGCCTTTTGTTGTGCCGATGTTTTGGCACTTTCATTCTTGACGCTTCGAATTTTGAGCTATCTCTGATTTTTCTTCAAAGTTTTGCATCTCATCGTGCCTATGTATTTGGCACTTTCTTTGAATTCTGATGCGCCGATGATAACCACGTGTTTGGCACATTTGTCTTCCTTATTTCACCCCAGTGTGGGGGGATAGCTGCTTAGCTAGGTTCTTTCAAAGAAATTGATTTAGGCTCAAATGGGGTATCAATGGATATATATCTTTAAGTGTTTGATAAAAGAAAAGAATGCCTTTCTTCATTTTGAATTGCACAACTTGATAACTGGATCCTAGATGCAAGTTAAGAGACATGTGTGCCCTAACTTTTGCCTAGATCACATTTTGAGGTTTTGATCTAGCGAGCTTTTTCTCGGGCCAAGATGTTTCTTCTTGACGGCGCCAGGGAGTGGTCTCATGAAATTCTCCTCCTTGCAAGGGCGAAGGATCTCGTGTTTTGATTTATCAATTGATGGTGAAAAACAATTCCAAGTTAAGGGATTATCACAAAATGCGAGTTTATCATCACAATTTTGACCCAAGAAGCTTGAGATTGATTTCAAAAGACGGGACAGACCGACAACGGATTGACTTGAAAGATCGTGACTGAATTTTGGGATCAACTCGAATGAACATGACCGGGCCACAGGATGAGGCTGCCTACGTATCCTTCTTACGAAGGAATCAGGTCATAACGTAGTTCGGGACTACGAAACTAACTCTCTTTTTGGTTTTTCTTCTTTGACCACAAACTTGAATTTGAAAACACACAGACATGAAAAGCATAAAAGACTCGAGGTACAAACTGACTCGAAATTGAAAAAGACTCGACTTGAAACTTAAAAGTTTCCCAACTCGTGACAGATTCCACTCATGGATTGGCTTCAATGCATTCATCATTCCCCTTCAAATCTGAGGTCTGGCATTGGGATGGTTCCGGTCCTTTCTCACTATCTCAGGCATCGTTCGGATTTTGATCCACCCTCGGATTCTGTGTCGGCTTGGAGCTTATTATTGAGGCATCGAGCTTAGTAGGGGTTGAAACAATGGATTCTGGTGGCCAATTGTCGATAATGCACTGGTGGGGATGGATTTTTATGCCATTGAGGATCTCGTTGATGGTTTGGTTGCTCAGAAGTTGTCCGAATGAGCCATGGTTCATCGATTCATCAGCCGATCCAGCCTTGAACTCCTCAAAGATCAGAGGATAGTTTTCCCCAGGCAATAGCCACCCATCAGGTGTTGACTCCCATACCAGGTCTATGTTCTCAAGCATGCAAATCTCGACTTCCTCAGGTATATCGACAGTAGGTTTTGGCTCAGTTGCGGGCATGATGTATTGGCTAGGGTCGAATGGGGTTGGGTTGAGATTGATGAGGTTGACATGGGGGTTTTGCGGGTGCTTTGAGAGAGGGTTTATGATAATGTTTGGGTTTGAAAGTGGAGGTGAGATGGTTCCATCATTGATGAGATCTTGGATTTTGTGGCAGAGACGGAAGCAGTTATTGGTGGAATGGCCGGTATATTGGTGAAAAGCACAATAGACGTTTGGGTTGTGGGACGCCGAGAGCTTCTGAGGTAGGGGAGTTGGAGGGAGCGGCTCGATGAGGCCGGCTTCGAGGGGCTTCTCATAAACTGAGGACAAAGGTACAGGAAAGCGGGAGAAGATCCTTGGTGGGATTTTGCGGCTGGGTTGAGGGTTCTTGGTGGTGCCGAGTGGGCCTCTGTTGAAAGCTTTGCTTGCTTCGCAATTGCATAACACTCTTTTGCTTTTGGGGTTGATCTCATCAATGTGCACATCTTGCTTTCAGCACTAGTTTCAGGCAAGGATCCGACATTCTCATTTGAGTGAGTTCTGGCATCATGGAATTTGACCAAGTCTTTGAACATGTCCGAGAGCTTCACTTTTGAGCATGGCTTGATTCTAATTGTAGGTGGGTGGTAGATTTGTGGGGTTTCTTTGATCTTGGCATCATCAGCATTTAGTCCTAGATCTGGACTTGACATGGCGGAGGTGAAAAGGTCAACTAGCCCTTGCAATAGAGTCATCTGCTTGTCCATTTTCTGACTCATTTCCTCTATAGCCTTTTTCAGCTCAACCAACTCTGTTTGCCCTGCCATTTTGAGGTAGTCAAAGAAGGTGGTATGGCTTTGTGTAGGATGGGTAGCCTGGTGTTGACAGTAAAGTAAGAAGTGAACTCAGAATATGCCCCTGTTGTGATTTATTGAAAAAAAACGTGTATGAATAAAAGAATTGCTATTCACGTGTTGTCATCATCGACTCAAGGGATCAAACTTTACAGATAGTTCCAACAGTCACGGGTAGGTTGATGTCAGGCAGGTTAAATTCCATACGTTGGGAATCAGAGCCAATCTTCTTATCTAAGACCATCCGAGACAGAGTAATAAGACTGCTGGAAGATGCACTTAAGGCTAGAGGGAGCCGTTTGAGCACGGCAAACACTGGAGTTATCCCAAACTCCACGGATTTATGGTCTCCTAGACCCTGACTCAAGAAATGACAACCTATGAAGGATTGCCTTAGTCCTCAGAGATTCTTTTGAATGTGTATCCTTTGATTAGGAATAACAAGACTTGGGAGATATCAAGACAAATTAAGTCTTCAACATTTTTCACCAGAAATTTCTATTTTGGTTTCAAAAACCGTTTGGTGTAAATGACATGATACCGTAACCGGGGTGGCGTCGGTGGTATGGCGCCATTAGCCTAAGCGGTGTAAGTGACTTTGTAGAGACCCGTATTTTTGAGGCCGTATTTTTTTTCTTTCTTTCTTTTGTTAACGTACGGCCCGTCGAGATAGACGGTGTGGATATTTGGTGTGGCGTATTCGTGGAAAGATACAAGGATAATTGAGCGAGTGGTGCACGTGTGAGTGTGTGGTGTGAGAAGTAGGGGATTACTCCCCCACCTCTATTATTTCTCCAGGAGGGGAATTCTTTCTCATTCTCTCTTTTCCTCACTCTCGGCAGCCTCTCTCTCCTCTTCTCCTCCGAAAACTCTCCCTCTCTTCTCTCTTCTCTCTTCGATCTCTTCACCTTAGATCGTGATTCCACCCGAAGTTCAAGAATTAAAGTTGTTCTACGAAGCGAGGGTTACCTATCCATCCAAGAAAAATTGCGATCGGGCCACGTGGGAACTCGGTTGACTTGGTCAACGGTTCGGGTTTTGCTCAAAACCCATGAGGTAGGGATTTCTTACTCTTGTTATGCGTTTATACGGTGTTTATGTACCTAGATCGTGCCTTGTTTCGTTGTTTGAGATTGTTTCCTTCATTCCCAAATTTCTGCAGAACAGGTCACTGTATTCGGGGGTTTTTCGTCTTCTTAAATCTGGAATTGAATTTTGGTCTCTTCATATGAAATAGAGTAGACTTAGAGCCCGCTCTAATGCCACTAGAATCACCCAAAACCGTTGAGAATTGAATTTATGGTGATTTTTAGAAAACTGGTCTGTAATCTGTCTCGTGTTCTGGATTTCAGCCCACTTCGAACGGCCATAACTTCCTCGTCCGATGTCCGTTTCATGCAAACTTGATATCGATTCAAAGGTCTAGAAGTTAGCTTTCATTTGCCACTGGAACCATCCTAAAAATAGTAGTACACAGAAAGTTATGATCGTTTGAGTGGAGGTGTGTCAATCTGTCATGCTGCGTGACAGATGCGTGTAGCCTCGGTAAACCCCTGTTTAACCACCCTTGTAGTGCAGATTTGACTAGGGTTCCTTCGCGTCATTCAAAGTTCATTCAATCGCGCAACTATGGGGACTGGAATCGTTCAAAAATATTAAGAACTCGAGTTATAGTGATTTTTAGAAGATTGCCCTGTAATCTGAAAATCTGGGCAGCTTACAGAGTGGAATTTTTCATCATTTAGGTATGGTTAAATGACCCTATTGGGTATGGGTCCTCGTAGGTTTTAAAGATTGGTAAGTTGGTGATATTTTGGCGTTGGAATCACTGATAAATATTGAGTATGCAATTTTTGATGAGTTTTCGAACTTGGATCGCTCTACTGAAAATCATTTCTAAGTTTGAAAGATCGTATCGTATTACTCGTTGAACGTACCTGTGCCATTGGTTTTCATTAGCATAGTTGGAGTATCGACGTAAAGGCTATAGTAGCGTAAAGGAGTCCGTGAACATCGTAGATTATAAGGAACATTGTGACGTGCGTAATTGGTAGAGAAGTACTTGTTTTGATTAAATTGAGAAATGACTGGACGGTTTGGTGCTTGTAAATTGGAAATGCAAATTGAAACGTGAATAACAAACGGACACAACGAGAACATTCAGGACTCATTGACGGGTGAGTGCCTGGCAGAGGACATCGGGGTCCTTTAACTGGCCCGGCAGGAGCTAAATGCTCATATTGGTTATTTCAGGACTCATCGACGGGTGAGTGCCTGGCAGAGGACATCGGGGTCCTTTAATTGGCCCGGCAGGAGCTTAGGCTCAGACACATGACACGAAATTGGTTTATGAAGTTGATGAAAGAGATTTTGGTTTTTGGTTAAAGGATTTTGATAAAGATCCTCTGGCATTCTGAGTGAATCAACGGTTTCCGGTATTTGGGCACAAATCAACGGATTTCGGTATTCTGGCTCGAATCAACAGAGTGAGTGTTTTTCTACTCTGTTTTGATATAAAAAGGAATGAATGAATGAAATTGCGTGGTAATGAACGAGAGATGAATGAGAACTAAACGTGGTATTTATAATTATGAAAATTTGTGATAACAACTGAAATGTGATTAAAACTGTTGAGGAGGACTGAAACCCAACTTAATGGTATGTTTAGTCTAGAGGGAATATTAGCGATTCTAGCTTAGAATGTGAATTGTTAGGATTGTCTGGAATCCCTTGGCTGTAATATGCTGCATGTTGAGGATCATGTAAACTTTGGGCTTATCTGTCGATATTCATTCACTCTAGAAGCATAACTCATCATATTTTCATATAACTTGAGTATAGATTTCTCTACTGGGCAAGTGTGTGCTCAACCCTATCATTTTCAGGTACAAAGCAAAGGAGGTTGGCATGGAGTGCTTATTGTGCATGGTTGATCATATTTTTTTTAAGGTATACTAGAGGAAGTCTATTGCATTTGATTTGAAAGGAGTATCTTTTTGAAAGATGTCTATTGTAAACTGTAATGTTATTTCCATTGGATTTTGGTGTTTCCATAACTTGGGGTCGTCGAGCCAAAATGTAATATTTGAGAACAAGGAAAAGAAAGGGCTTTTGGGTATTATTTGTATTACTGCGAGGACTTCATTTATTAAAAGTGTATAGCTAATTATGTTTAAAATCGAGGGCGTGACAACTTGGTATCAGAGCGTTAGATTTGAATACCTAGAGACCGTGGGGAGACTTAGTCTCATGGGTTCAAAAATCATTGCATATTTTTAGCAAAACATGTGTGTGCTTGCATGACCGATGTGTGTTCATAGATGTGGCATTGCATCTGTGTTTATGCAGATTGGTGGAATGTAGTTGACCCATGTCCAAAAAAAAAAAAAATGAAGAAAAGAAGTTTGACCTCTTTGTAATGACTACAGTTGAGAAGTTATTGTTGGTAGTTTTGATCTTGAGCCGTTTGTGGTAAGGCATCCTTTTAGATGAGATGTTAGACAAAAAAAAAATCTGAAAAGTCAAGATTGTTGTAGTAGTTATGCGTAGTGGCGAGGTTGAAATGTGAAAGATGATATCCGTTAGTATGTAAAAGAAGTGTTGAATTGTTAGTAAGATTTGTGAGCTAAATATTTGATGCATTTTATTTGAATTGCGTAGATTATGTGTTAAGTTTTAAATACCTTAAGAAATTTTCATGTGATGTGAGGTGTATCATAGCTAAAGGATTGAGCTAGTGAGTGTCTTGAATGTATGAAGGGATGTCTTGTTGTGGTAATGATTGTGTTTTGACATTGTTATGGTAGTTATTAAGGTTGTGATTTTGAGTAGATAAGGTTAGATGAGCCCGCGTGGAGAGCTGTATATGTTTGAGGTTGACTTAGGAAGATAAAGGTTATAGGTGGGGTGTCTAGATATAGTATGTGTCTTCTGGACACCCAGGCGACTACCGAAGAGATCCAATTGGAAGAGGCGCTTGATCACCGCACCTTCTAGATGGAAGTCTCGGGAAGTCAATTGGACAGCTAGGTTTATACTTGGGGGTAAGATCTCTAGGTTTGAGACAGATGTCTATATATATAGAAATGTCGTAGAAAATGATGTACTATGGTGTTGTTGTAGTCATTGTAGTGATTGCCGTAGTGGTGGTGTTATGAGGGATCGGTAGGAGAATATTAGTTGTGGTATTTGGAGGGAGGGAAAGTAAGACACATGGAGAACGATAGTGATGTAACTTAAGTCAAGTGGTCAATATATGCAAGGTAAGGAAATTGTTTGAAGTAAGGGCGATATGAGGGTGAACTATTAGGGGTGATAATAAAGTGGGGTGTAGTTGGTGTCCTTAGTTGGAATAGTGTGAAATTGGTGGTGAGCGGGACTGTTAGAAGTTGTTGGTGTGAGTAAAATTGATTCTTAAGTGATGAGATGTTGATAGGCTGCAATATTGTTAAAATAGAGGAATGATTAGAATTGATGATATGTGTATTTATGATGTGATGTTTAGGTTGTAAATGTGATAAATACGTGATTTGATTTGACTGAATGAATGAGAAAACTCAAGATTGGTAAAGTGAGTAGATATTGTATAAGGTATTATGAGAGTAAAAGGAATGAGATAACTGTTGGGCTTCCTAAAGCCAAGAATTGTGAAGTGATGGGTACTTGGTGAGTCCGTGGGATACTGAGGAGTCTGTTAATGTGTGAATATGTGGCTGGTGCTGTGTAAGCCATTAAACTGTACGGTTGATTTTCTGGAGATATTTCATGTAAGTGTTGATATTTCATTTAAGTGTTTGATCTAATGTATAATTTGAGTGTGTTGAATTTGCCCTTAAATTGCAGTCCAGAATTGGTAAAAAGAGTAATGGAGATACAAAGAGATGTGAGTTAGAGATTGTGGTTAACGGTTTTGATTTATGTGTATTGAGTATCTATGTATGAAATTATTGGTGTTCGATTAATGGAAGTGTCCTGTTGATACGTCTGAAGATTGGGTTGAACTCAAAAATTTCTTTTCCTTTTCCGAATGAGAGTGATGCCGTATGAAAGTTGATTCTTAGTTTAGTTCATTTTGAAAAATGATAACGATAGAAGTTTGAAGTCGGCTATATCATGATGAAATGAACCTTATTTGAAATTCATTACCATGTTGTCTAAATTATCGTTATCCTTAAAGACTAGGTGAGGTGCATAAGATCGATCGGTGATGATATCTTTCAAAAAAAAAAAAATTTACTGAACTTTCCCTGTTAAATTCTATAAAATTTCGCCACAAGACGGACGTGTTTCAATGATTTATCAACTACGGGAACAGAGAAAAAAAAAATTCAATGGAATAAGTTTTTCGTCAAAATTGATTGGAAGCGTGGGATATTACACTTTTACTATGAGAACGGTGAGTGGAAAACTCATGATTGTTGTTTAATTTTGATCTCATTGTTTTGGACACGTAGGCTTTGAACTAACGTATGCCTTTAAAGGGAACTTGTCTCGAGTTAGCGTTAAGGGTCATTAGAGCTTTGCTTATGTGAGTCTCGAGAGCGAGAGTAAGTTGAATAATAAGAAAGAAAGTGAAATAGAAACGTACGAGAGTTGACCACTTTATTAGCATACATGAAAAGTCTTACGAACCTCGAGGGAGAGAGGGAAAAATCTTAAACTTGTTAATTGTGTATGGCTTGGCAAGTTGTTGAGTTAATGATGTCGTGAAGTTTTCCTTTGTGTTTGGATACTATCCTTAGAATCGAAACTGATTAAACGGAAGGAGTGAAGATGGATACGGTTTGGGAGACCAAAACTGATTGCTAACCCGAGTAAGATTCATACGAATTCGGCAGCTCCTTCATCTGATGTGTGTGAGCTTTAGGATCTGACGATCATTTTGGTTAGACTAGAGGTGATACAAATTGATTGTGGCATTGTAGAGTTCATTGCGTTTTAGACACGAGAATAGGTGGGTACGAAACGTCGTGAGTAGACACGGTCATGTGGATTAGAGTTTCTTTGATGAAGTGTTTTCGTAGGTTTGATTTAAATTTCGAGGACGAAATTTTTTTTAAGGAGGGTAGGATGTAGAGACCCGTATTTTTGAGGCCGTATTTTTTTTCTTTCTTTCTTTTGTTAACGTACGGCCCGTCGAGATAGACGGTGTGGATATTTGGTGTGGCGTATTCGTGGAAAGATACAAGGATAATTGAGCGAGTGGTGCACGTGTGAGTGTGTGGTGTGAGAAGTAGGGGATTACTCCCCCACCTCTATTATTTCTCCAGGAGGGGAATTCTTTCTCATTCTCTCTTTTCCTCACTCTCGGCAGCCTCTCTCTCCTCTTCTCCTCCGAAAACTCTCCCTCTCTTCTCTCTTCTCTCTTCGATCTCTTCACCTTAGATCGTGATTCCACCCGAAGTTCAAGAATTAAAGTTGTTCTACGAAGCGAGGGTTACCTATCCATCCAAGAAAAATTGCGATCGGGCCACGTGGGAACTCGGTTGACTTGGTCAACGGTTCGGGTTTTGCTCAAAACCCATGAGGTAGGGATTTCTTACTCTTGTTATGCGTTTATACGGTGTTTATGTACCTAGATCGTGCCTTGTTTCGTTGTTTGAGATTGTTTCCTTCATTCCCAAATTTCTGCAGAACAGGTCACTGTATTTGGGGGTTTTTCGTCTTCTTAAATCTGGAATTGAATTTTGGTCTCTTCATATGAAATAGAGTAGACTTAGAGCCCGTTCTAATGCCGCTAGAATCACCCAAAACCGTTGAGAATTGAATTTATGGTGATTTTTAGAAAACTGGTCTGTAATCTGTCTCGTGTTCTGGATTTCAGCCCACTTCGAACGGCCATAACTTCCTCGTCCGATGTCCGTTTCATGCAAACTTGATATCGATTCAAAGGTCTAGAAGTTAGCTTTCATTTGCCACTGGAACCATCCTAAAAATAGTAGTACACAGAAAGTTATGATCGTTTGAGTGGAGGTGTGTCAATCTGTCATGCTGCGTGACAGATGCGTGTAGCCTCGGTAAACCCCTGTTTAACCACCCTTGTAGTGCAGATTTGACTAGGGTTCCTTTGCGTCATTCAAAGTTCATTCAATCGCGCAACTATGGGGACTGGAATCGTTCAAAAATATTAAGAACTCGAGTTATAGTGATTTTTAGAAGATTGCCCTGTAATCTGAAAATCTGGGCAGCTTACAGAGTGGAATTTTTCATCATTTAGGTATGGTTAAATGACCCTATTGGGTATGGGTCCTCGTAGGTTTTAAAGATTGGTAAGTTGGTGATATTTTGGCGTTGGAATCACTGATAAATATTGAGTATGCAATTTTTGATGAGTTTTCGAACTTGGATCGCTCTACTGAAAATCATTTCTAAGTTTGAAAGATCGTATCGTATTACTCGTTGAACATACCTGTGCCATTGGTTTTCATTAGCATAGTTGGAGTATCGACGTAAAGGCTATAGTAGCGTAAAGGAGTCCGTGAACATCGTAGATTATAAGGAACATTGTGACGTGCGTAATTGGTAGAGAAGTACTTGTTTTGATTAAATTGAGAAATGACTGGACGGTTTGGTGCTTGTAAATTGGAAATGCAAATTGAAACGTGAATAACAAACGGACACAACGAGAACATTCAGGACTCATTGACGGGTGAGTGCCTGGCAGAGGACATCGGGGTCCTTTAACTGGCCCGGCAGGAGCTAAATGCTCATATTGGTTATTTCAGGACTCATGGGTGAGTGCCTGGCAAAGGACATCGGGGTCCTTTAATTGGTCCGGCAAGAGCTTAGGTTCAGACACATGGCACGAAATTGATTTATAAAGTTGAAGAAAAGAGATTTTAGTTTGGGTTAAAGGATTTTGATAAAAATCCTCTGGCATTCTGAGCGAATCAACGGTTTCCGGTATTTGGGCACAAATCAACGGATTTCGGTATTCTGGCTCGAATCAACAGAGTGAGTGTTTTTCTACTCTGTTTTGATATAAAAAGGAATGAATGAATGAAATTGCGTGGTAATGAACGAGAGATGAATGAGAACTAAACGTGGTATTTATAATTATGAAAATTTGTGATAACAACTGAAATGTGATTAAAACTGTTGAGGAGGACTGAAACCCAACTTAATGGTATGTTTAGTCTAGAGGGAATATTAGCGATTCTAGCTTAGAATGTGAATTGTTAGGATTGTCTGGAATCCCTTGGCTGTAATATGCTGCATGTTGAGGATCATGTAAACTTTGGGCTTATCTGTCGATATTCATTCACTCTAGAAGCATAACTCATCATATTTTCATATAACTTGAGTATAGATTTCTCTACTGGGCAAGTGTGTGCTCAACCCTATCATTTTCAGGTACAAAGCAAAGGAGGTTGGCATGGAGTGCTTATTGTGCATGGTTGATCATATTTTTTTTTAAGGTATACTAGAGGAAGTCTATTGCATTTGATTTGAAAGGAGTATCTTTTTGAAAGATGTCTATTGTAAACTGTAATGTTATTTCCATTGGATTTTGGTGTTTCCATAACTTGGGGTCGTCGAGCCAAAATGTAATATTTGAGAACAAGGAAAAGAAAGGGCTTTTGGGTATTATTTGTATTACTGCGAGGACTTCATTTATTAAAAGTGTATAGCTAATTATGTTTAAAATCGAGGGCGTGACAGACGTTGCACTATAACCCGGGTGGTGTGGGTATCACGACATTGTAGCCTAATTGTTTCGTTAATCTTCATTGAATCCATGATTGAAAAATGCATTGAAGTCTTAATGAATTTCGATATCCCTAAAACCTCATCGTTCTAAGGACTAATTAATTCCAACAACGTGCCTTTAAAAAGCACGACTCTTCATCGGTCCAGGCAATCATAAACAAGCCGCGCGAGCGAGTCTAAGAGTTCTACCCGAAAGCAAATGGACAGCATAAGATGCAAGGTGAGATGTGCAAGCGGGATAAGATTACGGTCTTTCGAAGGTTGCCTCATTCCTCAGAATTTCTTTTAAGGTGTATCCTTTGTTTAGAACGACAGGTTCTAAGAGATGTCAAAATGAACTAAGTATTCGACTAGTCCTTATTCGAAATTTCAATTTTGAACTTGGAATAGCTTAGTAGAGACGACGTGAAACCACAACCAGAGTGGTGTCAGTGGCATGGTGCCATTAGCTAAAGTGGTGTAAGTAAAGTGACATCATGGTGTCGTTTCCTGTTATTCCTTATTCTCTGTTGAATTTTCGATTAGGCATTAGTCAAGGACTTAGCATATTTTGATTTCCCAAAGTCTCATTGTTCTAAGGACTCATGTAGTTTAGACAACGTACACTGGGGTGCACGACTCTTCATCGGGTCTCAACAACCTTCTAAAGACCGTGCGAGCGAGATTAAGAGCACATGACTTGAAATTGAATAGATTGACAGCATGATGGCATAACTTGGAAGAGATGCACGGTGAGATGCAGAAAGCAGTGACATGTAGGCAGGATATAGCACATAATTCCTACCCCGCGGGTCCCTGTCCTAGTTTGGAAGGTTCTATTGCTTTCTACACATGTATAAAGGCCGGGTTTTGGTTTAGAAAGGGTTCCCCGGACTAGAGTCAAGGTATACCTCCCGATTATCGAGCGTACACCCAATAACGGTACAAACGACAGGTATGACTCATCATAGTCGAGGGTTGCCGAGCATTCTGGGATTCCCTATCATCGGCAAGCCGAGCAGGATTGTCAGAACACAACAGCGAGGCTGAACAAGATATATATACAAGAAATAGACAATGAAACAAAATAACTTTGAAAATCCCACAAATGTTTTTCAAGCTTGGCTCACAAGTTTAATTGATATTTAAGAAAAGAGGGCCGTTTTATCGACAAACCAACTCTTTCTCAAGTATCAATTAAACATCCCCAGCGGAGTCGCCACTGTGGGCTACCACACCCCCGGGTGGTTTCGAGGCGGCCCATTAGGAAACTCCACGCCTTTTGAATCGATTTGAAAATTTTTGAAGAGTCGCCACCCGGATTTATGGTTTGCCACTCGAGAAACCGTTTTGATTGAAAATGATTGATTTGAATTGAAAACCAGAGATTGCTTGAGGGTTCGGAAGCCATGTTACGAGGGGGGAAGGGTTTTACGACACCCCCACTCGCCCGACACGAAGTCGGTCTCTACTAAACATTTGTGGGATTTTTTGAAAACATTATGTTTCATTAAACAAGTATCAGGTATCCAGGAGTGAATCAAGTAAAGAGGGGTGCATGCATGTGCATGTGTACAGAGGATAATGAAATATGGTAAAGAAATGCAAAATGTCAGAAGCTGAAGCCTTGTCACTGATCTCACTCCCGAGCGCTTGGGAGTATTACATGCCCAATCCTGCAAGTTCTGTTAGGACCAACAAAATATAATGCTAAACTATAAACTCAAATAAATTAAGCATGTTATAGGCTCAACAGAGGTTTTGACAGACTGAGACGGGGCCTCAATCTCTCAAACCATGCATCTCTGCCACTGACAAGATTAGATATGCAACTTTGAAAGAGCAAAAAGATACATTCGTGCATGCAGAGAGTCAGGAAATACAGCAAACTGGGGGAAATGGGATGTAATGGCATGCATGCACCCCCGAGCGCTCGGGATCGGTTCCAAGCGCTTGGGAGTGAGCTGCACACCAGTTTGGTTTCAAACAAGAAATGGCACTGTTTTGACATGCGAACGCCCTTGTTTTAAAGAAAATCATCTTTTAAGTTTAAAGAAACCTTATTCTTGCATGAAAATTTGTGAGAGATGTTTTTGTGTTGGGAAAAATTGATTTCCTATGCGTGCATGTCAAGATGAAATCATTTTACTGAAGAATGCAACTCACCCCGAGCCTGTTGTGTGCCAAAGTGCCATGCATGGGACTGGAAACAGTCCCGAGCGCTCGGGAGCACTCTCGAGCGCTCGAGAGTGTTTCCAGAAAACATTTTTTTTTCGTGCACCCATTGCTCTTGTTGTTAAACTTGAGATCAAAGGAACTCACGACCAGTATGAAGAACTGGTATGAGCCCTTGATCCCCCTCAGAAAATAGAAAGGCTTGAAAAGCCTTGTATTATACCTTTTTCTTGTTGCTTGGACTACACTTCTTGGTCTGTGCTTCTTGGACTGATTTGGATGCTTGAAAATGCTTAGAAAACAGTAGGAAAATGGAGTAGATGAACTAGAGATTTGAGGCTCTTGAAGCACTTGAAGATTGTTTGAAAATTTCCTTTGAAAACACAAGTTTTGGAGAATATTTAAGAGAGGTTTAGAGGCTGGTTTTTGGTAGCAGAATGGGGAGAGAGAGAGACTGATTTCATGTCCTTTTTGAGAGGTAGAAGATGAGGGTATATATAGTGGAGTGAAAAATTGGGGTTTTGACTTGAAAATCAAATCAAAAATGAAAAGAAAATGTTTTTGGGAGAGGAAGTGGCATCATGAGATTCCTGCTGGCTAGGCAGGCCTGGGATATGCAGGTTTGAATGTTGAACGGACTAAAAAGCCTGAAAAGCCATGGTCAAAGCCAAGCTCAACATGCATTGGCTTGGCAGCACTCCCAAGCGCTCTAGAGTGGTCTCGAGCGCTTGGGAGTGGCACTCCCGAGCGTCTCGAGCGCTTGGGAGTGTCTGCCCAACTTCAGAAGGGTGCCACGGACACTCCCGAATTCGATTTTGGGTGTTTTTCGAAGCGTTGGAAAGCTCATGAAGTCCTCTTTCAAACCCAATTGGTTTCATTGAAATATATTTTATATGCTGAAATGTGTGCCAATTTTACCCTCAGGGTGTCGGAAAAAAAGATGGTTTTGGTTTGAAAAAGTCCAAGAAGCATCGTTCAAGCTTGAGCCAAGTCCCATTTTGATTCAATTTTGTCATCGGGGAGCCTCAAGGCCACAAATTAAGGATAATTAATAGGTCCAAATTGGGGTGTAACGCCCCGAATTTTGGGTACGTTAAATAAACATTTTTATTGAATAAATTAAGGAGAGTCTAGCTCATTATTACAACATACGTCTCACAAGAGAAATTTTATTCAACAAAAGAGGGAATAATCTAAGGTTAACTACTACTCCGCCTCTTCCTCCATCCTTGCAAGTTCCTCGGCTCCAAAGGCCTCCAAGGTGTACTGTTCCTGCTGCTCATCCATAAAATCTGACATATTATACCAGCGTTGCCCCCAGTATAATATGTCAGGGTCACCAAAAGGTAACACCGTGAGCTACAGAAGCTCAATAGAATAATCCAACCCGCTAACCCATAACTTACAACAAAGAGTCATATAAATAATTACACATGCTCATTCAACAACATAATTAACAATGATACATCCGCATTCACTATCTCGCTTACGTTGGTGTCATGCCTTTCTTTGTTTCTCCTACACGACTCATCGTAAACTGTGTCACCATTTCATTTCAAAAAAAAATCATTTCTCATTCAACGGGCTACCAAGTCCGGCCACGTTATAAAATCTTGCATTGGCTCCTCTCCGCGGATAACCAAGCCCAATTACCAATGAAGCTACCACGTCCGGCTCCATTAGCAATCTACACAATGGGCTACCAAGTCCGGCCTCATTGCGGTTTTCGCAAGTCCACACAAAGGGCTACCAAGTCCGGCCACCTTGCGGGTTTTCACAACTCACATAAGGCTACCAAGTCCGGCCATTATGTAGTTTCAAAAATCCTTTTTATCCATATCAACCACTCCCTAAGTGTCATGTTTCTACTTTTTGGTTCTCGTGTCTCGTAATCATGCATAGACTCCGCGGCGGTACGAATCACTTTAAAGTAATCTAGCAAGATCATCCAACTCTATTTAATCATGCTTGTTTGCAACCACAAGTAAGGTAAGCAATCATGCGATCAAGTTCACAATCCTTTAAAAAGGTCAAAATACAAAAATACTTTGTTTTGAAACAACATTTTGTTTTTAAACGAGTCGTAACCACATATGTTTATTGACGAGTTAATCAAGTTGGGGAGATTCTATAAACCATGTATTCAATTATTCTCAAGATCAAAGTAAACTACGTACTTTTAGTAAGAAAGTTCTACAAGCTAATTATCACAACTACATTATCATGCTCATATACTTCAAAGAATTCTACGTCAAACAACATCATGCGATCAACTAGCCAAGTATTACATATTCTTACTCACGTTCATATCATACGATATACGTAGGGTAGGGGTATAAGAAGATTCTACCTTTCTTCTTGGCGGTAGGAAGACTACGAAAAGATCGATGGAAAGAAAGTTGGCAAACGAACGGAGTAATGTCGCTTATGATAAGCTTTGATAGCTTGAAGAGAAAGGTTTCTCTCGAAACTAGATCGTAACCTATACTACTACTACTTTAGGATCGAGGTGGTGGTCGTATGGTGGTTTAGTGGCGGAGATGGAAAGAAAGCTCAAGAACAAGCTAGAACTACTCAAGAACACTAAGAATTCTTATGCTTTCAAGGAGAGAACTTGGAGAATGAAGAGGTGTGAGTTGAATGAGAAGTGTGAGGTCCTATTTATAGGCAAATGGGCTCTCCCTCCCTCTCTTTGGCCGGCTGCCCTCTCTCCCTCTTTCCTCCAATTTTTTATTCAAGCAAAACAAGTTTGCTTGCAAGAAATAACCTAAAAACCTAGGCATGCAAGGCTAGGATGTGTCCTTTGGATTGGATTTTGGAAGATTGGCCAACCAAGTGGATTTGTTTCAAGTATAAAATTAGGGCTTGTACAAAAAAGGACAAGATTGGATGGCATTGGTTATGCTTTCACTTGAAAGTATACACAACTAGGACAAGGATGACCAAAGCATGTCAACCACTTGCACACACGTCACTCTCTCCCTCTCTCTCCATCCGAATCTCTCTCTCTCTCAATCTCTCTCTCTCGGCCTCTCTCTCCTCCTCTCTCTCTCTCTCTCTCTCTCTCTCCTCTTGGTACATTGTACTATGTACATATATATATATATATAATCATATATATATATATATATAAAGACAAGAAGGGTTTGACTTTGTAAGAGATTTGTACCTCAAATCTCTCTCTCCCATCTTCTCCTTTCTACTTCTTTCACCTAGCACAAGTACTAACCTATATATGTATCTAGGATTTGATAGACAAAAGTCAAGCAATACATCACATCTCTCTCTCTCTCTCTTTTCCTTCTCTCTCTCGGGTTCTCTCTCTCTCTCTCGGCTTTTCTCTCTCTCTCCCCCTCTCTCTCTCTCTCCCACTTGTATGTACTATGAAAGACTACCTATATACTAATATATATATATGTACTATGGGTTTTTAATAAATCTAAGTTTTCAAGTAAATTAGATTTTCTAAATAAAATATTTAATAACACACATGCTATATACAATATAATATATATATACAACAAGTACATACATATATATATATATATATATATACATGTACTACACAATATCTATACTAGATATGACCTAGGCTAATATCTAATATAGTATTCTACTACTTTCAAAGTACTATGTATAATAATACTAACCTAATGTACTAATTGTATTTTAATCAAATAACACACATGGCCAAGTCTAATATTTAAATCAAACAAGTATATGATTGTCAAGACTAACTATTATCCAATGGATAATAGTTTCTCTAATGGTCAATAACCAATGGGTAATAATGGCTAGAATTCTAGTCTATCGTCCAATGGTTAATAAACTCCTAACGGTTATTATCCAACAGTTAATACCAAAAGTATAATACTTTGCAATTAAGCACTAAACTAATCTAATCTCGTACTTAGGAAGATTAACCAAGGTTTACCTATTGACTAATGGGTAAAGATTACTCTAGCATCTATCGTCCAACGGATAAATATTATCCTAGGTCAAACGCCAAGGCAAGGCGTGAGCGTGGCGAAGGCGAGGCGGTGCAAGCGGTGGCCAGCGGTGTGGCATGATGGCCAAACAAGGGGCACTGGTGGCTAAGCGGCTGCAATGGCCAAAGCAGCGGTGGCCAAACGGTGGCAAAGCGACTGGTGGCTAGCGATGGCCAAGTGGCGCAGCGACCGGTAGCCAACAGCCAAGCGGCCGGTAAAGCGGCTGCCAGCAAAGCTGGTGGCAACGATGTAAAGCGACCCGGTGGCAGCTGGCAAGTGGCGACCAATGACGGCTGGTAACAACGATGGCAAGCAGCGGCGGTGGCAAGCGGTGGCCGGTAGCGACCTGGTAGCCAAACTGACCAAAGCGGTGGCCAAAGCGACTAGTGGCCAAGCGATGGCAGCGCTGCAGCAAAGCGGCGGCCAAGCGGCGTGAGCATGGCCAAGGCAGCCCACAAGCGGTGGCAAAGCGACCGATGGGCAACAAGCTGCGGTGGCCAGCGGCCAAGGCCAAAGCGAACGATGGCGAGCAACCTGATGGACAGCAACCTGGCGGACCCGGACGCCAGGCAGCGACGGCGCCGACGGCAAAAGCGAGGCTTGTCAGCGAGCCGACGCCAAGGCAAGGCAGGCTTGTCAATGAGCCGACGCCAAGGCAAGGCAGTCAAGTTAACGGTCCAGGCAAGGACTAAACATTAACCATTTTGGCATCGATGCAACGCTCTAGGTTAGGGGAAATGCAACTAAGCCATATGGTAGTTAGGGTTTGCTAACTAATCGGTTGCCATGCAGGATTTCCAGCCGAGAAAATAAATTTCTAGGATTTTACTACAATTACCAAGTAATTATACCAAGGTCTTAATAGGCATATTCGTCTTTAGAAAATGATCTTAATGCCCGGGCGATGAATTCCAATCTCCTAAGTCATAAACCTAATTATGACGGATTATTAATTGCAAAAAGGGATTTATAAAATAAATAAAGAATTTTTTTTAATATAATAACAAAATTTTATAAGTCGATAACGACCGATTTTTGGATGTTAAAAAGAAATCCAAGTATTAAAATAAAATTCAAATTTTTTTTGCGAAATTTTTATTGGCCAAAAATCAGGGTCGTTACAACCTATCCCCCTTAAAAATAATTTCGTCCTCGAAATTGGTGCGTGTCTACCGATTTGACAAGGTCGCTATACTGGCATCGGAATAGTAGTCTATCCCCCTTAAAAGGAGCAAGTCACACTTAAGTCGCAGGTTAGGCGTAGGTTGGCTATTTCTAGTCCGCACTCACTGCACACTTAGACTAACGGCTAACTTTCCTGAAATGGTGATGATACTGTCTTACTCGATCTTAGGGGTTTTATTTCGGGTGCAAGTGTATAATGAACATGACAAATTGTTGCAGGCAAGCAATTAAATTTCTTAAGATAACATAAGATCAACATACTACATGCCTAAAGGCATCATTAGGTACAAGAAAAAGTAAGGAAAAACAGATAATAATGGCTATGGTGCCATTGGCGTGCCTCGCCCTACCACCTATCATTGAAGGCTTGGATCAAACGACTTTCGTATTCCCTTACGAACACCTCGAGTGCGATGGTCACAGCGAGAACGCAGCACCAGAAGGTGCGGAGGCGGTTGTTCCTACCGAACCACCGTGGCATGCCCATTGTCAGCACGACACAGAACAGGAGGAAGATGAAGGGTTGCAATCGTAGCGCTTGGGTCGTTAGGGTGAGCTCGGTTCGCTCGATTTCTCGGAACGCGGCGTCTTCCGGAAATCCTCGTCGTCGGGTGGCCATGGTTCGGGTTGGGGGATGAGATGGTAAGAGAGATGAAGAGAAAAGGATAAGGAAATGGGAAGTGGTGGTGGGGTACATATAGACCGGGTGAGGGGTGAGTGGAGGAGGGAAATGATTGAGTTTTGAAATTTTGAAATTGGAGGTTGAAATTTGAAGTTTGAATTTTGAAGGGTTGGGGGGTGGTTGCCGAGGCCCCCTTGCGGGTATGGCCGGCGGGTGAAGGCCGGGTCCCCCTCGGCTTTGGCTAACACTTGTCGCTCTCCTGGAAAATCTATCCAAAAATGGTTCCAAAAAAAAAAAAAAATGAGATGTCTATCGGCAGAGGGTTACAATACTCGTAATCAAAGAATATCACTATCCTTTAGCAACTTGCGTCAACTAAAATAATTGTCCTTTGTAATAAGGGTTTCATTTACTAAAGAATAGTACGCAGCAGTATTCTTTTGAAGAAACAAACTTTTTATAGATAAAAGAGAGATACAATCATAAGCATAGAATTCTACTATAAAGCAAGTGACACGATTTCTCCTAATGCAAGTGGAATGATCCTACATACTCTTAATACATGGTCTAAGTTCGTACTCACACAACTGCGACTACAACTTTCGGGACCTTATTCTAAAATTACGACTCTACTACTGCGGTGGGATAAGTCCAAAATATACTCGTAACTCCTCCTTCCATTCCTTCTCCCTCTTCTCGAGCCAATACTCCCCTTGTTGTTGGGTATCCTCAACAACGTCACTAAGTGATAAATGTAGGGTCTCCACGTCCATGGTCTCAGCTAAAGGTGACACGAGAATAACCTCGAAGGTGTGCTCGCCAGTGGCAGGGTCAAATCTACCCAAGTGGGGTATAGGGATGTAACTCTCGGGTGCAAGCAGAGCCTTGTACGTAAGCAGGTCCGCAAAGGTGAACGGTGTAGCAGGGGTACAGTTAGCCATATCTACAATAATAAGAAAATTATGTGTTAGACTTATCGGTGTGAACGGGTAGTCTCGTAAAGGCACATGTGCATACATAAACAATGAACACGCATAAAAGAAACACATAATTCCATTACTTAGGGAAAACAAGTACATCATAGGCGGCTTATAGTAGCCTTAAGCTTGATACATCAAGAGTCCTACATTTTCCTATTTTACATCAAAAGGCCTAACAACAGTAATCCTAGTTTAAAAGATCTTACATCCCAAAGGATTACAACTATTGCTAGGTTTATTTAGGGACTCCTAGATAGTATTCTTGGCTTCAAGTTCAGGCTAGAACTTCGTCCTCCTCGGGCTCATCCTTACTCTTACTAGCTTCTCCTTCCTTAGTCATCTCATGAGTAACCTTCTCGTCTCCGGTGTCTTCTTCACCATACGTAAAGTTTTCCATCGGGGGTAGGGCTCCAAAGAATACATGGGAGGCACACAGGATTGGGAACATTACAGGAAACCAAGGGTCATCTTCCACAGGGGTAGGGGTATGATGCTGTACTCTTTTGAAATCACGGATTTCTGCGAGTATCATGACAATGTAGTCAGGCTTCTTCATCAGTTGGATGGTCATAGTTTCTAGGGTGACCTCGAGTTGGTGAGCTCCAACTATCAGGTTGGTTAGGTAAGTAAATGCGAATAGTACTACATGTACTCCGAGATAACCAACTCTACGCCAAGGCAAGTAAATGCGAATTTTGGCTGGAGGTGGTTAAGTTTTTGGGACATGTAGTATCTAAAGACGGAATCGCGGTGGATGAAGGCAAGGTGGAGGCCGTGTTGAACTGGAATCAACCAACCTCCGTATTCGAAATCCGGAGTTTTCTAGGATTGGCTGGGTATTACCAAAGATTCATACCCGACTTCTCCACACTGGCTAAACCAATGACGAGACTGACTCAGAAAGGAGTAAAGCTGGATTGGAATGAGGTTTGCGAGAAATCCTTTCAGGAGCTGAAGAAGAGACTGACCAGTGCGCCGATACTTATCATCCCTGAGCGGGGTGTAGATTATACAGTTTACTGCGATGCGTCAAGAGATGGTCTAGGATGCGTGCTGATGCAGAATGGGAAAGTTGTAGCTTACGGATCCCAACAACTCCGATCGCATGAGAAGAACTACCCTACCCATGACTTAGAATTGGCTGCTGTAGTATTCGCCCTTAAAACCTGGCGTTACTATCTGTGGGGAGAACAATTCGAAGTCTTTACCGACCATAAAAGCCTCAAATATCTTTTCACTCAGAAAGAGTTGAATCTGAGACAGCGCCGCTGGATGTAATATCTAGAGGATTACAAGTTTACACTTCAGTACCACCCCGGTAAGGCCAATGTGGTGGCTGACGCCCTTAGTCGGAAGGACAGAGCACAGAAGGTCAAGACCGCCATCAAGGAATGGGAGATGGTGGACACTCTCAACGAGTTCAATCTGCGACCATCCTCAAGGGATGGGAACACACGTTTGTACGCTCTCGTTGCGGAACCGGCACTTCACAGAGAAATTTTGCTCGCCCAAACCTCCGAGCAAAACTGCGAATTCATCCGGTATCGAATCCGAGAAGGAAAGGCATTAACCGGGATGGATGATCGAGAAGGACAACAGCCTGAGATTCAAAGGGAAGGTGTTTGTGCCTAACATTGGAACCCTGCGAGAAGCAGTGCTCCGAGAGGCTCACCATTCGAACTTCGCGGTACACCCTGGTGGTACAAAGATGTATCATGACCTGCGAAGGACGTACTGGTGGGAAGGAATGAAGAAAGACGTAGCTCAATTTATATCTACGTGCCTGGTATGCCAACAAGTCAAAGCTGAACATCAGAAACCTGGAGGAGATCTTCAACCCTTGCCGATTCCGACATGGAAATGGGAGCACATCTTTATGGATTATGTGACCGAACTACCGAGATCTGCTAAGTCTAACACCGCTATCTGGGTGATCGTGGACCGACTCACCAAATCTGCGCATTTCTTGCCTGTCAAGATGACCGAGAATGTAGAACAGCTGAGTTTGCTGTATATTCGAGAGATTGTACGCCTGCATGGAGTACCTGTCTCGATAGTATCTGACAGAGACCCCCGTTTCGTGTCACACTTTTGGAAAGGATTACAGAAGGCAATGGGGACTGGCGTAAGGCTTAGTACGGCCTTTCACCCGCAAACGGATGGACAAACTGAGCGGACAATACAGACACTGGAAGACATGCTAAGGGCCTGTGCCTTGGATTTTCCTGGAAATTGGGAGCAGCACTTACCATTGGTAGAGTTTGCCTACAACAATAGCTATCAAGCAAGTATTGGGATGGCACCCTATGAAGCTCTGTACGGTCGACCCTCACTACAAGAAAAATTACATTGGGCGACGAATGAAAATCGTCACAAATTGCATGTTTTTCGTCACAAATAGTATAGGTGACGAAAAAAAAATTGTCGACTAAAGGTTGTCGAGGATTCCTACCTGGTGACGAAATCTATTTTTCGTCACCTATAGTGCCTTTTGATGACGAAATATTTCGTCACCAAAAAGTGAATAATTGGTGATGAAATTGTTTTCCTCATCTATTGTGTTTTTTGACGACGAAATTTTTTGTCATCAATTACTCCTTTTGGTGACGAAAAAATTCGTCACCGATGGGTCACATCAGTGACGAAATTTTTCGTTGCAAAAGACATTTTCATATGGGAAAAAAATCTTTCTATCTTGCTCCTACTGGGTTTTGAACCCGAGTCTCTTGAGTTTTTTGCACAATCTCCGACCAACTGCACCACACACACTTTTTAATAAATATTTGAAATATCTAATATATAACATATATGTTTAACATGAAAATATATTTCGAATGTAATTTTAAACCTTTAAACATTAAAATTAGCAATTTTGATAAACATGAAAGTTGTAGGCAATTGAGTTATCATTCAAACCCAATTTGAATTATCTCAAACGGAGTTTTTAGTAAGGAGTTATGCCCGAAATACATTTAGTGACAAAGTGCAATTCATAAATTTCATCACGAAAGGTACCCATTTGACGACGAAATATATTTTTCGTCACTGAAAGCATTAAAATGGTGACGAAATTATTTTTTGTCATCAAAGTTAAGCATTTGGTGACGAAAAAAATATTTTGTCGCCAAATTGGTCTCATTTGGCGATGAAATATATTTTTCGTCACCAAATAATTATTTTTTGTGACGAAAAATAATTTCGTCACCTTTTTTAAGCTTTTGACGACGAAAAATGTATTTTGTCGCCAAATGGGTACCTTTGGTGACGAAAATATTTTTTTCATCGCTAAACAGGTATAATTGGTGACGAAATTATTTTGTCACGGAAGTTGTCAAAACAGTGATGAATTTATTTTTTCGTCGCCAAATATACTCATTTAGTGACGAAATTAAATTTCGTCACCACTTTTTCGTCACCAATTTTCATTTTTCTTGTAGTGCTTGTTGATCTCCCGTCTGTTGGACAGATGCTGGGGAAACTGGATTGATTGGACCTGACATAGTACGGGATACCACAGAAAGGTCAAGCTCATCAGGCAAAGAATTCAAACCGCACAAAGCCGACAGAAGAGTTATGCAGATAAGAGAAGCCGATCGTTAACCTTTGCAGTAGGAGACCACGTGTTCCTAAAGATCAGACCAAAGAAAGGAGTTATCAGATTTGGGAAGAAGGGAAAGTTATCCCCACGCTACATTGGACCATTCGACATTGTGGAAAAGATCGGGAAGGTTGCGTATCGCCTAGCACTGCCACCGCAGTTAGACAAAGTGCATAACGTATTTCACGTTTCAATGCTCCGCAAGTATCTCGCATTACCCACACATATTCTCAACTGGGAAGACATCAACATTGAGGAAGACGCGACGTATGAAGAAGAACCGATAGAGATACAAGACCGAAGTAAGAAGACAATCCGGAACAAGACCATCAAACTAGTTTGAGTCTTGTGGAAAAACCTTGGAACTGGAGAGACCACCTGGGAGAGAGAAGAAACCATGAAGGCCAACTACCCTCACATGTTCGAATCTGAGCATTCGCCTAATTTCGAGGACGAAATTATTTAAGGGGGATAGGTTGTAACAACTCGGATTTTTACTGAATAAAAATTTCGTTGTTATATTGGAAATCCTTTAACTAATCTTGTTGTCTTAATAATTCTCTGTTAATTTTAATAATCCGTCATGATTAGGTTTTTGACTTAGGAGATTGGAATTCATCGTCCGGGCTGCCTTGGCTGCCATCGGGTTCTGCCTTGGCCAAGCTCATGCCGCCTTGGCCGTCGCCTTGCTTGCAGGCCGCCTTGGCCACTGCTTGGCCACTTGACTGCTTTGGCCACTGCTTGGCTACCGGGCTGCCTTGACCACTGTTTGGCCACCGCTTGGCCACTGTTTGGCCAACTGTGCTTTGGCCACGGCAGCCTTGTTTAGCCACTAATTGCTTTGGCCACGCTTGGACACCAGTCTTTGTGGCGCCGCTTTGCTTATGCCAATCCTTAGCCTTGTTTGGCCACCTGGCCTTTGCCAGCGCCGTAGCCACGCCTTGCCTTGTTGTTTAGCCACCAGTGCTGGCGCCAAGCAGCCTTTGCAGCCTTGTTTGGCCACCGGGCTGATTTGGCCACCGCTTGGCCACCGCCTTGCCACCAGGCTGCCTTGGCCACGCTCATGCCTTGCCTTGGCGTTTGACCTAGGATAATATTTATCCGTTGGACGATAGATGCTAGAGTAATCTTTACCCATTAGTCAATAGGTAAACCTTGGTTAATCTTCCTAAGTACAAGATTAGATTAGTTTAGTGCTTAATTGCAAAGTATTATACTTTTGGTATTAACTGTTGGATATATATGTATCTAGGATTTGATAGACAAAAGTCAAGCAATACATCACATCTCTCTGTCGGCTTTTCTCTCTCTCTCTCTCTCTCTCTCTCTCTCTCTCGCTCCCACTTGTATGTACTATGAAAGACTACCTATATACTAATATATATATATATGTACTATGGGTTTTTAATAAATCTAAGTTTTCAAGTAAATTAGATTTTCTAAATAAAATATTTAATAACACACATGCTATATACAATATAATATATATATACAACAAGTACGTACATATACATATATATATATATATATACATGTACTATACAATATCTATACTAGATATGACCTAGGCTAATATCTAATATAGTATTCTACTACTTTCAAAGTACTATGTATAATAATACTAACCTAATGTACTAATTGTATTTTAATCAAATAACACACATGGCCAAGTCTAATATTTAAATCAAACAAGTACATGATTGTCAAGACTAACTATTATCCAATGGATAATAGTTTCTCTAATGGTTAATAACCAATGGGTAATAATGGCTAGGATTCTAGTCTATCGCCCAATGGGTAAAGAATCTCCTAATGGTTATTATCCAACGGTTAATACCAAAAGTATAATACTTTGCAATTAAGCACTAAACTAATCTAATCTCGTACTTAGGAAGATTAACCAAGGTTTACCTATTGATTAATGGGTAAAGATTACTCTAGCATCTATCGTCCACCGGATAAATATTATCCTAGGTCAAACGCCAAGGCAAGGCGTGAACGTGGCCAAAGCGACTGGTGGCGGCGGCCAGCGGTATTAGCGACGGTGGCCAAAGCAGTGGCCAAAGCGACCTGGTAGCCAAGCCGTAATGGCGGCGACCAGCGACTCGGTGGCCAAAGCTGGCCAAAGCGACCTGGTGGCTGCGATGTGGCGGCCAGCGACCGGTGGCAACAATGGCTAAAGCGACTGAGGGCAAGCGATGTAGCGGCCAAAGCGGCGATGGTCAAGCGATGGCCAAAGCGACCGGTGGCCAAGCATTATTAGCGGCGACACGCAGACTGGTGGCCAATAACGTGGCAAAGCGAGGTGGCAGCTAGCGGTGGCGAAGCGACAGTGGTAACAAAGCGGTGGCCAAAGCGACCTGCAAAAGCGATGGCCAAGGCGGTGGCCAAAGCAGCCTAGTAGCCAAACAGTGGCCAAGGCGGCCTGCAAGCAAGGCGACGGCCAAGGCGGCCTGCAAGCAAGGCGACGGCCAAGGCGGCGTGAGCATGGCCAAGGCAGCCCACAAGCAAGGCGGTGGCCAAGGCAGCCCGATGGCCAAACAGTGGCTAAGCGGTGGCCAAAGCAGCCCAGTGGCCAAACAGTGGCCAAGGCAGAACCCGATGGCAGCCAGAGCAACCTGGCAGTGACCCGACGCCTAGGCGAGGCAGACCCGACAGCGACCCGACGCCAAGGCAAGGCAGGCTTGTCAGCGAGCCGACGCCAAGGCAAGGCAGTCAAGTTAACGGTCCAGGCAAGGACTAAACATTAACCATTTTGGCATCGATGCAACGCTCTAGGTTAGGGGAAATGCAACTAAGCCACATGGTAGTTAGGGTTTGCTAACTAATCGGTCGCCATGCAGGATTTCCAGCCGAGAAAATAAATTTCTAGGATTTTACTACAATTACCAAGTAATTATACCAAGGTCTTAATAGGCATATTCGTCTTTAGAAAATGATCTTAATGCCAGGGCGATGAATTCCAATCTCCTAAGTCATAAACCTAATTATGACGGATTATTAATTGCAAAAAGGGATTTATAAAATAAATAAAGAATTTTTTTTTAATATAATAACAAAATTTTATAAGTCGATAACGACCGATTTTTGGATGTTAAAAAGAAATCCAAGTATTAAAATAAAATTCAAATTTTTTTTGCGAAATTTTTATTGGCCAAAAATCAGGGTCGTTACATGGGGTGTCTACACCTATTTATGACTTGACAACTCATTCTTGTCTTTCTCAAGCATAGCATCCTAGCACTAATCACCCTAGATATACTTCCAAACTAGACTTTGATTACCCTAGGATTTGACTACAAACCTAGACCTAGAAATGACTAAACATGGAAGGCTATACTCTAGCCTAATCAAACCCTACATTAGACTTGTAAGACTTGCCAACCTAGGTTATGATCACCTAAGATTTACCCTAGAAAGCCTAAGATCCTATAGCCGTAAGCCTAAATTTGGATTTGACAAGACTTGGCATGCTTTCAAGCATGAAATGACAAGTCATGGAGTAAAATCCATGGGGAAGAGAGAGAGATATGGCCGGCCAAGAGAGGGAGAGGGAGAGCCCAAGCTTTGCTATAAATAGCACCCCATTCTCGCCATTCAACTCACACCTTCGCTCATTTGTTCTCACTTCTCTATAGAAACCATTTCTGTTTTCCAGTAAGCCTACTGCCCTTCATAAATCCCCATTTTTCTCATGCTTAAGTTAGTTTTTAGAACCAACTCCTTTCGGGAAAGGTGTAGAGCACTTCGAGACCTTCAAGTTAGACCCAAGAACCACCCCAATCGGTCAAGAAATAACAAAGATATTGACATCCGAAATTCAGTAAAAATCTTGGATTTCCAGTTCCAGACAGCAAACTGTCACTTCATTTATCACCATTTTTCTCCTACCTAAAATAGTTTCTAGGATCAACTTCTTTCACAAAAGTTGTAAAACACTTCTAGTGTTTCGATTTGGACCCAAGAACGATCATATTCGCCAAATATTGACCGAGTTATTGCCATCCAAAGTTTGGTCTAGATTTGTGAGTTTCACCGCCCGTGGAATTTTCCAACTAGCTTATTCAGCCCCGACTAGTTTCGGATCAAGGTAGATTTTTTCTATACTTCATAACTCTAAGTATAGTAGATTATCCTTACACTCTAATTCTAAGTATAGATATCGTCTGATTCTTATATGTTGTTTGTATGATTGAAATGAATAAGAACTTGAAAAGTGTTCTACTAAAGATTTGAAAAGGAAGGGGAGTATGTTGCATATCCCGATTTTATTTTTCCGGAAAAACATGTGTTGTTTTGAACTTCCCAAAAAGGTGGAAAGTACAGATTTTTTTTAAACATAAGAATGTATCACTTGAATGGAAGTATTTGTATTTTTATCTTAAGGATGGTAATGAGCTTGTTTATATGATTGCTTGCATTACTTGTGGTTGTTTGATAAATCATAAGCGGTTTCCACTCCAAAGGCGTTCGTACATGTGGCGTTATGCTTTAGGTAGTAATTTGAGCATGTTAAGTAAGATAGAGTTGGATGATCTTGTTAAGATTACAATGAATGATTTATGATTGTCTACATGAGAAGTCCTACCGTGGAGTCTATGCATGATAACGAGACACAACAATTAAGAAAGTTAGAAATACGACATCTAGGGTGTGGTTAATGAAAAGATGTGTTACGACATGGATGAAATATTTTTGAAACTACATAGTGGCCGGACATGGTAGCCCTATGTGAGTTGTGTGTGTGTGGGGGTGCCAATGGGAACCAGGTGTGGCGGAACCATTGTGAGGATACTCGGCAGACCGGAACGGCGGAATCGAGGTTGGGTGTATGGCTTGGTTATCCGCGGAGAGGAGCCAATGCAAGGTTTTGTGTGCCAATGGGAACCCGGTGCGGCGGAACCATTGTGAGGATACTCGGGAGACCAGAATGGCGGAACCGAGGTTGGGTGTGTGAAATGTGATTTTCAAAATGTTGATTTGGAAGTGAAAAGGATTTTGGAAACGTTGATGAATATGGTGACACAGTCTATGACGAGTCGCGTAGAAGAAACTCAGATATCACCGACACCAACGATAGAATTGTGTATGTGGATGTGTCATTGTTAATGCCTTGTTAAACATGTATGTGTTATTCCGCTGCTTGTGCCAGAGTTGGTATGCTGCCCTTTTACTCTGATATTGGTAATTTATGGGTCAGCGGGTATGGGATTACTCTACTGAGCTTTCATAGCTCTTGGTGTTACTGTTGTAACCCTGACATATTATGTCGGTGGCGACGTTGGTATAAGGTGTCAGACTTCGTAGATGATTATGGTGAGCTGTACACCTTGGAGGCTTATGGAGCTGAGGATCTGGCTAGGATGGAGGAGCAGGTAGAGCTGTAGTTAAGAACCTCAGAACCCCTCATTTGTGTAAATATTGAACTCTTGCGGGTGTTTTGTTGTAATAGCCAAACTCCATTAGGTTTTATCAATAAAATGTTTATTTAACGTACCCAAAAATTGGGGGCATTACAGAATGGTATCAGAGCTCTAGGCTCAACACTCGGCCATGGGTAGAATGGGTAGACCATAAGATAGTTTGACCGTTGCACAAACGTGAATTGAGTTTAAGTTTACCATCCCAAATTGGGTGGACTTCTGACAAAACATTCTTTGAATTGAAGCAAGGTGCGAAAGTTAGCAGTACCACCGAGCTGGGAATTCCCGAACAATTGGATGATGACTTAAATCAATAATCGGATGTGGAACTTAGAAACTCGAATGCTTTCCTTAGTGATTAGTAAAACTTTGTCTTATACCATTGCTAATTGAGGTTAAAAGCTTTCCTTGTAGATAAACAGCCTAGTCAACCTGTTAGCTAGCAGCAGTGTAGTGGTAATAGAATAAGGTCTCGAGAGTCGTAGTCGCACTTGTGGTACACTAAGGCAAACCAGACCACGTAGGGGTATGTAGGATCGTTTCAACTTGTATTAGGGAGAATCTTAGGTCGCTATTCGCCATTGTAGTAGAATTCTATGCTTATGATTTTATCTCTCTTTTATCTATGAAAAGCTTTTCTTATTTAAAAATGGTACTGTTGCACACTACCCGTTAAACAAATTTTTATTCGTTGAGGGGCCATTCTTGGATGGATATTTTCCCACACCACTTAAGGAACGAGAGCAGAACCTAACATCGGGGGCCGAGCATAACCCCATTCGGTGCGGCAAACCGCACCTCCCAAACTCTAAATTTCAAATTTCAAATTTCAAACTCCAAATTCAAATTTCAAATTTGAAAATTTCAAATCCTTTCCTTCCTCAACACACCTCTTCAGCCCTATATATATATCCCACCACCACTTTCCATCTCTTCATCTCCCCCTCCATCTTAACCCCTCCAAATCACTATCCTATCGTACCGAGCCATGGCAACCCAACGACAGGGATTTTTAGAAGATGCCGTGTTCTAAGAAATCGCGCGAGCCGAACTAACCATGTCAATCCAAACCCTATGGATGCAACTCTTCATCTTCATTTTGTTTTGCGCGGTACTTACAATAAGCACGCCACGGTGGTTCGCCAGGAATGACAATCTCAACACCTTATGGTATTGGGCTGTCTTTGTGGCCGTCGCACTCGCAGCTATCATAAAAGAATACGAACGTCATTGGTACCAAGCTTTCAATGGAAGATGGTATGGTATCCCAGTGCAAGCGAGGCATGGCAGTGGCACCATAGCAATTATCATCTATTTTCTTACATTTTCTTGTATCTGATAATGCCTTCGGGGCGATTAAGATGTTGATCTTATTTTACCTCAAAATTTTAAACTACTTGCCTGCAGTAATCTGCCTTGATCATTAGCACTAGAAACAGAACCCCTAAAGTACGAGTGTGAGAGTAACATCACCATTGGGGGGGGAGTATAGTTGTTAGTCTAGTGTGTAGAGGGTGCAAACTAGAAGTAGCCAACCTGTGCCTAACTTGTGATCTCAGAGTAATCGACATGGCGGATTTCGACGTAATCCTGGGGAAGGACTGGTTCTCGGGTGATCATAGACTGCCACCAAAGATGGTGACAGCTTATACCCTAGTAGGGACTCGTGCAATTTTAAGGGGGATAGACAGACCGCGAGTCCGACGACAAAAAGATCTATGTGGCAGAACCAACTATTTAGATGGCTAGCTAGTCTCCAACTAGAAGAAGCCGTTAGAGTGGAAGCGGGATTACCACACACCGTGTGCGAGTATGCTGATGTTTTTCCTGAAGAACTTCCTGGCTTATCACCTCAAGAAATATAAACTTCTCCATAGAACTCCAACCAGGAACGACCCCAATCACTATGGGACCATACCTTATGGCCCCCGTAGAGCTAAAGGGGCTCAAGACCCAATTGAAGGAGCATGTGGACAAGGGGTTTATCAAACCAAGTACGGGGAGCACCTGCATTATTCGTAAGGAATCACTACGCCAAATATTGCTTTTGCCGGCGGTAAAAAAACTGCTGTTAAAAGCAACTTTTACCGGCATTAGTAAAACCGCCGAAAATAATTAGCAAAAACGGCGGTTTTTTTAATAATGCCGTTTTTATAAACTTTTACCAGCGGTTTTTTAAAATACCGCCGGAAAAAATAGAATATATGGTTTTTTTAATACCGGCGGTTTATTAATGCCGCTTATAATAATAATAATACCGACCCGTATAATATAAATATTATTATTTATCCTACATGACGCAATATGCGGGTCAGCCCAGTTGGTAGCACGCGCGCTATAGGATGCGGAGGTTCCAGGTTCGATTCCTGGGAGAACAAAAAATATTAACCACTAATTTTATTACCGGCGGTTTTTTACTGCAGTTTTTAGTATTGCCGGCGGTTTTCTAATGCCGCTTTTATTTTTCCGACAATTGTATTCCCGGCGGTTTATTTCCTGCGGTTTTTGAACTTTTAGCGGCGGTTTTGAGTATTACCGGCGGTTTTTGGACTATTAACGACAGTTTTCTCATGCCGTTAATACTAAAATTTGGCGTAGTGAATAAAGAAAGGACGCTTCGACTATGCGTCGACTACAAGAAACTGACGCTACCAATGACTTGTTTTCCCCAGACCGTATAGGTTCTTTCAGTGCCTTTGCGAAAATCATTCGAGCTTTTAGGACATCGTAGGGCTTACGGATGTTTGATTTTTCCCAGATGAAGATAAAGTACTTACACTCTACGATTAAGGAGTGATTCTGCTTGAGTTGATCTGTTGTTACCTAGTTTTGGAAACGAGTTTAAGCCGCTAGGTAGGGAAGCATGCTGATTCAATAAGGACGTGTTAAGGAAACTTCTGCAGGATACGAATCGCATGATGATTTGGTAGAAGTTTTGCTTGTGGCGTTGGTGTTTACAATGAAAACTTTATCAGAGGTCAACAACAAGGCAAGCTGTTCTACGGCTGAAGGAACTTTAACCCCGTCTTGTTAAGCAAGTGATGAGGCTTAATTCGATTAACAAAACATGTAGAGGATTGAGATGGATGCCTGAAACGTTGACATACTACATCGAAATACTTCTAGGACCTGCCAGAGCCTTAGAACTGAGGTCGAGTGGTACCAAACTGATTTATAGGCTGCCAACTATTGCATCTTGTTCAGGCCACAAGTAATTGAGGGTGACCTACTTCTATTTTAAGGGGGATAGACGACGATTCAAGGACCAATAAAGCGACTTTGCCAAATCCGTAGTCACGCACCAATTTCGACGACGAAATTATTTTAAGGGGGATAGGCTGTAACAACCCTGATTTTAGGTCAATAAAAATTTCGTTAAATATTTGAATTTTATTTTAATTACTTGGATTTGCTGTTAAAAATTCCTTTTAAATTCTAATACTCCATCATAATTAGATTTGAAACTTGTAAAATTGAATCCTTTTTACTCCGGGCAATCTAGTCCTTCTCTCAAGACTAGTATACTTGTAAATGTACTCGTATATTCGTCCTAATAAGTAAATAATATTTTTAAATTATATTTCTTGGCTAGAAATCCTACTTGGCAAATAGAATTAGATTCCAACTAGTTAATTAACAAATTCAATTGGATTCCAAGTCTAGTTAGACCTTCCTAGCCATTGTTGAACCTTATGAACTATATGAACCCTCCTAATTCCTAGGTGAACCTTTTCACTCACCTTTGAATATTGTGAACATTTCCAATCCTAGACTAGGTAATCATTGCACTCTATTGTCTAGTTAACTCAAGACTTTATTCTCATCATTACAAGTGTACCTTTCCTCTTTACCCTTTGGACTATAATTGCTAGGGAAAATTTTATCCCTTGGATAATAGGAATAAGACTTGCCAATAAGTACATGGATTTGACAAGACTTACCATTTCACCATCACCTATTTCCTAGACTTATAAGATTACTTGTACACTAGTACACTTATGCATACGTATATAGAAATTATACTTGGTACTTGAAAGAGAGAGAGAGAGAGAGCCGAGAGAGGAGAGAGAGGAAAGGCCGAGAGAGAGAGAGAGAGAGAGAGAGCGGGGGGGGGGGGGGGAGTGTGGTGTGCGCATGTTACTTTGTACACTCCAACAAGCTATCTTATAGCCCTAAGCCTATTTATGACTTGACAACTCATTCTTGTCTTTCTTAAGCAAAGCATCCTAGCACTAATCACCCTAGATTTAGTTCCAAACTAGCCTTTGATTACCTTACGATTTGACTACAAACTGAGACCTAGAAATGACTAAACATGGAAGGCTATACTCTAGCCTAATCAAACCCTAGATTAGACTTGTAAGACTTGCCAACCTAGGTTATGATCACCTAAGATTTACCGTAGAAAGCCTAAGATCCCACTTGCCTAAAATAGCCATAATCGTAAATTTGGATTTGACAAGACTTGGCATGCTTTCAAGCACGAAATGACTAAACATGGAAGGTTGTACTCTAGCCTAATCAAACCCTACATTAGACTTGTAAGACTTTCCAACCTAGGTTATGATCACCTAAGATTTAGCCTAGAAAGCCTAAGAACCTACTTGCCTAAATAGCCTTAAGCCTAAATTTGGATTTGCAAGACTTGGCATGCTTTCAAGCATGAAATGACAAGTCATGCAGCAAAATCCATGGGGAAGAGAGAGAGAGATATGGCCGGCCAAGAGAGGGAGAGGGAGAGCCCAAGCTTTGCTATAAATAGCACCCCATTTTCACCATTCAACCCACACCTTCACTCCTTTGCTCTCACTTCTCTCTAGAAACCATTTCTATTTTCCAGTCAGCCTACTACCCTTCGTAAATCTCCATTTTTCTCCTGCTTAAGGTAGTTTTTAGAACCAACTCCCTTCGGGAAAGGTGTAGAGCACTTCGAGACCTTCAAGTTAGACCCAAGAACCATCCCAATCGGTCAAGAAATGACAAAGATATTGACATCCGAAGTTCAGTAAAAATATCAGATTTCCAGTTCCAGACAGCAAACTGTCACTTCATTTATCACCAGTTTTCTCCTACCTAAAGTAGTTTCTAGGATCAACTTCCTTCACAAAAGTTGTAGAGCACTTCTAGAGCTTCGTTTTCGACCCAAAAATGATCATATTCGGCCAAATATTGACCGATTTACTGCCGTCCAAAGTTTGGTCCAGATTTGTGAGTTTGACCGCCCGTGGAATTTTCCAACTAGCTTATTCGGCCCCGACTAGTTTCGGATCAAGGTAGATTTTTCTTATACTTCCTAACTCTAAGTATATTAGACTATCCTTACACTCTAATTCTAAGTATAGATATTGTATGATTCTTATATGTTGTTTGTATGATTGCAATGCATAAGAACTTGAAAAGTGTTCTACTAAAGATTTGAAAAGGAAGGGGAGTATGTTAAATATCCTGATTTTATTTTTCCGGAAAAACATGTGTTGTTTTCAACTTCCCAAAAATGAGGAAAGTATGGATTTTTTTTAAATATAAGAATGTATCACTTGAATGGAAGTATTCGTATTTTGATCTTAAGGATGGTGATGGGCTTGTTTATATGATTGCTTTCATTACTTGTGGTTGTTTGACAAATCATAAGTGGTTTCCACTCCAAAGGCGTCCGTACATGTGGCGTTATGCTTTAGGTAGTAATTTGAGCATGTTAAGTAAGATAGAGTTGGATTTTGCTAAGATTACAATGAATGATTTATGATTGTCTACATGAGAAGTCCTACCGCGAAGTCTATGGATGATAATGAGACACAACAATCGAGAAAGTTAGAAAGAGGACACCTAGGGTGTGGTTAATGAAAAGATGTGTTACGACATGGATGAAATATTTTTGAAACTACATAGTGGCCAGACTTGGTAGCCCTATGTGAGTTGTGTGTGTGTGTGTGTGCCAATGGGAACCCGGTGCGGCGTAACCATTGTGAAGATAGTCGGGGGACCGGAACGGTGGAACCGAGGTTGGTGTGTGGCTTGGTTATCCGCAGAGAGGAGCCAATGGAAGGTTTTGTGTGCCAATGGGAACCTGGTGCGGCGGAACCATTGTGAGGATACTCGGGAGACCAGAACAGCGGAACCGAGATTGGGTGTGTTAAATGTGATTTTCAAAATGTTGATTTGGAAGTAAAAAGGATTTCGGAAACGTTGATGAATATGGTGACACAGTCTATGACGAGTCGCGTAGGAGAAACTCAGATATCACCGACACCAACGATAGAATAGTGGATGCAGATGTGTCATTGTTAATGCCTTGTTAAACATGTATGTGTTATTCCACTGCTTGTGCCAGAGTTGGTATGCTGCTCTTTTACTCTGATATTGGTAATTTATGGGTTCGGGTATGATATTACTCTGCTGAGCTTTCATAGCTCATGGTGTTACTGTTGTAACCCTGACATATTATATTGGTGGCAACGCTGGTATAATGTGTCAGACTTTATAGATGATTAAGGTGAGCTGTACACCTTCGAGGCTTATGGAGCTGAAGAGTTGGCGAGGATGGAGGAGCAGGTAGAGCTGTAGTTAGGAACCTTACAACCCCTCATTTGTGTAAATATTGAACTCTTGCATGTGGGTGTTTTGTTCTAATAATGAGCCAGACTCAATTAGATTTTATCAATAAAATGTTTATTTAACGTACACAAAAATTAGGGGCATTATAGAATGGTATCAAAGTTTTAGGCTCAACACTCGGCCATGGGTAGAATGGGTAGACAATAAGATAGTTTGACTGTTGCATAAACATGAATTGAGTTTAAGTTTACCATCCCAAATTGGGTGGAATTTTGACAAAACAATCTTCGGATTGAAGCAAGGTGCGGAAGTTGGCAGTACCACCGAGCTAGGAATTCCCGAACAATTGGATGATAACTTAAATCAAGAATCGGATGTGGAACTTAGAAACTCGAATGCTTTCCTTAGCGATTAGTAAAACTATGTCTTATACCATAGCTAATTGAGGTTAAAATCTTTCCTTGGAGATAAACCGCCTAGTCAACCTGTTAGCTAGCAGCATTGTAGTGGTAATAGAATAAGGTCTCGAGAGTCGTAGTCGCACTTGTGGTACACTAAGGCAAACCGGACCACGTAGGGGTAGGTAGGATCGTTTCAACTTGTAGTAGGGAGAATCTTAGGTTGCTATTTTCTATTGTAGTAGAATTCTATGCTTATGATTTTATCTCTCTTTTATCTATGAAAAGCTTTTCTTATTTAAAAATGGTACTGTCGCACATTACCCGTTAAACAAATTTTTATTCGTTGAGGAGCCGTTCCTGGATAGATATTTTCCCACACCTCTTAAGGAACGAGAGTAGAACCTAACACCGGGGGCCGAGCATAACCCCATTCGGCGCGGCAAACCGCACCTCCCAAACTCCAAATTTCAAATTTCAAACTCCAAATTCAAATTTCAAATCATTTCCTTCCTCAACACACCTCTTCCGCCCTATATATATATCCCACCACCACTTTCCGTCTCTTCATCTCCCCCACCATCTTAACCCCTCCAAATCACTATCCTATCGTACCGAGCCATGGCAACCCGACCACTAGGATTTTCAGAAGATGCTGTCGTGGGCTACCACAACCCTAGGTGGTTTCGGGGCGGCTCGAAAAGAAACGCCACGTTTATGAATCGAGTTGAAAAATTTGAAAAGTCGCCACCTGGATTTATGGTTCGGCACTCGAGAAACCGTTTTGATTGAAAATTGATTGAATGAATTTGAAAACCAGAGATTTGAAAAAGGGTTCGGAAGCCACGTTACGAGGGGGGAACGGTTTTACGGCACCTCCCTCGCCCGATTTGATATCGGTCTCTACTAAACATTTGTGGGATTTTTCAAAGGATTTTATTTCATTAAGACACTTAGCAGGTATCCACAGGTATATCAAGTGCATGTGCACAAAGAATAATGGAAAATGGCGAATAAATGCAAAATGACTGAAACTAGAACATCCTGTCACTGATCCACAGCTTGTTAGTACAATAGGATACAACAGAATGCAATGTTGAAAATGTAAGCTGGAATAACATTAATCGTGTCACAGGCTCAACAGAGGACTTAGCAGAATGGGATCAGACCCCATTCTGCCAAACCATGCATCCTTGCCTTTCTGAAAAGTGACTTTACAGTTATAACAGACAGAAGGGGATGCATGCATGGACATGCAAAAGCAGTAGAAGGACCAAGCTGGAAGAAGATGGGAAGAAGTTGCATGCAGTCACTCTCGAGCACTCTGAAGTGATCTCGAGCGCTTGGGAGTGAATTGCACCCTAGAACTGACTTCAACCAGCTAATACACTCAACGTAGTATACTGGTGCATTGGATCTTATGTTTTTGAAATGCAAACAAGGCTTCCATTTTTAGATCCATGCCAAAAATCTTTTGCATGCCTTCAAATGAAGGTCATCTCCTTTATTTTTCTCTAAAAAGGGCAGATCGTTTGTACCAACACACTTCAAAAGAGTTAAAACAGTTTTGAAACACATCGTACTCCCCATGCATGTCCATTTAAACACTTAAAAGAAGGAAAGCAAGACTGGGACCACTCTCGAGCGCTCTAGAATAGTCCCGAGCGCTCGGGAGTGCTTCCAGTAATTTGGATACAGAAAGCACATTCATGCTCCTTTTGCTCTTGTTTTTACACCAAGGTCTTTCAACCCACACTCAGTATTAAAGACTGAGAAGGCTGAGGGACCTCCCTCAGAAAGGAAAACAGCCCTGTTTTGCTTATGTTTGATACTAAGGTAGAGAACTTCTACCTTTAAGCTAGAACTTTGCTCGTTGAAAAAGCTTTGGAAGATGAAGAAAAAAAAAGAATGAGAACTTTAGAAGATCAGAGACTGGTGGTGATCTGAACTTCTTGCATGTTCTTCATATTTTGATTCTTGGTTGTTTTGCTTTTGAGAATGGAGTTTTTCAAAAGGAGTGAAGGCTGGTCTTGTTTGAACAGTCAAGGGGATTCTAGAGAGAGAGAGAGAGAGTTCGTGGCTGTTCTGTGCTGGAATGGCCTTTATATAGGCAAAATAGTATATGGTCTCATTTTGGCAAATGAAATATGGCATCTTTGAAAATTTTCTGACCTGACTCCCCTCTGACTGAGGTGGAGTGCTGTCTGAGGTTTGCACCGGCTGAAAACAGCTGCAATGATGGCTTGCATGGGAAGTGGGGAAGCTCCATCATCCATTGGGCACTCGGGAGCACTCTCGATCGGGAGAATTCTCGAGCGCTTGGGAGTTAACTCTCGAGTGCTCGAGAGTTGGTTAAGTCCCAGGTTTTGCAAATAGTTTGGAGCGCTTGGGACTGCTCTTGAGCGCTTAAGATTGATTTTTGACATTTTATTTCCTTTTTTAAAGCATTCCAAGGAGCATCATTCTGACTGGTCAAGGGCTTGTTTCAATCCAAATTCATCATCGGGGAGCCTCCGGGCCACAAATTAAGGAAATTCGAAACGTCCAAATTGGGGTGTCTACAGTTGCCCCTCTTTGGATGGCGCTCGGCATCATGTTTGGATACAAGTGACATCCAAAGATTGAGACAGCCCAATTCAAGCCGAATCAAATCCTTAATTCAAAATCAAATGCAAGTAAATATGCACAAGCATTCGAAGCATGAGGTTGTGCTCTTTCGAGCTGCCTACGTACCCCGTTTACAGGCATCAGACCAGCGTAGTTCTTTGGGGCGAATGCAAACATTTGTGATGCATGCAAGAAAAGGTATGGACAAGACATTGATGTATGAAGAATCCACCTGTTACTCGGTTTGGCGGATAAAACAATGATAGGAAGTGTAAAAATCCACTTGTTGCTCGGTTTGGCGGATAAAACAAGGATGGGAAGCGTAAAATCCACCTGTTGCTCGGTTTGGCGGATAAAACAAGGATAAAAGAAAGAATCCACCTGTTGCTCGGTTTGGCGGATAAAACAAGGATAGGAAGCGTAAAATCCACCTGTTGCTCGGTTTGGCGGATAAAACAAGGATAGGAAGCTTAAAATCCACCTGTTGCTCGGTTTGGCGGATAAAACAAGGATAGGGAGCGTAAAATCCACCTGCTGCTCGGTTTGGCAGATAAAACAAGGAGAGGGAGCGTAAAATCCACCTGCTGCTCGGTTTGGCGGATAAAACAAGGATAGGAAGCGTAAAATCCACCTGCTGCTCGGTTTGGCGGATAAAACAAGGATAGGAAGCGTAAAATCCACCTGTTGCTCGGTTTGGCAAATAAAACAAGGATAGGAAGCGTAAAATCCACCTGGTGCTCGGTTTGGCGGATAAAACAAGGATAGAAAGCGTAAAATCCACCTGTTGCTCGGTTTGGCGGATAAAACAAGGATAGAAAGCGTAAAATCCACCTGTTGCTCGGTTTGGCGGACAATGCGAGAATAAAATAGCATCGATAGGGTAATAATATCCGCAAACATGTTGAAATAGACAAATTTCCATCAACTATTAAGTAAAATACCAAATTATGCATGGTGGGCGAAAAATCATGACATCGACTAAAGTTGCTCCTCGCAACCTCGTTCGACACGAGCGAAGTCAGGACTGAGATTGATTTTGTAAAAAGGAAGAGTAAGCTGAGAAATTCTTGAAAGCGTGAAATACATGGGACGATGGAGTGTTGACCCGAAGGCTGAGGATACATCTCAGCGCTCAGAACCACTCCCAAGCGCTCGGGAGTGGTCTCGAGCGCTCGAGACCATGACTGGGGTCCACTGCTCTGTTCATCTTCTTCGACTGATTAGGGGTTTAAACCCATTCCTCAGCGCTCGAGAACCAGAGCGAACCGTACACACTCCAATTCTCAAGCTCGTTCTTACTCTCTCTCTCTCTCACGCAAACTCTTTCTCTCACTCGACTGATCTCCCTCTTCACTCAGACGATCCCTCTCTCTATCTCAGACGATCCCTCTTTCTCAAAATGGATCGAGCTTGAGATCTCGAGATCTCCACAATTTTTCGGTGGGTGGTTGTGTGCCGAGAGGTACAAATCAAAAGGAGGACAAAGGTTTGGGGGGAAGAAGACCAAGGATGGCTAGCGGAGGTGATGGAGAGTTGCCCCACCGCGAGGAGGCGGCGGTGGTGGCGGCTACGGTGGCGATGGAGGTGGACAGCAGCAGCGCTGTCACGCCAGCTCAGGAGGGAGTTGTTGGTGAGGATTCGATGGCAGTGAGCGGTGTTGGTGAGGGCCTAGTGGCAGTAGAGAGTAATAGCGGAGTTTTAGTGGCAGTAGGAGACATGGGTGACAGCGAGGTTGTGCGAGGAGATAGCGGCGAGCTGGCCACAAGCAGCAGGGATGCGCTGGGTGGCGGAGGAGATGGTACGAGCAGCGGGGGAGGTGCCACGGGCACTCCCCATACTCCTACGGTAGAGGAGCTGCTTGCGACCTCCGAAAGGGCCAATGGTGAGTGGAGGGAAGGTGGTGGTGATGAGGTAGTTACGGCTGGTCGCGTGGTTGCGACCCCGGTGCTGAGGGCGACGACCGTGGAGTCGAGGGGAGGAGATAGTGGGATCGGTGCTTCACACCCGGTCCCATTCGCAGAGGGAGACTTCTTGGATACCGCGAGGCCGCGAGACATACTGGACGCCCTTGGCCTCGATGCCGAGATGACAGAGGTGCCGAGGGGTGCGGGGACCACGGAGGATCAGACCTCAGCGCTGTTGTTAAAAGCGTTGCTCAGCGGTGCGGGGATGATGGCGGCGGACACGGGATCGCCCGAGATGGATGATTTAGGGGAGAAGAGCCAGAGGTGGTGGTGGTTGAGGAGCGGGTTTTCACTTTGCTAGCTTTTCTTTTACATGGGCCTGCGTGCCAACCTAGTCGTAGGTTCCAGGCCTGCGTGCCTTGGTTTTGTTTGGGCCCGCGTGCCCCGGTAGATAGGATTGGGTGCGTGTTTGCCCCAGCTCATGTACTTCCTTCTACATTCACTGTAAACGCTGTATTTATTTATGAGAATCCGCACTTTTGTTCCTTCCATCAGTTCGCACTTCCTTTATAGAATTGTATTTTATGAAATATGTTTGTTTAGCTTTGAAAGAAAGTAAAAAGCATGCGAATCTCAACCGACACTCTCAAAGTACAAGCGGCGAATTTTTGAGTGATTGACCGTGAAACTTGCATTTAAGGGCGTTTGACCGTAACCGAGTGCACTGTGCAGTTGATGCTAAGTGTTGTGACATGCGAGAACCATTAGAATTACCCAAATACCCTCGACACGAAGATCGAACTCCAATTACACTCGAAATTGATGATTTTGGGACAAATTGACGGTGAAAACTTGAACTAAGAGTGTAAACACGCATTCGATTACCCGGTACAGTCACTAACGCACGTCGTAACTTATACACATTGCTGGACTTAATGAAACACGCTTAACAAGGATTTCGACACACCTGAGGGATGAAAATCTTGGAGATTTTGAGATTTTTTTGAGAAACGTGCTTAAATACCTGCAAAACAGACGAACAAAACCACCGTGTTCCCTTATGAACTTGCTAGGAACCTTCTGGACTAGGCTGTATGCAGTTAGCATGCTGAAATGAGACTGCGAGACTGAAAACCAGAATCTGCTGTAAATAGCAGAAATCTCAAGCGCTCGAGAGTGGTCTCGAGCGCTTGGGACTTCACTCCCGAGCGCTCGGGACTGCTCATGCCTGCTGATTTCTGCAGTCCCCTATTTGGTTGAAAAGTGACCTTCTATGGCAGCAAACAGTTGAAAGGTGATGCCAAAATCTATGGCTAGACTTGATTCGAAGAGGGTGTCCAAGAGGACGATGCCAAGTCTATGGCGACAGACGATTGAACGATGTCCAAGAGGATAATGCCAAGTCTATGGTAGGAATGCCATACGGCCATGTTGACGGAATATGAAGGCGACCATAAAAGGCCGAGGCTAGAAAGTGAGACCCGCGTTTCGACATTTGACAACAACGGTGACTCTTTTATTTTTGGAAAAACAAGGGACATGTTCGAGCATCTTTTCTGCTTTACTGTCTTTGGTCAACGGGCTGGTATTCTCAGGCTTTAGGACCTGGGGCTGTAGCTTGATGGAAATTAGGTTTGAGTTGTATCCAGGGCTTGAGTTCGACTTTGGTCAGAGCTTGAGTTTCAGGCATTCATGCCGTAGTCTTGACGTTGGCTGAATGCTTGCAATAATTGATGGCATCAGGTTGCTGTGCCCCCTTGAGTGACGGACCTTAGTTCTGGTTCTTTCCCTTGATTCCATTGATAGTTTTAGCAACTGGCTTTGTCATGAGCACAAGTACAGGCTCTTCTCTGTACTGGAATTTCTCTCACGAGTTAGGGCCTAAATGACCTTGTGTGAATTTGGACAAGGCCTGGATGACTCTTTGTCAGAGGACTGACTCTCAATGATGACCTTGACTTGACGAGGAGTTTGATCTGGCCGGACGGGGAGTTTGGTTGTTTGAGGATTGAAATTGTCATGATAAAATCGAGTTTTGGAGATTTTCCCATTTGAGGTTTTGGAATTGTTTCAGACCCATCAAGTGATGCTCATTCGGGGTTCTTTGATCTCGTTTTGTCAAAACACGAGGGTTTTACCATGAACAATGCCCCATATTGCTGATGATAACCCATGGATATTGAAAATGCCCCAGCTTGGATTTTGCGGGATCGACAAAATGTCTTGCCCCTCTTTCTTGTTTTTCTCCTAGTGCCTAGGATTTTTGTTATCAAGTTGAGTTTTTCAATCTGAAAGGACTTCACTCGGGTTGTAACGTGGCCAAGGTTTGGCTTAACAAAGAAAGGATAATAGGCTCAAACATTTTTCATTTCCCTTGGGTTTCAAAAGCTAGCAACCATCTTGAACTTTTTTATGCCCTTTTGCTTTTTGATAGGCACCTTCTTTCATTTGCTTTGCTTTGCATTTGTGCCGATGTGTTTGGCACTTTAGTTGATTTTGAGCTTTCTCTGTTTTCCTTCAAAATTTTGCATCACATTTTGCGCCTATGATAACCATGTGTTTGGCACTTTTGCACTTCGAATTTCGATGCGTCGATGAATTTGACACTTTTGTCTTCCTTATTTCACCCCAGTGTGGGGGATAGCTGCCTAGCTGGGTCATTTCAAAGAAATCAATTTAAGCTCAAAGGGGTTATCAATGGATATATATCTTCAAGCGTTTGGAAAAGAAAAGAATGCCTTTCTTCATTTTGAATTGCGCAACTTGATAACTGAATCCTAGATGCAAGCTAGGAGACTTGTATGCTATAACTTTTGCCTAGATCACATTTTGAGGTTTTGATCTAGCGAGCTTGTTCTCGGGCCAAGGCCTTCCTTCTTGACGGCGCCAGGGAGTGGTCCCATGAAATTCTTCTTCTTGCAAGGGAAAAGTACCTCATGTTTTGATTCCTCAATTGATGGCAAAAAACAATTCCAAGCTAAGGGATTATCACAAAACGCAAGTTTATTATCACAATTTCGACACAAGAGGCTTGATGTTGATTTCAAAAGACAAGGCTGATCCACAAAGGATTAACTGGAAAGATTTGGAATCGACTCGAATGAACATGACCGGGCCTTAGGATGAGGCTGCCTACGTATCTTTCTTGCAAAGGAATCAGGTCATAACGTAGTTCAAGACCACGAAACCGACTCCCTTTTTGGTTTTTTGGTTATTTTTTTGTTTTGTTTTGTTTTTTTTTTTTTTTTGTTTTTACTACTGACTCGAATTTGAAAGCGTACAGACACGAGAGCATGAAAGACTGACGATACAAACTGACTCAAAATTGAAAGACTCGACTCGACTTGAAATTCAAAAGTTTCCCAAACTCGTGAGAAGTCCCATTCATTCCCTACTGTACTCAAAATCCTCTTCCAAATCTGTGGTCCGGCACTGCGATGATCCTGCTGTCGACCAAGTCTTGGATCGTGTGACGGAGACGGAAGCAGGTGTAAGTAGCATGATCGGGCATTTGGTGGAAGGCGCAATAGGCATCTGGGTTGTGAGAAGAGGAGAGCTTCTGAGGTAGGGGAGTTGGAGGGAGCGGCTTGATGAGGCCAACTTCGAGGAGCATCTCATAAACTGAGGACAAAGGTACAGAAAAACGGGAAAGGATCCTCGGTGGGGTTTTGTGGCTGGGTTGAGGGTTCATGGGGGTGCTGACTGGACGTTTGGAGGAAGCTTTGCTTGCTTTGCAACTGCATGACGCTCTTTTGTTTTTGGGGTTGATCCCATCAACGCACACATCTTTCCTTTCAGCACCAGTTTCATGTGAGGATCCCATATTCTCATTTGAGTGAGCTCTGACATCATGGAATTTGCTAAGTCTTTGAGCATGTCAGAGAGCTTCCCTTTTGGGCGCGGTTTGGCTCCGACTGTTGGAGGGTGGTAGGTTTGTGGAGTTTCTTTGGTTCTGGCCTTACCAGCATTTCATCCCAGATCCAGATTTGACATGGAGGAGGTGAAAAGGTCCATCAGCCCTTGCAATAGAATCGTCTGCTCATTCATTTTCTGATTCATTTCCTCTATAGCCTTTTTCAGTTCAACCAGTTCTGCCTGCCTTGTCATTTTGAGGTGGTTGAAGGAGGTGGTATGGCTTTGAATAGGATGGTTGGCCCAGCACTGACAGTAAAGTAGAAAGTGAGCTCAGAATGTGCCGTTGTTATGATTTATTGAAAAGAAATGTATATGAAAGAATTGTTGCTGATGTGTTGTCATTGTCGACTCAAGGGATCAGACTTTACGGATAGTTCCAGCAGCCACGGGTAGGTCGTTGTCAGGCAGGTTAAATTCCACACGTTGGGAATCAGAGCCAATCTCCTTATCTAAGACCATCCGAGACAGAGCAATAAGACTGCTGGAAGATGCACTTAAGGCTAAACTGAAATAGAAGGAGCCGTTCGGGCACGGCAAACACCGGAGTTGTCCCAAACTCCATGGATTTACGGTCTCCTAGACCTCGACTCAAGAAATGACAACCTGTGAAGGATTGCCTTAGTCCTCAGAGATTCTTTTGAATGACAAGACTTGGGAGATATCGAGACAAATTAAGTCTTTTAACTTTTTTTTTTCACCCGAAATTTCTGTTTTGGTTTCAAAAACCGTTCCGCGCAAATGACATGATACCGTAACCGGAATGGCGTAGGTGGCATGGTGGCATTAGCCTAAGCGGTGTAAGTGACTTCGCACTATAACTTGAGTGGTGTGGGTATCACGGCATTGTAGCCTAATTGTTTCGTTGATTTTCATCGAATCCTTGATTGAAAATTGTATTAAAGACTTAATGAATTTCGATATCCCTAAAACCTCATCGTTCCAAGGACTAATTAATTCCAACAACGTGCCTTTAAAAAGCACGACTCTTCGTCGGTCCAGGCAATCCTAAACAAGCTGCGCAAGCGAGTCTAAGAGTTCTACCCAAAAGCAAACGGACAACATAAGATGCGATGTGCGATGTGCAAGCGGGATAAGACTACGGTCTTTCGAAGGTTGCCTCTTTCCTCAGAATTTCTTTTAAGATGTATCCTTTGTTTAGAACAACAAGTTCTAAGAGATGTCAAAAGAACTAAGTATTCAACTAGTCCTCATTCGAAGTTTCAATTTTGAACTTGGAATAGCTTAGTATAGACGACGTGAAACCACAACCAGAGTGGTGTCAGTGGCATGGTGCCATTAGCCAAAGTGGTGTAAGTAAAGTGACATCACGGCGTCGTTTCCACGTTATTCCTTATTCTCTGTTGAATTTTCGATTAGGCATTAGTCAAGGACTTAGCATATTTTGATTTCCCAAAGTCTCATTGCTCTAAGGACTCATGTAGTTTAGACAACGTACACTGGGGTGCACGACTCTTCATCGGGTCTTGGCAACCTTCTACAGATCGTGCGAGCGAGATTAAGAGCACAGGACTTGAAATCGAATAGATCGACAGCACGATGGCAAGAGATGCATGGTGAGATGCAGAAAGTAATGACATGTAGGTAAGATATAGCACATAATCCTACCTCGCGGGTCCCTGTCCTAGTTTGGAAGGTTCTATTGCTTTCTACACATGTATAAAGGCCGGTTTTGGCTTGAAGCGGGTTCCCCGGACTAGAGTCAAAGTATACCTCCCATTATTGAGCGTACACCCAGTAATGGGACAAACGGTAGGGATGACTCATCACGGTCGGGGGTTGCTGAGCATTCCGGGATTTCCTGTTATCGACAAGCCGAGCAGGATTGCCAGAACACAACAGCGAGGCTGAACAAGATATATATACAAAAGATAGAAAATGAAACAAAATGTTTTGAAAATGCCACAAACATTTTTCAAGCTTGGCTTTCTTGATTAATTAATACTTAAGGAAAGCGGGCCGTTTTGTCAACATTCCAACTTTTTCTAAATTATCAATTAAACACACTCCCCAGCAGAGTCGCCACTATGGGCTACCATAGCCCCGGGTGGTTTCGGGGCGGCCCGAAAAAAAACGCCACGTTTTAGAATCGAGTTGAAAAATTTGAAGAGTTGCCACCCGGATTTATGGTTCGCCACCCGAGAAATCGTTTTGATTGAAAATTGATTGATTAAATTTGAAAACCAGAGATTTGAAAAAGGGTTCGGAAGCCACGTTATGAGGGGGGAAGGGTTTTACGTCACCCCCCTCGCCCGATTTGAAATCGGTCTCTACTAAACGTTTGTGGGATTTTTCAAAGGATTTTATTTCATTAAGACACTTAGCAGGTATCCACAGGTATGTCAAGTGCAGAGGGTGCATGCATGTGCATGTGTACAAAGAATAATGGAAAATGGCGGATAAATACAAAATGACTGAAACTGGAAGATCCTGTCACTTATCCACTCTCGAGCGCTCGGAAGCACTCCCGAGCGCTTGGGAGTATTATAGGCCCAACCTGCACAGCTTGTTAGTACAACAGAATACAACAGAATGCGATGTTGAAAATGTAAGCTGGAATAACATTAATCGTGTCACAGGCTCAACAGAGGACTTAGCAGAATGGGATCAGACCCCGTTCTGTCAAACCATGCATCCTTGCCTTTCTGAAAAGTGACTTTACAGTTACAACAGACAGAAGGGGATGCATGCATGGACATGCAAAAGCAATAGAAGGACCAAGCTGGAAGAAAGATGGGCTGAAGTTGCATGCAGTCACTCCCGAGCGCTCTGAAGTGATCTCGAGCGCTTGGGAGTGAATTGCACCCGAGAAATGACTTCAACCAGCTAATACACTCAACGTAGTATACTGGTGCATTGGATCTTATGTTTTTGAAATGCAAACAAGGCTTCCATTTTTAGATCCATGCCAAAAATCTTTTGCATGCCTTCAAATGAAGGTCATCTCCTTTATTTTTCCCTAAAAAGGGCAGATCGTTTGTACCAACACACTTCAAAAGAGTTAAAACAGTTTTGAAACACATCCTACTCCCCATGCATGTCCATTTAAACACTTAAAAGAAGGAAAGCAAGACTGGGACCACTCTCGAGCGCTCTAGAATAGTCCCGAGCGCTCGGGAGTGCTTCCAGTAATCTGGATACAGAAAGCACATTCATGCTCCTTTTGCTCTTGTTTTTACACCAAGGACTCTCAACCCACACTCAGTATTAAAGACTGAGAAGGCTGAGGGACCTCCCTCAGAAAGGAAAACAGCCCTGTTTTGCTTATGTTTGATACTAAGGTAGAGAACTTCTACCTTTAAGCTAGAACTTTGCTCCTTGAAAAAGCTTTGGAAGATGAAGAAAAAAAAGAATGAGAACTTCAGAAGATCAGAGACTGGTGGTGATCTGAACTTCTTGCATGTTCTTCATATTTTGATTCTTGGTTGTTTTGCTTTTGAGAATGGAGTTTTGCAAAGGAATAAAGGCTGATCTTGTTTGAACAGTCAAGGGGATTCTAGAGAGAGAGAGTTCGTGGTTGTTCTGTGCTGGAATAGCCTTTATATAGGCAAAATAGTATATGGTCTCATTTTGGCAAATGAAATATGGCATCTTTGAAAATTTTCAAACCTAACTCCCCTCTGACTGAGGTGGAGTGCTGTCTGAGGTTTGCATCGGCTGAAAACGGCTGCAATGATGGCCTGCATGGGAAGTGGGGAAGCTCCATCATCCATTGGGCAGCACTGAAGTCTCGAGCGCTCGGGAGAATTCTCGAGCGCTTGGGAGTTAACTCTCGAGCGCTCGAGAGTTGGTTAAGTCCCAGGTTTTGCAAATAGTTTGGAGCGCTTGGGACTGCTCCTGAGCGCTTAAGACTGATTTTTGACATTTTATTTCCTTTTTTAAAGCCTTCCAAGGAGCATCATTCTGACTGGTCAAGGGCTTGTTTCAATCCAAATTCATCATCGGGGAGCCTCCAGGCCACAAATTAAGGAAATTCGAAACGTCCAAATTGGGGTGTCTACAACTGTGTTTCAAGAAATCGAGCGAGCCGGACTAACCATGTCAATCCAAACCCTATGGATGCAACTGTTCATCTTCATTTTGTTTTGCGCGGTACTTACAATAAGCATGCTACGGTGGTTCGCCAGGAATGGCAATCTCAACACCTTATGGTACTGGGCTCTCATTGTGGCCGTCGCACTCGCAGCTATCATAAAAGAATACGAACGTCGTTGGCACCAAGCTTTCAATGAAAGATGGTAGGGTATCCCAGTGCAAGCGAGGCATGGCAGTGGCACCATAGCCATTATCATCTATTTTCTTTCATTTTCTTGTATCTGATGATGCCTTCAAGCGAGTAAGATATTGATCTTATTTTACCTCGAAATTTTAAACTACTTGCCTGCAGCAATCTGTCTTGATCATTTGCACTAGAATCTGAACACCTAAAGTACGAGTGTGAGAGTAACATCACCATTGGGGGGGAGTATAGCTGTTAGTCTAGTGTGTAGAGGGTGCAAACTAGAAGTAGCCAACCTGTGCCTAACTTGCGATCTCAGAGTGATTGACATGGCGGATTTCGCCGTAATCCTGGGGAAGGACTTGCTCTCGGGGGATCATAGACTGCCACCAAAGATGGTGACAGCTTATACCCTAGTAGGGACTCGTGCAATTTTAAGGGGCATAGACAGACGGCGAGTCCGACGACAAAAAGATCTAGGTGGCAGAACCAACTGTTTGGATGGCTAGCAAGTGTCCAACTAGAAGAAGCCGATAGAGTGGAAGTGGGATTACCACACACTGTGTGCGAGTATGCTGATGTTTTTCTTGAAAAACTTCCCGGCTTATCACCTCAAGAAAGATTAACTTCTCCAAAGAACTCCAACCAGAAATGACCCCAATCACTATGGCACCATACCGTATGGCCCCCGCAGAGCTAAAGGAGCTCAAGACCCAATTGAAGGAGCATGTGGACAAGGGGTTTATCAGACCAAGTACGGGGAGCACCTGCATTATTCGTAAGGAATAAAGAAAGGACGCGCGCTTCGACTATGCGTGGACTACAAGAAACTGACGCTACCAACGACTTGTTTTCCCCATACCGTAATGGTTCTTTCAGTGCCTTTGCGTAAATCATTCGAGCTTTTAGGACATCGTAGGGCTTACGGATGTTCTATTTTTCCCAGATGAAGATAAAGTACTTACACTCTATGATTAAGGAATGATTCTGCTTGAGTTGATCCGTTGTTACCTAGTTTTGGAAACGAGTTTAAGTCACTAGGTAGGGAAGCATGCTGATTCAATAAGGAAGTGTTAAGGAAACGTCTGCAGGATATGAGCCGCATGATGATTTGGTAGAAGTTTTGCATGTGGCGTTGGTGTTTACAATGGAAACTTTATCAGAGGTCGACAACGAGGCAAGCTATTCTACGGCTGAAGGAACTTTAACCCGGCTGAAGGAACTTTAACCCTGTCTTGTTAAGCAAGTGATGAGACTTAATTCGATTAACAAAACATTTAGAGGATTGAGATGGATGCCTAAAACGTTGACGTACTACATCGAAATACTTCTAGGACCTGCCAGAGCCTTAGAACTGAGGTCGAGTGGTACCAAACTGATTTATAGGTTGCCAAGTATTGCATCTTGTTTAGGCCACCAGTAATTGAGGGTGACCTGCTTCTATTTTAAGGGGGATAGACGACGATTCAAGGACCAGTATAGGGACTTTGCCAAATCCGTAGTCACGCACCAATTTTGAGGACGAAATTATTTTAAGAGGGATAGGTTGTAACAACCCTAATTTTTGGTCAATAAAAATTTTGTTAAATATTTGAATTTTATTTTAATTACTTGGATTTGTTGTTAAAAATTCCTTTTAAATTCTAATAATCTGTCATAATTAGATTTGAAACTTGTAAAATTGAATCCTTTTTACTCCGGGCAATCTAGTCCTTCTCCCATGACTAGTATACTTGTAAATGTACTCGTATATATTCTTCCAAATAAGTAAATAATATCTTTAAATTATATTTCTTGGCTAGAAATCGTACTTGGCAAATAGAATTAGATTCCAACTAGTTAATTAACCAATCCAATTGGATTCCAAGTCTAGTTAGACCTTCCTAGCCATTGTTGAACCTTATGAACCATATGAACCCTCCTAATTCCTAGGTGAACCTTTTCACTTACCTTTGAACCTTGTGAACCTTTCCAATCCTAGACTAGGTAATCATTGCACTCTATTGTCTAGTCAACTCAAGACTTTATTCTCATCATTACAAGTGTACCTCTCCTCTTTACCCTTTGGACTATAATTGCTAGGGAAAATTTTATCTCTTGGATAATAGGAATAAGACTTGCCAATAAGTACATGGATTTGACAAGACTTACCATTTCACCATCACCTATTTCCTAGGCTTATAAGACTACTTGTACACTAGCACACTTATACATAGGTATATATAAATATATACTTGGTACTTGAAAGAGATAGAGAGAGAGAGAGCCGAGAGAGGAGAGAGAGGACAGGACGAGAGAGAGAGAGAGAGAGAGAGAGAGAGAGAGAGAGAGAGAGAGAGAGGGAGTGTGGTATGTGTATGTGACTTTGCACACTCCAACAAGCTATCTGATAGCCCTAAGCCTATTTATGACTTGACAACTCATTCTAGTCTTTCTTAAGCATAGCATCCTAGCACAAATCACCCTAGATTTACTTCCAAACTAGCCTTTGATTACCCTAGGATTTGACTACAAACCTAGACTCAGAAATGACTAAACATGGAAGGCTATACTCTAGCCTAATCAAACCCTACATTAGACTCGTAAGACTTGCCAACCTAGGTTACGATCACCTAAGATTTACCATACAAGGCCTAAGATCCTACTTGCCTAAAATAGCCTAAAGCCTAAATTTGAATTTGACAAGACTTGGCATGCTTTCAAGCATGAAATGACAAGTCATTGAGCAAAATCCATGGGGAAGAAAGAGAGAGAGATATGGCCGGCCAAGAGAGGGAGAGGTAGAGCCCAAGCTTGCTATAAATAGCACTCCATTCTCACCATTCAACTCACACCTTCACTCATTTGCTCTCATTTCTCCCTAGAAAACATTTCTGTTTTCCAGGCAGCCTAATGCCCTTCGTAAATCTCCATTTTTCTCCTGCTTAAGGTAGTTTTTAGAACCAACTCCGTTCGGAAAAGGTGTAGAGCACTTTGAGACCTTCAAGTTAAACCCATGAACCGTCCCAATCGGTCAAGAAATGACAAAGATATTGACATCCGAAGTTCAGTAAAAATCTCTGATTTCCAGTTCTAGACAGCAAACTGTCACTTCATTTACCACCATTTTTCTCTTACCTAAATTAGTTTCTAGGATCAACTTCCTTCACAAAAGTTGTAGAGCACTTCTAGAGCTTCGATTTCGACCTAAGAATGATCACATTTGGCCAAATATTGACCGATTTACTGCCATCCAAAGTTTGGTCTGGATTTGTGAATTTCACCACCCGTGGGATTTTCCAACTAGCTTATTCGGCCCCGACTAGTTTCGGATCAAGGTAGATTTTTCCTATATTTCCTAACTCTAAGTATAGTAGATTATTCTTACACTCTAATTCTAAGTATAAATATCGTATGATTCTTATATGTTGTTTGTATGATTGAAATGCATAAGAACTTGAAAAGTGTTCTACTAAAGATTTGACAAAGAAAGGGAGTATGTTGAATATCCCGATTTTATTTTTCCGGAAAAACATGTGTTGTTTTGAACTTCCCAAAAAGGAGGAAAGTACAGGCTTATTTTTAAATATATGAATGTATCACTTGGATGGAAGTATTCGTATTTTGATCTTAAGGATGGTAATGAGCTTGTTTATATGATTGCTTGCATTACTTGTGGTTGTTTAATAAATCATAAGTGGTTTCTACTCCAAAGGCGTCCGTACATGTGGCGTTATGCTTTAGGTAGTAATTTGAGCATGTTAAGTAAGATAGAGTTGGATCATCTTGCTAGGATTACAATGAATGATTTATGATTGTCTACATGAGAAATCCTATCGCGGAGTCTATGCATGATAACGTGACACAACAATCGGGAAAGTTAGAAACCCGACACATAGGGTGTGGTTAATGAAAAGATGTGTTACGACATGGATGAAATATTTTTAAAACTACATAGTGGCCAGACATGGTAGCCCTATGTGAGTTGTATCACTACGCCAAATTTTAGTATTAGCGGCATGAGAAAACTGCCGTTAATAGTCCCAAAACCGCCAGTAATACTCAAAACCGCCGGTAAAAATTTAAAAACCGCCGCAAATAAACCGTCGGGAAAACAATTGTCGGAAAAACAAAAACGGCATTAGAAAACCGTCGGCAATACTAAAAACAGCGGTAAAAAACCGTCGGTAATAATACCGCCGGCAATAAAATCGATGGGTAATTTATTTTTGTTCTCCTAGGAATCGAACCCAAAACCTTTGGATCCTATAAAGCGCGTGCTACCAACTGGGCTGACCCGTATTTTGCGTCATATTGGATAAATAATAATATTTATATTATACGAGTTGGTATTATTATAAACGGCATTAATAAACCGCTGGTATTAAAAAAAGCGTATATTCTATTTTTCCCGGCGGTATTTTAAAAAACCGTCGGTAAAAGTTTATAAAAATGGCATTCTTAAAAAACCGCCGTTTTAGGTAGTTATTCCCGGCGGTTTTATTAATGCCGGTAAAAGTAGCTTTTAACAGCAGTTTTTCTACCGCCGTAATAATACTGCCGGCAAAAGTGATATTTGGCGTAGTGTATGTTTGTGTGTGCCATTGGGAACTCGATGCGGCGGAACCATTGTGAGGATACTTGGGAGACCAGAATGGCGGAACCGAGATTGGATGTGTGGCTTGGTTATCCGCGAAGAGGAGCCAATGCAAGATTTTGTGTGCCAATGGGAACCCGGTGCGGCGGAACCATTGTGAGGATAATCGGGAGACCAGAACGGCGGAACCGAGGTTGGGTGTATTAAATGTGATTTTCAAAATGTTGATTTGCAAGTGAAAAGGATTTCGGAAACGTTGATGAATATGGTGACACTGACTATGACGAGTCGCGTAGGAGAAACTCAGATATCACCGACACCAACCATAGAATAGTATATGTGGATGTATCAATGTTAATGCCTTGTTAAACATGTATGTGTTATTCTGCTGCTTGTGCCAGAGTTAGTATACTGCCCTTTTACTCTGATATTGGTAATTTATGGGTTAGTGGGTATGAGATTACTCTGCTGAGTTTTCATAGCTCATGGTGTTACTGTTGTAACCCTCACATATTATATCGGTGGCGACGCTAGACTTTGTAGATGATCAAGGTGAGCTGTACACCTTGGAGGCTTATGGAGCTGAGGAGCTGGCTAGGATGGAGGAGCAGGCAGAGCTGTAGTTAGGAATCTTGGAACCCCTCTTGTGTAAATGTTACACTCTTGTGGGTGTTTTGTTGTAATAATGAGCCAGACTCTATTAGGTTTTATCAATAAAATATTTATTTAACGTATCCAAAAATTGGGGGCGTTACATATTTTGTGGGTTTGGATGTGAAAAATGACAAAATGGAGTATTTATAAGCGTCTGAAATGCGTGCTGAAAATTGTAGAAAAACACAGCATGTACCGGTATTGGGCGACTCCCAGTACCGGTTCAAGAGCCTTCAAAATGCCAAAAAACACAACTTTTGAACTTCATGTACCGGTACTGGGCGACAGCCTGTACCGGTTCAAGCTGGACAGAAAATGAATTTTTTGGTAACGGTTACAGAATGAACCCCACTTGTTACCAACACTTCCAAACATCATCACAACATCAAAACTCACATTTTACTATTCTCCGAGAGCCCGATACCCTACCGAATACGTATATTCGTACACCCCCACAAACATACGTACAACTTTACTAGCAATACAATTTCTTTTGCGCATTAAACAATTTTCGAAATTAAAATAAAAATTGCGAGTCTCTATATTCTATCCTCCTTAAAGAAATTTCATCCCAAAATTTACAATTTAAGTCAAACATACTTAAGCATCAAGTAATCATGCTCATATCGCGACACATATTGTGAAACAATCAAGTTAGCAATCATAGAACCGAAGTTTGGAACTCACATTGATTCAATTTGAAAATAGATGAGGATACTCCTCCCTAACTCGTCTTCTCTTTCCCACATCAACTCTTTCTTTCTGAGATTACTCCAAATAACTCGCACCAACGAAATGGTCTTGCCCCTCAAAACTTGGTCATGGAAATCTAGGATACGTATCGGCTCCTCCCCATAAGATGCATCGGCTTCCAACTCTAGTTCGGACCACTCCAGAATGTGTGATGGGTCCGGCTCGTACTTCCGCAACATTGATACATGAAATACATCATGAACACCCGATAACTTCGGTGGCAATGCCAATCGATAGGCCACTTCCCAGATATTCTCGATTATATCAAACGGCCCGATAAAACGTGGTGAAAGCTTGCCCTTTTGCCAGAAACGAGACAATCCCCGACGCGGTGACACCTTAAGAAACACTTGATCCCCCACTTCAAATGATATTGATCGACGACAATGATCGGCATAACTCTTTTGTCTACTTTGCGCGGTTAACAATCATTGACGAATCACTTTGATTTGCTCGGTGGTTCTCCTTTGCGCTTCAAAAAGACGTTGACAAATCACTCTCATGCTCTAGGAGGTTTCTTTGATCAGATCTGGCCCAACTAATGTAGCCTCGCCCAACTCGGTCCAACAAACGGGTGATCGACATGGTCTCCCATACAAAGCCTTATATGGCGCCATCTCGATGTTAGATTGGTAACTATTGTTGTACGCAAATTCAACCAACGGTAGGTGATCTTCCCAACTACCTCGAAAATCCATAACGCAAGCCCGAAGCATATCTTCTAGAATTTGGATCGTTATCTCGGATTGCCCATCCGTTTGAGGATGATACGCGGTGCTAAATAATAAGTTGGTGCCAAGAGCGGCTTGCAAACTTTGCCAAAAACGCGCGGTAAACCTCGGATCTCGATCGAACACGATAGAAACAGGTATCCCATGAAGACAGATAATCTCCCGAATATATAATCGACCAAGCGTATCAATCGAATCCGAAACCAGGATAGGTAAGAAATGTGCTGACTTGGTCAATCGATCAACTACTACCCAAATGGCATCATGCCACCTTGGCGATCTCGGTAACCCAGTAATGAAATCCATAGTCACGTTTTCTCACTTTCACTCGGCCACTGGTAATGGTTGTAACTCCCCAGCGGATCGTTGGTGTTCGGCTTTGACTTGTTGACACGTGAGGCATTTGGACACGAAAAGAACAATGTCCCTCTTCATTCCTGGCCACCAAAACTGTCTGCGCAAGTCATGATACATTTTCGTTCCCCCCGGATGCACGACTAAAGGTGAATGGTGAAATTCTCTCAAAATTTCCTCCCAACACGAAAAGGGTATGAACAATTTCCCTGGGTATCGCAAGCTTTGATCGGCATGAATCATCCACCCCTCCCAAGCATTTCCACTAAGAAATTTAGTACGAAACTCCCTCGCTTATTCATCGTGCAGTTGGGCCTCAATTACTCGCATCGACAAGGTTGATTGAATGGTTAAGTTGCATAAGGTGACTCCATTACGGACCTCTTCAAAATGCAACGTATACGAGCCTAAGTCGTTGATCGTCTTCCACTCATGAATGGCTAAACTCGTAAGGTGAGTCAATTTCCTGCTCAATGCATCCGCTACCACGTTCACCTTTCCCGGGTGATATTGCAACTCAAAATCGTAATCTTCTAGATGTTCCATCCAACGACGTTGACGTAGATTAAGCTCCTTTTGAGAAAACAAGTATTTGAGGCTCTTATGATCAGAAAAGACTTTGAACCTTGCATCGTAGAGATAATGACGCCAACTCTTCAAGGCAAAGACGACGGCCGCTAGTTCTAAGTCATGGGTACGGTAATTACGCTCATGAGTTTTCAATTGCCACGATCCATACGCCACCACTCGCCCCAATTGCATCAACATGCACCCTAACCCCTCTTTCAAAGTGTCACAATACATGGAGTAACTGACTTCCCGTTCAGGCACAGTCAAAATCGGCGCGGTAGTCAACCTTTTCTTCAATTCCTCAAAGGTCTGCTCACACGCATCATTCCAGACGAAACAAGTTCCTTTACGAGTCAATCTAGTCATTAGAGCTGCTAGACGAGAGAAATCAAGAACGAAACGTCGATAGTACCCGGCTGTAGACACCCTAATTTGGCCTAACGATTATTTCAGGTCCCACCTTGGGGACCATCCCGACGATGAAATGAATACAGTGATTGCTGATTGACTTCTTGAGAACCTTAGGACTTCCGATAAGAACTTTGAGCCACTTAGAGTACCCAATTCAGAGCCAAACAGCCTTTCAGACAGAAATACAGAATCCTAGGAGAATCCATCTGCCGGCCGTAACATTGATTTCACAGTCTTAACATCATTTCCTCACCCAAGCAACCTGTTGCTTGAAAATCTCCCTGAGAGATCCATCCCACGGCCGCAAGATCCTTTCCTCGGCCGCCATATCCTTTCCTCGGCCGACAGATCTATGGCTTGGCCGCCAGATCATCCTTTTCCCAGACTCTGGAACATTCTGTCAATTGTTTGATCCAACTACACTACCTTTTCGATGCGTTCAGGCCACGTTAAGAGATCACAACAAAGAGTTCGAATTCCAATCATGCATTTTGATTAGACTGAGTGAGTCACCAACTGTCTATATAAAGGGGGCTTTTGGACTCCGAAATAGACACACGAAATTCATTAGATGTACACCCTCTCTAGCCACGATACTCTACAGAATTACTCTCTCAAACCCTCTCTACAACAGCCCTAAATTCCCGAAGGCAGCCATCAATCTGACGATCAAACCCCGAAGTCTCAAACCCTAACCCTAGGGTTTCTCAAAGAAGCAATCAGTCAATCCCGATCAAATCCGAAATAATCAAGCTACTAAGGGATTAAGTGCTGAGGCCCAGGGGCCTCTGGTTCGATTTATTTATCGTTTTTATACTTAATCGTAGCGTTTTAGTAATTGGCTAACTTTTCTATCTGGTGTGAGGCAGAACATCGACAGGGGCTTCGATCCTCGGCCGATACATCTCAACCAGGAGGATCCCTTGGCTGTGACATCCATTCACCGGCCGCGAGATCCATTCCCTTGGGACAGCTTTGTTTGTTTTCTGCTTTCAGATGCATGATTTACTTATCGTCTCGGCTGACCTTATTTATTGTTTAAAGGCATAAAAACAGATTATGTGTTAGAATAAAATAAAGCATCTATATGTCTTATGTTGAATGATTATGGGCTAGCCTCACGACTATGCAGAGAGGGGTGCCTAACACCTTCCTCTTACTGTACCTTTGGCTTCTGTATCTAGAATCTCTATTTGTTTCGTAGTTTTAATAAACTGGGTGGCGACTCTGTTTTGATGATAACCGCTATCATGTGGCGATGTTCCTAGCCATGTGTGGGCTACCACAGCCCCCGGGTGGTCGGGGCGGCCCGAAAGACACCACGTTTTGAATCGAATTGAAAAATTTGAAGAGTCGTCACCTGGATTTATGGTTTGCCATCCGAGAAACCATTTTATTCTGAAAATGATCGATTTGAATTGAAAACCAGAGATTTAGAAAAGGGTTCGGAAGCCACGTTACGAGGGGGGAAGGGTTTTACGGCACTCCCCTCACCTGATTCGAAATCGGTCTCTACTAGACATTTGTGGGATTTTTCGAAAACATTTTATTTCATTAAGTCACTTAGCAGGTATCCACAGGTATATCAAGTACAGAGGGGTGCATGCATGTGCATGTGTACAGAAAATGATGAAGATGATGACAAAATGCAAAATAACAGAAACTGAAACCCTATCACAGAATCCACTCTCGAGCGCTCGGGAGCACTCTCAAGCGCTTGGGAGTATTACATACCCAACCTTTAAATCATGTTAGTATAACAGAATACAACAGGATACAATACTGAAAATGTAAACTAAAATAATCTCACACATGATACAGGCTCAACAAGGGATTTATTAGACTGGAATCAGGCCCCATTCTTCCAAACCATGCATTCTTGCCCTTCGAAAAAGTGATTTAACAGTTTGAAGAGGCCAAAAGGGATGCATACATGGACATGCAAAGGCAGTATGAGAATAAAACTGGAAGAAGAATGGACTGAGCTTGCATGCAAACACTCTCGAGCGCTCTAAAGTGATCTCGAGCGCTCGGGAGTAGTTTACACCCCAGAACTGTTTTCAACCATCCAATACGCTCAATGTAGTATGTTGATACATCAGATCTTATACTTTTGAAATATGAAAATTTGTTTTTTAGATCTTAAGCGAAACTCTTTTGCATGTCTTTAAATGGAAATGATCTTCTTTATTTTTCACTAAAAAAATAAGATCGTATGTACCAACACACCTCAAAGAGCTAAAACAGTTCTAAAACACATCCAACTCCCCATGCATGTCCATTTAAAAACTTAAAAGAAGAAAAGCGGGACAGGAGCCACTCTCGAGCGCTCTAGAATAGTCCCGAGCACTCGGGAGTGCTTCCAGTAAGCTGAATACAGAAAGCACATTCATGTCCCTTTTGCTCTTGTTTTTTTACACTAAGGTCTCTCAACCCATACTCAGTATTGAAGACTGAGAGGGCTGAGGGACCTCCCTCAGAAAGGAAAACAGCCCTCTTTTGCTTGATACTAAGGTAAAAGAAAGCTTCTACCTTTTTAATTTAGGACTTTGCTCCTTGGAAAAAAAGCTTTAGAAAGTGGAATAAGACAGAAAGATCAGGAAGATTAGAACTTGAGGATGATCTGAACTCCTTGCATGTCTTTGATGCCTTGAGTTTTTTTTGTTGTTTTGGCTTTGAAAATCAAGTTTTTGAAAGAGATAAAAACTGATTTTCTTTGACTGGTCAGAGAGCTTCTAGAGAGAGAGTTTTCGTGGCTGGTTCTCTGCTGGAGTGGCCCTTATATAGGCAAGATAGCATATGGTCTTGTTTTAGAAAATGTAATTTGGCATTTTTGAAAAATCATCAGGCCTGACTCCCCTCTGATTGAGGTGGAGTGTTGTCTGAGTTTTGCACTGGCTAAAACGGCTGTAATGATGGTTTGCATGGGAAGTGGGGAAGCTCCATCATCCATTGGGCAGCACAGAACTCTCGAGCGCTCGGGAGCACTCTCGAGTGCTTGGGACTTTATTCTCGAGCGCTCGAGAATTTGTCAGATCCCAGGTTTTGAAAATAGTTTGGAGCGCTTGGGACTGTTCCTGAGCGCTTGAGACTGATTTTGACTAATTTATTCCCTTTTCAAGTCTTTCAAGGAGCCAAGTTTCAATTGGTATCAGGCTTGTCTTAATCCAAAATCATCATCGGGGAGCCTCCGGGCCACAAATTAAGGAAATTCGAAGGGTCCAAATTCGGGTGTCTATAGTTGCCCCTTTTTGGATGGCGCTCGGCATCATGTCTGGATACGAGTGACATCCAAAGACTGAGACAGCCCAATTCGAGCCACGCCAAACCCTTAATTCCAAACACAAATGTAAGTGAAAGTGCTTGGTGCATGTGGTCGCGTCCTTTCAGACTGCCTACGTACCCTTTTCTACAGGGATCAGACCAGCATAGTTCTTTGGGGCAGATACAAACATGCATGATGTAGAAGACATGAAAACATGCAAGTAAATACTCGACAAGATAGGTTGATTGAGGAGCGCCCCACCGATTGCTTAGTCTCAGTGGGTGGAATAATTAAACAGGCAGAAAGGTTATAAACGTAACATAAAATACACCGCGAGGGGTGTCATCCAACGAAACAAGTTAGTTTGTCTCGAAGGGATAAAACCAAATCTATGGTAGAAGGAAGATGTCCCTCAGGACGATGCCAAATCTATGGCGGGAGTTGATTGAATGATGTCCCAGAGGACAATGCCAAATCTATGGCAGGAGTTGATTGAAAGGTGTCCCTCAAGACGATCCCAAATCTATGGCAGAAGATGATTGAAAGATATTCCTCAGGACAATGCCAAATCTATGGCGGGAGTTGATTGAAAGGTGTCCCTCAGGACGATGCCAAATCTATGGCAGGAGTTGATTGAAAGATGTCCCTCAGGAAAATGCCAAATCTATGGCGGGAGTTGACTGAAAGGTGTCCCACAGGACGATGCCAAATCTATGGCAGAAGATGATTGAAAGATGTCCCTCATGGCAATACCAAATCTATGGCGGGAGTTGATTGAAAAGTGTCCCTCAGGACGATGCAAAATCTATGGCAAGAGTTGATTGAAAGACGTCCCTCAGGACAATGCCAAATCTATGGCGGGAGTTGATTGAAAGGTGTCCCTCAGGACGATGCCAAATCTATGGCAAGAGTTGATTGAAAGGTGTCCCTCAGGACGATGCCAAATCTATGGCAGAAGATGATTGAAAGATGTCCCTCAGGACAATGCCAAATCTATGGCGCGAGTTGATTGAAAGATGTCCCTCAGGACGATACCAATTCTATGGCAAGAGATGATTGAATGATGTCCCTCAGGACAATGGCAAATCTATGGCGGGAGTTGATTGAAAGGTGTCCCTCAGGACGATGCCAAATCTGTGGCAGAAGATGATTGAAAGATGTCCCTCAGGACAATGCCAAATCTATGGCGGGAGTTGATTGAAAGATGTCCCTCAAGACGATGCCAAATCTATGGCAGGAGATAATTGAATGATGTCCCTTAGGACAATGCCAAATCTATGGCAGAAGTCAAGAAGTCGTGTTGACAAATATGATAGATGAAGGCGACCATAAGAGGTCGAGGCTAGGAAGTGAGACCCTTGTTTCGACATTTGACAACAACAGTGATTTTTTTATTTTTTTGAAAACAACAAAGGGCATGTTATAGTACCCTTTCTGTTTTACTATTTTTGGCCAGCGGGATGGTATTTTCAGGACCTTGGGATTTGGGATGGAGTTTGTCTTTGGATGGAAATTGGGTTTGAGCTGGATCCAGGGCTTGAGTTGGAGTTGGTTTGAGTTTGATTTTGATCAGGGCTTAAGTTTTGAGCTTTCACGCCCCAGTCTTGATATGCTTGCTATGATCGATGACATTGGTGTGATGTGCATGCCCCAGTGAGTGACAGACCTTAGTTCTGATTCTTTTCCTTGATTCCACTGATAGTTTCGGCAACCGATTTTATCATGAGTGCAAGCATGGGTTCTTCCATGTGTAGGAATTTCTCTCACGAGTTGGGACCTCAAGATCAAAGTGACTTGACTCGATAAGGACCTTGTGTGAATTTGGGCAAGGCTTAGATGACTCAAAAGACAAGAAAGACCATTTATTAGAGGACTGACTCTCCATGATGACTTTGACTGGACGAGGAGTTTGATTTGACTCCACGAGAATCTTGATTACTTGAGGGTTCGAAAAGTGGCAAGCATGCCCCACAATTGATGTTTGAAATTGTCATGATAAAATCAAGTTTTGGTGATTTTCCCATTCTGGGTTTTAAAATTGTTTTAGCTCCATCAAGTGATGCTCATTTAGGATTCTCTTTGATCTTGTTTTGTCAAAAACACGAGAATTTTTACCACGAACTGTGCCCCAGGTTGCTGATGACAATCCATGGATATTGAAAATGCCCCAGCTTGGATTTTGTAGGATTCATGAAATGGCTTGCCTTGCGGCTCCTTTTTGTTTTCTCCAGTGCCTAGGATTCTTGTTATCAAGTTGCGTTTTCCAATCTGAAAGGACTTTATCTGGGTTGTGACGTGGCAAAGGTTTGGTTTAACAAAGAAAGGATAATAGCCTCAAAATTTTTATTTTCTTTGGGTTTCGAGAGCTAGCAGCCATCTTGGATGTTTTCGTGCCCTTTTTGTTTTTGATGGGCGCCTTCATTCACTTGATTTGCTTCGCCTTTTGTTGTGCCGATGTGTTTGGCACTTTCATTCTTGATGCTTTGAATTTTGAGCTTTCTCTGATTTTTCTTTGAAGTTTTGAATCTCATTTTGCCCATGTATTTGGCACTTTCACGCTTTGAATTCTGATGCGCCGATGATAACCATGTGTTTGCCACATTTGTCCTCCTCATTTCACCCCGGTGTGGGGGATAGCTGCTTAGCTGGGTTCTTTCAAAGAAATTCATTTAGGCTCAAAGAGGGTATCAATGGATATATATCTTCAAGCGTTTGATAAAAGAAAAGAATGCCTTTCTTCATTTTGGATTGCACAACTTGATAACTTGATCCTAGATGCAAGCTTTTGCCAAGATCATATTTTGAGGTTTTGATCTAGTGAGCTTTTTCTCTGGCCAAGGCGTTCCTCCTTGACGGTGCCAGGGAGTGGTCCCATGAAATTCTTCTTCTTGCAAGGGCGAAATATCTCGTGTTTTGATTCCTCAATTGATGGTGAAAAACCATTCCAAGTTAAGGGATTATCACAAAACACAAGTTGATTATGACAAATTCGACACAAGAAGCTTGAGATTGATTTCAAAAGACAGAACGGACTGACGAAAGATTGACACGAAGGATCGTGACCAATTTTGGGATCGACTCGAATGAACATGACTGGGCCCCAGGATGAGGCTGCCTATGTATCCTTCTTGCAAAGGAATCAGATCATAACGTAGTTCGGGACCATGAAACTGACTCTCTTTTGGATTCTCTTCTTTGACTATAAACTTGAATTTGAAATCATACAGACACATAAGCATAAAAGACTTGAAGTACAAACTGACTCGAAATCGACTTGAAGAAGACTCGACTTGAAACTTAAAAGCTTTCCAGACTCAGTGAGAAATTCCATTCATGGATTGAATTTATGGCACTCAAAATTCTCCTCCAGATCTAAGGTCCGGCACTGGGATGGTATTTGCAGGGTTAGATGGTAGGTTCGTGTAGCCATGCAGTGTGCTGCTGCTGTCGGGGTCCACATTTTTTGTCTCTGGGAAGGAATCAGCATCTTCGAGGATGCCCAACTGAACAGCTTCTTCGACGGCCAGGCCTGTTTCGAAGAATGTCTTGAAGTCAGAAGAGGCTTGAGCTAGGATCATGTGCTTGGCAAGTGCGGGCTGGAGATTTCAGACAATCATCCGAATTTGATCTTTCTCAGAGGGTTTGTCCTTCATCTGAACAGCCTTTGCTCTCCATCTTCGGACGAAATCCATAAAAGACTCCTTCGGTTCCATTTTCGTTGATTCTAACTCTCGGGTGGTGACCTTAAGTTGGATGTTGTAGTCGAACTGGGCCACGAAAGTCTCACAGATGTCCTCCCAAGATTTCTTCTTCGTCGTTTCCAAGGCAATGAACCAGTGCATGGCATGCCCAATCAGTGTTTGAGGGAACATTTGGGCCATGGCGTCTTTCTCCACGCCCCACAGAAAGTGCCCCAATGTAGCTGGTCAAGTGTGCTTTTGGATCACCGGTTCCGTCGAACTTAGCAAAGACAATTGGCTTGAATTTCTTAGTAGTCTGGCATTTGGAAAGAGGGAGAGTTCGTCGATGTCGAAACCAATTGAGGTGATTCTTTCGCTTCTGGCTAAGGACTGCTCAAGTTGGGCTATTTTGGCTTTGATGGCGGCCATTCTGGGCTTTGGGGGTTTGGTTCAGGGGTGGTTCATGGTTATTTTCGAGGGGTGTTTCTGGATTTTGAGGAGGTGGAAGTCGTCTGGCAACCCCGGTTATCATGAGCATCAACTGGTTAATCTGGTTGTCTGTTCACTCCCCCATCTGTCGGATAGAGGTTCGGATTTGATCCAACTCATTCAGATTCCCTGTTGGCTGTTCCCTGTTCGAATGCTCCCCATTCAAATTTTCCACCGGTTGTTCCATATCTTCCCACAAATTCTGAGTCTATGAGGGTATGGTTTTGTTGTAGGATGGATGGCCCAGTGCTGACAGTAAAGTAAGAAGCGAACTCAAAATATGCCCCTGTCGTGATTTATTGAAAAAAATGTGTATGAATAAAAGAATTGTTATTCACGTGTTGTCATCGTCGACTCAAGGGATCAAACTTTACAGATAGTTCCAACAGTCACAGGTAGGTCGATGTCAAGCAGGTTTAATTCCGCACGTTGGGAATCAGAGCCAATCTCTTTATCTAAGACCATCCGAGACAGAGCAATAAGACTGCTGGAGGATGCACTGAATTAGAGGGAGCCGTTCGGGCACGGCGAACACTGGAGTTATCCCAAACTCCATGGATTTATGGTCTCCTAGACCTCGACTCAAGGAATAACGACCTGCGAAGGATTGTCTTAGTCCTCAGAGATTCTTTTGAATGTGTTTCCTTTGATTAGGAATAACAAGACTTGGGAGATATCAAGACAAATTAAGTCTTTAACATTTTTCACTCGGATTTTCTGTTTTGATTTCAAAAACCGTTTGGCGTAAATGACATGATACCATAACCGGGGTGGCGTAGGTGGCATGGCACCGTTAGCCTAAGCGGTGTAAGTGACTTCGCACTATAAACTGAGTGGTGTGGGTATCACGACATTGTAGCCAAATTGTTTCGTTAATCTTCATTGAATCCATGATTAGAAAATGTATTGAAGACTTAATGAATTTCGATATCCCTAAAACCTCATCGTTCCAAGGACTAACTAATTTCAACAACGTGCCTTTTAAAAAGCACGACTCTTCTTCGGTCCAGGCAATCCTAAGCAAGCCACGCGAGCGAGCCTAAGAGTTCTACTGAAAGCAAATGGACAGTATAAGATGCGATGTGCGATGCGCAAGCGGGATAAGATTACGGTCTTTCGAAGGTTGCCTCATTCCTCATAACTTTTTTTAGGGTGTATCCTTTGTTTAGAACGACAAGTTCTAAGAGATGTCAAAATGAACTAAGTATTCAACTAGTCCTCATTCGAAGTTTTAATTTTGAACTTGGAATAGCTTAGTATAGATGATGTGATACCATAACCAAAGTGGCGTCAGTGGCATGGCGCCATTAGCCGAAGTTGTGTAAGTGACGTGGCATCACAGCATCGTTTCCTTGCTATTCCTTATTCTCCGTTGAATCTTCGATTAGGCGTTAGTCAAGGACTTAGTATGTTTTGATTTCCCAAAGTCTCATTGTTCTAAGGACTCATGCAGTTTAGACAATGTACACTGGAGTGCACGATTCTTCATCGGGTCTCGGCAACCTTCTATAGACCGTGCGAGCAAGCTTAAGAAGCACAATACTCGAAACAGAAAGTATGATGGCAAGGCATAGATAAGATGCACAGTGAGATGCAGAAAATAGTAACATGTAGGCAGGATATGGCACATAGTCCTATCTCACGGGTCCCTGTCCTAATTTGGAAGGTTCTATGGCTCGCTAAACATGTACCCAGGCCGGTTTTGGCTTGAAGAGGGTTCCCCGAACTAGAGTCAAAGTATACCTCCCGATATTGAGCATACACTCAATAACGATACAAACGGTAGGTATGACTCATCATGGTCGAGGGTTGCTGAGCATTCCGGGATTCCCTATCACCGGCAAGCGGGGTAGGATTGCTGAAATGCAACAGCGGGGTTGCACAAGATATATACAAAAAGATAGAAAACGAAACAAAATGGTTTGAAAAATCCCACAAATAACTTTCAAGCTTGGCTCACCGGTTTAACTGATGCTTAAGGAAATCGTGGCCATTTTGTCAATGTACCGATTTTTCTCTAGTATTAATTAAACCTTATCACTAGCAGAGTCGCCATTGTGGGCTACCACAGCCCCGGGTGGATCGGGGCGGCCCGAAAGACACCACGTTTTGGATCGAATTGAAAAATTTGAAGAGTCGCCACCCGGATTTATGGTTTGCCATCCGAGAAATAGTTTTATTCTGAAAATGATTAATTTGAATTGAAAACCAGAGATTTAAAAAAGGGTTCGGAAGCCACGTTACGAGGGGAGAAGGGTTTTACGGCACCCCCCTCGCCCGATTCGAAATTGGTCTCTATTAGACATTTGTGGGATTTTTCAAAAACGTTTTATTTCATTAAGTCACTTAGCAGGTATCCACAGGTATATCAAGTACAGAGGGGTGCATGCATGTGCAGGTGTACAGGAAATGATGAAGATAATGACAAAATACAAAATAACAGAAACTGAAACCCTGTCACAAAATCCACTCTCGAGCGCTCGGGAGCACTCCCGAGCGCTTGGGAGTATTACATAGCCAACCTGCAAATCATGTTAGTATAACAGAATACAACAAGATACAATACTGAAAATGTAAACTAAAATAATCTCACACATGATACAGGTTCAACAAGGGATTTATTAGACTAGAATCAGGCCCCATTCTTCCAAACCATGCATTCTTGCCCTTCTAAAAAGTGATTTAATAGTTTTCAGAGGCAAAAAGGGATGCATGCATGGACATGCAAAGACATTATGAGAACAAAACTGGAAGAAGAATGGACTGAGCTTGCATGCAAACACTCTCGAGCGCTCGTGAGTAGTTTACACCCCAAAACTGATTTCAACCATCCAATACACTCAATGTAGTATGTTGATACATCAGATCTTATACTTTTAAAATATGAAAATTTGTTTTTTAGATCTTGAGCGAATGTCTTTTGCATGTCCTTAAATGGAAATGATCTTCTTTATTTTTCACTAAAAAAATAAGATCGTATGTGCCAACACACCTCAAAGAGCTAAAACAGTTTTAAAACACATCCTACTCCCCATGCATGTCCATTTAAACACTTAAAAGAAGAAAAGCGGGACTGGAGCCACTCTCGAGCGCTCTAGAATAGTCCCGAGTGCTCGGGAGTGCTTCCAGTAAGCTGAATACAGAAAGCACATTCATGTCCCTTTTGCTCTTGTTTTTTTACACTAAGGTCTCTCAACCCATACTCAGTATTGAAGACTGAGAGGGTTGAGGGACCTCCCTCAAAAAGGAAAACAGCCCTCTTTTGCTTGATACTAAGGTAAAAGAAAGTTTCCACCTTTTTAATTTAGGACTTTGCTCCTTGGAAAAAAAGCTTTAGAAAGTGGAATAAGAAAGAAAGATCAAGAAGATCAGAACTTGAGGATGATCTGAATTCCTTGCATGTCTTTGATGCCTTGAGTTTTTTTTTTTTTTTTTTTGAAATTCAAGTTTTGAAAGAGATGAAAACTGGTTTTCTTTGACTAGTCAAAGAGCTTCTAGAGAGAGAGTTTTCGTGGCAGGTTCTGTGCTGGAGTGGCCCTTATATAGGTAAGATAACATATGCTCTTGTTTTAGAAAATGTAATTTGGCATTTTTGAAAAATCATCAGGCCTGACTCCCCTCTGACTGAGGTGGAGTGTTGTCTAAGTTTTGCACCGGCTAAAACGGCTGTAATGATGGTTTGCATGGGAAGTGGGGAAGCTCCATCATCCATTGGGTAGCACAGAAGTCTCGAGCACTCGGGAGCACTCTCGAGCGCTTGGGAGTTTATTCTCAAGCGCTCGAGAATTTGTCAGATCCCAGGTTTTGAAAATAGTTTGGAGCGCTTGGGACTGTTCCTGAGCGCTTGAGACTGATTTTGACTAATTTATTCCCTTTTCAAGTCTTTCAAGGAGCCAAGTTTCAATTGGTATCAAGCTTGTCTTAATCCAAAATCATCATCGGGAGCTTCCGGGCCACAAATTAAGGAAATTTGAAGAGTCCAAATTGGGGTGTCTACACCATGGGAATGTCCATGATCTTGGTTTACAAATCAAGCAACCAAACGAGCAAACAAACGACATCAAACTGTATGGTGATGCCTCGTTTGGGAGGTGTCTAAAGTTTTCTAGCGACTCTGCTGGGGATATGAGGGCCATAACTAGAAAGTTCAACATAAGACTAATACATGCTTTATTTAATTCATATATCATATGCATCGAGCAGGTAAGCCTCGTTGAGTTCACCTAATACCCCAACATGACATGGGCTATGTTAGGGGTTCCAGCAAACTCCACAGTCACTTGTACCTATTGGTATATCAAAAAGGAAATCACCCAATCGCCGCCTATGATGGGCTGGCGAAAAAATTGGTGCCCTTTGACAACGGAGCACCCTGAGACTACCTAAACCTTACATGTGTTAGAAAGCCATAGAACCTATCAAACTAAGACAGGAACCTATAGGGTAGGGGCCTATTTGCATCTACTTGCAAAAGTTCTTCCTCACACCCATTGTATACCTGTATGTTGTAAAATTTTCTTTTGCAGGCTAAACCTTAGGAGCCTTTTCTAAACCGAACGGAAATGGGTAAGCTAAACTAATCTAACTAAAGTAAAAAACTTTTTAGGAAAAATGGCCACATCGCTGTTCATGTTCGATTCGCACTCTCAAATTGTCATCAGCCTATCTGGTCCGCCCCACTCTACAGTCAAGGATTTCGATCCCTCCAAATACATCACTCCGATAGAACAACCAAGGCCTGTGGTAACTATCATTGAAGACAACCATGTCATGTTCACAAGAACAGTCTATGAAGAAGAGATAAACGACATGATGGAAGAAGAAGGGCTTGGCAGGGTCCCAATCTATTTCTATGACCCTTATGCACCTACCGATGACTACTGGCCAATCGATGAGGTCAACAACTCTGAAGCTGAAGAGGCGAGGGAAGAAGAATCTGCTGACAATGATCCACTAGACGAAGTATCACTAAACCTACTCTTTGATGAGAGGGTCACCAACAACGAAATAAGGGTGATCCATCCCATCACAGATAGATTTGGTAATTGGTGGGGATTTGTTGGCACACGAAGAATCGACAACAGCGACGAAGCAGAAATTGAAACTCAACTGGAGGAGATAACGACAATAGCAAATCAAATGGTCCTCCAAGACTTATAGGGTGACAATGATGAAAGTGCGAATCAAATTGACAACGAAGTGCTAATGATCAACCTTGGTGATGAAAAAGACTGCTCTGAGCTGATTGTGGATGCTGAAAGAGGGGCCTACCCTAATTGGACCATGGAACACACTCTAAAATACAAAACAAAAAAATGCTAATTCCGATCTTAGCTCCGATTCTGATTCCGACTCCAGGTCAACTCAATCTGAGTCTAGTTTTTCATCTTCCCAAACTACTGAGTCTAGTGAGGAAAACCTGGTCAAAGTACCAAAGAATAACATCTATTTTGAGTTTGATTATGAAATGTCTATTGACAATTTTAGCAATGAGAAGGAAAATTTAGAGTATTTCACTTTGCCTATAATCAACTGTGCGGATTCCGAAAATCCGAATTTTGAGGAAGAAATTCCCAAAGAAATTCTAGAATTCATCGAAAGAGAAGAAGAAAGGCACGCTAAACCTTTTTCCGAGGAAATAATTACAGCAAACATAGGCTCTGAAAATGAGCCCAAACTAGTTAAAATTGGTGCAACACTATTTTCTCAAGAAAGTGAAAAATTAATCATTTTGCTAAAAGAATACAAAGATGTTTTTGCTTGGTCTTACAAAGACATGCCTGGGATAGACCCTGAAATTGTTCAGCACAAAATTCCTCTTCATCCCAATGCAAAACCTGTTAAACAAAAGTTAAGACGTATGCGCCCTGATTGGGTCTTAAAAATAAAAGAAGAAGTCATTAAGCAAATCAACGTCGGTTTCCTCATAGTCACCGAGTATCCACAGTGGGTAGCCAACATCGTTTCGGTACCAAAGAAAACTGGAGGAATCAGAGTCTGTGTGGATTTCCGAGATCTCAACAAAGCCAGCCCAAAGGATGCCTTTCCACTACCACACATAGATGAGCTCGTGGACAACACCGCGGGGCATGCACTACTATCTTTCATGGATGGATTTTCTAGGTATAATCAGATTTTGATATCTCCCGAGGACAGAGAGAAGACCACCTTCACCACACCATGGGAAACTTACTGCTACCGAGTGATGCCATTCAGGTTGAAGAATGCTGGAGCAACTTACCAAAGAATGACGACCACATTGCTGCATGACATGATGCACAAAGAATTAGAAGTATATGTTGATGATATGATAATCAAATCGAAGGAAAGGGAAGGACATTACGAAGCCCTTCAGAAGTTCTTTAAGAAGATTAGGCAATACAAGTTACGCCTCAATCCTCAAAAATGCACTTTTGGGGTAACGGCTGGCAAAATGCTAGGATTTCTCATCACTCAAAGAGGAATCGAGGTAGACCCTTCCAAAATATAAGCTATCATGGAGATATTACCACCTAAGACAGAAAAGGAGGTAAGGAACTTTTTGGGGAAAGTACAGTTTATCAGCAGGTTCATTTATAAGCTCATAACCACCTGCGAACCTCTTTTCAAGCTTCTGAAGAAAGGTACTGATTTTGAGTGGAGCCAAGACTTTCAGCAATCATTTGAGGCAATCAAAGAATATCTTTAGAATCCACCTGTGTTGTCACCACCCATCCCTGGGAAGCCATTGATTCTATATCTTTCAGTAACAGGCACATCCATGGGATGCATGCTAACGCAAGAAAACGACACCAAAGTAGAGTGCGCCATATACTACCTCAGCAAGAAGATGATGGACTATGAAACAAGGTATACTCTCCTAGAGAAGACCGGTTGGGAGCTAGTTTGGGCCACGAAGAAACTGAGGCACTACCTATTAGCACATCCGGTAGTGTTAGTTTCTCGTTTAGATCCAATCAAATATCTTTTCGAGAAGTCAGCACTTATTGGAAAGCTAGCTAGGTGGCTATTGCTTCTAGCAGAATTTGACCTCAAGTCCATGACAAGGAAATCAGTAAAAGGAAGGGCTGTGGCAGAATTCCTGGCAGATCACCCTGTGACAGAAGCCGAAGCAGAGGACTTCATGTTCCATGACGAAGACATCTTATATCTCCTAGACGACACCTGGCAACTATACTTCGATGGAGCATCGAACCAAAGTGGATATGGCATAGGAATAATGCTAGTTTCCCCAAACAACTCTCATATCCCCTTGTCATATAAACTAAGGTTAGAAGTCACCAATAACCAGGCTGAATATGAAGCTTGCATTGCTGGAATGAAGGCAGCCCTGGAACTAGGGGCAAGAAGGGTAGAAGTCACTGGAGATTCAAACCTAGTAGTGTCCCAAGCAAGAGGAGACTGGAAGGTCAAAGAAGATACGCTAAAGCTATATCACTCTATACTGGAAGACCGGATTCCACAATTTGACTCAGTCATCTTCATGCACACTCCCCGAGAAAGCAATAGATTCGCAAATGCATTGGCAACACTAGCCTCCATGGTCGAAATACCCTTGGGATTCACAATGCGACCCCTTATGATCGAGCAGAAGGTCAAACCAGCGTGCGAGTGCATTTTTATTGAAGTGGATGAAAATGATGGTAAGCCCTGGTATGAGGACGTGAAGAAATTCTTGGAAGAAAGAGAGTACCCCTCTGAAGCCACTTCAAAAGACAAGGTGGCTCTACGAAAGTTTGCCACTCGATTTGTAATCTGTGGGGGAGCATTATACCGAAGAGACTACCTAGGCCCCAATCAGCTTTGTGTCATAACAGAAGAAAGTCGTAAGACAATGGAAGAAATACATGAAGGGATCTGCGGGCCACATATGAATGGGGCAACAATGGCAAAGAAAATCCTGCGTCAGGGATACTACTGGACTACAATGGAGGCCGATTGCACTGACTATGTTCGCCGATGTTACAAATGCCAGACTCACGCTGATCGCATGCGTATTCCACCTATGTAATTGTACAGCATGACATCTCTTTGGCCATTCTCCACCTGGGGAATAGATGTCATTGGGGTACAAATCCAAAGGGAAAATACAAGTATTAGTTCATTTTAGTAGCCATCAACTATTTCACCAAGTGGGTAGATGTAACGCCCCTGATTTTTTGGGTACGTTAAATAAACATTTTATTGAATATCAAAAGAGAGTCCGGCTCTTTATTACATCATAACTCCCACAGGAGTCCAATATTTACACAAGGAAGGATCTAGGGTTCCTAACTACAGCTCCGCATGCCTCTCCATCATAGCCAGCTCTTCAGCTCCAAAGGCCTCAAAGATGTACTGTTCATCTTGATCATCTACAAAATCTGACACATTATACCAGCGTCGCCACCGATATAATATGTCAGGGTCACCAAAGGTAACACCATGAGCTACAAGAGCTCAGCAAAATAATCCTATACCCATTAACTCCTAACTTACCAATATCAGAGTATAAGAGTAGCATACCAACTTTTACACAAGCAGCAGAATAATACATACATGTTTAACAAAGCATTAACAATGACACATCCACATTCCTTAGTCTAACGTTGGTGTCTGCATTGTATGTGTTTCTCCTACGCGACTTATCATAGAACGTGTCTCATTTTCATTTCCAAATCAACATTTTGAAAATCACATTTAACACACCCAACCTCGGTTCCGCCGCGTCGGATTCCCGAGTATCCTCAAAATGGTTCCGCCGCGCCGGGTTCCCATTGGCACACATAACATTGCATTGGCTCCTCTCTGTGGATTACCAAACCACACACCTAACCTCGGTTCCGCCGCGTCGAGTTCTCGTGTATCCTCATAATGGTTCGGCCGCGCCGGGTTCCCATTGGCACACATCACACACACACTCACATAATGCACCCACATTTGGTCATTATGTAGTTTCAAAAGTATTTTATCAAGTCCATGCTTTTAAACACACCCTAGGTGCCATGTTTCTATTTCCTCGATTTTCATGTATCATTTTCATGTAATGACTCCGCGGTGGGACTTTTCACATACATTACCTTAAATCATTCATTGTAATCTAAACTAACAAGATCATTCAACTCTATATTACCTAATCGTACTCAAATTATTACTTAAAGCATAACGCCACATGTACGGACGCCTTTGGAGTGATAATCACTTATGCTTTCACACAACCACAAGTAATGCAAGCAAATCTTGTATTAAATCTCATAATCAACTCAGAGATCAAAATACGAATATTTCTAATCAAATTAGTACTTATTGAAAACTGTTCTTTCTTTCTTTGGGGAAAGTTCAAAACGACAACATATGTTTATAGGATTAAAAGTCATCTATTCAGCATGTTAATACCACCATAAGCAACTTAGGTTACTAACAATCATGCATTTTAAACATTCAAAGTAGCTAACAAGTTTTGTATACTTAGAGAAAGTGATTAGGGATATTCTACTTCATGTATCTCAAACAAACATCATACAATATACTTAGAGTTAATGGTTAAGAATAATATACAAGATCATGCTTTCATTTCAAGAACATAAGCAACATAACTAGAGTTATACTAGGGAAAATGAGTAGAGATTAATCTACTTATACTTAGGATTAACAAGTAAAGGAGAATTTACCTTGATCCAAAACTAGTTGGGGCCGAATAAGCTAGTTGAAAAATTCTACGGGCGTTGAATGCTCACAATCTGGACCAAACTTCGGATGGCAGTAACTCGGTCAATATTTGGGCGAATATGATTGTTCTTGAGCCGAAATCGAAGATCTTGAACTGCTCTACAACTTTTGTCAGGGAAGTTGTTCCTAGAAACGTCTTTTGGTAGGAGAAAAATGGTGATAAGGAAGGGGACAGTGTGCTGTTTGCAACTGGAATTCCCAGATTTTACTGAACTTCGGATGTCAATATCTTGGTCATTTCTTGACCGATTGGGACGGTTCTTGGGTCTAACTTGAAGGTTTCGAAGTGCTCTACGTCTTTCCCGAAGGAAGTTTGTTCTAAGACTACTTTAAGCAGGAGAAAAATGGGGATTTACGAAGGGCAGTAATCTGACTGGAAAACAGAAAATGGTTTCTAGAGAGAAGTTGGAGCAAGGAGTGAAGGTGTGAGTTGAATGGCAAGCTTTGGGTGCTATTTATAGCAAAAACCTGACCTTCTCTTTCCCTCTCATGGCCAGCCATATCTCTCTCTCTCTCTCCCCCATGGATTTGCTCTATTGTTTTGTCATTTCAAGTCTTTCAATTAATCCATAGCCTTCCCTCACTTGTCTCCTCCATTTTAGGCCATATTTTAGGTCATAATGAAGGGTTCTGGCTGGTCTTGTCCTAGAAAGAGATTGCTTGCAAGAAAAAACAAAATCAAAGGCTAGAATGTACTTTAGAAAGGCTAGGAATGGGTTGTAAAGTAGTTTAGGCTTAAGGGCTATTTAGGTTGCTTGTGTAGGTGTCCAAAACACTAGCACACACTCCACCTCACCCTCTCACAATTTTCGGCCAGCCTTCTCTCTCTCTTCCTCTCTCTTTTGTTGATCCAATGAATTGTCCAATCAAGTCTTCCAAGCATGCCATGCCTTGTCATCCAATTGTCATTTCATCGTCAAGCTTAAACTAGGTCATTATGAAGAGTTTTTGGACTTGTCTCATCCTAGAAAAGGCTTTGCTTGGAAGAAAGAGTAAAATCATTGGCTAGGTGGTGATAGGCTTGACTAGAAATGGGTTGGCATGTAGCAAATAGGCTTAAGGGCTACATGGGAGACTTGGAGTGCACAACACACAAGCACACACCTCACTCTCTTCCCTCCTAGGCCAAATTCTTCTCTCTCTCTTCTTCTCTCATTGTTTTGTTCCATCATGCTTGAAAGCATGCAATCTTTCTCCTTCATGGGTCAATCAATGTACTTTAAGCATGCCAAGGGTTTTCAAGTGACTTGTCAATGGCTAATACTTTCCTAGAAAGTACACTTGTGCTAGGAGAATCTAGTAAAGCAAAATAAATAGGGTTAGGGCTACACAATCTAGGGTTGCATGCATGCAAGGCTAAGGTTACCTCCTTTGGAAGCAAAAGGATAAGCTTTGGCTTTGATAAGACTAGGCAAGTAAGTCTAATGATTTATTTCTAGGGTTCAAGGGTCCAATAGGGGTTCACAAGGTTCATGGGGTATACTTTTGGTTAGGGAAATGTAACTAAGCCAAATGGTACTTAGGGTTTGCTAACTAATTGGTTAAAAGCTAACTATGCTTTCTAAGTAGGATTTTCTAGTCAAGAAATATAATTTAAAGATATTATTTTACTCGCTAGGAAAATACACAAGTGCTTCTACAAGCATACTTGTCTTTGGAAAAGGACTAGATTGTCCGATATTCAAAGATTTAATTTTACAAGTTTCAAATCTAATTATGACGGATTATTAGAATTTAAAACGAAATTTTTAGAAGCACATCCAAGTAATTAAAAGAAAATTCAAATATTTAACGAAATTTTTATTTACAAAAAAAAATCAGGGTCGTTACAGTAGAAGCAGCCTCCTATGCCATCCTTAAGGCTACTCATGTGGCTAAGTTCATTCGCACCAATATCATCTATCGGTATGGAGTACCTCACGAGTTCATTTGCGACAATGGATCACACTTCAAAGGCGCGACAAAGAAGCTTCTTCTAACGCGTCATTGACCTAGTCGGTTTCCGGGCCGCCACATCTATAGAACGGCCGTTAGATCGATTCTTCGGCCCATAAAAAATCAAGACAGATTCAAAATCAACCAGGGAAGACAGATCGGTCTCTCGGCTGCCAAATCGATGGCTCAGCCGCCAAAACAACTGTTTTCCAGAGCACTTCCATGGTGTTCATTTTTCAACCTATTGACAATTTTATCGTACAAGACTAGCATACACAATCACAATATCAGAGCAAAGGATTTGTTTCATATAACAAAAGTTCTTTAACATCACAAGGTGAATCATCCCATATTTCCTAAATAAGCTATACATCGGTTTCCTATCGAACTAACCTATGCAGGGAAGCAAAAAGAAGGAGAAGAGGATGTCGAATTCTCTGGTCGTCCAAACACTAGAGACCAGCTGCAAAAAAGAAAAGGAAACCCCTGGGGCAGCGTGTACCAAAGAAGCATTGCGGTGCAGAAGAGACATCACGCAACCCAGAAAAACCATCATACTACGTACAAGCGCCACCCTGAAAGCTCTGCATCACGGAAGCAAGCCACCCATGCAAGGGTCCCTAATCAAGCAGCAAGCTAAGACCAAGAACGTCACGGTCTCCCTCCGCGATCACTGGCGGCACGTCACCCATGACCCGGCCCCGGTAAAGACAAAGCAAAAAGGTGAAAAAAATCTCTGGTAGAACTCTCGGGCATGAACGAAGAGAGAAGGAAGAAAGGAAAATGAAATGAAACGACCAAGGCCATGGCCTTTTATAGGCCCCTGGAAATAAAACGACGCTGCGGCTGAGACATCAATAAACTCGGCCAAGATATCCATTATGCGGCCGCTGGATCGATCTCCTGGCCCTCCAAATCAATTTCCTTCAGCCCCCAGTGGATCTTGCCCAGTGCAACAATTCAAGCTATTATGAAGTTTGGGTCCATGACCAACAAAACCAAAGATTGGATTAGCCTTGGGGGCATCCCTGAGCCAATAACAACGTGATCAAAATTAGCCTTGGGAGCATGCCCGAGGATAAAGGAAACTCTCTCTCCACAAACTACTGGCCGAAGCCTTTGCTACAGCAAATCAAGATACCCGGCAGCTCTGCTATTCGCTATAGCCCCGAGCCTGTCATCTCAAAAGCTTCAATACAACAGGCTCCTTGCCTATCATCCCAGCGGCTTCAGGCCCATATCTACCATCTTAGCGGCTCTAAGCCTATATTCACCACTTCAGCGGCTCCAAGCCCATTACCTCAACTGGCTCCACGCCGTAACAATAAATCCTCAACAGGTTCTACGCCTATCATCTCAGCAGCTTCGTGCCCAGTATCCCGGTCACCTCAGCGGCTCCATGCCCCTTATTTCAACTGGCTCTGCGCCATAACAATCCTTAATAGGCTCTATGCCCATCATCTCAGTAGTTCCAAGCTCGCAACAACGGCTCCTAGCCCATTATCTCAATGGCTCCAAGCCAATCATTTCAGCGACTCCAAGCCCATCACTTCAACTGGCTCCACGCCATAACAGCTACCTCAACTGGCTCTATGCCATAACAGCTACCTCAACTGGCTCTACGCCACCCCAATCAAGGCATCAACAATTCTCAAGCTCTACGCTTGAATGCTCAAAATCCAACATTTTGAATGCTCGAAGCTCTTCGAATGCCCAACCACTGTGTACTGGATGCTCAAGTTCTACACTTGAATGCTCAAGCTCTATGCTTGGATGCCCAACCACTGCGTACTAGATGCTCAAAGCCTGTACTTTGAATGCTCGGATTCTGCCGTCCGAATGCTCGAGCTCTACGTTTCGAATGCTCAAGTCCAGAACTTGATAGAAGCTCCATGCTTAAATCAAACACACACGCACGAGCCCGTGCACATTTGCATCAATTGTATCACCACAATCACATCAAGTCTGCATAATCATATCTGTTCACATCTAACCACCATCATCATATACACATTTCTGCATATCTCTCTTACTCATGAAACAGGGCAATCCTGCAATCAACCGGCTCCGCGCCTCGGTTTTATTGATCGGTCCAGAACCTCGATCCCTTGGCTCCACACCAAAATTTATGATGAGAAAGCTCCGCGCACAGACCATCAGAATACAACAAGCTCTATGCCTCGATTCAATCACGTCAAGCTCAAAGCTCTGACATTTCAAGTTCTCACCTCCAGACGGCAAAGCTCTTTAAACTATCAACCGGCTCCGAGCCTCAATTCCGCCAAGAACAAGCTCTGCGCTTCGGTTCTATCTCTCCAAGCCCTCACCTTATGATTAATACCAGTTCTGTGCTTCGGTTTCATCAAAGGCTCTGCGTCTTAATCCTATAAACCGGCTTCGTGCCTCGGTTCCTTCATTCCAATGCTCCGTGCTTAAGGTACTGGCCATGCGCCTCCCATATCTCAAAAGCTGGTGTCCAAAACATCCCCAACAGATGGCTTGGATTCCCCCACAATTACATCAATTCGTTCCAGCTCATTCGCAAGGATAGGCTACTCTACCGAGTTTCCCTCAGTTAAAGTCAGGATGATCAAGAAAAGCAAACACACCCGCCGTGTATTGATCTACCCAAAAATACTAAGGACGTTCTCCGCAAAAGCATCCTCAGCAGCCCCGCGCTCCTTCAACTACTCTTCGCCAAAATCCTGGTCAGTCTAGGTACGTCGCACTACGGCTTTTAAAGCCCGAAGGTACGTCTTCCGTCTCTAAACCTCCAAACTTTTTCTTTCTTTACTGCCCCCGAACTACGGTTGGTCTGAATTTCCCCTATGGAATACGTATGCAGCCTCCCGGCCCGACCATAACCAAAACCTTTTTTGAAAACTCTTGGAATAGTGGTCGGACCAAATTGAGTTGCTTTTACAGCTTTGACTTTTACTCAAACATGTCTCGTGATCCATCTGAGCTCAGTCAAAGAGGGGCATCTGTAGACACCCCAATTTGGCTTAACGATTATTTCAGGTACCACCGTGGGGACCCTCCCGATGATGAAATGGATACAGTGATTGTTGATTGCCTTCTTGAGAACCTTAGGACTTTCGGTAAGAACTTTGAGCCACTTAGAGGACCCAATTCAGAGCCAAACAGCCTTTCAGACAGAAATACAAAATCCTAGGAGAATCCATCTGCCGGCCGTAACATTTATTTTACGGCCTTAACATCATTTCCTCACCCGAGCAACCTGTTGCTTGAAAATTTCCCTGAGAGATCCATCCCACGGCCGCAAGATCCTTCCCTCGACCGCCATATCCTTTCCTCGGCCGCCAGACCATCCTTTTTCCAGACTCTAGAACGTTCTATCGATTGTTTAATCCAACAACCTACCTTTCCGATGCGTTTGGGCCACGTTCAGAGATCACAACAAAGAGTTCGAATTGCATTGCAATTGCAATCGTGCATTTTGATTGGACCGAGTGAGTCACCAATTGCCTATATAAAGGGGGATTTTGTACCGAAATAGACACACAAAATTCATCAGATCTGCATCCTCTCTAGCCACGATACTCTGTAGAATTACTCTCTCAAACCCTCTTTACAAAAGCCCTAAACTCCCGGAGGCAGCCATCAATCCGACGATCAAACCCCGAAGTCTCAAACCCTAACCCTAGGGTTTCTCAAAGAAGCAATCAGTCAATCCCGATCAAATCTAAAGCGATCAAGCTACTGAGGGATCAAGGTGGTGAGGCCCAGGGGCCTATGGTTTGATTTATTTATCGTTTTTATACTTAATCGTAGCGTTTTGGTAATCTGCTAACTTTTCTGTCTGGTGTGAGGCAGAACATCGACAGGGGCTTCGATCCCTTGGCCGATACATCTAAACCAGGAGGATCCCTCGGCCGTGACATCCATTCACCGGCCGCGAGATCCATTCCTCTAGCACAGCGTTGTTTGTTTTCTGCTTTCTGATGCATGATTTACTTATCGTCTCGGCTCATCTTATTTACTGTTTAAAGGCATAAAAATAGATTATGTGTTAGAATTAAATAAAGCATCTATATGTCTATGTTGAATGATTATGGGCTAGCCTCACGGCTAGGCAGAGAGGGGTGCCTAACACCTTCCCCTTACTGAACCTTTGGCTTCCGTATCCAGAATCTCTATTTGTTTTTCTAGTTTTAATAAACTAGGTGGCGACTCTGTTTTGATGATAACCGCTATCATGGGGCGATGTTCCTAGCCATGGGAATGTCCATGATCTTGGTTTACGAAGCAAGCAACCAAACGAGCAAACAAACAATATCAAACAGTATGGCGATGCCCCGTTTGGGAGGTGTCTACACCGGCCAAGCCCAAGAAACTACAAATCTCGAATACACTCTTCGGTCACTGCCAACTCATTACTAAACTCTATTTTCCCCGGATCAACGGACACCCCATTCTTCGATACAACGTGACCCAAAAACTTGACTTTGAACAACCAAAATTCACACTTACTCAGTTTGGCATACAAGCGGTGCTCTCTCAAGAGTTCTAGAAAGATAGAAAGATGAGTTTGGTTCTCCTCCTCCGAAGGCGAGGAGATAAGGATATATCGTCGACAAAGACTACTACAAAGCGATCAAAGTAGGCACGAAAAATACGGTTCATTAGGTCCATGAAGGTTGCCGGTGCGTTCGTCAATCCAAAGGGCATAACAACGAATTCGTAGTGGCCATAACGAGTACGAAAAGCGGTTTTAGGAATGTCTTCCCTCCGAACTCTTAACTGGTGGTAACCGGACCACAAGTTCGGACCTCAAGTCAATTTTGGAGAAACAAGTCACACCTCGAAGTTGGTCAAATAAATCATCAATCCTAGTCATTGGATACTTATTCTTAACGGTGACACGGTTTAATTTACGATAATCGATACATAGGCGAAGCAACCCATCTTTCTTCTGAGCAAACAAGGCCGGTGCTTTCCACGGTGATGTACTCGGGCGGATCCTGAATTCTCCAATTCTTGCAATTGAGTCTTCAATTCTCGCAACTCGGCGGGCGCAAAACGATAAGGAGGTACGAAAATAGGAGCGGTACCAGGAAGCAAATCGATCGTGAATTCAATTTATCTCTCGGGTGGTAAACCGGGTAACTCCTTCGGAAACACGTCCGAAAAATCACGAACAACAAGGGGCAACTCCCCACGTGCAGACACATCCTCATCTAAGGACAAACTCGCTAACAAGGCATACATTGGCTCCTACTCTCGAGACCCACACAAATATGGTTCTAACGGTTGCCGACGCTCCCCAAAGAACTCCAAACAAGAACCCCCGGGTGGACAAATACGGACCCAATGCTTGAAGCAATCTATGGTAGCGTGAAACGTGGACAACCAATCCATTCCCAAAATAAGATCAAATCCTGACATATTCAACACAATGAAGTTAAAGGTAAAATGACGATCTCGAATAATAAGCTCGCAATCCCGACAGATACAATCTAATGGTGACCTACCCCCTATGGGTGTCTCAAGAAACAAGGGAGGACTAATACTTTCAATTTCCAATTCCAAAGCACAAGCAAAAGACGCAGCAATGAATGAATGTGATGCTCCAGAATCAAATAACACTCTAGTAAAGGAGTTAAACAGTAGGAATGTACCCCTCACAAATGAAGCCTCTGGGGTCTGAGAAGTGACAAAAGGCGATGGAGGCGGAATGACGGAAGTGATAGCAAAGGCTCGACCCTGAGTCTTCTGACTCTGATGACCACCCTGCTGATTAGAACCCTGAATAGGTGTCGAACAACTCGCTCTTCTCTCAACCTGAGATCCCTAAGCTGATGTGGTCTGACGGAAGTGAGACTGCTGTTGCCTCTGATTACCCCGAAATGATTGCCGACCAGAACCCTGACCACCCCTCGGCTGCTGTACCGAACTCGATTCACTTCGTGCCCCTTCCCCCTGTGGACAATTTCTCGCATAATGACCGGCCTTCCGGCAAGTAAAGCACGTACCCAATTCTTCTTGCATCCTTTCTCGATTCTAAGACCGACTCCCACCACTCAATCACCTCCCCAATAAGTTGAACGGCCACAATGTTGACTCGCAAGTCATCCTTCGTAATCCCAAGAGCCCTGAAAAGTTTTTGGATTTGGGCTGGCCAATGATCGGCCACAAGAGGATCACTGCTCGACCCATCGAAGGTTGGTGGATTTCTACGTCTGAACTCCCTCATTGCCGACAAGGCACGACTGTCCACACTCTTCGTAGGAGCTGGGTTTAGAAGGTTTGTAGCCACAAAAGCTGCAACAAAATCCCTAGCAAAGGGATTTTGAACGATCGATTCTTCATCTCTCTGACCATGACCGGCCCCTTGCCCCGGATTCTCATTATGATGGCTAACCTCATCCTCAATCAATGCCTCTCGGCCATGACCACGACCACCTCCACCTCGACTCTCGGCCTCACCTGCTCTAGCGCGCGTTCTCGGAGGCATCCTACTACAAGTTATAAGAAAAGAGAAACTCATCAATGACAACATTATTAAACGAGGTCGAAGCCCCCGACTATCCCAACACGGGTAAAACAACTCTACGCCACCCCACCACATTGAAATGAAATGCCAAGTAATCCAAATAATGTCATTGCACTCAAGAACACATATGTTTATCCAAAAGGCATGACTTTTGAACCCATGAGACTAGAAGTCTCCCCACGGTCTCAAAGTATTCAAACCTAGATGCTCTGATACCAATTTGTCACGCCCTCAATTTTCAACACAAATAACTAAACCATTTCGTTAAAATATTCTCGCATAAGATAAATAATACCCAAAAGAAAGTTCCCACATGTTTAATTTACAAATCAAGTCCCCATGTTCATAAATTATAACATTGGCACACTAGCCACAAAATAAGCTTAAGTACGAATACGAACAAGTTGATAACTTCCAAACTGTTTAGTCAAAAAGAAATTCTCGAATAAATAGTTACAAACCCATCTTTATCAAAAGAAAGTTAATTACAAAGATGAATGAGTAACTAAGATGTAGTTGGCTTCCAAAGGTCTTCGTTTCCAAGCACACCATGTCATGAAACCTATTGCCCTGCTGTGGGCAGCATGCCCTGGAATTTCCGGATTCCAAAGCGCGAGGGCCCATAATCGAGGGAGCGCGAGCGGAGAAGCAGGCGCTCGTAAAACACAGAGTCGCCACCTGGGTTTGAAGGTCTGTCACCCAAGGAACTGTATTTCGAAGCACCTGCCGTGCTATTTGATTTGAAAAAGTGAAGGAACCAGTCCGTCATAACCATATCTGGGTTCGGGAGCCAGGTTACGAGAGGGGAAGGGTTTTAAGGCACCCCTCTCGTCCAATCCGAAGATCGGTCTCTACTTAGGCATTTTGTGAGAGTATTTGTGATTCGTTTTCTTCTTTAACCAATTTTAAGCCAGTTAGGGTGGGGGAATAGTTAACCGAGGATTAAAACTGTAACACGATTTGCAAGATGTGATATAAACAAGGCACGGTTGGATGAAATAATGGAAATAGGATGAAATCCAGCCCTCTGATGAGAAATAAACCAGACTGCTCATAAAATGGATGTGCCATACACCATGGCCACCTTTGCATGCATGGATCAACGTGCATGCAAAGGAGACCATCGCGCGACACACTCACTCACTCGCGCGAGGGTCCTATTTCACCACAGGTTGAATTTAACCCTCTTCTGGGCTCTGGAAGGACCAGTGCACACCTAGGGGCAAACCAAGCAGTTTAAATGGACTGAAAGTAAATGAATATTACTAATTATTACAAACAGGAGCTAAATTAATTGAAATGCAACCCCTCAACAGTGGGGGTGTTAAAACAAAGACCAAGGGCCAAATTGCTCATGCAAGGGCAACTACTGGAATCAGGAGGACCGTCGCGCGAGACAGTGAGTCCCTCGCGCGGGAGTCCTGACTGGACTTCCAAGAATTGCTTTGCATGCTCTGGGATCTGGTACATGTCCAGAAGCAACCCAGAAGCATTCCAACCAAATAAATAAACACAGAAAGTTAAGCTATATGTTTTAACATGCACAACAGTGAGCTAAAATACCTAACATACTGTAAAACCAATAATAACATGATAAAACATGGAAAAGCAGCATCCCCAAACCCCATGAGGACTGTCGCGCGAGACAGCAAACTGTCGCGCGAGACAGCAAACTGCCGCGCGTGAGTCTGAATCACTCGCACGAGGGTATGCTTCATCCAGTTTCTTGTAACTTTGCTGACTTTAGGACCAGAACTGGTATTGATTACCAGCCTTGGCCCTGCCAGCCCCCCTCAGAGATCAGAACAGAGAGCAGAACAAAGGTAAGCTATACCTTTGGCTTTGAGGTTTGAAAAGTGTTTGAACTTTGAATTGAGTTGAGGTTGTTTGAGTGGTGAAAATGGTGAGTAAAATGTTGTGCCCTTCCTTTCCTAACCCAAAGTGAATGAAAATCTTGAACCCCATGAAAGATGAACAAAGCGGGGTATTTATAGGAGGCTTGGAAGGTGTAGGAGAGTGGCAAACAAGGCCTAAGGCCAAAACTTAGTGGAGAAGGCTTGCCAAAAGGTGAAAGTGAGAGGTTGTGAGGGTGTAGTGCCCAAAGCCTGATGCACTGCCTGTGGAGAAAAACGGGTTCAGCAGCTCTGTAGCCCCCCTGGCAAGCAAACCAACTGGCTGGCAAAAGGTGAAATGGACTGCTCAAGACCATCGCGCAAGATGCTGAGACTCTCGCGAGTGTGACAAATGCCGCGTGGGTCAACAGTCAAATCTTTGACTTTGACCCAGGCGGACTCTCGCGCGAGAGAGTCAGTGCATCGCGCGATGGTGCGCCCTGGCGCGCGATGGAGTGGGTTTGGCACGCGATGGTCAACCATCGCGCGAGGGAGCCAGACCGTCGCGCGACGGTGCGCCCTGGCGCGCAATGGTTGCGCCCTGGCGCGAGACGATTGTGCCTTGGCACTGGTCAGAAGGGTTTTTGGCTTTTGGAAGTGGGTTAGGTTAGGCTGGATTTAAGGGTTTTTCAAACACTCAAAGCTCAAACACTCGACATTCCCGAGGTAAAGTAATCTGGAAGCCCAGATTGGGGTGTCTACAGTAGCCCCTCTTTGACGGCACTTGAAGCACCATTGACGTGGTACAAGTAACGTCAAAGAATTCTAGACACCCCTCAAGGTAATCCAGAGCAGAACATAGTAAAGTAGACAAACATACTTACAGAACCTGATTGGTTGAATGGACGGAAGGACCGTCGCTGAGGATGGAAGTAGAAGTGGACGATTGCACCGCCGCTTGTTGATCGAATTTGGACAGAACAGGCTGTTGCTGCAGATTTGGGCCAGACAGCCGTCGTTCTTTGGGGATCAAGCTATCCTCGGCACAAAGTATTCCAACAAACACGGGTAGGTCGTGTCAGGCAGGTTAAATTCCATCTGTTGGGAATCAGAGCCAATCTCCTTATCAAAGACCATCCGAGACAGAGCAATAAGCCTGCTGGAAGATGCACTTGCGGCTAGACTGAAGGTGATTGTCGTTCGGGACAAGCCAAGATGGACTCTCCTGGGGAACAATCAGTTGCGGATGAACAGACCATTGGACAATATTTGATCGTCATTGTGGACTGGATGGACGATGTGTTGATTGCCGTTTGTAAATTTGACAGGACTGGCTGCCGTGAAGGCGGACGGGGAGATCAATGTGCCGAATGATCAAACCGTTGGGAAACTTTGCAATCTTGATGGAAGGATCATCAGTAAAAATGATCGAACCATTGAAGCCGGGGCGGGAAGATCATCAGTAAAAATGATCGAACCGTTGAAGTCAAGGTGGAAGCATCATCAGTATAAATGATCAAACCGTTGAATACTGGATGGGTATAAATGATCATCAGTATAAATGATCAAACCGTTGCAGTCAGGGTGGAAGGATCATCAGTATAAATGATCAAACCGTTGAAGACTGGATGGGTATAAATGATCATCAGTATAAATGATCAAACCGTTGCAGTCAGGGTGGAAGGACCATCAGTAAAAATGATCAAACCGTTGAAGACTGGATGGGTATAAATGATCATCAGTATAAATGATCAAACCGTTGCAGTTAGGGTGGAAGGATCATTAGTATAAATGATCAAACCGTTGAAGACTGGATGGGTATAAATGATCATCAGTAAAAAATGATCAAACCGTTGCAGTCAGGGTGGAAGGATCATCAGTATAAATGATCAAACCGTTGAAGACTGGATGGGTATAAATGATCATCAGTATAAATGATCAAACCGTTGCAGTCAGGGTGGAAGGATCATCAGTATAAATGATCGAACCGTTGAAGACTGGATGGGTATAAATGATCATCAGTATAAATGATCAAACCGTTGCAGTCAGGGTGGAAGGATCATCAGTATAAATGATCAAACCGTTGAAGACTGGATGGGTATAAATGATCATCAGTATAAATGATCAAACCGTTGCAGTCAGGGTGGAAGGATCATCAGTATAAATGATCAAACCGTTGAAGACTGGATGGGTATAAATGATCATCAGTATAAATGATCAAACCGCTGCAGTCAGGGTGGAAGGATCATCAGTATAAATGAACAAACCGTTGAAGACGGGATGGGTATAAATGATCATCAGTAAAAAATGATCAAACCATTGCAGTCAGGGTGGAAGGATCATCAGTATAAATGAACAAACCGTTGAAGACGGGATGGGTATAAATGATCATCAGTATAAATGATCAAACCGTTGCAGTCAGGGTGGAAGGATCATCAGTATAAATGATCAAACCGTTGAAGACTGGATGGGTATAAATGATCATCAGTATAAATGATCAAACCGTTGCGATCGGTGGAAGGATCATCAGAAATGATCAAACCGTTGAAGACCGGATGGGTATAAATGATCATCGATAAATGATCAAACCGTTGCGGAGGGTGGAAGGATCATCGGTATAAATGATCAAACCGTTGAAGACTGGATGGGTATAAATGATCATCGGTATAAATGATCAAACCGTTGCGGTCAGGGTGGAAGGATCATCGGTATAAATGATCAAACCGTTAAAGACTGGATAGGTATAAATGATCATCAGATAAATGATCAAACCGTTGCCGTGGTGGAAGGATCATCCGTATAAATGATCAAACCGTTGAAGACCGGATGGGTATAAATGATCATCGGTATAAATGATCAAACACCGTTGCAGTCAGGGTGGAAGGATCATCCGTATAAATGATCAAACCGTTGAAGACCGGATGGGTATAAATGATCATCGGTATAAATGATCAAACCGCTGCAAGGGTGGAAGGATCATCGGTATAAATGATCAAACCGTTGAAGACTAGATGGGTATAAATGATCATCGGTATAAATGATCAAACCGTTGCGGTGGTGGAAGGATCATCCGTATAAATGATCAAACCGCTGAAGACTGGATGGGTATAAATGATCATTAGTATAAATGATCAAACCGTTGCGGAGGGTGGAAGATGATCAAACCGTTGAAGACCGGATGGGTATAAATGATCATCGGTATAAATGATCAAACAGTCAGGGTGGAAGGATCATCAAGATATATGAACAAACCATTGAAAACGGATGGGTATAAATGATCATCGAGATAAATGATCAAACCGTTGCGGTCAGGGTGGAAGGATCATCGGTATAAATGATCAAACCGTTGAAGACTCGGATGGGTATAAATGATCATCGATATAAATGATCAAACCGTTGCGGAGGGTGGAAGTATCATCAGTATAAATGATCAAACCGTTGAAGACTGGATGGGTATAAATGATCATCAGTATAAATGATCAAACCGTTGCAGTCAGGGTGGAAGGATCATCAGTATAAATGATCAAACCGTTGAAGACTAGATGGGTATAAATGATCATCAGTATAAATGATCAAACCGTTGCAGTCATTTGACAGGACCGGCTGTCGTTGAGTTGAAACGGGCAGATCGCTCTACAATGCGATCAAGCCGTTGAAGATGGACAGGACCGGCTGTCGTTGAGTTGAAACAGGCAGATCGCTATACAAAGTGATCAGGCCGTTGAGGTTGGACAGGACCGGCTGTCGTTGATTTGAAACGGGCAGATCGCTATACAAAGTGATCAGGCCGTTGAGGTTGGACAGGACCGGCTGTCGTTGATTTGAAACGGGCAGATCGCTCTACAATGCGATCAAGCCGTTGAAGATGGATAGGACCGGCTGTCGTTGATTTGAAACGGGCAGATCGCTCTACAATGCGATCAAGCCGTTGAAGATGGACAGGACCAACTGTCGTTGTGTTGATCCAAGTAGCGCAAGCAGTGGTTATCCTTGATAATAACATAGATAGAGACAAGGCGGACTGCAGCTGGGGAGAAATTGGCGATAACTGCTGATTGGGCCTCAGGCTTGAATTTATCTGCGCGCGCTAGTATAGGTCGCAGACTTGACGGTTGCCATGGAAAACGAGATAAGGAAAGCGGCATGTGACACCCCTCTCACAGCTGCATTATCCCAAAGAAGCGGTTCCGGCCGCAGTTACAAAAGTGACCAGGCAACAGGCATGATCCCAAAAATCCTGTTTACTTGCTGCCTTTGATACTGGATAGGCGTGCTTTGACATTTGATAGAATTTTCCTGCTTTCAACATTTAATATACACACAATATGCAATGACATGTATAATATAATTGAAAACGCAGATGCAAGCGTAGGGCGGCTCCTAAGAGGACAACGATGCCTAAGGACTACCACTGAGCCTTTTTACTGTACTGTCAGTTACTTCTGAGATGCGCACCCAAATAGATAGACATTGAGCGGGCCAACAGGCCCCAGTTGATGTTTAGCAATGAGATTGGGCCTACATGCCCCCTTTCTTCGATGTTTGGGCAGATCAGCCCCAGAGATGCTCTGCTTGGCCTTGGGCTGACGAGCCCTTGCTGTTCATGAAATTCCATAGCTTGTGGATTACAAGAGCTGGGGTAGCAATGTAAAAATTGCATTTTCCAATTTATTGACTCTCTTTTGCAAGTGTTGAAGAGAATGTAAAAACTAACCACTAACATCTAATTTGCATTGACAAGTGCTCTGAATTGACACACAAACATGCGCACATATAGAGACTCACCTAGCTCAAATGAAAAGGGATAAAGAGTCCCAGGGTACAATGCGAACCCTTAGGCACACAGAACATAACGAAATTATGGGTATTAACGTGCCAAAACTCACAACGTTCCTTAGACAGGCGAAACTGACACTTATAAAAGTGCAAAAGGTACAAAGACCTGCACAAACAGAATCGAGAAAAGCATCTCGACATGACAATTGATTGAAAAACTGAAAAAATGCCACAAAGACGGACATAAGACACATATGATGACTCGTATAGGCCCGGACTGAAACCGACACCCCCATGCAATCACATTAAGTCCACATGACTTGCATAGTATGACAAGACTTGGCAAAAGCCCTTGGAACAACATTCAAGGGCAGTAGCAGACTGCTACCGCTGGAATTGAAAGAGCAGGCGCAGGTTTGAGACCAACGCACATCACTTCGAACAAACGCACCGCGGTTGCTTACACCAAACTTCGCTGAACTTAGAATAAACTGTGAGCCATTAGGCTTCTAGCATTTCGTTCTGTTTTTTATGCTTCAAATATTTTTAAGGCTTTATGCTCAGCCTGTAAATAGAAATAGCAGTTTTGCAATAAAATTGAAAGACAAAGGTTTTCCCCCTTCTGGTTCCTCCAATGCAGCTTGATCTCGATCTTCGATCCTCTTCGACCTTTGATGTGTACCAAAACGTCAACCATGGATCCAATTGATAGATATATAACTGAGTCTCAAAGAGAGACTGCCTACGTATCCCAAGCTAGGTAATCAAGTCCAAACGTAGTTCGGGCTTAGGTTCACTCGTGTGTTTACCTCTCCTTTTGCGCTCTAACTTTTGCCTAGTACCGCCCATTTGGGTTTTCGGTCTAGCGAGCTTTGAATATTGCCTATTACTTTGCCTAAACCGCCTTCATAGGTTTTCGGTCTAGCAGGCTAACTTTTGCTTGGAACTGCCCACCCTTGGGGTTTTCAGCCCAACGAGCTTCTCTCAGGGAAAAGTAGCTTTTGAATTGATCCAGGTTGACCAAGGTATTGATTTTGTTGCCATCGACATAGAAGACCTTTGGCTGTAGCCCCAGATAGAATGGCTTTGATGACGTAGAGTCAAAAGTGCTTCAGTTGACATGCCTTACTCCGGGCCGTTTTGTACACTTTTGTAGACACCCAGATCTGAAATTTCAGATTCGTTTACTTACGGTTTTTGATTCCCCGATGATGAAACGGATCAAGAACACTTCGGGAATGTCGAGTGTTTGAGCTTTGAGTGTTTGAAGAACCCTTGAACCTAACCTAGCCAAAAACCACATCAAAAAGCCAAAAACCAATTGTCGCGCGAGGGTTTAGAACCATCGCGCGAGGGTCAAGCTGCCAGGTGTGGTCAACAGTCAAACTGTTGACCGTTGACCATCGCGTGCCAGGGAGAACCCTCGCGCAACAATTCCAAACCATTGCGCGACGGTTCTCTTCTGTCCCTTTCACCTTTTTCAGCTAGGCAGCTTAATCACCAAGTAATTTTCAGTCAGACCTCGTGGACTGGCTGGGCTTCTCTCCTTGCAAGCTTTCCATAAAAGGCAATTTGGCCACCAAGCCAAGTTAACCTTCACTTGGTTGGTTCTTTCTCCTCCATACACCATTTCCACCATTTTCCCTATAAATACTCCCCCATTGTCTCTCTTTTAAAGGGTTACAAGAATTCCACTTTCAAAGGGGCATTACTTTGCACTCTTTTAAGCTAATAAAAGAGATACAAAGTCAATCCAAGAATATAGCTTGTTCTTTCTCTTTCATTACTCAAAGCAACATAAACACCTCAAGCAACCTCAATTCAACTCAAAGCTCAAACGCATTTCAAACCCCAAGAACCAAAGGTATAGCTTATCTTTGTTCTGCTCTCTGTTCTGATCCCTGAGGGGGCTGGCAGGGCCAAGGCTGGTAATCAATACCAGTCCTGGCCCTAAAACCAGCAAAGTTACAAGAAGCAGTGGAGCAAGAACCCTCGCGCGACGGTTCCTAACACTCGCGCGACACTTTGTGTCAGTGTGATGATGAACTTCGTGGGGAAGGGTATCCTGTTCTTTGTGTTTCATAAATAGTTCTTACTGTTTTGGAGCATGTTTTAGGTTTTAGATCACTGTTGATGCAAGTTAAAACTTATTTACTGCTTTTTCTTAGCTTAAATTGCAAATTCAAAATGTCAAAATGCATTTCTGTTCTGTTGGAACATCCCTGGGATCATTCTGGACCTGTCCCAGAACCCAGGATGAGAAAAACCAAACACTGGAAGGTTGACCCGAACCCTCGCGCGATGGTTCGAAACCCTCGCGCAACAATTCTAAACCCTCGCGCAACAATTTGAAACCCTCGCGCGACGGTTCGTCCCCTTGCCATGCATGTTTAACTTGGTTTTTAGGCTGTTATTTTGTCCCCTCACTGTTTAAGGGGTGTTTTAGTAATTTTGTTGCTCTATAGCCTTTTAGAATTGTTTTAAACTGTATATTTATAATTGCTATAAACCGCTTGGTTTGTCCGGTGTGCACTGGTCCTTCCAGAGCCTGAAGGTTTGAGAATAAGAGCCGTGGGCTGTGGCCTCAAGCAAAACCCACAGCAATCTGTTCTCATCCTATACTAATTCTCATCCATGCTATCCATCACATCTTGCAAAATGTTACAGCTTGTTAATCCCCATTAAATGTTCCTCGCCCTAATTGGCTAAGATTGGTTAAAAAGAAGAAGAATCACAAAAACTTTCACAAAATGCCTAAGTAGAGACCGATCTCCGGATTGGGCGAGAGAGGTGCCTTAAAACCCTTCCTCTCTTGTAACCTGGCTCCCGAACCCAGATATGGTTATGACGGATCGTTCCTTCACTTTTTCAAAACAAACAGCACGGCGCTTCGAAATGCGGTTCCTTGGGTGTCGGACCTTCAAACCCGAGTGGCGACTCAGTATTTTGTGAGCGCCTTCTCCGCTCGCGCTTCCTCGATTATGGGCCCTTGCTTCGGGAACGAAATTCAAGGCTCGCTTGAACTGAAATTCCAGGCATGTCGCCCACAAGATGGCGACTCACTGGGATAATCGAACCGATATTAATCCGTACTTAGAGTTTAATACACTTGTGAACAATTCCTTCAAAGCCTGTCAAAACGGTGAGCTTCGCGCTGTCGAAGGTTGGAATGGTGATTTAATAGGACCTCGTGTCCGGCCAATCTAATCTGGGACTTTTTCGATTGTTCACTTGCGTAGTTTCCTCTAAAGATGGACTAAATAAAGTGAGCCAAATTTGAAAAGGCATTTTGCAAAATTGTGATTCTTCTTCTTTTTGATCAATTTCTTGCATTTCATTTGCATCGATGTGGGATAAGTCTCGTTGGATCGTTTTGGCAATCCCAAGACGGTATGCCGGAGCCCCGGGACCCCAAATGACCAACAACCTTCGACGATGATGGGTCATGCTACCGCTTGACTGTTGCGATATCGCGGCAACGGGAGGTATATCTGCGGGCCCTAGTCCGAGGAACCCGTTATGAACCAAAACCCGCCTTTGCATATACAAAGCATTAGAACTTTTCAAACTAAGACAGAACTGCAGGGTAGGATCTATCTCGCATCTAACCCCATATACCGCTTCTACGTGTTATCGCTTTCCCTATCGCATGCACTGTACATACATGTCATTTTGCATAGGAGCATGCTTAGGGCAGTTCTTTCTTTCAAGTTTGTCTTACGCTGTCTGAGACGTTGTTGGACCCGATGAGGAGTCGTTCATTCTGTCGAATGTTCGTTATGAATCACAAAGTCCTTAGTTCAATGATACTTTGAGAAATCAAAATTTGCTAAATCCTCGGCTCATGCCTGATTGAGGATTCAACCGACAATAAGGAACAACAAAGTATTGATGCTGTGTCACTGGCGCCACCCAGGTTGAAGTGCGTTGTCACTATACACCACGTTGTTCAAGGTTAAGGTGCCATGTCATCAATGCCAAGCTGTTTCTAATTCAAAATTGAATCTTCAAAAGGGACTAGACGAAGATTTAGTCTATTTTGACATCTCTTAGGATCTGTCGATCTACATGGGGACACATCGCCGAAAAGAATTCTGAGGATTCTGGCAACGTCTGAAATTCGTGAGGCAAACTCGTCTCTGGAACTGTACATACATACATGTCGTTTTGCATAGGAGCATGTTTAGGGCGGCTTCTAGGTTGTCTCTCGCTTTCGAGTCTGTCTTATGCTAATTTGGACGCTGCTAGACCCGATGAAGAGTCGTGCATCTCGATGGTGCACGTTGTCAATTCTTAAAGTCCTTAGGTCAGCGAGACTTCGAGAAATCAAATCTTATTAAATCCTTGGCTTATGCCCGGTTGAGGATTCAACCGAAAACAAGGAACCACAAAGTATTGATGTCGTGATATTGATGTCATTTTGGTTATCGTGCTAAGCACGTACACCGCCCGGCTAACGCGCGTTGTCGCTGAAGCCACCCCGGTAAAGGTGTCACGCCATCAATACCGAGTTGTTCCAAGTTCAAAGTCGAATCTTCAAAAGGGACTAGTCGAAGACTTAGTCTGTTTTGACATCCCTTAGGATCAGTTTGATCTATTCAAAGGATACACCCTCGAAAAGAAATCTGACGATTTTGGCAGTGTCCGAACATCATGAGACAGATTTGTCTCTAGTTCTAGAGTCTATGGTTAACATCGACAACGACGTGTACGTTGCATTCCAATTGCTGTAGGAGTGCCACTGAGCTTTCACGTATTTTACTGTCTAGTTTTGAGCCATTGCACCGAGCAAGAGAGTACCGAAAGGAAGAGCCAAACCTACTTGGAAACGTCCTAGAATCCGAGTCAAAGGTTGGTCAGGTTACAATCCAATCAATCACAACGGAAGGCTCTCCGCGCTCTTTGTTGGTCAGCTTTACTACGATCGGTCACCACCGGTTGTACAGAAGGGCAACCAAAGATCCTCATCTTCAGACGAGCACTTCGAATCACCTACCATGGCGGATCAACCGCTTCACCTAGAGACCATGCTCATGAATCTTCAGAACAGCATTACCACTATGCCAGAGAGCCATCCAGACCGATGCTAACATCACCCGTCTCAATGACCTTGTCAACACTCGTCTTCCACCACCGCTCGAAGAGGAAGGCGAGGACGATGAGGACGACCAGGAGCAGCCTATCATGGTCCCAGATCCGAATCACGAGGGGCGTCTCATTGTTCAGCCCAACCCTAGGAAGGCTTGTGCGCCTGCTGCAAACCTGAATCTTGCGGGTAGGGAACTTGTTCAAAACCCTGACATAGCTGCTCTTGTGGCCAAGATGGCAAAGCTAGAAGAATCTGTCACAAAATCTGAAAAGATCAGCACATGCGGAATAGACTTGGATCGTCTCTGCCTGTATCCTAATGCTAAGCTGCCTGACAAGTTCAAAATGCCCGACTTGGTAAAGTTCGACGGTAGCGGTGATCCCAAGACTCATCTCTACGGCTATCATGCTGCTATGAAGCTACTCAAAGTAGAAAGTCAGGCCATGTCTCAGCTCTTCCCTCAAACTCTCTCTGGGCCTGCCTTCCATTGGTTTTTGTCGCTCGACATCTCCAAAAGAGGAACTTGGGAGGACATTGGGGCTGCGTTTATTTCGCAGTATAGCTACAACTCTCAGCTCAAGATGACTACACGGGAGCTCGAATCCACCAAGATGGAAGCTAAGGAGTCCTTTGCGGACTTTGTCAAGCGGTGGAGAGCCAAAGCCGCTCTAATGACTGAGCGCCCTAGCGAGAGAGACCAACTCCGCATCATCTCCCGTAATCTCCAGCCAGACTATGCCAGGCATCTGGTTCTTGTTCAAGCATCTGCCAATTTCGAGACCTTCTTCGAATCTGGCCTAGCCATCGAGGATGCGCTGCAAAGTGGAGTTCTGCCAAGAGGGGAGTCCTCTTCTTCTTCCACTCAAAAAGCTAAGCCGAGGGCTTATTCAGGGGATAGTAGTGTGTTGTTTGGTAACAGCAACTACTCCAATAAGTCTACAAGTGGGAGCAATGCTCCAACTGTCAATTCCAGTCGCGCTGCCGATGTTGGCCAAATTCGATGCGCTCAAAGCCTCCGATCCCGAACTCAACCTCGGAGTTTCTCTGCCTTCACGGCATCTCTGTCTGCAGTGTTGGAGAAACTTGTTAAGTCTGGGCATCTCAAGCCTTTGACCCCAACTTCCCCTCCCAAAGTCTTACCTGCTGGTTATAATCCTAACCTTTTCTGTGCCTTCCACCAAATGCCTGGCCACCTTACTGATAACTGCTTGCGTCTCCGACACGAGATTCAAGATCTTATTGATGATGGCACGGTTCAAGTTCCACCAAAGCCCAACATCATTACCAACTCCTTGCCTCAACACGGGTCTGACCCTCTGGTTGGTCAGATATCTATCACCACCACTCAAATCAACCCGAGCTCTGCCATATTCAACCCTAGCCACTATATCGTCCCAGCACATCAACCCAAACCCATTGTATCCATCCCTTTCGAACTGGAGGTTAACATGATGGCTGTAGGTTGGGCAATCGAAGTTTCCGCTGTCAACATCTGGTTTGACAGTGATGAAGGGCTTGCAAAGGGGGAAAACTGACTGGTTGCGGTCCATTGATCAAAGGAGCATCGAGTAGGTTTGGTCAAAGAAGCTGTGGAAGCCGAAGTGCTGTTGCTTGGGCCTGACACCTGCTGGATCCAACCTCTTTTTGTGGAAGTTATGGGTAGCTTTTTAATAGTTGCGTTTTCAAAACCGCGTCTAGTTTGCATTGGCGTCTTATCTGAATCTGACACGGTCTTTTGCGTTTGTCTAAGTCTAGCTCTGAGTCGGAGGTTGTGCCTCTTGGCCCTCCACGTCGTAGCTTTTGTTTCGAGTCTGTTGTACTTGGCAAACCCTGAGGGTTTTTATATGCATTATTCTGCTGTACTTCGCTAGCTTTTGAATAAACTGTGTCGACCCTGACGACGAAGGGATAGATTTCGATGGGATCATCCCTAAGGAAATGTGTTCCCTCGCTGAAAGGGAAGACAAAAGGCGTGCTCAGCCTATTAAAAGAAGAAGTAATTTTCAATAAACTTGAAAGACAAGTATAACCTCCCAAAAGGTTCAAAATTGGTCCAAACACCGCCCCAAAGGAGCATTGCGCCCGGTCAGACAGGCTCAAAGAATTCATCGACATCGTGGCGTGGTCTCATCAAGTCACGCCTCGCATTGATTCTGAGATAAAGAAGCATCAGATCCCCTGTTATCGGGTGCCAATCCAGAAAACAGAAGCAGAAGGATTTTGGGCCTCTTACCATGTTCAAAAGCAATAACAGTGGCGTTCCGCCAAGTACAAATGAGATAGTGTACAAAATGGCCCAGAGTAGGGTATTCCAATCAAAGTACTTTTGACCCTGCGTCATCAAAGCCATGTTATCTGGGGGCTACGGACAAAGATCGTCGACCTCGACAGCAACAATTTCAAAACCTTGGTCAACCTGGATCAATTCGAAAGCTACTTTTCCCTGAGAGAAGCTCGTTGGGCTGAAAACCCCGAGGGTGGGCAGTTCCAAGCAAAAGTTAGAGCAGCCTGCTAGATCGAAAACCTATGAAGGCGGTCTAGGAAAAAATGCATAGGCAATATTTGAAAGCTCGCTAGACCGAAAACCCGAATGGGCGGTACTAGGCAAAAGTTAGAGCGCAAAAGGAGAGGTAAACACACGAGTGAACCTTAGCCTGAACTACGTTTTGACCTGATTCCCTAGAATGGGATACGTAGGCAGTTTCTCCTCGAGACTCGGTCACAAATCTATCAAAGTGGAGCCATGGTTGACGTTTTGATACAAATCAAAGGTCGAAGAGGATCAAAGATCAAGCTGCATTGGAAGAACCAAAAGGGGGAAAACCTTTGTCTTTCAATTTTATTGCAAAACTGCTATTTCTATTTACGGGCTGAGCATAAGTCTTAAAAATATTTGAAGCATAAAAAACAGAACGAAATGCTAGAAGCCTAATGGCTCACAGTTTATTCTAAGTTCAGCGAAGTCTGGTGTAAGCAACCGCGGCGCATTTGTTCAAAATAATTCGCGTTGGTATCGGTCTTGTGCGTGCTCTTTCAATCCCAGCGGTCTGCTTTTGCCCTCGAATGTCGTTCGTGGGCTTTTGCCAAGTCTTGTCATACCATGCATGTCATATGGAGTTAATGTGACTGCACGGGGGTGTCGGTTTCAGTCCGGGCCTATATGAGTCATCATATGCGTCTTATGTCCATCTTTGCGACATTTTTCCAGTTTTTCAATCAATTGTCATGTCGAGATGCTTTTCTCAATTTTGTTTGTACAGGTCTTTGTACCTTTTGCACTTTTCGTAAGTGTCAGTTTCATCTGTTCAGGAATGTTGTGAGTTTTGGCCCCTTAATGCCCAAATTTCATTATGTTCTGTGTGCCTGAGGGTTCGCATTATACCCTGGGACTCTTTCTCCCTTTTCATTTGAGCTAGGCGAGTCTGTACATGCGCGCATATCTGTGTGTCAATTCAGGTCACTTGTCAATGCAAATTAGATATTAGCGGCTAGAAAGTGCAATTTTTACATTTGCTACCATAGCTCCTGTAATCTACAAGCTGTGGAAATCTCATAAGCAGCAGGGGCACGTCAGCCCAAGGCCAAGCAAAGCATATCTGTCTGGCTCATCTGCCCAAGCATCGAAGAAAGGGGGCATGCAGGCCCAATCTCATTGCTAAACATCAACTGGGGCACGCTTGCCCGCTCAATGTCTTTCTATCTAGGTGCACATCTCAGAAGCAAAAGACGGTAAAATAATGGGGCGCAGTGATAGTCCTTAGGCGTCGTTGTCCTCCTAGGAGCCGCCCTTAGCTTGCATCTGCATTTTTTAGTATATCATACATTATCATTGCATATTGTATGTCATGTCAAAAGCAGGAATGTGCATCAAATCAAATCAGAGCACATTGTGGCGTTCTCCCATCAGTGTTGAGGCACTGGCAAATCAAAGCACGTTGTGGCGTTCTCCCATCAGTGTTGAGGCACTGGCAAATCAAAGCACGTTGTGGCGTTCTCCCATCAGTGTTGAGGCACTGGCAAATCAAAGCATGTTGTGGCGTTCTTCCATCAGTGTTGAGGCACTGGCAAATCAAAGCACGTTGTGGCGTTCTTCTATCAGTGTTGAGGCACTGGCAAATCAAAGCACGTTGTGGCGTTCTCCCATCAGTGTTGAGGCACTGGCAAATCAAAGCATGTTGTGGCGTTCTTCTATCAGTGTTGAGGCACTGGCAAATCAAAGCACGTTGTGGCGTTCTTCTATCAGTGTTGAGGCACTGGCAAATCAAAGCACGTTGTGACGTTCTTCCGTCAGTGTTAAGGCATTGGCAATTCAAAGCATGTTGTGGCGTTCAACCGTCAGTGTTGTGACATTGGCAAGTCAAATCAACGACAGCCGGTCCTGTCAAAGTTCCTCAACGGTTTGATCATTCAGCACATTGATCTCCCCGTCCGCATTCACGACAGCCAGTCCTGTCAAATCCATCAACACCAATCAGCCATGTTGTCCGTTTAATCCTCAACAGCGATTAATCCTTCAACAGTGATCAGCACATCGTCCATTCAGCCACAACGACGATCAGATTATCGTCCAATGGTCGATTCATCCGCAATTGTTTGTTCCCCAGGAGAGTCCGTCTTGGCCTGTCCCGAACGACAATCACCCTCAGTCTAGCCGCAAGTGCATCTTCCAGCAGGCTTATTGCTCTGTCTCGGATGGTCTTTGATAAGGAGATTGGCTCTGATTCCCAACTGATGGAATTCAACCTGCCTGACACGACCTACCCGTGTTTGTTGGAATACTTTGTGCCGAGGATAGCTTGATCCCCAACAACGACGGCCTGTCCCGTCCAGATCTACAGCGACAGCCTGTTCTGTCCAAATTTGATCAACCAGCGGCGATACCCTCGTCCACTTCTACTTCCATCCCTAGCGACGGTCCGCCCGTCCATTCAATCGATCAGGTTCTGTAAGTATGCTTGTCTACTTTACTATGTTCTGCTCTGGATTGCCTTGAGGGGTGTCTAGAATTCTTTGACGTTACTTGTACCAAGTCAATGGTGCTCCAAGTGCCGTCAAAGAGGGGCTACTGTAGACACCCCAATCTGGCTTTCAGATTAGCTTATTTACGGTTTTTGATTCCCCGATGATGAAACGGATCAAGAACACTTCGGGAATGTCGAGTGTTTGAGCTTTGAGTGTTTGAAGAACCCTTGAACCTAACCTAGCCAAAAACCACATCAAAAAGCCAAAAACCAATTGTCGCGCGAGGGTTTAGAACCATCGCGCGAGGGTCAAGCTGCCAGGTGTGGTCAACAGTCAAACTGTTGACCGTTGACCATCGCGTGCCAGGGAGAACCCTCGCGCAACAATTCCAAACCGTCGCGCGACGGTTCTCTCCTGTCCCTTTTACCTTTTCAGCTAGGCAGCTTAATCACCAAGTAATTTTCAGCCGGACCTGTGGGTAGGTGGCTTCTCCTTGCAAGCTTTCCATAAAAGGCAATTTGGCCACCAAGCCAAGTTAACCTTCACTTGGTTGGTTCTTTCTCCTCCATACACCATTTTCCCTATAAATACTCCCCCATTGTCTCTCTTTTAAAGGGTTACAAGAATTCCACTTTCAAAGGGGCATTACTTTGTACTCTTTTAAGCTAATAAAAGAGATACAAAGTCAATCCAAGAATATAGCTTGTTCTTTCTCCTTCATTACTCAAAGCAACATAAACACCTCAAGCAACCTCAATTCAACTCAAAGCTCAAACGCATTTCAAACCCCAAGAACCAAAGGTATAGCTTATCTTTGTTCTGCTCTCTGTTCTGATCCCTGAGGGGGCTGACACAATACTAGTCCTGGCCCTAAAACCAGCAAAGTTATAAGAAGCAGTGGAGCAAGAACCCTCGCGCGACTGTTCCTAACACTCGCGCGACACATTTTGTCAATGTGATTATGAACATCGTGGGGAAGGGTATCCTTTTCTTTTTGTTTAATATATAGTTATTACTGTTTTTGAGAATTTTTTATGTTTTAGATATATGTTGATGCAAGTTAAAACTTATTTACTGCTTTTTCTTAGCTTAAATTGCAAATTCAAAATGTCAAAATGCATTTCTGTTCTGTTGGAACATCCCTGGGATCATTCTGGACCTGTCCCAGAACCCAGGATGAGCAAAACCAAACACTGGAAGGTTGACCCGAACCCTCGCGCGATGGTTCTAAACCCTCGCGCAACAATTTGGAACCCTCGCGCGACGGTTCGTCCCCGACCAGTAGCTTGCCATGCATGTTTAACTTGGTTTTTAGGCTGTTATTTTGTCCCCTCACTGTTTAAGGGGTGTTTTAGTAATTTTGTTGCTCTATAGCCTTTTAGAATTGTTTTAAACTGTATATTTAAACTGCTATAAACTGCTTGGTTTGTCCTGGGTGTGCACTGGTCCTTCCAGAGCCCAGAAGGTTTGAGAATAAGAGCTGTGGGTTGTGGGCTCAGCCTGTAAAACCCACAGCAGTCTGTTCTCATCCTATACTAACTGCTCATCCATGCTATCCATCACATCTTGCAAATTGTTACAGCTTTAATCCCCATTAAACTGTTCCCCCGCCCTAATTGGCTAAGATTGGTTAAAAAGAAGAAGAATCACAAAAACTTTCACAAAATGCCTAAGTAGAGACCGATCTCCGGATTGGGCGAGAGGGGTGCCTTAAAACCCTTCCTCTCTCGTAACCTGGCTCCCGAACCCAGATATGGTTATGACGGACTGGTTCCTTCACTTTTTCAAAACAAACAGCGCGGCAGGTGCTTCGAAATGCGGTTCCTTGGGTGTCGGACCTTCAAACCCGAGTGGCGACTCTGTATTTTTGCGAGCGCCTGCTTCTCCGCTCGCGCTCCCTCGATTATGGGCCCTTGCTTCGGGGAACGAAATTCCCGAAGGCTCGCTTTGGAATCCGGAAATTCCAGGGCATGCTGCCCACAGTGGCGACTCTGCTGGGGATAATCGAACCGATATTAATCCGTACTTAGAGTTTAATACACTTGTGAACAATTCCTTAAAAGTCTGTCAAAACGGTGAGCTTCGCGCTGCCGAAGGTTGGAATGGTGATTTAACAGGACCTCGTGTCCGGCCAATCTAATCTGGGACTTTTTCGATTGTTCACTTGCGTAGTTTCCTCTAAAGATGGACTAAATAAAGTGAGCCAAATTTGAAAAGGCATTTTGCAAAATTGTGATTCTTCTTCTTTTTGATCAATTTCTAGCATTTCATTTGCATCGATGTGGGATAAGTCTCGTTGGATCGTTTTGGCAATCCGGCACGGTTTACCGGAGCCCGGGGACCCCGAATGACCAACAACCTTCGACGATGATGGGTCATGCTACCGTTTGACTGTTGCTCTGCGAATCGCGGGCAACGGGAGGTATATCTGTGCCCTAGTCCGAGGAACCCGTTACGAACCAAAACCGGCCTTTGCATATACAAAGCATTAGAACTTTCCAAACTAAGACAAGAACCTGCAGGGTAGGATCTAAATGCATCTAACCCCATATACTGTCTACGTGTTATTGCTTTCCCTATCGCATGCACTGTACATACATGTCATTTTGCATAGGAGCATGCTTAGGGCAGTTCTTTCTTTCAAGTTTGTCTTACGCTGTCTGAGACGTTGTTGGACCCGATGAGGAGTCGTTCATTCTGTCGAATGTTCGTTATGAATCACAAAGTCCTTAGTTCAATGATACTTTGAGAAATCAAAATTTGCTAAATCCTCGGCTCATGCCTGATTGAGGATTCAACCAACAATAAGGAACAACAAAGTTTTGATGCTGTGTCACTAGCGCCATCCAGGTTGAAGTGCGTTGTCACTATACACCACGTTGTTCAAGGTTAAGGTGCCATGTCATCAATGCCAAGCTGTTTCTAATTCAAAATTGAATCTTCAAAAGGGACTAGACGAAGATTTAGTCTATTTTGACATCTCTTAGGATCTGTCGATCTACATGGGGACACATCGCCAAAAAGAATTCTGAGGATTCTGGCAACGTCTGAAATTCGTGAGGCAAACTCGTCTCTGGAACTGTACACACATACATGTTGCTTTGCGTAGGAGCATGTTTAGGGCGGCTTCTAGGTTGTCTCTCGCTTTCGAGTCTGTCTTATGCTAATTTGGACGCTGCTAGACCCGATGAAGAGTCGTGCATCTCGATGGTGCACGTTGTCAATTCTTAAAGTCCTTAGGTCAGCGAGACTTCGAGAAATCAAATCTTATTAAATCCTTGGCTTATGCCCGGTTGAGGATTCAACCGAAAACAAGGAACCACAAAGTATTGATGTCGTGATATTGATGTCATTTTGGTTATCGTGCTAAGTACGTACACCGCCCGGCTAACGCGCGTTGTCGCTGAAGCCACCCCGGTAAAGGTGTCACACCATCAATACCGAGTTGTTCCAAGTTCAAAGTCGAATCTTCAAAAGGGACTAGTCGAAGACTTAGTCTGTTTTGACATCCTTAGGATCAGTTTGATCTATTCAAAGGATACACCCTCGAAAAGAAATCTGAGGATTTTGGCAGTGTCCGAACATCATGAGACAGATTTGTCTCTAGTTCTAGAGTCTATGGTTGACATCGACAACGACGCATGCATTGCATTCCAATTGCTGTAGGAGTGCCACTGAGCTTTCACGTATTTTACTGTCTAGTTTTGAGCCATTGCACCGAGCAAGAGAGTACCGAAAGGAAGAGCCAAACCTACTTGGAAACGTCTTAAGAATCCGAGTCAAAGGTTGGTCAGGTTACAATCCCAATCAGTCACAACGGAAGGCTCTCCGCGCTCTTTGTTGGCTGCTCTACAGTCAGGGTCACCACCAGTTGTACAGGAAGGGCAACCAGCATCCTCATCTTCTGCATCGAGCACTTCTGAATCACCTACCATGGCAGATCAACCGCTCAGTCTAGAGACCATGCTCATGAATCTTCAGAACAGCATTACCACTATGCAGCAGAGAGCCATCCAGACCGATGCTAACATCACCCGTCTCAATGACCTTATCAACACTCGTCTTCCACCACCGCTCGAAGAGGAAGGCGAGGACGATGAGGACGACCAGGAGCAGCCTATCATGGTCCCAGATCCGATTCACGAGGGGCGTCTCATTGTTCAGCCCAACCTTAGGAAGTCTCGTGCGCCTGCTGCAAACCTGAATCTTGCGGGTAGGGAACTTGTTCAAAACCCTGACATAGCTGCTCTTGTGGCCAAGATGGCAAAGCTAGAAGAATCCGTCACAAAATCTGAAAAGATCAGCACATGCGGAATAGACTTGGATCGTCTCTGCCTGTATCCTAATGCTAAGCTGCCTGACAAGTTCAAAATGCCCGACTTGGTAAAGTTCGACGGTAGCGGTGATCCCAAGACTCATCTCTACGGCTATCATGCTGCTATGAAGCTACTCAAAGTAGAAAGTCAGGCCATGTCTCAGCTCTTCCCTCAAACTCTCTCTGGGCCTGCCTTCCATTGGTTTTTGTCGCTCGACATCTCCAAAAGAGGAACTTGGGAGGACATTGGGGCTGCGTTTATTTCGCAGTATAGCTACAACTCTCAGCTCAAGATGACTACACGGGAGCTCGAATCCACCAAGATGGAAGCTAAGGAGTCCTTTGCGGACTTTGTCAAGCGGTGGAGAGCCAAAGCCGCTCTAATGACTGAGCGCCCTAGCGAGAGAGACCAACTCCGCATCATCTCCCGTAATCTCCAGCCAGACTATGCCAGGCATCTGGTTCTTGTTCAAGCATCTGCCAATTTCGAGACCTTCTTCGAATCTGGCCTAGCCATCGAGGATGCGCTGCAAAGTGGAGTTCTGCCAAGAGGGGAGTCCTCTTCTTCTTCCGCTCAAAAAGCTAAGCCGAGGGCTTATTCAGGGGATAGTAGTGTGTTGTTTGGTAACAGCAACTACTCCAATAAGTCTACAAGTGGGAGCAATGCTCCAACTGTCAATTCCAGTCGCGCTGCCGATGTTGGCCAAATTCGATGCGCTCAAAGCCTCCGATCCCGAACTCAACCTCGGAGTTTCTCTGCCTTCACGGCATCTCTGTCTGCAGTGTTGGAGAAACTTGTTAAGTCTGGGCATCTCAAGCCTTTGACCCCAACTTCCCCTCCCAAAGTCTTACCTGCTGGTTATAATCCTAACCTTTTCTGTGCCTTCCACCAAATGCCTGGCCACCTTACTGATAACTGCTTGCGTCTCCGACACGAGATTCAAGATCTTATTGATGATGGCACGGTTCAAGTTCCACCAAAGCCCAACATCATTACCAACTCCTTGCCTCAACACGGGTCTGACCCTCTGGTTGGTCAGATATCTATCACCACCACTCAAATCAACCCGAGCTCTGCCATATTCAACCCTAGCCACTATATCGTCCCAGCACATCAACCCAAACCCATTGTATCCATCCCTTTCGAACTGGAGGTTAACATGATGGCTGTAGGTTGGGCAATCGAAGTTTCCGCTGTCAACATCTGGTTTGACAGTGATGAGGGGCTTGCAAAGGGGGAAAACTGACTGGTTGCGGTCCATTGATCAAAGGAGCATCGAGTAGGTTTGGTCAAAGAAGCTGTGGAAGCCGAAGTGCTGTTGCTTGGGCCTGACACCTGCTGGATCCAACCTCTTTTTGTGGAAGTTATGGGTAGCTTTTTAATAGTTGCGTTTTCAAAACCGCGTCTAGTTTGCATTAGCGTTTTGTCTGAATCTGACACGGTCTTTTGCGTTTGTCTGGTCTAGCTCTGAGTCGGAGGTTTGTGCCTCTTGGCCCTTCACGTCGTAGCTTTTGTTTCGAGTCTGTTGTACTTGGCAACCCCGAGGGTTTTTATATGCATTATTCTGCTGTACTTCGCTAGCTTTTGAATAAAGCGTATGCGACCACGCGAAGGGATAGATTTCGATGGGATCGTCCCTAAGGAAATGTGTTCCCTAGAAAGGGAAGACAAAAGGCGTGCTTTCACCTATTAAAAGAAGAAGTAATTTTCAATAAACTTGAAAGACAAGTATAACCTCCCAAAGGATTCAAAGTTGGTCAAAGCACCGCCCCAAAGGAGCATTGCGCCCGGTCAGACAGGCTCAAAGAATTCATCGACATCGTGGCGTGGTCTCATCAAGTCACGCCTCGCATTGATTCTGAGATAAAGAAGCATCAGATCCCCTGTTATCGGGTGCCAATCCAGAAAACAGAAGCAGAAGGATTTTGGGCCTCTTACCATGTTCAAAAGCAATAACAGTGGCGTTCCGCCAAGTACAAATGAGATAGTGTACAAAATGGCCCAGAGTAGGGTATTCCAATCAAAGTACTTTTGACCCTGCGTCATCAAAGCCATGTTATCTGGGGGCTACGGCCAAAGATCGTCGACCTCGACAGCAACAATTTCAAAACCTTGGTCAACCTGGATCAATTCAAACGCAACTTTTCCCTGAGAGAAGCTCGTTGGGCTGAAAACCCCGAGGGTGGGCAGTTCCAAGCAAAAGTTAGAGCAGCCTGCTAGATCGAAAACCTATGAAGGCGGTCTAGGCAAAAATGCATAGGCAATATTTGAAAGCTCGCTAGACCGAAAACCCGAATGGGCGGTACTAGGCAAAAGTTAGAGCGCAAAAGGAGAGGTAAACACACGAGTGAACCTTAGCCTGAACTACGTTTTGACCTGATTCCCTAGAATGGGATACGTAGGCAGTTTCTCCTCGAGACTCGGTCACAAATCTATCAAAGTGGAGCCATGGTTGACGTTTTGATACAAATCAAAGGTCGAAGAGGATCAAAGATCAAGCTGCATTGGAAGAACCAAAAGGGGGAAAACCTTTGTCTTTCAATTTTATTGCAAAACTGCTATTTCTATTTACGGGCTGAGCATAAGTCTTAAAAATATTTGAAGCATAAAAAACAGAACGAAATGCTAGAAGCCTAATGGCTCACGGTTTATTCTAGTTCAACGAAGTCTGGTGTAAGCAACCGCATGGCGCATTTGTTCAAAATAATTCGCGTTGGTATCGGTCTTGTGCGTGCTCTTTCAATCCCAGCGGTAGTCTGCTTTAATGTCGTTCCAGGGGCTTTTGCCAAGTCTTGTCATACCATGCATGTCATATGGAGTTAATGTGACTGCACGGGGGTCGGTTTCAGTCAGGGCCTATATGAGTCATCATATGCGTCTTATGTCCATCTTTGCGACATTTTTCCAGCTTTTCAATCAATTGTCATGTCGAGATGCTTTTCTCAATTTTGTTTGTACAGTCTTTGTACCTTTTGCACTTTTATAAGTGTCAGGTTTCATCTGTTCAGGAATGTTGTGAGTTTTGGCCCCTTAATGCCCAAATTTCATTATGTTCTGTGCCTGAGGGTTCGCATTATACCCCTAGGACTCTTTCTCCCTTTTCATTTGAGCTAGGTGAGTCTGTACATGCGCACATATCGTGTGTCAATTCAGGTCACTTGTCAATGCAAATTAGATATTAGCGGCTAGAAAGTGCAATTTTTACATTTGCTACCATAGCTCCTGTAATCTACAAGCTGTGGAAATCTCATAAGCAGCAAGGGCACGTCGGCCCAAGGCCAAGCAAAGCATATCTGTCTGGCACGTCTGCCCAAGCATCAAAGAGAGGGCACACAGGCCCAAATTCGTCAACTGGGGCATGCCAGCCCGTTCAGTGTCTATCTATCTGGGTGCGCATCTCAGAAGTAACTGACAGTACAATAATGAGGCTCGGTGGTAGTCCTTAGGCGTTGTTGTCCTCCTAGGAGCCGCCCTTAGCTTGCATCTGCATTTTTTAGTATATCATACATTATCATTGCATATTGTATGTCATGTCAAAAGCAGGAATGTGCATCAAATCAAATCAGAGCACATTGTGGCGTTCTCCCATCAGTGTTGAGGCACTGGCAAATCAAAGCACGTTGTGGCGTTCTCCCATCAGTGTTGAGGCACTGGCAAATCAAAGCACGTTGTGGCGTTCTCCCATCAGTGTTGAGGCACTGGCAAATCAAAGCATGTTGTGGCGTTCTTCTATCAGTGTTGAGGCACTGGCAAATCAAAGCACGTTGTGGCGTTCTTCTATCAGTGTTGAGGCACTGGCAAATCAAAGCACGTTGTGACATTCTTCCGTCAGTGTTAAGGCATTGGCAATTCAAAGCATGTTGTGGCGTTCAACCGTCAGTGTTGTGACATTGGCAAGTCAAATCAACGACAGCCGGTCCTGTCAAAGTTCCTCAACGGTTTGATCATTCAGCACATTGATCTCCCTGTCCGCATTCACGACAGCCAGTCCTGTCAAATCCATCAACACCAATCAGCCATGTTGTCCGTTTAACCCTCAACAGCGATTAATCCTTCAACAGTGATCAGCACATCGTCCATTCAGCCACAACGACGATCAGATTATCGTCCAATGGTCGATTCATCCGCAATTGTTTGTTCCCCAGGAGAGTCCATCTTGGCCTGTCCCAAACAACAATCACCCTCAGTCTAGCCGCAAGTGCATCTTCCAGCAGGCTTATTGCTCTGTCTCGGATGGTCTTTGATAAGGAGATTGGCTCTGATTTCCAACTGATGGAATTCAACCTGCCTGACACGACCTACCCGTGTTTGTTGGAATACTTTGTGCCGAGGATAGCTTGATCCCCAACAACGACGGCCTGTCCCGTCCAGATCTACAGCGACAGCCTGTTCTGTCCAAATTTGATCAACCAGCGGCGATACCCTCGTCCACTTCTACTTCCATCCCTAGTGACGGTCCGCCCGTCCATTCAATCGATCTGGTTCTGCAAGTATGTTTGTCTACTTTACTATGTTCTGCTCTGGATTGCCTTGAGGGGTGTCTAGAATCTTTGACGTTACTTGTACCAAGTCAATGGTGCTCCAAGTGCCGTCAAAGAGGGGCTACTGTAGACACCCCAATCTGGCTTTCAGATTAGCTTATTTACGGTTTTTGATTTCCCGATGATGAAACGGATCAAGAACACTTCGGGAATGTCGAGTGTTTGAGCTTTGAGTGTTTGAAGAACCCTTGAACCTAACCTAGCCAAAAACCACATCAAAAAGCCAAAAACCAATTGTCGCGCGAGGGTTTAGAACCATCGCGCGAGGGTCAAGCTGCCAGGTGTGGTCAACAGTCAAACTGTTGACCGTTGACCATCGCGTGCCAGGGAGAACCCTCGCGCAACAATTCCAAACCGTCGCGCGACGGTTCTCTCCTGTCCCTTTTACCTTTTCAGCTAGGCAGCTTAATCACCAAGTAATTTTCAGCCAGACCTCGTGGACTGGCTGGGCTTCTCTCCTTGCAAGCTTTCCATAAAAGGCAATTTGGCCACCAAGCCAAGTTAACCTTCACTTGGTTGGTTCTTTCTCCTCCATACACCATTTCCACCATTTTCCCTATAAATACTCCCCCATTGTCTCTCTTTTAAAGGGTTACAAGAATTCCACTTTCAAAGGGGCATTACTTTGTACTCTTTTAAGCTAATAAAAGAGATACAAAGTCAATCCAAGAATATAGCTTGTTCTTTCTCCTTCATTACTCAAAGCAACATAAACACCTCAAGCAACCTCAATTCAACTCAAAGCTCAAACGCATTTCAAACCCCAAGAACCAAAGGTATAGCTTATCTTTGTTCTGCTCTCTGTTCTGATCCCTGAGGGGGCTGGCAGGGCCAAGGCTGGTAATCAATACCAGTCCTGGCCCTAAAACCAGCAAAGTTACAAGAAGCAGTGGAGCAAGAACCCTCGCGCGACGGTTCTTGATGCTCGCGCGACACTTTGTGTCAGTGTGATGATGAACTTCGTGGGGAAGGGTATCCTGTTCTTTGTGTTTCATAAATAGTTCTTACTGTTTTGGAGCATGTTTTAGGTTTTAGATCACTGTTGATGCAAGTTAAAACTTATTTACTGCTTGTTCTTAGCTTAAATTGCAAATTCAAAATGTCAAAATGCATTTCTGTTCTGTTGGAACATCCCTGGGATCAGTCTGGACCTGTCCCAGAACCCAGGATGAGAAAAACCAAACACTGGAAGGTTGACCCGAACCCTCGCGCGATGGTTCGAAACCCTCGCGCAACAATTCTAAACCCTCGCGCAACAATTTAAAAACCCTCGTGCGACAGTTCGTCCCCTTGCCATGCATGTTTAACTTGGTTTTTAGGCTGTTATTTTGTCCCCTCACTGTTTAAGGGGTGTTTTAGTAATTTTGTTGCTCTATAGCCTTTTAGAATTGTTTTAAACTGTATATTTCCAGTACATATAAAGCTGCTTGGTTTGTCCTGGGTGTGCCTTTGGTCCTTCCAGAGCCTGTAAGGTTTGAGAATAAGAGGCCGTGGGTTGTGGGCTCACAGTAAAACCCATGCCGATGCTGTTCTCATCCTATACTAATTGCTCATCCATGCTATCCATCACATCTTGCAAATTGTTACAGCTTTAATCCCCGATTAACTGTTCCCGCCCTAATTGGCTAAGATTAGTTAAAAAGAAGAAGAATCACAAAAACTTTCACAAAATGCCTAAGTAGAGACCGATCTCCGGATTGGGCGAGAGGGGTGCCTTAAAACCCTTCCTCTCTCGTAACCTGGCTCCCGAACCCAGATATGGTTATGACGGACTGGTTCCTTCACTTTTTCAAAACAAACAGCGCGGCAGGTGCTTCGAAATGCGGTTCCTTGGGTGTCGGACCTTCAAACCCGAGTGGCGACTCTGTATTTTGCGAGCGTTTGTGTCTCCACTCGCGCTCCCTCGATTTTCGGGCCGCTTTGGCAAAACGAAATTCCCGAAGGCTCGCTTTGGAATCCGGAAATTCCAGGGCATGCTGCCCACAACTTTCTCATTTGTACTCGGCGGAATGCCACTGTTGTTGCTTTCGAACAAGGTATGAGGCCCGGAGCCCTCTTGAGCTTCTGTTTTTTGGATTGGTACCCGGTAGCAGGAGGTTTGATGCTTCTTTATCTTAGGATCAACGCAAGGCGTGACTTGATGAGACCACGCCAAGACGTTGACGGTTGTCTGATCGGGTCTGATGCTCCTCTGGGAACAGTGCTAGGACCAACTTTGAACCTTTCAGGAGGTTATACTTGTCTTTCAAGTTTATTGAAAATTACTTCTTCTTTTAATAGGCTGAGCATGCCTTTTATCTTCCCTTTCGGCGAGGGAACATATTTCCTTGGGGATGATCCCATCAAAATCTATCCCTTCGTCGTCAGGGTCGACACAGTTTATATAAAAGCCAGCGAAGTAAGCAGAATAATGCATATCATAAAAACCCACGGGGTTTACCAAGTACAGCAGACTCAAAACTTGAAATACAAGCTACGACGTGGAGGGCCAAGAGGCACGAACTCCGACTCAGAGCTAGACTTTTAGACAAACGCAAAAGACTCTGTGTCAGACTCAGACATAACGCCAATGCAAACTAGACACGATTTTGAAAACGCAACTATTAAAAAGCTACCCATAGCTTCCACAAGAAAAGATATGATTCAGCAGATGTCAGGCCCAAGCAATAGCACTTCGGCTTCTTTAGCTTCTTCAACCAAACCTACTCGATGCTCCTTTGATCAATGGACCTCAGCCAGTCAGTCTTCTCCTTTGTAAGCCCCTCATCACTGTCAAACCAGATGTCGGCAATGAAAACCTCAATTGCCCAACCTACTGCCATCATGTTAAGCTCCGGCTCAGACGGGATGGATACGTTGGGTTTGGGTTGATTTGCTGGGACGATATAGTGGCTAGGATTGAATATGGTGGAGCTCGGGTTGATTCGAGTGATTTGAGTAGAGGTGATAGATACCTGACCAACCAGAGGGTCAGACCCATGTTGAGGCAAGGAGTTGGAAATGATGTTGGGCTTTGGTGGAACTTGAACCGTGCCATCATCAATAAGATCTTGAATCTCATGTCGAAGACGATAGCACTTTTCAGTGTGATGGCCAGGCATTTGGTGGAAGCCACAGAAAAGGTTAGGGTTGTAACCGGCAGGTAAGACTTTGGGTGGAGAAGTTGGGGTCAAAGACTTGAGATGTCCAGATTGGAAAAGCTGCTCCATTACTATGGATAGAGATTCCTCGAAGACAGAGAAACTCCGGGGTTGGGTTCGGGCTCGGAAGCTTTGAGTGTTTTGACGTTGGTTGATATCGGCTGTTGATGGAGGCAGGGTTGTGATGGTGCCACAATCGATGAGATCTTGAATGGCATGTCAAAGCCGGAAGCAGGCATTGGTAGAATGACCAGGCGTTTGATGGGAGGTGCAATAGAGGTTATATTTGTAATTGGCAGGGGGATTTTTGGGTAGAGGAGTTGGATTAAGGGGCTTGATGGAACCAGCATCGAGGAGCTTCTCATAAACTGAGGCCAAAGGTGTAGTGAAGCATGAGAAAGTCCTTGGTGAGTTCCGGCAAGTGAATTGAGAATTCAAAGTAGGACCCTTGTTTGCTTCGCAATTGCACCACATTGCCTCATCAACAGGATGCATTCTTTTGCCTTTGGGTTTGAAATCATCACCAAACATGTCCTCCCCTTCAGCAATGGTTGTGAATAAGGAACCAGCATCCTCCTTTGGGTAGGTCCTGGCCTCATGGAACTCAGCCAGGTCTTTGAACATGTCCTTCGAGCACAGCTTGATCCCAAATGCAGGAGTGTGACAGGCTGGAGAAGGTTCCTTGACTAGCCCCATATCTGGCTGCGGGGCTGTGGAGGTAACGAGGCCAACGAGTCCCTGGACCATAATCATCTGCTTGTCCATCTTGTGACCCAATTCCTCTACAGCTTTCCTGAGCTCAACCAGCTCCATTTGTGCTGCCATTCTGGATTGATGAACGAGGAAGGAGATATGACTTTGGAAGCAAAGGTGTAACAACCCCGGCAGACGTTCTCAAGCAGGTTTGGCTCTTCCTTTCGGTACTCTCTTGCTCGATGCAATGGCTCAGAACTAGACCGTAAAATAAGTGAAAGCTCAGTGGTGTTCCTGCAGCAAATAGAATGCAATGTACATGTCGTTGTCAGTATCAACCCTAGACTCTAGAACTAGAGACAAATCTGTCTCATGATGTTCAGACGCTGCCAAAATCCTCAGATTTCTTTTCGAGGGTGTATCCTTTGAAAGGATCAAACTGATCCTAAGAGATGTCAAAACAGACTAAGTCTTCGACTAGTCCCTTTTGAAGATTCAACTTTGAACTTGGAACAACTCGGTATTGATGGCGTGACACCTTTACCGGGGTGGCTTCAGCAACAATGCGCGTTTAGCCGGGCGGTGTACGTGTTGCGCACGATAACCAAAATGACATCAATATCACGACATCAATACTTTGTGGTTCCCTATTTTTGGTTGAATCTTCAACCGGGCATGAATCAAGGATTTAATAAAGTTTGATTTCCCAAAGTCTCGTTGATCTAGGGACTTCAAAAATTAACAACATGCACCATCGAGATGCACGACTCTTCATTGGGTCTAGCAGCGTCTAAATTTACATAAGACAGACTCGAAAGCGAGAGACAACCTAGAAGCTGCCCTAAACATGCCCCTATGCAAAATGACATGTATGTATTTACAGTCCCAGAGACGAGTTTGCCTCATGAATTTCAGACATTGCCAGAATCCTCAGAATTCTTTTCGACGATGTGTCCTTGAGTAGATCGACAGATCCTAAAAGATGTCAAAATAGACTAAATCTGCGTCTAGTCCCTTTTGAAGATTCAACTTTGAATTAGAAACAATTTGGCATTGATGACATGGCACCTTAACCTTGAACAACGTGGTGTATAGTGACAACGCACTTCAACCTGGGTGACGCCAGTGACACGGCATCAATACTTTGTTGTTCCTTATTGTTGGTTGAATCCTCAATCAGGCATGAGCCGAGGATTTAGCAAATTTTGATTTCTCAAAGTCTCATTGAACTAAGGACTTTGCGATTGATAACGAACATTCGACAGAATGAACGACTCCTCATCGGGTCCAACAACGTCTTAGACAGCGTAAGACAAACTCGAAAGAAAAAACTGTCCTAAGCATGCTCCTATGTAAAATAGTGTATGTACAGTGCATGCGATAGGAAAACAGTAACACGTAGACAGTATACGGGGTTAGATGCAAGTAGATCCTACCTGGACAGGTACCTGTCCTAGTTTGGAGAGTTCTAATGCTTTGTATATGCAAAGGCTGCTTTTGGTTCGTAATAGGTTCCTTGGACTAGGGCCACAGATATACCTCCCGTTGCCCGCGATATCGCTGAGCTACAGTCAAACGGTAGCATGACCCATCATCGCCGAAGGTTGTTGGTCATTCGAGGTCCTCGGGCTCCGGTAAACCGTGCCGGATTGCCAAAATGATCCAACGAGGCTTATCCCACATCGATGCAAATGATATGCTAGAAATTGATTAAGAAGAAGAAGAATCACAAAATCGTAAAATGCCTTTTCAAGCTCGGCTCACTTTATTTAGTCCATCTTTAGAGGAAACTACGCAAATGAACAATCGAAAAAGTACCAGATCGGATTGGCCTGACATGAGGTCCTGTTAAATCACCTGTGGGCTACCACAGCCCCGGGTGGATATCGGGGCGGCCCGAAAAAAGAAGCGCCTCGCCCCCCCTTTTTTTTTTTTTTTTTTAGAAAATTGATTCGAAAAATTTTCGAAGAGTCGCCACCCGGATTTGTGGTTCGCCACCCGAGAAACCGTTTTGATTTGAAAATGCTTGATTTGAATTGAAAACCAGATTTTTTGGGTTTGGAAGCCATGTTACGAGGAGGGAAGCGGCACTCCCCTCGCCCGATTCGAAATCGGTCTCTACTAAACATTTGTGGGATTTTTCAAAGGGATTTTATTTCATCAAACAGTTAGCACGTATTTACAGATGTATTCAGTACAGGAAGGTGCATGCATGTGCATGTGTACTGCGAATGAATGGGAAGTGATGACATAGTGCAAAATGCTAGAGGCTGGAAAACTTTTGTCACTGATCCGCTCTCGAGCGTTCGGAAGTACTCCCGAGCGCTTGGGAGTGTTGCATGTCCAACCTGCCAAATATGTTAGTCTCACAGAATATGGCAGAATATGGTGCTGAAAATGTAAGCCAGAATATCATTGATCGTGTCAGAGGCTCAACATAGAGCTTAGCAGAATGGGATGAATCCAATAGACTGGGATCAAACCCCATTCTTCCAAACTCTGCATCCCTGTTCTTTTGGAAAATGGTTCAACAGGTCTAACAAGCAAAAAGGGATGCATGCATGGACATGCAAAGGCAGTGTTAGGATAAGAACTGAAAGAAGAATAGGCTGAGTTTACATGCAAGTACTCTCGAGCGCTTGGAAGTATTCTCAAGCGCTCGGGAGTGATTCACATCTCAGGACTGATTTCAACCAATTAGGACTTTCAATGAAGTATGTTGATACACTAGATCTTACATCTTAAAGCATGGAAAAGAGATTTTCCTTCTTAGATCCAGACCAAAACTCCTTTGCATGCCTTAAATGCAAGTCATTTATTTCATTTCATTTTTTTTTCAAAGAAAACAGCAAGTTTTTGGTACCAACTTACTTCAAAAGAATTGAAAAGAGTTTTGAAACACATTCAGCCCATGCATGCCCATTTAAACACTCAAAGGAAAGAAAGCAATGCTGGATTCACTCTCAAGCGCTTGGGAGTTTCTCCAGTAAGCTTCACACAGAAAAGGAAGCACTTGCACCCCTTTGCTCTTGTTATCACGCGAAGGTCTCTCAACCCACACTCAGTATGAAAGACTGAGAGAGCTGAAGAACCTCCCTCAGAAAGGAGAAACAGTCCCGTTTTATTGTTTTTTGACAATAAGGTAGAAGCTTCTACCTTTGGTTGGGGATTTTACTCCTTGGAAGACTTTGAATGATGAAAGGAAAAGAGAAACCAGGGAGATCAGAACTTTAGAGTACTCTGAACTCCTTGTATGTCTTGAATGCCTTGTATTTTTGTTCTTTTGCTCTTGAAAGTGAAGTTTTTGGAAGAGGTGAGGGGTATTCCTGCTTGAACAGCTAAAGGGGGGTTTTTTAGAGAGAGAAGGTCGTGCTTGTTCTGTGCTGGAAAGGCCCTTTTATAGGCAAAATAGCATATAGTCTCATTTTAGAAAATAAAATATGGAATCTTTGAAAATCCATCAGGCCTGACTCACCTCTGACTGAGGTGGAGTGTTGCCTGAGGTTTGAACCAGCCAGAACGGCTGTAATGATGGCATGCATGGGTAGTGGGGAAGCTCAAGCATTCATTGGCCAATACAAAAGTCTCGAGCGCTCAGGAGCACTCTCGAGCGCTTGGGACTTTACTCTCGAGCGCTCGAGAGTTTATCAAATCCCAGGTTTTGAAAGTGGTTTGGGGCGCTTGGGATTGATCTTGAGCGCTTGAAACTGGTTCTGACATTTTATTTTCCCTTTTAAAGTCTTCAAGAAGCAAAGTCCCGACCGGTCTAAGGCTTGTTTCGATCCGAATTCATCATCGGGGAGCCTCCGGGCCACAAATTAAGGAAATTCGAAGTGTTCAAATTGGGGTGTCTACAGTTGCCCCTCTTTGGATGGCGCTCGACTTCATGTCTGGATGCGAGTGACATTCAAAGATTGAGACAGCCCAATTCGAGCCACATCAAATCCTTAATTTCAAACACAAATGCAAGTAAAAGAGTTTGATGCATGTGGTCGCGTCTTTTCAGACTGCCTACGTATCCTTTTCTGCAGGGATCAGACCAGCGTAGTTCTTCGGGGCAAATGCAAGCACGTGTAATGTATGCATGAGAAAAGATCGACGCGAGTGTGATGAGGTAAATGCATGAAGAGTCCACTTGTTGCTCTGTTTAGCGGACAGTAAATGCAAGCATGTGCAGTACATGCACGAGAGACAATCGACACGATTTTGATAAAATGCATGAAGGGCCCACCTGTTGCTTTGTTTGGCGGACGGAAAAAAAAAATGCAAGCACGTGTGATGCATGCACGAGAAACGATCGACACAATTTTGATAAATACATGCAGGGGTCCACCTGTTGCTCTGTTTGGTGGAGAAAACGATGATAAAGCAGCATCTGCAGGGTAGAAATACCTGCAAACCTGTTGAAATTAGTATAAATGGACAAGTTTTCAATCAACTACCAAGTAAAATGCCACATTGAGGAGCGTGAGCTCAAAATCACAACATCGACTAGAGTCTGCTTCTTGCTGTTTCGTTTGACGCGGTTAAAGTCAGGACTGAGATTGATTTTGTAAAAAGGAAGCTAAGCAAGTCTCGAAAGAGGGGTAAAGCACCGGACGAAAGAGGGTTGGCACGAGGGCTGGGAACAGACCTCAGTGCTCGGAACCACTCCCAGCGCTTGGGAGTGGTCGGCCTTCGAGACCATTCTTTGGGGCCCTTGTCCTTACATCTTCTTCGACTGGTTTTGGGGTTTAAACCCAACTCTTGAGCGCTCGAGAACCAGGAAATCCGTACACACCTCGAACTCTCAAGCTCGATCGTACCCACTCACACTCTCAGGCAAACTCTCCTTCTCACACGTTCGATCTCTCTCTCTCACTCTCTCCATCTCAGACTCTCTCATTTCACTCACAACGGACCGAGCTCGGGATCTCGAGATCTCTACGATCTTCCACTGGGCAATCGTGTGCCAAGAGGTTCGGATAAAGGGGAAAAAGACATCGTGGGAAGAAGGAGAGGCAGCTATGGCGAGCGGAGGTGATGGAGAGCTGCTTCACCGCGAGGAGGCGGTGGCGGTGGCAGCTACGGCGGCCATGGAAGAGGAGACTAGCAGGGCCAGAAATGAGGATGTGTTGAGGATGGTGGAGACTGGTGAGGTTCCTGTAGCGAGGGGTGATGCCGGTGGAGGTGATGACGGGCTGTCCCACCACGAGGAAATAGCGGCTGCGACGACCACGGCGTCGGAGGAGACCAGCGGCAGCGCTGCTACGCTAGTTCAGGAGGGGGCAGTCAGTGAGGGTTTGGCTGCGGTGGGTGGCACCGGTGAGAGTCCAGAGGTGGTGGTGAGTGCTAGCGGCGGTGTGACGGAGGTAAGGGATGTCGGAGGTAGCGGAGTTGTACGAGGAGAGAGTGCTGAACTGGCCATGAGTAGTAGAGATGCGCCAGAGAGTGAGACGGGGGTCTCGGGTAGCAGTGATGGTAGCACGGGTATTCCTGATGCCCCTACTGTGGAGGATTTATTTGTGGCCGCGGAGCGGGCCAGCGACGAGGTGGTGGTGGCCGGGAGCGTCGTTCCGACGCCGGTATTGAGAGCGGCGGTAGTTGAGCCGAGGGTTGGCGACAGTGGGATTGGGGCTTCACAGCCGGTCCCACTCGTGGAGGGAGACTTTTTAGACACAGCGAGGCCACAGGACATACTGGACGTCCTTGGTCTTGATGCTGGGGTTAGAGAGGTGCTGAGGGGAGCGAGGACCCCGGAGGATCAGGCCTCAGCACTGCTGCTGGGAGCGCTACTCAGTGGGGCTGGAGTATCAGGTGCTGGAGAACATGGAGCGGGGACAGAGATGGAAGGGGAGGTAGAGGAAAGGGAGCCGGAGGCAGAGGTGGTGATCGAGGAGCGAGTCACTGTAGCCGCTGAGGCGAAGGCCTACTTGGGCCGTGCGCGCCCTGGGTTCACATCGGATACCTACGCACTGCGGTTACACTTCTTTGAGCCGACGGGGATGACTGGCTACACTCCTGCCCGGACGGATTATCCAGAGGACCTGCTCCTCCGAGATCGAGCTTCACACATTTCTTCTAGCTGGACCACGGTATGATCTCAACACTTTTCTTCCTGCATTATACCTGCTTTTGTGAATCATTGTATCGCTTATTGATGCTATTTCCTTGCTCTATTGAAACAGCGTTCCAAGGACATCTATGGCCACGGAGGCTCAGGCCATTCGTTGGAGTATTTCAGAGAGTTGCCCCAGAGAGTGCAGGAGCTGGTGGAGGAGACAGGTTTTGGGCCGTTCATCCAATTGCTGACAGCGGTGAGGGTAGACCGTACGGTGATGACGGTGCTGGCGGAGCGGTGGTGGGACACCACCAATACATTCCACCTCCGCTTCGGAGAGATGACGGTGACTCCACTCGACTTCGCTGCGATCACGGGGCTCCGGGTTGGAGGTGACCCGATTCCATTCGACGTGAGCATAGTGTTGGATGATGCTGCTCTGAGATGGTTTCTTGGACGGGTTCCGCGCCACAGCGGATGAGTAGCTGAGTATGGTCAGTTCAGGCAGTACTGGGACCATGAGCCGGCGGACGATGCTGTGGTGGCCCACATGGCCAGAGCCTACTTGTTGTACCTGTTCGGGGCTTCTCTGTTCCCGCTCAGGCGATCTCGGGTTCACCTGAGTTACTTGGCTGGCCTGGTCGATCTGAGGCAGGCGGGCCGATACGATTGGGGAGGTGCTGCTCTGTGCACTCTCTACTGTTTCCTGGGAGCTGCCTCGCGCGGGGTGGGAGACACCATAGGCGGCTACTGGAGGGTGATTGAGGTATGCTTCGACATTACTGCTTTGAATTGCTTTGATTTGAATTGAACTTGCGTTGACTTGAATTGAATTGATCTTCATGACTTGCAGCTTTGGGCTTATGCGGTCTTGGGCATGTTCCCGCCCGAGAATACTTGCACAGACCCACACCTACTTCCACGTGCACTTGCATGGAGTACGGAGTACCGGAGGGCAAAAGAGTGACGAGGGCAGGTGATGACTTTCCGGCGCTGGCTGGACAACATTACTGGGGTTACGGTACAAACATTGACTTTCCTTTCTTTTGATGCCTTTCTGAATATTGAGATCCTTGATTAGTGACATAAGAATACCAAATGCAGGTTCACTAGGACCGATGGGCCAGGGTGGAGGCTGACTTCCTTCCGAGGCCGGGAGGTGGCGAGGCAGTGGTCTTTGGAGTGCCCCTGGCCGGGCGCGGTGGTACCGGGGATCGTGTGGCCGATCGCTCGGTCTTCCAGAGTTTGTTGTGCCGGGGCCACTCCCTCCACAGGTGCAGCGGACTGAGATGTACACTCGGGCTGAGCTAGAGCAGTTCACGGTGTCGGATGCCGACCTGGAGAGATATCTGCGGCGCACACTAGACTACGCAGCTTACAGAGACAGATATCTAGCCACCAGCTTGGGCGTGGAAAGGGAGCTGGAGAGGCGAGTTGCTGAGGCTGAGGCTAGGAGAGCCCGGAGGGAGACTAGTGGTGCGGTTGGAGATGAGGCTGGAACTGAGCCTGGAGGCGAGGTTGGAGCTGAGACCAGAGGGCGGGGCCGCGGCGGTCGCTCCTCACATGGTAGGGGACGAGGTGCTAGGCCTTCTGTTGGTGGGAGAGGTGCTAGCTCTTCGGGACGAGGTGAGGGTAGCACGGGGGTTCATGAGACGGCTGAGGCGTCTGTTCCAGTCGGGTTGCTGACGCTGGAGTGGACAATAGGGGTGAAAGATCCTGCTGGGGCACGGGCGCTATTGGATATCCCACGTCTCTCGCATCGACCGATGCAGCTTCCTGCTCAGGTACGAATACAACCTTGCTTCTTTCCATGCTTCCGACACTTTTGCTCATGTATCTAATGTTCTGATCTTTGAATCATTATGCAGGTGCCGCGAGAATGGGCGGAGAGGGCCATCATGCTGATGGTGGGGATGCGGCAGTTGTTAAAGGACTGTGTCAAGGGGAGGACCCTTCAGACCATACCTGTTCCTGAGCCTGCTCTTCCTGTTGCTTCACAGGTACAAAAATGCATACATATACGTCTTATTGGATTTTAAACATGTATCAAATGAATGAATGCTCATGATATGCAGGCGCAGCCACGATGCTCAGTCAGGACACAGGGCTGCTACGAGCCTACCAGCTTCCGCCAGCACGAAGGGCCGGGGTAGACAAAGAGCGGGGGCTGGACAGTTCGAGGTGGTTCGTAGGGCAGCGTCCCAGCGGAGACCTGCTCGCGAGGAGTCTGAGGAGGACACAGAGGAGTCGCTCGAGTCACGAGCCTTAGGGTCTATGGACTCGAGTACCGCCTCAGGACCTTCCGACGATGATGATGGCGATGGGGACGACGTTGAGAGCTCTGAGTCCGAGGGACACCAGCAGAAGAGGATTCGCCTAGGCTGAGCTTTAGTTTTTTTTTTTTTTTGCTTTTCTTTTGCACGGGCCTGCGTGCCAGCACAGTTGTAGCTTCCAGGCCTGCGTGCCTTGGTTTTGTTTGGGCCTGCATGCCCTAGTAGATAGGATTGGGCGTGTGTTTGCCCCAGCTTATGTACTTCCTTCCTTACTCATTGTAAATGCCGCATTTTATTTATGAAAATTTGCACTTTTCTTCATTTGTGTTCGTTCGCACTTTCTTCAAGAATTGTATTTTATGAAATATACTCGTCTAGCTTTGAAAGAAAGCAAAGAGCACGCGAATTTCGGCCGATACACTTAAGACGTAATAAAACTTGACAAAAAGCAATTCGACTAACGAAATTTGACTTGGGACGACAAAAATGCCTTTGATATGGAATTTACAAGCAGAAAAGAAAGCAACGGCTAAACTTGACCGGGATCAGACACTAGAATAGGATACGAGAGTATTTGAACAAAGTATGTGCCTTTGATGCCATTATGAATGATGAAATAGAGGCGTTTGAGGGCGAAAGTTGATTCCGTAAGCTTTGACGCGCGTTTGATTGCTTCACTGAGTCACTAGCACATATTGGGATTCGTGCATGCCATTAGGTTTGAACAAATACTCTCGACACGGATTTCGACATGTTGACGGGAAGGAGATTATTGGGGTTTTGAGGTTTTTCAAGGAATATCCATGAATACTCTGACAAACGGACAACTGGACACGCTGTATTCCCTTAGGATTAGGTTGGAACTTGTTAAACCAGGTGGACCAAGCTTGAGGTGTCATCTCGGGACCAAAAACCAGGGAAGAAGCTTGCTGCCCAAAACTGCAGAACTCTCGAGCGCTCGAGAGTATTGTCGAGCGCTTAGGAATTAACTCCCGAGCGCTTGGGACTTCTGTGATCTGCAGGTTTGTGTTCTCTCCCAAGGTGATTTCCAGCTCTCTTGTCTCTCCTCGTTCTGTATGCATACTTCCAATGTGCCTCGTAAATGTGCATGGACTGCTTTCCAAAGATCAGCAGCTTCCCAAAGCAAGACTAGCATTTTTCCAAAGCTTTTCCAAATTTCCAAAGTTTGAATTTCAAAAGAACTTTGAAAATATGGAACATGATAAGTTCCAAGGCTGGTGGGGAAGTGGTGTTGCCCCCCCCCTAGGCCTTTATAAACACCAGACTTGTTTTGGTAAGGCACTCACACTCCCTTCCATCATCCATCTCTCAAAAATCCCATCTTCTCATGGCTTTGCTAAACCAAGCCTTGCTCCGCCCTTGGTTGGATAGTCTTGATGGCATTGATTGGCTAAACTTCCGAGGGCATCGCCTTCATGCCTTGAAGTACCTTCGTGAGGTCACAATTCGCCCTGCCTTGCTGCATGCGGCTGTGCGCTTTTGGGATCCTGAAGTGCATGTCTTCCGCTTCGGTTCTCAAGAGCTATGCCCCACCGTCGAAGAATTCCACGCCTACCTTGGGAGCCATGACTCCGCCGAACCAATCGTTCCAATGCTTAGAGAGAGCATGAAGAATATCCTAAAAGCCAAGCTGGGCGTCAGTGGGAACGTTGCTGAGTTCTTGACCCGGGGCAATGCCATCAACATCGTGCAGTTGTATGAGAGATTCAGTCCACCTGGAGACTTAACGGATTTCGAGCATCAAGGTCGCCGGATGATGGCTTGTTGCATCTGTCTCTTGGCGGCCTTCCTGCTGGTTCCATCTGTTGGTCAGCCCAGTGCTCTATTGGTTGGAGTCGCTGCTCAGATTGAGGCTCGCAAGGACGTTGCTCCCTTGGTCCTTGCAGAAACCTTGATGGGGTTGGATGCTGTTCGTGTTGGACACACGAGGGTTTTTGGTGGCAGTCCGCTGTTGCTGCAAGTTAGGGACCTCACTCAGCTCTCCTTTTTCTATTTCTCACATTCATTTTACCTCGACACTCGGTTTAGGCTTTATCTGGCTCTTTACTTGTTTTCTCTCTTTTCTCTAACAGATATGGCTTTGCGACAAAGTGAACTTGCTGACATCTCCAGCCAATGACTGGTGGTACCGGGCTAGCGGATGGAATCGCCCTTTTCAGGTGATGTATAGCAGTGCTGATGACTGGGCTGACTTCTTCGCTTCCTTGGACGATGATGACATTGCTTGGCGATGCCATTGGCTGAGGCTTCCTACGATGACCGTGAGTAACATGGGATTGTCGCAGGTGTTCGTGGCAGGCTTGGCTGGCTTTACCTTCTACTCACCCTTTCGCATTCTTCGTCAGCTTGGACTTAGTCAAGAAGTGCCGCCGCAAGGATCTGAAGTGCTTCGTCTCCCTCCCTTCACCATTCCAGGTCTTCGGAGTTATGTTCGAACGTGGGAGGCTCGTAGGACTGAGCCAAGTGATCCTCTTTACTCCATTGCCTTGACTGGCAGGTACCGGAAGTGGCTGAGGAGAGATGTGGAAGCAAGGAGGGGTTGATTGCTTACTTTGCCGTTTTTTGAAATAAAAAGTGTTTAAATTGTGCGTTTTCTGTTTTCATGCTCAGCTTGTAATAAAGAAATCATCGGAATAAAATTGAATGATTAAGGGTTTCCCCCTTTCGGTTCATTAATCGCGTGCACTTTGAAAGAAAGCATTTTGACTTTTCAATTTGGATTTGAATTTTTGGAATTTAGGACCGAACCTCGGAGTGAGATTGCCTACGTATCCCTTAAGAAAGGAAATCAAGCCCATACGTAGTTCGGGCTAGGGTTCTCTCGGGTGTTAACACTCTCCTTTTTATGCTCTAAATTTTGCCTAGAATCGCCCTTTCGGGTTTTCAGCCCAGCGAGCTCTTTTTTCGACTTTTTGACTTTACTTTTGCCTAGGCCGCCCTTACGGGTTTTCAACCTAGCAGGCTTGCTCTAATTTTTGCCTGGTACCGCCCGCCCTTGCGGTTTTCGGCCCAGCGAGCTCTCTCAGGGGTAATACCGTTTGAGTTGATCCAAATTGATGAGATTTGAGAATTCGTTGCCGTCAAGATCAATGATCGAGGCTGCTCCTCCGGAAAGGATCGACTTGATGATGTACGGACCAGCCCACTTTGGTCGGAACTTTCCTCGAAGATCGAAGATCGGTGCACGGATTTCCTTGACTACCATGTCCCCTTCTCGCAGGTCCCTCAATTTCACCTTCTTGTTGAATGCTCGGGCGATCCTCCGCTGATAACCCTGGATGTGGTACAATGCCCGCAGTCTCCTTTCGTCAAACAACATGAGTTCCTCGAACCTTCCGCTAATCCATTTGGCCTCATCAATTCCTTGTTCAGCCATGACTCTGAGCGATGGAACTTCTAGCTCGATGGGGAGAACGGCTTCCATACCGTACACCAAAGAATAGGGTGTTGCCCCCGTCGGTGTGCAGATACACGTTCGGTATCCCCACAAAGCTAGCGGTAGCTGTTCATGCCAATCCCTAGCTGATTCGACAGTCCTTTCGAGGATTGACTTGATGGTTTTGTTGGTTGCTTCGACTGCCCCATTCGTTTGTGGCCGATAAGTGGTTGAGTGATGCACTTGAATCTTGAATTCGTCAAAAAGCTCTAGAACTTTTCCCTTGAAATGAACACCATTATCAGATACGAAGGCTTGAGGGACTCCATACCGATAGATGATGTTTTACCTGATAAAGTGAGCCACTTGAACTGCCGTCAGAGTCTTATACGAGGCTGCCTCAACCCACTTAGTGAAATAATCAACCGCTACCAAAATGAACCTGTGCCCGTTGGAAGCTGGGGGTGTGATCCTTCCGATGACGTCAATGCCCCAGGCGGAGAATGGCCATGGTGTTGCCATTGAGTGTAACTCCGAGGGAGGTATATGAATAAGATTAGCATGAGTTTGGCACTTGTGACATCGGCGCACATACTCGATGCAATCTGTCTCCATAGTCGACCAATAGTAACCCAACCTCAGAACTTTCTTTGCTAGCATCATTCCATTCATGTGGGGTCCACAAACTCCCTCATGGACTTCTTCCATCACTGCTCTTGTGTCATCACCGTGAATACACAAGTTGTGGACTCCGCACGGAGATCGCCGGTATAATTTCCCACCACAGATGATGTATTGAGATGCTAATCGTTGTAATGCGATCCGATCCTTCCTGGTAGAATCCGCAGGGAACTCTCCCTTCTCGACGAAATTCCAAATATCGTGAAACCAAGGGAGTCCATCATCAGGTTGGTCGATGTTCATGACATAGTCGTACACATGCTTGCCTCTTTGCTCAATCATAACAGGCCTTAGCTTTACTCCGATCGGAAGTTCCAGCATGGATGCCAAGGTAGCGGGTGCGTCGGCGAAGCGATTCTTCATCCTTGGGACATGCGTGAAAGCCACCTTTTGAAAATTCGGAATAAGCTCGTCAAGCTGCTGATGATACGGCTTCATCTTCTCGTCTTTGACCCTCCATTCCCCGTTGGCTTGTGACACGACCAAGTTGGAATCCCCCACAACTTCCAGGACCTTGACTCCAATTTCCAATGCAGCTTCCATTCCTACAATACATGCTTTGTATTCTGCCTCATTATTCGTGACTTCGAAGTTCAACTTGAAAGCTAAGGGAATATGTGACCCTTCGGGCGAGACCAATAGTATGCCGATCCCGAAACCTTTCTGATTGGCAGCTCCATCGAAGTACAATGTCCATGTTTCGTTGATAGCAGTCATTACGTCTTCATCGGGAAATTGGAACTCAGTGTGTTCTGGCCCCTCGATCGGGCGATCCGCCAAAAATTCTGCTACTGCCCTTCCTTTCACTGATTTGCGGGTGACGTACTTGATCTCGAACTCGGCCAATAAGAGCAACCAACGTGCTAGCTTACCGGTAAGTGCTGGCTTCTCGAATAGATATTTGAAGGGGTCCATTCGAGAAATCAGTATCACCGAATAAGACAGCATGTAGTGTCTTAATTTCTTTGTGGCCCAAACGAGCGCCCAACATGTCTTCTCCAATGAAGTGTATCGCTCTTCGCTCCCCACCATCTTCTTGCTCAGGTAGTAGATCGCTCTTTCAACCCCATCATCTCCCTCTTGTGCGAGCATGCACCCCATTGACGAGGGCGTGACGGACAAGTACAGGATCAAAGGTTTTCCCGGAATGGGTGGCATCAAGATGGGCGGATTCTGTAGGTAAGTCCTCACTGCTTCGAAAGCCCTTTGACACTTGTCATTCCATTCGAACTTCACGTCCTTCTTGAGCAAACGAAACAACGGCTCACAGGTCAAAGTCAACTTGGCGATGAACCGGCTGATAAACTGAATTTTTCCCAAGAAACACCGGACTTCCTTCTCGGACTGAGGCGGCTCCATCTCAAGAATGGCTTTAATCTTAGAAGGATCCACCTCAATCCCCCTGGTCGTGATCATGAATCCAAGCATCTTTCCTGCAGTGACTCCGAACGTGCACTTTACGGATTGAGTCGCATTCTGTACCTTCGAATCCTCTCAAAGAACTTTCTTAATGCCGGGAGATGGTCTTCCCTTTCCTTTCCCTTCACTATCATGTCATCAACGTAAACCTCGACCTCCTTGTGAATCATGTCGTGCAACAATGTGGTGGCACCCCTCTGATACGTTGGACCGGCGTTTTTCAATCCAAATGGCATAACCCGATAACAATATGTCCCCCACTCGGTGATGAATGTGGTCTTTTCCCTGTCTTCTGGAGCTAGGAGAATCTGATTGTACCCCGAAAAGCCATCCATGAAAGAAAGTAGAGCGTGTCCTGCAGTATTATCTATAAGTACATCTATATGTGGCAATGGAAAATCGTCCTTAGGGCTTGCTTTGTTCAAATCCCTGAAATCGACACACACTCTGATTTTTCTGTCCTTTTTGGGGACAGGAACAATGTTGGCTACCCAAGTGGGGTACTCTGTTACGATTAGAAAACCAGCATCGATTTGTTTTGTGAGCTCTTCTTTTATCTTTAATACCCAATCAGGCCGCATTTTTCTCAGTTTTTGCTTAACGGGTTTTGCGCCAGGGTAGAGAGGGATTCTGTGCTCGACTATCTCCGGGTCGATTCCGGGCATGTCTGCGTGGGACCAAGCGAAAACCTCTTTGAATTCTTTTAGTAAATCAGTGAGCTCTTGGAGCTCAGTGGGAGACAGCCCAGAACCTACCTGAACCAATCGAGGGTTGTCCTCATCACCCAAGTTTATTGAGATTATTTCTTCTTTTAAAGGCTGAGCATGCCTTTCATTTTCGCGATCGATGAGGGAACGGATCTCCTTGGGAATGTCCCCATCGAGATCTATTCCTTCATTGTCGGGATCCATACAATTTATTTCAAAAATTGGCAAGTAAGCGGAAATGTCATTCATTTCATTAACCAGTTCGTCAGATGGGGGGAATACAGCGGTTGACTCGAATTCAAAATGAAAGCTACGAAGTGGAGGGCTGATGGGCACAAACTCCGACTCTGTGCTAGACGACGAGTCAGTGTCGGACTGAGACTCAAACTCAGTGCAGGTGCTATGAGTGCGAGTTACATGTGGAATGAAAGTGCAATTATCATAAACGCCTACTGCCTCCACAATGAGTTTGGAAGGGTCTTCAATTTCTTCTTCATCTCCAAGCGCAAGCACGACAAGATCTTGCATCATACCCTCTGGATCCTCACCCTCAAACAAGAGTTGGAGACTGCCCAAACCAAAAGCTTCCAACCAGTCGAGCACCTCAGACATCTCTTCCACCTTTGCAACCTCTTCATCACTTTCCCAGGTATCATTGGCAAAGATCTCGAATCCAAGATACTTCATCTTTGTTTCAAGGTCCCCAAAGGGCTCAGGTTCTCCTTGGTATAGCGGCTCCTTCTCCTTTGATTTCATCTCCGTTGTACTGGCCCGGGCACGAATGCGCCATTTCTTTGTTGAATCACCCTTCTTGGCCTCATATCCCAAACCGAAATGCTCGTTATTTCCCGGAAAGTCGGGGAATTCGGGGACACCTTGAGCGTAAAGACCCAAGCCCATGCCCGGCAGATATTTCATCCGTTTCATAATTTCCAAAGCTGCAGAACTCACCAAGAAACCGTCCTCGGCGCGGATGGTACACACCTTCGAAGTCATAACGGCAAAATCTCCCATGGCAACGTCTTCCTCTCCATGCATAATCTCAAGCAGCGGGGAATTGTCCTCGGCGTGCGGACGGACACCTGAGTCTCCATAGATGATAAGAGTTCCGGATTCCAAACCCAGGATGAGTTTTTGATGCAGTGTTGAGGGCACACCCATAACATCCGGCCGATGTAGCCAAGGCCTTCCCAACAGGAGATTGAAAGATGCGGGTATTTCCAGCACACAGAATTCGACGGTGGTTTTGAACTTGCCAGTTGCCAACTCCAAGTTGATTGTCCCCAAAACATCTCGACGAGTATTGTCATAAGCACGAACGCCCAAGTTCGATGGCGTGAAGTCCTTGTTTCTAAGGCCCAAGCAATAAGCAGTGCGGAGTGGACACACGTTAATGGCGGAGCCATTATCAACCAGGATTGCTGGAATCCACTTTCCCAAGCACTTCATGGTGATGTGAAGGGGTTTGTTATGGTCAGCTCCTTCAGGCGGCAAATCTTTCTCAGTGAAGGACAATGTATGCTGGGCGAGGTTCGGGGTTATAAGGGCAATAAGAGCTTCTGGAGCGATGTCAAAGGGAACCTCGAGCCTGGAAAGGGTGTTGACCAACCTGCGGCGGTGCTCACGAGAGGCAGTTAACACTCCCCACATAGACATGCGGGCGGGAGTTTCCTGGAGTTGACGGATAACAGGATCAGTGGAGGCTTCCGGATCGGGTTCAGGGGGTGAGTTGAGGTCAATGGACAATTTGGGCTGGGTAGGTGGGTTAGTTTTATTGGAGCTAGGAGGGTTATTTTGTGGAGCTTGAGGGGTGGGGATGTTCAGACTTGTGGGGTTGACAGGGGTATTCTGCTGCGGTGGAGGGGCTCGGGATGAGCTACCCTGCTGGAGGTTGGTAGGCTGGTAGACCCTTCCACTTCTGGTAAGGTTACTAACTGTTTTGGGGATTGGCTCCCACCAAGTACCTTCCCAAAAATCAGAGAAGTCCAAGTCGCAATCATCCGCCTTACGCTTCCCCTTGTCAATTGCTGTTTTTTCCAAAGTCTCGTTGAGAGTTTCCATTTCCAAAGCGTGCTAGATGCTGTCCTCCTCCAGAGAATTCCAGAAATTCGCATTGTTGCTGCTGTTGTCATTGCTGATCTGCAGAGATCCTTCATCCAACATGGCCTTGTTGACGGTCAGCTCTTCACCATTCATCCACACATTTACCAATTCAGACTTTCCCCACAGATCTTCTGGATCCAACACGCAGATGCTGGGCTCATCAGGGATTTGAACTACTGGTTTGGAAGAGAACTCTTCGACGACGAATTCCTGTGGGAAGAAAAGATGTTCCAGAGGATCGGAGTCTCGAGTAAGGTTGACAATGGTCCTAGCGTTGAGCCCTAATAACACACGGGGATTCATCAGATCCATTTCTTCCACTATCTCTTCTTCTTGAAAAAGGTATGCCAATGATGTTTCGTCTAGGGGGTCAGAATCATCCATCCAGTGCCATCCGTTGGGTTCGGGCTCCCATTCCCATTCATCCTCCTCCTTGACAGGTTCAGGTTCCATGAATAACGCAAATAGAGAATATCCATCCAACGGATCAGCCACAATCTCATCCCAGTCCTGCCTCCATTCTCCATGTTCCAATTCCTCAACTTGGCTAGGGTTAAGTGCCACAGGCCATGTTCCAGTAATAAAAGCCCTTTCTTCCACCGCCAAGAAATCTTGCACCAGATCTTCCCACCTTAGCTGAAAGTCCCATTCCACAGTCTCAAGCACGCAGACCGTATCCTCAACTGGCAACTCGACGGCTGGCTTGGGTTGGGTATCAGGAATGATGTAAAGGCTAGGGTTAAAAGGTTGGCTTATAGAGATGAAGTTGGTGCGGGCATTGGAATGCTTTGGGAGTGGATTTGAGACGGTGTTTGGTTTCTGTGGTGGCATAGGGAGAGTTTTGTTGTCTATCAGGTCTTGGATTGCATGGCGGAGACGGAAGCAGTTGTCGGTTAGGTGGCCCACATTCTGGTGATAGGCACAGTATGCGTTAGGATTGTGGGATGCGGGTAGTTTTTGAGGTAAGGGAGTAGGGGTAAGTGGCTTGAGGGTGCCGCTTTCGACCAATTTCTCGAGCACGGCGGAGAGTGGTGCTGAGAATTGAGCAAAAGTGCGGGACTGGGTACGCGGTTGACTGGTTTGTGTGGCTATCTGGTTCACCGGCTCGGCTTGGGTTGTATTTGTGGAGGTGTTGGGAAGGTTGGTGTAGTTGGCGTTGCCGAATAGGTTGCTGCTGTTTCCGGAGTATACCTTCTTGGGCTTAGGAGCGGGTTCGGGCTTGTCAAGGATCCCCAATTGAACTGCTTCTTCAACGGCTAAGCCTGTGTCGAAGAATGTTTTAAAGTCTGAGCATGCTTGGGCCATCACCATATGTCTTGCCAGAGTGGGTTGAAGATTACGGACAATCATCTGAATTTGGTCCTTATCACTCGGTCTATCCTTCATCTGTGCTGCCTTAGCCCTCCATCTTTTCACGAAATCGGCAAAGGCCTCTTTCGCTTCCATCTTCGTTGACTCCAATTCACGGGTGGTCACCTCCAACTAAATGTTGTAATCGTATTGTGCCACAAAAGCTGCGCATATATCCTCCCAAGAATGCTTCTTTCTTTCATCCAGTGAAGTAAACCAATGCAGAGCATGACCCACCAAAGTCTGTGAGAACATCTGTGCCATAGCATCCTTTTCGACTCCCCACATGGAAAGTGCTCCAATGTATCCCGTCAGGTGTGCCTTTGGGTCTCCTGTTCCGTCAAACTTAGCAAAATCAATTGGCCTGAACTTTTCTGGAAGCTTTGCATTAGGAAACAGGCAAAGCTTATTGATGTCAAAGCCAGTCGACGCTATCTTCTCATTTCTTGCAACAGACTCCTCTAGCTGGGTGAGCTTCGCTAATACTGCTGCCATCTCAGGATTCTGCGGGGTTTCCAAATCAAAGACCAGCTGCTCTTGGTTCGGATTCGGGTTAGGGTTAGGGTTTAGGTTGGGATTTGGATTTGGATTTTGGTTTGGGATAGGAATTGGGTTTGGGATAGGAATTGGGTTAGGTACCGGATTCTGGGTCTGTGGTGGAAGGCGTCGTGCAACTCCAGTGATCATCATCATGAGTTGGGCAATTTGGTTATCAGTACGTTCGCCCAAGCGTTGAATATCTTCCCTGGTCTGAGCCATTTCTCCGTTCAGATTTCTCGGGTTTGGGTTAGGGTTTGGACGGGGATTAGGAACGGGATTTGGGTTCGGATTTGGTTCGCTACCGCTTGGGTTCAGGTTAGGGTTGCCTCCGTTCGGGTTAATGTTTGGATTGGGATTCTGATTTGGGTTACCTCCGCTTGGGTTCGGGTTTGGGTTGCCTGCACTCGGGTTCAAACCTCCGATCAATAGATCTATTTCCGCCCCCAAATCTGATGCACTGACGGAGTCTTCTTGTAGTTGGAGCCGTTCCAATCTCTGTCCCAAGGGTCTGATCCAGGAGGGTATGGTGTCCTTCTTTCTCGGCCCAATTGCTTAGAACTGACAGCAAAGCCAAAAACTTAAGGTCAGACGCGGTTCCTGCTTGCATTTTTATGAAATTTGTGCATGATTTAAAAAAAAATGAGTGTCTCATCGTCACGTCATCAACTCTGATTTCTTTCTTTTTCTTTTTTTTTTAAAAACAAATGACTTGCGGGAGGTTGCCTCAATCCTCAGATTTTTACGGTGTATCCTCATTTAGGAGCAGTCGATGCCCAAAAGAAGCTAAAATAAGCTAAGTGTTTGGCTAATATTCCATCGACAATTTGACCATTGGTTCGGAATGACTCGGGGTGAACAATGTGATACGATAACCGAAGTAGTACACTTGCTTTTAGCCTGGATGGTGTTGGCATCACAATGTTCTGCTCCCCTATCATTCCTTTCTTTTGGTTAAATCCCGATCAAATGCTTAGTCAAGGACTTAGCAGAATCTTAGTTTCTTCTAGGTTCGGGTTCGAGGACTAATGAGATTTATCAACATGCATTAGGGTGCGTGACTCTTCATCGGGTCTTGGCAACCTTCCGAAGACTGCGCGAGCGAGTCTCGAGAATCGTGGCTGACAGCATGATGATGATGTAAGATGCAATGCAACGTTTAACAGATTAAAGCACATAGCCCTACCCTGCAGGCTCCTGTCCTAGTTTGAAAGGTTCTATGGTTTGCTACACATGTACAAAGGCCGGGTTTTGGCTTGAAATGGGTCCCCCGGACTAGAGTCAAAGTATACCTCCCGTTATTGAGCGTACACCCAATAATGGTACAAACGGTAGAGATGACTCATCACGGTCGAGGGTTGCTGAGCATTCCGGGATTCCTTGTCACCGGCAAGCCGGGCAAGATTGCCGAAACACAACAGCGGAGTTGCACAGGATACACATACAAGAAATAAAGAGTGAAATGAAATCTATTGAAAATCCCACGAATGTTTTTCAAGCTTGGCTCACTAATTTAATTAATATTCAAAGAAAACGGACTGTTTTGGAAATGTGCCAATTTTCTCTTAAGTATTAATTAAATTTCATCCCCAGCGGAGTCGCCACTGTGGGCTACCACAGCCCCGGGTGGATATCGGGGCGGCCCGAAAAAAGAAGCGCCTCGCCCCCCTTTTTTTTTTTTTTTTTTAGAAAATTGATTCGAAAAATTTTCGAAGAGTCGCCACCCGGATTTGTGGTTCGCCACCCGAGAAACCGTTTTGATTTGAAAATGCTTGATTTGAATTGAAAACCAGAGATTCGTTTGAGGGTTCGGAAGCCATGTTACGAGGGGGGAAGGGTTTTACGGCATCCCCCTCGCCCGATTCGAAATCGGTCTCTACTAAACATTTGTGGGATTTTTCAAAGGGATTTTATTTCATCAAACAGTTAGCACGTATTTACAGATGTATTCAGTCAGGAAGGTGCATGCATGTGCATGTGTACTGCGAATGAATGGGAAGTGATGACATAGTGCAAAATGCTAGAGGCTGGAAAACTTTTGTCACTGATCCGCTCTCGAGCGCTCGGAAGTACTCCCGAGCGCTTGGGAGTGTTGCATGTCCAACCTGCCAAATATGTTAGTCTCACAGAATATGGCAGAATATGGTGCTGAAAATGTAAGCCAGAATATCATTGATCGTGTCACAGGCTCAACATAAAGCTTAGCAGAATGGGATGAATCCAATAGACTGGGATCAAACCCCATTCTTCCAAACTCTGCATCCCTGTTCTTTTGGAAAATGGTTCAACAGGTCTAACAAGCAAAAAGGGATGCATGCATGGACATGCAAAGGCAGTGTTAGGATAAGAACTGAAAGAAGAATAGGCTGAGTTTACATGCAAGTACTCTCGAGCGCTTGGAAGTATTCTCAAGCGCTCGGGAGTGATTCACATCTCAGGACTGACTTCAACCAATTAGGACTTTCAATGAAGTATGTTGATACACTAGATCTTACATCTTAAAGCATGGAAAAGAGATTTTCCTTCTTAGATCCAGACCAAAACTCCTTTGCATGCCTTAAATGCAAGTCATTTATTTCATTTCATTTTTTTTTCAAAGAAAACAACAAGTTTTTGGTACCAACTTACTTCAAAAGAATTGAAAAGAGTTTTGAAACACATTCAGCCCATGCATGCCCATTTAAACACTCAAAGGAAAGAAAGCAATGCTGGATTCACTCTCAAGCGCTTGGGAGTAGTCCCGAGCGCTCGGGAGTTTCTCCAGTAAGCTTCACACAGAAAAGGAAGCACTTGCACCCCTTTGCTCTTGTTATCACGCAAAGGTCTCTCAACCCACACTCAGTATGAAAGATTGAGAGAGCTGAAGAACCTCCCTCAGAAAGGAGAAACAGTCCCGTTTTGTTATTTTTTGACAATAAGGTAGAAGCTTCTACCTTTGGTTGGGGATTTTACTCCTTGGAAGACTTTGAATGATGAAAGGAAAAGAGAAACCAGGGAGATCAGAACTTTGGAGTACTCTGAACTCCTTGTATGTCTTGAATGCCTTGTATTTTTGTTCTTTTGCTCTTGAAAGTGAAGTTTTTGGAAGAGGTGAGGGGTATTCCTGCTTGAACAGCTAAAGGGGGGTTTTTTAGAGAGAGAAGTTCGTGCTTGTTCTTTGCTGGAAAGGCCCTTTTATAGGCAAAATAGCATATAGTCTCATTTTAGAAAATAAAATATATAATCTTTGAAAATCCATCAGGCCTGACTCACCTCTGACTGAGGTGCAGTGTTGCCTGAGGTTTGAACCGGCCAGAACGGCTGTAATGACGGCATGCATGGGTAGTGGGGAAGCTCAAGCATTCATTGGCCAATACAAAAGTCTCGAGCGCTCGGGAGCACTCTCGAGCGCTTGGGACTTTACTCTCAAGCGCTCGAGAGTTTATCAAATCCCAGGTTTTGAAAGTGGTTTGGGGCGCTTGGGATTGATCCTGAGCGCTTGAAACTGGTTCTGACATTTTATTTTCCCTTTCAAAGTCTTCAAGAAGCAAAGTCCCGACCGGTCTAAGGCTTGTTTCGATCCGAATTCATCATCGGGGAGCCTCCGGGCCACAAATTAAGGAAATTCGAAGTGTTCAAATTGGGGTGTCTACATCACCATTCCAACCTTCTGCAGCGCGAAACTCACCGTTTTGACAAACTTTTAAGGAATCGTTTCACGAACGTATTAAACTCTAAGTATGAATTAATATTGGTTCGATTATCCCCAGCAGAGTCGCCACTGTGGGCAGCATGCCCTGGAATTTCTGGATTCTAAAGCGCGAGGGCCCATAATCGAGGGAGCGCGAGCAGAGAAGCAGGCGCTCGCAAAACACAGAGTCGCCACCTGGGTTTGAAGGTCCGTCACCCAAGGAACCGTATTTCGAAGCACATGCCGCGCTATTTGATTTGAAAAAGTGAAGGAACCAGCCCGTCATAACCATATCTGGGTTCGGCAGCCAGGTTACGAGAGGGGAAGGGTTTTAAGGCACCCCTCTCGCCCAATCCGAAGATCGGTCTCTACTTAGGCATTTTGTGAGAGTATTTGTGATTCGTTTTCTTCTTTAACCAATTTTAAGCCAGTTAGGGCGGGGGAACAGTTAATCGGGGATTAAAACTGTAACACGATTTGCAAGATGTGATATAAACAAGGCACAGTTGGATGAAATAATGGAAATAGGATGAAATCCAGCCCTCTGATGAGAAATAAACCAGACTGCTCATAAAATGGATGTGCCATACACCATGGCCACCTTTGCATGCATGGATCAACGTGCATGCAAAGGAGACCATCGCGCGACACACTCACTCACTCGCGCGAGGGTCCTATTTCACCACAGGTTGAATTTAACCCTCTTCTGGGCTCTGGAAGGACCAGTGCACACCCAGGAGGCAAACCCAGCAGTTTAAATGGACTGAAAGTAAATGAATATTACTAATTATTACAAACAGGAGCTAAATTAATTGAAATGCAACCCCTCAACAGTGGGGGTGTTAAAACAAAGACCGAGGGCCAAATTGCTCATGCAAGGGCAACTACTGGAATCAGGAGGACCCTCGCGCGAGACAGTGAGTCCCTCACACGGGAGTCCGGACTGGACTTCCAGGAATTGCTTTGCATGCTCTGGGCTCTGGTACATGTCCAGAAGCAACCCAGAAGCATTCCAACCAAATAAATAAACACAGAAAGTTAAGCTATATGTTTTAACATGCACAACAGTGAGCTAAAATACCTAACATATTGTAAAACCAATAATAACATGATAAAACATGGAAAAGCAGCATCCCCAAACCCCACGAGGACTGTCGCGCGAGACAGCAAACTGCCGTGCGTGAGTCTGAATCACTCGCGCGAGGGTATGCTTCATCCAGTTTCTTGTAACTTTGCTGACTTTAGGACCAGAACTGCTATTGATTACCAGCCTTGGCCCTGCCAGCCCCCCTCAGAGATCAGAACAGAGAGCAGAACAAAGGTAAGCTATACCTTTGGCTTTAAGGTTTGAAAAGTGTTTGAACTTTGAATTGAGTTGAGGTTGTTTGAGTGGTGAAAATGGTGAGTAAAATGTTGTGCCCTTCCTTTCCTAACCCAAAGTGAATGAAAATCTTGAACCCCATGAAAGATGAACAAAGGGGGGTATTTATAGGAGGCTTGGAAGGTGTAGGAGAGTGACAAACAAGGCCTAAGGCCAAAACTTAGTGGAGAAGGCTTGCCAAAAGGTGAAAGTGAGAGGTTGTGAGGGTGTAGTGCCCAAAGCCTGCACTGCCACTGGCCTGTGGAGAAAAACGGGGTTCAGTAGCCCTGCAGACCCCCCCTGGCAAGCAACCAAGTGGCTGGCAAAAGGTGAAAGGGACTGCTCAAGACCATCGCGCGAGACAGTGAGACTCTCGCGTGAGTGTGACAGCTGTCGCGCGTGGGTCAATAGTCAAATCTTTGACTTTGACCCAGGCGGACTCTCGCGCGAGAGAGTCAGTGCATCGCGCGAGAGAGTCAGTGCATTGCGCGATGGTGCGCCCTGGCGCGCAATGGAGTGGGTCTGGCGTGCGATGGTCAACCATCACGCGAGGGAGCCAGACCGTCGCGCGACGGTGCGCCCTGGCGCGCAATGGTTGCGCCCTGGCGCGAGACGATTGCGCCTTGGCGCGGGTCAGAAGGGTTTTTGGCTTTTGGAAGTGGGTTAGGTTAGGTTGGGTTTAAGGGTTTTTCAAACACTCAAAGCTCAAACACTCGACATTCCCGGGGTGTTCTTGATCCATTTCATCATCGGGGAATCAAATACCGTAAGTAAAGTAATCTGGAAGCCCAGATTGGGGTGTCTACACCTGCGTTCGAACCTAAAAAGAAGGATTTTGCTGAGCTACAATAGCCCAGTAGAAAATTCTCTACAAAATCTATATGTAAATGAGATAATAAGCATGAATATCGTGAATCAAGCTAAGTGACCAACCCAATATAACACAAGCCAACATCATGTACAAGTATTGAAATACCCTCTCATACACCTACACATGCACACAGTCCTTCCAACAAATTCCACCCCTTGCGACTTTGTGTTTCCACCCCTTGCGTCACAATAAACTCCACCCCTTGCGTTTTTGTGTTTCCACCCCTTGCGTCACTATAAACTCCACATTCAACTTCACAACGACAATCACCTTATCACCACTATCAATATCGATACTGTATACTTGTTCAACACACACACCGACATCATCCAATGCATTACAAATAAACCATAATCATAACAATCAAGACGACTACGTAATATTCACAAAAATAAGCAATGCAAGAACCATAGAGCGGTCCATTTGAACCATGAATAGCAAACAATCACCAATATCACACATAATCATCACATAACATGTAGATGAAGAGAGAAATCCCTACCAAAGTGGGTTTTGAGCAAAACCCTAAGTCTACCAAGAGATATTTGCTTGAATCCACCAAAAACGAGCTCCACCCAAGCTTAGATACAAGATCTAGAGTGAATACAACCCAAAAAGAAGATAAATGAACAAAGATCAACTAGTGATTGAGAGGAGAGAGAGAAAAACGTGGGTGAGAGCCCAAAGATGGGAGCAAGAACACAAAACTTACCCCTTGTTCGATCTCCAAACGCAAGATTCAAGTGATTTTGAAGTTGGGAACCCTTGGATCTTGAAGATGAGAGGTAGAAATCAAGAGGTTTGAGTGAGATTAGAGTTGGGTAGGTGAGAAGGGGTGTTTCTAGGGTTATTTCGTGGGTTTGGATGTGAAAAATGACAAAAGGGGGTATTTATAGGCGTCTGAAATGCGTGCTGAAAATTGCAGAAAAACACAGCATGTACCGGTACTGGGCGACTCCCAGTACCGATTCAAGAGCCTTCAAAATGCCAAAAAACACAACTTCTAGACTTCATGTCCTGGTACTGGACGACAGCTTGTACCGGTTCAAGCTGGACAAAAAATGAATTTTTTTGTAACGGTTACCGAATCAACCTCACTTACCAACACTTCCAAACATCATCACAACATCAAAACTCACATTTTACTATTCTCCGAGAGCCCGATACACAACCAAATACGTATATCTGTACACCCCCACAATCATACGCACAACTTTACTAACAATACAATTTCTATTGCGCATTAAACGATTTCTGAAATAAAAATAAAAATTGTGAGTCTCTACAAAAACCCCCCTTACTTTTTGAAGGTGGCTTTGATCCAAGGGCTTAGATTAACCTAAAATATGATCTAAACGTCTAGATTAAATAGGGGCATCATGCCCTAATACCACATTGGGGCGTCAGAAAAGGATGAGTTTGTTAGGGTTCGACTGTGATGCCCCAAGGTGGTTTTGGGGCATCGACGGCCCCTAATCATTCTAGCCATTGGATTTCCAAAATTAATCTCAACCATTCACTCCCAATGAGCAAATCGGTTACCATTAGTACAAAAAGCTCATTGATACGATCAAAGTCTCCCCTCTCCCATCTCTTTACTCATTTTTTTTTGTCAAAATCCTCTCTTCCATCTCTCTGTCCTCTTCTTCTATGCACAGAACTTGAAATTGGGCATGCGATTGTTTGAAGAAACTCTGAAGATGACTGAATCTAATCACAATTGGTGGTGGCTCCTCTCCCTCTCCCTCTCCCTCTCTCTCTTTCTCTCTCACACACACAAACACACACACAAATAAAGTTATGGGAAGAAAATAATTTATTCTGTTGTAATTTGAAGATTTAAAATAAAGCAATAGAAGGAACCACTGCTTTTCTCTTTTTCTTCACTCTTGAGTACTATAAGAGAGCCAATTCTCTATGTGCTCAGTTCCTTCTTGTGTTATCAAATAAATAGGAAATTTTAGATTTTAAGAGAAAGCCTTGTGAATGTACAGTTTCTATTCTTGGTGCATTTTGGTAAAAATGAGACGAGCTTTGATTATTTATTTATTTATTAATTAATTAATTAATTATTATTATTATTATTATTATTATATTTTTTTTTTTTGGGGGGGTGGTGGGCTGGGGGTGGAGTGGGGAGAAGGGGATCGGGAGATGATGCGTATCTATATGCACGTTGTGAATTGAGGCCTTTTTGGTGGCTGATCGGGGAAAAATATATATTTTAGACCGCAGTGTGAATCGTGTTTAAGAGTTAATAATCACAACTAAAAATATACGTTATTATCCAAAAGAATCAATGGTTTGATCTTGATCTGCCGCAAAATTCATAATGTGACATTGTGACTTGTTCCCTGAAATAAAATAAATATTGTGACTTGTTCTAATACCAATTTTATGCGTAACATTGACTGAGACTTTAGCAAGACTACTAACCTTCATTGCCCTAAATAGTGATATATAATGTCATACAGTATGGTATGTGTGACCATAACAATCTGCAAAAAAACGTGTTACTAAGACTTACAACTATTTCGAATAATACTTTTAGTGGCAAGTATTTTCATATATAGTGATACTTGTTTTCATGTACAGTGGTAAGCGTAATCTAAACAAACTTATACCGTATCAACGAGATATATAACTGGGATGACCTTTTTCTCAAAAACAAAAAACTCATTGTGCTCAAAATTTATGAATCACGACTACAATAATCTTAATATTGTACATAGTAAGTATCTTCTTTCAGAAAGGTAAGTACTAGCAAAAAACCATAGTATGTTTTCATCAAGAAGTTAAGTCGAATATTCTCGTGGTAAGTATTATCAAGTTTTGTGATATCAATACCCTTGTTTGTAGAGACCTGAATTTTTTTAAAATTTTGAAAATGATTATTAAATGACTAATTGGGAAATTACGGTTTATTGGGAGATTAATTGAATCAAGGACTAAGATGAAAGAATAGAGAATTGAGGGAGTGTGGGTGTAATAAAAAGATATAAGGGTATAAATAGGGGTGTGAACATGTAGGAGATCATTTTCTCCCCTTTCCCTCTCTCTCATCCGGTCTCTCCTCTCTCCACCGTCCCTCTCTCTCTCCTTTCCTCTCACTCAAAACTCCACTTCATCTCCCAAAATCTTCAAGAACCAACCTCCTTTCGGCCTTCCATTCGCTAACTTGAGCTCGGAGATCCTTGGGTCGAGCTTGAATCGGGGTTTCAAAGTTCAAAGAGGCTAGGGCTCATTCAAATCGCTTGAATCTCGGCCATTGTTGCGAGGTAGGGACTTCTTTACCTCTTTTATGTGTTAATATGTTGATTTGGTGTAGAATCATGCTTTGGTTCATTGAATTTTAGTTGTTGTCCTTGCCTTGAAATCCTGCAGAATTGCTGCTCGAAACCTCATGGTATCAATACAACTTAAGTGTTGTATCGATACAATAAACTTATCTTTTTGGACAGCTTATATTGTATCGATACGGTTTTGGTGCGTATCGATACCAGGACCTTAAGTCCAGTTTTGCTCTTGCTGCTTCTCCGTCGATTGTTTTGACCCCGATCACATCTAAGCCTTTTTGGACACCTCCTAATCTATCTCAAACTCATCTAATTGACTTCCTTTGACCATTTGATGCTATCCTTGTTCCATTGGTCTTCCCGTTAGCAAGAACCGAAGAAGGAATTATTTAGTTAAAACGTCGTTAAAGTACAGTCTATAGATTATTGGTATTTGTAATCATTCATGGTGCATTTGTGATGACATTGGCAAAATGTATGATGCTTTTTATCTATGAATGTGATTATGAGGGAGTCTTAGCTTGCATATTGTATGAGAAAATAGTTGATTGGGTCGAAAGTTGATTTAGGAAGTCCTGTAACACAAGGGGTGGTAATACAGAGACTTAGAGGGGTTTTGTAACGCAAAGGGTGGTAATACGGTAACCCGAGTCGTTAGGGATCACTGTGATGCAAGGGGTGGTAACACGATAATCCTTGTGGTGTTATACGGTAATGCAAGGGGTGCAAATACCGATGGAGGGAATTTGGGTTAGCAAGTCGAGTTGGGATTGTTGAGTTGTTTGTGTCATATGATTTATGGATTCAATCTAGATAAAGGCTCATTTATAAGTTGATTGATTACCTTCTATCGAGCTCTATTTCCTTATCCCCTTTCGTTTGCACTTATCATCATATTTACATATAAGATTGGTAAAGATTTTCCTACTGGGTTAGTATAGCTCAACCAAATTTTTCTTTTCAGGATAAAATGCCAGACCATAGATTGCATGTGAGGGTGTGCTTGGACATGAAGATTTTTGGAAGCTAATTTCATTTAATTACTCATTCATCTTTGTAATAGACTCTTCTTTTGGTTAAAGATGGCTTTGTAACTAATTTGCTCTTGAATTTTCTTTTAACTAAGATTGTAATATTCTAAACATGTTGTACTTGTATCTAAGTTAATAGACTCTTCTTCTGGAATTCTGACAAAACAATCTTCGGATTGAAGCAAGGTGTGGAATTGGCAGTACCACTGAGCTGGGAATTCCTGAACAATTGGATGATGACTTAAATCAAGGATCAAGTGTGCGACTTAGAAACTTGAAAGTTTTCTTAGTGTTAATAAAACTCTGTCTTAAAACAGTACTAATTAAGGTTTAAAATTCTTTCCTTGTAGATGAACCACTTAGTCAACCTATTAGCTGGAGCTCACCAACTCAGAAACACCATTGAAACTATGACAACTCAATTGGTAGATGATCCTGACTATATCGCCACTATACGAGCAGAAATTCGAGATTTCAAGAGAGTACAGTAGAACACCCCTATTCCTGTTGAAGAAGATCTCTGGTTTCATGGAATGTTTCCAAACCTGTATGCCTTCCATGAGTTCTTCGGAGCCCTGCCCCTGATGGAAAACTTTGAGGTTGGTGATGAAGAGGAAGAAATCGATGATGAAGAGGATACCAATGAGGCAACTCTCGAGGAGGACGAGACCCTAAAGGCCAAGGTAGCCAATTAGGCGTATCTTGGATAAGTCTAGTAACAATTGTAATCCTTCGGGATGTAGGAAGTTGGAAAAATTAGGATCACTGCTGTCTATTTAAGAATTCCCTAAGTTGTACTACTACTATGTTTAATAATAAAAGGCTTATATATGTTGCTACTTGTTCTTATATATTTTAGTATTTGGTCACTATTTCATGTACCCGTTCACCCTTGTGCCTGTCTCTTATTCCTAAACGGTTATACCCCGCCAATAGAGTAGTAGTAGCATTAGAATAAGATCCAGGTAACCGTATTTGTACTTATGGCACTAGGACAAAAGAAACATTGTAGTAGAAGTACGTAGGATCATTTCAACTTGTATTAGGAAGAAGCTTAGATCGTTATTTGCCATTGTAGTAGAATTCTAGGCTTATGATTGTATCTCTCTTTTAATTATGAAAAGCTTTGCTTTATTTCAAAAAGAGTATTGTTGTATACTACTTGACAAAACTGCTTTGACTATAAAAGGAAAATACCATTTGCCAAAGGAAAATTGTGTTAGTAGACTAAAAACACCCCCTTTCGATTTCAACTCGTAGATGGTGAACAGACGTAGCGGATTAGGACTTGAAACCGGAGAATCCTCTAATGTAAACCCTCACCTGACCCAAATCATGCAAGCATTTGTAGCCGCTTTGAATGCCAACCACCGAAACCAAAACCACAACGACGGACCAATGACCCGAACTAGAGCAATGAACGAATTCTGCAAACGCCGACCCCCGACCTTCCACGGAGATGCTAACCTCACCATGGCTGAGACGTGGCTGAGACATGGCTGAAGGAAGTCAAGGTGATCCTGGACACCTTAGAGTTTACCTAGGACGGAGATCTTGTAGCCTTAGCCACGTACCAACTGAAGGGAGAAGCCCGCTATTGGTGGGACCTGATGGAGGCAACCCATGCCAGAGCCACCATGACTTTTGCCGAGTTCAAAACCCTGTTCCTCGATAAGTACTTTCCTACACCTCTTTTCTCCTAGCCAAGGAACAGGAGTTCCTGAATCTGAAACAAGGAAGAATGACCGTAACCCAATACGCAGCCAGGTATGAGGAATTATCCCATTACGCCCCAACCTCCATAGCAACCGAGGACAAGAAGGCAAGAAGGTTCGAGTGGGGACTGACGACTACTCGAAGGGCCGTGGTAACTCATGCCTTTACCACCTATGCCAAAGTTGTGAAGTGTGCTCTCCGGCTAGAGAGTGAGGAGACTAATTTTAAAACCCGATGGAGAAAGGCGAATAATAACACCGGTGGACCAATTCAAACCCAACCACTCAGCGACAACCATGGACCCTACCCAACCAAACCCTTTAACCTGCCTTAAGGCAACCAACCCTGGAAGACTGCTACATCAGAACGTGGTGAACCACCGAGAGTTGGCAGAGACATGGCAACAGTTCAGTGCTACAACTGTCAGGCTATGGGCCATTATGGTCACCGATGCCCGCAACTTCAAAAAGAGGGGAATGGGAGCTTTGGACAGACCAGTTTTGTGAAACAAAACCTTGGAGGCCCATCGCAACAGCAAAATAAGGGAAATCAGCCCATGGGAACCCAGCATGGCACTGGAGGGCATATCTTTGCGCTGTAGGCTGAGGAACAAGAGCAAGATCCTGCTGTGATCCAAGGTACGCTACTATAGTACCTACGTACAAGCTTTGTTTGACTATGGAGCATCGCATTTATATCTACTGCCCGCGTAACTGCTCTACCCCTAGAAACAGAACCCCTAAGTACGAGTACGAAAGTAGCATCACCATTAGGGGGTAAGTATAGCTGTTAGTCTAGTGTGTAGAGGGTGCGAGTTAGAAGTAGCCAACTTGCGACTGACCTACGACCTCAGAGTGATCGACATGGCGGATTTCGACGAATGGACTGACTATCAACTCACCAAGCGGTCATAGACTGCCATCAGAAGACGGTGATGGCCTATACCTCAGAAGGAACTCCATTTCCGTTTTAAGGGGGATAGATAGACGGCAAGTTCGACGACAAAAAGATCTAGGTGGGAGAATCAACTGTTTGGATGGCTAGCTAGTCTCCAAATGGAAGAAACCGATGGGATGAAACTAGGATTACCATACATCGTTTGCGAGTACGCCGATGTTTTCCCTGAAGAACTTCCTAGCTTACCACCTCAAAGAGAGATAGATTTCTCTATAGAACTCCAGCTAGGAACAACCCCAATCTCTATGGCACCATATCGTATGGCCCCCGCGGAACTAAAGGAGCTTAAGACCCAATTGAAGGAACTGCTAGACAAAGGATTTATTAGGCTGAGTACGTCACCCTGGGGAGTGCCGGCATTATTCGTGAAGAAGAAAGAAGAGTTGTGCTAAGGAAATGTTTGTACAGGCCCACATGATGATTTGATAGAAGTTTTGCATTTGGCGTTGGCGTATACAATGGAAACTTTACCAAAGGCAAACAACAAGGCAAATTGTTCGACAGCTGAAGCAACTTCAACCCCGTCTCGTTAAGCAAGTGATAAGGCTTAATTTGACTAACTAAACATGTAGAGGATTGTGATGGATGCCTGAAACCCTGTCGTACTACATCGAAATACTTATAGGACTTGCTGGAGCCTTTAGACTGTGGTCGTGTGGTACCAAACCATTTTGTAGGTTGCCAAGTATTGAATCTTGTTTAGAACGATAGTAATTGATGGTGACCTACTTCTTTTTTTTTAGGGGGATAGACGAAGATTCCAAGACCAGTATAGCGACGATGTCTGATCCATAGCCATGCACCTAATTTCGAGAACGAAATTATTTTAAGGGGGATAGTTTGTAACGACCCTAATTTTTAGAAAAAAAAAATCTCGTTGTTTATATTTGAAAATTCATTTAAATTCTATTATTGCTTTATAAATTCTTTATTTCCGTTAATAATCCGTTTTAATTAGATCAAGGATTTTAAAATTTTATTTCTTCGCAACGGTCGATCTAGTCATTTTCTAAAGACAAGTATGCTTGTAGAAGCACTTGTATATTTTCTTAGTGAGTGAAATAAAATCTTAAAATTATATTTCTTGGCTAGAAATCCTACATGGCAAGTAGAATTAGCTTTCAACCGATTAGTTAGAGAAACCTAACTACCATTTGGCTTATTTACATTCCCCTAACCAAAAGTAAACCCTATGAACCTTGTGAACCCCTATTGGACCCTTGAACCCAAGAGAGTGATCACTAGACCTACTTGTCTAGTCTTGTCAAAGCCAAAGCTTATCTTTTTGCTTCCAAAAGAAGCACCATAGCCTTGGCATGCATGCCACCCTAGACTAAATAGCCCAAACCCTATTTAAGTACTTTACTAGATTCTCCAAGCACATGTATGCTTTCTAGGGAAAGTATTAACCACCTACTTTTCATTGAAAGGTCACTTGAAAGCCAATAGTACTTGTTCTTTCCTAGATTTTCCATATAGGTACATACATACATATATATATATATGTGTGTGTGTGTGTGTACTTTTGACCAAGAGAAAGAGAGAGGGAGAGAGAAAGAGAGAGAAAAATGTGAGAGAGAGAGAGAAAGAGGGAGGCCGAGAGAGAGTGTGTGTGCAAGTGTGTGAGTGTGTTTTGGTCACTCCAACAAGTCACCTCTTTTACTTTTGCTTTAACCAATTTCACACTCAACCAAAGTACAACCTTCTCAACCCATTCTTGACTTGATTTTGTTCTTCCTTACAAGCAAGCTTTCCTAGGACAAGACAAGCCAAAAATCCTTCATGATAACCTAGGTTTTTAGTCTTAAGCCTAAAAGATTTGGACAAGACAAGTCATGGCATGCTTTCAAGCATGAAATGACAATTCATGGAGCAAAATCCATGGGACAAAGAGAGGAGAGAGAGGCCAGCCAAGGAGATTTAGTCTTAAGCCTAAAAGATTTGGACAAGACAAGTCATGGCATGCTTTCAAGCATGAAATGACAATTCATGGAGCAAAATCCATGGGACAAAGAGAGGAGAGAGAGGCCAGCCAAGGAGAGGGAGAGGGAGCCCAAATTTTGCTATAAATAGCACCCCTCATTGCCATTCAAACTCACACCTTCAAGCCTTTCAACTTCTCTCTCTAGAATTATTGTCTTTGTGCTTTGTTCTTAAGTTGTTCTTGAGCTCTTCCTAAGTTCATCAAGAAACTCATCCTAAGCCGCCACCAAACCACCACTCGACCACCCTTTCGATTCTAAAAGTTAGTAGTGTTAGTCAAGATCTAGTTTCGACAGAAACCTTTCTCTTTCAAAGCTACCGGAAACTTACCATAGGACATTACTCCGTTCGATCGCCGACGTACCCTTTTTCCCTGTAGTCGTCTCTACCGTCAAGAAGAGTGGTAGGATGTCCTTATTTTCTAGTCCTAAGTATATGTAGGATAATCTTACTCCTAAGTATAAATGGAACTAGTATAACGTTTGAATCGCATGTGGAATCTACCTATATCGTATGATACTTGTATGTTAAGCATGTGTACTTTAATCTTACTCATTGCAACTTGGCACATTAGGAATGGTATGATCATGTTGGAAACCTCGTCTTTTACTTCAAATAAACTTATGTTGTTTTGAACTTCCCACAAAGAAAGAAAGAATGGATTTCGATAAATACTAACTTAATTAGAAGTATTCGTATTTTGATCTTTGAAATGGTTATGAGCTTTAATACATGTTTTGCTTGCATTACTTGTGGTTGTGTGAAAGCATAAGTGGTATCCACTCCAAAGGCGTCCGTACATGTGGCGTTATGCTTTAAGTAATGATTTGAGCATGATTAAGTAATATAGAGTTGGATGATCTTGCTAGTTCAGTTTCAAGATTACAATGAATGATTTATGATTACGTATGTGAAAAGTCCTACCACGAAGTCATTGCATGAAAATGAGACACGGAAATCAAGAAAGTAGAAACATGACACCTAGGGTGTGGCTAATGAAAGGATGTGTTTGAAATGGTAAAATATTTTTGAAATTACATAATGGTCGGACATGGTAAGCCATTGTGTGTGTGTGTGTGTGTGCGCTAATGGGATGGTGGAACCATTATGAGGATACTCGGGAGACCAAAACGGCGGAACCGAGGTTGGGTGTGTGGCTTGGTTATCTGCGGAGAAGAGCCAATGCAAGGTTTTGTGTGCAATTGGGAACTCGGTGTGGCGGAACCATTGTGAGGATACTCGGAGACCGGAACGTCGGAACCGAGGTAGGGTGTGTTAAATGTGATTTTCAAAATGTTGAATTGGAAATGAAAAGGAGACATGTTCTACGATGAGTCACGTAGGAGAAACTCAAAAAAATCATGGTCACCAGCGTTAGTTGAATAATGAATGTGGATGTGTAATTGTTAATTGTTTTTGTTAAGAATGCATGTTCTATTTGGAAATTGACAATTAAATTATCTTTTGCTTGTAAGATGAGGGTTAGTGGATTTGGATTATTCTATTGAGCTTCTGTAGCTCATGGTGTTACCTTTTAGTGACCCTGACATATAATATTGGGGGGCGACGCTGGTATAATGTGTCAGAGTTGATAGATGAACATGGTGAACAGTACACTTTGGAGGCTTTTAGAGCTAGGGAGCTTGTTAGGATGGAGGAAGAGGTGGAGTAGTAGTAAACCTTAGATTTCCCATCCTTTGTGTAATAAAAGTACTCTCGTAGGAATCATGTTGTAATAATTGGGCCAGACTCCATTTAGTTTTATGAATGAAATGTTTATTTAACATTCCCGAAATTCGGGGCATTACAATAATAATCTGGAAGTTTGAGTATCGTTGTAGATTTTTGGTAAATAAAAATTTCGTTAAAAAATTGAATTTTATTACTCATATTTCATTAGAAATTTCTTTAACTCTAAATAATCTGTCATAATTAGATTTGAAACTTATAAAAAATTGAATCTTTTAACCTCGAACAATCTAGTCAGTTTCTAAAGACAAGTATGCTTGTAAAAGCACTTGTGTATTTTCCTAAGTGAGTAAATAATATCTTTAAATTATATTTCTTGGCTAGAAATCCTACATGGCAAGTACAGTTAGCTTCTAACCAATTAGTTGGAGAAACCTAACTACCATTTCACCTAGTTATATTCTCCTAACCATAGATGGACCTTATGAACCTTCCAAACCCTAATGGAACCCTTTGGACCAAAGTAACACTACTACAAAAATAGATAAAGATCTCAGTCATCTGGTGTGATCTTTCACTTTTAATCTCGCATTCAAAACCGTGGTCTATTAAGGTGTAACTAAAAGTCTCTATCTTTTAACCACAGGATAAAAATCGTGGTTAAAACACATTAAAACTGTGACAAAAAAACATGAAAACTGTGATTAAAATGACAAAACCGTGACCTTTAATAGCTTAACATCTCAGTTTTATTATAAAACCGTGGTTGTTTATAGAGAAATAACCTCCCTTTTTGAAAAAAATGAGATTAAAAGTAGTGTTTTCCCAAGGGAAAAAATCCTACTCTATTTCTCCTATCGGGTTTTGAACCTAAGTCTCTTGAGTTTTATATAGAAGTTTTAACCAACTCCACCACATACACGTTTCAATATATAATTGAAATATTTAATATATATATATATATAACATATGTGTTTAACTTACGATCTCAGTTTTTAGATGACTGAGATTAAAGGTTCTTTTTATCTCAATTTTTCTAAAATGAGATATATATTCTTTCATATACAATCTCAGTTTTTCAAAAACGAGATCTATTCTTTAAGTCACTTTTAGCTTACTGAGATTAAAAATTCTTTTCATCTCAGTTTTTTTTGAAACAAGACACATTCTTTCATATATAATCTCAGTTTTTGGAAAATGAGATCTATTCTTTAAGTTACAATCTCACTTTTTAGATTATTGAGATTAACAAATCTTTCCATCTCAATTTTTTCGTATAACTGAGATTAGAACTATAGTCCATAACATTTTATTACGCTTTTACAAAAAGTGAGATCTTTTTATTTTTTGTACCGTGATCTTTATATCATTTTGTAGTAGTGTAATGATTATTATATTTACTTGACTAGTCACATCAAGACCACACTTGTCCTTTTTACTTCTTTACCCATTGGATAATAATTGCTAGGGAAAATTTTATCCTTTGTGTAATAGAAGTTAGTCTTGCCAAAATCCAAGAAGTACATACACATTTGACTAGACTAGTCAAAACCAAATCTCATCGTTTTGCTTCCAAAAGAAGTAAACCTAGATTTTCCACCAAAGTCAATTTCCTAAATATTCTAAGTACACATATATGTTTATATATAGGTACATGTACTACTTAGCCTATTATTATGTTTCTAAGGAATCCTAGACCATACTCATAACCTTTACCCCTTGGATAATAAATGTTAGGGAAACTTTTGTCCCTTGGATAAAACTAGACCTATAACCCTAAATCTAAATTTCTTACCAAACTCTTTTTCCTAGATTTTCTAAGTACGTATATATGTTTATATATAGATATATGTACTTCTTAGCTTGTTATATTTCTAGGGAAAAAGTACATATTTATGTTTATATATAGGTATATGTACTTCTTGGTCTATTATTTTTCTAGGGAAATCTTGATCATATCTATGATGAAGTCACTTGAAAGCCCAATGACCCTTACTTTATCCTAGACTAGATCACATAGTACTGTAAGTATGCTTATATATATATATATATATATATGCATAGATGTATATATATACCTAGTACTAGAGAGAGAGAGAGAGGGAGAGAGGAGGCCGAAAAGAGAGAGAGAGAAGGCCGAAAAGAGAGAGAGAGAGAGGCCGAGAGGGAGAGGAGAGAGAGTGAGAGTGATGTGTGTGTGCATGTGATCTTGTACACTCCATCAAGTTACCTCTTTTTTGTCTCACCCCACACTCAACCTAAGTACAACCTTACAACCCATTTTAGACTTCTTTAAATATAACCTAGCTTTATTTATTTTTATTTTTTATTTTTTCTAAAAAACCAACCCTAGCATGTATTGTCACATCAAGCACATATATTGATTTGAAGATTCCCTTGTAACCATTGGGTAATAAATTGTTGGAGAATTATTAACCTTCGGTAAATAAAATTTAGAAGATTTATTGTATACTAGTACACAAGATCTCCTAAAGATTTTCCTAGATATTCTTGTACTTCCTTGATCATGTACTTGAAAGACTAACGTACTTGATCACCTCTTATCCTTTGGATAATAAATTGGTGGGCAATCTTTGTCCATTGGATAATAGGAATAAGACTAGTTATTGTCCAATCTTTTGCTATAAATAGCACATCATTCTTGCCATTCAACTCACACCTTCCATTCTCTCTCTAGAAATCCTTGTGTTCTTGCTTGTTCTTCCCTTGTTCTTGAGTTCTTGTGTTCTTCAAGAAACTCATCCTAAGCCGCCACTAGACCGCCACCCGACCACCCTTTCGATCCAAAAAAGTTTAGTAGTTTAGGGCAAGAACTAGTTTTGAGAGAAACCTTTCTCTTTCAAAACTACCGAAAGCGACCGTAGGAAGTTACTCCGTTCGATAGCCGACTTACTTTTCCGTACCTGCCCTACCGCCAAGAAGAACGGTAGATTCCCCATACTCACTATCTCTAAGTATAATTAGAAACTTGTACGATGCTTGTATGTTGAAATGCATGAGAACTTGAAAAGTGTTTTACTAAAGATTTGAAAAGAAAGGGGAGTATGTTGAATATTCCGACTTTATTTCCCAAAACAAAAAAAAATATGTTGTTTTGAATTTCCCCAAAAGAAAAAAAGAACGGATTTTGGAAAATATAAACTTAGAAGGAAGTATTCGTATTTTGATCTTAGGATGGTTATGAGCATGTATACATGTTTACTTGATTTACTTGTTTGATGTGTGGTGAGGCATAAGTGGTTTTCCACTCCAAAGGTGTCCGTCCATGTGACACTATGCATGACTATGTGAAACTAAGGGAGTATAACATGGTATCAATAATATAGAGTTGAATGATATTACTAGTTTAGTTTCATGATTACAATGAATGATTTATGTGTACGTGAAAAGTCCTACCGCAGAGTCTATGCATGTGACGAGACACAAAAATCAAAATAGAAACATGACACCTAGGGTGTGTTAATGACAAGGTGTGTTTTGAAATCACAATGTTGCCGGACTTGCCCATTGTGAGAATGTGTGTGTTCCAATGGGAATCCGGAACAGCGGAACCATTCTGAGGTTGTGTGCGTTTCCATGGGAACCCGGAGCGACGGAACCATGGTGAGGTATGGCTTGGTTGCTTGGTTATCCGCAGAGAGGAGCCAATGTAAATTTTGTGTGCCAATGGGAACCAGGTGCGGTGGAACCATTGTAAGGATACTCGGGCGACCGAAACGGCGGAACCGAGGTTGGGTGCGTTAAAAATGATTTTTCGGAAATGATGATTTGGTATATGAAAAGTGGAAAATTGGTGACACGGTCTACGACAAGATGCGTTGGAGAAACTCATAAATCATGGACACCGACGTTGGTTTGAATAGTGAATGTGGATATGTCATTGTTAACTATTTTGTTAAGGATGCATGTTCTATTTGGAAATCGTTAACTATATGATCTTTTGTTTATAAGTTAAGGGTTAGTGGGTTTGGTTTATTCTATTGAGCTTTATAGCTCACGGTGTTGCCTTTGACGACCCTAACATGTTGTAACAACCCTGATTTTTGGTCAATAAAAATTTCGCTAAAAATTTGAATTTTATTTTAATACTTGGATTTCATTTTAACATCCAAAAATCGGTCGTTATCGACTTATAAAATTTTGTTATTATATTTGAAAATTCTTTATTTATTTTATAAATCCCTTTTTGCGATTAATAATCCGTCATAATTAGGTTTATGACTTAGGAGATTGGAATTCATCGCCCGGGCATTAAGGTCATTTTCTAAAGACGAGTATGCCTATTAAGACCTTGGTATAGTTACTTGGTAATTGTAGTAAAATCCTAGAATTTATTTTCTCGGCTGGAAATCCTACATGGCAACCGATTAGTTAGCAAACCCTAAGTACCATTTGGCTTAGTTACATTTTCCCTAACCTAGAGCGTTGCATCGATGCCAAAGTGATTAGTAGAAATTTTTGGTCTTTGCCTTGACAGTCGGCTTGACCGCCTTGCTTTGGCTTGGCTAGGCTGCCTAGGCATCGGGTCATTGACGGGCCTCGCCCAGGCATCGGGTCTCTGTCGGGCTGCCTCGCCTTGGCGTCGGCTCATAACTGCCTTGCCTTGGCGTCGGCTCATTGTCGAGCCTGCCTTGCCTTAGCGTCGGCTCGCTGTCGCGCTGCCTTGCCTTGGCGTCGGCTCATTGTCGCGCTGCCTTGCCTTGGCGTCGGCTCATTGTCGCGCCTGCCCGCCCAGGCGTCGGCTCATTGTCGGGTCTGCCTCGCCTGAAGCGTCAGGTCAGCTGTCAGACCGCTTTGGCAGCTCTGCGCTTTGGCCACCAGCCTTTGCAGCTCTGAGTTGCCTTGCCAGCGCTTGCCACCGCTTGCCACCGGTCAGCCTTGGCCAGCTTTGCGCAGCTCCGCCTTGGCCTTTAGCCGCAGCCAGCCCTTTGTTTGGCCACTGGTCTGTGCCACCGCCAACTTGCTTTGCTATCGGTGCCTTGTACGCTCACGCCTTGCCTTGGCGTTTGCAACGCCGTTGGGCTTTAATATTCCGTTATTAGGCGATTTCCTACTAAATAAAACCAAAATACCACTCGAGCAATGAATGCCTAGATTAAGTATCGCTAGTCTTCAACCAATTAGTTAGATTCCTAATAGGCTGTTAACCTAATCACTTGGATCCCAAATCTAATTACGTTACCCTAACCCTAGATGGACCACTTTACCCTTTTTGTCTTTATCCATTGGACGATAAAGGCTAGGGTAATAATTATCCGTTGGACAATAGCGTTAGGGTTTCCTTTACCCATTGGTCAATAGGTAAACCTTGGTTAATCTTCCTAAGTACGAGATTAGTTAGCTTAGTGCTTAATTTCAAGTATTAGACTTTCTAGCATTACCCGTTGGATAATAACCGTTAGGAGATTCTTTACCCATTGGGCGATAGACTAGAATCCTAGCCATCATTACCCATTGGTTATTGACCGCTAGGGAAACCATTATCCAATGGATAATAGTTAGTCTTGAAAATCATGTACTAGGTAGATTAAAATATTAGATTTGGCATGTGTTAAAATCTATTATAGTATAATTAGTACATTAGGTTATTCATTTAGGACCTTGTACTTTGAAAGTAGTATAATTGTTTATTAGATATTGTACTAGGTCATATATAGGCTAGATTTGTGGTACATGGCTTGTATATTATATGTATGTACTTGTATGTATATATATATGTGTGTATATATATATATATATATATAATATTGTATTGTGCATGTGTGTATTACAATTTTTAATTGGAAAATCCTTTTGCTTGTAAATCTATTAGATATTCTAGTACACTAATACATTATTATATATGTTTGCTTTCTAGTATGTGTGTATATATATATATATAGTACATGAGAGAGAAAGAGAGAGAGAAAGCCGAGAGAGGGGAGCGAGAGATTGGGCCGAGAGAGAGAGAGAGAGAGAAAGAAAGGAGGAGAGAGAGATAGTACCTTGGATTGACTTCTTGTGCTTCCATTGTACTTTGAAAGCATTAGGTTAGTTTATTAGACTATGGAACCCTAGACTAGATTGTGTAAGTACTAGCTTGTATATTATATATATGTACTTGTATATATATATATAGATATATATATATATATATTATAATGAAAGTACCCATGTGTGTATATAGAATTTTATAATAAGAAAAATCTATATTTAGTTTTAAATACAAGATTTTGAAAGACCCATAGTACATATATATATATATATATATATTAGTATATATGTAGTCTTTCATAGTACAAACAAGTGGGAGAGAGAGAGAGAGGGAGAGAGAGAGAGAGGAGAGAGAGAGATTGAGAGAGAGAGAGAGATTCGGATGGAGAGAGAAAGGGAGAGTGTGATGTGTTGCTTCCTTGAATGGCCTTGCTTGGTCATCCTTGTCCTAGTTTGTGTATACTTTCAAGTGAAAGCATAACCAATGCCATCCAATCTTGTCCTTCATTGTACAAACCCCATTTCTTTACTTGAATCAAATCCACCTTCCTTGATCAATCTTCCAAAATCCAATCCAAAGGACACATCCATAGCCTTGCATGCCTAGTTCTAGGGTTAAACTTGCAAGCAAACAAGATTTGCTTGAATAAAAAAAATGAGATATAGGAGAGAGAGAGAGAGAGGCCGGCTAGGGAGAGAGAGAGAGGGTGCCTTGCCTATAAATACCAAGCTCTTGGTGCTTGAACTCACACCTTCACCTCATTCTCCAACTTCTCTCTAAAACCCATTCTGTTTTGCCTAGGCAGCCTACTGTCCTCTGAAAAACTCCATTTTTTCTCCGGGCGAAAGTCGTTTCTAGGAACAACGACCTCCACAAAAGTCGTAGAACACTTTGAGAGCTTCAGTTTAGAGCCAAGAACCACCCCAAACGGTCAAGTGATGACCAAGATATCGACCTCCAAAGTTCAGTGAAAAATCTGAAAATTCCATTCCAGACAGCTCACTGTCCACTTTCTTATCCCCATTTTTCTCCGGGCGAAAGTCGTTTCTAGGAATAACGTCCTTCATGGAAGTTGTAGAAAATTTTGAGATCTTCGTTTTAGACTCAAGAACGATCCTATTCGGCCCAGTTTTGACCGAGTTACTGCCATCCAAAGTTCGGTCCAGATTTGAGAGTTTCACCGCCCGTAGAATTTTTCAACTAGCTTATTCGGCCCCGACTAGTTTCGAATTAAGGTAGAATCTTCTTATACCTCTAACTCTAGGTAGATTAGCCCTTACCCTCTTCCTAAGTATATTGTATTGTATGAGCATGAAGCCATATGTGTAGTATGATTTGTTTTACGTAGTTTACTTTGATCTTATGACTACTTGATTGCTCGATCTCGTGATAGTTGCTTGTTTATGTATGAGCTCGTCAATAAACATGTGTTGTTTTGAACGTCCAAAAAGATGACTATACGTTGTCATTTTAAAAGATAAAGTGTTGTTTTAACGAAGTATTCGTATTATGACCCTTTTAAACGATTGTAAGCATGATAGCATGTTGCTTGCCTTACTTGTGGTTGTAAACAAGCATGATTAAATAGAGTTGGATGATCTTGCTAGATTACTTTAAAGTGATTCGTCCCGCCGCGGAGTCTATGCATGATTACGAGACACGAGAATCGAAAAGTAGAAACATGACACTTAGGGAGTGGTTGATATGGATAAAAAGGATTTTTGAAACTACATAATGGCCGGACTTGGTAGCCTTATGTGAGTTGTGAAAACCCGCAAGGTGGCTGGACTTGGTAGCCCTTTGTGTGGACTTGCGAAAACCGCAATGAGGCCGGACTTGGTAGCCCATTGTGTAGATTGCTAACGAAGCCGGACGTGGTAGCTTCATTGGTAATTGGGCTTGGTTATCCGTGGAGAGGAGCCAATGCAAGATTTGATAACGTGGCCGTACTTGGTAGCCCGTTGGGAACAAAGAATGAGAAATGATTTTTGAAATGAAATGGTGACACAGTTTACGATGAGTCGCGTAGGAGAAACACACGGAAACATGACACCAACGTAAGCCAGATAATGAATGCGGATGTGTCATTATTAATTATGTTGTTGAATGAGCTTGTGTAATTATTTATATGACTCTTTATTGTAAGTTAAGGGTTAGTGGGTTTTGGATTATTCTATTGAGCTTCTGTAGCTCACGGTGTTACCTTTTTGGTGACCCTGACATATTATACTAAGGGCGACGCTGGTATAATGTGTCAGATTTTATAGATGAGCAGCAGGAACAGTACACCTTGGAGGCCTTCGGAGCCTTCGGAGCTTGCAAGGATGGTGGAAGAGGTGGAGCAGTAGTTAACCATAGATTATCCCATCTTTTGTTGAATAAAAGTACTCTTGTGAGACTTATGTTGTAATAATGAGCTAGACTCTTCTTAATTTATTCAATAAAAATGTTTATTTAACGTACCCAAAATTCGGGGCGTTACACATATTATGCTGGTGGCGATGCTGGTATAATGTGTCAGACTTTATAGATGAACAGGGTGAGCTATACACCTTGGAGGCTTTCGGAGCTGGATAGGATGGAGGACCAGTCAGAGTTGTAGTTAGGAACCTTAGTTTCCCTCCCTTGTGTAAATATTGAACTATGTGGGAGTTATGATGTAATAATGAGTTAGACTCTACTTTGTTTTATCAATAAAATGTTTATATAACGTACCCAAAATTAGGGGCGTTACAATCGTACCCAAGAGAATATCAATCACAGCTTGAATGGATTTGTAGATGTGAGAGTTGCAGCATTAAGATAGCCAACTTTTAGGTGCTCTGAAATGAAAAAAAATAAACACGATAAAATGAGTTTTAAACTATTTAAACGAGCGGTTAGGTCTTGGGGATTCTAACACCCATAACTCATGACAAACAACTTTTCTCTTGAATTTACTCGGTTTGAGATGCGAGGCAAAGGTTCTCAAACCAGAGGATTTAGCGTTAAAACCATTTTAAACTAGAAAGAGAGTTTGAATACCGAGCGAGTTCTAGAATTCATTTAATAAACGTAAGGGATGACATAGCTCCAAGCATCATGTGTGGCATGTAGCATGCTCTTTTTTTTTGGGTAAATCAGTTTGAAATAGAAAAAGAGGCTAACCGAATATATAGCCTACAAGGGACATACCCCAGGAAGAAAAGAAAAGAAACAAAAATTTGAAAACATAGGCCAAGTGGCTACAAGGTGCAAGAAGGGAGCATTGTCAAATGTTAACCTCCCATCGACGAAGAGGGAAGAGAAACAAACGACAAAATGACATAAATTGGAATACATTGGACCAAAACATAGCAACCTCTGCTTATACAATCCAGTCTTGATTTAATTGGGGACTTGCATGACATGAACCTCCTACGGTTAGACTTACAAAACACAGTAGCTTACAAATTCACCATCCGCGTATACATGTTAACTTTCCTACACATGATCAAATAGGTTAACACTGCCAAGTTTTGATAGACAAAAACAAACTAACTTGATCTTCAAACTAAACATGAAGATTTATTGAGAGAAAATCATGATCAATCTAAGCCATAGAGTGTTATTCATCCCATGACCAAGCCTAATTAACTATTCATTAATGTTAAAAATGTAAAGAACAAAGTTAATCATGCAAAACATATTTAACCAACAGAATTTGAAATAAACTTGAGATTAGTAAAGATGAGAGTGTAGTTACAAATTTAATAAACGAGAAAATTACAAACTACAATTATTTAAGAGAGTTTTTGCAGAAATTAACTAAAAAAACCTACAGCGAATTGGTCTACAATCCAAATTGGACCAGCCCATTTGGAGTCTAGTCTAACTTCTTTTACTGTGCTGGGCTTGGTCCATTGTATTCTTTTATTTGAAGTTTAAGGTCCTTGAATTTACTATTTTAGCCTTTTGTATTTAAAACAGGGGCCAATTTACATTCAAATCGCACGCTGTCTCTAATTTACGTTCAAATGGCGCGTTGAAAGCTAGGGCTGGCGATCGTTTCTCTCTCTCTCTCTCTCTCTCTCTCAATTACGTCTCTCTCGGTCTCTCATTGTAGATTTTTTTGCAAGTTAGGGCTTAGTTTTGAGTTTGTGCGATGTTGACTCCGTTTTGAGTTTGTGTGATTTGTCATTGTGCAATTTTTTGGAGTTGTGCAAGCTGTCATTGTTTGGTAATGCTGTAGTTGATTTACTAGCACAATGATCGTTTGTGTATTGGCACATTTGTATCTGTGTATCTATCATGTTGTTTTTGTACGTATATTTTATATGCATCTGTCAGCATGATTTTATTGGCATGTTTGTATCTATTAGTCTCTTTGTGTCTCTGTATGTTTTTGTTTTGTATCTGTCAGTATGTTCGTGTATCTGTGTCCATGTATCTCTCTGTTTTGTTTGGTATATGTGTTTATATCTGTCCTGTTATACCTTTATTTTTATTTATTTTTCCAGAGTAGGATTACTCTATTTCAATGGCTTCTTCGGTTATATTGATGTGCAAATATGGTGAAGTTACTTTAGTTGTCATGGCTACGAGAGGTTTTGGTTTCAATGATCTGGTGGAAAGCATTCATAAAAAGTGGTAAAATTTGGGTAGTTTTGAGCGTTTTTATGTTGTTGTTGACCATCATAATTGCATTCTAGACAATGATGAAGACTTTTGTAGCATGATTGCATTGGCTGCTGCATATGGTGTGACTTGTGTTGATGTATCTGTTGGGGTTATTTCTTCTTCTACCATTGAATGTGGTAAAAGTTTGGGTGGACAAAATGGTGAATGTGTTAGGAGTTTTGAATATGGTGAGTGTAGTACTTTCAAGGAGAGGAAGAAGATTTGCTCGATAAATTTTGTACTCATCATGAGACTGTGCGTCTTTCAGCCGATTGGGTTAATTTGCTTAAGTGTGTTGGTCGAGAGTACAGAGGTGGTGTAGATGATTTTAAGGCTTGTTTGTCCAAATATGCCATTGAAGTTGGTTTCAAGTATAAATATCTGAAAAATGACAGATCAAGAGTAACGACCGAGTGCTATAAGAAGCTGGATGGTTGTACATGGTTTATCCACGCTACTTTGGAAAGATCGAATGAGTTTTTTGTTGTTAGGGAGTTTCACAAAGAGCACAACTGTCTTGGTACATTTTATAGTTCAAAAAATCCTCGGATGACCTCAAAAATTATTGCCAAAGAGATTGTTGAGGAGGTTCGTTTGAAACCATCTTATACACTGATAGAGTGGTTGAAACATTTTGAGGGACGGTATGGTTGTTTGATTGATTATCACCATGCATGGTTAGCTGTTGAGAAAGCAAATAAGGAGTTATTTGGTGATTTTCAATTATCTTTTGACAAACTCCGCTGGTATGCTGAGGAATTAAAGGAGAAAAACCCGGGGACTGTTATGGATGTGGAATATTGCAATGAGACTAATCGGTTTATAAGGTTTTTCCTAGCGTTTGATGCATGCATTAAAGGTTTCAACTATTGTCGTCCTATTTTGGCTATTGATGGTACCTTTTTGAAGGGGAGATACAAATGAACGCTTCTCGTAGCTATAGAAAAAGATGCCGATTAAGGTTAGTTACTATTTTTTGTTGCTTGTTGTATCTGTTAGTCTCTTGGTATCTCTGTCAGCATATTCATGTATCTGTTGACATGTTGGTTTTGTTGGTATATCTGTGTATCTGTCCCTTTGTTTTGGTATATCTGTTGTTGATGCAGTTGATAATGTATTTTGTTGTTTGCTTTTGTTGAAGGATTAGGTTTTGTTGGTATATCTATATATCTGTCTATTTGTTTCGGTATATCTGTTGTTCAAACAATTGATGATCTATTTTTTGTTGTTGCTTGTTTTATCTGTTAGTCTCTTGGTATCTCTGTCAGCATATTCGTGTATCTTTTGTTGATTTTGTTGTATCTCTTAGTCTCTTGACATGTTGATTTTGTTGATATATCTATGTATCTGTCACTTTGTTTAGTATATCTGTTGTTGGTACAGTTGATAATGTTTTTTGTTGTTGCCTTTTGTTGGAGTAGGATTATTTCCTCTTGCTATCGGTGTTGTTGGCTCTGAGACTGAGGCAAATTGGCAATGGTTTTTGGAGAAGCTGTCGACAGTTATTACGTGTTCTCGGCCTCTTACGTTCTTTACAGATCGTCACTTTGGTATTGTAAAGTATGTGCCTACAGTTTTCCCAACTAGCTATCAGGCCTATTGCGTGCAGCATTTGAAGGGAAACCTTTGGGATAAACTTTCAGGTCGACTCTCGAATGGGTTTAGGGAGAAAGTAGTCAATCTTTTTAATGATTGTGCACATGCTCCTACGGTGATAACTTTTGCCAAGGCTCTTGAAGAGCTTTGTACTATTGGTGGAGCGAGTGTAAAGAATTTTGTAGAGTCATTATCGCGTGAGAGATGGGCAAATGCGTACTTTAAAGGCAGACGATATGGTGAAATGACTTCAAATGCAGCTGAGTCATTTAACAACCAAATTCTTAAATTCTGTCATTTGCCAATATGTGAGTTGGTTGATAAGGTAATGGTGCTAATCATGGAGCAGATGTGTAATAGAAGATTACTATCAAACAAGTGGAGCAGCTATGTTTCTCTTGTAATGGAAAAAAAGTTGGTTGACCGTTTCAATAAAGGCCGAACTTGGCATGTGGCAGCAGCAAATGATGCTATTTTTTAGGTTTTTTCTCAGCCTACTATTGTGGTTGATCTTAAGAAGAGGACATGCACGTGTTGTCGTCGGCAGCTTCATTTTTTCAATGTGTGCATGCTGTAATAGTTATTTGAAAGACAGAAAAGCAAATGTACGATTATATTGATCCCTATTATACCATCGAGGCTTTTCAATTGTCGTATAAAGGTACTATAAACCCGGTCCCCACTCTTGGAGCTCTAGTGATCACGAAAGAATTTGCCATCATTCTTCCTCCTAAAACGAGGAGGCCATGTGGGAGGCCAAAAGTTGGGAGAATCCGATCAAGGGGTGAGAAAGTAAGGCAAATGTTGTGCGGGAGGTGTGGGAAGTTAGGAAAACACAACAGAAAGACTTGCAAAGCGGCCGTTGATTGATGATTCTTTGATTGCTATTCTTACGTTTTCTAGATACGCTTTGTAATTGACTTTCATTTGGGTATAAATCGAGGTGGTTCATTTACTGCAGTCATTTTGTGTACCTGTTTGAATGTTGGTATAACTGTATCTGTTTTAAGAAGGTATATTGGTATATGTGTATCTGTTTTACATTGGTATATCTGTTTATGTCTTTATGTTGGTATATTGGTGTATCTGTATGTGTATGTCAGTATATCTGTTGGTGGTATGTCTGTATCTGTTGTTGCGTGAGTGTATCTGAAAGATTTCCCTCAAACCGTACATACGATTTTCATCATTATCCAGAATGCACTTTGTAACTGACTTTCATTTGGGAATAAATTGAGGTGGTTCATTTACTGTCATTTGTGTATTTGTTAGAACATTGGCATATCTGTATGTATCTATGTTATATTGGTATATGTGTATCCATTAGGCCCAGTATTCATGCATTATGATAGAAGCATGATATTCAAATTGGGTAGGTCTTTAGCTGCAAAGGAGTGCTCCATCTTTAAGGATGGGAATTGGAAATGGCCTAGGGCCAAGAATCATGTAATCCATGAAATCATGGACGACATTCCAGACATGGTCAAGTGGATGCCTATTGAGAATAATTTTACAAATGAAAAAACAAGAGATATAAAGATTAATTCTACTTTAGTAAAGATCATAACCATTGTGGTCCAATTGTTTGGACAACAAAAAATATTTACAACCATTGGTATGGCAAATTCCAATTGTTAAGCATTCACATATACAGACTAATTTTGCTTCATAACCCTTGTCGTCCGGTATGAGGATAACAGTTTACCATCGGACACCAAAAAAATATGTACAACCTTTGGTATCGACAAAAAAAATTTTAATCCTTGAGCAAAAGTATATGCCTAAATTGCCATTCCGTGCATTAGCTGCTTGCTTTCCATTCTTCTGTTGACCATGTTATGAGCTTGTCATTACATATACAGACTAATTCTAATTGATAACCCTTGTCATCCAATTTAAGGATAACAGTATACCACCGGACACCAAAAAAATATGTACAACCCTTGGAATGGACAAAAAAAACTTTAATTCTTGAGCAAAAGTATATGCCTAAATTGTCATTCCATGCATTAGCTGCTTGCTTTTCCATTATTCTATTAACCATGTTCTGGGCTTGTCATCCAAAAATATATGGATCAATTCAGCTCTGAATTTTTTAAGATTTTCCACAGTGAGATATGTTGGGATGGGCTTCTATTCCGCAAGTTGTTTAATGATATAGCACACAATTATTCCACAATCAACCTTGTAGAATTCATAGCAAGCAGATCGAAGAAGAGAAGAGTTTAGAAACACACAAGATGGTGACCGATACAGAGACAGATACACCAACATAAAAATAGAACAGAAGCTTATGATCCAGGTTGTTGCTGAGGCGCATCATCAATGGAGCTTATTGGAGCACTGAGTGTGTTGGTTGGAAGCAGTGTTGGTTTAGGTGTAGAAATGAGTTCAAAGCTTGGGAGTTTACTAAGAGTCAATTTCCTCATTTGCTCTTCCACGTAATCTTTCTACATTTTGTACAAAATAGCAAATTTGATTTAATGTTATGATTGAGGGACGGACTACTAGACAACAGATTCAAGGTAAAGTTATGTACCACTATGGCGGGCATCTATCAAGTAAGGATCCTTCTTTTTCTTGGGCTTTGTCAAAGAGTTATAGTGCATCCATTGTTGCTTGGAAGTATTGTAGACGAGAAGAGTCCAATGGTCAGGAACTTTCACTTTTCTGCCTCCCATTGAATTCATTGGGAATATGAGATATTTGTAGAATGCGACACCATTTATGTCGATGACTTTGTCCAGTTCTTTTAGCTTTCCATTGACTAAGTTTGCTCTCGCGTCAACTTTTTCTTTGATTAGTGTCTGTCAAAAAAGAATGTATTTCACATATTATCAGATATTGGGATAACATATATCTGTTCTCAGTTGACAAAAATGGAATACTGAACAGTTCGCATACCCAACAGGTGGATGTAATGTAGAAGTTGTTCCCCTGTGTTTTTGCTGTCTTTTCTTCTTGTCTTTCCAAAATGTAAGTGAGCCCATCAATGCACTGCAATAGTTATGTCCTCATGTTAGAATTGAATTGATAAAAACAGGTGTACCAATAGACCTACATGGTTCCAAACTACTAAACAGATGTACGAAACATGCTTAAAAAGACCTACAAACAGACCTACGCTGTTCCAAACTACAAAAACTACCAAATAGATATACCAAATATGCTTAAAATAGATATGCTAAGTGTACTAACAGATATAGACCTACATTGTTCCAAACTACAAAAACTACCAAACAGATGTACCGAACATGCTTAAAACAGATATACCAAGTGTACTAATTGATACAGATATACCAATAGACCAGCATTGCTTCAAACTACAAGAATCGAACAAATTTACCAACATGCAGATATACAAAACCAACTTAGAAACCAGCAGATATACAAACGTATTAACAGCTACACTGACATAAAATCAGATACAAGTAAAAATAGTTTCTTTGTTGTTACCGTGTTTCCAATATCACCTTCGTTCAACAGATTTAGGACGTCTTCAATTGTAACTGTATCATTGTTGACTTGGTTGTGCCAGACGAAAGCTCTGCGATTGCCAGAAGAAAAGATGTATTAAATGGAATGAAATTTGTGAATTTTACTCGATACGAATCTAGCTTTGCTGATTTCACTTACTTTTTGTCTTCTTTCTCAAATTCATAAATCGTATCCAGTAGCTCCATATCTTCCTTCGAAATGTAATTGAACTGCTTTGTCATTTCAAATACAGAATTGCTTTTCTTTCTTTCCTTTTGGTTCTTTCTATAGTAGATGAACCCTTCCTCCGTCTTCACTGTTCTGTCATCTTTGCCCTTGAGATCTTTTACCATTGACGGCGGGTCAATATCATCTCGCTCTCTCTTCCTTTTCTTGTTTTCCTTCCTTTCTCCTTCTTGCGTGCCTTTGAAGATTTGGCATATCGTTTTGTCAATGACTTTGTCAGACAAAATTTCGTCATGTAATCCTGTTGCTATCTCAACTCTTTCGCTGATAGTTCGATCAACTCCTCCTTCCTTGCTCTCCTCATCTTCTTGCCTTTTCTCTTTTTCTTCTTCTTTGTCCTGACAAAGTGAATTAGGCAATTATGATTTATGTGTGTAACTAATGTACAGATACATATATGACAAGGCATACAGATATACGAAAAGACTAACAGATATAGATATAACTAAACAAATACCAACAGATATAGCAACATACTTATGAAGAGATGTTTTTCTTACGTGGTATTCTTGTGTAACCATATGGGTTACCATGTCATCTAGGCCATCTTCGAAACTTGCTTTGTCTTTTTCAGATTTTTCAAGTTTTTCCTCCAATAAGTCATTGCTGACGTACAAACCTCCTATCTCAACCTCCTTTTGCACAATTTCTTCCTCCAGGATACCTTTTTCAACATGTACCGTCCCGATTTCTGTTTCATAGTCAAACATTTGCTCAGCAGCGTCTTGATACGGTACATGGTCCTTTTCGAGTTCGGCTATTTTTTATTGCAAAGTTTGAATTACTTTGTCCTTTTCCTTCGATTCTTCCTTCAACCTGTCAATGTCTTTGAGTAGGTCGGAAATTAGGCTGTTGGTATCATTATTAGTCTCCTCAACCCCCTCGTCCTTCTCAGATTTTGATCCATCGTGGTCCAAGCTGCACTCCCGAGTGGCATCATCCTTCACATCACTCTCATTTTCAATTTGTTCAAGAAAATACAACAACTTCTTCTCTTTCTCGTTGTTGGGCTCCAATTCTGCATCCTTTACCATTTCGGGATTAAAGGATTCCAATGGTGTTTGTGCCAACGCTTCTGGTAAATCACTCATATCCCACTTCATTAACCTTGGACAATTTCCTTTTGATTGTTGCATATTCATTATGCTTGTATGCTCGCAGAGCCAGTACTGCATTCAAGCAAAGTAGCTTTCACTGTAGAATTCTAATATAAACAGATACAGGTATAGAAAACAGATACACATATAAAACAGATACAGATACAGATACCAATATAAAACAAATACAGATACATATACACAGATAAAACGGATACACATATATAGATATACCAATATAAAATAGATACAGATATAGCAACAAACATGACATTAAACTACAAATAGAAGAGATATTCACCAGTAGTCCAAGTACACATCCACCAATAGTTGTAGGATTTGCATGCTTTGTATCAAGCTCTTTGACCAGGTGCTCTGTAATGAATGTTGACCATGCATACGTTGTGGATGTGTTGAGATCCTCAATGAATGGACAATAAGCCCAGCTTAATTTTGGTTGTGAGAGTGGGACAAAGATTGTCGCAAGAACCAATAGCATTAGCACACGTGCGATGTCCTGCACACTTTCACTAGAACGTGCTGTAAAAGCTTTTCTCAAGAATATCTTCATCCTTGAAACTAACATTTCTTTTCTTTTTGAAGACTCCGTCGAGAAAATCTGAAATTGGCTTTCTCAGGTTCCCCTGGAGGTGTATTTTGATTGGTCCAGATTTGATTCCAAAGGTAAGTGTCAAATCCTTGACACTTATCTTAACTAATTTGCCACCAAGATCAAAGTATCCCTTCCCTTTGTACTTTTCGACCAACTTCAGTGTAATTTCATCGCTTTTCCTCACGAAAGTTCATTAATTTCCAGTTTGGTCATTGCAAACAAGAAAGGAGTGAACTTAGAGAGGAGTGAATTTTCTGCGTTTTAGAAGCCGTACAAGGCTGACGAGATTAGACCTACAGGACGTTTGTGTTGGTTTTATGCCCTCAAAACCAATATTTGTTTATTTACATTATCAATAAGAAGTTTATTTTATTATTCTGAAATGCTTTATTTCATACATTGGATATAATTCATGAGATGAATATTAAAGTCCCAAATTACATTGAATATGATTTATGCATTTAAATGTGATTTACTTACGGGAGATATAAATCACCAGTGTTTGTAATTTGAATTATTCATAATTGCTGATAAGAATGGACTATCTATTAGGTCAATTGCAACATGATTAACTTCTATTAGATAGAATGATCCATCTCAATCATTGAAGTGAAAGACTTCAAGTTAATATGTTGGTGTATTTGGTATACACTGAAGGACCATCGTAAGACTCACACTATTTTAACCACTGTCCATTTATGTTTGAATCTTATAATGCTAATTGTAATTCACTCTTAATCCTGAGAAAGTTAATGAACTCAAGTTTCTAGCCTATGTCACTTTGAGTCACCAATGAGTGAGGTCTAACTCGATCAACACCTCGGTGGGTTGGGTGATTTATGTTAGGACTGTGAGAACATTATTTTCAAGATGGAATTCACTCTCTATTTAATTATAGAGTATAATGTCCCCTTGAGTTAGTTCACTGGATTAGTCTTTGAAACCTAGTACTAGTCATTTTAATGAAGCGTTCATTAAAATGTTTTTCCAGACTAAAAGTGAGTGAACTAGTATTCAACGGAATTAAAATATAAGTATGCTTTGGTGTTATATGTAACGCCCCGAATTTTGGGTACGTTAAATAAACATTTTATTGAACAACAAAAGAGAGTCTGGCTCTTTATTACATCATAAACTCCCAAAGGGTTCGTTTATTACACAAAAAAGGGATGGATATCTAAGGTTATCTACAGCTCCTTCTCTTCTTCCATCCTAGCAAGTTCCTCAGCTCCAAAAGCCTCCAAGGTGTAAGCTCCCCTTGTTCATCTAACAAGTCTGACACATTATACCAGCGTCGCCACCAGAATAATATGTCAGGGTCACATAAAGCAACACCGTGAGCTTGAAAGCTCAATAGAGTAATCCAAACCCACTAACCCTTAACATACACATCAAAGATAGTATACGATTTTAACATGCTTTCAAACAACTCATACAATTACACATGCGCATTCGCTAACGAGCGTTGGTGTCATGTTTTCCGCGTGTCTCCCTTACGCGACTCATCGTTTTGTGTCTCATCTTTTATCATCAATTCCGAAAACATGCACGCACACAACCATGGGTTACAAGTACCTTGTGTCGCACAACAATGAGCTACCAAGTCCGGCTCATTGCCACAAGGTTACCAACGCACGGCCACAATGGCTACCAAGTCCGGCACTTTGTGTCACACACACACACAACCATGAGCATCCAAGACCGGCACCTTGTGTCGCAAAACAATCAGCTACCAAGTCCGGCTCATTGCCACAAAGGCTACCAAATCTGACTCATGGCCATAATGGCTACCAAGTCCGGCCATTATGCATTTCCAAAACACTTTTTATCCGTATCAACCACATCTCAGGTGTCATATCTCTACTTTTCCAATTCCATGTGTCTCGTAACATGCATCGACTCCGCGGTGGAACTATTCACATAACTCATGCGATATCATGCTCGTTAAAAGGTCAAAATACAAATACTTCGTTTCAAACGATACTTTATCTTTAAAATGCATTTTCCTTCGAGAGGTTCAATAAAGCAACACATGTTTATTGACGAGTTCATACAATCACGTGGTAACTAGGCGATCAAGCAATCAAGTAGTCATAAGATCAAAGTAAACTACGTTCTTTTAAACAAGAAAGTTCTACAAGCTAAATATCACAACTACATTATCATGGTCATGTACTTCAAAGAATTCTACGTCAAACAACATCATGCGATCAACTAGCCAAGTATTACATATTCTTACTCACGCTCATATCATACGATATACGTAGGGTAGGGGTATAAGAAGATTCTACAAGCTAAATTTAAGTCAAACATGCATATAACTATTCAAGTACCACATATACTTAGAGATAGCGGGGTCGGAGTATTCTACCTTGATCCGAAACTAGTCGGGGCCGAATAAGCTAGTTGGAAAGTGCTACGGGCGTCGAATGCTCACAATCTGGACCAAACTTTGGATGGCAGTAACTTGGTCAATACTTGGCCGAATAGGATCATTCTTGAGTCTAGAACGAAGATCTCGAAGTTCTCTACGACATTCGTGAAGGACGTTGTTCCTAAAAACGACTTTCGCCCGGAGAAAAATGGTGATAAAGAGATCGACAGTAAGCTGTCTGGACTGGAAATCCGAGAATTTCACTGAACTTCGGATGGCAATATCTTGGTCATTTCTTGACCGTTTGGGGTGGTTTTTGGGTCTAAACTGAAGCTCTCGAAGTGTTCTACGACTTTCGTGGAGGTCGTTGTTCCTAGAAACGACTTTTGCCCGGAGAAAAATGGGGATAAGAAAGTGGACAGTGAGCTGTCTGGAATGGAATTTCCAGATTTTTCACTGAACTTTGGAGGTCGATATCTTGGTCATGTCTTGACCGTTTGGGGTGGTTCTTGGGTGTAAACTGAAGCTCTCGAAGTGTTCTACGACTTTTGTGGAGGTCGTTGTTCCTAGAAATGACTTTCGCCCGGAGAAAAAATGGAGTTTTTCAGAGGACAGTAGGCTGTCCAGAACTGGTTTCTTAGAGATTTTAGAGAGAAGTTGGAGAATGAGGTGAAGGTGTGAGTTCAAATGAAGAAGTGGCTTGCCATTTATAGGCCAAGAACTCCCTCTCTCTCTCCCTAGCCGAATTTCCCTCTCTCTCTCTCTATACCTTATTTTTTTATTTCATCAAATCTTGCTTCCTTGCAAGAAACAACCTAAAAACTAGGCATGCAAGGCTAGGATGTGTCCTTTGGATTGGATTATGGAAGACTAGGCAAGGAAGGAGATTTGATTCAAGTATTCTAATGGGGTTTGTACAAGGAAGGACAAGATTGGATGGCATTGGTTATGCTTTCACTTGAAGCATACACAAACTAGGACAAGGATGACCAAGCAAGGTCAATCAACTTGCACACACATCACACTCTCTCCCTCCCTCTCCATCCGATCTCTCTCTCTCTCTCTCCCAATTTCTCTCTCTCGGCCTCTCTCTCAAGTACTATATATATATATATATATATATATGCACTAGGAAGAATACACATAATATATTATAGATATGGGTACTATGAGTACTTTGAAATCTTGTATTTTAAACCAAAATTAGATTTTCTTATTATAAAAATCTATATACACACATGTGTATTACAATATAATATATATATACATATATATATATACATACAAGTACACATATTATATATACAAGCAAGTACTACAATAGCTAGACTAGATATGTCACTTTCCAAGATCTAATAAACTAATCTTCTTCTTTCAAAGTACTAGGTGCTAAATTATTAACCTAATGAACTAAATCTATTTTAATGGATTTTAACACATGGGCAATCTAGTCTTTAATAATAAGAGAATCCCATGGAAAAATTAAATAATAAACCTTGTACTTGCATGGAAGACATACAATATACTAATATATGTATATGTACTTTGGGTCTTTAATAAAATCCACATTTTCAAGTAAATTAGATTTTCTAGTTAAAATATTTAATAACACACATGCCATATACAATAAAATATATATATACAACAAGTACATACATATATATATATATATATATATATACATGTACTACACAATATCTATACTAGATATGACCTAGGACTAATATCTAATATAGTATTCTACTACTTTCAAAGTACCATGTATAATAATACTAACCTAATGTACTAATTGTATTTTAATGGATTTAACACACATGCCAAATCTAATATTTAAATCAAACAAGTACATGATTGTCAAGACTAACTATTATCCAATGGATAATAGTTTCTCTAATGGTTAATAACCAATGGGTAATAATGGCTAGGATTCTAGTCTATCGTCCAATGGTTAATAAAACTCCTAACGGTTATTATCCAACGGTTAATACCAAAAAGTATAATACTTTGCAATTAAGCTCTAAACTAATCTAATCTCGTACTTAGGAAGATTAACCAAGGTTTACCTATTGACCAATGGGTAAAGGAAATCCTAACGCTATTATCCAATGGATAAAGATAAAAAGGGTAAAATGGTCCATCTAGGGTTAGGTAGAAGTGAAATGGGCATTAAGCTATTCTAACTAATTAAGTAAAGACTAACGATACTTAATCTAGGCTTTCATTGCTCGAGTGGTATTTTGGTTTTATTTAGTAGGAAATCGCCTAATAACGGAATACTAAAGCCTGACGGTGCCAAACGCCAAGGCTAGGCGTGAGCATGGCCAAGGCAGCCTGGTGGCAAAGCGGTGGCCAAAGCAGCCTGGTGGCCAAACAGTGGCCAAGGCAGCCTGGCCAAGCAGTGGCCAAGCGGCGGCCACAGCAGCCTGGTGGCCAAACAATGGCCAAGGCAGCCGGTGTGATGCCAGGTCGAGGATGAAGAGGGGGATTAGGGAGGGCAGAAAGGTCAGAAAATCACTTGTATACAGCCGGATTATCTATTGCTCGGTCCAGAGGTAGCCATAATTTAGTACCTCGTCCACCGTATTGGGGTGTATACGCGAAGAAGGGGGAGAAGCGAATACAGCTGCAAATAGCGATGCCAAAGCGACCTAAACCAGTCCCATCACCCCTTAACCGGGTGTATTCCTCTAAGAGTCTTTACACACGATGGCGGTGGCCAGCGACTGGTAATAGCAGCCAAGGTAGCGATAATAGCGATGTGGCGACCAGCCCGGTGGCCAAACAGTGGCCAAGGCAGCCTACAAGCAAAAGTGGTGGCCAAGGCGACCTACAAACAAGGCGGTGGCCAAGGCAACCTACAAGCAAAGTGGTGGCCAAGGCGGCCTACCAGCAAGGCGGTGGCCAAGGCATAGCCAAGGCAAGGCCAGAGCAAGGCAGCCCAGCAACGCCAAGGCAAAAGCAAGGCGTGACCCGACGCCAAGGCAGAACCCGATGGCAACCAAGGCAGAGCAACCCGACAGCGACCCGACGCCTAGGTGAGGCAGGCCCGACAGTGAGCCGATGCCAAGGCAAGGCAGGTGCGATAGCGAGCCGACGCCAAGGCAAGGCAGGCGCGACAGCGAGCCGATGCCAAGGTAAGGCAGGCGCGACAGCGACCCGGTGCCTAGGCAGCCTAGCCAAGCCAAAGCAAGGCAGTCAAGTTAACGGTCAAGGCAAAGACTAAACATTAACCATTTTGGCATCGATGCAACGCTCTAGGTTAGGGAAATGTAACTAAGCCAAACGGTAATTAGGGTTGCTAACTAATCGGTTGCCATGTAGGATTTCCAGCCGAGAAAATAAATTCTAGGATTTTACTACAATTACCAAGTAACTTTACCAAGGTCTTAATAGGCATACTTGTCTTTAGAAAATGACCTTAATGCCCGGGCGATGAATTCCAATCTCCTAAGTCATAAACCTAATTATGACGGATTATTAATTGCAAAAAGGGATTTATAAAATAAATAAAGAATTTTCAAATATAATAATAAATGTTTATAAGTCGATAACGACCGATTTTTGGATGTTAAAATGAAATCCAAGTATTAAAATAAAATTCAAATTTTTAGCGAAATTTTTATTGACCAAAAATCAGGGTCGTTACATTATAGTTATTTATTATGACCAATTGCTACTTATGGACATTACATGGTGAAGGGGTTTGACATTACGGTATTGGCATTTATCGGGTACAATATATTAATATTCTTGAGGCCTAGAGTTCAGTCATAATTATATAGTGGAATTACTTTTGGTTTAATTGGGCCACCACTCATAGAGATGAGAGAGAGTGAGTCCAATTTTAGCTAAGCCTCAAGAAGCCCATAGGTCCCAACCCTAGCCCAAGAAGAGATTGACTTATTGGCCAAGTTAATTTATCCCTATAAATTAAATCCCTAATTCTCTCAAAAGGACACGCATGGAAATCCTTTTTTCCTCCTACGGCAGAATTGAGAGAATAGGTAAGGGTGAGAAATATTCTAGGGTTCCCACAAACCCTATTAGCCATTGTTCTCTTGGGTCATAGGGTTGAAGATATTTGGGGTGCAAGGAGCAAGAAGGAATCAATCTTTTCATAACCAGAAGTAGAGTTTTGTTTCTGAACTCTGAAAAGGTAAAACCCTAACCCTTCCTCATGAATCTTTACGCACGCATAAGAAGTAGATCCGAGATCTTTTTTTTTTTTTTTTGGAACTATTTTTTTCCGCAATGATTTTTGAGAAAAATCCATCAAGTGGTATCAAAGCCATCTTACGTACGTGTATAGTTTCATGTGTTAAAACCTAATACATTTCTTTCCGACTTTATTTTCTGTCCACGGTTTGGCCCGATCATAGGAACATGTACGATCTTAAGAAATTCATGTGCGATGAATATTTAATTGATGCATGTTGATGCTAGTAAACATACGTGGCTGTTTAGAAGAGTGTTCTAATGGTGGCCACCAATCTAGATCTGACGTGCATGGGGTATGAACATGCCAAGGTTTTTAATAGTTTGTTTTTTGTTTATTAAACTTCTAATCCTATTATTGTATTAGAGTTTGGTTGAATTGGAAGTGCTTTCTGGAAAGAGTTTCTAAGAAAGAGAAAGTATTTTCTAATTCCAAATCGGGTTGAACGTGCTCTAGCGTGGCTAAGTGTTCGGCTACGGCAAAGTTGTTTTTTCCTTTTATCTTGGAATGGAAGGTTCAAGATTATACAATATATATTATTCCAGATTAGTTTTAAATTAGTAAAACTCGATACGGTTATTACTGGGTTTTTGGTTTTTCCATTATTTATCAAATCGATTTCCAATTACGGAATAACGATTCTTTATTGTCTTTTATGAGACCTTTACTTTTGCCTAATTGGGAGTTTATTAATGCTTCTTCCTTGGATCTTGCTTTACAGCAAGAGTTTTTCCTTTTAATGATTATTAAAAAAAAAAAAACAGTTTTATGATTAAAGAGTTTAATCATGTTTTGAAAGGCTCAATTGTCTAGGATGATCAAAATTGGAATGATCAAAGAGTTTGATCATTAACTGGAAACTTGAAGATGTGTTTTATTTTACTCTATTGTATTAATCTAAAGTGTTTAGATAATTTCAAGTACATGGTCATATATATCATGAGATGATAAGTGTTGCACGTCACATGTCTTAAGCCACTTCTAATGGATAAATTTGGGTCGTATTAGGTTTATCATTTTGTGGAGAAACTAGTATATAGGAGAGTCCTATTAGTTTTTCCTATTGCTCCTGTTTAATTTGATTAAATCGCATGTTGCTCGTTTGTTTTTATGGCATTTATTTGTTGTTCTTTCTTAAATTGATATGGTCAGATTGGTAGGGCATAAATGACCATGGATAGCAACATTTGATATGTTAAAATTCTTTTATTAAAGTTGGAGAACTTCACAGTTGCATGCATTAAAAAAATATGAGATATTTGGTTAATGAATGTATGTTCTAAAAATAGTCCTCTAATTCTAAAAATCAAGTGGGAGAGGGTTTTTGAGAAAAACCCGCGGTCTTTCCATTGTTAGATCCATAGTAAGGTGAAAGTGATCGAGCATCTTGAACCGTCTACGTGCGGTCATTCCTTCGGAGGGTGCTCATCTAACTGGCTACAAGATTGGATTTCTCAGGGATAGGATTGGGTGAGACGTAATGTGAGTCATCTCCCCTCGGAGAGGTTGCTCATTATGGTTGTCACTTAGCCCTAGATGATGGTATACACTTGACTAAATAAGTGATAAGAGATTCCCCTAGGAATTTTATTGACTTATTTTAGAGACCTAAAATCGGGAGTCATATTTTATTTGCGATGAGATGTCTAGATAATAAATATGATCTGCTAATCATTAATAACATCATTTCCCCTTGGAGAGATGTCATTATGGGATTAGGATTCCGATGCTGTCACTAAATAGTGGTGGGAGGATTACACTATTTATCATAAGTGAATGCAAAAATTTTTTTATCCATTATTTATGTATGAATGCTTTATTTCAGATGTCAGGCTCATTTAATCCACTTAGCATCATTTTGAGCCAGAACAAATTGGTTGGACCAAATTATGTTGATTGGAAACGGAATTTGAATATAGTGCTAACTGCAGAGGGGTACAATTATGTACTTACTAAAAATTGCCCACCACTTCCCACTAATGAGAGCACAGATGAGGAGAGGAAAAAGTATAAGGATTGGAAGAAGGCTGATGAGATGGCCAAATGTTATATTTTGGCATCTATGTCTAATGTGCTGCAACATCAGCACCAATCTTTTGGTAGTGCTTCAGACATTATGCTTAATCTCAAGGAGATGTTTGGTGCGCAAGGTAGGGCTACTAGGCAGCACGCCATGAGACAACTCATGAACACTAAGATGAGTGAGGGGACTCCTGTAAGGGACCATGTTTTAAAAATGATTGATTTTTTAAATGTACTTGAGGTCCTTGGAGCCAAGATTGATGGTCAATCTCAAGTTGATATTATCCTCGAGTCGCTGCATGGGCCTTTCAAGGAGTTCAAATTGAATTATAATATGAATAAAATGGATTTATCACTTTCAGAGTTAGTGAACTCTCTCCAGGCAGCTGAGGGTATTATCAAGCCCAATCATAGTGTGCTGATTCATGAGATGGCTAATAAGCCTAAGGGTAAATGGCAAAAGAAAAATAAGCAACCTGCCAATGCTCCAAATAATAATGGGAATAAGCTTGGTCCTAAGAAAGGGATCAAGAAAGGGTAAAATAAAGGGGCAGATTCAAAACCCAAAGGAAAATGTTTCCATTGTGGTGTAGTTGGTCACTGGAAGAGGAACTGCCCAGATTTTTTGGCAAGTAAGAAAAATGCAGGTATGATTGAATCTCTTGTCATGGAAGTTTACTATACTGATAGTACTTCTAATACTTGGTGTGTTGACTCCGGAGCAACTGATCACGTTTGTAATTCGTTGCAGGGGTTTCAAGTAACCAGGAGGCTAAGTGATGGAGAGATCAAGCTATGCATGGGATCCGATGCAAGTGTTACAGCCGTAGCAGTAGGAGTAATAAAACTCTCTTTTGAGAGTGGTAGAGAGTTAGTTTTATCAGAGTGTCTTTATGTTCCTTCTGTTAGACGAAATTTGATTTCTGTTTCTTCTTTAGCAAGACATGGTTATTCTATGAGTTTTAATTCAGAAGTTATTATTAAAAGGAATGGTTCTTTTATATGTTCTGGTAAAATGGTTAATGGTCTTTACCTTGTTACTCCTCACATGTATGAGATACATGATACAGAAGCTACTAGCTCACAATCTTTACCATTGAAAAGAAAAGTCCCCATGTCTAACACCACACTCCTTGTAGAGGCCCGTATTTTTGAGGTCGTATTTTATTTCTTTGGTAAACGTACGGCCCGTCGAGATAGATGGTGCGGATATATGGTGTGGCGTGTTCGTGGAAAGATATTGGCGTAATTATGTGAGAGGTGCACGTGCGAGGGTGTGGTGGGAGAAGTAGGGGATTGCTCCCCTACCTCAATAACTTTTCCCCAGGAGACTAATTCTCCCATTTCTCTCTCTCACCCCACGGCTCACTCTCTCTCTCTTTTCTTTTCATCCGAAACCCTCTCAACTCCCCCTCAACTTCTCTCTTCGATCTCACACCTTAGAGCATGATTCTGGATGAAGTCCAAGAATTAAAGTTGTCCTACGGAGCGCGGGCTTTCCAAATATCGAAGAAAATTCATGATCGGACCTCGTTGGAGCTCGGTTGAATTGGTCAAAGGTTCGGGTTTTGCTCAAAACCCATGAGGTAGGGATTTCTTACTCTTATTATGTGTTTATGAGTTGATTGTATGCTTAGATCGTGTGTTGGTTCGTTGTTTGTTGTTGGATCGAGCCTTTCGAAATCTGAAAAATCGTCCTGAGAAACCCAGCTAGTACATGTAACATGGTTTGCATTGGTACATGTACTGTCAAAGAAATTTCGGGTCTGTTCAGCTAGTACATGTACTTCGGTTTGTACAGGTACATGTACTACCTGGAAATTTTCAGCAATGTTCCTCTTTCCATGTTTTGGACCTCAATCACTTTTAACACTCTTGAATTACATCCAAATCACTTCTAAACTAAATTGTTCGTACTTCAAATGATTCGTTGATAAATCTATCTCTTTGACTCTCGTTGTATAAGAGGAACATGTCAAATCCCACGAGGGCGGTATCTAAACGTCGCCTATATAATAGAATGAGTATAGAGACATTGAAGCATGATATGATGAACGATATAGGGTTGCAAAACGCGATAACATGACGGGATGGTTGGTGAATTGAGAAACGTACTATGGAGTAGTTATCGAATATCGTAGACCGTAAAGTACATCGTAGGGTGCATGGTTGGTTGATAAGGGGCTTGTTAAATAGTCTAAATGGTAATAGAGTAATTCATATCCTCCTCATTCGTCTTATTGATCTTTCAAACTTCTTTTGCTGCTCGTTCTACGGAATTTTTTGTTTAGAACCCGATGGGTGGTGCTTTGTAAAGTCATTAGTGAGTTTGATGCATGACGTGGGATGTTGTGATAAACTTGGAGGAGTAACATGAGCTTAAGGTATTTATTTATGTACAAGGGGACGTGTCTATGAGTTTGTTATACTTTGTGTGATGATGAATGAAAGAATGTGACATTGGGAACGTTGTGTTCTTATATGTGGAATGGTAGCGCGTATGTGTATGTATAAGTTGATATATGTTGAGCTTGAGGCTATTAACGATTGATTGAGAAATGATTAACATGAATGAGTACGAAAGGGACAATAGGAAGAAAGCCACGGATCCACCGATGGGTGCGATGCCGGAAATGGGACGCACGGGGTCCCGAATGCCCGGACATGAATAAATGGCTCCGTGTGGACGCACGGGGTCCCGAATGCCCGGACATGAATAAATGGTTTTCTTGTGGACGCACGGGGTCCCGAATGCCCGAACGTAAATGAAAGGTTTCTTGTGGACGCACGGGGTCCCGAATGCCCGGACGTGAATGAAAGGTTTTTTTTTTTTTTTGTGGACGTATGGGGGTAGATGAACGGGTATCACCATTCGGTGAGAAAGTCAAACAATGCGTGAAACCTAGCGAAACTAGGGAATGGAAATATAAGGATTGTTGGGCGATACAAAGGAAGGGTAAATGATTGATTCTATCGAAGTTTTGAAAAGAAAGGATTTGATAATCGATAAATTGAAATCGGGTCCATGTGAGAGGCGATGAGTTTTGTATCTGCGTAGTGAAGGACAAGCGACGATTGAGAGTATATTATAATTTAGTTAGATTGATTCGAATTGGTTCCCTACCCTAACAGACGTGTGAACTTTTAAGGGTACTCTTATAGGATTTTTGGTTCCTCGGGTCATAGAGTGTTCATTCATGGTGAAAGATTATTGCCTCTTGTGATATCATATTGTATCCATTCACTCTGGTTGCATAATCCATCACATTTTCATATAGTTTGGGTATAGATTTCTCTACTGGGCTAGTGTAGCTCAACCTATTATTTTCAGGTAAAAAGCAAGGAAGTTGGCATGGTGTGCATCTCGTGTTGGTTGATCATGTTTTTCAAAGGTATAACAGGGGCGACTTATGCATTTTACCTCGTAAGATGTATTCAAAGGATGATCTTTGTAAACTGTAATATTAATTTGGTAACTTGTATAACTTGGGACTTGAACCCGGATTGTAATATTTGTTTTAACTTGAGAACAGGGGAAAGAAATAATGTTTGGGTATTATCTATACTTCAGTGAGAACTTTATTTACTAAAAATGATTATTATTTATGTTAAAAATCGAGGGCGTGACAAATTGGTATCAGAGCGTTTAGGTTTGAATACTTTGAGACCGTGGGGAGACTTTTAGTCTCATGGGTTCAAAAGTCATTGCATATTTTAACAAAAACATGTATGTGCTTGACCGACGTTTGTTCAACGATGTGGCTCTGTATTTACGTTTACTCTGTTAGGTGGAATGCTGGTGACCCGTGTTCGGGAAGAATGGAAGTTTGGCCTGTACGTAGGAGGTGTAGAGGTGTTTGTTGTTATTGTAGTGGTTTCTGTTGGTAGTCTTGTTATTGGATTCCATATGGTGAGATGCCTTTTAGAAGGACTTATAAGTCGTGAAGGATTATGGTAGTTATGCGTAGTGGCGAGGTTGACACGTGAGAGATGATCTCTGTTAGTATGAAATAGAAGTGTTAGACTGTTAGTAAGATTTGTGAGCTAAGTACTTGATATGTTTCATTTGGATTGTGCAGGTTACTTGTCGAATTTTAAATGCTTTAAGTGATTTTTATATGAAGTAAGGTGTGATTGGAACATAGTTTGTCCAGAAAGTGAGTGAGATGTGTCATAGCCAGAGGATTGAACCAGTGAATAACTTAAATGTGTGAAGGGATGATGTTTTTGTCATGGTAGTGATTTCGGTTTGTTATTGTTATGGTAGTCATTGAGGTAATGATATTAAGTATAGATAAGATAAGTCGAGCCTTCATAGAGGGTTGTAAGTATCTGAGGTTGACATCGGAGGATGAGGGCTATAGGTAGGGTGTCGGGATACTGTATGTGTCTTCTGGACACCCAGGCGACTACCGATGAGATCCAGTTGGAAGAGGCGCTTGATCATCGCCCCTTCTAGATGGAAATCTCGGAAAGTCAATTGGACACTAGGATTGTGTATAGGGGGCTAAATCTCTAGGCTTGAAAATGGAGATAGATGGCTGTATATAGGAATATTGTGAGAGGGACAACAAGACTTGAGGTGACCTATATCGATGTGTATTGAGCCGAATGATTGCTGAAAGTGTGTAGTGAGAGACTTATCTAAAGTGAAGGCGATACGAATGTGAACGGTTAAGGTTGATAATGAGGCGAAGTGTAAATGGTGTCCTGAGTGAAAATGGTAGGAACCTTGAAAGCGATAGGCATGTGGAAAAAAAATAGTGTGTTGTGAGTTGAAGGACTTGACTATAGAGAATATGTGTATGTGTGTAATCGGGGATGTGGACTAGACTAGTGACAGTATAGGACATGTTCGGGTGTGCCATTGAGGTGATGAGTTTGTTTAAGAAAGATTAATAGATAATAGTGATAATGATAGTGGTAGCAGAGATGGTGGTGGTAATGGAAGTTGTTGTTTTAGAGGTTGAGTGTGGAAGTGGTGAATGCCTTTGAGGGATATTGAGGCTGACGTTATTACTTGGTTGAGAGAAAATTGTGAGCAGTGAAACACGTGGTGAGCGGAACCGATAGAGATTATTGGTGCGAGTGAGATCGATTCTTAAGTAATGAAGTAGTTGGAATTTTAGAATATAACGAGAAGTATAGGCATGTTGTTAGGTTGTAACGTTGTTGGAATAGAGGAATAATTAGAATTGATAATATGTATATATGTGATTTTCTTTGATTAAATGAATGGGAATGCTGGAGATTGGTAAAATGCATAAACGTTGCGTGAGGCATTACAAGATTGAAAGGAACGAGATAGCTGTTGTGCTTCCTAAAGCCATGAATTGTGAAGTGTTGGATATTTGTGAATCCGTGAATACTTGGTGAGGCCGTTGGACACTCGGGGAGTTCGTTGGATACGGAGTGAGTACGTTAATGCTTGAATATGTTTGGTGTTATGTGAGTTATTGAATTGTATGGTTGGTTTGTTGGGATATCTTGTGTATGAAATACATTGCTATTTAGCTTTAACCTACATGTTTGACCCGTTACGTAATTTCGATGTGAGTAGTTTGTTCTTTGTATGTGGCTCGGAATACACCCGGAGGTGTGTGGGTGTGTGCTACGAGGAGAGGAAATTTTAGTGAAAATCTGACGTGTGTCCTTCCTTTATTAGCCATAGTGGAATGTAAGGTTTAAAAAGGGTAGAGTTTAACTCCATGCATATATATTGTGCCCTTGCCACTCCTATGTGTGATACGATAGAGAATTAGATGCAAAAGGTTTCTGTGATATGTCAACCCATAGTTGGGAGTGGTTAGTGACTAGCAGTAAGGAAAATAGTGGATTTGAGAGTTTATATGAATGGTTGCAAGGTTGAGTTGTATTGAGATACGTAGGGACGACACGTTCTGATAGAAGTGGGTTTAGTCTGCTAAAGCAAAAGAAAGGGATCGATGATGAATTAGAATGAATTAGGGAACTTGGAATGGTGTTAGAATCTGGTTGTGTTTAAATGTTAGATGGGTAAAAATGGTGTTTGTAGGTGCAGAAAAACAAAGAGTACCTGGAGCACTGTTATTTCGTGACAGTTCCACGTGATTCTCGGTTGATACCCTAATGCCTCCGCCGGAACCCTAATCTGCAAGACAGACAAGGAGTGAGCGCACCTCTACCTCTCGTGGCAAAGGCCCTCCGATGCCTAAGTTAGTATCACGTACTTATCTCAAACCCTAATTATCAATAGGAAAGTATAGAATGCATATAACGTATTGCATACCTTTTGCCTCTAGGTTTACCTTATATTTATAGACATACGCCTGCTTGTCCTCCAAGCATCCTCATCACCCCAGGACTCCTATCCCGTACAGGAGGCCTGGGTTTCTAGGGACTCTCGTGCCCATTCAACTGAGATCCTCTTTTTGCAAGGATTTTCCCTATATATTATGGAATTCGTTCCATAATAGGATTGTTCTTAAACTTATCTTTATCTGAATACGGGGTCTCTCTTTCTGGAACATTCCCACCGTCTTATCACTTAAGACTTAGTCCCTTATCAATAACCCCATCTGTTCGGTATTTCTCATTAGGAGTCTGCAATTCGTTCCGTAATAGAATTGCCCCAGTGTCTATCCCGGCTGGATAATGGACACTCTTCCTCAAATACTGCTCGTGTCTTATCTCTTAAGGCTATCTGTCTTAAGATGACTCTATCTGTCCGGTATGTTCTATGCCGAACAGACTGCACCTTCATTGCTATTATTTTGGACACAAACCTACACCGCCGAACAACTGGTATTTAGTCTAGGACGTCTCATGCCCCTTTTCCTGAACAGTCCCCTGTTCGGTGTACACTTCAGGTCACCGGCCCTTATCATCATGGTGCCTTTCATCACTTTTCTCATTGCACAACTTACATCACGTGTTCGGCTCATATATATGCATGTTCGGGAATATGACCCTACAATTGCTCCCCAGCTTTGCCCAATGGAACTGCTCGGGCCAATGGGTAAAGCTTCTAAAGAACAAACCCCAGGCCGAACTACATGATGTCCCGTGCAGAAATAGCATTGATGACCATTTGATTTCTTTTGGCGGTTTACCCATCATATTATCTCGAAATATGGAGTCCACGTGGCGTACTTCGTACGTCTTTCATTAAACTTGATCTAACGTTCTAACTTACGGCGTTAGGACGCTGTCCTCCACAGTCTAATTTTTCCGTTATTTTAACGTAACGGAGTGTGAGGAGACAGTTCGTCTCCGTCTCTTTTCCCTTTATCCCAAAAAGGGCTCTTTTTGGGTTTTACACCCAGAATCCGAATCCCAGCTCCTTCTCTCTCTGAAACCAGGCGATTACAGCTTCCTCACGACCGCCATCGCCGTCGTTTGTAAAATCGATCGTGCTTCAGGAAATCTCTGCAAAATCTTTGTAAGATTCTCGTTCTTACTTCTCTCTTGAGTTCTAATCGGATTATTTCGTTTTCAGATCTTCGTTTCGTTTCAAAGGTTCAATCGTACTCATTATCCGATTTCATTTCGTTCGTAACCTCCCTCGTCCATGGCGGACGAAGGTAATAGTGAACTTAAACCCAATAAGTTTAGGAAACTCTGCGAAACTCCTGCCGCCATGGCCGCCTTTAGGACCCAATATCGTGTTCCTAACAATGTAGGGCTTGAACTCGCCCCTTTAGGCACAGACAGGGACGGCGGTTCATGGGATAGAACACGTATCCCAATCGTAGCTATAGTTGAGGGCGGAGTCCGATTTCCCCTTGATCCATTACTCCGTCGAGTCCTTAACTGGTATAGGCTTACCCCCATCCAAGTTTCTTCCAATGTTTTTAGGCTCATCATGGGAATGGTAGCTTTAAACGAAATCCTGGGAACACAACTGGGCATTTGGGAATTACAATGGTGGTATAGCATTGTGCTCAATCGTGAGTACAATACTTATTATTTCAAAGTTAGGAAGGTAGACAAGCGTTTCGTGCTGAATCTTCCAGACTCTGCTCGGGATCACGAGATTGACTTTCCATACGTCACTGGAGCCTTTGAGCCACAAGGGGAAGACGGCCAGGTGGTGGGCTTTCATTGCCCACACGTGTGGGGCCACCCACGTATGCTCCCAAATTTTGCCTTTTACTTTCATTACTTCTGAATTCCATACATGTTTTTTACGTAACTCGTTATCTTGATCTGTTTTTCAGCAACAAATGCCAACAAGAGGCCAAGCAGAGAGCCAAGTTATGTCCGCACAGAGGACATAAATAGAGTTTTAAAATACAAGGGGGTGCCGGGCACTCGAACTGCAGGGCGAGGCCGTGACGCGAGCGTCCTGTTGGGTTATGACCCCGCTTACAAAGGCTTCATAGACAGAAGATTGTCCACCCCAAGCACAGACGGTGCTTCTACTTCTGCGGCTCCCCAGACAAGAAGTCAGAGACACAATTCGGGGGTTACCATCGCCGGACAGCCAAGCGAGGTGCCTATTTCAGAAGGAATTCCGTTACCTCGTCTGGTGCTTCGAAGATCGACACAACCTCGTGCCGAACAATCAGTTCCTGACAGGGACACCAGCCAATCATCATCACAAGGGTATTCTCCTTCCTCCCCGAACTCTGAAATGACGACACGCCAAACGGTAAATTTGAGCACTCTTCTTACTGTTTCTTCACGTGGCCGCGGTGCCACTGGCCGGGTGGCATCAACTGGCCAGGCTCCACCCCCGCCAAGGCGCACCAGAGGGGGTTCGATTTGTGCATCCTCGTCTCCACGAGAACGAGATGCCTCTCTTGAAGCCGGGGATGCTCATCGGGACAAATGCACCCGAGATCAATCCTCTGGAGATGCAACAGCTCAAGCTGATGCATCACTTGTGCAACCTCAATCCATTGGTACTCAGCCTCCTCCTCAAATTTGGGCCCCTGCACTCACCCGTGGTGAAAGGGTCGTGCACATTGGGGACAGCGCCAGCTCTTCGGAGACGGCAGTGGCCCTTACACAAGCTCTCCTTCTACCAGTCGCCATGCATAAGGAGTCCACATCCTCATCTGACCGGGTACTATCGAGTGGACTTGTTAATGGCATAAAGGTATGTCTAGCCATCTCGTGACTTGCATGTTTGCTTCAAATGAGTAGTTAATCTCAGATTTTCATTCTGTACTTATTGTGCTGTAGTTTATTCAAAAGATGGTCACTCTTGGCCAAAAATTACAAGAAGTGGAGACTGAACGGAACAATCCGCTGAATGACAACACCAGATTGCTCCGTACAGTGACTAGGTTGGAGAGGGAGAGAGATAATGCCAAGACTGATTACAACGATGCAAAAGAGAGGATGGAGACTGCTGAAGACAATCTCAAATAGGCTTTGGCTGAGATTGATACTACCAAGAAAGAAGCTTTCGAAGCTGGGTACGAGAAAGGGTTTGATGCTACCACTGCAGATTATGTGGGTCAGATGCCCGCCATCCAAGACCAGATTTGGGCAGCCGGCTGGGAGTCATGCCTCATCAAGATTGGAGCTGCAGATGATTGCCCTCTATGGGTAGACAATGACCTGCCCAGCCGCCGTGCAGCTGCATCTCAAGTTCCAGATGAGACTTTGGCAGACGATGTGGACCAGCAGATCGATGATTTTGCAGATGCTGATGAGAATGTCGAGATGGAGACGCAGGAAGTTCACACTGAACGGCAAGACGCCAATCTTAGTGAAGCCAATGTGGAGACAACAACGCATCATCGAGTGGTTTGGAGGAACCAGCTGCTGTTGGCAATACTGATGTTGGAACAACCACTGAGGTTCCAAATGAAAGCCAACCTGAGATCCAGAATTTGGACTAAATTTGGTAAGTCAGCTTTTAACCCTTTCAAAACACTTTTGGGCTTATCCATCAGGTCCTTCGTGACCGTAGTTTTTGGCCCTGTGTGGCATCAGAATGTTTGGTATTTGATTAACACAAGTATTTGGCCCTTCGTGGCACAACACTTTTGATTTTGGTGGCCATTCCAAGGCCTAATCGTTTTGCTCGGTCCTTCGTGACCAAAGACTATTAGTAGTGTTTCGTACCTTTTATCGTGTGCTTGTTTGCATGCGATCAGATGCGTATGTCTGTCTAAATGTTACTTTCATTGTTACTAAATATCTCGTACTTGGTCTTTCTAAATTTTTTCGTATTTAGATACATGCATAATTTCGTTATGTTTTTACCCTAGTATTTCGTACTTGGTAAAATCTGCATTTTCACATATGCAAACCCAAGTGTTTCGGGCTTGGTATTTTGTAAGTTTCACGTACTTGATATGTATATTCTTACGTCGAGTTCAAGTCTTTCATGCTTAAGCATTACTAAGTATCACGTACTTAAGTAGTTGCTAAGTATCTCGTACTTTAAATACTTCGTAAGTATCTCGTACTTACATAATTCTTTAAGTTTTTCATACTTAAATAAGTTTTCATATTTGTATAATTTTTAAGTATTTTGTACTGAAAAGAAAAGTTTCTCGTACTTGCCAAGTTGATACATTCATTTATACGTACCGAGTTTATTCGTACCGATTGCCTGCTCCCCAATACGAAGAAGGGGATGGTAAGGCCATTATTCGTATTTATAGATCAAAACAATCCATAAGTAAAACAGAATTTCGAAAAAAGTCAATATATTGCAAAAGACGAGATTTTATTCATATTCCTAAAAACTCAAGGGGTCGTTATGCGTACCCTATGCAACTAAAAAGAAACACAAGGGAATTTTATTCATAATTTCCACACAATCACATAATCCTATAATAGAATAAAAAGTAAGCTGAAGTCTTTCAAACAAAGAACTTCCTCAAGTTGTGGACATTCCAGGGCCGTGGCACTGGGTTCCCGTCCAGGTCTGCCAAACGATAGGCCCCAATGCCCACAATCTCAGTGACTCGATACGGGCCTTCCCAATTAGCCCCCAACTTGCCCTCATTGGCAACCTTGGTGTTGCCGAGCACCTTGCGGAGCACAAGGTCTCCAACACCAAACTCTCGTGGGTGAACATGCTTGTTGTAGTTCTTCATCAACTGTTCCTGGTAGGAGGCCAGATGCACCAGGGCTCTTTCTCTCCTCTCCTCGGCAAGGTCGAGCTCAATTTCAAGAGCCCTGTCATTTCCTCCACTTTCGACCAATGCAGTTCTGTTGGTAGGAAGGCCAACTTCCAGTGGAATGACTGCCTCTGTTCCATAAGCCAAAGAATAGGGGGTCTCTCTCGTAGACCTCCTAGGCGTTGTACGGTGCGCCCACAGCACCAATGGCAACTCATCAGGCCACTTGCCTTTTGCTTTATCCAACCTCTTCTTGATTCCATCCAGAATGGTCTTATTAGATGCCTCTGCTTGCCCATTACTCTGGGGGTAAGTAGGGGTTGAATAATAATTTCTTATTCCATACTGGGCACAAAAAGCTTTAAACTTCTTCTGGAACTGGGAACCATTATCTGTAATCAATGAGTATGGGACCCCAAAATGAGTAATAATACTCTTCCAGACAAACCTTTCTATCATAGGTTCAGTAATCTTAGCCAAAGGTTCAGCTTCAATCCACTTCGTGAAGTAATCTGTTGCCACCAAAAGGAATTTTCGGTTCCCAGTAGCCTTATGGAGTGGACCCACGATGTCCATCCCCCACTGAGCAAAAGGCCAGAGGTTAGTCAAGGGCACCAGATCTTCGGCCGGTGTCCGGATCATTGGTGAGAACTTTTGACACTTCTCACAGATTTTCACGTAAACCTTTGCATCCTCTTGCATATGCGGCCACCAGTATCCCTGGGTGATTGCTCGGTGGGCTATGGACCTACCCCCTGCATGGCTTCCACATGTTCCTATATGAATCTCGTGGAGAAATTTCTGCACCATCTCGGGGTGCACACAGAGCAGGTACGGCCCAGTAAAAGACTTTCTGTATAACTTCCCTTCTGGAGACAACCAAAACCTCGCTGATTTGGTTTTAATCTTGTGGGCTTCCTTTTTGTCAGAAGGAAGAGTCTCATCTCCTAGAAACCCTATAATTGGATCCATCTAGCTTAGCCCCTGGTTCACGTCCAGGACCAACTCTATGCTTTTCCCAATGCTCGGTTCATCCATGTAATCGATTGCTACTTTCCTTTTTAACTCAGTAGGAACAGCAGCAGCCAACCAAGCTAAAGAATCTGCATGGGCATTCTGTCCCGAGCTTATCTGTTCAATACATACCTTCTTGAAGGTATGAAGCAAATCTTTGGCCGCCTGTACATAAGCCGCCATCTTTTCACTCCGGGCTTCGTATTCCCCGGACAGTTGACAGACTACCAATTGTGAATCACAATAAACCCTTAATCTCTTCGCCTTTAGGGTTCTTGCACTCTTAAGGCCGATCAGCAGAGCCTCATACTCCGCTACATTGTTCGACGCACTGAAACCCAGCCGAACAGATAGCTCGATCATCACCCCATCAGGAGGAAACAGAATAATACCGGCTCCAGAACCAGTATTACAAGCCGAGCTGTCGACGAATAACTTCCATTCCAACAGGTCCTGCTCGGCAAGCACCTTTCTTTTCTTGCCTGGTAGTTGAACGGATTGCTCCTTTCTCTTAGGAGGCCCCGGCGCTACCATTGGAGTAAATTCTGCTACAAAGTCAGCCAACACCTGGCCTTTTATCACCGTGCGTGGCTGGAAGTCAATATCGTATTGGCTCAACTCAACTGACCAGGTTGAGATTCGTCCCGAAAAGTCCGCCCTTCGTAGTAGTGACCTTAACGGATACTCAGTATAAACCACAACCTTGTGGCTTTGGAAGTAATGAGGTAACTTTCCGGTTGCTGTCCTTAATGCAAGGACCAGTTTTTCAAGGGGCAGATATCTCGTTTCAGCATCTAACAATGTCTTACTCACATAATAAACCGGGATTTGTTCTGATCCCTTACTTCGCAATAAAACAGCACTAACAGCATGTTCAGAAACAGCCAAATATAAAACCAAACACTCACCTGGTTCTGGTGTTGACAAAAGTGGAGACTTAGCCAGGTACTTCTTCAACTCCTGGAAGGCCTTTTCCACACTCTGCTCCCCACTCGAATCTTTCCCTTTTCTTCAACAGCTAGAAGAAAGGCCTGCATTTGTCACTTGACCGGCTAATGAACCTATTGAGGGCCGCTGCCATCCCAGTTAATCTTTGAACTTCTTTTGTTGTTCTAGGACTCTACAGCCCTTGCAAGGCGGTTATTTGATCAGGATTCGCCTCAATCCCCCTTATGGTTACAAGGTGCCCCAAGAATTTTCCAGACCCAACTCCAAATGCACACTTCGAGGCATTGAGTTTTAACTTGTATTCTCTCAAAATTTCGAAGGCTTCCTTAAGATCTGCTATATGCCCTTGTCTAACCTTGCTTTTCACCACCATGTCATCTATATACACCTCCATAGTCTTGCCGAGTAATCTTTTAAACATGATGGTTGCCAGTCTTTGGTAAGTCGCCCCTGCATTCCTTAATCTAAAAGGCATCACGTTGTAACAGTACAACCCACGTGGTGTAATGAAAGAAGTCTTCTCTTGATCAGGCCTGAACATGGCAATCTGATGATATCCTCGATATGCGTCGAGAAAACTCATCCGCTCGTACCCAGCAGTTGCATCAACTAACTGATCTATCCTGGGAAGGGGGAAGCTATCCTTCAGGCATGCCTTATTCAAGTCTGTGAAATCCACACAGACACGCCATTTTTCATTCTTCTTTTTGACTACCATAGTGTTGGACAGCCATTCTGGATAGTATACTTCGCGTATTGCTTTGGCTTCCAACAACCCTTCCACTTCTTCGATAACAGCATCAACATGCTGCACAGCTGCCCTCCTTTTCTTCTGAATCATAGGTTTGTGCTGAGGATCTGCATTTAGATGGTGACAGATCACTTCTGCACCAACTCCAGGCATCTCTTCTGGTACCCAGGCAAACACATCAACGTATTCCTTCAAAAACCTTACCAGTTCGTATTCTTGCTCAGCTGGGAGTGACTCCCTGATCAGAAAATACCTCTCTGAATCAATCTCGTTGATCTGTATTTTCTTCAGGCCTTCCACCACTCTCTCTGTTGGATTTCTACCTACATCCTCGATGGTCGGTTGATCCGGCACCTCTAGTGCATGAACCTGATGAGCTTCTGGAATCTTCTTGATATGGAAATCAAGCACTGTTGTGCTGCTTTTTGATTCCCCCTTATTTTCTCAATTCCATTGGATCCAGGGAACTTCACCAACTGATGATAGGTAGAGGAGACCGCTTTCATCTTATGTAACCAGGTTCTCCCTATAATCGCATTATAGGAGGACGGTACATCTACCACCAAGAAATCTGTTTTTTAAGACCACTGTTCCTGCTCGAATAGGTAGAGTTACCTTACCAAGGGGCCAGACCGCTCCAGCTCCAAACCCGACCAGAGGTGTTACTGACTGCTCTAGATCCGACTGAGTTAATCCCAATTTCTTAAACGCATCGTAGTACAAAACCTCTGTACAGCTCCCAGAGTCTACCAAGATCCTTTCAAATGTCATATTCCCCTATTCGCAGGGTAATAACCAAAGCGTCATTGTGAGGAATCTGGATATCTCCGAGATCCACATCTGTGAAGACTATTGTGGGCTCCTGCACCCGAAAAATGCTAACTCGAAGAGTCGCCACTCGGATTTTTGAGATGGATCATCCGAGAAACCGAGGAGTCATTTGGAAAAGGCTTTTGGTCTAGCGTAAACGTTGAGATGTTGGGTTCGGGAGCCACATTACGAATGGGGAAGGTTTTTCTTTAAAAAGCACCCCATTCGCCCGGTAGAACCGGTCTCTACTTAATGTTTTCAAAAGGGGAATCTTCAATATTATTTGGAATATCAAACTCTTCAATAAAGCACATAGCGGGGAAGGGACATGGGAAATATATCACATTGACGTGCATATGGTGCTGTTTGTATAGTAGTGATAAAATGATGTGAGCAGATGAAATAAACAACATTCAGCAAGCGGTCTGGTCCTCAGCCAAACTGTTCACGGCACCTTGAGATGTCGCGCGCGTCTCTGTGCGTGGTAGCTGCTCTGCTGTCAGACTGTTGCACACTTTCAAAACATTATCTAGCTCACTGTTTTCTCTGTATATCTTTTGGAAAACTCATCAGAAGCCTCACGGCAGTTAGATCATCCCAAAAATGTCATTGTCTTTCTCAAAGCATGGTTTTAAAGTAATTTTTAGCATATTTGATCATTTGGGATGATCTTGAAAAGCTTTTAAAAGAGCCGGAACATGGCTTGTAGATTTGGTCTTATTTTAAGAGCAACAGAAATAGTAAACAGTAGGTACAGATAACCACAACAGAGGAAAACTCAGATCCAGGCACCCTGCTCACAATAGCATTAGTAAGTAACATGCCGTGCGCTGAGGGTCAGGATGCCGCGCGTCTGATCAACAGACTGCGCGGTTCCCCAACCTCAGCACAGTGTTGGTTTTATTTTATGAGAATAGGTTTTGAGTCAGGATCTAACCAAAGGGGTTTAGACCTACTGACAGAAAAGCCCCCTCAGGACCAGAACGGAGTCTAGTCCAAGGAAACAAGTGTTTACCTTTTGTTTCGAGCTTGATCAAGGGTCGTTGATGCGATGGTATGGATGGATCGTCATGGATGTAGATGGAGGAGGTTGAATGAGACACAGGGAGTATGTGTATGAGTGAAGGTTAGGTATTTTGAGAAATGGGACTTTGAAGTTAATGAAGGATTAACCTCAATGATGAGAAAGGAGTGAGTGAAGGTGCTTAAAGAATGTCTTTTGGGAATGACATCCTTTAAGACTTGGAAATGGAAATGGTATGAAGAAAGTGGGTGTGGGAACTTAGAGAGAGAAAGTAAAAGGAGCCAAAGGAAAGGCAAGAGAGGGACTCAAAAGAAGGGCCCTTTCTCCTTGTGTGGAGGGGTCAATTTATAGGCAAAGGCCAAGGATTTTGAATTTCAAGTGGTGGAGGTATTTTCTGGGCGGGCTAGAAGTGTATTTTCGGCTGAGCCAGTCATCAGCTGTGGCTCAAACTGGCGTGGCCGAAAGCTTTCTGAGCCAGTCAGCCTTTTGCTCAAGGTGCCGTGCGGTTCAGTTTTGCCGCGCACGGTCCCTTGAATTTCCAAGGTGCCGTGCGCTTCAGTGCCAATCCGCACGGTACCTCTTCCTTCGGTCCAGAGTCTTTTGGGCTTTATCTGGGCTTTATCTGGGCCTGTCAGGTTTTTTTGGGTTTTTTGGGCTTAGGGAGATCCTTTTTCAAGCTCGCAAAGGTACCGCTTCCTCTATTTCATCATCGAGGCGGACAAAGACTCTCCGAGGTCCGGATTGGGGTGTCTACAGTAGTCCCTCTTTAACGTAACTCGGATACCATTGGTTGGTACGAGTGACGCTTAAAGAATAGGCATCCTAATCCGTTGCTCTAGCACCTTTGAACAGAGACAAAACGAAAAATGCAAGTAAATAACAATGGTGGTCGCACTCGGGAAGCTGCCTACGCACCCCATTGTAGGGATCAGACCAGCGTAGTTCGATTGGGACAATGCAATGCAAGAAAACAAGTCCCGGCGGACAAAATCCTGCAAAGGCAACAATGAAGTGCTTATAGTGTCGGGTGTTATGCAAATATCGCGAAAAACTTGAGACGAGCCCTCGGGAGGCGAAAATCGAGACGAGCCCTCGAAAGGTGAAAATCGAATTTTGAATTTTTGAGACGAGCCCTCGAAGGGCGAAAATTGAATTTTGAGTTTTTGAGACGAGCCCTCGGGAGGCGAAAATTGAATTTTGAGTTTTTGAGACGAGCCCTCGGAAGGCGAAAATTGAATTTTGAGTTTTTGAGACGAGCTCTCGGAAGGCGAAAATTGAATTTTGAGTTTTTTGAGACGAGCCCTCGGAAGGCGAAAATTAAATTTTGAGTTTTTGAGACGAGCCCTCGGGAGGCGAAAATTGAATTTTGAGTTTTTGAGACGAGCCCTCGGGAGGCCAAAATCGAATTTTGAATTTTTGAGATGCTGGGGAAAATATGTCGAGCTAAAAACGTTGGACTAAAAATCCAGAGACCAATCATGGCCAGTCCCGGAGGACGAATATCAAGGGAAAGACGAGTACGGTGAATCCTCGGGGAATCAAACGGTGTTATAACCAATGCACGACATTCTACAGGATCTTTACTGCAAAACGGCTGAGAATTGAGTTTCCAAGAGGATTTTGGTGGCTGATTGGATCAACTTTCGAGAAAAGACATTTAAGCTTCTGAGGCTAAGGTGCCGTGCGGGCCAGATTGAAGGCGCTCGGCACCTCTCTTTTCCAGGCGTCCCCTCGATTTCTGAGAACAGTTGGCAGGTTTTAGGGTACCCATTAATTCGGGTGTGCCCTTTCGTTGGCTGGGACATCTTTATAAGCATGGTGGTGCCTCATTCCATGCACCACCAACGAAATCTTAAAAGTCTCTTTCTTTCTTCGCATCCTTTGAGACCAGCCCACCTTCGAGCATGGCAAGCAATGATATGGCAGAACGAGTGGGTGCTCTCGAGGCCGAAATGGCCTTTTATTGCGGGGAGATCGAACAATTGAACGAGCAGATTGCGAGGCTCATCTCCACCATTCGGACCCTTCGCCGTGCCGTCTCCAACCTGCAGGACTTCGCCTTTGATCAACTGGACGACAACCACAACCCCGAGTCCGTCCTCAGGCGTGAGTCGGACGACTCTGTGGAGGATTCTGAGGGGAATCCAAATGGTTCGGACGACCGTTCAGACGGGGCAAACGATGCCTCGGATGGGGGTAGCAATTGAGGAGGAAGAGGAGAGATGAAGAAGAAGAAGAAGAAGTAGGATTAAGAAGAAGAAGAAGAAAGGGCAGTATGCCCATTTTATGTTTTTTCTGTTTTTCTCTTCTCTTTTTTTCTTTTTTTTTTTTTTTGAACAATGTAATGGCAAGATCCCCGGGGGAAACCCCGGTTTTGTATTTAATGGAAAGTTCCTTTCTTCTTCCGCTTTCTGCATTCGAACTTCTTACTTCGTACGGATTTGAACGAATCGAACATGGTCCGCTATAAACTGTCTTCAGGAAGCAGAACAGTCAAAACAACTCAACGTGCCGTGCGCAGGCAATTTATGGACACGCGGTATCGTGAACCAAGAAGTCTGCACGTCCATTCAACATGCCGTGCGCTTCGTCCAAGATGTCGTGCGGCTAGGATGGCTATGAACCCGGTTCGGAATCGATTTCCTGGCGAACCGGTTCGGGGGAATATATATATACGCGGGGTGTACACAGTACACCCCACTCGTTTCGAATTTCCCTCTCTCTCTTTCTCTATCACCCCTCTCTCCCTCACGGCTGTCTCTCTCTCTCTCGATTGTCTCTCTCTCCCTCGATCATCTCTCTCCCTCTCTCGTTATTCTCTCTCTCTCACTGTCGTTCCCTAGCTCTCTTGACTGCCCTCTCTCTCTCTCTCTCTTGCACCACGATCATGGAGCCGAGTGATACGCCCGGTGACGATACGTCACTCCGGGTAAAGGCTACACCATCTCCCACCCTTCCGAGGGATGATACGATAGTTGGGGTTGAGCGAGAGACCTCTGTGCAGCCGGCATTGGTCGAGGAGACCGCGGCCGGGGCTGCCGCGGTGGGCGGTAGTGGTGGTGGCGACGGTGGTAGTGTAGTGTTGGCTGGGTACGGCCAGGAGACGGAGACTCCGGGTGCAATGGAGTCGAGGGGCGACGCCGAGGTTTCGGGCTGGTCGGGGGTGGCGGCCAGCGTGGAGGAGAGGGCCACGGAGGGTTCCAGCGACGGTAGTTTAGGCCAGGTGGTAGAGGAGATAGAGGCCTCTCCTGTGAGAGAGCCTCAGACTGACTTGGGGAAGGCCCCCAATGTCGTGGACGAGCCGGTAGTGGAGCCAGTAGTGGAGGACACGCCGCCCATGTTCGTGGGCAGTGGCGCAGGTGCAGGGTCATCACGCCATGTAGGCATGGACGACTACTTAGCGACGGCGTCCATGGAGGACGTTCTGGAGGTAGTGCGAGGGTTCCCTGAGTTGGCGGACGCTTTACTCGTGGCCCGCGAGGCAGAGCTGGAGGCTGGGCTCCGGACCGAGGGTGCTAGAGAGCCGGAGGCTGAGGCGAGGCGAGGCGAGCCGACGAGGAGGCCGGAGGGGTGATGGCTCCTCGTGTTACTGTGGTGGCTGAGGCAACACTAGCATTGCAGGGGCGAGGGGCCTATGACGAGGCGACCTACGTGCCCTTTCAGCACGTGGTGGTGCCTTCGCTTTTCGATCCTTACACGCCGAGGAGGCCCACGTACGACGAGGCTCTAGTTTTGAGGGACCCTCAGCAGCACCTTTCTTTGCGCCGAGATGAGGTATACTTTAAATATCTGTATTTCGAATTCCAATGCATCGTATTTCCATTCCTTTGCATCCAAGTATACCATTGTATTGCATGCCATGCTCATTTACCAAATACTACTGACTTGTTGTAACAGGCGATCTCGCTCTCGTGCTACGGCGGTTCGGCGGCTGTGCCGACGTTTTGGGAGAGGTTGCCCGAGGCGGTACAGGGGATAGTGAGGCAGGCGGGCTTCGGAGAGTTTGTAGGGGTACTGGCGAGGGGTGTGTGCAACGACCGCCCAGTGGTGAGGGCTCTGGCTGAGAGGTGGTGGGACACGACGAACACCTTACACTTCTCTTTTGGTGAGCTAACCGTGACGCCGTTGGACTTTGCGGCGATCACTGGTCTCAGGGTCGGAGGTGACCCTATCCCTTTCGACGCTGCAACAGGGAGACAGGCAGCGGTCCAGCAGGCGATGCTAGGGTACGAGCTGAGGGCGGAGGGTGACGATTTGAAGTACGCTCAGCTACTGAGGTTTTGGACAGAGAGGCTCCCGACTGACAGGGTGGAGGAGGAGCAGATGGCGAGGTGTTTTCTGCTATACTTGCTCGGTGCGTCCCTGTTTCCCAACAGGCGCAATCGAGTACACCTTTCGCTTCTCCCAGCCTTGAGGGACGTGGGGGAGATCGCCCGCTTCGACTGGGGAGGTGCAGCACTGGGGACGTGCTACGCCTTCATAGGCTCTCTCTCTCGCGGGGCAGGAGTGAGTCTCGGAGGCTACTGGAGGGTCTGGGAGGTATATCTCGTTTCCTTTCTTATGAATAGTTAGCTTTCCATTTATATCCATTCGATGTATATCTTGTGCTAACTTTCAATGTCTTTGAATTGCAGATTTGGACGTACGAGGTTATAGGGATGTACCCTCCCAAGACTACGTGCCCCGATGACACGATACTCCCCCGAGCCCTGCGCTGGTCGACGGAGTACAAGGGCGTGAAGAAGGGAAGAGGCAAGCTGGATGCCTTTCGTCTTTACTTGGACGAGCTGCGTCCTGATCAGGTTCCAAGGCACTTCCATATCTATTTCATGGCTTTCCTGCTTATTTCCATTCAAGCAGCATCTTGATATCGTTCATCTTTGGTAACAAGTCCGCTGGCGGGTGTGGGACCGCTTCGAGATCCCCTACGTTGCATAGAGTAGGGAGGCTGCCAGGGGAGAGTGCTTCTTGAGTCCCCTCACGGCTGGCAGTGGTACTTGGGTGACTGAAAAAGCGGATTGCTGACACTAACTGACTCGAAAGGCAAATCTATATAGAGACTACTGTGGGCAGCGTGCCCCGGAGAAAAGGGATTCCGTTCCCTTTCTCTCCCGGAAAAGATTTCGTTCCCTTCCGAAGCAGCCCGAAAATCGAGGGAGCACGAGCAGCGTGGCCGGCAAGCGCTCGCAAAATACAGAGAGTCGCCACTTGAGTTTGAAGGTCCGACACTCAAGGAACCGTATTTCAAAGCACCTGCTGCGCTGTTTGATTGAAAAAGTTAAGGAACCAGTCCGTCATAACCATATCTGGGTTCGGGAGCCAGGTTACGAGAGGGGAAGGGTTTTATGGCACCTCTCTCGCCCAATCCGGAGATCGGTCTCTACTTGAGCATTTTGAAAGCGTTTGGGATTCTTTTTCTTCTTTAATCAATTTTAAGCCAATTAGGGCGGGGGAGCAGATAATCGGGGATTAAAATATTGTAACAATTTGCGGGATGTGATAGAATGGCATGTTTGCTCTATTGAAACAGTTAGTATAGGATGAAAACAGACTGCTGTGGGAATTAAACAGACTGGAAAGCCCCTGTCTCGGAGTGTTGCACGCAGGATGAAATCAGTATGCACTGAACAAGTCACTGCATGCTGACCCAACCTGCGCACGACACTACGGGACTAGCGCGCGACAGTAAGCCTAAGCCCATAGCTCTTATTCTCAACCCTTTTGGGCTCTGGAAGGACCAGTGCACACCCAGGACAAACCAAGCAGTTATATGAACTGTAAGTAAGCAGTTATAAGCAGTTTAAAGGCTGAAAAGCCCTATAAATTGACAAAACACCCCATAAACAGTGTGGGGACAAAATAATAGCCTAAAACTAAGTTAGACATGCAAGGCCAGCCACTGGTCGGGATAAACAAATGCGAGGGTTCCAAACTGTCACGACGGTGCGCCGGCGCAAGATGGTTGCGCTCGGCGCGCGACGGTTGCGCTCGGGCGCTACCGGGTCAACACTCCATTTGACCATCGCGCGAGGGTTTAGGAGCATCACGCGAGGGTTTGTGCTAGACCTCCAGTGTGTGATTTTGTTCAAATTGGGTTCTGGGATGGGTCCAGAATGATCCCAGGGGTGCTCCAACAGAACATAACTAAATATTGAAGTGCAAAGCTAGCATTTTTAAGCTAAAGAAAGCTATAAATTGGTTTTTTGCATGCTTAATAGTGAGATATATGAAAGTAAAGCATAAAACAGTAGGACACCATTCCCCACGCAGTCCATCGCGCTGGCACAAAGTGTCGCGCGCGTATCTGGGACCATCGCGCGATGGTTCCTACCATGACGGTTTATGAAACCTTGCCGGCTTTAGGGCGGATCGTATTGATTACGGCCTTGACCTGCCAAACCCCCTCAGGATCGAGCAGAGAGCAACCAAGGTAAGCTATACCTTTGGCTTGAGTTTGAAAGAGTGCTTGAACTTTGAGTTTTGAGATTGAGGTTGATTGAGGATTGAAGAGCAAGGTGGTAGTGCTTGATTGAGGTATGAATGGATGAAGAACAAGTATGTTAGGATGTAGCCCTTTTGTATTTGATTTTGTAACCTTTTTTTTTGTAACCAAAAATTGTAACCCTTTTTTTGTAACCAAAAATTGTCACCCTTTGAAAGAGAACAAATGGGGGTATTTATAGGGCAAGAGGGGGTTCTGGTTGATGCCAGGAGAAGAACACAGCCAGCCACGAGGCCTGGCTGAGACTGCCTTGGTGGCCAAGTTTCTGCCTCTGGAAAAATAGGTGGGGACAGAACCATCGCGCGATGGTTCCAAACTGTCGCGCGAGGGTGCGCCCTGGCGCGCGATGGTTCTAGTCTGTCGCGCGACGGCGCGCCCGGGCGCGAGACAGTTGCGCCCTGGCGCACGCCAGCAGGGTTTTTGGCTTTTGGAGGGTGGCTTAGGCTAGGTTAGTTCCAAGGGTTTTTCAAACACTCAAAGCTCAAACACTCGACATTCCCGGGGTGTTCTTGATCCGTTTCATCATCGGGGAATCAAAAACCGTAAATAAGCTAATCTGAAAGCCAGATTGGGGGGTCTATAGTAGCCCCTCTTTGATGGCACTTGGAGCACCATTGACTTGGTACAAGTAACGTCAAAGAATTCTAGACACCCCTCAAGGCAATCCAGAGCAGAACATGGTAAAGTAGACAAGCATACTTACAGAACCTGATCGGTTTGAATGGACGGACAGACCGTCGCTGGGGATGAACATAGAAGTGGACGATTGCATCGCCGCATGTTGATCAAATTTGGACAGGACGGGCTGTCGCTACAGATTTGGACGGGACAGGCCATCATTGCCGGGGATCAAGCTATCCTCAGCACAAAGTATTCCAACAAACACGGGTAGGTCGTGTCAGGCAGGTTGAATTCCATCTGTTGGGAATTAGAGCCAATCTCCTTATCAAAGACCATCCGAGACAGAGCAATAAGCCTGCTGGAAGATGCACTTGTGGTAGACTGAAGGTGATTGTCGTTCGGGATAGGCCAAGACGGACTCTCCTAGGGAACAATCAGTTGCGGATGAACGGACCAACAGACAATAATCTGATCGTCGTTGTGGATTGAATGGAATAGGGACGATATGGCTGATCGTCGTTGATGGATGGAAATAGACGACATGGCTGATCGTCAGTGATGACATGGCTGATCATCGTGGATTGATTGAAAGAGACGACATGGCTGATCGTCGGCGATGACATGGCTGATCATCGTTGATTCTTTGAAAGAGACGACATGGCTGATCGTCGGCGATGACATGGCTGATCATCGTTGATTCTTTTAAAGAGACGACATGGCTGATCGTCGGCGATGACATGGCTGATCGTCGGCGATGACATGGCTGATCATCGTTGATTCTTTGAAAGAGACGACATGGCTGATCGTCGGCGATGACATGGCTGATCGTCGGCGATGACATGGCTGATCATCGTGGATTCTTTGAAAGAGACGACATGGCTGATCGTCGGCGATGACATGGCTGATCATCGTGGATTCTTTGAAAGAGACGACATGGCTGATCGTCGGCGATGACATGGCTGATCATCGTGGATTCTTTGAAAGAGACGACATGGCTGATCGTCGGCGATGACATGGCTGATCATCGTGGATTCTTTGAAAGAGACGACATGGCTGATCGTCGGCGATGACATGGCTGATCATCGTGGATTCTTTGAAAGAGACGACATGGCTGATCGTCGGCGATGACATGGCTGATCATCGTTGATTCTTTGAAAGAGACGACATGGCTGATCGTCGGCGATGACATGGCTGATCATCGTTGATTCTTTGAAAGAGACGACATGGCTGATCGTCGGCGATGACATGGCTGATCATCGTGGATTCTTTGAAAGAGACGACATGGCTGATCGTCGGCGATGACATGGCTGATCATCGTTGATGGATTGATCTGGCAGACCATTCTTCAGGATGAATGTGCCGTCGTGGATTGAACAGGACCGACTGTCGTTGATGGGAACAGGCAGATCATACTTCAGGATGAACGAGCCATTGAGAATTTGGACAGGACCGGCTGTCGTTGATTGAGATGGGCGGTCGGTGTGCGTAATGATCAAGCCGTTGAAAATTGGATAGGACCGGTATCGTTGATTGAAATGGGCGGATCGGTGTGCAGAATGATCAAGCCGTTGAAAATTGGACAGACCAACTGTCGTTGTGTTGATCCAAGTAGCACAAGCGGTGGTTATCCTTGATAATAGCATGGATAGAGGCAAGGCGGACTGCAAACTGGTGAGAAATTGGTGATAATCGCTGATTGGGCCTTAGGCCCGAATTTACCTGCGCATGCTAGTACAGGCTTGACTGTTGCCATGGAAAACGAGATAAGGAAAGCAACGTGTGATACTCCTCTCACAGCTGCACTATCCCAAAGAAACGGTTTCGGCTGCAGTTTCCAAAAGTGAGTAGGCAACAGGCATGATCCCCAACATCCTGATTACTTGCTGCCTTCGATACTGGACAGGCGTGCCTTGACACTTGATAGAATTTTCCTGCTTTCAACATTTGATATACAATATGCAATGATGTGTAAACAAATGCACAATTTGAAAATGCAAATGCAAGCTAAGGGCGGCTCCTAAGAGGACAACGATACCTAAGGACTACCACTGAGTCTCATTATTGTACTGTCTGTTACTTCTGAGATGCGCACCCAGATAGAGAGACATTGAATGGGCTGGCATGCCCTAGTTGACGAATTTGGGCTTGTGTGCCCTCTCTTCGATGCTTGGGCGGACGTGCCCCAGAGATGCTTTGCTTGGCCTTGGGCTGACGAGCCCTTGCTATTCATGTGATTCCATAGCTTGTGGATTACAAGAGCTAGGGGTAGCGATGTAAAAGTTGCATTTTCTAGCCGCTAATATCTAATTTGCATTGACAAGTGACCTGAATTGACACAGACATGCGCACATGTACAGACTCGCCTAGCTCAAACGAAAAGGGAGAAAGAGCCCCAGGGTACAATGCGAACCCTTAGACACACAGAACACAATGAAATTTTGGGCATTAAGCGGCCAAAACTCACAACATTCCTTAGACAGGTGAAACTGACACTTACGAAAGTGCAAAAGGTACAAAGACCTGTACAAACAAAATTGAGAAAAACATCTCAACATGACAATTGATTGAAAAACTGGAAAAATATCGCAAAGATGGACATAAGACGCATATGATGACTCATATAGGCCCGGACTGAAACCGACACCCCCGTGCAGTCACATTAAGTCCATATGACTCGCATGGTATGACAAGACTTGGCAAAAGCCCCTGGAACGTCATTCGAGGGCAATAGCATGCTACCGCTGGAATTGAAAAAGCACGCACAGGACTGAGACCAACGCGAATCACTTTGAACAAATGCGCGTGACTATAAGCTATCCGCGAGGCTGCAGCTGCTCATACCAGACCTCGCTGAACTTAGAATAAACTGTGAGCCATTAGGCTTCTAGCATTTCGTTCTGTTTTTGATGCTTCAAATATTTTAAGACTTATGCTCAGCTTGTAATAGAAATAGCAGTTTCCAATAAAATTGAAAGACAAAGGTTTTCCCCCTTCTGGTTCCTCCAATTCAGCTTGATCTGACCTTTGATCCTCTTCGACCTTTGATGTGTACCAAAATGTCAACCATGGATCCACTTTGATAGAGTGTGACCGAGTCTCAATGAGAAACTGCCTACGTATCCCAAGCTAGGGAATCAGGTCAAAACGTAGTTCGTGCTAAGGTTCACTCGTGTGTTTACCTCTCCTTTTGCGCCTAACTTTTGCCTAGTACCGCCCATTCGGGTCTTGGTCTAGCGAGCTTTCAAATATTGCCTATTTACTTTTGCCTAGACCCCTTCATAGGTTTTCGGGCTAGCAGTCTTTCAAATATTGCGGAACTGCCCACCCTCTGGGTTTTCAGCCCAACGAGCTTCTCTCAGGAAAAGTTGCTTTTGAATTGATCCATGTTGACCAAGGTATTGAATTTGTTGCCATCGAGGTCGACGATCTTTGACCACAGCCCCAAATAGAATGACTTTGATAATGCAAGGTCCAACGCACTTCGGTTGGAAATGCCTCGCTCCGGGCCATGTTTATATTTTCTCATTTGTGCTTGGCAGAACGCCACTATTGTTGCTTTTAAACATAATGAGAGGCCCAAAGCCTTCCGAGCTTCTACTTTCTGGCTTGGCACCCGTTAGCAGGGGATTTGATACTTTTTATCTCAAAATCAACGCCAGGCGTGTCTTTGTGAGACCACGCCAAGACGTCAACGCCTGTTTGACCAGGCACAATGCTCCTCTGGGAACAGCTTTGAACCAATTGAACCATTGGGAGGTTATCCTTGTCTTTCAAGTTTGTTAAAATTACTTCTTCTATTAATAGGCTGAGCATGCCTTTCGTCTTCCCTTTCGGCGAGGGAACACATTTCCTTGGAAATGATCCCATCGAAATCTATCCCTTCGTCGTCAGGGTCGACACAGTTTATTCAAAAGCCAACGAAGTACTAAGAAACAAGACAATGCATATCATAAAAACCCTCAGGGTTTGCCAAGTACAGCAGACTCAAGACTTGAAACAAAAGCTACGACGTGGAGGGCCAAGAGGCACGAACTCCGACTCAGAGCTAGTTTTTAGACAAATGCAAAAGACTCTGTGTCAGACTCAGACATATCGCCAATGCAAACTAGACGCGGTTTTGAAAATGCAATATTTAAAAAGCTACCCATAGCTTCCAAAAAAAAGAGGTAGGATTCAGCAAGTGTCAGGCCCAAGCAACAGCACTTCGGCTTCCACAGCTTCTTTGACCAAACCTACTCGATGCTCCTTTGATCAATGGACCTCAGCCAGTCAGTCTTCTCATTTGTAAGCCCCTCATCATTGTCAATCTTGGTGCTGGCAGAGACAGTCCCAAGTGCACAAACAGCAGCCAATAGGCTATCCTCAGGCTCGGACGAGATGGGTACAATCGGCTTGGAGCTCGGGTTGATTTGAGTAGAGGTGGGGTTGATTTGAATGGAGATAGTGGATGTCTGACCAATTTGTGAGCCAGAGTTGAACTGAGGAAGGCATTTGGAAACAGTATCGACTTTTGATGGAGATGGGGCTGGGATGATGCCACAGTCGATAAGATCTTGAATGGCATGTCGAAGCCGAAAGCATGCATTGGTAGAATGACCAGGAGTTTGATGGTAGGTGCAATAGAGGTTATATTTGAAGTTGGCAGAGGGATTCTTGGGTAATGAAGTTGGATTGAGAGGTTTGATGGAACCAGCATCAAGGAGCTTCTCATAAACCGAAGCCAAAGGTGCAGTGAAGCATGAGAAAGTCCTTGGTGAGTTCCGGCGAGTGAATTGAGAATTCAAAGCAGGACCCTTGTTTGCTTTGCAGTTGCAACACATGTCCTCATCAATAGGATGCATTCTTTTGCCTTCAGGGTAGAAATCACCACAAAGCGTGTCTTCCCCTTCGACAATGGTTGTGAATAAGGACCCAACATCCTCCTTTGGGTAGGTCCTGGCCTCATGGAACTCAGCCAGGTCTTTGAACATGTCTCCTGAGCACAGCTTGATTCCGACCGTTGGAGGGTGGTAAGTTTGAGAAGGTTCTTGGACTAGCCCCATATCTGACTGCTGGGCTGTGGAGGTAAAGAGGCCAACGAGTCCCTGGACCATAATCATTTGTTTGTCCATCTTGTGACCCAATTCCTCTACAGCTTTCTTGAGCTCAGCCAGCTCCATTTGTGCTGCCATTCTGGATTGATGAATGAGGAAGGTGATATGATCTTGGAAGCGAAGGTGTAACAGCCCCAACAGACTCTCCCAAGTAGGTTTGGCTCTTCTTTTCAGTACTCTCTTGCTCGGTGCAAAGGCTTTGAACTAGACAGTAAAGTAAGTGAAAGCTCAGTGGCGTTCTTACAGCAATTAGAATGCAATGCACACATCGTTGTCGGTGTCAACCCTAGACTCTAGAACTAGAGACAAATCTGTCTCATGATGTTCGGACACTGCCAAAATCCTCAGATTTCTTTTCGATGGTGTATCATTTGAATAGATCAAACTGATCCTAAGAGATGCCAAAACAGACTAAATCTTCGACTAGTCCCTTTTGAAGATTCGACTTTGAACTTGGAACAACTCGGTATTGATGGCGTGACACCTTTACCGGGGTGGCTTCAACGACAACGCGCGTTAGCCGGGCGGTGTACGTGCTGCGCACGATAACCAAAATGACATCAATATCACGACATCAATACTTTGTGGTTCCTTGTTTTCGGTTGAATCCTCAACCGGGCATGAGCCAAGGATTTAATAAGATTTGATTTCTCGAAGTCTCGCTGACCTAAGGACTTTAAGAATTGACAACGTGCACCATCGAGATGCACGACTCTTCATCGGGTCTAGCAGCGTCCAAATTAGCATAAGACAGACTCGAAAGCGAGAGACAACTTAGAAGCCGCCCTAAACATTCTCCTACACAAAACAACATGTATGTGTGTACAGTTCCAGAGACAAGTTTGCCTCACAAGTTTCAGACATTGCCGGAATCCTCAGAATTCTTTTCTGCGATGTGTCCCCATGTAGATCGACAGATCCTAAAAGATGTCAAAATAGACTAAATCTTCGTCTAGTCCCTTTTGAAGATTTAACTTTGAATTAGAAACAACTCGGCATTGATGACATGGCACCTTAACCTTGAACAACGTGGTGTATAGTGACAACGCACTTCAACCTGTGTGGCGCCAGTGACACAGCATTAATACTTTGTTGTTCCTAATTGTCGGTTGAATCCTCAATTAGGCATGAGCTGAGGATTTAGCAAATTTTGATTTCTCAAAGTCTCATTGAACTAAGGACTTTGTGATTGATAACGAACATTCGACAGAATGAACGACTCCTCATCAGGTCCAACAATGTCTTAGAAAGCACAAGACAAACTCGGAAGGTAAAACAACCTTAAGCATGCTCCTATGCAAAACAGTGGATGTGATAGGAAAAGCAGTAACACATAGACAGTTACGGGGTTAGATGCAAATAGATCTTAACCTGTGGGTACCTGTCTTAGTTTGGAGAGTTCTAATTCTTTGTATATGCAAAAGGCCGGTTTTGGTTCGTAACGGGTTCCTCGGACTAAGGCCACAGATATACCTCCCGCTGCCCGCGATTCGCAGAGCAACAGTCGAACGGTAGCAAGACCTATCATCGTCGAAGGTTGTTAGTCATTCGGGGTCCCCGGGCTCCGGTAAACCGTGTCGGCTTGCCAAAACGATCCAACGAGGCTTATCCCACATCGATGCACATGAAATGCTAGAAATTGATTAAGAAGAAGAAGAATCCCAATGTTTCAGAAATGCTTTTTCAATTTTGGCTCACTTTATTTAGTCCATCTTTAGAGGAAACTACGCAAGTGAACAATCGAAAAAGCCCCAGATTAGGATGGCCGGACACGAGGTCTTGTTAAATCACCATTCCAACCTTCGGCAGCGCGAAGCTAACCGTTTTGACAGGCTTTTGAAGGATTGTTTACAAGCGTATTAAACTCTAAGTATAGATTAATATCGATTCGATTTTCCCCAGCAGAGTCGCCACTGTGGGCAGCGTGCCCCGGAGAAAAGGGATTCCGTTCCCTTTCTCTCCCGGAAAAGATTTCATTCCCTTCCGAAGCGGCCCAAAAATCGAGGGAGCGCGAGCAGCGTGGCCGGCAAGCGCTCGCAAAATACAGAGAGTCGCCACTTGAGTTTGAAGGTCCGACACTCAAGGAACCGTATTTCAAAGCACCTGCCGTGCTTGATTAAAAAAGTTAAGGAACCGATCCGTCATAACCATATCTGGGTTCGGAGCCAGGTTACAGAGAGGAAGGGTTTTATGGCACCTCTCTCGCCCAATCCGAGATCGGTCTCTACTTGAGCATTTTGAAAGCGTTTGGGATTCTTTTTCTTCTTTAATCAATTTTAAGCCAATTAGGCGGGGGAACAGTTAATCGGGATTAAAGCTGTAACAATTTGCAGGATGTGATAAATGGCATGTTTGCTCTATTGAAACAGCTTAGTATAGGATGAAAACAGATTGTTGTGGGAATTAAACAGACCGGAAAGCCCCTGTCTCGGAGTGTTGCACGCAGAATGAAATCAGTATGCACTAACAAGTCACTGCATGCTGACCCAACTGCGCACGACACTACGGGACTAGCGCGCACAATAAGCCTAAGCCCATAGCTCTTATTCTCAACCCTTTTGGGCTCGAAGGACCAAAGGCACACCAGTGACAAACCAAGCGCTTATATGAACTGTAAGTAGCGATTATAAGCAGTTTAAAGGCTGAAAAGCCCTATAAATTGACAAAACACCCCATAAACAGTGTGGGGACAAAATAATAGCCTAAAACTAAGTTAGACATGCAAGGCCAGCCACTGGTCGGGGACAAACAGTCGCGCGAGGGTTCCAAACCGTCGCGCGACGGTGCGCCCGGGCGCGCAATGGTTGCGCCCTGGCGCGCGACGGTTGCGCCTGGGCGCGCTGGTCAACACTCCATTTGACCATCGCGCGAGGGTTTAGGAGCATCACGCGAGGGTTTGTGCTAGACCTCCAGTGTGTGATTTTGTTCAAATTGGGTTCTGGGATGGGTCCAGAATGATCCCAGGGGTGCTCCAACAGAACAGAACTAAATATTGAAGTGCAAAGCTAGCATTTTTAAGCTAAAGAAAGCTATAAATTGGTTTTTTGCATGCTTAACAGTGAGATATATGAAAGTAAAGCATAAAACAGTAGGACACCATTCCCCACGCAGTCCATCACGCGCTGGCACAAAGTGTCGCGCGCGTATCTGGGACCATCGCGCGATGGTTCCTACCATGACGGTTTTTGAAACCTTGCCAGCTTTAGGGCCAGGACTGGTATTGATTACCAGCCTTGACCCTGCCAGCCCCCCTCAGGGATCAGAACAGAGAGCAACCAAGGTAAGCTATACCTTTGGCTTGAGTTTGAAAGAGTGCTTGAACTTTGAGTTTTGAGATTGAGGTTGATTGAGGATTGAAGAGCAAGGTGGTAGTGCTTGATTGAGGTATGAATGGATGAAGAACAAGTATGTTAGGATGTAGCCCTTTTGTATTTGATTTTGTAACCTTTTTTTTGTAACAAAAAATTGTAACCCTTTTTTTTGTAACCAAAAATTGTCACCCTTTGAAAGAGAACAAATGGGGGTATTTATAGGGCAAGAGGGGGTTCTGGTTGATGCCAGGAGAAGAACACAGCCAGCCACGAGGCCTGGCTGAGACTGCCTTGGTGGCCAAGTTTCTGCCTCTGGAAAAGTAGGTGGGGACAGAACCATCGCGCGATGGTTCCAAACTGTCGCGCGAGGGTGCGCCCTGGCGCGCGATGGTTCTAGTCTGTCGCGCGACGGCGCGCCCGGGCGCGAGACAGTTGCGCCCTGGCGCACGCCAGCAGGGTTTTTGGCTTTTGGAGGGTGGCTTAGGCTAGGTTAGTTCCAAGGGTTTTTCAAACACTCAAAGCTCAAACACTCGACATTCCCGGGGTGTTCTTGATCCGTTTCATCATCGGGGAATCAAAAACCGTAAATAAGCTAATCTGAAAGCCAGATTGGGGTGTCTACAGGTGCAGAGGACGGACCAGTACTCACGGAGGGAGGTCGAGCAGTTCACACAGCCAGACCTCGAGTTAGAGCCGTTCTTTGAGGCGGGTGCCTGTCTCGCTGCTGACTACGCGGAGTATTATGCTCAGTACTTGATGGCGAGTCTGGGGATATGTGCCGCTTGGGAGGCGGTGCAGGCGGCGCTGGAGGAAGGAGAGGAAAGAAGCGAGATAGAGGCGACGAAGGCAGCGGGGGCCGCGGTGACGGAGGTCGCAGCGAGGGTGCAGGCCCGAGTGGTTCCAGTCTCCCTGCCCTTTCCTGGACAGTGGACGTGACGACTCCCCAGGGAGCTCCGGGCCTGGTCGTAGTGCCACGCCCTGCAGTGGAGGCTCTAGAGTTTCTTCCCCAGGTATAACATGCTTTCGTTCCTTCGTACATTCGCTCTTTTTGCATGTTCTGATCGATTTCTTCCTTGCAGGCTCCTCCAGGGTACGTGAAGGAGATGGCGGAGGCCATGATGGGCCTAGAGCAGCTAGTGAGGCAGTACGCCATGGGCCACCCTCCGGAGGTGTTGCCTCGCGTTGGCGGGATGATGGTACGTTCTTGAACCCTAATCATTTGCTTTACTTCTATCGTTTATATCATGATTATGATGCAAATGCCATGGTAAATCATTGCAGGCTAGAGGAAGGGCTCCACGCGGGTTACGGCGGAAGTCCGTCCGTCCTATAGTACGACAGGTCTCCTCTGCCGGCTCACGGGAGGAGCCGGCATCGAAGAGGACACGGCACTCGGCGGGGACTGAGGATGAGTCCATCGACCTTTCTGAGGACGAGACCCCCGAGCCTACAGACGTCGACCTGGAGGCCACTTCAGGAGGCACCGTGCCCAGGGCGACCGGCACTCCGGAGGCAAGCAGCTCTCCAGCAGACGAGGAGGTCTCTGAGGAGGACGAGGAGGGGGGCGAGAATGGGGGTGACGAGCGTTGAGCTCCTCTTTTGTTTTGTTCTTTTGGAGGGGCCTGGGTGCCTCTTTTGTGGGGCGCCTATTTGCCTTTGATAGGTAGGATTTTGATCATTAGGCCATTATGCCCCTTTTGTACTTCGACTCATGGATGCCTTTTGGGGTTTATATACAAAGATTTTGTTCCTTCATTGTTTACGCCATTCAATCTCCTTTTGTTTGCATGAAGAAAACTGAATGACTAAATGTAGACACCCCAATCCGGACCTCGGAGAGTCTTTGTCCACCCCGATGATGAAATAGAGGAAACGATACCTTTGCAAGCTTGAAAAAGGATCTCTCTAAGCCCACAGGAGCCCAAAAACCCAAAAAATCTGAAAAGCCCAGACAAAGCCCAAAAGAGCCCTGGACCGGAAGAAGAGGAGCCGTGCGGAGCGGAATTGGAGCACACGGCACCTTGAAATTCAAGAGTGGCTGTGCGCGACAAACCTTAACCGCATGGCACCTTGAGCAAAAAGCTGACTGGCTCAGAAAGCTGTCGGCCACGCCAGTTTGAGCCACAGCTGATGAATAGCTCAGCCGAAAATGCACTTCTGGCCCGCCCAGAAAATACCTCGACCATTTGAATTCAAAATCCTTGGCCATTTGTCTATAAATTAACCCCTCCACTCAAGGGAAATGGGTCCCTCTTAGCCCTTCTTTTGAGTCCACCTCTTTCCTTTCTCTTGGCTCTCTCACTCTACTTTCTCTCTCTAAGTTTCTACACCCACTTTCTTACTTCCACTTCCATTTCCAAACTTTAAAGAATGTCATTCACAAAAGCCCTTCTTTAAGTACTTTCACTCACTCCCCTCTCATCATTGAAGTTGATCTTTCATTAACTTCAAAGTCTCATCACCTAAAACACTTAATCTTTCCTCACACCCACACTCCTTTTGTCTCATTCAACCTCTTCCATCTACATCCGTAACGATCCATCCACCCCCTCATATCAACGATCCTTGATCAAGCTCGAAACTAAAGGTACAAACTAGTTTCCTCAGACTAGGCCCTATTCTGGTCCTGAGGGGACTTTTCTGTCAGAAGGTCTAACCCCCTTTTGGTTAGATCCTGACCAAAAACCCATTTTCACAAAATAAAATCAACACTGTGCTGAGGTTGGAAAATCGCGCGGTCTGTTGAACAGACGCGCGGCACCCTGACTCTCAGCGCACGGCATGTCACATGCTAGTATTTTTGTAAGCAGGCTGTCTGGATCTGAGCTTTCCTCTGTTGTGGTTGTCTGTATCTACTGTTTGTTGTTTCCGCTGCTTTTAAAATAAGACCGTATCTATAAGCCATATTCCGGTTCTTTTAAAAGCTTTGTGAGATCATCCCAAATGATCAAATATGTCAAAAACCACTTTAAAATCATGTTTTGAGAAAGACAATGGCATTTTGAGATGATCTGACTGCCGTGAGGTTTCTGAAAGATGCACAAAGAAGGCAGTGGTCTAAATAATGTGTTGAAAGTCTGCAACAGTCTGACAGGAGAGCAGGTACCACGCACGGGATGTTGAGGTGCCGCACGTGGCAGCTCAGGGTGCCGTGGATAGCTTAGCCGAGGTCCAGACAGCCTGTTGAATGTTGTTTATCTCCCCTGCTCACATCATTTTACCACTATTGTACAGACAGCACCACATGCACGTCGATGTGATATATTCCCCATGTCCCTTCCCCGCTACTTGTTTTATTAAAGAGTTTGACATTCCGAATAATATTGAAGATCCCCCCCCCCTCTCTTTTGAAAACATTAAGTAGAGACCGGTTTTTCCGGGCGAATGGGGTGCTTTTTAAAGAAAAACCTTCCCCATTCGTAACATGGCTCCCGAACCCAACATCTCAACGTTTTCGCTAGATCAAAAGCCTTTTCCAAACGACTTCTCGGTTTCTCGGATGATCCATTTCAAAAATCCGGGTGGCGACTCTTCGAGTTAGCGTTCCTTTTTCCGGGCGCGGGAGCCCACAGTGGCGACTCTGCTGGGGATCTTTACTTCATCCAATTTTTTTTTTTTAAAAAAAATGCTGAAAAATATTGGATGATCAAGTGGGCCAAGTTTGAAAGGTGTTTTCAAAAGGGGGATTTTCTTCAAATATCTTTCGGAAGATTAAGCTCTTATATCCTGTACACTTTACACTGCACAAGCCTCGCTAGCTTATTTTGGCTACCTTGCCTGGTTTAGCGGTGACAAGCTCTCCCGAAATGCCTAGCAACCCTCGACTATGATGAGCCATCGTGCTGTTCGACCATTGTCTTGCAATACACTTGACATGGGGTAGTACATCTTGGCTCTAGTCCAGGGAACCCTTCTGAGACCAAAACCAGCCTTTGCATTTATACACAACCATAGAACCATCCCAACTAAGACAGGGACCCATGGCTAGGACTTATGTGCTATATCCTGTTTATGTGCATTTTTATTCCTGTACACACGTCATTCATTGCATTTTGCGGGCTAGAGGATTAGGCTTTTAGGACCCTCCAGTCTGTCTAGGAGACCGTAAATCCATGGAGTTTGTGATACCTCCGGTGTTTGCCGTGCCCGAACGGCTCCCTTGGTTTGGATCTAGCCTTGAGCGCATGCGTAGCTGGATTCCGGTGGTCACATTGCTCTGTCTCGGATGGTCACGATAAGGAGATTGGCTCTGGTTCCGACCCGTTCGGAATTTTACCTGCCTGACGGCACCTACCCGGACTACCGGAAATCTTCTGTACAAACGTCTTAAGTGAGATTCAAGCCACGGTAGGTCCTAGGCCTTGTTTCTAGGAGATGGGTAGAAGTAGGACGAGCATTCGGATCGATTATGAGTCGCTCCCTTTTGACTTGTTGCCAGTACTGCCAACATTGATCGCCTGCAAAAGAAAGAAGCTGTACCCAATTGGTTTCGTCTGTCCCGAAGACTAGTCCGTGTAGACACCCTGGAAGGAACCCCACTGTTTGAAGTCCAAGTCGAGCAAGAAGAGCAACAGTTGTTAGAAGAGACCGTAATAGAAGAACCCATAGTCTCAATCCTGCCCGAAAACCCTTTACCCATGGCTGACCAAGGGGACAGGATTGAAGAGCTCAGGCAGAACATGGCAAACATGGACATTCAGTTTAAGCAGTCCCTCGCCGGTGTCGATGCGCAACTCAAGGCTACCGTGGTCTCCATTAAAAACGACATGAACATGGTAACGGAAAGTATGCAGGAAATCAGTGATAAGCTTCTCGCTAGGCGACCTGAGCAACCCAAAGAAGAAATACCAGCAGCTGATCCCAACTTGGCCGCCCTCATGGCTAAGATTGGCGAATTGTAGGAGTCGGAGACTAAGCGACTTGGAAAAGGAGAAATCGACATCAACAAGCTGTGCCTTTTCCCCAAGGCCAAGTTGCCAGAAAAATTCAAAGGTGTGGACTTTGCAAAGTTCGATAGTACCGGCGATCCGAGGGCCCATCTTCAAGGATATGTTGGCTCCCTCACCATGCGTGGCATCGAAAAGGAAGCTATGGCCCAATTGTTCCACGAATCCTTGTCTGGGCCAGCTCTACAATGGTTCCTCTCTCTCGAGCCCTCCAAGAAAAAGACTTGGGAAGACATTGGGACAGCTTTCGTGGCCCAATACGACTTCAATGTTGACCTGAAAATGACCACGAGGGAGTTGGAAAGCACTAAGATGAGTGAAAAGGAAAACTTTGCTAACTTTGTCAAACGTTGGAGGGCCAAGGCTGCCCAAATGCAGAATAAGCCTGATCTGAAAGAGCAGATACGGATAATAACCAAGAACCTGCCAAGCTCTTTTGCTCCTTACATGGTTCTTTCCCAGGCTACCCCAAATTTCGAAACCTTTTATGATTCTGGACTGGACGTAGAAGAGGTTTTGCGAGATGGAACTTTGGAAAAGAAAGAGTCAGGATCGGGGTCAAAATCCAAAAGAGCGTATTCAAGAAACAGCAACGTTCTCTTCAGGAATACTAACCAAGCAGGAACCTCATCTACCAAACCTATGGAAGTCAACCAGATTTCCGAAAAACCAAAATCCCAGAACCGAACCTTCACCCAATTCAGCACTCCCAGATCCACTCTTCTTAAGAAACTCACAGAAATTGGAGTGTTGAAACCTCTTCCGCCACCAAAAACCATTCCACCAAACCTCAACCAAACTGTCTACTGTGACTTCCACCAAATGCCTGGCCATACCACCGATAACTGCATCCGCCTCCGCCATGAAATCCAAAACCTCATAGATAACAAAATTGTTGATGCTCCACCCTCAGATAAACCAAACATTGTTACAAACCCCCTACCACAGCATAATGCCCCCTTCCGTATCAACCAAATCACCTTAGCCGAGAATCAGAGCATCCCGGAATTTGACCCTACCCTGTTCATTACTCCTGATACCGAACCAATCCTTGCTGGTGAAATTCTCGGAGAAACTGCCTTCCGTTCCATATGGGAATGGGAAGACACATGGGGAGAGTTGATTGTTGACTGGGAAGAATTTGAGGCTGCCAACTTCCAAAGGAACGACGAACCCTTATTCGAAGCCGGATGGGAGGTTGACTGGCAGAACATCCAGGCAGATCCTCCTGATGGGTTCTCTTTGTATGCACTGTTTGAAAATCAAGGAGAAGAATACCAAGTTTTTCAAGATGTACCTGAATGGGAATGGGATCCAACCCCGGACGAGTACCAGCTCATGGCCTGGAATGACCCTTTGGATACCTTCACCCTGCCGGCACTGTTCGGTGAAGAACACCAGCCTGGATATCCGTCTGAGATGATGACCTACAATTGGCCAGAACTTGCCCCTCTTTGCTCGGATTTCTCTTTTGTCATCAATAATTTGTACGGCAATGTGGACCTCACCCCGTACCCGAGTCTCCCTGGGATCGAAGAAGAGGTCGCCAGTAACGAGTGCGACCCGATGGACTACATTGTCGACGGGACTGAATCCGAACCTTCTGCTACTTTTCCAAAGGACGTCGATGTCGCCATGATGAACTTGGGGGAAAATGAACCAGGGGCCGAAACAAACCTGTGGGCTAGCATTGAGGTAGTCAACATAAAGGTGGGGAACGAAGAATGGACCGTCAATAAGACAGTAATGGAGGCTGAAAAGTGGATATCCGAGGATCTGTGGGATGATCTAGTCATTGCTGATCTGGCCGCTAATCTACAAGATACAACTATCGGAAACAAGCGCAAAGCCATGGCCGACCTACGAAGTGAGGAATCAAAGTACCGCCAGATTGATCATTTAACCAGAAGTGGCCGTGTTTACCAACCTCCGAATCTTCAAGTCGGAGAATCTTCCAATCCTGCAGCCTCAGGACCCTCTGATCCCTTTACCACCCCAGTCAAAAACACCTTTCGACCCTTTGACCCACCGGTCAAGGAGCCGTCCCGACCTGAAAAGGACCCCGAAGGGATGATCAAGCGCCAACTTGAGCAAACCAATGCCAAGATGTCTGTCTAGGATGTGCTGGTTCATTCCACACTCCATCGTGAAGGTCTCATCCAGGCACTCTCTCAACTAAAGGTTCCTTCCTCTATAACCCCCGATGAGCTTGTGACGTTGATCAAAACCATACCTGTCAAACATGCTATCACCTTTACTGATCGGGACTTACCTGCCGAAGGAACTAACCACAATCGGCCATTACACATCACTCTGAAATGCCATGGCAAATTGGTTCCAGTAATCCTGGTTGACGAAGGTTCGGCGATTAATTGTTGGATTTTTCCCGAAAATCATTGCGGAAAAAAAAAATATATAGTTTCAAAAATTGTTTCGGATCTACTTCTTACGTGTGCATAAAGTTTCATGAGGAAGGGTTAAGGTTTTACCTTTTCGCAGTTCGGAAACGAAACCCTACTTCTGGTTATGAAAAGGTTGATTCCTTCTTGCTGCTTGCACCCCAAATATCTTCAACCCTATGACCCAAGAGAACAATAGCCAATAGGGTTTGTGGGAACCCTAGAATATTTCTCCCTTTTTTTAAATCTGCCGTAGGAGGAAAACAATTTTCCGTGTGTGGCTTGAGAGAATAGGTGATTTATTTATAAGGATAAACTAACTTGGCTAATAAGTCAATCTCTTGATGGGCTAGGGTTGGGACCTATGGGCTTCTTGAGGCTTGGCTAAAATTGGACTCACTCTCTCTCATCTCCATGAGTGGTGGCCCAATTAAACCAAAATTAATTCCACTATATAATTATGGCTGAACTCTATGTCTCAAGAATATTAATATATTGTACCCGATAAATGCCAATACCGTAATGTCAAACCCCTTCACTATGCAATGTCCATAAGTAGCAATTGGTCATAATAAATAACTGTCACACCAAAGCATACTTATATTTTAATTCCATTGAATACTAGTTCACTCACTTTTAGTCTGGAAAAACATTTTAATGAACGCTTCATTAAAATGACTAGTACTAGGTTTCAAAGACTAATCCAGTGAACTAACTCAAGGGGACATTATACTCTATAATTAAATAGAGAGTGAATTCCATCTTGAAAATAATGTTCTCACAGTCCTAACATAAATCACCCAACCCACCGAGGTGTTGATCAAGTTAGACCTCACTCATTGGTGACTCAAAGTGACATAGGCTAGAAACTTGAGTTCATTAACTTTCTCAGGATTAAGAGTGAATTACAATTAGCATTATAAGATTCACACCAAAGTGGACAGTGGTTAAAATAGTGTGAGTCTTACGATGGTCTTTCAGTGTATACCAAATACACCAACATATTAACTTGAAGTCTTTCACTTCAATGATTGAGATGGATCATTCTATCTAATAGAAGTTAATCATGTTGCAATTGACCTGATAGATAGTCCATTCTTATCAGCAATTGTGAATAATTCAAATTACAAACACTGGTGATTTATATCTCCCGTAAGTAAATCACATTTACATGCATAAATCATATTCAATGTAATTTGGGACTTTAATATTCATCTCATGAATTATATCCAATGTGTGAAATAAAGCATTTCAGAATAATAAAATAAAGCTCTTATTGATAATGTAAATAAACAAATATTGGTTTTGAGGGCATAAAACCAACAATCTCCCACTTGCACTCATAACCAATCCGGTCTACTTTTGACTCCCATGTTATCAACATGACGGTCAAACGGATTAGAAGATAAAGCCTTTGTAAAAGGATCAGCCAGGTTTTCTGCAGATGCAATCTTGTTAACTATGATATCTCCTCGCTGAACAATGTCTCTGATGAGGTGATATTTTCTCTCAATGTGTTTCCCACTTTTGTGATTTCTAGGCTCCTTGGATTGCGCAACAGCCCCACTATTATCACAATAAAGAATCATGGGCTGTTTTGCCAATGGTACCACTCCAAGCTCCAGTAGAAACTTTTTGAGCCATACACCCTCCTTAGCTGCTTCAAAAGCGGCAACATATTCAGCTTCAGTGGTGGAGTCTGCAACACATTGCTGTTTAATACTCCTCCAACTTATGGCTCCTCCTCCAAGTGTAAACACATAACCAGAAGTTGATTTGCGCGAATCTTTATCTGACATGAAGTCAGAGTCTGTATATCCAATTGGCACCAAATCCTCTCCACCATAGACTAGCACATAATCTCGAGTTCTTCTCAAGTACTTGAGAATATGTTTTACAGCTATCCAATGTTCAGGTCCAGGATTTGATTGATATCTGCTGACTAGGCCTACTGCATAACAGATGTCTGGTCTAGTACATAACATAGCATACATAAGACTACCCACAGCAGAAGCATAAGGTACTGTCTTCATTTTCTCTTTCTCATCCAATGTATTAGGACATTGATCCTTAGAAAGAGTGATTCCATGTCTGAAAGGTAGGAGACCTTTCTTGGAATTATGCATGCAAAACCTTACCAGAATCTTATCTATATATGCAGCTTGGGACAAACCTATCATCCTATTTTTACGATCTCGTAAAAGCTTAATCCCAAGGATGTAACTTGCTTCTCCCAAGTCCTTCATATCAAATGTATTTGCCAACCAAACTTTGACTGAAGACAATGCTCCTACATCATTCCCAATGAGTAGTATGTCATCCACATATAGCACCAGAAACACTGCTATTCTACCTTCACCCCTTTCATACACACAAGGCTCATCCGGATTTTGATCAAAACCAAGAGATTTAATTGCTTGATCAAATCGGATATTCCAACTCCGAGACGCTTGCTTAAGCCCATAAATAGACCTATGCAACTTGCAAACCTTTTGCTCTTGACCATTAGCTATAAAACCGTCTGGCTGGACCATGTAAATGTCCTCTTCAAGATGGCCATTCAAAAATGCCGTCTTGACGTCCATTTGCCAAATTTCATAATCATAAAATGCAGCAATGGACAAGAGAATTCGAATGGACTTAAGCATAGCAACAGGCGAGAAGGTTTCCTCATAATCGATACCCTCTTTTTGAGTAAACCCTTTCGCCACTAACCTTGCCTTATAAGTCTCAACTTTTCCATCGGCTCCTCTTTTTCTCTTGTAAATCCACTTGCACCCAATTGGTTTAATATTGGGTGGAGGATCCACTAGCTCCCAGACATGATTGGAGTACATAGACTCCATTTCACTTTTCATAGCTTGTTGCCAAAGTCCCGAATCTATATCACATATAGCTTCATCATAGTTGGAAGGATCAGACTCATGTGGAGAAGGTTCAGAACCTTCTTCAATAAGTAAGAATCTACCAGGCATCCTAGTCATCCTCCCACTACGACGAGGTGGCGATGTGCTATTAGGCAAAGTATCATAAATATTAGGTGATTCTTCTATAGTGGTAGGAATTTGTTGAGGAACTACAACTTCATTTGTTAGTTCTTGAAAAACAAATTTTTCTTTGGGTTTCCGGTCCATCATATAATCATCCTCTAGAAAAACTGCATTTGTACTTACAAATTGTAGGGAGGTTTTCCCAAGCAGAGCAAATACAGCCTGAGCACGTGCATAACACATGAGCACATCAGAGCACTAAGTGAGGGTGCACGGTACAGCCTAACAGGTGCACTAATAGGCGGCACCATGCTGGTAGGCGAAAGGTGCTTGGTAGTAATGCCTAACAGGTGCACTGATAGGTGGCACCATGTTGATAGGCAAAAGGTGCTCGGTGATAAAGCCTAACAGGTGCGCTGGTAGGCGGCCCCATGTGAAGGTGCTAGGTGATAATGCCTAACAGGTGCGCTGGTAGGGTAAAAGTGCTCATTGGTATAGCCAAACACGTGGTATGTGGGACCATGGTATAAATATGATAGGGGCAATCGCCATGTAAGACGGTGGTCGGCAATATGGACCAGCGACATATGAAGTCATTGGTCCAGGAAGGTTGTACGGGGTCTTGGTCCAGTAAACATGAGAAGTTATTGGACCAAGAGACTAATTAAGGAACAGTGACATGAGAAGTCACTGGTCCAAGTAGTTTGGTCCAAGAAGTTTGGTCCAAGTAGTTTGGTCCAAGTAGTTTGGTCCAAGCAGTTGGTAAAGGACCAGTAACATGAGAGGTCATTGGTTCAAGTTATCCAAGCAGGGGTCTGATCCAATAAACACGAGGAGCTATTGGACCAGGAGTCTGGTAGGGGACAGTGACATGTGAAGTTGCTGGTCCAGATGGTCTGTTCGGCAATGAGAGGGCCGAACAGGAGCAGCATTCTAGGGGAAATAGCCTCAGTGGCGGGAAATGGTAATACCCAGTTAGGAGACGAGATCTGGAGAAGATACCCAACGGGAATGGGGTGAACGGCCAATTAAGGAAGAGGTTCCTAAATGGTCTATAAGATAAATATACAGTTAAGGGAATGAGAATCCCTGATATTCTGGGTTTCCTATACGAGAAAGGAAACTTAGGACAACGAGATGGCTTGGAAAGCAAGCATATGTGAATCTATAAATATGAGGTAAACCTAGAGGTAAAGGTATGCAATTCTTGCCTATTCGCTCATTACCTACTGATAATTAGGGTTTTCACTAGTACGAGATACTAACTTTGGCATCGGAGGGCCTTTGCCACGAGAAGGCAAAGGTGCGCTCACCTTTGTCTGTTTTACAGGTTCAACTCCGGCCGAGTGCTAGGGTTCCGGCGAGGAGGCACGTGAAGCTGTTCACCAAAAAGCTAGAGTTAGCACTAAGTGGATTTTTTTCCCCTTACAATTGGGGCCGTCTATGGGAAACGATAGAATTCCCATTGAAACCGTGGTGGAAGAAGAGTCATATGACCTAAAGAACAGGTGTGGTCCTGAGTGGGTCGTGACAAAGCTGCTGGTAAAGAAAAAGAAGGGCGTGGTGAGTATGAGTTACTCGTTGGCTCAATCCTAGAGTTCTAAGGATACAATGGTAGGCGATCGCGAGAAGCAGTCCGAATCTGCTAGGTGATTGCAAAAGCAATTCAAATTTGATAGACAATCATGAAGAGCAACCTGTACTTGTTATGCGCTCAAAAAAGCCCATAAGGAGCAGTCTGAATCTGCTCGGGAGTAGCGCAGAGCAGTCCGAATCTGCTAGGCGATCTTAAGGAGCGATCGAATCTGCTTTCGGAACGCAGAAGCGATCCGAATCTGCTAGGCGATCTTAAGGAACAGTCTGAATCTGCTCGGAGCAACGCAGAGCAGCCCGAATCTGCTAGGCGATCTTAAAGAGCAATCTGAATCGCAGCGCAGAGCAGTCAGAATCTGCTAGGCGATCTTAAGGGGCAGTCTGAATCTGCTGGGAAGCGCATGAGCCGTCCGAATCTGCTAAGCGATCTTAAGGTGCGATTTGAATCTGCTACGGCGTGAAGCGATCCGAATATGCTAGCGATCTTAAGGGGCGATCTGAATCTGCTCGGGGCGATCACGAGCGATCCGAATCTGCTAAGCGATCTTAAGGAGCGATCTGAATCGCTCGGGGCGGCAGGCGATCGAATCGCTAGGCGATCTTAAGGAAGCGATGAATACGCTGAAGCGGCCTTGAAGCGATCCGAATCTACGCTAGGCAATCTTAAGGTGCGGTTTGAATGCACTCGGGCGGTATGAGCGATCCGAATCTGCTGGCGATCTTAGTGCGATTTGAATCGCGGCAGCGGCGAAGCGATCGAATACGCTTGGCGATCTTAAGGTGCAGTTTGAATCGCTAGGCAGCGGCCAGCGCGATCGAATCGCTAGGCGATCTTACTGAGCGGATGCTGAATACGCTCGATGCTTGGTATGAGCGATCCGAATCTGTTAGCGATTGGGTGGAAGCGATGCGGATCTGCTCAGTGCTTCGAATAATGTTGCAGAATACAAAGCCTTCTTGGTCAGGCTACGAAGTGCCGACAGTACTGAAGGCTAAGAAACTAAGAAACTTTTCGAATGAGATCCCATGAATGGGAAGCTTGGTCCAAGCTGTGGGAGACCATACAAGGTTACAGAGATAGCTGAGATTGAAGCTTATCGCCTCAAAGTCTTGGATGGGAATTCAATGCATATGCTATGAAATATACAGGAATAAGCTAAGTATGGATCAAAAGTCATGTAATTTGCCTCCATATTGGAGAGCAGAGAGAGCGTGCATCCAAATACGAATAAACTTGGAATGAAAACAATGAAACGAAATTCGGAAAATTGTTGTTGTTTTTCAAGTTTAAGTATGAATACGATGAAGAAACTTGAGAACCCAACGAAGTATGAGAAGCTCAAAATTCGATTGAGTACGATTATACTCCGAATTTGGCTAAGTATGAATAAACTTAGGCCATGGCAACGAATAATGCCAAAATTCGATTGAGTACAATCAAACTCAAAATTTGGCTAAGTACGAATAAACTTAGGCCATGGCAACGAATAATGCCAAAATGCGATCGAGTACGATCAAACTCGAAATTTGGCTAAGTACGAAGAAACTTAGGCCATGGCAACGAATAATGCCAAAATTCGATTGAGTACGATTATACTCCGAATTTGGCTAAGTATGAACAAACTTAGGCCATGGCAATGAATAATGCCAATATTTGATTGAGTACGATTATACTCCGAATTTGGCTAAGTATGAATAAACTTAGGCCATGGCAACGAATAAAGCCAAAATTCGATTGAGTACGATCAAACTCAAAATTTGGCTAAGTACGAATAAACTTAGGCCATGGCAACGAATAATGCCAAAATGCGATCGAGTACGATCAAACTCGAAATTTGGCTAAGTACGAAGAAACTTAGGCCATGGCAACGAATAATGCCAAAATTGATTGAGTACGATCAAACTCAAAATTTGGCTAAGTACGAATAAACTTAGGCCATGGCAACGAATAATGCCAAAATACGATCGAGTACGATTAAACTCGAATTTGGCTAAGTATGAATAAACTTAGGCCATGGCAACGAATAATGCCAAAATTCGATTGAGTACGATTATACTCGAAATTTTGCTAAGTATGAATAAACTTAGGCCATGGCAATGAATAATGCCAAAACCCGATCGAGTACGATCAAACTCGAATTTGGCTAAGTACGAATAAACTTAGGCCATGGCAATGAATAGTGCCAAAATCCGATCGAGTACGATCGAACTCGAAATTTTGCTAAGTACGAATAAACTTAGGCCATGGCAATGAATAATGCCAAAACCCGATCGAGTACTATCAAACTCAAAATTTGGCTAAGTATGAATAAACTTAGGCCGTGGCAACGGATAATGCCAAAATTCGATTGAGTACGATTATACTCCGAATTTGGCTAAGTATGAATAAACTTAGGTTATGACAATGAATAGTGCCAAAGTCCGATCGAGTATGATCGAATTCAAAATTTTAGCTAAGTCTGAAACACTTAGGTGCGTACGAATAAATGCACTAATTTGCTAAGTCTGAGAAACTTAGGTGCGTATGAACAGACGCACAAATTTGCTAAGTCTGAAACACTTAGGTGCGTACGAACAAACGTACAAATTTGCTAAGTTTGAGAAACTTAAGTGCGTATGAATAGACGCACAAATTTGCTAAGTTTGAGAAACTTAAGTGTTTATGAATGAACGTACGAGATTGGCCAGGCACGAAGGGCCTAGGTCTGTATTTAAATCTGGTAAGGATTGAGTACGGTTGAGGTGTACGAAGATACATACAAACCCGACTAAGTACGAATGCTTAGATGTGTATGAATAAACACACGAAACTAGGGAGTGTGCATATAAGCACAACAATACTAAGTATGAGAAACTTAGGAACTCACTGAGTATGAATACACTTAGTCTGAAAGCAACGGTTGGCTAAGTAGGAAGACACTTAGGCCAAAAGAAATGAATAATACTAAAAGGGAGCTAAGTACGGACAAACTTAGATAGTTCCACCGTGTTTGAACAAGTACGAGCAGAACCTAAGTGTGCATATACTTAGGCATACCAAAGTGTGAACAAACTTGGATAATGGCTAAAACATTTATGCTAGAGCAATGAAGATTGCTAAGTATCTGCTTCGTGTGAAAAAGCTTGACCACGAATAGGGCAACCAAAAGCGATTAAAGCCAACGAATAATGTTGAGATTTGGCTAAAGTACACTCACAGCAACGAATAATGCTGAGAAAAGCCAAGTACGAATACACTTGGGATACTACCTATGTACGAATGAACTTAGAAGATTCGCCGACATGGATAGGCTCAAACAGTGAGAGTACGAAAAAACTTCATTGTATTTGGTTATGTTGAGCATAAACAATAACAGAGTTGAGAGCCTAGAATTGAGAACGCAACCAAGCACGAAACAACTTAGGATATGGGTGCGACGTGCACAAACTAAGATCCGAACGTGAAGTGGTTTGAGGTTCGAGCAGCGAACATTGCTCGAATCATGACAAGTGAAGATTGTCAGACAAAGGCCCAAGCACGAAGAAGTTTGGGGCCCGAGCGATGAACATCGCTCTGATACGAGCAAAACCAGAGATAAGTGAGGATTACTGAATGAAGCTTTACCCATTGCCACCGAATAATGGCAAAAGGAAAAGCTGGCGAGCAATTGTAGGGAGGTTTTCCCAAGCAGAGCAAATACAGCCTGAGCACGTGCATAACACATGAGCACATCGGAGCACTAAGTGAGGGTGCACGGTACAGCCTAACAGGTGCACTGATAGGCGGCACCATGCTGGTAGGCAAAAGGTGCTTGGTAGTAATGCCTAACAGGTGCACTGATAGGCGGCACCATGCTGATAGGCAAAAGGTGCTAGGTGATAATGCCTAACAGGTGCGCTGGTAGGCGGCCCCATGTGAAGGTGCTAGGTGATAATGCCTAACAGGTGCGCTGGTAGGCAAAAAGTGCTCATTGGTATAGCCAAACACGTGGTATGTGGGACCATGGTATAAATATGATAAGGGCAATCGCCATGCAAGACGGTGGTCGGCAATATGGACCAGCGACATATGAAGTCATTGGTCCAGGAAGGTTGTACGGGGTCTTGGTCCAGTAAACATGAGAAGTTATTGGACCAAGAGACTAATTAAGGAACAGTGACATGAGAAGTCACTGGTCCAAGTAGTTTGGTCCAAGAAGTTTGGTCCAAGTAGTTTGGTCCAAGCAGTTGGTAAAGGACCAGTAACATGAGAGGTCATTGGTTCAAGTTATCCAAGCAGGGGCCTGATCCAATAAACACGAGGAGCTATTGGACCAGGAGTCTGGTAGGGGACAGTGACATGTGAAGTCGCTGGTCCAGATGGTCTGTTCGGCAATGAGAGGGCCGAACAGGAGCAGCATTCTGGAGTAGTCAGCAGATGACGCTCCAGAAGGATCCAAAAATGGTAATACCCAGTTAGAAAACGAGATCTGGAGAAGATACCCAACGGGAATGGGGTGAACGGCCAATTAAGGAAGAGGTTCCTAAATGGTCTAAAAGGTAAATATACAGTTAAGGGAATGGGAATCCCTGATATTCTGGGTTTCCTATACGAGAAAGGAAACTTAGGACAACGAGATGGCTTGGAAAGCAAGCATATGTGAATCTATAAATATGAGGTAAACCTAGAGGTAAAGGTATGCAATTCTTGCCTATTCGCTCATTACCTACTGATAATTAGGGTTTTCACTAGTACGAGATACTAACTTTGGCATCGGAGGGCCTTTGCCACGAGAAGGCAAAGGTGCGCTCACCCCTGTTTGTTTTGCAGTTAGGATTCCGGCGGAAGGCAAGATTCCGGCGAGGAGGCACGTGAAGCTGTTCACCAAAAAGCTAGAGGTAGCACTAAGTGGATTTTTTTCCCCTTACACAAATACTTTTTGTTCTATAGGATTATAGAAAGGCCAACCCTTAGTCCCTTTAGGATACCCCACAAAGTAACATTTTTCTGATCTAGATTCCAGTTTACTCATCTTTCCTTTTAGCACGTATGCAGGGCACCCCCAAATATGAAAATGTTGCAGACTAGGCTTTCGCTTGGACCACAACTCCCGAGGTGTCTTAGGAACAGATTTAGTAGGAACATGATTTAATATGTACATGGCAGTATCTAAAGCATAGCCCCAAAAAGAAATAGGCAAGTCCGAATAGCTCATCATAGATCGAACCATGTCAAGTAAAGTCCTATTCCTTCTCTCAGCTACACCATTTTGTTGAGGAGTTCCTGGTGCAGTCAACTGAGAAATAATTCCATGCTTAACTAAGTGACTTGAAAAGTCACCAGAGAGATACTCACCACCTCGATCTGATCGAAGAATTTTAAGGTTCTTACAAAGTTGTTTCTCAACTTCTGCTTGAAACTCTTTGAACTTTTCAAAAGCTTCAGACTTATGATGCAACAAATAGGTGTAACCATATCTCGAGTAATCATTTGTAAAGGTAATGAAATACTCATATCCACCTCGAGCCTTGACATTCAATGGCCCACATACATCCGTATGTACAAGTTCCAATGGCTCTTCAACTCTATTGCCCTTTGCTAAAAAGGACCTCTTAGTCATTTTTCCTTCCAAGCAAGATTCACAAGTTGGTATTGGTTCAACAACCAAAGAAGATAAAATACCATCTTTTACCAACCTATTTATCCTGTTTAGATTAATATGACCCAACCTCAGATGCCATAGGAGTGTGGTGTTAGACATGGGGACTTTTCTTTTCAATGGTAAAGATTGTGAGCTAGTAGCTTCTGTATCATGTATCTCATACATGTGAGGAGTAACAAGGTAAAGACCATTAACCATTTTACCAGAGCATATAAAAGAACCATTCTTTTTAATAATAACTTCTGAATTAAAATTCATAGAATAACCATGTCTTGCTAAAGAAGAAACAGAAATCAAATTTCGTCTAACAGAAGGAACATAAAGACACTCTGATAAAACTAACTCTCTACCACTCTCAAAAGAAAGTTTTATTACTCCTACTGCTACGGCTGCAACACTTGCATCCGATCCCATGCATAGCTTGATCTCTCCATCACTTAGCCTCCTGGTTACTTGAAACCCCTGCAACGAATTACAAACGTGATCAGTTGCTCCGGAGTCAACACACCAGGTATTAGAAGTACTATCAGTATAGTAAACTTCCATGACAAGAGATTCAATCATACCTGCATTTTTCTTACTTGCCAAAAAATCTGGGCAGTTCCTCTTCCAGTGACCAACTACACCACAATGGAAACACTTTCCTTTGGGTTTCGCATTTGCCCCTTTATTTTTCCCTTTCTTGATCCCTTTCTTAGGACCAAGCTTATTCCCATTATTGTTTGGAGCATTGGCAGGTTGCTTGTTTTTCTTTTGCCATTTACCCTTAGGCTTATTAGCCATCTCATGAATCAGCACACTATGATTGGGCTTGATAATGCCCTCAGCTGCCTGGAGAGAGTTCATTAACTCTGAAAGTGATAAATCCATTTTATTCATATTATAATTCAATTTGAACTCTTTGAAAGACCCATGCAGCGACTCGAGGATAATATCAACTTGAGATTGACCATCAATCTCGGCTCCAAGGACCTCAAGTACATTTAAAAAATCAATCATTTTTAAAACATGGTCCCTTACAGGAGTCCCCTCACTCATCTTAGTGTTCATGAGTTGTCTCATGGCGTGCTGCCTAGCAGCCCTACCTTGCGCACCAAACATCTCCTTGAGATTAAGCATAATGTCTGAAGCACTACCAAAAGATTGGTGTTGATGTTGCAGCACATTAGACATAGATGCCAAAATATAGCATTTGGCCATCTCATCAGCCTTCTTCCAATCTTTATACTTTTTCCTCTCCTCATCTGTGCTCTCATGAGTGGGAAGTGGGGGGCAATTTTCAGAAAGTACATAATTGTACCCCTCTGCAGTTAGCACTATATTCAAATTCCGTTTCCAGTCAACATAATTTGGTCCAACCAATTTGTTCTGGCTTAAAATGACGCTAAGTGGATTAAAAGAGCTTGACATCTGAAATAAAAAAAAAATTCATACATAAATAATGGATAAAAAAAATTTTGCATTCACTTATGACAAATAGTGTAATCCTCCCACCACTATTTAGTGACAGCATCGGAATCCTAATCCCATAATGACATCTCTCCTAGGGGAAATGATGTTATTAATGATTAGCAGATCATACTTATTATCTAGACATCTCATGGCAAATAAAATATGACTCCCGATTTTTCGGTCTCTAAAATAAGTCAATAAAATTCCTAGGGGAATCTCTTATCACTTATTTAGTCAAGTGTATACCATCGTCTAGGGCTAAGTGACAACCGTAATGAGCAGCCTCTCCGAGGTGAGATGACTCACATTACGTCTCACCCAATCCTATCCATGAGAAATCCAATCTTGTAGCCAGTTAGATGAGCACCCTCCGAAGGAATGACCGCACGTAGACAGTTCAAGATGCTCACTTTCACCTTACTATGGGTCTAACAATGGAAAGACCGCCGGTTTTTCTCAAAGACCCTCTCCCACTTGATTTTTAGAATTAGAGGATTATTTTTTAGAACATACATTCATTAACCAAATATCTCATATTCTTAATGCATGCAACTGTTGAAAATTTCCAACTTTAATAAAAGAATTGTAACATATCAAATGTTGTTATCCATGGTCATTTATGTCCTAACAATCTGATCATATCAATTTAAGAAAGAACAAATAAATGCCATAAAAACAAACGAGCAATATGCGATTTAATCAAATTAAACGGGAGCAATAGGAAAAATAATAGGACTCTCCTATATACAAGTTTCTCCACAAAATGATAAACCTAATACAACCCAAAATTTATCCATTAGAGGTGGCCTAAAACATGTGACGTGCAACACTTATCATCTCATGATATATATCGAACGTGAACTTGAAAATTATCTAAACACTTTAGATTACAATAGAGTAAAATAGGTCACATGACTTCAAGTTTCCAGTTAATGATCAAACACTTTGATCATTCCAATTTTTTGATCATCCTAGATGATTGAGCCTTTCAAAAATGATTAAACTCTTTAATCATAAAACTGTTTTTTTTTTTTTAAATATGTCTGACAAAAAAAACTGTTGCTATAAAACAAGATCCGTGGAACACTAGTATATTATAAACTCGCTCTACGGCAGAACGTGTGTTTAAGCCAGCATCGTGAAAACTAAAAACCATTATTCGTTAATCAAGTGCACAAATCAATTTGATAAAACTTTTGAATTCAAAACACAGATTGCCGTATATAATATAATTTCCATGCCAAAAAAAAATCCACACACAGGTGGTTGTAAAACAGCTAGAGGACAACGAAGGAAAAAAAAAAAATTTCTTGTCCTTATCCACCAAATTCCCATTGCCATTAGATCACAGTGCATTGACGTGTCTTTGAAACTTTTTCAAAAACTGGCTTTTAGTCCAACTCCGACACACGGCAATAATTTGATTGACCGGATTTTGCATGCTCAATAAAACATTCATTATAATGAATACAAAAAATAGACATCTGGAAACCACCACGATTTTCCACCGTAAATCTGGTTCAGCAGTTTTGCACCCAAATCGATTATGTGTCAAGACAAGAACATGCATCAACATATATATTGTTCACGTTCATCATACATGATAATTAAACAATAGACATGTTTTGAAACTGGCCGAACCCATGGATAAATTCAGGAACAAAAAAAAATTGTATTAGGCTTCATCTTCAAAACACGAAACAATACGCATACGTAAGACGGCTTTGATACCACTCTGTATCATGTATCTTGTTGGATTTTTCTCAAAAATCATTGCGGAAAAAAAAATAAATATATAGTTTCAAAAATTGTTTCGGATCTACTTCTTACGTGTGCATAAAGTTTCATGAGGAAGGGTTAAGGTTTTACCTTTTCGCAGTTCGGAAACGAAACCCTACTTCTGGTTATGAAAAGGTTGATTCCTTCTTGCTGCTTGCACCCCAAATATCTTCAACCCTATGACCCAAGAGTACAATAGCCAATAGGGTTTGTGGGAACCCTAGAATATTTCTCCTTTTTTCTTTTCTCTCAATCTGCCGTAGGAGGAAAACAATTTTCCGTGTGTGGCTTGAGAGAATAGGTGATTTATTTATAGGGATAAACTAACTTGGCTAATAAGTCAATCTCTTGATGGGCTAGGGTTGGGACCTATGGGCTTCTTGAGGGTTAGCTAAAATTGGACTCACTCTCTCTCATCTCCATGAGTGGTGGCCCAATTAAACCAAAATTAATTCCACTATATAATTATGGCTGAACTCTATGTCTCAAGAATATTAATATATTGTACCCAATAAATGCCAATATCGTAATGTCAAACTCCTTCACTATGCAATGTCCATAAGTAGCAATTGGTCATAATAAATAACTCTCACACCAAAGCATACTTATATTTTAATTCCATTGAATACTAGTTCACTCACTTTTAGTCTGGAAAAACATTTTAGTGAACGCTTCATTAAAATGACTAGTACTAGGTTTCAAAGACTAATCCAGTGAACTAACTCAAGGGGACATTATACTCTATAATTAAATAGAGAGTGAATTCCATCTTGAAAATAATGTTCTCACAGTGCTAACATAAATCACCCAACCCACCGAGGTGTTGATCGAGTTAGACCTCACTCATTGGTGACTCAAAGTGACATAGGCTAGAAACTTGAGTTCATTAACTTTCTCAGGATTAAGAGTGAATTACAATTAGCATTATAAGATTCACACCAAAGTGGACAGTGGTTAAAATAGTGTGAGTCTTACGATGGTCCTTCAGTGTATACCAAATACACCAACATATTAACTTGAAGTCTTTCACTTCAATGATTGAGATAGATCATTCTATCTAATAGAAGTTAATCATGTTACAATTGACCTGATAGATAGTCCATTCTTATCAGCAATTGTGAATAATTCAAATTACAAACACTGGTGATTTATATCTCCCGTAAGTAAATCACATTTACATGCATAAATCATATTCAATGTAATTTGGGACTTTAATATTCATCTCATGAATTATATCCAATGTATGAAATAAGCATTTCAGAATAATAAAATAAAGCTCTTATTGATAATGTAAATAAACAAATATTGGTTTTAAGGGCATAAAACCAACATTAATGTCTGCCCACTCCGCGTCGCCTACTGCTTGGGGTACAAAAATAAGGACTTCTCTCCATCGGAAGTCAAAGTCCGAGCATACGACAACACTCGGAGAGATGTAGTAGGGACTCTCATGATTCCCATAACCTTCGGACCGTACCAGACGGAGGTAGAGTTTCACGTGGTAAACATCCCCGCCTCTTTTAACTTGCTACTAGGAAGACCTTGGCTGCACCGACCGGATATCATGGCTGTGCCCTCTACGCTCCATCAGAAGATTCGGTTGGGACTAGAAACAGGAATGCTCACTATCCACGGGGACTCTGGAATCCATGCCCCTTGTGGAAGACAATGCCCCGCTCTTAGAAATTCAACACGGGGAAGAAGACATCGCCCTGGGTGGCTTCTCTCTGGATACCTCTCGATCTGTCTATTCGGTCAGAATTGACGACGACTTTGTTGTCAGCAATGTCGCTATCAAGATAATGAAGAAGATGTCCTACATACCGGGATTGGGACTGGGAAAGAATCTTCAAGGCCCCGCAAAATTTAAAGCTCAGGGCACTTTGATGCGCACTTCTGGCTTGGGATATTCGCCTTCAAGCGACAGCAAGATGAAAAAAGGAAATAGGCTAGAAGATTACTTCGTCAGGGAAAAAGCAAAACAAGTTTACCAAGGCCAGCCAGAACTGTTCTGGGACAAAGAAACCAACACCTTTTTGCCGGGATTTGAGATATTTGCAAACGATGTTTGGCCGGAAAGCGACGAAGAAACTGAAATGGTGAAAGGGCAGAAGGAACCGGCTGACTGGATTGAGGTTTTCGCCCTGGGTAGTCTTGCGACTCTGTTCAAGGAAGACGAACCAATGGGTATAGTTGTGGAAGCAAAAGTGCTGATGACGGGACAGGATACTCTCGGAGACCCAACTTCACTTATCATGGATGCTGCTGGAGAGTACAAGAACTGGACCTTCATGCCGAATGCAACTCATTGTGGATCTAAGTCTGAGTCCGAGTCTGAGTCTGAGTCTGAGTCTGTCATGTCTTCTGAGTCTTCTGAATCTGTCGAGTCTGAGTTGGTACCTCTCGGCCCAAACTCTCAGAGTCTGTATTTCGAATTCGAGTCCACCCGTGTGTATGGTGCCCCCGAGGTCCCCGTTAATAATAAAATGAATGAATCTGATTCTGCTTACTTCCCCGACTTTGAAATAAACTGCGTCGACCTTGATGGTAAAGAGATTGATTTCGATGGGGACGTCCCCAAAGAAATTAGATCCCTAATCGAAAGGGAAGATGAGAGGCATGCTCAACCTGTAAAAGAAGAAATTGTTTTAATAAATCTGAGAGATGGAGAGAATCCTCGAATCATCCAAATCGGTTCCACGCTGTCCGCTGAAGAACGCGAAGCCCTCGTAAACTTACTCAAAGAGTTCGAAGACGTGTTTGCCTGGTCACATGCGGATATGCCCGGAATCGATCCAGAAATCGTGGAACATCGGATTCCCCTTTATCCCGGTGCAAAACCAATAAAACAGAAACTGAGACGCTTGAGGCCTGACTGGGTGCTTAAGATAAAGGAAGAAGTCACTAAACAGATCAACGCCGGATTCTTGATGGTAACCGAATATCCGCAATGGGTCGCAAACATCGTCCCTGTGCCGAAGAAGGATGGTAAGATAAGAGTCTGTGTTGATTTTCGGGGCCTCAACAAATGTAACGCCCCGAATTTTGGGTACGTTAAATAAACATTTTTATTGAATAAAATAAGGAGAGTCTAGCTCATTATTACAACATAAGTCTCACAAGAGTACTTTTATTCAACAAAAGAGGGGATAATCTAAGGTTAACTACTGCTCCGCCTCTTCCTCCATCCTTGCAAGCTCCTCGGCTCCGAAGGCCTCCAAGGTGTACTGTTCATGCTGCTCATCTATAAAATCTGACACATTATACCAGCGTCGCCCCCAGTATAATATGTCAGGGTCACCAAAAAGGTAACACCGTGAGCTACAAAAGCTCAATAGAATAATCCAACCCGCTAATCCATAACTTACAATGAAGAGTCATATAAATAATTACACATGCTCATTCAACAATATAATTAACAATGACACATCCGCATTCATTATCTTGCTTACGTTGGTGTCATGCCTTTCTTTGTTTCTCCTACGCGACTCATCGTAAACTGTGTCACCATTTCATTTCGAAAATCATTTATCATTCTTTGTTACCAACGGGCTACCAAGTCCGGCCACGTTATCAAATCTTGCATTGGCTCCTCTCCGCGGATAACCAAGCCCAATTACCAATGAAGCTACCACGTCCGGCTCCGTTAGCAATCTACACAATGGGCTACCAAGTCCGGCCTCATTGTGGTTTTCGCAAGTCCACACAAAGGGCTACCAAGTCCGGCCACCTTATGGGTTTTCACAACTCACATAAGGCTACCAAGTCCGGCCATTATGTAGTTTCAAAAATCCTTTTTATCCATATCAACCACTCCCTAAGTGTCATGTTTCTACTTTTCGGTTCTCGTGTCTTGTAATCATGCATAGACTTCGCGGCGGGACGAATCACTTTAAAGTAAATCTTGAAATTAAACTAGCAAGATCATCCAACTCTATTTAATCATACTTGTTTACAACCACAAGTAAGGTAAGCAATCATGCGATCAAGTTCACAATCCTTGAAAAGGTCAAAATACGAATACTTCGTTTTGAAACAACACTTTATTTTTAAACGAAATCGTAACAACATATGTTTATTGACGAGTTAATCAAGTTGGGAAGATTCTATAAACCATGCATTCAATTATTCTCAAGATCAAAGTAAACTACGTACTTTTAGTAAGAAAGTTCTACAAGCTAATTCATACAACTAACTTTATTTCCTTTAGCGAAAATAGTTCGAAAAGCTCAACACACATCTTATCTATATTTTAGGAAGAGTAGATCGGGAAAATCTACCTTTCTTCTTGGCGGTAGGAAGACTACGAAAAGATCGACGGGAAGAAAGTCGGTAAACGAACGGAGTAACGGCTTATGATAAGGTTCCGATAGCTTCGAAAGAGAAAGGTTTCTCTCGAAACTAGATCGTAACCTATACTACTACTACTTTAGGATCGAGGTGGTGGTCGTATGGTGGTTTAGTGGCAGAGATGGAAAGGAAACTCAAGAACAAGCCAAGAACATCAAGAACAAGTTATGCTTTCAAGAAAGAAGTTGGAGAATGAAAAGGTGTGAGTTCAAATGAAGAAGTGGCTTGCTATTTATAGGCAAGAGCTCTCCCCTCTCCTCTCTTTGGCCGGCCCTCTCTCTCCCTCTTTCTCCCAATTTTTTAATCCCACCAAATCTTGGTTTCTTGTAAGAATCAACCTAAACCTAGGCTTGCATGGCTATGGATATGTCCTTTGGATTGGATTTTGGAAGATTTGGCAAGGAAGGAGATTTGATTCAAGTATTCTAATGGGGTTTGTACAAGGAAGGACAAGATTGGATGGCATTGGTTATGCTTTCACTTGAAGCATACACAAACTAGGACAAGGATGACCAAGCAAGGTCAAACAACTTGCACATACATCACATTCTCTCTCTCTCTCTCCATCCGATCTCTCTCTCAATCTCTCTCTCGGCCTCTCTCTCCTCCTCTCTCTCTCTCTCTCTCTCTCCCCTCCTTGGTACATTGGTACACAATATATAAATATAACTATATATATAATAGATATGGAAGGACAAGGATTTGGATTGGAAGAGTAAGGATTTTGGCTAGCAAGGGTTTGTACAAGATTTTCCCAATAAGAAATGAATTTAGGACAACTAGGTCATAGATTGCTAGGAAGGTAATCACCAAGAAATCAAGCAATGGTACATCAAGAAGGTCAAGGAGATCAAAGTATAATTCTCTCTCCCTCTTTCCTTCTCTTTCTCTCTCTCCCTCCTTCTCTCTCTCTCGGATCTCTCTCCTCTCTCTCTCTCGGCAATCTCTCTCCTCTCTCCCTCTCTCTTTCTCTCTCTCCCACTTGTACTTGCATGGAAGACATACAATATACTAATATATGTACATGTACTTTGGGTCTTTAATAAAATCCACATTTTCAAGTAAATTAGATTTTCTAATTAAAATATTCTAATGCACACATGCACAATTCAATATTATATATATATATATATATACATATATATATACATACAAGTACACATAATATATATATACAAGTATGTACACACAATCTAGGCTAGATATACCACATGACAATATCTAATTAAGTATTCTACATCATCCAAAGTACTAAGTACTAACCTAATATACTAATGAACTAATCTTAGTTTAATGGATTATCACACATGCCAAATCTAATATTTAAATCAAACAAGTACATGATTGTCAAGACTAACTATTATCCATTGGATAATGGTTTCCCTAGCGGTCAATAACCAATGGGTAATGATGGCTAGGATTCTAGTCTATCGCCCAATGGGTAAAGAATCTCCTAATGGTTATTATCCAACGGTTAATACCAAAAAGTATAATACTTTGCAATTAAGCACTAAACTAATCTAATCTCGTACTTAGGAAGATTAACCAAGGTTTACCTATTGACCAATGGGTAAAGGAAACTCTAACGCTATTGTCCAATGGCTAAATATTACTCTAGCTTTTATCGTCCAATGTATAAAGACAAAAAGGGTAAAATGGTCCATCTAGGGTTAGGGAGAAGTGATTAGGCTAAATGGGCATTAGGCTATTCTAACTAATTGATTAAAGACTAACGATACTTAATCTAGGCTTTCATTGCTCGAGTGGTATTTTGGTTTTATTTAGTAGGAAATCGCCTAATAACGGAATATTAAAGCCCGACGGTGCCAAATGCCAAGGCAAGGCATGAGCGTGGCCAAGGCAGCCTGGTGGCAAAGCGGTGGCCAAAGCAGCGGTACAACAGCTGCGGTGGCCAAGCGAAGCGGTGGCCAAACGACCAGTGGCCAAGCGTAGCCAAAGCGGCCCGGTAGCAAAGCCAGCGGTGGCCAGCGGTGGCCAAAGCGATGGCCAGCGACCGGTGGCCAACGATGGCTAAAGCGACCGGTAGCAAGCGTTAGCGGTAGCCCGGCATAACAAGCGCAGCGGTGGCCAAAGCAGTACAACGTTGGCTGGCCAAAGCAGCCCGGTGGCCAAACAGTCCGGGCGATGAATTCCAATCTCCTAAGTCATAAACCTAATTATGACGGATTATTAAAATTAAAAGAGAATTATTAAGACAACAAGATTAGTTAAAGAATTTCCAATATAACAACAAAATTTTTATTCAGTAAAAATCCGAGTTGTTACAACAAAGCTAGCCCTAAAGATGACTTCTCGTTACCACACATCGATGTGCTGGTTGACACACCGCCGGCCATGCTTTACTCTCTTTCATGGACGGTTTTTCGGGATACAACCAAATCCTCATGGCTCCAGAAGATCGAGAAAATACCACATTTGTCACTAAATGGGGGACGTATTGTTACCGAGTTATGCCTTTTGGACTGAAGAACGCAGGGTCTACTTACCAGAGAGCCGCCACGGCACTGTTACACGACATGATTCACAAAGGGGTAGAAGTCTACGTTGATGACATGATCGTCAAGGCCAAAGAGCGAGAGGGACATCTCCCCGCACTCCGAAAGTTCTTCGAAAGGATCAGGAAGTACAAGATGCGCCTTAATCCGGCCAAATGCACATTTGGAGTCACTGCAGGGAAGATGCTTGGGTTCATGATTACTACCCAAGGTATCGAAGTCGATCCATCAAAGATCAAAGCCATCCTAGAAATGGAGCCGCCGCGATCTGAGAAGGATGTAAGGAGTTTCCTTGGAAAAGTACAGTTCATCAGCAGGTTCATTGCAAAGTTGACTTCGACCTGCGAACCCTTATTCCGCCTACTCAAGAAAGGAGTAGCATTCACTTGGGATGATAGATGCCAGAAAGCTTTCGAAGCCGTCAAGACCTACCTGCACAGGCCGCCAGTAATAACACCGCCCGTAACAGGAAAACCTTTGATCCTATACCTGTCGGTCACCCCGTCTTCAATGGGGTGCATGTTAGCACAGGAAAGGAGATGATGGGGTTGAAAGGGCTGTTTACTACCTCAGCAAAAAGATGGTTGGACCCGAAGAGCGTTACACTCCTCTAGAAAAGACGTGCTGGGCACTCGTATGGGCTTCCAAGAAGTTGAGGCACTATATGCTAGCTTACCCGGTAAAGCTGATATCTCGGATGGATCCTCTAAAGTATCTGTTCAAAAAATCGGCTCTCACAGGCAGAATGGCGCGATGGTTGCTAATGCTAGCCGAATTTGAATTAAAGTATGTCACCCGAAAGTCAGTAAAAGGAAGAGCCGTCGCAGAATTCCTGGCCGATTGCCCAGTCGAGGGTGGAGAGGATGCCGAATTCAATTTCCCTGACGAAGACATAATGACGATGGCAGAGGATGTTTGGCAGTTGTATTTTAATGGAGCAGCCAATCAGAAGGGGTTCGGAATCGGTGTGTTGCTAATATCACCCGATGGGTCACACATCCCGTTGGCATTTAAACTCAACTTTGAGGTCACTAATAATCAGGCGCAATATAAAGCTTGCATCGTGGGCATGGAAGCAGCCATCGAGATCGGTATAGAAAAACTGGCGGTCGTGGGAGATTCAAACTTAGTTGTGTCCCAAGCGAATGGCGACTGGAAGGTTAGGGAAGAAAAGCTGAAGCCGTACCATCAGGATCTCGAAGATCTTATCCCCCACTTTAGCAAGGTGACGTTCACTCACGTACCGAGGCTCAAAAATCAATTTGCAGATGCCTTGGCAACATTGGCATCAATGGTCGAAATCCCCGTTGGCGTAAAGCTAAGGCCAATTGTGATTGAACAAAGGGATACACCAATACACCAGCACGTCGCGACAATTGACGAGCCCGATGATGGTCATCCGTGGTATTATGACATCTGGAGATATGTGGAAATAGGAGAATACCCTGTGGGAGCAAGCAAAAAGGACAGGATCGCTCTCTAAAGGATGGCTGCTCAATACATCATCTGCGGAGGAAACCTATACCGGAGATCGCACTATGGCACACACACGCTCTGCATCCATGGAGAAGATGCAAAAAGGGTGATGGAAGAAGTTCACGAAGGTGTATGCGGTCCCCACATGAATGGCATAATGCTCGCCAAGAAGATCCTCAGACAGGGATATTTCTGGACCACCATGGAAACAGAATGTGTAGAGTACGTGCGAAGGTGCCGAAAATGCCAGATTCATGTCCATCTCACGCATGTTCCGCCGCACGAACTACAGTAAATGACCTCGCCATGGCCTTTCTCGACATGGGGGATTGATGTCATCGGAAGAATCGTGCCGGCAGCGTCCAACGGCCACAATTTCATCTTAGTAGCCATCGATTATTTCACGAAATGGGTAGAAGCTGCCTCCTAGACCACTCTAACTGCAGTTCAAGTTGCACATTTCATTAAGCAGCATGTCATTTATCGATATGGCGTCCCTCAAGCTTTCGTATCTGATAATGGGGTTCATTTCAAAGGGAGAGCTTGAGAAGTATTGGATGAGTTCCAAATCCAAGTGCACAAGTCAACAACTTACCGACCGCAAACTAATGGCGCTGTGGAAGCAGCTAACAAAACAATCAAGGCCATTTTGGAAAAGACCATTCAATCTGCAAGGGACTGGCATGAACAACTACCCCTAGCCTTGTGGGGGTACCGCACATCTGTAAGAACACCGACGGGAGCAACTCCTTAGTCCCTGGTTTACGGGATGGAAGCAGTACTTCCCATTGAATTGGAAGTCCCATCTCTTCGAACTATGATTGAATGTGAAGTCCAAGAGGTAGAATGGTTGAGCAATCGGTTCGAAGAACTTATGCTATTCGATGAACGCCGGTTAAGGGCTCTTTACCACATTCAAGGGTATCAGCAAAGGATCGCACGGGCATTCAACAGGAAAGTGAAACCCAGGGACTTGGCGGAAGGTGATATGGTTTTGAAGGAAATTCGGGCTCCGATTTATGACCCATAAGGAAAGTTTCGGCCAAAGTGGTCTGGACCATACATCATCAAAACTATTCAATCGGGAGGAGCTGCGCAACTCATTGACCTGGACGGAAATGAATTCTCAACTTTGGTTAATTTGGATCAACTCAAGCGCTACTACCCCTGAGAGAAGCTCGCTGGGCTGAAAACGCAAGGGCGGGTAGTCCCAGGCAAAAATTAGAGCAAAAGCCTGCTAGGATGAAAACCCGTCAGGGCATTCTAGGCAAAAGTTAAGGCATGCAAAGAAAATGAGCTCGCTAGACCGGAAACCCGAAAGGGCGGTTCTAGCCAAAAGTTAGAGTGCAAAAGGAGAGTGTTAAAATCAAAGCGAACCCTACCCTGAACTACGTCATGACCTGATTCCTTCGCTAGGAGGATACGTAGGCAGTCTCACACCGAGACCCGGTCACAATCTATCAAAATAAAAATCCAGATTGAGAAGATTCAAAGAACAGAGTCGAGAAGGGGGGAGAAACACTCCAAAACTCGTTTTTATTAACACAATTACTTCTACTACATAAGGTTGAGCAAAGCTTTCAAAAACAAAAGAAGCACGGCATGATAATGAAGGGTCCTCAGTTTATTCAACGGTCAGGGTAGTAAGGTCGAGTCAGTTTCCTTGAGCTCCAGCCCTTGCAGCAATGTCCCTCCTGAGCCATCTACAATAGCTCCCACGCATCGCCACAGAAGGGTAGGGATGTGCATCAGTCACCTCACGCGTCCTCCAGAAGCGCTGGTAATGGCAAAGAACTGAATGGTTGAAGAGAGGCATAACTACGTCCACAAGAACCTATGCGGGGGCCTCCTGCCTCAAGCCGAGTTGACGCTGGATGCGATAAGGGACGTAGAAGGTGAAGGCTTCCAAACCAGCAAGAACGACCCACTGGGGGCCCATGTAGTGCACCGTCATGGGCGGGAGATCCAGCCAGCGGCACCTCCAAGAAATGGTTTCAGCTCGCCGGCGCCTAAAATGGTCAACCCACTCAGCCCTGCTCCTGTCAACAAACTTGAAACATCGCTGAGAGAGTAACTTCGCCTCATATGACCAGTTGCCAGGAGGGATGGTCAGCACATTCACTTTGTCGGAGAGCCAAATCTACGAAAAAGAGAGAGAAAACAAGTAAGAAACCGTAGAAAGCCCAGCCGAGTGTTGAGGTAAAATGAGAACGTGGGAGAAACCAGAAAAAGGAGACCGAGTGAGAAGCCAACCTGTAGGAGGAGAGGGCTGCCCCCGAAAGTCTCAGTCTCTTCAAAATGAACCTTATCCAAACCAATCAGTGTCTCAGCCAAAATCATCGGAATCGCATCTTTTCGAGCCTCAACCTGAGCGGCGACGTTAACCAACGCCGAGCTAGCATCACCAACGGTAGGGTCCAAGAGGTAGGCCGCAAGCAAGCACATGCAGAGGGCGGTCATGCGTCGAGTCTGATAAGTCATGTCTCCAAGGTCGCCAGATGGAGAAAACAGCTCGATAAGGCGCATGACATTGAGATGGCCATTCCTGACCAAATAGTGAGCAGCGCCATCACCTAATCCAAGGGCCACGACCAAGACCCTGTAAGCACTCTCACGCACGGGGGGAACAATGACCTCCCCCGAGCTAAAACCCCCGAGGTATGCACGGAACTCCTCGATAGTGGGACAAAGCTCCTGCTCGCCGAAACGGAAGACATGGACCTCCGGATCCCAAAAACTCACGGCTGCCCTCAAAAGCTCGGGACGAAGGCGAATGTTGCGGAGGTATCTCATGGAGTAGAGACCGTGAGCTCGAAAGTTAAGCCAATCGATACCTTCCATAAAAACCAACCATGGACGGAGTGAGCCGGTGAGAGAAAGAGCCATTTCAAGGAGCAAAGAAAGAAGACAAGAGTTGGATGAGGTGTGGAGAACATAGAATGAGAGCTTGAATTTATAGGAGAGGTGGAGAGGACAACTTCAACTTTCAAAGAGCCTCAGGTTTCAAAAGTGCATGTTTTCCATGAGTCCAACATAGGAAAAAGCTTGGTCAAGTCCTAAAAGGTTCAAAACAGACATGCACTGGTTCAGAAATGCCATTGCATGGGTCAAACCTCAACCCCCGAGCAATCTGCCTTGGAAAACAGCGAAAACTGAAATCTGTCAAGAAAGGTGCCTCGCACGGCACCTTGATCGGTCGCACGACAGGATGAAACTAGAGAAACCCCACGGCAGAGTGATTAGGGTACCGTATGGCGGATTTTACCTGCACGGTATCTTGGTGTATCCGCACGGCATGTTGACTCTGCATTCCTGCAGTTTTTGGCAGCAACACATCAAGATGAAAACGAGGCCCTAAAGAGCACCAACTAGCACCTAAACACACTCTAACGGGTATTTGGGACTTCAGGGATGTTTCGTTCCAAGACAACTCCCGGGATTCGTCGTCGTGGCACAAAAACTCGATAAAATCCGTTTCGTAAGCCATGTCAAGGAGTCAAAAATCCGTTTCGGGTCATTGTAAGTCGCTCTTTCGAGTCTTACAGGTCATAACGGTCAAATGTGACTTAGTCCAAGTCCCGGTTCGTGTCCAGAGTCAAAACTCGAGAATGTCACGTATTAAGGTCAGCGTTTTCCTACTTTTCGAGTATATTCCAAAGGCAAAGTAGAATTTCCGAGTCTCGTATCAAGATTTCAAGGTTGTTATTATCTCATACTCGTATACGGAGTCAGTTGGGAAGATGTCTGTATGAAGTCTTGTATGCAGAGTCAACTTTACAAAGGTTTGCCCAATTGCTTTCTTTGATTTCTATTCCATTGTCAATATGTTTCGATTGTTAATACGTCCCTCCTCGCAAAATTCACATTCAGCTCAGTCTCTCGAATCAGCGACCAGTTGCACGTTTCGGTCAATGTTTTAGTTATTCAGTTTTCTTCATGTAAACAAAAGGAAATTGAATGGCATAAACAATGAAGGAACAAAATCTCTCTATATAAATCCAAAAGCATCCATGAGTCGAAGTACAAAAAGGGGAATAATGGCCAATGATCGAAGTCCTGTCTACCGAGGGCAAACAGGCGCCCTACAAGAAAAGCACGCAGGCTCCGTCAAAAACACAAAACAAAAGAGGAGCTCAACTCTCGTCGTCCTCGTCCTCGTCCTCGTCCTCGTCCTCGCTCTCCTCCTCAGAGACCTCCTCTTCTGCTGGAGAACTGCCCGCCGCTTGAGTGCCGGTCGCTCTAGGCACGGTATCTCCTGAGGTGGCCTCCAGGTCAACGTCTGTAGGCTCAGGAGTATCGTCCTCAGAGACGTCAATAGGCTCGTCCTCAGCCCCTACAGAGCGTCGTGTCCTCTTTGATGCCGGCTCCTCCCGTGGGCCGGCAGAGGAGACCTGTCGTGCTATCGAGCGGACAAACTTCCGCCGCAACCCTCGTGGAGCCCCTCCTCTAGCCTGCAATGGTATAAAATTCATGTGATATTTGCATTATAATCATGATATAAACGATAGAAGTAAAGCAAATGTCTAAAGTTCGAGAGTATACCATCGACCCACCAACGCGAGGCAACACCTCCGGAGGGTGGCCCATGGCGTACTGCCTCACCAGCTGCTCCAGGCCCATCATGGCCTCCGCCATCTCCTTAACGTACCCTGGAGGAGCCTGCAATGAAGGAAATCGATCAGAACATGTGAAAAGAGCGAATGTACGAAGGAAGGAAACCATGTTATACCTGAGCGAGAAACTCTGGAGCCTCCACTGCAGGGCGTGGCACTACAACTAGGCCCGAAGCTCCCTGGGGAGTCGTCACGTCTACTGTCCAAGAGAGGGCAGGGAAGCTAGTGCCACTTGGGCCCACGCCCTCACTGCGACCTCTGTCACCTCGACCCCCGTGTCCACCACTGACTCCGTCGCCTCTGCCTCTCTTCCTTCCCCTTCTTCCTCCAGCGCCTTCTCGTACCGCCTGTGCTGCCTCCCAAGCAGCACGTATCCCCAGACTCGCCATCAAGTACTGAGAACAGTACTCCGCGTAGTCAGCAACAAGGCCAGCACCTGCCTCGAAGAACGGCTCCAACTCGAGGTCCGGCCGTGTGAACTGCTCGATCTCCCTCCGTGTGTGCTGGTCTGTCCTCTGCACTAGAGTAGGAAGCAGCCCGGGGACTCGATAGGAGTCCAGCCTCAACGACTGGCGTGACACTCGGTCACCCAAGTACCACTGCCAGCCATAAGGGGACTCGAGAAGCACTCTCCCCCTGGCAACCTCCCTACTCTGTGCAACGTAGGGGATCTCGAAGCGGTCCCACACCCGCCAGCGGACCTGTCATCAAAGATAAACAATATCAAGGTGCCGTTTGAATGGAAATAAGTGGGAAATAAGTATGAAAGCGCCTTAATACGTGATCAGGACGCAGCTCGTCCAAGTAAAGACGGAAGGCATCCGGCTTGCCTCTTCCCCTCTTCGCGCCCTTGTACTCTATCGACCAGCGTAGGGCTCGGGAGAGTATCATGTTGTCAGGACACGTGGTCTCGGGAGGGTACATCCCTATCACCTCATACGTCCAAAGCTGCAATTCAAGGCATCGAAAGTTAGCACAAGATATACATTGAATGAATACAAATGGAAAGCTAACTATTCATGAGAAAGGAGGGGAAATATACCTCCCAGACCCTCCAGTAGCCTCCAAGGCTCACTCCTGCCCCGCGGGAAAGAGAGCCCATGAAGGCATAGCACGTCCCCAGTCGAAGCGAGCGATCTCTCTGACGTCCCTCATGGCTGGAAGAAGCGAAAGGTGTACTCGGTTGCGTCTGTTGGGAAACAGGGACGCATCAAGTAAGTATAGCAGAAAGCACCTCGCCATCTGCTCCTCCTCCACCCTGTCAGTCGGGAGCCTCTCTATCCAAAACCTGAGAAGCTGAGCATACTTCGCATCATCTCCCTCTGCCCTCAGCTCGTACCCCAGCATCGCCCGCTAGAACGTCGCCTACCTCCCTGTGGTAGCATCAAAAAGAATAGGGTCACCTCCGACCCTGAGACCAGTGATCGCCGCAAAGTCCTACGGCGTCACAGTCAGCTCACCAAAGGAGAAGTGGAGGGTGTTCGTCGTATCCCACCACCTCTCAGCCAGAGCCCTAACCACCGGGCGGTCGTTGCACACGCCCCTCGCCAACACCCCCACAAACTCTCCAAAATCGGCCCGCCTCACTATCTCCCGCGAAGCCTCGGGCAACCTCTCCCAGAACGTCGACACAGCTGCCGAGCCTCCATAGCACGAGGGCGAGATCGCCTGTTGCAACAAATCAGCAAGTATTCAATAAACAAGCATAGCATACAATACAATGGTATACTTGGATGCAAAGGAATGGGAATACGATGCATTGGAAGTTGAAATACCGATATTTAAAGTATACCTCGTCTCGGCGCAAAGAAAGGTGCTGCTGTGGGTCCCTCAGGACCAGAGCCTCGTCGTAAGTCGGCCTCCTCGGAGTGTAAGGGTCAAAAAGCGAGGGCACCACCGCGTGCTGAAAGGGCACGTAGGTCGCCTCGTCGTAGGCCCCTCGCCCCTGCAACGCTAGCGTCGCCTCGGCCACCACAGTAGTACGAGGAACCGCCACCCCTCCGGCCTCCTCGTCAGCCCGCCTCTCCTCAGCCTCCAGCCCCCGGGCACCCTCACTCCTGACCTCAGCCTCCAACTCCGCCTCGCGTGACGCCAATAAAGCGTCCACCAACCCGGGATACCCCCGTACTAACTCCAGCACGTCCTCCATGGACGCCATCGCTAAGTAGTCGCCCACGCCTATATGGCGTGACGACCCTGCACCTGTACCGCTGCCCACAAACATAGGCGGTGTGTCCTCCACCACCAGCTCCACCTCTGACTCACCCTCGACGACGGGAGCCTTCCCCAAGTCAGTCCGAGGCTCTCTCACGGGAGAGGCCTCTGTCTCCTCTGCCACCTGGCCCGAACTACCGCCACCGTGACAATCCGAAGTCCTCTCCTCCACGCTGGCCGCCGCCTCCGATCGGCCTGAAACCCCGGCGTCGCCCCTCGACTCCACTGCATGAGGAGTCTCCACCTCCTTACCATACCCAACCAACACTACACTGCCACCGTCACCACCACTCCCGACCACCGTGGCAGCCATGGCCACGGTCTCCTCGACCAATGTTGGCTGCACAGAGGTCTCCGGGTCACCCCCAACTGTCGTGTCATCCCCGGGAAGAGCGTGAGATGGTGTAGCCTCGACCCGGAGTGACATATCGTCACCGGGTGCATCCCTCGGTTCCATTATCGTAATGTGTGAGAGAGAGGAAGAGAGAGCAGTCGAGAGAGAGAGAATAACGAGAGAGAGAGAACGGCGAGGGAGAGAGAAAGTGATCGAGGGAGAGAGAGAGAGAGAGCAGTCGAGAGAGAGAGAGGGAGAGATAGTCGTGAGAGAGAGAGATGATCAAGAGAGAGAGAGGGAAATTTCGAACGGGTGGGGTGTACTGTGTACACCCCGCGTACATATATATATCCCTTGAACCGGTTCACTCGGGAACCAACACCGGACCGGGTTCAGAGTTAGCCTAACCGCACGGCACGTTGTACGGGTCGCACGACACCCTAGACGGACATGCAGTGCCTCCAGTTTACTCTACTGTGCGTACCTAAATTGGCTTCGCATGGCACTGTGAATCATTTCGACTGTTCTACTTTCTGGAGATAGTTTGTAGAAATCTGCGCGCAATTCGAGTTTGTTCGAGAAGAGAAGTTTTGAATGGAAGAAGGAAAAGGGGCTTTTCATTAAATAAAACCCGGGGTCTCCCCTGGGACTTGCCATTACATTTCAAAAAAAAACGAGAGAAAAAGAAAAACAACAAAAATAACAGAAAACGGGCCTACTGCCCTCTTTTCTCTTTCCTTCTCCTTCCTCTTCCTTCTCTCCTCCTCCTCCTCAGTCGCTACCCCCGTTGTCCGAGGCGTCATTCGCCCCGTCCGTACGATCATCCGACCCATTGGGGTTACCCTCGGAGTCTTCCGCCGTATCCTCCGAGCCGCGCCCAAGGACGGACTCGGGGTCGTGCTTGTTGTCCAGTTGTTCAAAAGCGAAGTCCTGAAGATTGGAGACGGCACGACGAAGAGTCCGGATAGTGGAGATAAGCCTCGCAATCTGCTCGTTCAATTGTTCAATCTCCCCGCGGTAAAAGGCCATCTCGGCCTCTAGGGAAGCAACACGTGCTGCCAAATCGTCGCTTGCCATGCTCGAAAGTAGATTGATGCAACGAAAGTAAAGAAATTTTGAGATTTTGGTGGTGGTGCATGGAATGTGGCACCCCCCATGCTTATAAGGCCGTTCCAGCCAACGAAAAGACACACCCAAATTAATGGGTACCCTCAAACCTGCCAACTGTTCTCGGAAATCGAAGGGACGCCTGGAAAAACGAGGTGCCGCGCGCCCTTAATCCGACCCGCACGACACCCTGACTCAGAAGCTCAAATGCCTTGTCTCGAAAATTGATCCAATCAGCCACCAAAATCCTCTTGGAAACTAAATTCTCAGCCGTTTTGCAGTAAAGATCCCTAGAATGTCGTGCATCGGTTATGGCGCCATTTAATTCCCCGGGAATTTGCCGTATTCACCTTTTTCTCAGTATTCGTCATCCGGGACTCACCGTGACTGGTTCAAGGATTCGACATATTTTCCCCAGCAGGTCCAAAATTCAAAATTCGATTTTCGCCTCCCGAGGGCTCGTCTCAAAAATTCAAAACTCGATTTTCGCCTCCCAAGGGCTCGTCTCAAAAATTCAAAACTCGATTTTCGCCTCCCGAGGGCTCATCTCAAAAATTCAAAACTCGATTTTTGCCTCCCGAGGGCTCGTCTCAAAAATATAGTTTTCACCTCCCGAGGGCTCGTCTCAAAAATACAGTTTTCGCCTCCCGAGGGCTCGTCTCGCTTTTTCGTCTCTCGAGCCACGGTCTAACAGACCTAACGTCTCTTCGTCTCTTGAGCCACGGTCTGACGGACCTAACATCTCGATTTTCGACCCCCGAGGGCTTTCCTCGATTTTCGCCGACCGAAGGCTCGTCTTAATTTTTGCCTCCCGAGGGCTTGTCTCAGTGGAACTACGCTGGTCTGATCCCTACAACGGGGTACGTAGGCAGCTCCCCGAGCGCGACCACCATTGTTATTTACTTGCATTTTTCAATTTGTCTCTGTTCAAAGGCACTAGAGCAACGGATTGGGATGCCTATTCTTTAAGCGTCACTCGTACCAACTAATGGTATCCGAGTTACGTTAAAGAGGGACTACTGTAGACACCCCAATCCAGACCTCGAAGAGTCTTTGTCCACTCCGATGATGAAATAGAGGAAACGATACATTTGCGAGCTTGAAAAAGGATCTCTCTAAGCCCACAGGAGCCCAAAAACCTGAAAAGCCCAGATAAAAGCCCAGACAAAGCCCAAAAGAGCCCTGGACCGGAAGAAGAGGAGCCGTGCGGAGCGGAATTGGAGCGCACGGCACCTTGAGCAAAAAGTTGACTGGCTCAGAAAGCTGTCGGCCACGCCAGTTTGAGCCACAGCTGATGAATGGCTCAGCGGAAAATGCACTTCTGGCCCGCCCAGAAAATACCTCCACCATTTGAATTCAAAATCCTTGGCCATTTGCCTATAAATTAACCCCTCCACTCAAGGGAAAGGGGTCCCTCCTAGCCCTTCTTTTGAGTCCCCCTCTTGCCTTTCTCTTGGCTCTCTCACTCTACTTTCTCTCTCTAAGTTTCTACACCCACTTTCTTACTTCCACTTCCATTTCCAAGCTTTAAAGAATGTCATTCCCAAAAGCCCTTCTTTAAGTACTTTCACTCACTCCCCTCTCATCATTGAAGTTGATCTTTCATTAACTTCAAAGTCTCATCACCTAAAACACTTAATCTTCACTCACACCCACACTCCTTTTGTCTCATTCAACCTCTTCCATCTACATCCGTGACGATCCATCCACACCCGCGCACCAACGACCCTTGATCAAGCTTGAAACTAAAGGTACAAACTAGTTTCCTCGGACTAGACCCTGTTCTGGTCCTGAGGGGACTTTTCTGTCAGAAGGTCTAACCCCCTTTTGGTTAGATCCTGACCAAAAACCCATTTTCACAAAATAAAATCAACACTGTGCTAAGGTCGGGAAACCGCGCGATGCATTGAGCAGGCACGGCACCTGACTCTCAGCGCACGGCATGTCATATGCTAGTATTTTTGTAAGTAGGCTGTCTGGATCTGAGCTTTCCTCTGTTGTGGTTGTCTGTATCTGCTGTTTGTTGTTTCCGCTGCTTTTAAAATAAGACCATATCTATAAGCCATATTCCGGTTCTTTTAAAAGCTCTGTGAGATCATCCCAAATGATCAAATATGTCAAAAACCACTTTAAAATCATATTTTGAGAAAGACAATGGCCTTTTGGGATGATCTGACTGTCGTGAGGTTTCTGGTGAGTTTTCTGAAAGATGCACAAAGAAGGCAGTGTTCTAAATAATGTGTTGAAAGTCTGCAACAGTCTGACAGGACCGCAGGTACCACGCACGGCATGTTGAGGTGCCGCACGCAGTAGCTCAGGGTGTCGTGGATAGCTTAGCCGAGGTCCAGACAGTCTGTTGAATGTTGTTTATCTTCCCTGCTCACATCATTTTACCACTATTGTACAGACAGCACCACATGCATGTCGATGTGATATATTCCCCATGTCCCTTCGCCGCTACTTGTTTTATTAAAGAGTTTGACATTCCGAATATTATTGAAGATCCCCCCCCCCCTCTCTTTTGAAAACATTAAGTAGAGACCGGTTTTTCCGGGCGAATGGGGTGCTTTTTAAAGAAAAACCTTCCCCATTCGTAACGTGGCTCCCGAACCCAACATCTCAACGTTTTCGCTAGACCAAAAGCCTTTTCCAAACGACTTCTCGGTTTCTCGGATGATCCATTTCAAAAATTCGGGTGGCGACTCTTCGAGTTAGCGCTCCTTTTTCCGGGCGCGGGAGCCCACACTAAAGCATTGACTGAAACGCGCAACTGGCCATTGATTCGAGAGATCGAGCTAAATGTGGGATTTGCGATGAGGGAACAATCGAAATATATTGACAATGGAATAGAAATCAAAGAAAGCATATGGGCAAACCATTATAAAATTGACTCCGCATACAAGACTTCGAACATCTTCGTAACCGATTCCGGACACGAGTAAAAACCTTTAAATCTCGATATGAGACTTGGAGATTCTACTTTGCTTTTGAAATGTACTCGAAAAGTAGGAAAATGTTGACTTTAGCATGTGACATTCTCGAGTTTTGACTCTGAACACGAATCGGAATCTGGACTAAGTCACTTTTGACCATTATTACCTGTAGGAGTTGAAAGAACGACTTGGAATGACCCGAAACGGACTTTGACACCTTGACATGACTTAAGAAACGAATTTTATCGAGTTTTCATGCCACGATGACGAATCCCGGGAGTTGTCTTGAAACGAAACATCCCTGAAGTCCCAAATACCCGTTAGAGTGTGTTCTGGTGGTTGCTGGTACTTCATAGTGCCCCGATTCCATTTTGGCATGTTGCTGCTAAAAACTGCAGAAATGCAGATTCAACCTGCCATGCGGACCGCCCAAGGTGCCGTGCGGGTCAGAATCTGTCACACGGTACCTCAATCACTTTGCCGTGTGATCTCTTTGGTTTCAACATGCCGTGCGACGCGTCAAGGTGCCGCACGAGGCAGCTTTCCTGACAGATTCCAGTTTTGATGTTTTCCAAGGCAGATTGCTTGGGGGTTGAGGTTTCACCCATGCAATGGCATTTCTGAACCAGTGCATGTCTGTTTTGAACCTTTTAGGACTTGACCATGCCTTTCCCTATGTAGTACTCATGGTAAACATGCACTTTTTGAAACCCAAGGCTCTTTTGAAAGTTGAGGTTGTCCCTTCTACCCCTCCTATAAATTCAAGCTCTCTCATACCACATTCTCCCCACCTCATCCAACTCCTATCTTCCTTCCCTATTCTTCGAAATGGCTCTTTCTCTCACTGGTTCGCTCCGTCCGTGGTTGGCTTCCATGGAGGGCGTCGATTGGCTTAACTTCCAAGCTCATGGTCTCTATTCCATGCAGTACCTCCGCAACATTCGTCTCCGTCCCGAACTTTTGAGGGCAGCTGTGAGTTTCTGGGATCCGGAGGTTCACGTGTTTCGGTTTGGCGATCAGGAGCTCTGTCCTACCATCGAGGAGTTCCATGCATACCTCGAGGGTTTTAGTTCAGGGGAGGTCATCATTCCTCCCGTGCGTGAGAGTGCTTACAGAGCCTTGGTTGCGGCCTTTGGACTGGGTGATGGTGCTGCTCGCTACTTGGTTAGGAATGGCCATCTCAATGTCATGCGCCTTATCGAGCTATTTTCTCCTCCTGGCGATCTTGGAGACATGACTTATCAGACTCGACGCATGATTGCTCTGTGCATGTGTTTGCTTGCGACCAATCTCTTGGTTCCTTCTGTCGGTCATGCTAGCTTGACGCTAATCAGCGTTGCTGTTCAGGTTGAGGCTCGAAAGGACGTGATTCTGATGGTTTTGGCCAAGACATTGATCGGTTTGGACAAGGTTCATTTTGGAGCGGTCGAGACTTTCGGAGGTGGTCCTCTTCTCCTACAGGTTGGCTTCTCACTCAGCTCTCCTTTTTCGGGTTTCTCCCACGTTCTTATTTTACCTCGACACTCGGCTTGGCTTTCTATGGCTTCTTACTTGTTTTCCCTCTTCCCACAGATTTGGCTCTGCGACAAGGTGAATGTGCTGACTATCCCACCCGGCAACTGGTCATATGAGGCGAGGTTACTTTCTCAGCGATGCTTTGAGTTTGAGGATAGGAGCAGGGTCGAGTGGGTTGACTTCGTTAGGCGCCGGCGAGCGGAGACTATCGCTTGGAGGTGTCGATGGCTAGACCTCCCTCCCATGACAGTGCACTACATGGGCCCTCAGTGGGTTGTTCTTGCTAGTTTGGGAGCTTTCACCTTCTACATCCCTTACCGCATTCAGCGTCAGCTCGGGTTGAGGCAGGAGGCCCCTGCTGAGGTTCTCGGGGACGTGGTTCTGCCTCTTTTTAGCCATTCAGTTCTTTGCCATTACCAGCGTTTCTGGAGGACACGCGAGGTGATCGACGCGCATCCCTACCCTTCTGTGGCAATACGCGGGAGCTATCAAAAGTGGCTTAGGAGGGACATTGCAGCGAGGGCTGGAGCTCAAGGGAACTGACTCGATCCTACCACCCTGACCGTTGAATAAATTGTGGACCCCCTTTTTCATTATGTTGCACTTCTTTTTGGTTTTGAAAGCAATGCTCAACCTTATGTAGTAGAAGCAATCGTGTTAATAAAAACGAGTCTTGGAGGGTTTTCCCCCTTCTCGACTTTTGTTCTTCAAACCTTCTCAACCTGGATTTTTATTTTGATGGATCGTGACCGGGCCTCAGTGTGAGACTGCCTACGTATCCTTCAGGCGAAGGAATCAGGTCATGACGTAGTTCAGGGTAGGGTTGGCTCTGGTTTTAACACTCTCCTTTTGCGCTCTAACTTTTGCCTAGAACCGCCCTTTCGGGTTTTCGATCTAGCGAGCTCATTTATTGTATGCCTTAACTTTTGCCTAGGATGCCCTGACGGGTTTTCATCCTAGTAGGCTTTGCTCTATTTTTTGCCTAGGACTGCCCGCCCTTGCGGTTTTCAGCCTAGCGAGCTTCTCTCAGGGGTAATAGAGCTTGAGTTGATCCAGGTTAACCAAGGTTGAGAATTCGTTCCCGTCCAAGTCGATGAGTTGTGTAGCTCCTCCAGAAACGATGGTCTTGATAATGTATGGCCCCGATCACTTTGGTCGAAACTTTCCTCGCGGGTCGTAAACCGGAGCCCGGATTTCCTTTAAAACCATGTCGCGTTCTACCAAGTTCCTGGGTTTCACTTTCTTGTTGAATGCCCGTGCAATCCTTCGTTGGTATCCTTGAATGTGGTAAAGAGCCCTTAACCGGCGTTCATCAAATAGCATAAGTTCTTCAAATCGATTACTCAACCATTCTGCCTCTTGGACTTCACACTCAATCATGGTCCGAAGAGATGGGACTTCTAACTCGATGGGAAGCACTGCTTCCATTCCATAAACCAAAGAGTAGGGGGTTGCTCCTGTTGGCGTTCGCACAGATGTGCGATACCCCCACAAAGCCAGGGGTAGTTGTTCATGCCAGTCCCTTGCAGATTGAACAGTCTTCTCCAGAATGGCTTTGATCGTCTTGTTTGCTGCTTCCACAGCGCCATTGGTCTGCGGCCGATAAGTCGTTGATTTGTGCACTTGAATTAGGAATTCATCGAGAACTTCTCGGGCTCGTCCTTTAAAATGGACTCCATTGTCAGATACGAAAGCTTGGGGGACCCCGTACCGGTAAACGACATTTTGCTTGATAAAGTGTGCAACTTGGACTGCGGTCAAAGTGGCATAGGAAGCAACTTCTACCCATTTCGTGAAATAATCGACTGCTACCAAAATGAACTTGTGACCGTTGGATGCCGCCGGCACTATTCTCTCGATGACGTCAATTCCCCACGTCGAGAAAGGCCATGGTGAGGTCATTTGTTGCAACTCATGCGGCGGGACATGCGTGAGATTGGCATGAATCTGGCAGCTTCTACACCTTCGCACATACTCCACACATTCCGTTTCCATGGTGGTCCAGAAGTATCCTTGCCTGAGGATTTTCTTGGCGAGCATTATACCATTCATGTGAGGGTCGCATACACCTTCGTTCATTTCTTCCATTACCCTCTTCGCATCTTCCCCATGGATACACAATTTGTGCGTGCCACAGTGTGACCTTCGGTATAGGTTCCCTCCGCAGATAATGTATTGAGCTGCCATTCTCTGGAGAGCGATTCGGTCCTTCTTGCTTGCTCCCATGGGGTACTCTCCTCTCTCCACATATCTCCAAATGTCATAATACCATGGATGGCCGTCATCGGGCTCGTCAACTGCCATGACATGCTGGTATACTGGAATATCCCTTTGTTCTATCACGATTGGTCTTAACTTTATGCCAACAGGAATCTCGATCATTGATGCCAATGTCGCCAAAGCATCTGCAAATTGATTTTTGAATCTCGGGACATGAGTGAATGTCACCTTGCTGAAGTGAGGGATAAGGTCTTCGAGATCCTGATGATAGGGTTACAGCTTCTCTTCCTTAACCTTCCAGTCGCCATTTGCTTGAGACACAACTAAGTTTGAATCTCCCACAACTTCCAGTTTTTCTATGCCGATCTCGATGGCTGCCTCCATGCCCACGATGCAAGCCTCGTACTCTACCTGATTATTGGTGACTTCAAAGTTGAGCTTGAATGCCAACGGGATGTGCGATCCATCGGGCGAAATAAGCAATACACCGATTCCGAACCCTTTCTGGTTGGCTGCTCCATCAAAGTACAACTGCCAAATGCCCTCGGCTACCGTCATTATGTCTTCATCGGGGAAATTGAAGTTGGCATCTTCTCCTCCCTCGACTGGGCAATAGACTAGGAATTCCGCGACGGCTCTTCCTTTTACTGACTTTCGGGTGACATACTTTAACTCAAATTTAGCCAACATCAGTAGCCACCGTGCCATCCTGCCTATGAGGGCCGGTTTCTCGAATAGATATTTTAGGGGATCCATACGAGATATCAGCCTTACCGGATAGGCCAGCATATAATGCCTCAACTTCCTGGAAGCCCATACAAGTGCCCAACATGTCTTTTGTAGGGGAATATAACGCTCTTCGGGTCCAACCATCTTCTTACTGAGGTAGTAAACAACTCTTTCAACCTCATCATCTCCTTCCTGCGCCAACATACACCCCATCGAAGACGGAGTGACTGACAGGTATAGGATCAAAGGTTTTCCTGTTACGGGCGGCGTTAACACCCGCGGCTTGTGCAGGTAAGCCTTGATGGCTTCGAAAGCTTTCTGGCACCTTTCATCCCAAACGAATGGCACTCCTTTCTTGAGCAAGCGGAACAGGGGTTCGCAGGTTGAGGTCAGTCTTGCAATGAACCTACTGATGAATTGCACCTTGCCAAGGAAACTCCTTACATCCTTTTCAGATCGCGGTGGCTCCATTTCTAGGTTGGCTTTGATCTTTGATGGATCGACCTCGATGCCTCGGGTGGTGATCATCAATCCGAGCATTTTCCCTGCAGTGACCCCAAACGTGCATTTGGCGGGATTGAGGCGCATCTTGTACTTCCTAATTCTCTCGAAGAACTTCCTGAGTGCCGGCAGATGCCCTTCTCGCTCTTTGGCTTTAACAATCATATCGTCAACGTAGACCTCTACTTCTTTGTGAATCATGTCATGTAATAATGCCGTGGCGGCCCGCTGGTAAGTGGATCCTGCATTCTTTAGTCCGAAGGGCATGACTCGATAACAATACGTCCCCCACTCAGTGACGAACGTAGTCTTCTCCCGATCCTCTGGAGCCATAAGGATTTGATTGTACCCCGAAAAACCATCCATGAAAGAGAGCAGGGCATGGCCGGCGGTATTATCAACTAGCACATCAACATGCGGTAGTGGGAAGTCATCTTTAGGGCTGGCTTTGTTAAGGTCCCTGAAATCGACACAGACCCTTATTTTGCCATCTTTCTTTGGCACGGGGACTATGTTTGTAACCCACTGAGGGTACTTGGTTACCATTAAAAACCCAGCGTTAATCTGTTTAGTGACTTCCTCTTTAATCTTAAGCACCCAATCAGGTCTCATGCGCCTTAGTTTCTGTTTTACTGGTTTTGTGTCGAGATAAAGGGGAATCCGGTGTTCCACGATTTCAGGATCGATTCCGGGCATATCTGCGTGTGACCACGCAAACACATCTTCGAATTCCTTGAGCAAGTCTACAAGGGCTTCATGCTCTTCAGCGGATAGCGCGGAACCAATCTGGGTCATCCGGGGATTCCCTTCATCTCTCAAATTTATTAAAACGATTTCTTCTTTTACAGGCTGAGCATGCCTTTCATCTTCCCTGTCGATTAGGGATCGGATTTCTTTGGGATGTCCCCGTCGAAATCAATCTCTTCATCATCAGGGTCGACGCAATTTATTTCAAAGTCAGGGAAGTAAGCAGAATCAGATTCATTCATTTCATGATCAACGGAGGCCTCGGGGGCATCATACATACGGGTGGATTCGAACTCGAAATACAGATGCTGAGAGTTTGGGCCGAGAGGCACCATCTCGGACTCGACAGACTCAGAAGACTTAACAGACTCAGATTCAGGCTCGGACTCTGATCCATGGTAAGTTGCACTTGGCATGAAGGTCCAGTTTTTGTATTCTCCAGCAGCATCCATGATGACCAAAGTTGGATCCTCGGGGGTTTCTTGTTCCATCATCAGCACTTCCGCTTCTACAGCTGTACCCATTGATTTGTCTTCCCTGAACAGAGTTGCGTGACTACCCATGGCGAAGACCTCAATCTAGTCGGCCGGTTCCTTCTGTCCCTTCTCAACCTCAGTTTCTTCCTCACTATCAAGCCAAACATCGTTGGCAAATATCTCAAATCCTGGTAAGAAGGTATTGGTTTCAGCATCCCAAAAAGGTTCTGGCTGCCCCTGATAGATCTGTTTTGCTTCTTCTTTGACAAAGTAATCCTCCAGTCTGTTCCCCTTCTTCACCTTGTTGTTACTCAAGGGTGAGTTACCAAGGCCGGTCGTACGCATCAAAGTGCCCTGGGCTTCAAACTTTGCGGGGCCCTGGAGGTTCTTTCCCAGTCCCAATCCTGCCATGTAAGACATTTTCCTCATTATCTTAATGGCGACGTTGCTCACAACGAAGTCATCGTCAATTCTAACCGAATAGACAGACTTGGAAGTATCCAGAGAGAATCCTCCCAAGGTGATATCTTCTTTTTCGTGTTGAATTTCCAAGAGTGGGGCATTGTCTTCAACAGGGGCATGGATCCCAGAGTCCCCATGAATAGTAAGCATTCCCGTTTCCAGTCCCAGCCAAATTTTCAGATGGAGTGTGGAGGGCACAGCCATGATGTCTGGCCGGTACAGCCAGGGCCTTCCCAGGAGCAGGTTGAAGGAGGCGGGGATATTCACCACGTGAAACGCCACTTCCGTCTGATATGGTCCGAAGGTCATAGGAATCATGAGAGTCCCAACCACATCCCTCCGAGTGTTGTCATATGCTCGGACCTTGACTTTTGATGGGGAGAAGTCCTTATTTTTGTACCCCAAGCAGTAAGCAACACGGAGTGGACAGACATTAATTGCTGAACCATTGTCGACCAAGATTACTGGAACCGATTTGCCATGGCATTTTAGGGTGATGTGCAGCGGCCGATTACGGTTAGTTCCTTCGGCAGGTAAGTCTCGATCAGTAAAGGTGATAGCATGCTTGACAGGTATGGTTTTGATCAGTGCCACAAGCTCATCGGGGGTTATAGCGGAAGGAACCTTCAGTTGAGAGAGTGCTTGAATGAGCCCTTCACGATGGCGTGTGGAATGAACCAGCACATCCCAGACAGACATCTTGGCATGAGTTTGCTCGAGTTGATGCTTAATCATTCCTTCAGGGTTCTTTTCTGGTCGGGAAGGTTCCTTAGCTGGTGGGTTAAAGGGTCGGAAGGTGCTTTTGACCGGGGTGGTAAAGGGATTGGAGGGCTCTACGGCTGCAGGGTTGGAAGGTTCTCCAACTTGAAGGTTTGGAGGTTGGTACATACGGCCACTTCTGGTTAGGTGATCAATCTGACGGTACTTTGACTCTTCATTCCATAAATCGGCCAGGGCTTTACGCTTGTTTCCAATAGTCGTATCCCGCAGATTGGCAGCCAAATCAGCAATAACCAAGTCATCCCACAGATCTTCGGGCTTCCATTTTTCGGCCTTCATTATGGTCTTGTTAACAGTCCATTCCTCGTTTCCCACTTTTATGTTAACCACCTCAGTGTTAGCCCACAAGTTTGTTCCAAACGCTGGTTCATCTTCCCATACGTTCATCATAGCAACTTCAGCATCTTTTGGAAAAGTAACCGATGATTCGGATCCAGTCCCATCGACAAGGTAGTCCATCGGGTCAAACTCGTTGCTAGCGACTTCTTCTTCAAATCCAGGAAGGTTCGGGTATGAGGTGAGGTTCACATTGCTATACAGGTTGTTGATGACAAAATCATTAAGATGAGAGAAATCCGAGCGGAGCGGAGCGAGCTCTGGCCAGTTGTACGTCATTATCTCAGGTGGATATCCAAACTGGTATTCTTCACCGAACAGTGCTGGCAGGGTGAAGGTATCCAAAGGGTCATTCCAGGCCAAAAGCTGGTACTCGTCTGGGGTTGGGTCCCATTCAGGCACATCTTGGAAAACTTGGTATTCTTCCCCTTGATTTTCAAACAGTGCATACAAAGAGAACCCATCAAGAGGATCTGCCTGGATGTTCTGCCAATCAACCTCCCATCCGGCTTCGAACAAGGGTTCGTCATTTCTTTGGAAATTGGCAGCTTCAAATTCTTCCCAATCAGCAATCAGTTCTCCCCATGTATCTTCCCATTCCCATATAGAACGAAAGGCAGTTTCTTCGGGAATTTCACTAGCAGGGATTGGTTCGGTATCAGGGATAATGGACAGGGTAGGGTCAAATTCTGGGATGCTTTGATTTTCAACTAAGGTGATTTGGTTAATACGGAAGGGAGCGTTGTGTTGGGGTAAAGGGTTTGAAACGGTATTTGGTTTATCCGCGGGCGGAGCGTCGACAATTTTGTTGTCAATGAGGTTTTGAATTTCATGGCGGAGACGGATGCAGTTGTCGGTGGTATGGCCGGGCATTTGGTGGAAGTCACAGTAGACGTTTTGGTTGAGGTTCGGTGGAATGGTTTGTGGTGGCGGAAGAGGTTTCAACACTCCGATGTCTGTGAGTTTCTTAAGGAGAGTGGATCTTGGAGTGCTGAATTGGGTGAAGGTTCGGCTCTGGGATTTTGGTTTTTTAGAAATTTGGTTAACTTTTACAGGCTTAGTGGATGAAGTTCCTGCTTGGTTGGTATTCCCGAAGAGAACGTTGCTGTTTCCCGAATATGCCCTTTTAGATTTCGACCCGGATCCTGATTCCTTTTTCTCCAGAGTTCCATCTCGCAAGGCCTCCTCTAGAGCCAATCCAGAATCATAAAAGGTTTCAAAATTTGGAGCAGCCTGAGAGAGAACCATGTATGGAGCAAAGGAGCTTGGCAAGTTCTTGGTTATTATCCGTATTTGTTCTTTCAGGTCAAGCTTATTCTGCATTTGGGCAGCTTTAGCCCTCCAACGTTTCACGAAGTCGGCAAAGCTTTCCTTCTCACTCATCTTAGTGCTTTCCAATTCCCTCATGGTCATCTTCAGGTCGACATTGAAGTCATACGGAGCAACGAAAGCTGTCCCAATGTCTTCCCAAGTCCTTTTCTTGGATGGTTCGAGAGGGAGGAACCATTACAGGGCTGGACCAGATAAGAACTCGAGGAAAAGTTGGGCCATAGCTTCTTTTTCAATGCCACGCATTGTGAGGGATCCGACATATCCTTGAAGATGGGCCCTTGGATCGCCGGTTCCATCGAACTTTGCAAAGTCCACTCCTTTGAATTTTTCCGGCAGCTTGACATTCGGAAAGAGGCATAGCTTGCTCATGTCGATTTCTCCTTTTCCAAATCGTTTAGTTTCTTGGACAGATTCCTTTAATTTGCCAATCTTTTCCATAAGAGCGGCCAGGTTGGGGTCAACTGCTGGTATCTCAACTTTAGGTGGTTGCTCGGATTGCAGGAAAGTCTTGATCAGGAGCTTATCGGTGATTTCCTGCATGCTTTCCATTATCATACTCATGTCGTTTTTCATAGAGACTACGGCGACTTTGAGTTGCGCGTCAATGCCGGCAAGAGACTGTTTAAACTGAGCATCCATATTGGCCATGTTCTGCCTAAGCTCTTCCATTCCGTCTCCTTGGTCAGACATGGATGAAAGATTTTCGGGCGGGACTGAGTCTATGGATTCTTCTACCACAGGTTCTTCCTCCTCCTCAACTTGGACCTCAAACAGTGGGGGTCCTTCCAGGGTGTCTACGCGAACTAGTCTCTGGGACAGAAGGAACCAATTGGGTACAACTTCTTTTCTTTGCAGGCGATCAATGTTGGATGTACTGGCAACAAGTCAAAAGGGAGCGACTCATAACCGATCCGGATACTCGCCCTACTTCTACCCATCTCCTAGAAACAGGGCCTAGGACCTACCGTGGTTCAAATCTCACTTAAGACGTTTGTACAAAAGATTTCCGATAGTCCGGGTAGGTGCTGTCAGGCAGGTTAAATTCTGAGCGGGTCAGAACCAGAGCCAATCTCCTTACCGTGACCATCCGAGACAGAGCAATGTGACTACCGGAATCCAGATACGCACGCGCTTAAGGCTATACCCAAACCAAGGGAGCCGTTCGGGCATGGCAAACACCGGAGGTATCACAAACTCCATGGATTTAAGGTCTCCTAGACCGTCCTAGCGGACCTACCGTGGTTCAAATCTCACTTAAGACATTCGTACAGAAGATTTCCGATAGTCTGGGTAAGTACCGTCAGGTAGGTTAAATTCCGAGCGGGTCGAAACCAGAGCCAATCTCCTTACCGTGACCATCCGAGACAAAGCAATGTGACTATCGGAATCCAGACACGCACGCGCTTAAGGCTAGACCCAAACCAAGGGAGCCGTTCGGGCACGGCAAACACCAGAGGTATCACAAACTCCATAGATTTAAGGTCTCCTAGACCGACCGGAGGGCCCTAAAGAATTCTAAGGGAGCTTATTCCTCTAGCCCGCAAGATGCAATGGTGTGTGGATGATGCGTGTGTACAGGAATAAAAGGTACGTAAGCAAGATATAACACATAAGTCCTAGCCGTGGGTTCCTGTCCTAGTTGGGAAGGTTCTATGGCTATGTACAAGTGCAAAGGCTGGTTTTGGTCTCGAAAGGGTTCCCCGGACTAGAGCCAAGATGTACTCCCCCGTGTCGAGTGTATTGCAAGACAACGGTCGAACAGCACGATGGCTCATCATAGTCGATGGTTGCTAGGCATCCCGGGAGAGCTTGTCACCGGTAAACCGAGCAAGATAGCTGAGACACGCTTAGCGAGGCTTGTGCGGTGCAAAGTGTACAGGATAAAAGAGCTTAATCTTTCGAAAAATATTTGAAAATCCCCCTTTTAGAAAACACCTTTCAAGTTTGGCCCTATTGGTCATTCAATACTTTTGTACACATTTTTTTTATAAAAGTATTGAATAAAAACGATCCCCAGCAAAGTCGTCATTGTGGGCTCGCGCGCCCGAAAAGCGCTAACTCGAAGAGTCGCCACCCGGATTTTTGAGATGGATCATTCGAGAAACCGAGGAGTCATTTGGAAAAGGCTTTTGGTCTAGCGAAAACGTTGAGATGTTGGGTTCGGGAGCCACATTACGAATGGGGAAGGTTTTTCTTTAAAAAGCACCCCATTCGCCCGGTAGAACCGGTCTCTACTTAATGTTTTCAAAAGAGGGAATCTTCAATATTATTTGGAATATCAAACTCTTCAATAAAGCACATAGCGGGGAAGGGACATGGGAAATATATCACATTGACGTGCATGTGGTGCTGTCTGTATAGTAGTGATAAAATGATGTGAACAGATGAAATAAACAACATTCAGCAAGCGATGCGGTCCTCGGCCAAGCTATTCCACGACACCTTGAGATGCGCGGCGTCATCTCAACTGCCGTCTTGTGGTATTTGCTCTGTTGTCAGGATTGCACACTTTCAAAACATTATCTAGCTCACTGTTTTCTCTGTATATCTTTTGGAAAACTCATCAGAAGCCTCACGACAGTCAGATCATCCCAAAAATGTCATTGTCTTTCTCAAAACATGGTTTTAAAGTAATTTTTAGCATATTTGATCATTTGGGATGACCTTGAAAAGCTTTTAAAAGAGCCGGAACATGGCTTGTAGATTTGGTCTTATTTTAAGAGCAACAGAAACAGTAAACAGCAGGTACGGATAACCACAACAGAGGAAAACTCAGATCCAGGCACCCTGCTCACAATAGCATCAGTATGTAACATGCCGTGCGCTGAGGGTCAGGATGCCGCGCGTCTGATCAACAGACCACGCGGTTCCCCAACCTCAGCACAGTGTTGGTTTTATTTTATGAAAATAGGTTTTGAGTTAGGATCTAACCAAAGGGGTTTAGACCTACTGACAAAAAAGCCCCCTCAGGACCAGAACGGAGTCTAGTCCAAGGAAACAAGTGTTTACCTTTGGTTTCGAGCTTGATCAAGGGTCGTTGATGCGATGGTATGGATGGATCGTCACGGATGTAGATGGAGGAGGTTGAATGAGACACGGGGAGTATGTGTATGAGTGAAGGTTAGGTATTTTGAGAAATGGGACTTTGAAGTTAATGAAGGATTAACCTCGATGATGAGAAAGGAGTGAGTGAAGGTGCTTAAAGAATGTCTTTTGGGAATGACATCTTTTAAGACTTGGAAATGGAAATGGTATGAAGAAAGTGGGTGTGGGAACTTAGAGAGAGAAACTAAAGGGAGCCAAAGGAAAGGCAAGAGAGGGACTCAAAAGAAGGGCCCTTTCTCCTTGAGTGGAGGGGTCAATTTATAGGTAAAGGCCAAGGATTTTGAATTTCAAGTGGTGGAGGTATTTTCTGGGCGGGCCAGAAGTGCATTTTCGGCTGAGCCAGTCATCAGCTGTGGCTCAAACTGGCGTGGCCAATAGCTTTCTGAGCCAGTCAGCCTTTTGCTCAAGGTGCCGTGCGCTTCAGTTTTGCCGCGCAAGGTCCCTTGAATTTCCAAGGTGCCGTGCGCTTCAGTGCCAATCCGCACGGTACCTCTTCCTTCGGTTCAGAGTCTTTTGGGCTTTGTCTGGGCTTTATCTGGGCCTGTCAGGTTTTTTTGGGTTTTTTGGTTTTTTGGGCTTAGGGAGATCCTTTTTCAAGCTCGCAAAGGTACCGTTTCCTCTATTTCATCATCGGGGCGGACAAAGACTCTTCGAGGTCCGGATTGGGGTGTCTACAACTATACCTTCACTGCTTCCATCAGGTTCTCGTCCCCTCTTTTTTCCTAATCGCATAACGTGCTGGTCATGCTTGGCTTGCCTCTGGAGTAGCCTAACCTCATTTCTCGTATAAGGTGCAGCTAACCCATGTATCATATGGATTATCCCCCTTGGATTCTGCTCGTAATCCATTTCCATGGCTTTCCCTTTATCTTTGGGGTCCTCCTGAATATACTCCTTCAGATAGCCTCGAGAGACCAAATCATCCAGATGTCTTTTGAACATTTCGCAATCCTCAGTCATGTGGCCCCAATCCTTATGGTAACTGCAGTGCTGATTCGTAGCACGTTTCGCGTCCTTGTCTCCAACCAGACTTGGGGGCCACTTGAAGTAGGGCTGATTCTTTGTTCGATAAAGAATCATGTAAATAGGCTCTTTCCAGACTGTTGTTATTGAAAAGAATGACTTGGGGTCTAGCGCTGGTTTTTCTTTATATGGCTCTTTCTTACCCTGCCCATACTCCTTCCTCTCCTTGTAAGTTTTGGGCTCTGGTTTGTCCACCTTTTTCGCTGGTGTCTTTGGCTGTTTGGCAATCACTTTACCGTCTTCTCGAAGGATATCATCCCCCATTCTGGCATGCTGCTCAATCCGTTCCATCAAGTGTGCCAAAGTTGACACAGGGTGTTTGTTTAAAGACCGGCGGAGTTCTTCCCGAACAGGCAGGCCTGTCTTGAAAGTAGCAATTGCATACTCCTCGCTGCAACTGTCAATCTCATTAAAAGTTTCCCAGTACCTTTTGGCATAGTCTCTGATCGGCTCGTTATCTCCCTGCTTCATTGTGGAGAGATTTTCAAATGTTTTGGGAGCCTTCCTACTTGTCAAGAACCGCGCAGTGAATTCCTCGGCCAACTGCGTCCATCCTCGTATGGATCGTGATTCCAATTTGTGGAACCAAGACAAAGCCACCTTCCCTAAACTTGACGGGAACATCTTACACATAATAGCATCATCCCCTTCGTGCATAAACATAGCCTGCTGGTAATGCTGTATGTGAGCAACGGGGTCCGCATTTATCTCGTAAAGTACGAACGCCCCGTGCTTCACCCTGCTCGGCAGTCGTGCGTCTTGTAACCTTCTGGTAAAGGGGGAAGTTGCTATATTACTCAGGGCTTTCCTTGCTGCTTCTCGTGCAGTCATTGTTCCAGCCTCTTGCTCCTTGTTTTTATGCGCCCGAACCCTAACCCAGTTGGACTCAGGTCTCTCATACCTATCTCTATGGTGTTTTCGGGTATCTTCTTCAACAGAGGAACTTCGGCTCCTACCTCTCTTTTTTCGTGGAGAAAGCCCTCGCTCCTTCGGACTCCTGCTTCTTCTTCTTCGTGAAGAAAGCCTCTTCCTTAGAGAGGGACTCCTGCTCCTTCGGTGTGAAGGGGTGGCTTTGTATGTTACCATAGCCCTTTTCTCTCTTTTGGAATGCCTTCGTGATAGTCTAGAATCCTCAAGGTGATCTCTGATCCTTTCCATCTCTCAGATCTCGTATTCTTGTTTCTTGAATAATTGAGCAGCCTCTTCGATTTCTTGCCTCTTCCTATCCAGGATGTCGTTATGGCTATGCACACCTTTCGATTGCAACAGATTCTCCTCTATGGTGGGACTTGCTCCTTGTAACGCCCCGAATTTTGGGTACGTTAAATAAACATTTTATTGAACAACAAAAGAGAGTTTGGCTCTTTATTACATCATAAACTCCCAAAGGGTTCGTTTATTACACAAAAGGGATGGATATCTAAGGTTATCTACAGCTCCTTCTCTTCTTCCATCCTAGCAAGTTCCTCAGCTCCAAAAGCCTCCAAGGTGTACAGCTCCTCTTATTCATCTAACAAGTCTGACACATTATACCAGCGTCGCCACCAGTATAATATGTCAGGGTCACATAAAGCAATACCGTGAGCTTGAAAGCTCAATAGAGTAATCCAAACCCACTAACCCTTAACATACACATCAAAGATAGTATACGATTTTAACATGCTTTCAAACAACTCATACAATTACACATGCGCATTCACTAACGAGCGTTGGTGTCATGTTTTCCGTGTGTCTCCCCTACGCGACTCATCGTTTTGTGTCTCATCTTTCATCATCAATTCTGAAAACACGCACGCACATAACCATGGGTTTCAAGTACCTTGTGTCGCACAACAATGAGCTACCAAGTCCGGCTCATTGCCACAAGGTTACCAACGTACGGCCACAATGGCTACCAAGTCCGGCACATTGTGTCACGCACACACACGACCATGAGCATCCAAACCGGCACCTTGTGTCGCACAACAATGAGCTACCAAGTCCGGCTCATTGCCACAAAGGCTACCAAATCTGACTCATGGCCATAATGGCTACCAAGTCCGGCCATTATGCATTTCCAAAACACTTTTTATCCGTATCAACCACATCTTAGGTGTCATATCTCTACTTTTCCAATTCCATGTGTCTCGTAATATGCATCGACTCCGCGGTGGGACTATTCACATAACTCATGCGATATCATGCTCGTTAAAAGGTCAAAATACAAATACTTCGTTTCAAACGATACTTTATCTTTAAAATGCATTTCCTTCGAGAGGTTCAATAAAGCAACACATGTTTATTGACGAGTTCATACAATCACGTGGTAACTAGGCGATCAAGCAATCAAGTAGTCATAAGATCAAAGTAAACTACGTACTTAACAAGAAAGTTCTACAAGCTAAATTCAAGTCAAACATGCATATAACTATTCAAGTACCACATATACTTAGAGATAGCGGGGTCGGAGTATTCTACCTTAATCCGAAACTAGTCGGGGCCGAATAAGCTAGTTGAAAAATTCTACGGGCGGTGAAACTCTCAAATCTGGACCGAACTTTGGATGGCAGTAACTCGGTCAAAACTGGGCCGAATAGGATCGTTCTTGAGTCTAAAACGAAGATCTCGAAATTTTCTACAACTTCCGTGAAGGACATTATTCCTAGAAACGACTTTCGCCCGGAGAAAAATGGGGATAAGAAAGTGGACAGTGAGCTGTCTGGAATGGAATTTCCAGATTTTTCACTGAACTTTGGAGGTCGATATCTTGGTCATCTCTTGACCGTTTGGGGTGGTTCTTGGGTCTAAATTGAAGCTCTCGAAGTGTTCTACGACTTTCGTGGAGGTCGTTGTTCCTAGAAACGACTTTCGCCCGGAGAAAAAATGGAGTTTTTCAGAGGACAGTAGGCTGTCCAGAAACTGGTTTCTTAGAGATTTTTAGAGAGAAGTGAGAGCTATGCTTGGAGGTGTGAGTTGAAAGCACCAAATGGCTTGGTATTTATAGGCAAGCCTCTCCTCTCTCCTCTCATGGCCGAACTCTCTCTCTCTCTCCTATCTCTCATTTTTTTATTCCAAGCAATCTTGCTTCCTTGCAAGAAACAACCTAAAAACTAGGCATTCAAGGCTAGGATGTGTCCTTTGGATTGGATTATGGAAGACTAGGCAAGCAAATGGGATTTGATTCAAGTATAAAATTGGGGTTTGTACAAGAAGGACTAGATTTGATTGTCCTTGGCCATGCTTTCACTTTGAAAGTATATCAAAGAAGGACAAGATGAGCTAAGCTAGGTCAATCAACTTGCACACACATCACACTTTCTCCCTCCCTCTCCATCCGAATCTCTCTCTCTCTCTTGTACTATATATCTATATATATATGCACTAGGAAGAATACACATAATATATTATAGATATGGGTACTATGGGTACTTTGAAATCTTGTATTTTAAACCAAAATTAGATTTTCTTATTATAAAAATCTATATACACACATGTGTATTACAATATAATATATATATACATATATATATATACATACAAGTACACATATTATATATACAAGCAAGTACTACAATATCTAGACTAGATATGTCACTTTCCAAGATCTAATAAACTAATCTTCTTCTTTCAAAGTACTAGGTACTAAATTATTAACCTAATGAACTAAATCTATTTTAATGGATTTTAACACATGGGCAATCTAGTCTTTAATAATAAGAGAATCCCATGGAAAAATTAAATAATAAACCTTGTACTTGCATGGAAGACATACAATATACTAATATATGTATATGTACTTTGGGTATTTAATAAAATCCACATTTTCAAGTAAATTAGATTTTCTAGTTAAAATATTTAATAACACACATGGCCAAGTCTAATATTTAAATCAAACAAGTACATGATTGTCAAGACTAACTATTATCCAATGGATAATAGTTTCTCTAATGGTTAATAACCAATGGGTAATAATGGCTAGGATTCTAGTCTATCGTCCAATGGGTAATAAAACTCTTAACGGTTATTATCCAACGGTTAATACCAAAAGTATAATACTTTGCAATTAAGCACTAAACTAATCTAATCTCGTACTTAGGAAGATTAACCAAGGTTTACCTATTGACTAATGGGTAAAGATTACTCTAGCATCTATCGTCCAACGGATAAATATTATTCTAGGACAAACGCCAAGGCAAAGCGTGGCGTGGCCAAAGCGACTGGTGGCAAGCGGTGGCCAGCGGCGGGTACGATGGCCATAGCGGTGCCAGCGGTGTGGCAAACGATGGCCAAGCGGTGGCCAAAGCGGTGCTGGCGATGGCAGCGGCGCCAAAGCGACCTGGTATTAACGGTGGCCAAGCGACCGGTACGATGGCAGCCAAAGCGACCGGTGGCGTGGCAGCGACCAGTGGCAAGCGATGGCGCAGCGGTGGCAGCTACCTTGGCCAGCTTGCAACAATAGCGGTGGCCAAAGTAGCCTAGTGGCCAAACAGAGGCTACCTTGGCCCGGTAGCCAAGCAGTGTGGCCAAGGCGGCCTGGTAGCCAAGCGGTGGCCAAGCGGCGGCCAAGCAAAGCGGTGGCCAAGCGGCGTGAGCATGGCCAAGCCAGCGTGAGCATGACCAAGGCAAAAGCAAGGCAACTGGCGATGACCGACGCCTAGGCGAGCGGTAGCGCGACAATGAGCCGACGCCAAGGCAAAGCAGGCTCGTCAGCGAGACGCCAAGGCAAGGCAATCAAGTTAGCGGTCAAGGCAAGGACTAAACATTACCCATTATGCATCGATGAAACGTTATAGGTAAGGGGAAATGTAACTAAGCCAAAAGGTAGTTAGGTATTCTAACTAATCTGTTGCCAAGTAGGATTTCCGGTAGAAAATAAATTCTAGGATTTTACTACAATTACCAAGTAACTATACCAAGGTCTTAATAGGCATACTCGCCTTTAGAAAAATGACCTTAATGCCCGGGCGATGAAATCCCATCTCCTAAGTCAAAAACCTAATTATGACGGATTATTAATCGCAAAAAAGGGATTTATAAAATAAATAAAGAATTTTCAAATAAATAACAAAATTTTATAAGTCGATAACGACCGATTTTTGGACGTTAAAAATGAAATCCAAGTATTAAACTAAAATTCAAATTTTTAGCGAAATTTTTATTTACCAAAAATCAGGGTCGTTACACTCCTTCTCGTGGAGTCCGTAGCAGTTCTCCCTTTCTTGTTCTTGGGATCATCTTGAATGGTTAGGGGACGATCTTTGCTCGTCGTCCTCCTACTATGGCCACCAGCATGCTTTTTCGGAGCACCTGGAGGGGATTTGTCTCCTTCCCTACCAGCCTGGTTTTTCTCAGTGAGCGGTGTGACTGGATCTACTTCCACCATGGTCGTTTTTCAAATGGAACTCGTTCGTTTCCCACAAACGGCGCCAATTGTAGGTGCAGAAAAACAAAGAGTACCTGGAGCACTGTTATTTCGTGACAGTTCCACGTGATTCTCGGTTGATACCCTAATGCCTCCGTCGGAACCCTAATCTGCGAGACAGACAAGGGGTGAGCGCACCTCTGCCTTTCGTGGCAAAGGCCTTCCAATGCCTAAGTTAGTATCACGTACTTATCTCAAACCCTAATTATCAGTAGGAAAGTATAGAATGCATAAAACGTATTGCGTACCTTTTGCCTCTAGGTTTACCTTATATTTATAGACATATGCCTGCTTGTCCTCCAAGCATCCTCATCACCCCAGGACTCCTATCCCGTACAGGAGGCCTGGGTTTCTAGGGACTCTCGTGCCCAATCAATTGAGATCCTCTTTTTGCAAGGATTTTCCCTATTATGGAATTCGTTCTATAATAGGACTGTTCTTAAACTTATCTTTATTTGAATACGGGGTCTCTCTTACTGGAACATAGCCACCGTCTAATCACTTAAGACTTAGTCCCTTATCAATAACCCCATCTGTTCGGTATTTCTCATTAGGTGTCTGCAATTCGTTCCGTAATAGAATTGCCCCAGTGTCTCTCCCGGCTGGATAATGGACACTTTTCCTCAAATACTGCTCGTGTCTTATCTCTTAAGGCTATCTGTCTTAAGATGACTCTATCTATCCTGTATGGTCTATGCCAAACAGACTGCACCTTCAATGCTATTATTTTGGACACAAACCTACACCGCCAAACAGCTGGTATTTAGTCTAGGACGTCTCATGCCCCTTTTCCCAAATAGTCCCCTGTTCAGTGTACACTTCAGGTCACCGGCCCTTATCATCATGGTGCCTTTCATCACTTTTCTCATTGCACAACTTACATCACGTGTTCGGCTCGTATATATGCCTGTTCGGGAATATGACCTTACAGTGTTTAAGGTTTGTGCAAAGTTCATAAGAAAGAGTTATGTGGATAAAAAGATGTGTGAGTTGCAGATTAAGACTAGCGATTTGTCTTATGTGCGTTTGGTGTTGGTGTCTATCCTTAGCACTATTAATAGAATTGGATCAATTGTGAGATGTGTTTACTTTTGGAGATAACAAGGATATCGATGGCTTTGAGATGTAAGAAGTTCAATTATGGTGAGCTGGTGTTTATAACTGAGCGGGAGGTAGTGATCATTAGGAAGTCTAATTATTGGATTTTGGGTTCTTTGGTTTTATTACCGTAGAGACTACTCGGGGTTTTACAGATTTATAGTTGTCATCGACTGGGAAAGAAGAGCGTGGAATTCAGAGTTTGGAGGACGAGAGGGTATATCTTATTAAATCTCGGAGTGAGTGCTAGAGTTCGAATGTCTGTGAATGTTGAGATTTCGGAGAACGATTAGAGGTGGGTGAAGTTCTTGGGGAGAAACCGGTGAGCATCTTAGGCGTGCAAGTTTGACTGTTGAATGATAGGATCATATCGTTAGTGAGGGGTTTCGTGTGGAGCTAAAAGGGTAAGGTAGAATCTAAGTAAGGAAGAGAGGATGAAGTTGTGGTCGAAGAAATGTGGCATGAGTTTGTGGATTGCGATTAGTGACTTGGCTTAGCAAATTTAGGGACGAAATTTCTTTAAGGAGGGTAGAATGTAGAGGCCTGTATTTTTGAGGTCGTATTTTTTTTCTTTGGTAAACGTACGGCCCATCGAGATAGACGGTGCGGATATATGGTGTGGCGTGTTCGTGGAAAGATATTGGCGTAATTATGTGAGAGGTGCACGTGTGAGGGTGTGGTGGGAGAAGTAGGGGATTGCTCCCCTACCTCAATAACTTTTTCCCAGGAGACTAATTCTCCCATTTCTCTCTCTCACCCCACGGCTCACTCTCTCTCTCTTTTCCTCTCATCTGAAACCCTCTTAACTCCCCCTCAACTTCTCTCTTCAATCTCACACCTTAGAGAGTGATTCCGGATGAAATCCAAGAATTAAAGTTGTCCTACGGAGCGTGGGCTTTCCGAATATCCAAGAAAATTCATGATCGGACCTCGTTGGAGCTCGGTTGACTTGGTCAAAGTTTCGGGTTTTGCTCAAAACCCATGAGGTAGGGATTTCTTACTCTTATTATGTGTTTATGAGTTGATTGTATGCTTAGATCGTGTGTTGGTTCGTTGTTCGTTGTTGGATCGATGCCTTTCGAAATCTGAAAAATCGTCCTGAGAAACCCAGCTAGTACATGTACCACGGTTTGCATTGGTACATGTACTGTCAAAGAAATTTCGGGTCTGTTCAGCTAGTACATGTACTTCAGTTTGTACAGGTACATGTACTGCCTGGAAATTTTCAGCAATGTTCCTCTTTCCATGTTTTGGACCTCAATCACTTTTAACACTCTTGAATTACATCCAAATCACTTCTAAACTAGATTGTTCGTACTTCAAATGATTCGTTGATAAATCTATCTCTTTGACTCTCGTTGTATAAGAGGAACATGTCAAATCCCACGAGGGCGGTATCTAATCGTCGCCTATATAATAGAATGAGTATAGAGACATTGAAGAATGATATGATGAACGATATAGGGTTGCTAAACGCGATAACATGACGGGATGGTTGGTGAATTGAGAAACGTAGTATGGAGTAGTTATCGAATATCGTAGACCGTAAAGTACATCGTAGGGTGCGTGGTTGGTTGATAAGGGGCTTGTTAAATAGTCTAAATGGTAATAGAGTAATTCATATCCTCCTCATTCATCTTATTGATCTTTCAAACTTCTTTTGTTGCTCGTTCTACGGAATTTTTTGTATAGAACCCGATGGGTGGTGCGTTGTAAAGTCATTAGTGGGTTTGATGCATGACGTGGGATGTTGTGATAGACTTGGAGGAGTAACATGAGCTTAAGGTATTTATTTATGTACAGGGGACGTGTCTATGAGTTTGTTATACTTTGTGTGATGATGAATGAAAGAATGTGACATTGGGAACGTTGTGTTCTTATATGTGGATTGGTAGCGCGTATGTGTATGTATAAGTTGATATATGTTGAGCTTGAGGCTATTAACGATTGGTTGAGAAATGATTAACATGAATGGTACGAAGGGACAATAGGAAGAAAGCCATGGATCCACCGATGGGTGCGATGCCGGAAATGGGACGCACGGGGTCCCGAATGCCCGGACATGAATAAATGGCTCCTTGTGGACGCACGGGGTCCCGAATGCCTGGACATGAATAAATGGCTACTTGTGGATGCACGGGGTCCCGAATGCCCGGACATGAATAAATGGTTTCTTGTGGATGCACGGGGTCCAGAACGCCTGGACGTAAATGAAAGGTTTCTTGTGGACGCATGGGGTCCCGAATGCCCAGACGTGAATGGAAGGTTTTTTTTTTTTTTGGACGTATGGGGGTAGATGAACGGGTATCACCATTTGGTGAGAAAGTCAAACAATGCGCGAAACCTAGCGAAACTAGGGAATGGAAATATAAGGATTGTTGGGCGATACAAAGGAAGGGTAAATGATTGATTATATCGAAGTTTTGAAAAGAAAGGATTTGATAATCGATAAATTGAAATCGGGTCCATGTGAGAGGCGATGAGTTTTGTATCTGCGTAGTGAACGACAAGCGACGGTTGAGAGTATATTATAATTTAGTTAGATTGATTCGAATTGGTTCCCTACCCTAACAAACGTGTGAACTATTAAGGGTACTCTTATAGGATTTTTGGTTCCTTGGGTCATAGAGTGTTCATTCATGGTGAAAGATTATTGTCTCTTGTGATATCATATTGTATCCATTCACTCTGGTTGCATAATCCATCACATTTTCATATAGTTTGGGTATAGATTTCTCTACTCGGCTAGTGTAGCTCAACCTATTATTTTCTGGTAAAAAGAAAGGAAGTTGGCATGGCGTGCATCTCGTGTTGGTTGATCATGTTTTTCAAAGGTATAATAGGGGCGACTTATGCATTTTACCTCGTAAGATGTATTCAAAGGATGATCTTTGTAAACTGTAATATTAATTTGGTAACTTGTATAACTTGGGACTTGAACCCGGATTGTAATTTTGTTTTAACTTGAGAACAGGGGAAAGAAATAATGTTTGGGTATTATCTATACTTCAGTGAGGACTTTATTTACTGAAAATGATTATTATTTATGTTAAAAATCGAGGGTGTGACACTCCCTTGGCATCTAAGGTTGGGTCATATTAATCTAAAGAGGATAAATAGGTTGCTAAAAGATGGTATTTTATCTTCTTTGGTTGTTGAACCAATACCAACTTGTGAATCTTGCTTGGAAGGGAAAATGACTAAGAGATCCTTTTCAGCAAAGGGCAATAGAGTTGAAGAGCCATTGGAACTTGTACATACAGATGTATGTGGGCCATTGAATGTCAAGGCTCGAGGTGGATATGAGTATTTCATTACCTTCACAGATGATTACTCGAGATATGGTTATACCTATTTGTTGCATCATAAGTCTGAAGCTTTTGAAAAGTTCAAAGAGTTTCAAGCAGAAGTTGAGAAACAACTGGGTAAGAACCTTAAAACCCTTCGATCAGATCGAGGTGGTGAGTATCTCTCAGGTGACTTCTTAGGTCACTTAGTTAAGCATGGAATTATTTCTCAGTTGACTGCACCAGGAACTCCTCAACAAAATGGTGTAGCTGAGAGAAGGAATAGGACTTTACTTGACATGGTTCGATCTATGATGAGCTATTCGGACTTGCCTATTTCTTTTTGGGGCTATGCTTTAGATACTGCCATGTACATATTAAATCATGTTCCTACTAAATCTGTTCCTAAGACACCTCGGGAGTTGTGGTCCAAGCGAAAGCCTAGTCTGCAACATTTTCATATTTGGGGGTGCCCTGCATACGTGCTAAAAGGAAAGATGAGTAAACTGGAATCTAGATCAGAAAAATGTTACTTTGTGGGGTATCCTAAAGGGACTAAGGGTTGGCTTTTCTATAATCCTATAGAACAAAAAGTATTTGTAAGTACAAATGCAGTTTTTCTAGAGGATGATTATATGATGGACCGGAAACCTAAAGAAAAATTTGTTTTTCAAGAACTAACAAATGAAGTTGTAGTTCCTCAACAAATTCCTACCACTATAGAAGAATCACCTAATATTTTTGATACTTTGCCTAATAGCACATCGCCACCTCGTCATAGTGGGAGGATGACAAGGATGCCTAGTAGATTCTTACTTATTGAAGAAGGTTCTGAACCATCTCCACATGAGTCTGATCCTTCCAACTATGATGAAGCTATAAGTGATATAGATTCGGGACTTTGGCAACAAGCTATGAAAAGTGAAATGGAGTCTATGTACTCCAATCATGTCTGGGAGCTAGTGGATCCTCCACCCAATATTAAACCAATTGGGTGCAAGTGGATTTACAAGAGAAAAAGAGGAGCCGATGGAAAAGTTGAGACTTATAAGGCAAGGTTAGTGGCGAAAGGGTTTACTCAAAAAGAGGGTATCGATTATGAGGAAACCTTCTCGCCTGTTGCTATGCTTAAGTCCATTCGAATTCTCTTGTCCATTGCTGCATTTTATGATTATGAAATTTGGCAAATGGACCTCAAGACGGCATTTTTGAATGTCCATCTTGAAGAGGACATTTACATGGTCCAGCCAGATGGTTTTATAGCTAATGGTCAAGAGCAAAAGGTTTGCAGGTTGCATAGGTCTATTTATGGGCTTAAGCAAGCGTCTCGGAGTTGGAATATCTGATTTGATCAAGCAATTAAATCTCTTGGTTTTGATCAAAATCCGAATGAGCCTTGTGTGTATAAAAGGGGTGAAGGTAGAATAGCAGTGTTTCTGGTGCTATATGTGGATGACATACTACTCATTGGGAATGATGTAGGAGCATTGTCTTCAGTCAAAGTTTGGTTGGCAAATACATTTGATATGAAGGACTTGGGAGAAGCAAGTTACATCCTTGGGATTAAGCTTTTATGAGATCGTAAAAATAGGATGATAGGTTTGTCCCAAGCTGCATATATAGATAAGATTCTGGTAAGGTTTAGCATGCATAATTCCATGAAAGGTCTCTTACCTTTCAGACATGGAATCACTCTTTCTAAGGATCAATGTCCCAATACATTGGATGAGAAAGAGAAAATGAAGACAGTACCTTATGCTTCTACTGTGGGTAGTCTTATGTATGCTATGTTATGTACTAGACCAGACATCTGTTATGCAGTAGGCGTAGTCAGCAGATATCAATCAAATCCTGGACCTGAACATTGGATAGCTGTAAAGCATATTCTCAAGTACTTGAGAAGAACTCGAGATTATGTGCTAGTCTATGGTGGAGAGGATTTGGTGCCAATTGGATATACAGACTCTGACTTCATGTCAGATAAAGATTCACGTAAATCAACTTCTGGTTATGTGTTTACACTTGGAGGAGGAGCCATAAGTTGGAGGAGTATTAAACAGCAATGTGTTGCGGACTCCACCACTGAAGCTGAATATGTTGCCGCTTTTGAAGCAGCTAAGGAGGGTGTATGGCTCAAAAAGTTTCTACTGGAGCTTGGAGTGGTACCATTGGCAAAACAGCCCATGATTCTTTATTGTGATAATAGTGGGGCTGTTGCGCAATCCAAGGAGCCTAGAAATCACAAAAGTGGGAAACATATTGAGAGAAAATATCACCTCATCAGAGACATTGTTCAGCGAGGAGATATCATAGTTAACAAGATTGCATCTGCAGAAAACCTGGCTGATCCTTTTACAAAGGCTTTACCTTCTAATCCGTTTTACCGTCATGTTGATAACATGGGAGTCAAAAGTAGACCGGATTGGTTATGAGTGCAAGTGGGAGATTGTTGGTTTTATGCCCTCAAAACCAATATTTGTTTATTTACATTATCAATAAGAGCTTTATTTTATTATTCTGAAATGCTTTATTTCATACATTGGATATAATTCATGAGATGAATATTAAAGTCCCAAATTACATTGAATATGATTTATGCATGTAAATGTGATTTACTTACGGGAGATATAAATCACCAGTGTTTGTAATTTAAATTATTCACAATTGCTGATAAGAATGGACTATCTATCAAGTCAATTGCAACATGATTAACTTCTATTAGATAGAATGATCCATCTCAATCATTGAAGTGAAAGACTTCAAGTTAATATGTTGGTGTCTTTGGTATACACTGAAGGACCATCGTAAGACTCACACTATTTTAACCACTGTCCACTTTGGTGTGAATCTTATAATGCTAATTGTAATTCACTCTTAATCCTGGGAAAGTTAATGAACTCAAGTTTCTAGCCTATGTCACTTTGAGTCACCAATGAGTGAGGTCTAGCTCGATCAACACGTCGGTGGGTTGGGTGATTTATGTTAGGACTGTGAGAACATTATTTTCAAGATGGAATTCACTCTCTATTTAATTATAGAGTATAATGTCTCCTTGAGTTAGTTCACTGGATTAGTCTCTGAAACCTAGTACTAGTCATTTTAATGAAGCGTTCATTAAAATGTTTTTCCAGACGAAAAAGTGAGTGAACTAGTATTCAACGGAATTAAAATATAAGTATGCTTTGGTGTGATAGTTATTTATTATGACCAATTGCTACTTCTGGACATTACATGGTGAAGGGGTTTGACATTACGGTATTGACATTTATTGGGTACAATATATTAATATTCTTGAGGCCTAGAGTTCAGTCATAATTATATAGTGGAATTAATTTTGGTTTAATTGGGCCACCACTCATAGAGATGAGAGAGAGTGAGTCCAATTTTAGCTAAGCCTCAAGAAGCTCATAGGTCCCAACCCTAGCCCAACAAGAGATTGACTTATTGGCCAAGTTAATTTATCCCTATAAATTAAATCCCTAATTCTCTCAGAAGGACACGCACGGAAATCCTTTTTTCCTCCTACGGCAGAATTGAGAGAATAAGTAAGGGTGAGAATTATTATAGGGTTCCCACAAACCCTATTGGCCATTGTTCTCTTGGGTCATAGGGTTGAAGATATTTGGGGTGCAAGGAGCAAGAAGGAATCAATCTTTTCATAACCAGAAGTAGAGTTTTGTTTCTGAACTCGGAAAAGGTAAAACCCTAACCCTTCCTCATGAATCTTTACGCACGCGTAAGAAGTAGATCCGAGATCTTTTTTTTTTTTTTGAAACTATTTTTTTCCGCAATGATTTTTGAGAAAAATCCATCAGTTTGTACAGATGGGATAATATTATACAAAGAAACTAACATAAAACAGATACACCAATAATGGAATAGATACAGAGAAACCAACATAAAATAGATACACCAATATAAAAATAGATACACCAGTAATGTAATAGAGAAACCAACATAAAACAGATGCACCAATATAAAAACAGATACACCAATAATGGAATAGATACTGAGAAACCAACATAAAACAGATGCACCAATATAAAAACAGATACACAAGTAATGTAACCAATACAGATAAACTAACATAAAACAGATGCACCAATATAAACACAAATACCTTTATTGGCAGCTCTCTTTTTTTTTTTATCTCAACAACTTCTTCGTTCTCCTGCTTTTCCTCTTTCCCTTTTGGTTTTTTGACCCTTTTTTTAGGAAGATGGGGCTGGACTTCTTCTTTGTTCCCTTTATCTTGACAAACTTGCCTTCCTCCTCGTCTTCCTCAACATCTTCCTTATCTTCCTCCTCGTCTTCCTCACTTTCTTCCTCGTCTTCCTCCTTGTCTTCCTCAACATTTCCTGCTCGCCTTCTTCATCTTCTTCCTCTAAGACTACCACATCATCTTCTTCCTCGTTTCCAGTCTTCTTATTTCTGTTTGATTTTCGAACATGTTTCTTTTTTATTTCAATTGTTGTTTCTATTTTCTTTGACACCCTTGTCGTTCTTATTTCTCTTTTGGTAAGAGATCTTGTTATTCTCCTCAATTGAGTATTTTTAATAGGTGACTTTTGTGAAGCCCTCCTTTTCTGTGGCGTTTTGATGTCATTCTTCTCCTGTTTAGTTTCCTTTATTTGTGTTTCACCATCATCATCTTCCTTTTGATCTATTGTTTTCTTTACAGCAATTGAAGGTGAGTTCTTTCTTGCTCGCATCTTAAATCTTACCTTTTTTGCCTCAACACTCTAATCGGTTCTACTACATCTTCCTGTTCAGAATAAAAAACGCAAATCCAAAATAAATATAAAAACAGATATACGATCTATATTAACATATACACAGATACCAATATTGGTACATAATTCCAAAAGACCAACCAGATGTACTAACATGCTTGCAAAAACCAAACAAATATACCAACACAAAAACAACAGATATACAAAGTGTACTAACAGATATAGACAAGCCAACAGACCTATATGGTTCAAAACTACCAAACAGATGTGCCAAACATGCTTAAAAAGAGATATACCAACTGTACTAACAGATACAGATCTAAAACAGACCTACATTGTTCCAAATTACAAAAACTACCAAACAAATGTACCAAACATGCTTAAAACAGATATACCAAGTGTACTAACAGATACAGACCTACAAGCAGACCTATATTGTTCCAAACAGATGTACCAAAGATGCTTAAAAAGAGATATACCAATTGTACTAACAGATACAGACCTAAAACTGACCTACATTGTTCCAAACTACAAAAACTACCAAACAGATGTACCAAACATGCTTAAAACAGATATTGTATTATGTACAGATTTACCACCGGACGAGAAGAAGAAGACATGAAACCCTAAGATGAAAAAGACAATGATGAACTTGATCAAGAGGATGAGAAGTGAAAACAAGGTCGATTAACTCATCGGACATTCCATTAGTGGTCGATTGATCGGGATGGAAACATTTTGCCAATTATTGATCTTTCTCACTCACCCTTTTCGTTTGCAAGAAGTTTGAACAGGTGTACAGTGAAGTTTGAGGGTTTGGGAGCCGTACGTGAGGGCTCACATGTTTTTTGTAATTTTTGGGCTCGCGTGATGTAGGGGTTTTTTTTTGTAAATTCTAGAAAGAATGTCCTTTATACTTTAAAGGAAAATATTTATGTCCTTATTATATCAAAAAATCTTATAGTATGTTCTCTTACTCAATTTTCCCAAAAACCTATTGCAATCAAAGTTACGATTAAGAAAGCCATGAGAGAGAAACTCCTCCTTCTCTCTAGGATTCCCTGATCTAAAGCCCTGGCCAACGGTTCCATCTCATTTGCAGATGGTCTGGGCATGAAAGCTATGGACTCGTAAGAAGAAAGAAGAAAGCAGAGAGGATTCAATACCTCTCCACCCAAAGGTACTTGTATTTCTCTAAACATGAACTCTGCATCACGAAACCCTAAAAGTTCTAACATCCCCAATCCAAAGCTTTCTGGCAAACATACAGTGCCCCCCACATCATTGCCTATCCCATTTGACCTCTGCCCTTCATTGGCAGATGTTCAATCCTCCTCTCCAAACCCTAATTTCTCTAAAAGCCTTTCTAACTTTGGTGGCCACAGTCCTAAACACTCGATTCACTCTACACCTACTCGCAAGCTTCAACAAGTTTTTCAGCAGAAAAGTGAGATGGTCGAGTCTGAAGAACGCATCTCTCGAATAGTTGATAATCTCAAGGAGGAGATGAGAGGATCAAATGGTTCTTTTGACATATATGCTATTGCAACAAAGCTGAAGCACATCAAGCAGGCTTGGAATGTTGCCGATGTGCAGAGTCGACCAATCAATGAACTGCTACTCTACACGCTGAACATCAGAACTCAGATCTGAGTGTTGCAAGGGTACCAAAAATCCAGTACAATGAGTGAGGTACACCATATTTTGAAGGAGACCGTAACCTAGGGTACCTAGTTGATTCACTTTGACCTCACTACAACCAAACCTTCAAAAAATCCCATGAGTCTTCAAAGGCTCAGACCGCAGATCCGAGCAAGAACGTCCAGAAGCAAGCCATTCAAGTCAAACCTTCTCATGGACAAGGACCAAGCCCAGACGAGTTTCCTATTCTTCAATCTCCAAAGAAAGAGAATAGCCCTCCCCAAGATTCCGGTTGAACTCAAGGTAAGACCAAGAATTGGGCATCCCTTCTTGCTGCTCAAGGTCCCTCAAAAACAATGAAGCTAGAGTATTTTCCTGAACTCCAAAAGGGAAAGCATGCAGTTGTACAGATTGATGAAATAGACCTAGACGAGGGCAGTTGAAACCAATGTCTTATTGGTCATTTCCTTGATGGAAAGATGGATTTTCCGTTGTTGAAAGCTACGGCTCCTAACGTTTGTAAAGACTAGCTTCGTTCAGTTAAACAAACTGGCTCGAGATTTCTGTTCGAATTTCAGGATGAGCATCTAACTTAGGTGCTTTGGAAGGGGGGCCTTCTTTTCTCGTAGATACCTGGTTCTACAAAATTGGCATCATATGATGCTTCCCACCAAGGATCAACCAACCAAAATTCCTGCATGGATCAAGCTACTTTAACTCCCACTTGAGTTTTGGACACCAGAGAGCTTTAGCAAAATTGCAAGTACCATTGGTAAGCCCCTTCATGTGGATAATGCAACAGCGAAAAGGCTCAGACTAGATTATGCTCGTTTGTGTCGAAATTGATGCTGGGACAGAATTGCCATATGATGTCCGCATCATAGTAAATGGTGAGTTAGTAGTAGTCGCGATACAATACCAATGGGTTCCTCCAATATGTTGTGACTGTAAGGTATTTGGGCATCCTCAAGGTTCTTGGAGTAAACAAGTCTCTTCTAAACCTCCAAAGGATGTCTGGCAAGTGGTTGGCAAAGGTAAAATCCAAGCCAATACTGGACCTGAAATTCAGGTGGTAGATGAGAGCATTCCATCTTCATCCTTTTGTCAGTCAGTGGTGGAGCATATAGCTAGTACACTTGGAGTTTCAAGCACTCCTAAAATGACTGTAACTCTTGAGAGTAAGCCTGATGTGGAAGTGTTGGATGATGATATAGTGGTGGAGCCCATTGTCAAAGCTGAAGTCAACCCTGGAAATTAGGTGGAAGATTATCCTCCCATTATTAAGGGAGGTGAGGGCTCTGGTGAAGACTTGCAAGCAGATCCACCGATTTTGGAGGCTCAAACACTAACAAAGCTAGCATAAGACCAGACATCAAAGTAGCTCAGGTGGTTCTAATAAAGCGGGACAATTATGAAGGAACAAAAGCAAAGCAAATGGCTCCAAAAACAAAGGGAAGTAGTTTTCCTTCAATTTTTTGAGTATTGCAGTACTTAATACTTTCAATCACTACATCTTTTTAGTATTGAACTTCTTTTCTTAATTTTTATGCCAGCACAGCCTCTAAACTTTGGTTTTTCGAATATCCATGGTCTCAATGACCCTCTTAAACAAAGGGAAGCCAAATGTTTTGTGAATAATAATAAGCTGTCTCTCATAGGTTTAATTGAACATTAGATTAAGCAAGGTTGGGTGGATAGGGTTATGAAAGTAGTGTGTCCCAATTGGCTTTTTGTCCACAGCTATCCCCAGGCTCCCTTAAGTAGAATTTGGTGTGTTGGGATCCTAGTGTCATTTCTCTCAAAGTGTTGGATCAGTCCAATCAATTTATTCACTGCGAGATGCAAACAATTGCTGATAATAATCTGTTACCAGCTACTTTTGTCTATGGTTCTAATAACTACTTGGAGAGACATGATCTATGGCGTAATCTCCAACATTTCAAGAACCCAACTCCCTGAGTTGTGTTAGGGGATTTAATGCCATTAGATACCCAAATGAGAAGTTTGGTGGGCTTACGCAGTGGCCTTCACACATGGATGGCCCAAACGTATAGTTGCTCTTCTGCTCACTTTTTTACCACCGGTATCTCCGATCACTCTCCAACTGTAGTATATCTCATTCTGAATCCTAAGAAAGTCATCAAACCATTCAAGTTCTTTGACTTCTTGGCTAATCATCCAGAATTCCTATCCATTGTTCAAAGAGTGGAGGAAGATAATCATTGATAATCCTATGTTTTGTGTCTGCGAGAAACTTAAGTTTCTCCAAGGGGAGTTCATACAACTCAACTCTAAGGATTTTAGTGATATATTGTTTCTCCACAAAAGTGCAAAAACCAAATTGGCTTCGAATCGCGGGCATGCCAGGACAGGATTGGTGTCCGAATTTGAATTAAGGCCTGGAAGCCTCAATCTGACTTCTAACGAAATGAAAGTGCGCGGCCTAAAGGTGAAGACTGTGAGGAGGTTCGTGGTTTGCCTTAACGAAAAGGACTTAAAAATTCCATAACCGTTGTTAGAAAATGGAAAGAAAAGTAGAACATGGCCTAAAATGGAATTAAAGGGACTTTATTAATGGTTTAACAAAGTCTGGATACAAGAAAAACGTGGTAAACTTAAGCTAAGTTGAATTGAGTACAAGCTAAACTTTTGAAAGTAAAGGAAATTGAAAGTTAAGCCGTGGGCTTTGATGGTCGTGGACCCTTGATAAGGCCTTCAAAACTGGTATTTATAGGTAGAAGTTCCAGGCCTTGAGCTGCTTCCACAGGCCTCCATGCATGGCTGCCAAGTTTCCTCATCGTAAAGGCTTAGGCTTGAGCTGCTTCTACTTCCTCCAATGAGTGATTGCTACCTACCTAAGCCTTGATCCTTACTCCAAGAAATCAGCTGTGGCCTGAAAGGCTTGAAAAAACTCTCATTTCCTCCATAAAATTTGTAAAAAACAAAAGGAATTTCGGTTGTGCACAGTCTCCAGGCCTTTTGAGCTGGTTGTAAACTGCTTGAATACCTAGATAGAAGATCTTGGGCCCACCAAGGTCAAAGGCCGAAGTTTTTTCAGGCCTTTCAGCCATTATATTGGCTTTTGAGTCCTTTTTGAGGGCCCACTTGCTTTAACTTCAGTCACCAAGCCTGGTTGAGTAGCTTGTAAGCTGTTTGAATGATGTTAGAGAGAACCTTCTAGGCCATTGAGCTGTTTGGGATGTCTCCATGCATAACTGCCATGTGTCCTAAGCCTTACTTCATGCTGAAGGATAGTAGAAACTCAGACCTTGAGCTGCTTGTAAGCAGCTTACCTAGACCTGCTAAGCAAGAACATTCTAGGCCTTTGAAGCAGCTTGCTTCCCAAGCATGTCTAAGCAGCTTATGGCTTTTTTGACTTGGTCAGTTTTAGGCCTAAATAAATCAAAAATAATGGGCCCAGACCTAAAAAACGAATCTTGGCCTTTTTGGGCTAAATAGGCCTGAAAAACTAGTCCGGGCTTTGATTAGTACGGCCAAGGCCTGAAAATGGGCCTAGATCTGAAAATCAATTTGGGCCTTGACTAATTAGACCATGCTCCAAATATTAATGCGGCCTAATCAATTTTCAAACTCTCTCCTACCCTTCCAAACTCAATTTGGCCTAATTGTGGCCATTTCAAATTCTTCCAAAGGCCCAATTCTGTAGGTGGCCGATTTATAAGGCTTCTCAAGGCCTAAAACTACCTCCAAGACCATTCTTCTATTCACTTTCTAATTTTGGCCAAAAATGGGTGTAAACATATATCCATTAGAGTGGTGGACTCTAGGAACCATCTATAGAGCCTACAAAGCGAACTTAGCTTTAATCCAACCAACACTTATACTTTGTCACAAGTATATAGACAATACCTTTCCTCTGTTAAGAAATACACATCATTCTTTTTCAAGTCTGTCAACAATCTCAGAAACAAAAGTAAGATCACCAGTTTGGTCCTTGATGATGGGTCAACTACTCAGGACATCAATGTTATCAAAACAAGTTTTGTTAACTGTATACCAAGCTTCTTGGTACTCCCCACCTCTCACCACACCTAGGTCCCTATAGAATTCATTAGCTTATCAGTAAGAGACTACATCTGACCCGAGTCTAGCTATGATTGCTGAGGTTACTCATCTTGAAATTAGAGACACCTTTTGGTCTCTGAATCCCCAAAAAGCCCCTGGCCCGGATGGCTTTAACTCTGGCTTTTTCCCAAAAAGCTTGGCCTATCATTTGCCAAGAAGTCATTGCAGCAATCAAAACTTTCTTTAAGTCTGGCCAATTGCTGAAAAAGGCCAACTCCACATTGATTGCACTGGTTCCTAAAGTCCCTAACCCCTCTTAAAGTTTGGGGTTTTAGGCCAATATCCTGTTGCAACACGATCTATAAGTGCATTGCTAAAATCCTAGCTAAACAGTTGCAAGATTCTCTTCCCTATCTAATCGACCCTGTTCAGTTAGGATTTGTTATGGACCGAAGAATTGCTGATAACATTTTCCATACACAAGAGCTGATGAAGGGCTATCATAAGTCCTCCTCCACACCTAGATGTGCTATGAAAGTGGACATCATGAAAGCTTATGACAATGTCATATGGGAGTTCTTGTGGGATGTTTTTTCCTCCATGAACTTCCACCCCTTAATGATCAGATGGCTTCAAGCTTGTGTCACTTCAGCCAATTATTCTCTTACTATAAATGGGGTGGTCACAGGTTAATTTTTTGGGAAAAAAGGCCTTAGACAGGGTGATCCCTTGTCTTCCTATCTTTTTGTCATTGTAATAGAAGTTTTGACTTGCCTACTTAAGGAGAAATCTTTGCTTCCTGACTTTCGAATCCATTGGAGATGTAGTGCAAATAAACTGATTAACTTATGTTTTGCTGATGATCTCATGATCTTTTGCAAGGGAGATTTGAGTTCAATCAAGCACATGCAATCTGCTCTGAATGAATTTGAATCCCTTTCAGGTGTATCCCTTAGCCTGGGTAAGAGTAATATATTCTTCTCTGGCGTTCACCCTAATGTTAAAGAGCCCATTTTAAATGAATTGGGATTCAAGGAGGGTACTCTCCCTGTGAGTTACCTTTGGGTTTCTGCTATCCACCAAGTAAAAATACACTGATTGTAAAAGCATGGGGGACAAAATAACTGCTAGAACCAAAACGTGGACCAATAGAGATCTCACATAAGTAGGAACAGTCCAATTGATTAAGAACATGCTTTTCTCTATGCAAACCTATTGGTCTTCTTTATTCATCCTTCCTAAGAAAGTAATCAAAGAAGTTGAATCGATACTTAGAGCATTTCTCTGATCTGGTCCTGAGCTTAGGAAAACTAGTGCCAAAGTATCTTAGGAGCATCTCTGCTCTCCCAAACAGGAGAGCGGTCTGGGCTTCAAATCCATGCAAGTGTGGAACAAAGCAGCCATTGTCAAGCATATCTGGTTTTTGCTAGGGATTTGGATTCTTAGAACGGAAATGAATAAAGGGTAGGAATTTTTGGACGCTTAAAATTCCCAGCAGCCTTTCTTGGGTGTGGCGGAAGCTTCAAAACCATAGACCTATTGTCCAGCCTTCCATTGTACATGTCTTAGGTAATGGTAATACCACATCCTTGTATGACAATTGGCACCCTCTTGGTCCACTTGTTGATCGTTTTGGTCCAAGAATTGTTTACGACTCTGATATCCCCCATGATATCCAGAGTCCTGCTGGACCTTTCCCATAACCCAAACATTGGAGCTAAATGAAGAGCAGAAAAAACTTCCCCTTCTCTCCAATTATGGCATTGCCATTGAGTCTCTCAATGCCAATGGACACTTTATCATTTCTTCACTTTGGAAGCAACTAAGAACTAAGTACCCCGAGGTAAATTGGAACAAACTTGTTTGGTTCCCTGCACACATTCCTAAGTTCAGCGTTATCTCTTGGCTTGCTTTTTTGAATAGACTTTCCACAGAGGATAGACTGGTGTTGTTTGGCATAAAATCTACCTCTTGTTGCAGTCTATGTACGGGTAGTGAAAGCCATGATCATCTGTTTTTAACTGCCCCTTTTCCACCTTGGTGTGGAATAGCATCCTCTCAAAGCTAAATGTTGATTGGCTTGCTAAATTATGGGCCTCTTGGGTTATTTTCTCTCTTCTCTTGGGGGTAAATCACTTCGGTCAACTTTTGTGAAATTGGCTTTCGCGGTTTCTATCTATCATATATGGATTGAGAGGAATGTTAGAAAATTCCAAAATGTTTCTTGCTCTGCTGAGGTAGTTGTGCAAAAAATTTGCTCTATGGTCAGACTATGGCTTTTATCTCTTAACACACTCCCCAAGGGACAGCATGCTGATTGGTTTATTTCTGAATTGAAACTATCTCCTTTGAGTAATGTGTGTTGAAAGCACGGCTTGTGAAGGTTGTGCTGGTGTAAGATGATCCTCATCACTTTAGAACTCTACTAATTCAATGAATTCAACTAATGTTGTATTTTTTATCTTTTGTATCAGGTGCATTGCTGGTTGGTAATTAAGGGATAGCATTCTTTAATTAATGATTTCCAATACCTCTTCTCTACTAAAGTACATGATTTGCTACTCTTGGTGCTTCTCGAATAAACATGTGTGTTCACTAGTATATGTGAGTTGTGATGTGAGATGTGTGCTAGGGCCCCATCCTTTTTTGTGAGAGGAGATAATATTTGGCGGGGGCATTACATGAGGAATAGCGGAGGGAGTCGAGGAACCTTCACCTCCAAGTCTAGAGTGAAAAGAAGAGAGGGAGGTTAGATATTGAGGGTGTTTTGTTGGTAAGAACTCTATATAGACTAGAAAATATTGCTAACTGTGAGGCTTTTGGTTACGGGTATTTGATGTGCCGGCATACTATCTTTGTAATTATTGGTGTTGTACTTCTGGTATGTATTTTATGTACTGGTGTAGTGTTGTCGAATCAGCTGTGATTGCGATTCCAAGTTCATGGTTTGTGTATGGTTGGAGTATTCTTCATACTCATTGCATATCAAAGAGGGTTGTACCCAAGTTTTTCAGTCTTTTTTTTTTTTGGGTAAATCAGCTTGAAATTAAAAGAGGCTAACCGAATATACAACCTGCAAGGGGTATAGCCCAGGAGGGAAAGAAAGAAAAGAAACGAAAAGCTAGAATTGAGGTAGTATGCCCCAGGAGGAAAAGAAAGAAAAGAAACGTAAAGCTAGAATTGAGGTAGTATGCCAAGTGGCTACATAGGGTGGGAATAACCTAACCAAGCGTTTCCGGACTATCTACACAGACAGAGAAAATCCAAGGACAATACAATCCAAACACTGAGGAGAACATGGACTACATAGAGCTGCTTAAAAATAATGATAAATTGGACAACCGAGCACTCTAATCCAGATCACGTAGCAACTTCGCATCTAATTGGGTAGGCCTTCAAAATGCATATTTGAAATATGCCTTCGGCTTTACTTGAGCTCTGAATCTCTTAATAGCAGTTTCGAGCTGTTCAGAGATCTCAATAGCAGTTCCAAGCTGTTGATAAGCTCCAGCGGTTAAAGCACTAAATCTAAGGACATCCCCCTAGCAAGGATAAAACATTCCTAGGGACATCCCCCAAGGATAGGCATGTGAATAACTACCTAATCGAGCAAGATACAAACAAAAGCTGCTCCTTAAAATAGACGCAGCAACCTGATACACAATTAGTACCCACACCATGGAGATATAAAGGTTGAAAAGTAAATAGTACAGCATCTAGCACCAATAGTAGCTAGCACGATGAGTGTATCATCACCAAATACAGCAGACAACAACTAACAACGGGATCAACCAAGCCGTTGTACTTAGATCAACTAAGTCAATGTACTAAACTGATACACAGCCATGGACCAATTGCAAATAAGTAAATGAAGAACCAATCAAGATGATACAATTACCCAAAAATCAAGATGATACAGCCATGATGAGCTTTTTACAACCCGGACATGGAGCATAACCTGCTATATAGAAGTAGAAGTAGATGGAAAGTCTTGAGCATTTGGATTGTCAAACATCTCTGCCATGCCAATAACCGTATCCAAGTTTATATCTGATCTCACCACCAAATATCCCTCGAAATCTGAACTCCCTCTATTCTTTTCACACGAGACTTGGAAGTGAAGGTTCCAACATCTCCCTCCACTTTTTCTCACATTAAGCCCCCACTAATTATTACCTCCTCTCCCAAGAAGATTGAGGAACAAACACATAGCTCACGGGCAACACACAAATATACTGAAACTGAAAGAGTATGATAACAGGTACCCCCAAATGGGGTATGCTGCCTTCAATGTAAATCACACAATCAGAGCACCTAATAAGAACACACCCATAGTGCCAGCTCAAGAGAATAAGATATTTACCTACTAGATAGAAGTAATAGTAGACATCACAATACCTTGAACCTGCTTGCTGAAAATTGCTGAAAATTAGCAGCATCTATATCTGCTTGCTGAAAATAGATAAGAAATGGACACACCAAGATAAAGCATTAAGCGTAGATCAATATGACAGTAAAACAATAAGGCAGGTTTAGACCAACAACATACTATGCATTTGAAAGGTTCCACTCATTTACAAACTAGCTAGCTTGTGCTCCCTGTGGAAGCTTGGAAAGAGATAAAACTCTTAAGTCTAAGTTTTTCAGTTTTTGTCTTGTAAATGCAAGTTAATGTTGTGCTAGTAGAATGGTCTTTGATGTTGATTTGTAAGGTTCTTAGTTGTAATACCCTCTGGATGGCATTCTCACTCTGATGAGGTGTATATGCTTTAGCTAGTAGTTGTTTGGAGAAGACTGTAGATGGTGCTACTTGCCCAAACATTATGGCCTATCATGGTGCATCAGTTAGGTCCAGTTGAATGACCTCCATGGATTGCTATATATGGGGTTTTATTTGGTTTTTCTCTAAACGTAGGGGCTATCTATGGTAGTAATTGGTACCATTGTAATATATTATTGCCTATCCTTGGGGAATGTCTCTTGGACATTTACGGATGGTCTCAAATGTGCAATCTCTTACGAGATAAAATGAGCTTTGCATAGTGGATGTTGGAAGAGTTGAAGTCATTCTTATGGATGCTAACTCTCAGGAAATTCACTTTTTGTGGCTCAAGGCATATGACTAGCTTGTAGTTGTCATTTTGGTTAGTGTAGACTGGTTAATGCGTTGCATTGGATTAATGTAGCCATTTGGCATAGGAAAATTTGTTTATCTTATCGGGTTGTATCCTATCCCACTTCATAGATGGGTTGGAAACATCTGGTTGCAATCTATCTAGCTTCATGTAGCAGTTTGGCATTGGTATTTCTTTCTTTGTTTTATTTTGTTTTGTTTTGTTTTCATTCTGGGGTATGCCCTTTGTAGGCTGTATATTCGGTTAGCCACTTGTAGACACCCTAATCCGAACCTCGAAGGGTCTTTGTCCACTCCGATGATGAAATAAAGGAAACGGTACCTTTGCGAGCTTGAATGAAGGATTCCCATAGCCCAAATAAATCAAGAAAGCCCAAAAACCCAAAAGCCCAGAGAAAGCCCGAAAGCCCTGGACCGGACCTGGAATGCCACACGTGTCACTTCTACATCGCGCGGCATATCATTACACCGCACGCAATCATGAGGTTAACCGCACGGCATTTCAGGTAAAGCCCTAATTGGCTCAGAAAGCTGTCGGCCAAGCCCATTTGAGCCACAGCTGCTAGATGGCTCAGCTGCTAAATGGCTCAGCCGAAAATACATTTCTAGCCCGGAAGATACCTCCACCATTTGAATTCAAATTCCTTGGCTCTTCCCTATAAATACACCCCTACACTCAAGAGAAAGAGACCCTTGATAGTCATCTTCATCCCCTCTCTCTCTCTCTCTTCTTGCTTTCATACCCATTCCCCACTTCCAAACCTTGAGAATGTTGCTTCCAAAAGACATTCTCTAGGCACTTTTCTTCTCCTCACCAATCAAAGTTAGTCTCTTACTAACTTTGAGATCCCAACGACCCATCTATTACACACATCCACACCTCTCTTTTCTCAACTGACTTTACCAACACTCATCCACCGTCAACCATCCCCATCCAAGCTCGAGATCAAAGGTAAAAACCAAGTTTCCTAGGGCTAGGCTCTGTCCTGCCCCTGAAGGGACACTTCTGTCAACAGGCTTAACCCCTTTTGGTTAAGATCCGGCCTAAAAATTAGGGCTACTCGCGGTCCGGTTCGGTTCGGATTTCTAGGAATCCAAGGACCGAACCGCTAGTCACGGTTTTTACAAAATGAAATCCGTGTCCGGACCAAAAGTCTTATGGTTCGGTTTTTACATTATAGTACATAACATAAAAAAATGAAAAAGAAGCGAACTAGTGAAACTCAACTAGGGTTACCCGTTATTTATACGAAGACACTATAATTTACTCCCTATTTTTTATGTACATCTATATTATATCCCATTATTAAGATAAAATACTACAATTGGTAGAAAAAAAGTGTTAACATTACTAACAATTTAATATAAAAATACACATATATATTTATATAAGATAAATATCTCATGGTTCGCTTCGGTTAATCCACGGTTTTGTAATGAAAATCCGTGGACCAAACCGCGAGTCACGGTTTTCAAATTTTTCAATCCGTGTCCGGACCATTAATCCACGGACAAAATCCAAAAGGTACGGATCGGTTCGGTCCGGACCGGTTTCACAGTTCACCGGATTTTTTGAGCCGCCCTACTAAAAATCGTTTTCATAAACCAAAGCACCCCCTGTGCTGGACAAGCTTCGTCGTGTGTCGCTTTGATGCGTCGCGCGGCATAGCATGTTCAAGCACACGGTATTTTAGTTAACTGTTGTTTTCTTGTCCAGACTATCTGGGTTATGGTTGTTCTTCATTGGGTTTGTTTCTGTCTGTCATCGGCGACTTCGGAATAAGACCATATCTACAAGCCATGTTTTATCCTTATAAATAAGACTCTCTTGATTATTCTGAATAAATAAATACATCAAAAATGGTTTTCCTACTTGTGGCTTGGAGAAATGGTGTTGTTCTGGGATAATCTGATAGTTGTGAGCTTTCTGGTGTTTTTAAAGAAACGCCGCACATTGTACTCAGTACACCACATGATGTCCTGAACACTATCGACAGCCTAAAGACAGGATCGAAACCACGCACGACATATCATATATCTGCGCGCCATACTATGGAATGCCGTGTGACAGATGACAGTTACCCAGACAGTTTGTAGAATGGCTTTTCTTATCCTTCTTTCATTGCATCATCTTTTACCATCTCTGTATAGTATGCACCACGCGCACGCCAATGTGATATATTTCCCATGTCCCTCCCCCTTTGCTTGCTTTATTAAAGAGCTTGATTTTCTGAAAGATGTTTAAAATCCCCCTTTTTTTGAAAAATACTTAGAAGAGACCGGTCTTTATAGGGCGAGTGGGGTGCTTTTTAAAGAAAAACCTTCCCCATTCGTAACGTGGCTTCCGGACCCAAAGTCTCGACGTTTCACTAGACTAAAAGCCTTTTTCAAATGAGTTCTCAGTTTTTCGGATCATCAATCTCAAAAATCCGGGTGGCGACTCTTCAAGCGCGCTTTTGGGTGCAGGAGCCTACACCACTACAACAAAAAACACTTTTAATAGCATGCAAAAAATGCTATAGTAGTAATAGATGGCGTTCTGGAGAGCGCCTTATTAGCCCATGCAATTAAAAGTCTTAACTTTCTATAGCGTTCATCATGGCATCCCAACCCGCAGTAGTGATAACATTATTTATGTAGCAGTGATAATGGGGTGAAAATCATTACCTGACAACCCGAAACAATAGGTCGCGATTTGAAACCTGCCCAATTTCCTTCATTGACACAGTTGGTGAAGAGTTGTGCGTTGAAGTTAGTTTGCGGTTCGCTCGGTCCTGCTCCGAAACGCGCCCTTTTTCCTCTTGCTGGCATTTTTCAGAGAAAACCTAGGTTTAGAGGCTTTGAATATGGCTGGGGTGTTTTGGGATGGAGATGGATGAAATTGATAGTGGTAGTATGTAGAGATGAAGATTCGGTGAAGGTTATGAGGGTTTGATTGAAGATTGGATGGAATTTGATGAGGTTTTGAGAATTTGAGAGGGTTTTCGCCGCTGTTGTTTTCTGTCGAAGAGGGGGGGTTTTGAAAGCGAACAGTCTAGATCTGGAATTTAAGCTGTCCCAGTAAATACCCAAACCGGTTGATTGGGTGGTCGACCTCATGGTCGACTAGATTGACATCCAACTGGTCATCTGGAAGAAAAACCCAAGTGAAGACCAGAAAACTGTTTTGTGGGAGCAAAACTAAGGTGCAGAAAAAAGCCAATAGACTTATCAAACAAAAAATATCACATATGAGAATATGTTGGAGTGTGAACTCTCATTAAGATCAATGGTACTCCTCATCCAATACAATATATACGAGTTCAATCAACTTAAAACTTGAATCCCCCAAAAAATTTCAAACTTAAAACCATTTTGATACCAAAAACAAAACTCATTCAAAATAATTAGACATGCCGAGTTCTCGTCGAATAAAACAAAATTGTTCCTCTCCAAGGGGTTTTGTGAAAATGTCTGCCAATTGCTTGTCGGTACTAATAAAGTTAAGTTCAATTTCCCCTTTTTGAACATGATCTCTTATGAATGATGTCTAATCTCAATATGCTTTGTTCGAGAATGTTGAATGGTGTCACACCCTCGATTTTCCATATAAATATAATTGATTTCCATAAACAAAACCTCACGAACATCCGTACCATACCCCAAAATAATATAGCAGTTCTATTTCCATAATCACGTTTCTAAGATCCAACAGTTCCCAAAATAATACAACTTTGGCTCCGAGGCCCAAATATAACATAAGTACTAAGTATTGAATGAGCTAAGTATTACAATGTTCCGTAATCAAAAGATTTCTAATTAAAGTTACAAACACATCTTCAAAAAGAGATATACAAAGATGGATAAGTAACTCTTCTATGTTAGCTTTCCAAAAGTATGTCCACGTTCAAGCACAAGATCATGCAAGCGATTACCTCTGGTCAGTACCTGAAAATGATATAAGGCTTGAGCTACACTAGCCCAGTAGGAAATCTTACACTAACAGTATATGCAAATTAAATGCAAGGATGAACTCAAGATAGGTATTCGAACATCGATCTCAGAACAATCAGTAATCGCAAGTCAAAGAACTCTATGACAATTTAACAATCACATGGCATCTCAAGCTTAGAACCATTTCCATCTTTCACGTGTCCATTATCCTTTCGTCGTATGTGTCATGAGCCAAAGCTCCTGCTGGGCCAATTAAGCGATCCCGATACCCCCTGCCAGGCACCATACCCTTCGGTAGGTCCTGAATGTAATCAATATGAGCTTTTGCTCCTGCCGGGCTAATTAAGGGATCCCGATACCCCCTGCCAGGCACCCACCCGTCGATGGGTCTTGAATGTTCTCATTGTGTCAATGAGTGTCCAAGAATCACATCTTCCTCGTCATGTGTCACCTCAATTCAATCTCGGTTCATTTTGATATCAATGACAATTTCGACCAAACAAGGGCAATAACTAGCAAGGATATAAACTCTTCGAATACAATTAATCATGTTACAGGGTGATTTGGAAGTGTTTGGAACAAGTTAGAAGTGTTCGGGGGTCAAAACGATGAAGGTTGGAACAAAACAGTGAAAACTGTCCATAAACAACTGGTATTGATACAGCCAAACAGCTGTATCGATACATAATGCAAACAATATGAGAAGCTACAATTTTGAATTGGTATCGATACGGCAAAAGGCCCGTATCGATACGGATGTGTGTCGAGCAGATTTTAAGCAGATTTTCTGGGTTTCAACATTACCAACAACAACAACAACAAGCAGCATAGATTCAAGGAAAGGAAGCACGTCTTTTACATATATTGAGAGGTAGAATCCCTACCTCGAAGTCGAAGCATGATTCTTGAGAACTACGAGCCCTAGCTTTCTGAAAACCTTGATTCGAATGAAAATACTCCGCACCGAGCCTCAACGACGATGAGCAAGCTCAAAACTTCGAATAGAACACGAAATGATGGTCGATTGATATGGGTTTTAAGTGAGTTGGGTGGGATTTTGGAGAGAGGGCAAGAGAGGGAGAGTGAGCCGGGTACTTCTCTCTAACTTCGTCCTCTCTTTCCCATGTCGACTCCTCACTACCCTGACTTCTCCACAAGACTCGCACCAACGGTATCATTTTACCCCTCAAAACTTGATCACGCGAATCTAGAATACTGTGGGCTCCCGCGCCCCGAGAGTTTGATTTGAAAAAGAAAGGCTTTTGGTCTAGCGAAAACGTTGAGATGATGGGTTCGAGAGCCACATTACGAATGAGAAAGGTTTTTCTTTAAAAAGCACCCCATTCGCCCGGTAAGACCGGTTTCTACTTGATGTTTTCAAAAGGGGGGGAATCTTCAATATTATTTGGAATATCAAACTCTTTAATAAAGCACGTAACGGGAAAGGGACTGGGAAATATATCACATTGACGTGCAGGTGGTGCTATCTATACTGTCGTGATAAAATGATATGAATAAATGGAAGTAAATAACATTCAACAAATTGTTTGGACCTCAGAATACAGCTCACGGCACCCTGAGATGCCGCGCGAGGCATCTCAACATGCCGTGCGTGGCACCTGCTCTGCTGTCAGACCGTTGCAGTCTTTCAAAACATCATTTTGCTCACTGGTTTCTCTATAGATCTTTTGAAAACTCATGAGTAGCCTCACGGCGGTCAGATCATCCCAAGAACGTCATTATCCTTCTCAAAACATAGTTTTAAAGTAGCTTTCAACGTTTTTGATCATTTGGGATGATCTTGAAAAGATTTTAGAAGAGCCGGAACATGGCTTGTAGATATGGTCTTATTTTAAGAGCTACAGAAACAGTAAACAGCAAAAACAGGTAACCACAGCGGAGGAAAACTCAGATCCAGGCAGCCTGTTCACAATAGCATTAGTGTGCATCATGCCGTGCGCTGAGAGTTAGGGTGCCGTGGCCTCGATCAACAGATCGCGGTTCCCAACCTCAAGACAAAGGTTGGTTTTATTTTATGAAAATAGGTTTTGAGTCAGGATCTAACCAAAAGGGATTAGATCTGCTGACAGAAAGGTCCGCTCAGGACCAAAACGGAATCTAGTCCGAGGAAACTAGTTTATACCTTTGGTTTCGAGCCTGATCAAGGATCGTGGATGCAAGGATGTGGATGGATCGTCACGGATGTGGATGGAGGAGGTTAAATGAGACAAAGGGAGTATGGGTGTGAGTGAAGGTTAGGTATTTTGGGTGATGGGGTCATGAAGTTAATGAGTGATCAACTTCAATGATGAGAAGGGAGTGAGTGAAAGCTCTGAAAGAATGTCTTTTGGGAATGAAATCCTTCAAGACTTGGAAATGGAAGTGGTAATGGAAAGTGGGTTTGAGAACTTAGAGAGAGAAAGTAGAGTGAGAGAGCCAAGAGAAAGGCAAGAGAAGGACTCAAAAGAAGGGCTAAGAAGGACCCCTTTCCATTGAGTGGAGGGGTTAATTTATAGGCAAAGGCCAAGGATTTTGAATTTCAAGTGGTGGAGGTATTTTCTGGGCGGGCCAGAAGTGCATTTTCGGCTGAGCCAGTCATCAGCTGTGGCTCACACTGGCGTGGCCGACAGCTTTCTGAGCCAGCCAGGTTTTTGCTCAAGGTGCCGTGCGGAGGAGTTTGGCTGCGCATGGTCCCTTGAATTTCTTAAGGTGCCGTGCGCCCCAATTCGGCTCCGTACGGTACCTCCTCCTGTGGTCCAGAGTCTTTTGGGCTTTTTATTGGCTTGGCTGGGCTCGGCTGGGCTCGGCTGGGTTTGTTATTTTAAAGGAGATCCTTTTTCAAACTCGCAAAGGTACCGTTTCCTCTATTTCATCATCGGGGTGGACAAAGACTCTCCGAGGTCCGAATTGGGGTGTCTACAGTAGTCCCTCTTTAACGTAACTCGGATACCATTAGTTGGTACAAGTGACGCTTAAAGATTAGGCATCCCAATCCATTGCTCTAGTGCCTTTGGCCGGAGACAAAACGAAAACTGTAAGTAAATATGATGGTGGTCGCGCCGAGAGTCGCCACGTACTCGTTGTAGGGATCGGACCAAAGATAGTTCAATTGGGACAATGCAATGCGAGAAACGAGTCCTGAGGACAAACTTATGCAAAAGCGCTTGCGGTGCGATGTGTCATTCAAAGTATTGTGAAAGACTTGAGATGAGCCTCGGAGGCTTAAAATCGAGACGAGCCTCGGCAAAGTAAAATCAAGACGAGGAGAGACGTTAGGTCCGTTAGACCGTGGCTCAAGAGACGAAAAGCGAGACGAGCCCTCGGAAGGCGAAGATTGAGACGAGCCCTCGGAAGGCGAAAATTCAATTTAGAATTTTTGAGACAAGCCCTCAGAAGGCGAAAATTTAATTTAGAATTTTTGAGACAAGCCCTCGGGAGGCGAAAATTCAATTTAGAATTTTTGAGACGAGCCCTCGGGAGGCGAAAATTCAATTTAGAATTTTTGAGACAAGCCCTCGGGAGGCGAAAATTCAATTTAGAATTTTTTGAGACAAGCCCTCGGAAGGCGGAAATTGAATTTTGAATTTTTGAGACCAGCTCTCGGGAGGCGAAAATTGAATTTTGAATTTTGGACCTGCTGGGGAAAATATGTCGGATCCTTGAACCAGTCACGGTGAGTCCCGGAGGACGAATACCGAGAAAAAGGCGAATACGGCGAATTCCCGGGGGATTAAATGGCGCCGTAACCGATGCACGACATTCTAAGGGACCTTTACTGCAAAACGGCTGAGGATTGAGTTTCCAAGAGGATTTTGGTGGCTGATTGGATCAATTTTCGAGAAAACATTTAAACTTCTGGAGCCAGGGTGCCGTGCGGTCAAGGTTGAAGGTGCGCGGCACCTCATTCTGCTAAGCACCCTTTCGATTCCCGAGAACAGTTGGCAGTTTTAAGGGTGCCATTAATTCAGGCGTGCCCTTTCGTCGGCCGGGGTTTCTTTAAAAGGGGAGGGGGTGCCTTAATCTATGCACTTATCAACAAAATCTCTGAAGTCTTTCTATATTCTTCTCTCTTCTCAAAGCAGGCTGTTCTCAAGGTTCTCGGATGGCGAACAACGATTTCGCGGCGCGGGTGACGTCTCTCGAAGCCGAGATGGCCTTCTTCCGGGGGGAAATCGAACAGCTCAACGAACAAATCTCGCGATTGATCACCACCATCCGTACCCTTCGTCGTGCCGCCTCCAACTTGCAGGACTTTGCATTTGACCAACTTGATGACAAGCATGACCCCGAGTTTGCACCGGAGCGCGGGTCTGACGACACTGTGGAGGATTCCGAGGGGAATCCGAACGGTTCGGACTACCGTTCGGACGGGGCGAGCGATTGAGACGGGGGCTAGAGGAGAGGAGGAAGAAGAAAGAGGAAGAAGGGCAGTAGGCCCACTGTCTCATTTTTCTTTTGTTTGTTTTTCTTCTTTCTTTTTTTTTTTCTTTTTTTTGAAAATGTAATGCCAAGATCCCCGGGGGAAACCCCGGGTTTTTATTTAATGAAAAAGTCCCTTTCTTCTTCCATTCTTCCGCATTCAAACTTCTGGTTTTGAATTAGATCGAACACGGAAATGCCACGAACTTTTCTCAGGAATCAAACTGTCGAAACAGATCACCATGCCGTGCGCAGTTAAATTAGGGACGCACGGTGAGGCAAACTGGGAACACTGCATATCCGCCCAGGGTACCGTGCGACTGGGCCAGGGTGCCGTGCGGCCAATTTGGCTGTGAACCCGGTCCAACGTTGGTTTCCGAGTGAACCGGTTCGGGGGATATATATATATACGGGGTGTACACAGTACACCCCATAGTTCGAATTTCCCTCTCTCTCTCTCTCTCGATCACTCTCTCTTTCTCGATCATCTCTCTCTCGCTGCTCCCTCTCTCTCCCGCTGCTCTCTCTCTCCCGACTGCTCTCTCTCTCGACTATCTCAGTCATGGAGTCTAGGGACGCTCCTGGCGACAGCCATTTATCAGGGGTCGAGATTACCTCGCCTTCGGTCGTCCCGGAGGATGTGGCTATGGCCGAGGGTGCTCCGACGATCACCGGGGTTTCGGACCAGGCGGCACTGGCCGAGGAGGCCAAGGCCCCGGCCGCTGCAGTGGCTGGTAGCGACGGTGATGATGGTAGTGGTGCGGTATTGGCCGAGTACAGTCAGGAGGCGGAGACTCCGGCTGTAGTGGAGTCGAGGGGTGACGCCGAGGTTTCGGGCTGGTCAGAGGCAGCGACGGGTGTGGAGGAGGGGACCACAGAGGGCCACGGTGGTGGTTAAGGCCAGGTGGTGGTGGAGGAGACAGAGGCCTCTCCCGTGAGAGAGCCTCGGACCGACTTGGGGAAGGCCTCCGTCATCGAGGGTGAGCCGGAGGCGGAGCTGGTGGTGGAGGACACACCGCCTATGTTTGTGGGCAGCGGTACAGGTGCAGGGTCGTCACGCCATATAGGCGTGGGCGACTACTTGGCGACGGCGTCCATGAAGGACGTGCTGGAGTTAGTGCACGGGTTTCCTGGGCTGGCGGACGCTCTACTCGCGTCCCGCGAGGCGGAGTTGCAGGCTGGGCTCGGTCCTGGTGGAGATAGAGAGCCGGAGGCTGAGGAAAGGCGAGCTGAGGAGGCCAGGGTGATGGCTCCTCGCGTCACTGTGGTGGCTGAGGCGACACTGGCGTTGCAGGGGCGGGGGCCCTATGACGAGGCGGCCTACGTGCCCTTTCAGCATGTGGTGGTGCCTTCACTTTTCGACCCTTACACTCCGAGGAGGCCGACTTACGACGAGGCTCTGGTCTTGAGGGACCCTCAGCAGCACCTTTCTTTGCGCCGAGACGAGGTATACTTTAAGTTTCTGTATTTCAAATTCCAATGCATCATATTTCCATTGCATCTAAGTACACCATTGTATTGTATGCCATGCCTGTTTACTGAATATTGCTGGTTTGTTGTAACAGGCGATCTCACTCTCATGCTACGGAGGTTCGGCGGCTGTGCCGACGTTTTGGGAGAGGCTGCCTGAGGCTTCGCGGAAGATAGTGAGGCAGGCGGGCTTTGGAGAGTTCGTAGGGGTGCTGGCGAGGGGCGTGTGCAACGACCGCCCGGTGGTGAGGGCTCTGGTTGATAGGTGGTGGGATACGACGAACACCCTCCACTTCTCTTTTGGTGAGCTGACCGTGACGCCGTTGGACTTTGCGGCGATCACTGGTCTCAGGGTCGGAGGTGACCCTATCCCCTTTGACGCTACCACAGGGAGGCAGGCGGCGTTCCAGCAGCTGAAGCTGGGGTACGCTTTGAGGGCGGAGACTAACGATGCCCGCCCAGCTCCTGAGGTTTTGGACAGAGAGGCTCCCGACCGACAAGGTGGAGGAGGAGCAGATGGCGAGGTGCTTCCTGCTGTACTTACTCGGTGCGTCTCTGTTTCCCAACAGGCGCAACCGGGTACACCTTTCGCTTCTCCCGGCCTTGAGGGACGTCGGGGAGATCACCCGTTTTGACTGGGGAGATGCAGCATTGGGGACGTGCTACGCCTTCATGGGCTCTTTGTCTCGCGGAGCAGGAGTGAGCCTCGGAGGCTACTAGAGGGTTTGGGAGGTATATTTCGTTTCCTTTCTTATGAACAGTTAGCTTTTCCATTTGTGTCTATTCAATGTATATCTTGTGCTAACTTTCCATGTCTTGAATTGCAGCTTTGGACGTACGAGGTGATAGGGATGTACCCTCCTGAGACCACGTGTCCTGACAACACGATACTTCCTCGAGCCCTACGCTGGTCGACAGAGTGTAAGGGCGTGAAGAGGGGAAGAGGCAAGGTGGATGCCTTCCGTCTGTACTTGGACGAGCTGCGTCCTGATCAGGTATCAAAGCACTTTCGTTTCTATTTCCTGCTCATCTCTACATAAACAGTACTTTGACATTGCTTATCCTTAATGGCAGGTCCACTGGCGGGTGTGGGACCGCTTCGAGATCCCCTACATTGCACAGAGTAAGGTGGCCGCCAGGGGAAGAGTGCTTCTCGAGTCCCCTTACGGTTGGCAGTGGTACTTGGGTGACCGAGTGTCATGCCAGTCGTTGAGGCTGGACGTTTTTTGAGTCCCTGGGCTGCTTCCAGCCCTAGTACAGAGGACAGACCAGTACACACGGAGGGAGGTCGAGCAGTTCACACGGCCGGACCTCGAGTTAGAGCCGTTCTTCGAGGCAAGTGCTGGCCTTGCGCAGGACTACGCAGAGTATCGTTAGTACCGATGGCAGTGCAGGGATACGTCTTTGCTTGGGAGGCGGCACAAAGCGCACGAGAGGGCGAAGTTGGAGGAAGAAGGGGAAGGAAGCGATGTAGAGGAGACGGAGGCAGAGGAGATGGTGGTTGTGGCGATAGAGGTCGCGGCGAGGGTGCGGGCCTGAGTGGTACTAACTTCCCTGCCATTTCTTGGACAGTGGACGTGACGACTCCTTAGGGAGCCCCTGGCTTGGTCGCGGTGCCACGCCCTTCAGCTGAGGCTCCAGAGTTCCTTGCTATAGTATAATGTGCTTTTATTCCTTCGTAAATTCGCTATTTTGCATATTCTGATCAATTTCATCCATTGCAGGCTCCTCCAGGGTACGTGAAGGAGATGGCGGAGGCCATGATGGGCCTGGAGCAGTTGGTGAGGCAGTACACCATGGGCCACCCTCCAGAGGTGTTGCCTCGCGTTGGCGGGTCGATGGTACACTCTCGAACTTTAGTCATTTGCTTTACTTCTGCCGCTTATATTATGATTATGATGCAAATGTCATATGAATGCTTATACCATTGCAGGCCAGAGGAGGGGCTACACGAGGGTTGCGGCGGAAGTCTGTCCGCCCGATAGTACGACAGGTCTCCTCTGCCGAATCACGGGAGGAGCCGGCGTCGAAGAGGACACGACGCTCTGTAGGGACCGAGGACGAGCCTATCGACGTTTCTGAGGACGATACACCCGAGCCTACAGACGTTGACCTGGAGGTCACCTCAGGAGACACTGTACCTAGGGCGACCGGCACTCAGGCGGCAAGCAGCTCTCTTGCGGACGAGGAGATTTTCGTAGAGGACGAGGAGGAGAGCGAGGGCGAGGACGAGGATGAGAGTTGAGCTCCTCTTTTGTTTTGTGTTTTTGACAGAGCCTGCGTGCTTCTTTTGTAGGGCGCCTGTTTGCCCCTGGTGGATAGGACTTCGATCATTGGGTCATTGTACCCCTTTTTGTACTTCGACTCATGGATGCCTTTGGATTTATACAGAGATTTTGTCCTTCCATTGTTTACGCCATTCAATCTTCTTTGGTTTGCATGAAGAAAACTGAATAACTAAAACATTAACCGAAATGTGCAACCAACCATTAAGCCGAATGTGAGGTTTGTGGTGAGAGACGCATTAACAATTGGAGCATATTGACAATGGAATAGAAATCAAAGGGAGCAATTAGGTAAACCTTGGCAAAATCAACTCCGCATACAAAATTTTCCATAGACATCCTTCCAACCGACCCCGGACACGTGCATGAGACAATGATGACCTTTAAACCATGCTACAAGACTCGAAAACTTGTCTTTACCCTTGGAATATACTCGGAAAGTAGGAAAATGTTGACTTTGATATGTGACTTTCTCGAGTTTTGACTTTGGACACGAACCGAAACTTGGACTGAGTCACTTTTGACCATTATGACTTGTGAGAATCGAAAGAACGACTTAGAATGATCTGAAAAGGATTTTGACTCCTTGACATGGCTTAAGAAACAGATTTTATCGAGTTTTCGAGGCACGACGACGAATCCCGAGAGTTATCTTGAAATGAAACATCCCTGAAGTCCCAAATACCCGTTAGAGTATGTTTAGGTGCTGGTTGGTGCCTCATAGAGCCTCGATTCCATCTTGAAATGTTGTTGCCAAAAACTGCAGAAATGCAGAGACAACATGCCGTGCGGATAGACCAAGGTGCCGCGCGGGTGGAAATCTGCCTCATGGTACCTTAATCACTTTGCCGTGGAATTTCTCTGGTTCTAACATGCCGTGCGACCCATCAAGGTGCCGCGCGAGGTAATTTTCCTGACAGATTCCAGTTTTGCTGCTTTCCAAGGTAGATTGCTCGGGGGTTGAGGTTTGACCCATGCAATGGCATTTCTGAACCAATGCATGTCTGTTTTGAATCTTTTAGGACTTGACCAAGCTTTTCCCTATGTTGGACTCATGGAAAACTTGCGCTTTTGAAACCCGAGGCTCTTTGAAAGTTGAAGTTATCCTTCTACCTGTCCTATAAATTCAGGCTCTCTCATTCTATATTCTCCACACCTCATCCAACTCTTGTCTTCTTTCTTTGCTCCTTGAAATGGCTCTTTCTCTCACCGGCTCGCTTCATCCATGGTTGGCTTTTATGGAAGGTGTCGATTGGCTCAACTTTCGAGCTCACGGTCTCTACTCCATGAGGTACCTCCGCAACATTCGCCTTCGTCCCGAGCTTTTGAGGGCAGCCGTGAGTTTCTGGGATCCGGAGGTTCACGTGTTCCGATTTGGCGATCAGGAGCTCTGTCCCACTGTCGAGGAGTTCCGTGCATACCTTGGGGGTTTTGGCTCGGGGGAGGTCATCATTCCCCCTGTACGCGAGAGTGCTTATAGAGTCTTGGTCGCGGCCCTTGGACTGAGCGATAATGCCGCTCGCTACTTGGTCAGGAATGGCCACCTTAATGCCATGCGCCTTATCGAGCTATTCTCTCCTCCTGGCGATCTTAGAGACATGACTTATCAGACTCGACGCATGATTGCTCTTTGCATGTGCTTGCTCGCAGCCTATCTCTTGGTCCCTTCTGCCGGTCATGCTAGCTCGGCATTAGCCAGTGTCGCTGTTCAGGTCGAGGCTCGAAAGGACGTGATTCCGATGGTTCTGGCCGAGACATTGATTGGTTTGGACAAGGTTTGTTCTGGAGAGACTGAGACTTTCGGGGGCAGTCCACTTCTCCTACAGGTTGGCTTCTCACTCAGCTCTCCTTTTTCGGGTTTCTCCCACGTTCTCATTTTACCTCAACGCTCGGCTTGGTTATCTAAGGCTTCTCACTTGTTTTCTCTCTTCCCATAGATTTGACTTTGCGATAAGGTGAACGTACTGACCATTCCTCCTGGCAACTGGGCATACGAGGCGAGGTTACTCTCTCAGCGATGCTTTGAGTTTGAGGATAGGAGCAGGGCCGAGTGGGTCGATTTTCTCAGGCGCCGGTGAGCGGAGACCATCGCTTGGAGGTGTCGATGGTCGATCTTCCTCCCATGACAAAGGCACTACATGGGCCCTCGGGTCGTGGTTTGTCGGTTTGGGAGCTTTTACTTTCTACATCCCCTACCGCATTCAGCGTCAGCTCGGTTTGAGGCAGGAGGCCCCTGCAGAGGTTCTCGTGGATGTGGTTTTGCCCTTCTTTGGACATTCAGTTCTTTGCCATTACCAGCGTTTCTGGAGGACTCGAGAGGTGACCAACGCACATCCCTACCCTTCTGTGGCGATGCGCGGGAGCTATTGGAAATGGCTTAGGAGGGACATTGCTGCAAGAGCCGGAGTTCACGGAAACTGACTCAATCCTACCACCCTGACCATTGAATAAATTGTGGACCCCTTTTTATTACGTCGTACTTCTTTTGTTATGAAAGCTTTGCTCAACCTTATGTAGTAGAAGTGATCGTGTTAATAAAAACGAGTCTTGGAGGGTTTCCCCTTTTCGACTTTTGTTCTTCAAGTCTTCTCAACTTGGATTTTTATTTTGATGGATCGTGACCGGGCCTCAGTGTGAGACTGCCTACGTATCCTTCTGGCGAAGGAATCAGGTCATGACGTAGTTCAGGGTAGGGTTCGCTCTGGTTTTAACACTCTCCTTTTGCGCTCTAACTTTTGCCTAGAACCGCCCTTTCGGGTTTTCGGTCTAGCGAGCTCATTTATTGTATGCCTTAACTTTTGCCTAGGATGCCCTGACGGGTTTTCATCCTAGCAGGCTTTGCTCTAATTTTTGCCTAGGACTCGCCCGCCTCGCGGTTTTCCAGCCCAGCGAGCTCTCTCATGGGTAATAGCGCTTGAGTTGATCCAAGTTGACCAAGGTTGAGAATTCGTTTCCGTCCAAGTCGATGAGTTGCGTAGCTCCTCCGGAAAGGATGGTCTTGATAATGTACGGCCCGGACCACTTTGGTCGAAACTTTCCTCGTGGGTCGTAAACCGGAGCCCGGATTTCCTTCAAAACCATGTCACCTTCTACCAAGTTCCTGGGTTTCACTTTCTTGTTGAATGCCCGTGCAATCCTTCGTTGGTACCCTTGGATGTGGTAAAGAGCCCTTAACCGGCGTTCATCAAATAGCATAAGCTCTTCAAATCGGTTACTCAACCACTCTGCCTCTTGGACTTCACATTCAATCATGGTTCAAAGAGATGGGACTTCCAATTCAATGGGAAGTACTGCTTCCATCCCGTAAACCAGGGAGTAAGGAGTTGCTCCCGTCGATGTTCTTACAGATGTGCGGTACCCCCACAAGGCTAGTGGTAGTTGTTCATGCCAGTCCCTTGCAGATTGAATGGTTTTTTCCAGAATGGCCTTGATTGTTTTGTTAGCTGCTTCCACGGCGCCATTAGTTTGCGGCCGGAAAGTTGTTGACTTGTGCACTTGGATTTGGAACTCATCCAATACTTCTCGAGCTCTCCCTTTGAAATGAACCCCATTATCGGATACGAAAGCTTGGGGGACCCCATACCGGTAAATGACGTTTTGCTTGATGAAGCGTGCAACTTGAACCGCAGTCAAAGTGGTGTAGGAAGCAGCTTCTACCCATTTCGTGAAATAATCGACGGCTACCAAAATGAACTTGTGACCATTGGATGCTGCCGGCACTATCCTCCCAATGACATCAATTCCCCACGTCGAGAAGGGCCATGGCGAGGTCATTTGTTGCAGCTCGTGCGGCAGGACATGCGTGAGATTGGCGTGAATTTGGCACTTTTTATACCTTCGCACGTACTCTACACATCCTGTTTCCATGGTGGACCAGAAGTATCCCTGCCTGAGAATCTTCTTTGCAAGCATTATGCCGCTCATGTGAGGACCGCATACACCATCGTGAACTTCTTCCATTACCCTTTTCGCATCTTCTCCATGGATGCAGAGCTTATGTGTGCCACAGGGCGATCTTCGATATAAGCTTCTCCCGCATAGAATGTACTGAGTTGCCATCCTCTGGAGAGCGATTCGGTCTCCCTTGTTTGCTCCCGCGGGGTATTCTCCTCTTTCTACGTACCTCCAAATGTCATAATACCATGGATGGCCATCATCGGGCTCGTCGACCACCATGACGTGCTGGTGTACTGGAATATCCCTTTGTTCTATCACAATTGGTCTTAACTTTATGCCAACAGGGATCTCGATCATTGATGCCAATGTTGCCAAAGCGTCTGCGAACTGATTTTTGAACCTCGGGACATGAGTGAATGTCACCTTGCTGAAGTGAGGGATAAGGTCTTCGAGATCCTGATGATATGGTTTCAACTTCTCTTCCTTAACCTTCCAGTCACCATTTGCTTGAGACACAACTAAGTTCGAATCCCCTACAACTTCCAGTTTTTCTATGCCGATTTCGATGGCTGCCTCCATGCCTATAATGCAAGCCTCGTACTCGGCCTGGTTATTGGTGACTTCAAAGTTAAGCTTGAACGCCAACGGGATGTGCGATCCATTGGGCGAAATGAGCAATACACCGATTCCAAATCCTTTCTGGTTGGCTGCTTCATCAAAGTATAACTGGCAAACGTCCTCGGCTACCGTCATTATGTCTTCATCGGGGAAATTAAATTCGGCATCCTCCCCTCCCTCGACTGGGCAATCGGCTAGGAACTCTGCGACGGCTCTTCCTTTTACCGACTTTCGGGTGACATACTTTAGTTCAAACTCGGCCAACATCAACAACCACCGTGCCATCCTACCCGTGAGGGCTGGTTTTTCGAATAGATACTTTAGGGGATCCATCCGAGATATTAGCCTGACCGGGTAGGCTAACATATAATGCCTCAACTTCTTGGAAGCCCATACAAGCGCCCAGCATGTCTTTTCTAGGGGAGTGTAACGCTCCTCGGGTCCAACCATCTTTTTACTGAGGTAGTAAACGACCCTTTCCACCCCATCATCTCCTTCCTGCACCAACATGCATCCCATTGAGGATGGAGTGACTGACAGGTATAGGATCAAAGGTTTTCCAGAAGCGGCGTCAACACCGGTGGCTTGTGCAGGTAGGCCTTGATGGCTTCGAAAGCTTTATGACACCTATCATCCCAAACGAATGGCACTCCTTTCTTGAGCAAGCGGAACAATGGTTCGCAGGTTGAGCTCAGTCTCGCAATGAACCTACTGATGAATTGCACCTTGCCGAGGAAACTCCTTACATCCTTCTCAGATCTCGGCAGTTCTATTTCTAGGATGGCTTTGATTTTCGATGGGTCGACTTCGATGCCTCGGGTGGTGATCATGAATCCAAGCATCTTTCCTGCAGTGACCCCGAACGTGCATTTGGCAGGATTGAGCCGCATCTTGTACTTCCTGATTCTTTCGAAAAACTTCCTGAGCGCGGACAGATGTCCTTCTCGCTCTTTGGCTTTAACAATCATATCGTCAACGTAGACCTCTACCTCCTTATGAATCATGTCGTGTAGCAATGCCGTGGCGGCCCGCTGGTAAGTAGATCCGGCGTTCTTTAGTCCGAAGGGCATGACTCGATAACAATATGTCCCCCACTCAGTGATGAACGTAGTTTTTTCCCGATCCTCTGGAGCCATAAGGATTTGATTGTACCCCGAAAAACCATCCATGAAAGAGAGTAGGGCATGACCGGCGATATTATCAACTAACACATCAATGTGTGGTACCGGGAAGTCATCTTTCGGGCTGGCTTTGTTGAGATCCCCGAAATCGACGCAGACCCTTATTTTACCATCCTTCTTTGGTACTGGGACGATGTTTGCAACCCACTGAGGGTATTCAGTTACCATTAAAAACCCAGCGTTAATCTGTTTAGTGACTTCTTCCTTTATCTTAAGCACCCAGTCAGGTCTCATGCGCCTTAGTTTCTGTTTTACTGGTTTCGCGTCAGAATCCTGTGTTCCACGATTTCAGGATCGATTCAGGGCATATCTGCGTGTGACCATGCAAACACATCGTCGAACTCTTTGAGCAAATCTATGAGGGCCTTGCTTTCTTCGGCGGATAGCGCAGAACCGATCTGGATCATCCGGGGACTCCCTTCATCTCTCAAATTTATTAAAACGATTTCTTCTTTTACAGGCTGAGCATGCCTTTCATCTTCCCTGTCGATTAGGGATCGAATTTCTTTGGGGATGTCCCCATCGAAATCAATCTCTTCATCACCAGGGTCGACGCAATTTATTTCAAAGTCAGAGAAGTAAGCAGAATTAGATTCATTTATTTCATGATCAACGGAAGCCTCAGGGGCACCATACACACGGGTAGATTCGAATTCGAAATAGAGACTCTGAGAGTTTGGGCCGAGAGGCACCAACTCGGACTGGACAGACTCAGAAGACGCAGAAGACTCGATAGACTTAACAGACTCAGATTCAGACTCAGACTCCGATCCATGGTAAGTTGCACTCGGCGTGAAGATCCAGTTCTTGTACTCTTCAGTAGCATCCATGATAAACAAAGTCGGATCCTCAGGGGTATCTTGTTCCATCATCAGCACTTCCGCTTCCGCAGCTGTACCCATTGATTCGTCTTCCCTAAACAGAGTTGCGAGACTACCCATGGCAAAACCTCAATCCAGCCAGGAGCTCTTTCGCTTTCCACAACCTCGGCTTCTTCATCACTATCTGGCCAGACATCGCTGGCGAATATCTCAAACCCTCGTAGGAAGGTATTGGTTTCCTCGTCCCAAAACGGTTCCGCCTGTCCCATAAATCTGCTTTGTTTCTTCTTTGACAAAATAGTCCTCTAGCCTGTTCCCCTTTTCACTTTGCTGCTATTTAAGGGTGAGTAACCAAGGCCTGTTGTACGCATCAGAGTGTGGGCTTCAAACTTCGCAAGGCCTTGGAGGTTCTTTCCCGGCCCCAATCCTGGCATGTAGGACATCTTCTTCATAATCTTGATGGCAACATTGCTAATAACAAAGTCATCATCGATCCTAATCGAATAGACAGACTTGGAGGTATCCAGAGAGAAGCCTCGAAGGCGATATCTTCCTCTCCGTGTTGAATTTCCAACAAGTGGGGCATTGTCTTCAATAGGGGCATGAATCCCGAGTCTCCATGGATGGTGAGCATCCCCGTTTCGAGTCCCAATCGAATTTTCGGTGGAGTGTGGAAGGTACGGCCATGATGTCGGGCCGGTGCAGCCAGGGCCTACCTAGAGGTTGAAGGAGGCGGGGATATTCACCACGTGGAGTTCTACGTCCGTCTGATATGGTCCGAAGGTCATAGGAATCATGAGAGTCCCAACCACATCCCTCCGAGTGTTGTCATATGCTCGGACCTTGACTTCCTGATGGGGAGAAGTCCTTATTCTTATATCCCAAACAATAAGCAACATGGAGTGGACAGACATTAATCCCGATCCATTGTCGACCAAGATTGCTGGAACCGACTTGCCATGGCACTTCAAGGTGATGTGCAATGACGACATTGTGATCGCTTCCTTCGGGGTAAGTCTCGATCAAGAAAGGTGATAGCATGCTTGGATGGTATGGTTTTGATTAGCGCCACGAGCTCATCGGGGTTATGGCGGAAGGAACCTTTAGAGAGAGTGCTTGGATGAGACCTTCACAATGGCGTGTGGAATGAACCAACACATCCTAGACAGACATCTTAGCATGGGTTTGTTCGAGTTGACGCTGATCATTCCCTCGGGGTTCTTTCCTGGTCGGAGGGCTCCTTACCTGGTGGGTCAAAGGGCTCAAGGTGCTCTTAACCGGGTGGTGAAGGGATCAGGGCTTTCTTTGCCGCAGGGTTGGAAGATTCTCCATCCTGAAGATTTGGAGGTTGGTAGACACGACCGCTTCTGGTTAGATGGTCAATCTGTCGGTACTTTGATTCTTCGTTCCATAAGTTGGCCAGGGCTTTACGCTTGTTTCCAATAGTTGTATCCTGCAGATTGGCAGCTAAATCGGCGATGACTAGGTCATCCCACAGATCTTCGGTTGTCCATTTTTCGGCCTCCATTACCGTCTTGTTGACAGCCCATTCTTCGTTTCCCACTTTTATGCTAACCACTTCAGTGTTAGCCCATAAATTCGTTTCAACCCCCGGGCTCACTCTCCCATAGGTTTATCATGGCGACATCGGCATCTTTTGGAAAAGTAACCGATGATTCGGATTCAGCCCCATCTACAAGGTAGTCCATTGGGTCGAACCCATTGCTAGCAACTTCTTCTTCAGACCCAGGAAGGTTCGGGTACGGGGTGAGGTTCACATTGCTATAGAGGTTGCTGTTGACAAAATCATTGAAATGAGAGAAGTCCGGGCGGAGCGGAGCGAGCTCTGGCCAATTGTACGTCATTATCTCGGGTGGATACCCAGACTGGTATTCTTCACCGAATAGTGCTGGGAGGGTGAAGGTATCCAAAGGGTCATTCCAGGCCAAGAGCTGGTATTCGTCCGGGGTTGGGTCCCATTCAGGCATATCCTGGAAAACCTGGTATTCTTCCTCTTGATTTTCGAACAGTGCACACAAAGAGAATCCATCAAGAGGATCCGCCTGGATGTTTTGCCAATCAACCTCCCATCCAGCCTCGAATAAGGGCTCGTCATTTCCTTGGAAAGTGGCAGCTTCAAATTCTTCCCAATCAGCAATTAGTTCTCCCCATGTATCTTCCCATTCCCATGTGGAGCGGAAGGCAGTTCCTCCGGGAATTTCACCAATAGGGTAGGGTCAAATTCGGGGATGTTTTGAACCTCGGCTAGGGTGATTTGGTTGATACGGAAAGGGACACTATGCTGTGGTAGGGGGTTTGAAATGGTGTTCGGTTTATCGATAGGTGGAGTGTCGATAACCTTGTTATCGATGAGGTTTTGGATTTCATGACGGAGGCGGATGCAGTTGTCGGTGGTATGGCCGGGCATTTGGTGGAAGTCACAGTAGACATTTTGGTTGAGGTTTGGTGGAATGGTTTGTGGTGGCGGAAGAGGTTTCAGCACCCCAATGTCTATGAGTTTCTTAAGGAGAGTGGATCTTGGAGTGCTGAATTGGGTGAAGGTTCTGTTCTGGGTTTTTGGTTTTTCAGCAATTTGGTTGACTTCTACAGGTTTAGTGGATGATGTTCCTGCTTGGTTGGTATTTCCGAAGAGAATGTTGCTGTTTCCTGCGTATGCCCTCTTGGGTTTCGACCCAGATCCTGACTCCTTTTTCTCCAAAGTCCCATCTCGCAGAGCCTCCTCTACAGCCAATCCAAAATCATAAAAAGTTCCAAAATTTGGGGCAGCCTGAGAAAGAACCATATATGGTGCAAAAGAGCTTGGCAAGTTCTTGGTTATTATCCGTATTTGTTCTTTTAGGTCAGGCTTATTCTGCATCTGGGCTGCCTTTGCCCTCCAACGCTTCACAAAATCAGCAAAGCTTTCCTTCTCACCCATCTTAGTGCTTTCCAGCTCCCTCGTGGTCATTTTCAGGTCAACATTGAAGTCATATTGAGCCACGAAAGCTGTCCCGATGTCTTCCCAAGTCCTTTTCTTGGATGGTTCGAGAGAGAGGAACCATTGCAGGGCTGGACCGGACAAGGATTCATGGAAGAGTTGGGCCATAGCTTCTCCTTCGATGCAGCGCATAGTGAGGGATCCGACATAGCCTTGAAGATGGGCTCTCGGGTCGTCGGTTCCATCGAATTTTGTAAAGTCCAATCCTTTGAATATTTCTGGCAGCTTGGCATTCGGAAAGAGGCATAGTTTCCTCATGTCGATTTCTCCTTTTCCAAGCCGTTTGGTTTCTTGGACAGATTCCTCCAATTTACCAATCTTATCCATGATAGCGGCCAGGTTGGGATCAACTGCTGGTATCTCCACTTTAGGTGGTTGCTCGGATTGCAGGGAAGCTTTGATCAGGATCTTGTCAGTGATTTCCTGCATGCTTTCCATTATCATATTCATGTCATTTTTCATGGAGGCTACGTCGGCTTTGAGTTGTGCGTCAACATCGGCGAGGGATTGTTTAAACTGGATATCCATGTTAGCCATGTTCTGCCTAAGTTCCTCCATTCCGTCTCCTTGGTCAGACATGGATGAAAGATTTTCGGACGGGACTGAGACTACGGGTTCTTCTTCCTCCTTCTCAAACAAATGGGGTCCTTCCAGTGGTGTCTACGAACTAGTCTTCGGATGCACGAGACCAATTGGGTGAGACTCTTTTCTTCGTGAGCGATCAATGTTGGCGACTGCAACAAGTCAAAGGGGAGCAACTCATGACCAATCCAAATACTCGCCCTACTTCTACCCATCTCCTAGAAACGAGGCCTAAGACCTACCGTGGCTCGAATCTCACTCAAGACGTCCGTACATAAGATTTTCGATAGCCCGGGTAGGTGCCGTCAGGCAGGTTAAATTCCGAACGGGTCGGAACCAGAGCCAATCTCCTTATCGTGACCATCCGAGACAGAGCAATGTGGCTACCGGAATCCAGATACGGACATGCTTAAGGCTAGACCCAAACCAAGGGAGCCGTTCGGGCACGGGAAACACCGGAGGTATCACAAACTCCATGGATTTAAGGTCTCCTAGACCGTCCTAGTGGACCTACCGTGGTTCAAATCTCACTTAAGACGTCGTACAGAAGATTTCCGATAGCTCGGGTAGGTGCCGTCACGCAGGTTAAATTCCGAACGGGTCGGAACCAGAGCCAATCTCCTTATCGTGACCATCCGAGACAGAGCAATGTGGCTACCGGAATCCAGATACAGACATGCTTAAGGCTAGACCCAAACCAAAGGAGCCGTTCGGGCACGGCAAACACCGGAGGTATCACAAACTCCATGGATTTAAAGTCTCCTAGATTGACCGGAGGGCCCTAAAGAATTCTAAGGGAGCCTATTCCTCTAGCCCACAAGATGCAATGGTGTGTGAATGATGCGTGTGTACAGGAATAAAAAGCACGTAAACAGGGTATAACACATAAGTCCTAGCCATGGGTTCCTGTCCTAGTTGGGAAGGTTCTATGGCTATGTACAAGTGCAAAGGCTGGTTTTGGTCTCAAAAAGGTTCCCTGGACTAGAGCCAAAATGTGCTACCCCGTATCGAGTGTATTGCAAGACAACGGTCGTACAGCACGATGGCTCATCATAGTCGAGGGTTGCTAGGCATCCCGGGAGAGCTTGTCACCGGTAAACCGGGCAAGATAGCCGAGACACGCGTAGCGAGGCTTGTGCGGTGCAAAGTGTACAGGATAAAAGAGCTTAATCTTCCGAAAAATATTTGAAAATCCCCCTTTAGAAAACACCTTTCAAGTTTGGCCCTCTTGATCATCCAATACTTTTTGTATGCATTTTAAAAAAAAAAAAGGTATTGAATAAAAGTGATCCCCAGCAGAGTCGCCACTGTGGGCTCCCACGCCCGAAGAAGCGCTTGCACTCGAAGAGTCGCCACCCGGGTTTTTGAGATGGGTCACCCGAGAAACCGAGAGTTTGATTTGAAAAAGAAAGGCTTTTGGTCTAGCGAAAACGTTGAGATGATGGGTTCGGGAGCCACATTACGAATGTGGAAGGTTTTTCTTTAAAAAGCACCCCATTCGCCCGGTAAGACCGGTCTCTACTTGATGTTTTCAAAAAGGGGGGGAATCTTCAATATTATTTGGAATATCAAACTCTTTAATAAAGCACGTAACGGAAAAGGGTCATGGGAAATATATCACATTGACGTGCAGGTGGTGCTATCTGTATAGTCGTGATAAAATGATATGAATAAATGGAAGTAAATAACATTCAACAAACTGTTTGGACCTCAGAATACCGCTCACGGCACCCTGAGATGCCGCGCGAGGCATCTCAACATGCCGTGCGTGGCACCTGCTCTGCTGTCAGACCGTTGCAGTCTTTCAAAACATCATTTTGCTCACTGGTTTCTCTGTAGATCTTTTGAAAACTCATGAGTAGCCTCACGGCGGTCAGATCATCCCAAGAACGTCATTATCCTTCTCAAAACATAGTTTTAAAGTAGCTTTCAACGTTTTTGATCATTTGGGATGATCTTGAAAAGATTTTAGAAGAGCCGGAACATGGCTTGTAGATATGGTCTTATTTTAAGAGCTACAAAAAGTAGAACAAAGAAAATAGGTAACCACAAATGAGGAAAACTCGGATCCAGGCAGCCTGTTCACAATAACATTAGTGTGCATCATGTCGCGGCGCCGAGAGTCGTGGTGCCGCGTCCGATCAACAGATCATCGCGCGTTCCCCAACCTCAAGACATGTTGTTGGTTTTATTTTATGAAAATAGGTTTTGAGTCAGGATCTAACCAAAAGGGATTAGATCTGCTGACAGAAAGGTCCGCTCAGGACCAAAACGGAATCTAGTCCGAGGAAACTAGTTTATACCTTTGGTTTCGAGCTTGATCAAGGATCGTGGATGCAAGGATGTGGATGGATCGTCACGGATGTGGATGGAGGAGGTTAAATGAGACAAAGGGAGTATGGGTGTGAGTGAAGGTTAGGTATTTTGGGTGATGGGGTCTTGAAGTTAATGAGTGATCAACTTCAATGATGAGAAGGGAGTGAGTGAAAGCTCTTAAAGAATGTCTTTTGGGAAAGATATCCTTCAAGACTTGGAAATGGAAGTGGTAATGGAAAGTGGGTTTGAGAACTTAGAGAGAGTAAGTAGAGTGAGAGAGCCAAGAGAAAGGCAAGAGAAGGACTCAAAAGAAGGGCTAAGAGGGACCCCTTTCCCTTGAGTGGAGGGGTTAATTTATAGGCAAAGGCCAAGGATTTTGAATTTCAAGTGGTGGAGGTATTTTCTGGGCGGGCCAGAAGTGCATTTTCGGCTGAGCCAGTCATCAGTTGTGGCTCACACTGGCGTGGCCGGCAGCTTTCTGAGCCAGCCAGCTTTTTGCTCAAGGTGCCGTGCGGAGGAGTTTGGCTGCGCACGGTCCCTTGAATTTCTCAAGGTGCCGTGCGCCCCAATTCGGCTCCGCACGGTACCTCCTCCTGTGGTCCACAGTCTTTTGGGCTTTCTATTGGGCTTGGCTGGGCTCGGCTGGGTTTGTTATTTTAAAGGAGATCCTTTTTCAAACTCGTAAAGGTACCGTTTCCTCTATTTCATCATCGGGGTAGATAAAGACTCTCCGAGGTCCGGATTGGGGTGTCTACAAATACGTATCGGTTCTTCCCCATAAGATGCATCGGCCTCCAACTCAAGTTTGGACCACTCTAGCACATGAGATGGATCTGGTTCATACTTCCTCAACATTAACACGTGGAACATGTTATGTACACCCAATAGCTTCGGTGGCAAAGCCAAGCGATATGCAACCTACCCAATTTTCTCGATGATATCAAAATGCGGCGATAGCTTTCCCTTCTTCCCAAAACAAGATAAACCCCTACGAGGCGATACTTTAACGAACACGTGATCCCCTTTTTCAAATGACAACAGACGATGACGACGATCGGCATAATTCTTTTGCCTACTTTGCGCGGTTAATAATCTTTGGCGAAACACCTTAACTTGTTCGGTCGTTCTCTCTTGAGCTTCCTTAAGACGTTGACGAATAGCTTTCATACTCTCGGAGGTTTCCTTAATCATGTCCGACCCCTCTAACTTAGCCTCTCCTAATTCGGTCCAACACACAGGTGATCTACACGGTCTCCGATATAATGCCTCATATGGTGCCATTTCGATACTGGATTGATAGCTATTAGGCTCCATTCCGGAACCTTAAATAAGTCCTTATTTTTTAAGAAGGCAATTTCAAGCTCAAAAATAATATATTTACTCAAATAATTTTCCTACCAATATGGATCTAGTTTGATAGATCTCATCAAGATCTTTAATACGGTGTAAAAACAATCAAAAAATTATTTTTCATTTACATTATTTTTGAGTTTGAAAATGTGAAATAAGCTACTTATTTTTTAAGAAGGTTTCTAGAACGGAGCCTTATTGTACGCGAATTCTACCAACGACAAATGGTCCTCCCAACTACCCAAGAAGTCCATCACACAAGCCCGAAGCATGTCTTCTAAAATCTAGATCGTTCTCTCGGATTGCCCATCGATTTGAGGGTGATACGCAGTGCTAAACAAAAGATTCGTGCCTAAAGCGGCTTGCAAACTTTGCCAAAAGCGTGCAGTAAATCTCGGATCTCGATCGGATACGATGGATATGGGAATCCCATGAAGGCGGATAATCTACCGAATATACAAACGACTAAGCGCATCCACTTAATCGGTAACATGAATAGGCAAAAAATGAGCGGTTTTGGTCAAACAATCCACGATTACCCAAATAGAGTCATTCCCCCTCGTCGACCTCGGTAATCCCGTAATGAAATCCATGGTCACATTCTCCCATTTCCACTCGGCCACAGGTAATGGTTGTAACTCCCCCGCGGGTCGTTGATGTTCGTGTAGACACCACAATTTGGCAAAACGATTATTTCAAGTCCCACCTTGGGACCATCCCGATGATGAAATGGATTCGATGATTGCTGATTGCCTTCTTGTGAAACCCATGGACTTATGGTAAGAACTTTGAGCCACTTAGAGGATCCAATCCAGAGCCAAATAGCCTTTCAGACAGAAACACAGTATTCTAGGAAAATCCATCGGTCGGCCGTAACATCGATCCTACGGCCTTAACATCCATTCTTCACCCAAGCAACCTGTTGCACCAAAAATCTCCCTGAGAGATCAAAACCTTGGCCGCAAGATCTATCCTACGACCGCTCAATCCATTCCTCGGCCGCTAGATCCTTTCTACGGCCACCATTTCGACCTTTTCCCAGACTCTCGAATGTTCTGTCAGTTGTTTGATCCAACCACGATACCTATCCGATGCGTTCGGGTCACGTTCAGAGATTGCGATGAAGAGTTCGAATTGCATTGCAATTGCAATTGCACTCGTGCAATTTGATTGGACTGAGTGAGTCATCAAAATTACCAATATAAAGGCCTTTGCACCACGAAATTGATATACTTTCACACCCTCTCAAGCCACGAAACTCTGCAGAAATACACACACAAACCCTCTCTACAAAAGCCCTAACCTCCCGAAGGCGGCCATCAATCCGACGATCAAACCCCGAAGTTCAAACCCTAACCCTAGGGCTTCATTCAAGAAATAATCAATCAGTCAATCCCCATTGATCCGAAGCAATCAAGCAACTGAGGGATCAAGCTGGTGGGCCCAACGGCCTCTGTTTTGGTTTCAAAAACTGTTTGGCGTAAATGACATGATACCATAACCGGGGTGGCGTAGGTGGCATGGTGCCATTAGCCTAAGCGGTGTAAGTGACTTCGCACTATAACCTGAGTGGTGTGGGTATCACGGCATTGTAGCCTAATTGTTTTGTTAATTTTCATTGAATCCTTGATTGAAAAATGTATCGAAGACTTAATGAATTTTGATATCCCTAAAACTTCATCATTCCAAGGACTAATTGATTTCAACAACGTGCCTTTTAAAAGGCACGACTCTTCATCGGTCCAGGCAATCCTAAACAAGTCGTGCGAGCGAGTTTAAGACTTCTACCCAAAAGCAAAGGGACAACATAAGATGCAAGGTGCGATGTGCAAGCGGGATAAGATTACGGTCTTTCAAAGGTTGCCCTGATCCTCAGACTTTCTTTTAGGGTGTATCCTTTGTTTAGAATGACAAGTTCCAAGAGATGTCAAAAAGAACTAAGTATTCAACTAGTCTGCATTCGAAGTTTCAATTTTGAACTCGGAATAGCTTAGTATAGATGAAGTGATACCATAACCAAAGTGGCATCAGTGGCATGGTGCCATTAGCCGAAATGGTGTAAGTGACGTGGCGTCACGACATCGTTTCCTTGCTATTCCTTATTCTCTGTTGAATCTTCGATTAGGCGTTAGTCAAGGACTTAGTATGTTTTGATTTCCCAAAGTCTCATTGTTCTAAGGACTCATGTTGTAACGGCCCTGATTTTTGGGTACGTTAAATAAACATTTCATTGATAAAATCAAATGGAGTCTGGCTCATTATTACAACATAACTCCCACTAGGGTTCAATATTTATACAAATGAAGGGTTCTAGGGTTTCTAACTACAGCTCCGCCTGTTGCTCCATCCTAGGCAGCTCCTCAGCTCCAAAAGCCTCCAAGGTGTACTGTTCATCTTGATCATCTACGAAATCTGACACATTATACCAGCGTCGCCACCGATATAATATGTCAGGGTCACCAAAGGTAACACCGTGAGCTACAAGAGCACAGCAGAATAATCCTATATCCACTAACCCATAACTTACCAATATCAGAGTATAAGAGTAGCATACCGACTCTTGCACAAGCAGCGAAATAATACATACATCTTTAACAAGGCATTATCAATGACACATCCTCATTCCTTAGTCTAACGTTGGTGTCTGCATTGTATGTGTTTCTCCTACGCGACTCATCGTAGAACGTGTCTCATATTCATCATAAATTCTGAAAATCCTTTTTAATAACCACATCAACATTTTAAAAATCACCTTTAACACACCCAACCTCGGTTCCGCCGCGCCGGGTTCCCGAGTATCCTCACAATGGTTCCGCCGTGCCGGGTTCCCATTGGCACACATTTGCATTTCAAAATCATTTTTAACACACCCAACCTCGGTTCCGCCACGCCGGGTTCCCGAGTATCCTCACAATGGTTCCGCCGCGCCGGGTTCCCATTGGCACACATTTGCATTGGCTCCTCTCCGCGGATAACCAAGCCACACACCCAACCTCAGTTCCGCCGCGCCGGGTTCCCATTGGCACACAACACACACACTCACATAATGCACCCCACATTCGGTCATTATGTAGTTTCGAAAATATTTCATCATTTGTAACACGCATTCCCACAATAGGCAAGTCCGGCCACATTGCGTTTTCAAAACACACCTTGTCTTTAACCCTTTTTATCCATATCAACCACATCCTAGGTGTCATGTTTCTATTTTCTCGATTTTCGTGTCTCATTTTCATGCATAGACTCCGCGGTAGGACTGTCTCATCATAAACCATTTAAATTATTCATTGTAATCTAAACTAGCAAGATCATGCAAGCAATCTTATAAACAAGCTCATCACCATCCTTATACAACCACAAGTAATGCAACAACATGTAAACAAACTCATAACTTTTTAAAAGATCAAAATACGAATACTTCGAATAAAGCTTCTGATTTCTCTTGTTTTGAAATCCGTTTTTTCTTCCTTTGTGGAAAGTTCAAAAAGACCACATATGTTTATTGACGTGGAAATCGTTTATTCACCATTAGCAAGACAAGTTTATTAACTAACAAGCATATCGACGTACAAGCATCATACCAACTTGAGATATACTTAAGGAAGAAAATATACTTAGGATTAAGAAGTATAGAAAAAGTCTACAAGATTGTATCTTCATTTCAAGATTTTTGTAAAACAAGCTTTCTAATAATTTAACTTGCCTTATCATAAGCAAATATAACTTAAAGTTATACTAGGGAAGATGAGTATAGATTAATCTACGTATACTTAGGATTAACAAGTAAAGGAGAATCTACATATACTTAAGGTTAGGAAGTATAGAAAAATCTACAAGATTGTATCTTCATTTCAAGATTTTTGTAAAACAAGCTTTCTAATAATTTAACTTGCCTTATCATAAGCAAACATAACTTAAAGTTATATTAGGGAAGATGAGTATAGATTAATCTACATATACTTAGGATTAACAAGTAAAGGAGAATCTACCTTGATCCGAAACTAGTCGGGACCGAATAAGCTAGTTGAAAAATTCTACGGGCGGTAAAACTTCCAAATCCAGACCGAACTTTGGATGGCAGTAACTCGGTCAATACTTGGCCGAATAGGATCATTCTTGAGTCTGAAACAAAGATCTCAAAGTTTTCTACAACTTTTGTGAAGGACGTTCCTAGAAACGACTTTCGCCCGGAGAAAAATGGTGATAAAGGAGTCACAGTTTGCTGTCTGGAAATCTGGAATCCGAGATTTTACTGAACTTCGGATGGCAATATCTTGGTCATTTCTTGACCGTTTGGGGTGGTTCTTAGGTCTAACTTCAAGGTTTTGAAGTGCTCTACAACTTTCTCCAAAGAAGTTAGTCCTAAAAACTACCTTAAGCCGGAGAAAAATGGGGATTTATGAAGGGCAGTAAGCTGACTGGAAAACAGAGAATGGTTTAATTTCTAGAGAGAAGTTGGAGCAATGTTTTGAGGTGTGAGTTGAATGACAAGCTTTGGGTGCTATTTATAGGCAAAAATCTGGCCTCTCCTCTCCCTCCATGGCCGGCCCCCCCTCTCTCTTCTTCTCCCATGGATTTGCTCCATGACTTGTCATTTTCATGCTTGAAATCATGCCATGCTTCCATGGCTTGTCTTTGTCCAATCTTTTAGGCAACCTAGGTTATCATGAAGGGTTTTATGACTTGTCTAGTCTAGGATGGGCTTTGCTTGGATAAAAGTACCAAAATCATTAGCTAGGTAGTACTTTGGAAGACTAGAAATGGGTTGGCAATTGGATAATAGGCTTAAGGCTAAGTTTGTAGCTTGATGGAGTGTACTACACTCAAGCACACACCTCTCACTCCTCCTGAAAATTTTGGCCAGCCCCCCTATCTCTCTTCCTCTCTCCTTTTTGCTTCATTGAATTGTCCAATCAAGTCTTCCAAGCATGCCATGCCTTGTCATTTTCATTTCTAGGCTTTCATGAGGGGTTTTTGGCCTTGTTCTAGGTTATCATGAGGGATTCTATGGGTTGTCCAAATCCTAGAAAGGTTTTGCTTGCAAAAGCACAAGAAAGAAGTAATAATGGTTGTACTTTGGTTGAGTAAAGACAAAGAAGATGACTTGTCTTGTCATCCTAATTGGCAAGACTTGCCTTTATTGTCCAAGGGACAAAGATTTCCCTAGCACTTATTGTCCAATGGATAAAGACAAAAAGGTTCAAGTGGTCCAACTAGGGTTAGGAAGAAGTGATTAGGCTAAATGGGCATTAGGCTATTCTAACTAATTGGTTAAAGACTAACGATACTTAATCTAGGCTTTCATTGCTCGAGTGGTATTTTGGTTTTATTTAGTAGGAAATTGCTTAATAACGGAATATTAAAGCCTGACGGTGCCAAACGCCAAGGCGAGGCGTGAGCGTGGCCAAGGCGAGGCGTGAGCGTGGCCAAGGCAGCCCGCTAGCAAAGCGGTGGCCAAGGCAGCCCGCTACCAAAGCGGTGGCCAAGGCGTAGCCAAGGCAAGGCCAGAGCAAGGCAGCCCAGCAACGCCAAGGCAAAAGCAAGGCGTGACCCGACGCCAAGGCAAAACCTGATGGCAGCCAAGGCAGATTAACTCGACAGCAACCCGACGCCAAGGCGAGGCAGGCCCGACAGCGAGCCGACGCCAAGGCGAGCCAGCCCAGCCGACGCTAAGGCAGGCAGCTGTCACGAAGCCGACGCTAAGGCCAGCAGCAGTTCGACAATGAGCCGACGCCAAGGCAAGGCAGTTAAGTTACAGCGAGCCGACGGCAAGGCAAGGCAGGCCCGTCGGTGAGCCGACGCCAAGGCAAGGCAGCCCGACAATGAGCCGGGCCAAGGCAAGGCAGCCGTCAATGAGCCGACGCTAAGGCAGGCCCGTCAGCGAGCCGACGCCAAGGCAAGGCAGGCCTAACAGCGACCCGATGCCAAGGCCGCCTAGCCAAGCCAAAGCAAGGCAGTCAAGTCAACGGTCAAGGCAAGGACTAAAAATTAACCACTTTGGCATCGATGCAACGCTCTAGGTTAGGGAAATGTAACTAAGCCAAACGGTAGTTAGGGTTTGCTAACTAATCGGTTAAAACTAACTATATTTGCCAAGTAGGATTTCCAGCCGAGAAATATAATTTAAAGATATTATTTACTAACTAGGAAAAATATACGAGTACGTTTACAAGTATACTAGTCATGGGAGAAGAACTAAATTGTCCGGAGTAAAATGATTCAATTTTACAAGTTTCAAATCTAATTATGACGGATTATAAGAATTTAAAAGAAATTTTTTAAGCAATCCAAGCAAATAAAAAAAATTCAAATATTTAACGAAATTTTTATTTACCAAAAATCAGGGTCGTTACACATGTAGTTTAGACAACGTACACCGGGGTGCACGATTCTTCATTGGGTCTCGGCAACCTTCTACAGACCGCACAAGCAAGTCTAAGAAGCACAACACTTGAAACAGACAACATGATGGCATGGCATGGATAAGATGCACGGTGAGATGCAGAAAGCAGTAACATGTAGGCAGGATAAAGCACATAGTCCTACCTCGCAGGTCCTGTCCTAGTTTGGAAGGTTCTATTGCTTTCTACACATGTATAAAGGCCGATTTTGGTTTAAAGAGGGTTCCCCGGACTAGAGTCAAAGTATACCTCCCATTATTGAGCGTACACCTAGTAATGGTACAAACGGTAGGGATGACTCATCACGGTCGGGGGTTGATGAGTATTCTGGGATTTCCTATTATCGGCAAGCCGAGCAGGATTGCCAGAACACAACAGCGAGGCTGAACAAGATATATATACAAAAGATAGGAAGTGAAACAAAATGATTTGAAAAATCCCACAAATATCTTTCAAGCTTGGCTCACTAATTTAATTGATGCTCAAAGAAAGCGGACCGTTTTGAGAACAAACCAACTTTTCCTCAAGTATTAATTAAATCATGTCCTCAGCAGAGTCGCCACTGTGGGCTACCACAGCCCCGGGTGGATCGGGGCGGCCCGAAAAACACCATTTTTGGATCGAGTTGAAAAATTTGAAGAGTCGCCACCCGGATTTATGGTTTGTCACCCGAGAAACCGTTTTGATTGAAAATGATTGATTTGAATTGAAAACCAGAGATTGCTTGAGGGTTCGGAAGCCACGTTACGAGGGGGAAGGGTTTTACGGCACCCCCCTCGCCCGATACGAGATCGGTCTCTACTCAATGTTAGTGGGATTTTTCAAAAGATTTTACTTCATTAAACAAGTAGCAAGTATCCAGAAGTATATCAATTAAAGGGGTGCATGCATGTGCATGTGTACAGGCCAGGACACAATAGAAATGATAAAGAAATACAAAATAACAGAAAGCTAAAATCCTGCCACTGGTTTCACTCTCGAGCGCTCGGGAGTGGTCTCGAGCGCTCGGGACCACTGTCAAGCCATCCTGCAAATTTGGTTAGACATATCCACATACTAACAATTCCAGCAAGACAAAAAGAAATCAAAGTACAGAAGTGCTCAACCAGAAGCTTAAATAGCTAAGAACTGGTCTTAACCATTCAAACTTTGCTTCCTTGCAATTGTAAATAAACCTAACTGGCAAGTATGTACAAATACCAAAAGATAGCAGTGCATGCATGTGCAAAGTGTACAAGGTGCGATAGAATGATGAAGTAAGAAAACAGAAAGAACTGTTACTGGAGCCACTCCTGAGCGCTCAGGAGTGGTCCTAAGCGCTCGGGAGTGCTGTCAAGCCACCCTGCAAATTTTGTTAGACGTGTTCACATGCTAGCACTGCCAACAAAATCACAAAGAAATCAAAGTACAGACGTGCTCAGCCAGAGACTTAAATAGCTAAGAACTAGTCTTAACCATTTAAACCTGGCTTCCTCGCAACTGTAAAGAAACCTAACTGGGCTCTGGAAGGACTAGTACACACCCAGTGTCTACTGAAAATAGAAAATGAAATATATAATGAACAAAAATACGGTTTTAGTGGCAGCATCACTCCTGAGCGCTCAGGAATGGTCCCGAGCGCTCGGAAGTGAACACAGTACCTAGAAAAAGGTTTGTTTCTTTGTGCTCCCCTTGCTCTTGTTGCTAAACTAAGATCAAATGAGCTCACAACCAGTATGAGGAACTGGTATGAGCTCCTTGATCCCCCTCAGAAGTGGAAAAGCGTTGAATAACTTGGAAAAACCAAGTTTATACCTTTTCTTGGCTTGAGCTTGACTTCTTGGACTGATTTGTTTGCTTGAAAATGTTTAGAAAACAGTAGGAAAATGGAGTTCTAGATGGACTAGAGATTGGAGTCTTTTGAAGTACTTGAAAATTGTTTGAAATTTCTCTTGAAAACTCAAATTTTGGAAAATGTTGAGGGAAGATTAGAGACTGGAATTTTCCGAACACAGGGGAGAGACTGAGAGGAATTTTTGTCTCCCTTGTGAGGTAAAACAATGGGGTATTTATAGGCAAACATAACCTATGGTTTGGAAATTAAATGAAAGATTAAAAAGTTTGGGAGGAAAAATTCTCATGATGAGATGCCCTGCAGGCTCAGGCAGGCTTCTGCTGTATTCAGGTTTGAATTGCAGGGCTGAAAAGTCTGAAAAAATGTGGTCAAAGTTCAAGCTCATCATGCATTGGCCTGTCAGTACTCCCAAGCGCTTGGGAGTGGCACTCCCGAGCACTCTAGAGTGGTCCCAAGCACTTGGGAGTGGCTGCCCAACTTCAACGGGCCGCCATGGACACTACCGAACTCGGTTTTGGGTGTTTTTCGAAGTGTTGGAAAGCTCGTTAAGTCCTCTTTCTAACCCAATTGGTTTCATTCAAATATATTTTGTATGCTGAAAAGTGGGCCAATTTTACCCTCAGGGTGTCGGGAAAAAGGAATGTTTTGATTTGAAATAGTCCAAGAAGCATCGTTCAAGTTTTAGCCAAGTCCCATTTTGATTCAATTTCATCATTGAGGAGCCTCAAGGCCTTAAATTAAGGATAATTAATAGGTCCAAATTGGGGTGTCTACAAAAGCCATAGAACCTATCAAACTAAGGCAGGAACCTGCAGGTTAAGGAAATTTCCTACATTTTTTTAAGTTCTTCCTCACACCCTGTATCATTCACTGTTGTGACAATCTCTTTCTGTGCAAAAGGGTTGGGATTTTCAGCCCAAATCCTAACCCTATACAGCCAAGTACTGACTTGCGGGTATTTTTACTTTTAAAGCAGGCACAATAGGTAGGCCAAGAAAGCAACCACAGCCAATTTTATACTCTTACACGAAGCCACGCCAAACAGAGGCCGTTTGTAACGCCCCCAAAATTGGGTTCGTTAAATAATCATTTTATTAGATAAACAAGGAAGAGTCTAGCTCGATATTACATCAAACTCCTCATAGAGTACTTATATTACGCAAAAGGGATGGACATCTAAGGTTATCTACAGCTCCTTCTCTTCTTCCATCCTAGCAAGTTCCTCAGCTTTGATGGCCTCCAAGGTGTATAGCTCTCCTTGCTCATCTAAGAAGTCTGACACATTATACCAGCGTCGCCACCAACATAATATGTCAGGGTCACATAAAGCAACACCGTGAGCTTGAAACCTCAATAGAGTAACCCAAAACCCACTAACCCTTAACATACAAGTCAAATATAGTATAGACATGATTTTCCAAACTTAACATGCTTAAACAAGAACACATAGCAACTACACATGCGTATTCACTAACGAGCGTTGGTGTCATGTTTTCTGTATGTTTCTCCTACGGGACTCATCGTTTTGTGTCTCATCTTTTATCATCATTTCCGAAAACACACACACACACACCAATGAGCTACCAAGTCTGGCTCAATGGCCACAATGGCTACCAAGTCTGACACATTGTGAACACACACAACCAATAAGCTTCCAAGCCCGGCACCTTGTGTCGCACAACAATGAGCTACCAAGTCCGGCTCATTGCCACAAAGGCTACCAAGACTGACTTATTCGCCACAATGGCTACCAAGTCCGGCACATTGTGTCACATCTTGGCTCCTCTCCATGGATAACCAAGTCACACACCTCCAATGAAGCTACCAAGTCCGGCTCCATTGGCAGTGCACACCAACGTAAGGCAATCAAGTCCGGCCATCACGTAGTTTCAAAATTATTTTTATCCATATCAACCACATCTTAAGTGTCATGTCTCTACTTTCTAATTTCATGTGTCTCGTATCATGCATAGACTCCGCGGTGGGACTTCGTACACAAGTACAACACTATCATAGTAATCTTGAAACTAAACTAGCAAGATCATCCAACTCTATTTAATCATGCTTGTTCATAACCACAAGTAAGGCAAGCAATCATGCGATCAAGTTTACTTTCCTCGAAAAGGTCAAAATACGAATACTTCGTTTTGAAAACAACACTTTATCTTTAATTCAAAAGCACACATCCTTCTTTTTGGAAAGTCAAAACAACATATGTTTATTGACGAGTTCATACTTAAGCAAGCAACTATCACGAGATCAAGCAATCAAGTAGCCATAAGATCAAAGTAAACTACGTATCTTTTAGCGAAAATAGATCTACAAGTTTAATACTTTATGCTAACATGCATTCCACTATACTTAGAGAAAGTAGGTAAGGATTAACTACACATCATTAACTCTATACTTAGAGAAGTAGGTTCGAAGAACTCTACCTTTCTTCTTGGCGGTAGAAAAGACTACGGAAATACGACGGAAAGAAAGTCGGTCACCGAACGGAGTAACGGCTTACGGTAAGCTTCCGATAGCTTCGAAAGAGAATGGTTTCTCTCGAAACTAGATCCTAACTATAACTACTACTACTTTTGGATCGAGGTGGTGGTCGAATGGTGGTTTAGTGGTGGCAAAAGAAAGTCTCTTGAGAAACCTCAAGAACAAAGAAAAAACCAAGCAAGAACAACAAGAACATGCTATACTTTCTAGAGAGAAGTTGGGGAATGGATTGAGGTGTGAGTTCAAAGCACCAAATGGCTTGGAATTTATAGGCAAGCTCTCCTTTCTCCTCTCTTGGCTGGCCCTCTCTCTCTCTCCCAATGTCTCATTTTTTTAATCTAGCAAATCTTATTTGCTTGGAAGAAACAACCTAAAACTTAGGCATGCAAGGCTACGATGTGGTACTTTGGATTGGATTTTGGAAAAAAATTGATCAAGGAAGGGGATTTGATTCAAGTAAAGAATTAGGGTTTTGTACAAGAGTACAAGATCTTGCTTGCAATGGTCATGCTTTCACTTGAAAGCATATCAAATAGGACAAGATGATCAAGGCATGGTCAATCAAGGGAAGGCACACATCACTCTCTCTCTCTCCCTCTCCCATCCGAACTCTCTCCCTCTCTCTCAATCTCTCTCGGCCTCTCTTTCCTCTCTCTCCCTCTTCTCTTGGTACAAAGTACTAGGTATATATATATAACAATATATATAAGATATGGAAGGACAAGGGTTTGGTGGATGACAAAGGAAGAGTAAGGGTTTTGGTTTGTAAGTGATTTGTACATCAAATCTCTCCCATATTACTATACATTACTTCTTTCACAAGTACTAGTACTAATAGATACATATATCTAGGATTTGGTAGACAAAAATCAAGCACTACATCATATCTCTCCCTCTCTTTCCTTCTCTTTCTCTCTCTCTCGGATTCTCTCTCTCTCTCTCTCTCTCCCACTTGTACTCTCTTGAAAGTATATATATATATACTAATATATATATATATAAGTACTATGGGTCTTTGGTAAAATCTATACTTTCAAGCAAAATAGATTTTATAAATATAATACTCTAATACACACATGTTATATACAATATTATATATATAACTATATATATTTATATATACAAGTACATATATAATATATATACAAGCAAGTACATACAATCTAGGCTAGGTACATCCGAATCCCATATCTAATAAACTAATCTACTACTTTCAAAGTACTATGTATATTATTACTAACCCAATATACTAATTGTATTCTAATGGATTTTGACACATGACCAAATCCATTATTTTAATAACCTAGTACTTGGTTGCCAAGTAAAGCTATTATCCAATGGATAATAGCTTCCCTAGTGGTTAATAACCAATGGTTAAGGATGGCAAGTGCTTTGGTCTATCGTTCAATGGGTAATAAATCTCCTAGCGGTTATTATCCAACGGTTAATACTAGAAAGTATAATACTTTGCAATTAAGCACTAAACTAATCTAATCTCGTACTTGGGAAGGTTAACTAGGGTTATCCTACTAACCAATGGATAAAAAAACCCTAACACTATTGTCCAATGGTCGATAGCTAAAAGGTTCAAACGGTTCAAAGGGTTAATCTAGGGTTACCAAACTCAAGGGTTTCAAAAGTTTCACGAGTCAAGGGTTCATAAGGTTCACGGAGGTTTAGGAACGATTGGTAATTAGGTCAAATGATTGCTAGGTCGAATTGTCTGTTAAAAGCTAGCTAGGGTTGCTTGATGGGATTTCCAGCCGAGATGTGGGATCTTAAGGCTCAATCCTAGAAACGACGGAAAGATCGATAGTTAACGATGATTAAAAACTTAATTAAGAGTTTTCAAAATATTAACAACGAAATTTTTATTTAGTAAAAATCAGAGTTGTTACAACCTATCCCCCTTAAACAATTTCGTCCTCGAAATTCGCCGTACGCTCGGATTCGAACAGGTGAGGGTAGTTAGCTCCCATGGTTTCCTCTCTTTCCCAGGTAGTTTCTCCAGCTCCACGGGTCTTCCACAAGACTCGTACTAACTTAATTGTCTTGTTCCGGATGATCTTCTCACTCCGGTCTTGAATCTCAATCGGTTCCTCCTCGCATGTTGCATCTTCTTCGATGATGATGTCCTCCCAATTGACTACGTGCGTCGGTAATGCGAGATACTTGCGAAGCATCAAAATGTGAAACACGTTGTGTACTTTATCTAACTGCGGCGGTAGGGCTAATCGATACGCGACTTTTCCGTTCTTTTCTACGATATCGAAGGGTCCAATGTAGCGTTGGGATAATTTTCCTTTCTTCCCAAATCTAATTACACCTTTCTTTGGTCGGATCTTAAGGAATAAGTGGTCTCCTACTTCAAAGCTTAGGGGTCGGTTTCTCTTGTCCGCATAACTCTTCTGTCGGCTTTGAGTGGTTTGGATCCTTGGTCTAATGATTGTAACCTTCTCCCGTGGTATCTCATACTAAATCAGGTCCAATCAATTCTGTTTCTCCAACGTCGGTCCAACAGACAGGAGATCGGCAGGGGCGGCTGTATAAGGCTTCGTATGGTGCCATTTCGATACTAGCCTGATAACTGTTATTGTAAGCGAACTCCACCAAAGGTAGATGTTGCTCCCAGTTCCCGGTAAAATCTAAGGCACACACTCTTAACACGTCTTCCAATGTCTGGATGGTCCTCTCCGTTTGTCCATATGTTTGAGGGTGGAAGGCGGTACTAAGTCTTACATTCGTTCCCAAAGCCTTCTGCAATCCCTTCCAGAAATGTGAGACAAAACGTGGATCTCTGTCAGACACTATGGAGACAGGTACTCCGTGAAGTCGTACAATCTCTCTTCTGTACAACAGACTCAACTGCTCCACATTCTCTGTCATCTTAACAGGCAGGAAATGTGCAAATTTAGTGAGTCGGTCCACGATCACCCAAATAGCGGTGTTGGACTTGGCTGACTTTGGCAAGCCAGTCACGAAATCCATCGAGATATGTTCCCACTTCCATGTAGGAATTGGTAGCGGTTGAAGGTCTCCTCCCGGTTTCTGATGTTCTGCCTTGACTTGCTGACACACCAAGTAGGTAGATATAAATCGGGCTACGTCCTTCTTCATTCCTTCCCACCAGTATGTCCTTCGCAGATCATGGTACATCTTCGTACCGCCAGGGTGGACTGCGAAATTCGAATGGTGTGCTTCTCGGAGTACAGCTTCTCTGAGGGCTCCGATATTAGGTACGAATACCTTTCCTTGGAATCTCAGACTATCATCCTTCTCGATTGTCCATCTTGGTAACACATTTCCTTCTCAATTGTCCATCCTGGTAACACCTTTCCTTCTCGGATTCGATACCGGATGAATTAACAATCTTGCTCGGAAGTCTGAGCCAGGAAAATCTCCTGAAGAAGCGCTGGTTCTACTACCAGGGCTTACAGACGCACTTTCCTGTCTTCCGATGATGGTCGTAGGTTGAACTCATTAAGAGTCTCCACCATCTCCCATTCCTTAACGGCATTCTTGGCCTTCTGCGTCCGATCCTTGCGGCTCAGGGCGTCAGCTACTACATTGGCCTTGCCGGGGTGGTATTGGAGCGTAAACTTATAGTCCTCCAAATATTCCATCCATCGACGCTGCCTTAGGTTCAACTCCTTCTGAGTGAACAAGTATTTGAGGCTCTTATGGTCGGTAAAGGCCTCGAATTGTTCTCCCCACAAATAGTAACGCTAGGACTTGAGGGCGAATACTACCGCGGCCAATTCTAAGTCATGGGTAGGGTAATTCTTCTTGTGCGGTCAAAGTTGTCGAGATCCGTAAGCTACAACTTTTCCACTCTGCATCAGTACGCATCCCAAACCATCTCTCGAGACGTCGCAATAGACCGTGTAGTCAACACCGCGCTCGGGTATGATGAGTATAGGTGCGCTGGTCAATCTCTTCTTCAACTCTTGGAAAGATTTCTCGCATGCTTCAGTCCAATCTAGCTTCACTCCTTTCTGAGTCAGTCTCGTCATCGGTTTGGCAAGGGTAGAGAAGTCGGGTATGAATCTACGGTAATATCCAGCTAATCCTAGGAAACTTCTGATCTCGAACACAGAGGTTGGCTGTTTCCATTTCAGCACGGCCTCAACCTTCTCTTCATCCACGGTGATACCATCCTTGGATACTACGTGACCTAAGAACTTAACCATCTCTAGCCAGAACTCGCATTTACTAGCCTTGGCATAAAGTTGGCTATCTCGGACTACTTGTAGCACTATCCGTAGATGTCCTTCGTGCTCCTCCTTATTGGCGAAGTATACCAATATGTCATCAATGAACACCACTACAAACTTGTCTAAGTAGGGCTGAAAGATCTTGTTCATGAGACACATGAATACTGCCAGAGCATTCGTCAGCCCAAATGGCATCACTACAAACTCGTAGTGTCCGTATCTGGTACGAAAGGCTGTCTTGGCAATGTCTTCGTCTCGGATTCTAAGTTGGTGATAGCCTGATCGGAGATCAATTTTTGAGAAACAGGTTGCTCCTCTCAATTGATCAAACAGGTCATCGATCCTAGGCAAAGGGTAACGGTTCTTAATGGTCACTTGGTTTAGCTTTCTATAGTCGATACACAAACGAAGCGTCCCTTCCTTCTTCTTCACGAACAGTGCAGGTGCTCCCCATGGTGACGTACTCGGCCTGATGAATCCTTTGTCCAGGAGCTCCTTCAATTGGGTCTTGAGTTCCGCTAGCTCTACGGGGGCCATTCGATATGGGGCCATCGAAATCGGTGCTGTCCCCGGTTGGAGTTCTATAGAGAAGTCTATCTCTCTATGAGGTGGTAAACCAGGAGGTTCCTTGGGATATACATCGGCGTATTCGCACACGATGTGTGGTAATCGCAGTTCCATCCGGTCAGTTTCTTCCATCTGGAGACTAGCTAGCCATCCAAATAGTTGATTCTGCCACCTTGACCTCTTAGTCAAAGAACTCGCGGTCTGCTTATCCCCCTTAAAACGGAAATGAGTTCCCTCTGGGGTGAAGGCCGTCACTGTCTTCTGGTGGCAATCTATGACCGCTCGGTGTGCTGATAGCCAGTCCATTCCCACGATCACGTCGAAGTCCGCCATGCCGATCACTCGAAGATCGCAGGTTAAACGCAGGTTATCTACTTCTAGCTCGCACCCTCTACACACCAGATTAACTGTTATACTCCCTCCCAAGGGTGATGCTACTTTTGTACTCGCACCTGGGGGTTCGGTTTCTAGTGCTAGGGCATTTATGCAAGCGGTAGATACGAAAGAATGCGATGCACCAGAGTCAAACAAGGCTTGTACGCATGTACTATACAATAGCAGCGTACCTTGGATCACAGAGGGATCCGGCCCATCGTTAGTCGAATTTGCATATAATAATAGTTACCAATCTAGTATTGAGATTCCTACGGGCTGCTTCCCTTTGTCATGTCCATTTTGCTGCGAAGATGGACCTCCAGGGTTCTGCTTTCCAAATCCAGCTTGTCCAGTCTGTTGAGCCTTCTGGTACCCGAAGCTTCCACTCCTCTCCTTCTGAGGTTGTGGGCATTGACGGCTGTAGTGACCCATCAGTTGACAATTGTAACACCTTACTGTCACTATATCTCTATTGCCTCTTTGCAATTGGTCACGTCCAGAGGTAGCAGTTTTCCAGGCTTGGTTGTTTTGGGTCGGGGTAAAGGGTTTTGCAGGATAGGGTCCTCGGTGGTTATTGGGTGACTGGGTACGGATTGGTCCACCGGTATTACCCGTTGCCTTCCTTCAGCGAGTCTTAAAATCAGCTTCCTCGCTCTCCAGCCGGAGCGCACATTTCACCACACTAGCGTATGTGGGGAATGTTTGAGCTATGACAGCCCTTCGAGCGGTTGTTAGTCCCCACTCGAATCTTCTCGCTTTCTTATCCTCCGTGGCCACAGCCTCCGGGGCATAACGAGATAGTTCCTCGAATTTAGCCGCGTATTGGGTAACGGTCACGGTTCCTTGCTTTAGGTTCGTAAATTCTTGCTCCTTGGCTAGGCAAAGGGGTGTAGGAAAGTATTTATCAAGGAACAGGGTTTCGAATTGGGCAAAGGTCATCGTGGCTATGGCATGGGTTGCCTCCATCAGATCCCACCAATAGCAGGCTTCTCCCTTAAATTGGTAAGTAGCTAAGGCTACGCGGTCTCCATCACGAGTGATCTCTAAGGTGTCCAGGATCACCTTGACTTCCTTCAGCCATGTTTCAGCTACTGTAGGGTTAGGGTCTCCGTGGAAAGTCGGGGGTCGGCGCTTGCAGAACTCGTTCATCGCTCGGGTTCGGGTCATAGGTTCATCGTCGCGGTGTGGGTTTCAGCGGTTGGCATTCAAAGCAGCCACAAACGCTTGCATGATTTGGGTTAGGTTAGGGTTAGCGTTAGGATCAGGGTTAGAGGATTCGCCATGCTCGTATCTTAGTCCGCTCCGTCGGTTCACCATCTATGCGTTGAAATCGAAAGGGGGAGGTTTAGTCTAGTTAAACTATTGTTTTTCGTAATAGAGTTTCAACTTCGTAAGCAAAATATCAAATAGTACGCAATAGTACCCTTTAAAGCAAAATAGACCTTTCATAGATAAACCAAGGTTACAAACATACGCATAGAGTTCTACTACAAAACAAATGACAAGATTCTTCCTAACACAAGTTGGAACGATCCTACATACTCCTAACTTCATGGTCTAAGTTCGTTGTACAACAAGTGCACCACAACTCTCGGGACCTTATTCTAAGACTACGACTCTCCTACTAAGGGGGAATAAGTCCAAAATACACTCGCAACTCTTCATTCCATTCCTTCTCCCTCTTCTCGAGGCAATACTCTCCTTGTTGACGGGCGTCCTCGATTGTGTCACTAAGTGATAAGCGTAAGGTCTCCACGTCCAAGGTCTCAGCTAAAGGGAACATGAGGATAACCTCATAGGTGTGCTCACCAGTGGCAGGGTCGCATATACCCAGGTGGGGTATAGGGATATAACTCTCGGGTGCAAGTAACGTCTTGTACGTAAGCAGGTCCGCAAAGGTGAACGGTGTAGCAGGGGTACGGCTATCCATATCTACAATAATAAGAAAATTATATGTTAGACTTATCGGTGTGAAAGGGGAGTCTCATAAAGACACAAGTATACACATAAACAGTGATCATGCTCAGAAAGAAACACATAGTTTTTCATTACTTAGCGAAACAAGTACATCATAGGCGGCTTATATGAGCCTTAGGCTATACACAAAAGTCCTACTGCTTCCTATTTTACATCAAAAGCCTAATCATCTTAGGAACAATGGTCCTAGTTTAACGATCCTACATCCCAAAGGATTACAACTATTGCTAGGTTATTTAGGTACTCCTAAAAGATACTCGGAAGTTGGGCCTTAGTTTTACGGGTCGGCTAGGACTTCCTCTTCCTCGGGCTCATCCTTGCTCCCACTTGTTTCTCCCTCCTTAGTCACCTTCTCCTCTCCGGTTCCTTCTTCACCATATGTAAAGTTCTCCACTGGGGGTAGTGTTCCAAAGAATCCAAAGAAAGAGCACAAGATAGGGAACATCACGGAGAACCAAGGATCATCTTCTACGGGAGTAGGGGTATGGCTTTGTACTCGTTTGAAATCACGGATCTCAGCGAGTATCATGACAATGTAGTCACGTTTCTCCATCATTTGGGTAGTCATGGATTCTATGGTGATCTTGAGTTGGCGAGCTCCAGCTACTAGGTTGACTAAGTGATTCATTTACAAGGAAAAGTTTAAACCTCAATTAGTAACGGTTAACGACAGAGTTTTAATTACACTAAGGAAACTTAAGATTTTCTACGTTCCACATTTGATCCTTGATTTAAGTCATCATCCAATTGTTCGGGAATTCCCAGTTCGGCGGTATTGCCAGTTTTCACCTTACTGCAATCCGAAGATTGTTTTGACAGAATTCCACCCAATTTGGGATAGTAAACTTAAACTCAATTCACGTTTATGCAACGCTTAAACTTATCTTAAAGCTACTCAAACTTATCTTAAAGGCTACCCATTCTACCCATGGCCGAGGTTTTGAACCTAAAGCTCTGATACCAAGTTGTAACGCCCCCAAAATTGGGTTCGTTAAATAATCATTTTATTAGATAAACAGGGAAGAGTCTAGCTCATTAGTACATCAAACTCCTCATAGAGTACTTATAACACAACAGGGATGGACATCTAAGGTTATCTACAGCTCCTTCTCTTCTTCCATCCTAGCAAGTTCCTCAGCTCCGAAAGCCTCCAAGGTGTACAGCTCTCCTTGCTCATCTAAGAAGTCTGACACATTATACCAGCGTCGCCACCAGCATAATATGTCAGGGTCACATAAAGCAACACCGTGAGCTTGAAACCTCAATAGAGTAACCCAAAACCCACTAACCCTTAACATACAAGTCAAAGATAGTATAGACACGATTTTCCAAACTTAACATGCTTAAACAAGAACACATAGCAATTACACATGCGTATTCACTAACGAGCGTTGGTGTCATATTTTCCGTGTGTTTCTCCTACGCGACTCATCGTTTTGTGTCTCATCTTTTATCATCATTTCTGAAAACACGCACACACCAATGAGCTACCAAGTCCGGCTCATTGGCCACAATGGCTACCAAGTCCGGCACATTGTGAACACACACAACCAATAAGCTTCCAAGCCCGGCACCTTGTGTCGCACAACAATGAGCTACCAAGTCCGGCTCATTGCCACAAAGGCTACCAAGACTGACTTATTCGCCACAATGGCTACCAAGTCCGGCACATTGTGTCACATCTTGGCTCCTCTCCGTGGATAACCAAGTCACACACCTCCAATGAAGCTACCAAGTCCGGCTCCATTGGCAGCGCACACCAACGTAAGGCAACCAAGTCCGGCCATTACGTAGTTTCAAAAGTACTTTTATCCATATCAACCACATCTTAAGTGTCATGTCTCTACTTTCCAATTTCATGTGTCTCGTATCATGCATAGACTCCGCGGCAGGACTTCGTACACAAGTACAACACTATCATAGTAATCTTGAAACTAAATTAGCAAGATCATCCAACTCTATTTAATCATGCTTGTTCATAACCACAAGTAAGGCAAGCAATCATGCGATCAAGTTTACTTTCCTCGAAAAGGTCAAAATACGAATACTTCGTTTTGAAAACAACATTTTATCTTTAATTCAAAAGCACACATCCTTCTTTTTGGAAAGTCAAAACAACATATGTTTATTGACGAGTTCATACTTAAACGAGCAACTATCACGAGATCAAGCAATCAAGTAGCCATAAGATCAAAGTAAACGATGTATCTTTTAGCGAAAATAGATCTCCAATTTTAATACTTTACGCTAGCATGCATTCCACTATACTTAGAGAAAGTTGGTAAGGATTAACTACACATCATTAACTCTATACTTAGAGAAGTAGGTTCGGAGAACTCTACCTTTCTTCTTGGCGGTAGAAAAGACTACGGAAATACGACGGAAAGAAAGTCGGTAAACGAATGGAGTAACAGCTTACGGTAAGCTTCCGATAGCTTCGAAAGAGAATGGTTTCTCTCGAAACTAGATCCTACCTATAACTACTACTACTTTTGGATCGAGGTGGTGGTCGAATGGTGGTTTAGTGGTGGCAAAAGAAAGTCTCTTGAGAAACCTCAAGAACAAAGAAAAAACCAAGCAAGAACAACAAGAACAAGCTATACTTTCTAGAGAGAAGTTGGAGAATGGATTGAGGTGTGAGTTCAAAGCACCAAATGGCTTGGTATTTATAGGCAAGCTCTCCTCTCTCCTCTCATGGCCGGCCCTCTCTCTCTCTCCCAATGTCTCATTTTTTTAATCTAGCAAATCTCATTTGCTTGGAAGAAACAACCTAAAACTTAGGCATGCAAGGCTATGATGTGGTACTTTGGATTGGATTTTGGAAGATTGATCAAGGAAGGGGATTTGATTCAAGTAAAGAATTAGGGTTTTGTACAAGAGTACAAGATCTTGCTTGCAATGGTCATGCTTTCACTTGAAAGCATATCAAATAGGACAAGATGATCAAGGCATGGTCAATCAAGGGAAGGCACACATCACTCTCTCTCTCCCTCTCCCATCCGAACTCTCTCCCTCTCTCTCAATCTCTCTCGGCCTCTCTCTCCTCTCTCTCCCTCTCTTTCTCTTCTCTTGGTACAAAGTACTAGGTATATATATATAACTATATATATAAGATATGGAAGGACAAGGGTTTGGTGGATGACAAAGGAAGAGTAAGGGTTTTGGTTTGTAAGTGATTTGTACATCAAATCTCTCCCATATTACTATACATTACTTCTTTCACAAGTACTAGTACTAATAGATACATATATCTAGGATTTAGTAGACAAAAATCAAGCAATACATCACATCTCTCCCTCTCTTTCCTTCTCTCTCTGGGATTCTCTCTCTCTCCCTCTCTCTCTCGGCATTCTCTCTCTCTCTCTCTCTCTCCCACTTGTACTCTCTTGAAAGTATATATATATATATACTAATATATATATAAGTACTATGGGTCTTTGGTAAAATTTATACTTTCAAGCAAAATAGATTTTGTAAATATAATACTCTAATACACACATGTTATATGCAATATTTTATATATATATATATATATATATACAAGTACATATATAATATATATACAAGCAAGTACATACAATCTAGGCTAGGTACATCCAAATCCCATATCTAATAAACTAATCTACTACTTTAAAAGTACTATGTATATTATTACTAACCCAATGTACTAATTGTATTCTAATGGATTTTAACACATGACCAAATCCATTATTTTAATAACCTAGTACTTGGTTGGCAAGTAAAGCTATTATCTAATGTAAAATAGTTTCCCTAGTGGTTAATAACCAATGGTTAAGGATGGCAAGTACTTTGGTCTATCGTCCAATGGGTAATAAATCTCCTAGCGGTTATTATCCAACGGTTAATACTAGAAAGTGTAATACTTTGCAATTAAGCACTAAACTAATCTAATCTCGTACTTGGGAAGGTTAACTAGGGTTATCCTACTAACCGATGGATAAAGAAAACCTTAACACTATTGTCCAATGGTCGATAGCTAAAAGGTTCAAACAGTTCAAAGGGTTTATCTAGGGTTACCAAACTCAAGGGTTTTAAAAGGTTCACGAGTCAAGGGTTCATAAGTGTAGACACCCCAATTTGGACCTATTAACTATCCTTAATTTGTGCCCTAGAGGCTCCCCGATGATGAAAATGAATCAAAACAGGCCTTGGACGAACTTGGACAATGCTTCTTGGACTTTTCCAAAATCAAAACATCCTCTTTTTTCTTACACCCTGAGGGTAAAATTGGCACAAATTTCAGCCTATAAAATAACTTTGAATGAAACCAATTGGGTTAGAAAGAGGACTTAACGAGCTTTCCAACGCTTCGAAAAATACCCAAAACCGAGTTCAGGAGTGTCCGTGGCGCCCTTCTGAAGTTGGGCTGCCACTTTAGAGCGCTCGGGAACACTCCCAAGCGCTCGGGACAGCCACTCCCAAGTGCTCGAGACCACTCTGGAGCGCTTGGGAGTGCAGACAGACCAATGCACGTTGAGCTTGACCTTTGACCATGGCTTTTTAGGCTTTTCAGATCTTTCAACGTTCAAACCTGCATATCCCAGGCCTGCCTGAGCTAGCAGGAATCTCATGATGCCATTTCCTCTCCCCAAAACATCTTCTTTTCATTTTTTATTTGATTTTCAAGTCAAAACCCCAATTTTTCACTCCCCTATATATACCTTCATCTTCTACCTCTCAAAAGGGCCATGAAATTCCTCTCCCTCTCTCCCCCCTTTTTGCTGCAAAATCAGCCTCTCAAACTCTATCAAAACAACCTCCATTTTCTAAGAAAAATGACCAATTTTCAAGCAAAATCCCTAAGAGGAATGGAATCCTAGATTTCATCTTCTCTTACTGTTTTCAATCCATTTTTCAAGCAAGCAAATCAGTCCAAGAAGCAAAGTTCAAGTCGAGCGTAGGTATAAAATCCCATTTTATACTTAAAGTCTATTGTTTTTCTACTTCTGAGGGAGATCAGGGGCTCATACCAGTTCTTCATACTGGTTGTGAGTACATTTGATCTTAAGTTTAACTATAAGAGCAAAGGGGCATAAACGTGTTTTCTATACTTGGGTTACTGGAAGCACCCCCAAACGCTCGGGACTACTCCCAAGCGCTCGAGAGTGACTCCAGTCCTGCTTTCCCTCTTTCAAGCATTTGAATAGACATGCAAGAGTAGTAAAACATGTTTTCAAGCATATCAGTTCCCTTGAGATGTGTTGGTGCAAAAGATCTTTATTTTACAAAGAGAAGTGAAGGAAATGACTTTACTTAAGGGCATGCAGAAGAGTTTTGATTAAGAATTCAAAAAGAGAAGCTTTCACACTTCGAAAATGCAAGATTTGGTGTACCAACACATTACAATGAGTGTACTAGTTGGTTGAAATCAGTTCTGGGTTGCGGAATACTCCCGAGCGCTCGGGACTACTTCCATGCGCTCGAGAGTATTTGCATGCAAGCTCAGTTCATTTCCCTCCAGTTTGAGTTTTGTGCTATCTTTGCATGTCCATGCATGTGCTTGTTTATCCATTTGAACTGTAGATCAGCCCTTGTAGAGGCAAGGATGCATGACTTGGATGATTGGGGTTTGATCCCAGTCCACTAAGTCCTCTGTTGAGCCCATAATGTCCTTACGTTTGTTCCAGTTTGCATTTCCAGTATTGTATTTTGTCGTACTAACAAAAGCTTGCAGGCTGGACAACAACACTTCCAAGCGCTCGGGAGTGCTCTCGAGCGCTCGAGAGTGAGATCAGTGACAGGGCCTTCCAGTTTCTAGCACTTTGCATTTCATTGCCATTTTTCATTTATTCACCATACATTTGCACATGCATACACTTCCCTACCTGATATATCTGTAAATAAATGCTAGCTGTTTAATGAAATAAAATCCTTTGAAAAATCCCACAAGTGTTTAGTAGAGACCGATTTCAAATCGGGGGAGGGGGGGTGCCGTAAAACCCTTCCCCCCTCGTAACGTGGCTTCCGAACCCTCAAGCAATCTCTGGTTTTAAATTCAAATCAATCATTTTCAATCAAAATGGTTTCTCGGGTGGCGAACCATAAATCCGGGTGGCGACTCTTCAAATTTTTCAATTCGATTCAAAAACGGTGTTTTTCGGGCCACCCCGATCCACCCGACCCGGGGCTGTGGTAGCCCACAATAAGGTTCACGGAGGTTTAGGAACGATTGGTAATTAGGTCAAACGATTGCTAGGTCTAATTGTCGGCTAAAAGCTAGCTAGGGTTGCTAGATAGGATTTCCAGCCGAGTTGTGGGATCTTAAGGCTCAATCCTAGAAACGACGGAAAGATCGACAGTTAACGATGATTAAAAACTTAATTAAGAGTTTTCGAAATGTTAATAATGAAATTTTTATTTAATAAAAATCAGAGTTGTTACACCGTTGCAACCATCTTGCCTGTCGTCTTCACCTGTCAAAACTCCTTCGCCGCAATGGTCCCAATCACTTCCTGGGACTTCGCGGTCATCTTCTCGGCAACACCGATCATCTACCAAATCCCAAGTTTCGCCAAGCAATCCTCCTATTCCCATGGCAGACAATGACGCCACTATCATTGAACTGCAGGCTCAAATCGCCACTTTGCTAGCAGAAAAAGCAGCAAGAGATGCTGAAGATGAAGAAAGATCAATGGCAAACGAGAAAAGACCCAAAAACCCTGAGTTAGCCAAGCAAGTGAAAGAAATCAAGCACGCCTTGGCCCGTTCACAAGGAGATCAAATTCTAGACTTTGAAGGACTTTGTCTCTTCCCTGATTCTCAACTGCCCGAGAAGTTCAAAATGACAAACATCGAGAAGTTCAATGGAACTGGTAACCCTACCAGCCATGTCCGCCATGTTATCAACACCCTGAAACTGATGGGTCTAAATGATGAGCTCATCGCTCAACTGTTTCAAAGAACTCTCACTGGAAGTGCTCTCGACTGGTTCCTCACCTTGGAATTTGAACACTACCACACTTGGCCTGAGATCGCCAATGCTTTCATCAAGCAGAATGCGTACAACGTCCAAGTTGAGCTAACCACCCGAGATTTGGAAATGACTAAGCAAGAGTCGAACGAAGACTTCGTTACTTTCGTGGCTAGATGGAGGGAGAAAGCTGCCAAGATGAAGAATCGCCCCTCTGAAGAAGATCAAGTGAGGATAGTCGTCAAAAATCTGCAATCTAAGTATCTTAAGCATATCTACACACAGGCTATCACTGATTTCAAGCGCTTGCATGCTACTGGGCTACAGATTGAAGAAGGGCTCAAACTAGGACTCATTGGGAAAGAGGAAGCTCATCCACCCACGAAAACCTTTTCAACTCGTACACCTTATGCCTCTGTCAACACCCTTAACTCGGCCTCACCATAAGACCCTTTCCAAGCTAGCTCATCCCGAAACCCAAATTAGCCCCGCCGTAATTTTAGCCCTCTCTACATGACTCGCTCCCAAGCCTTAACCATTCTAAGCCGTCAAGGACATCTCAAACCCTTAAACAAACCACTTCCTCCACCACCCTATGGCCCAAACCATGATCCAAACAAACAGTGCGCCTACCATCAACATTCTGGGCATGAAACAGACAATTGCATACGTCTTCGCCATGACATTCAAGATCTCATTGATAGTCAAACCATAAAACCTCCATAACCTGATACCAAAACACCCAATACTGAACCACCTCAGAATGTCAACCTCATAAACCTATCTCAAAAGCCCACATAAAACCCAGGCCAATACATTGTCCAAAACAACCAAACCAAACCAACCCTAACCTTCCCAGCGGAGGATGAGTGCTTCATGATGGAGGAAGAAGAGGATGTTGAATTTGATCAATCCGAAGTAATTGATCCCGATATGAGTGATGGAGAAGAGCAAGCAAAGGAGGAAAAACTAAGGAAATGGAAGAAGCATTCTTGGGCAAAACATAATTTAGAGGATCCTGACATTCCATTTGTAGAAGATGACGAATGGCTACGTATCTGGTTTGAGAATAGGAAGAAGGAAAAAGAAAGGGTCATTGTGATGAGAAGACACGCCCGCTTCGAGGCCACCCAAATAGTGGTACCCATTAACTGCCCTAAAATTCTGATGCCTCCCATTGTCTGGGAGGCAATCAATCTCATAGAAAAGGTGGAGGAATTCCAAATGCAGCCATGGATCAATCCCTATGATGAATGCGATTATAGCCAGTGGATAGAGGGAAGAAAAGATCTGGATTTCAAATGTCTTGATCCATACAAAGCAGGGGAGAACAACTTTGATGAAATGGAAGAGGAATACAACGATTCGATCTCCTTAGCATCACTATTCAACCAAGAGGAGATAACTGATTTCCTTCATAACCACACAGTCAACAAAGAAGACGAAGAGGTGAAAATCCAAGATGACATTTCCATTTGGGGACTGCTCATGTCTCAAAGAAGTAGCTACCGCGCAAGTATCACAGATGGATCCAGTTCAAAGGCTCTGTTTGACAAAGAAGAGGGTGGAAAAGAGTACAAAATTGAGGAAGTCAAAGCAAAGGAAGGTGACACCTGAACGCTGCAATCACAACATGGCAAAGAACATTAAAATATTGCTTTTATTTTCCGAACCGCTAGGACATATTTTGGGCCCCTGTTTGGGCATTTTATTTCTGCTAAGTGAATTTTTGTTTTATCTTCTAAACTATGCTTATTCAATGGTTTGAAATCCTAAATTATAATTGCCAGTACACTATAGTCTCTTTGCCAAGCAAGAGGAATCTCAGGGAATCAAGTTCCTTGTATCAATGTCAAAGAAAAAGAAGGGATGAACTTTAGTTACTTAAGAAACTAGGTTTTTGTCAAAACTTAGAAAGAAGATGCTATCTCCATGAGAACACTTAGGGTTAGCTTGCCCGTTACAAAGGTACAAACACATGGGAGATTCAGAAAAACATCCCCATCAAATTCCTTTCCTAAACAAGATTCATGAAGACATCTCCGTCAAAAACAAGAACTTCTTGTGAGAAAAATGCTCGTTGGGTGACCGAGCAGCCCAAGCAAAAGTAAGAGCAAAGCCTGTTAGGGCAAGAAAATGCAAAAATGGCAGCCTAGGCAAAAGTTAAGGCGTTCAAAGAAAAGCTCGCTAGGGACTCAACCTCCATCAGGTAACCTAGGCAAAACTTAGAGCATGTGAGGAGAAAAACCAAGAGTGGAAACCAAGCCTCAAAGGTTATAATCTTGGAACTACATTTATGGCCTGATTCCCTGATCGGGATACGTAGGCAATCTCTCATTGAGATGCGGCCCAAACATTAAGAAAGAAGGAAAAGCATCAAAACAATTTGTACTCAATGATAGGCACAGCTAACCCTGCGTATTAAGCTCACAAAAGATGAGTATGCTTTTCTCAAAGAATTGACAACAACAAAGGACACGAGAATTGTTGTTCATCCCCTCCAACTTAAAGGTCATTGATACAATGAGCGAGAAACCTCGAAAAACTTTCAAGTTTGGCAAACAGACTATAGAATATGGCGAAACCAAAAGACAGAACATCAAAGACTAAGCAAAAGAAGGAATGTGAAACAGAATGCCACTTAGCTAAAGCAAAACCTAGCTTCCTCGAGAAAATAGACATAACGGCCGAATAATCAAAACCTCGGCCGCAACAACGATTCTTCAGCCGAGTAATCGATTCTTCGGCCAGTATTTCATTTTACACAAACTACTGTCTATCAGTAAATACTTGTTCAAAGCCATGCTCTGACTTCTGCATGCATAACTCAAAGCATTCGGGGGCACAAAAAGCATTTCTCATTTCATAAACACAAGCTTGTTTATAAAATCATTGTTGTGGTTGCTTTCACTGTACACACATAGTTTCTGCCTATCTTCCACTAACTATGAACAGGAAAAAGGAAAGTCCTAAAAACTAGGCGATCTCTGGGAAGAAGGCAAAGACTGTCCGCTAGCCTCCACGTCCTCTCTATCAGCAACCGGTACTCGCTCAGCCTCAAGCTGCATCAGAAAGAAGATATGAATGCTCAAAATCAAGGGGATATGCAAAACAAATGGAAAACATGGAAAAATCATACCTCAAGGATCCGACGACGCTGTCTCCGGACCAAGGCCTCAGCACTTTGATAAGCATCTAGCCATCCTTGTGCTACCTCAGCAGGCACCTATGGAAGCACACCGTGCAACTCAAACATCAGAATGCGAAATACAATAGTAAAACAGAGAAACAAGTTTAGACTAATACCTGGGAAACCCCAGCTGGCAACGTATAAAGCTGGGTCGTGCAAGGAGTAAGGGCCAGGCGCTCCTCCTCCCCATCATCAGAATGGAAGGAGACAAAAAATGGGGCCCGCGGCCAAACAGGAACAACAAGAGGAGCTGCAACAGCTGGAGCCAAGAACAAACGGCAGTACTCCATGTAGTCGCCTGCCTAGAGAAGCAAGCCTGCCCAATCTCTGATCCGGGCATTCTTCAAATCTTCCATAGACATCAAGGAAGTAGACCTCGTCGATGCCGGAGGAGGAGGAGGGATGAACTGAAGTGCATCAGCATGCGGGCGCCACTGGCTAACTACCCGGTCACCTAAGTACCAAGCTCGGCAGAAAGGGCCCTCGAGCAAGCTATGTGTCCGATCTAGGATCCTCGAACGTGTAAGAGGAGTGTCCTCAGGAACACCATCCCAAGGGTCGAACCGTACCTACAAGTGAGGTCAAAATGAGGTACAGCATAAAGATACGGAAATCTAAAGAACAAGGAAGGGAGAAGAGAAGTACCTAATCAACCGTCAATCGGTCCAAGACTCGTCGGCACTCAGGAAGGCTCAAAACAGGTGACCGCGGCTTCCGATACCCCGCCAACCATCACTGGTAGCAAGGAACGCAATTCGCATTCCCATGTCTAGTATTGGTGGGAAACGGAAGTAGATGCTCGAAATCCCAGAGCTGAAAAGCAGAATTAACCAGGACAAGTTCAGTACTTGGAAAAGTCAAAACAGGAACGGAAGTGAAAGAAAAAGAGAAAGGCATGTACCTCAAGTACCCGGTAGTGACCACCAAGGATGGGACTCTTGTCGCGAGAACAGGCTCCGAGATTGCCATACAAGGTAGCCAGGGCAGATGCTCCCCAATCAAAATCCCTAACACTCCCCAAATGCTGTAAAAGGACCAAAAACTGTGTATGCACCGAACTATCCTTGTTGGCAAACAATGTTTGCCCAAGGACATAGAGGAGAAAGGCTCGTACTAGTTGTAAGTGCAGGAAAACAAAAGAGCCTTTGAATCACTCCAAATCGTAACGGCTACTTTGAACCCCTCGCCGGAACCCTAGTACACCGCCGGAGTCGAACTTGTAAAACAGACAAAGGGTGAGCGCACCTTTGCCTTCTCGTGGCAAAGGCCCTCCGATGCCAAAGTTAGTATCTCGTACTAGTGAAAACCCTAATTCTCAGTAGGTATTGGAACGTATAGCCAAGAACTGCGTACCTTTACCTCTAGGTTTTACCTCATATTTATAGACCCAAATATGCTTGCTGTCCAAGCCATCTCATTGCCCTAAGTTCCCTTTCTCGTATAAGGAACCCAGAATATCAGGGATTCTCATTCCCTTAACTATTTATTACCTAACAGACCATTTAGGAATCCCTTCCTTAATTGGCCGTTCACCCCACTCTCGTTGGGTATCTTCTCCAGATCTCATTTCTTTACTGGGTATTACCATTTCTGGACTCCTCTAGAGCTACCTCCCCCTGGTTGCTCCTGTTCGGCCCTCTCGTTGCCGAACAGCCCATCTGGACCAATGATTTCTCATATCACTGGTCCCTCTACCATGCGACTGGTCCAACAACTTCCATGCTAATTGGACCATACCTCTGCTCGGGTATCTTGGACCTGGGACCTCTCGTGTTTCCAACCCTTATCGCCGTTCACCGTACTGCACAGCGGATGCTCCGATTATATTTATTCTGGGCCCCATGTACCCCCTGTTCGGGCCTCTGTTATTCCTTTTCGGCATTACCTCCCTACAATGGCTCCTCAGCTTTACTCGTTATTTTCTCTTAATATGACAAGCAAAGCTTTTGAACACCGAGCAAGGTTCTTGTTCTTTGCTCTTGCACCCCGTTTCTCGTACTTGGTGCAAACTTCATCATAAGCCCAACCTAAACGTCTCGTCGTTTGGTCTGGAAAGGCTTTTCCAGCTATCACCTTTACACGCGGCATGCTCTGTACTGTCCGTATTAAATGCGAGCAAGCGTTACGGGGAACGAAACGCCCAAACGGCGTCTGGGGCGACGTTTCTCATACGTCACCCCATCTGTTAAGGTATAATTGGATTTTTGTCCAAATTCGAAATCACTTTCTCTCTCCAACTTCCCTCTGCAGAAAAAAAGCTTGAGTGCTCTGCCATTGAAGCTCTGCTCATCACCTCAAGGCCTACTTCTTCTCCGATTTAGGGTTTTTGCCCACTAATTCGTAAGTTTCTACTCCCCCTTTCTATTCCGTCTTCCTCGTTGGTTTAGGACTTCCACTGTCACCTTAGGGCTTCTTCGTACCCATCTCTCTCTTAGAAAACCCAAACCCAAACCCACAGTTCTCATTATGGGTAGGTTTCGTAGACATTGTGACACCCCTCAAAGGATGGCCGAGTTCAGATCTCGCTATGAGATCCCTGACAACGTAGCCACTGCATTGGCTCCTAAAAACGCCATCCGCGAGTGTTTTGACAATGACACCCTGCATATCCCTGTTGTCGCCGTCGTCGAGGGTGGCGTCAGGTTTCCTCTGGCACCACTGCTCCGCCACGTTCTGTCCCACTACAGATTATCCCCTATGCAGGTTTCTGCTAATTTCTTTAGGGTCGTTATGGGCGTCAATGCCCTAAACCAAATGCTAGGCACATCCCTAGGTTTGCACGACATTCACCACCTGTACAGCGTCTCTCGAACCAAAGATGCCTTAATCTACTATCTCAAAAGTAGGGATTCCAGAAAAAGGCTCGTGCTTGAACTGCCTGACTCTGCCCGAGGAGACGACGACGACGACTTCCTCATCGTCACAGGGAACTTCGAGCCCAGATACGAAGGTGGTAGAGTCATTGGTTTTCACGCACCGCACAGATTTGGCACTCCACGTTAGTTCCTTTCTTCGTAGAACTCCCCTACCGAGCAAAATTTCGTTTAGCATCGCCTTCTTTTTGCTTTACTGACTGCTGATTTTTCTCGTTTTTTGCAGCCATAAACGTCAACCAGGGGCACGCCATCATCATCCCTCAGGTGCACGTTGCTGACATCAATCGTGCTCTTGCCTTGAACGGGCAAGGTACGTGCCTGGCTGGCCGAGCAAGAGCGGCGCAGATCCTCCTCAGCTACCGAGCATCATACAGTGGGTTCATTGACCGGCGAATCCGAGCAGCAGACAACCCTATCATCCCAGATCCTCTTGCTCAACAACCCGAGCAACAAGAGGAGAGGCATTCTCGGACCCCTCCGTTTCCCAACGAGCCCATTCAGCTTGCCGAAGAGGCGTCCACATCTTCCAGTGGTTATTCCCTATCTCCCCCACCTCGAGAGATGGATCAACCAATGAATCTCAGCAATCTGCTCACCACTGGATGTGGAAGAGGCTGCGGCACTGCTCGTGGCCGCGGACGCTCTCAGAGCCCGGCGCCGTCTCAAGGCCGCCGAGGTCCAGCTCAACCAGATGCTCCTCCAGTCTTCTCCCCCGAGGAGATTGAAGCTAGTCATAGGGACAAGCGTCAACGGCTGGAAATGTCTGCAAGAGAACAGCCTCCATCCCAACTCTCTGCACCACCAACCCCCATTTGGGCTCCTCAATTTACGCACGATGGGCGGCCAGTCACCATTCGCGACAGTGTTGAGTCCGAGGGGATAGCTCTTGCCATTTCTCAGGCATTCATGCTCCCTGGGGACATGCAAAAGGTGATCACCAGCTCCCCGAACAACCTCCTCTGCTCGTTCATGAGCCACAGTGCTAAGGTGAAGCTGTCATGCTCGTTTAATGGCCAACGTAAATCATGCATCTTCAATTTTGCCTAATGCTACTTTTGTTCTTTATCTTCTTCTGTAAAACCTTCAGGCAATGCAGAAGATGGTGGCCATGGCATAGAAACTTGGCCAGTCTGAGCCCCAGCGTGCCAGATTGGCAAGTGAGAATGCCAAGCTGCAGAACACTATTGTTAGGCTAGAGAGAGAGAGGAATCAAGCTCGTGGGGCCGTGGACGAGTTGAGGAGCAAGTTGAAGGGAGCTGAGGACAGCCTGAACCAGACTCTCACAGAGCTGGAGACAAGCAAGAACGAGGCCAAGGCTGCCTACCAGCAGGGCTACAACGAGGGAATTCGTGTGGCCACCGAGAGCTACATGGATCAGATGCCCAGAATCCAGGACCAAGTCTTTGAGGCTGGCTGGTTGGCTTGCCTCAAGAAGTCTGGCACAGCAGAGTCTTCTCTTCTCTGGATGGAAATCGACCTTCCAAGTGCCATGGCTGTTGCCGAGGAGCAGGAAGAAGTTGTAGAGCAAGAAGATAGCCTGGACAGGGAGCTTAACACCAATGTCCCCGAACAGCAAAATGCTGGCACTCATCAAACTAGAGAAGTGACCACCTCGCCAAAAGGAAGCTGGCGGTCCTCCGAACCCAAAGATCAGCTGTGGATGAAACAAAGAAATCCTCTCGCGAATCGCTTCCAGCCTCTCCACCTGTCATCCAAGATCTGACGAACAAAGAGTAAGTTAGTCTCTTTGTATCGTCGTGATAACAATTGGGATTTCTGAATTAGTTTCTACTGGCCCTGTGTGGCCATTGGTATTGCCCTGCGTGGCACCAGATACATTTCTAAATACTTTAATTTTGTTGGTTCCGGCCCTTCGTGGCCTTTCTGAATGTCTCTGGTGGCCCTGTTTGGCCTGAACAATTTTTGCTTGGCCCTTCGTGGCCTTTCTTCAATGCAGGTGGCTGGCCCATGGCCAAAATGTTATGTGATAAGTGTCTTCGTACTTAGCTTTATGCATATTCAAGTATGCTCTCCAGGTCTCATCATGCCTGCTGATGATTCAGTTGTTTTCACACTTATATTGTTGCAGGTTTCTCGTACCTTAGAACAACGTTAATCGTACTTGTAGCTTTCCTACCAATACATGTATTCATACATATTCAGGATCTGCTCGTACCCGAGCAAGCTGTTTTATTCGTACAGTGTCGTATGTTCACGTATGCGCTCAAGGTTTGTTCATACCCGAGCAACCTTCAAGTTTTTTCGAGCTTAGATATTGCTGCATGTTCTCGTATGGAGCCCATATGTTTCATGCTTGGAAACTTTCCCTAGTATATTCGTACTTTAGGTTACCCAAATATGCTCGTATTTGGACTAGGTAACCTTGAGTTTATTCATACCCTGATTATGTTGCACGTTTATGTGGGCATGCACCCGTACAAGTTTATTCGTACTTGAAATTATCCCAAACATATTCGTGTTTGAGAACAGTGTGCATAATCTCGTATGCATTCTAGGTGTATTCGTACCCGAGCAAATGGTTAAGTGTATTCGTACTTAGTGGTATCCCAAACATAATCATGTCTGAGAACAGTGTGCATAATCTCGTATGCATTCTGGGTGTATTCGTACCTAAGCAACATGGTCAAGTATATTCGTACTTGGCAAAATTCGGGTGTATTCGATCACAATGAGCAAATAAGTATATTCGTACTTGGCTAAATTCTGGGTGTATTCGTACCCGAGCAAATAGTCAAGTATATTCGTAGTTGGCAAAATTCTGGGTGTATTCGTACCCGAGCAAACAGTCAAGTATATTCGTACTTGGCTTAATTCTGGGTGTATTCGTACCTGAGCAAACAGTCAAGTATATTCGTACTTGGCAGAATTTGAAACATTCGAAATTTCATATAGTTACCCTATACCTCTGCTCCCTAATACGAAGTGAGGACTAAGGACATAGTTTGACTTCGTATCTAAAGCATAATGTAAGAAAAACTTGTAAAAAATAGCGTTTGTGTTACCCAAATCTGGGAATTTCATTCATAATTTGAAAAACTCAAGGGGGCGTTACGCGTGCCCCTTGCAACTAGTAAAAGCAAACACAAGGGAATTTTATTCGTAATTCCCACACAATCACGATGTGCATCTAAAACAGAGTAAAAATGAAATGGAAGTTCTTTACCCGTAGAACTTTCTCAAGTTGTGAACATTCCAGGGCCTTGGCACCGGGTTCCCGTCCAGGTCCGCCAATCGATAAGCCCCAATGCCTACAACCTGTGTAACTCGATATGGGCCCTCCCAGTTGGCCCCCAACTTGCCCTCGTTGGCCACCTTGGTGTTGCCGAGCACCTTTTGTAGCACAAGGTCTCCAACACCAAACTCTCGTGGGTGGACATGCTTATTGTAGCTTTTCATCAACTGCTCCTGGTACGACGCCAGGTGCACCAGAGCTCGTTCTCTCCTTTCCTCGGCGAGGTCCAGCTCGATTTCTAGGGCTCTGTCATTGCCCCCACTTTCCACCAATGTGGTCCTGTTGGTCGGTAAACCGACCTCCAACGGAATCACAGCCTCTGTTCCATATGCTAGCGAATAGGGGGTCTCTCCCGTAGACCTCCTAGGAGTTGTTCGGTGTGCCCACAGGACCAGTGGCAATTCGTCGGGCCACTTGGCTTTTGCTTTGTCCAACCTCTTCTTGATCCCGTCAAGTATAGTCTTGTTGGACGCCTCTGCCTGCCCATTGCTCTGAGGGTAGGCTGGTGTGGAATAGTAGTTCCTTATTCCATACTGGGCACAAAAAGCCTTGAACTTTTTCTGGAACTACGACCCATTATCAGTGATCAAATAGTAAGGAACCCCAAATCGAGTGATGATGCTCTTCCACACGAACCTTTCTATCATAGGTTCTGTGATTTTTGCCAGTGACTCTGCTTCAATCCACTTGGTAAAGTAGTCCGTCGCTACCAACAGAAACTTTCTATTCCTAATAGCCTTGTGGAGTGGACCCACGATGTCCATTCCCCATTGCGCAAACGGCCACGGACTTATCAAGGGCACCAGATCTTCGGCTGGTGTTCGGATCATAGGTGAGAACTTTTGACACTTCTCACAGATTTTCACATACGCCTTTGCATCTTCTTGCATGTGCGGCCACCAGTAACCCTGGGTGATTGCACGGTGAGAAATGGATCTCCCACCTGCATGACTCCCACATGTCCCCTCGTGTATTTCATGGAGGAATTTCTGCACCATCTCGGGATGCACACAAAGCAGGTATGGTCCACTGAAGGACTTCCTGTACAATTTCCCCTCTGGTGATAGCCAGAACCTTGTAGACTTTGTATTTATCTTGTGAGCTTCTTTTTTATCTGTGGGGAGTATTCCATCTCGTAGGAACTCCACTATTGGATCCATCCAACATGGTCCTTGGTTCACGTCCAAGACCAATTCCACACTTTTACCAATGCTCGGCTCACCAAGATAATCCACTGCTACCTTTCTCCTGAATTCTGTTGGCACAACCGCTGCCAACCAAGCCAGTGAGTCGGCGTGGGCGTTCTGCCCAGAGCTTATCTGCTCAATGTGTACCTTCTTAAAGGTGTCGAGCAAATCCTTGGCTGCCTCCACGTAGGCCGCCATCTTCTCATTTCGGGCCTCGTACTCACCGAACAACTGATTCACCACGGGTTGTGAATCACAGAATATTCGAATTCTCTTAACTTTCAAGGTCTTCGCACTTTGTAATCCTGCCAGGAGCGCCTCGTACTCCGCCACGTTGTTCGACACACTGAAACCCAGGCGCAGGGACAACTCGATCATAACTCCTTCAGGAGGGAAAAGCACCACCCTAATTCCAGATCCGGTGTTACATGCAGATCCGTCAACAAAAAGCTTCCATTCCAGAGGGTCCTGCTCGGCAGATGCCCTTCGCTTTTCGGCTGATGGCTCGACCAACTGCTCCTTTCTCGTAGGAGGCAGCGGAGCCACTGTGGGAGAGAACTCTGCCACAAAGTCTGCCAAAACTTGCCCTTTGACTGCCATGCGTGGCTGATAATCAATATCATACTGGCTCAACTCCACCGACCATGCCGATATTCGTCCCGAGAAATCGGCCTTTCGAAGCAACGACTTCAACGGGAACGCTGTGTAAACCACAACTTTGTGACTTTGGAAGTAATGGGGCAACTTCCTAGCCGCTGTCCTCAGTGCCAAGACCAATTTTTCAAGGGGCAGATACCTCGTCTCTGCATCCAGTAGCGTCTTGCTCACGTAATAGACAGGGATTTGCTCGGATCCCTTGTTTCTTAGTAGGACCGCACTTACAGCATGTTCAGAGACTGCTAAGTACAAGGTCAAAATCTCACTAGGTTCAAGAGTGGACAGAAGCGGGGTTGTCGCCAAGTACTTCTTCAGGTCTTAGAATGCTTGCTCACAATCTGCTCCCCATTCGTAACCTTCTCTTTTCTTCAACAACTGGAAGAAAGGTCTACACTTGTCGCTTGAATGACTAATGAACCTGTTAAGGGCTGCCGCCATCTCCGTCAATCGCTGGACCTCTTTCGTGGTCCTTGGACTCTGTAGCTTCTGCAAAGCTGTTATCTGATCGGGATTCGCTTCTATCCCTCTAATGGTCACCAGGTGGCCCAGGAACTTCCTAGAACTCACTCCAAACGCACATTTTGAGGCGTTGAGTTTCAGCTTATACTCCCTTAGTATTTCAAAAGCTACCTACAGATCAGCGACGTGGTCCCGTTTCTCCTTACTCTTAACCACCATATCGTCTATGTATAGCTCCATGGTCCTGCCGAGCAACTTCTTTAGCATAATCGTTGCTAGTCTCTGGTAAGTTGCTCCAGCATTCCTCAAACCAAAAGGCATAACGCTGTAACAATACAGCCCTCGTGGTGTGATAAAGGATGTCTTCTCCTGATCGGGGCCATACATGGCTATCTGGTGATATCCTCGATAAGCGTCGAGAAAACTCATACGCCCATACCCAACTGTTGCATCTACCAACTGATCTATCCTGGGCAGGGGAAAACTGTCTTTTCGACAGGCCTTGTTTAGGTCTGTGAAGTCGACGCAAACTCGCCACTTCCTATTCTACTTTTTTACCACCACTGTGTTGGACAACCACTCCGGCTAGTACACTTCTCGTATAGCCTTTGCTTCGAGCAAACAGTTGACTTCCTCGATGACAGCATCCACGTGCTGTACGGCAGATCTTCTTTTCTTCTGCATTACAGGTTTGTGTTGTGGGTCCACGTTCAGGTGGTGGCAAATCACGTTTGCATCCACCCCAGGCATCTCCTCGGGTACCCAAGCAAACACATCAACGTGCTCTTTGAGGAACTTCACCAACTCCTCCTCTTCTTTTTTGCATAGGTTTTCCCCAATCAGGAAATACCTTTCAGGATCATTCTCGTTGATCTGGATTTTCGTCAATCCTTCCACCACCTTCTCGGCTGGGTTCCCCCCGACGTCCTCGATAGTTGGCTGGTTGGTAACCTCGACTGTTTGCACCAACTGTGCCTTGGGTGCCTTCTTGATTATGGAAACCAAGAACTGTTGGGCTGTATTTTGGCTCCCCCTTATTCTCTCGATACCATTGGACCCTGGAAACTTTACCACCTGATGGTAGGTGGAGGAAACTGCCCTCATTTTATGTAACCAAGTTCTTCCTATAATCGCGTTATAGGAAGATGGCACGTCCACCACTAGAAAGTCGGTTCTCAGCACCACTGTTCCTGCCCGAACAGGGAGGGTAACTTTGCCCAGTGGCCAGACTTCCTCTGCACTAAACCCGACCAACGGAGTTACCGACTGTACCAAGTCTGCTTGTGCCAACCCCAGTTTCTTGAATGCGTCGTAGTAAAGCACTTCGGTGCAGCTTCCTGAATCCACCAGGATCCTTTCCATGTCATATTCCCCAATTTGTAGGGTTATGACAAGGGGATCATTGTGCGGCACCTGGACTCCTCCCAGGTCCTCATCTGTGAAGACTATGCCCTCGTTGCATCCCTCCGCTTCACGTACTCGTTTCTTCCCCAACCGCATCACGTGCTGGTTGTGCTTTAGTTGCGTCTGGAGCAATCTCACCTCATTTCTCGTATAAGGTGTGGCCAATCCATGTATCATATGAATCACAACCCTTGTATTCTGCTCGTAATCCAGCTCCATTGCTTTCTCGGCACCCTTGTGCTCCTCTTGGGTGAACTCCTTCAAATACCCACGTGAGACCAAGTCATCAAGGTGCTGCTTGAACATCTCGTAGTCCTCCGTGATGTGACCCCAGTCCTTGTGGTAGCTGCAGTGCTGACTCGTAGCTTTTCTTGCGTCTTTATCACCCTCCAGCCTTGGAGGCCACTTGAAGTACGGACGATTCTTTATTCGATAAAGAATCCGATAGATCGGTTCCTTCCAAACCGTTGTTATCGAGAAGAAAGACTTTGGGTCAGGGGCATGCTTCTCCCGATACGACTCTCTCTTAGTCTGCCCATGCTCCTTCTCCTCTTTGTAAGTCTTGGGGTCGGGCTTATCCGCCTTCTTCGCCGGGCCCTTGACTTGCTCGGCACTCAGCTTGCCATCTTCCCATAGTATGTCATCCTCATTCCTGGCGTGCTGCTCAATTCGTTCCATCAGCTTTGCCAGCGTGCTCACTGGACTCATGTTTAGGGACTTTCGTAGCTCCCCCCGAACAGGCAACCTAGTCTTGAACATTGCTATTGCATACTCCTCACTGCAACTCTCAATCTCGTCGAAAGTCTCCCAATACTTCTTGGCGTAGTCCCTGATCGGCTCATTCTCTCCTTGCTTCATAACTGAGAGACTCTCAAAGGTTTTGGGTGGTTTCCTGCTCGTCAGGAATCGAGCAGTAAATTCCTCGGCCAATTGCCTCCATCCTCGTATGGTGTTCGGCCCCAACTTATGGAACCAGGATAGGGCCACCTTTCCCAAACTAGATGGGAACATCTTGCACATGATCGCGTCATCACCATCATGCATAAACATCGCCTACTGATAATGCTGTATGTGTGCCACCGGGTCTGCATTGGTCTCGTACAGGATAAACGTCACGTGTTTCACCCTCCTCGGCAACCTTGCCTCCTGCAGTCTCTTTGCAAAAGGAGAAGTTGCTATGTTGCTAAGGGCCTTCCGTGCTGCTTCTCGTGCAGACATGGTTCCCTCTTCTGGTCCCTTTGCAACCCTGGCATCATTCCTTTCCCAATCGGAATCAGGTCTCTCGTACCTATCCCTGTGGTGCTTCTTGCTCCCTCCTTCCTCGGGGGAGGAACTCTTGCTCCTGCTTCTCCTTTTTTGTGAAGAAGCCCTTAGTCGCTTCGGGGTGAGACTCCTGCTCCTCCTTTTTCGTGAAGAAGCTCTCTTGTACTCCACCACAGCCAGCTTTTGTCCTCCGGACTTTCTTCGTGAAAGTCCAGAACCCTCCAGACGTTCTCGTATCCGTTGCAGTTGTCGAATCATGTACTCTCGTTTCTTAATCAAACGAGCATACTCCTCTATTTCTTGTCTCTTCTTATCCAGGATATCTTCCCTGCTGTGCACGCTTTTCGAACGTGCCACTGATTCTCTCCCATGGCGGGACTTACTCCTTTTCGTGGACTCCATGGCCGTCCGCCCATCTTTGTTTCTGGAATCGCCATGGACAGTCAGGGGATGGTCCTTGCTCGTGGTCCTCCTTGCATGCCCACTGTCTGGCTTTCTCGGAGGGTCAGGTGGGGATTTGTCACCTCCTCCACCCAGCTAATTGTTTGGATCGAGCAGGGTTCTTGGATCTTCTTCCGCCATGGTCGCTTTTTCAAAGGGATCTCTTTTGTTTCCCACAGACGGCGCCAATTGTAAGTGCAGGAAAACAAAAGAGCCTTTGAATCACTCCAAATCGTAACCACTACTTTGAACCCCTTGCCGGAACCCTAGTACACCGTCGGAGTCGAACCTGTAAAACAAACAAAGGGTGAGCGCACCTTTGCCTTCTCGTGGCAAAGGCCCTCCGATGCCAAAGTTAGTATCTCGTACTAGTGAAAACCCTAATTCTCAGTAGGTATTGGAACGTATAGCCAAGAACTGCGTACCTTTACCTCTAGGTTTTACCTCATATTTATAGACCCTCATATGCTTGCTGTCCAAGCCATCTCGTTGCCCTAAGTTCCCTTTCTCCTATAAGGAACCCAGAATATCAGGGATTCTCATTCCCTTAACTATTTATTACCTTACAGACCATTTAGGAATCCCTTCCTTAATTGGCCGTTCACCCCACTCTCGTTGGGTATCTTCTCCAGATCTCATTTCCTTACTGGGTATTACCATTTCTGGACTGCTCTGGAGCTACCTCCTCTTGGTTGCTCCTGTTCGGCCCTCTCGTTGCCGAACAACCCATCTGGACCAATGATTTCTCATATCACTAGCCCCTCTACCATGCGACTGGTCCAACAACTTCCCATGCTAATTGGACCATACCCCTGCTCGGGTATCATGGACCTGGGACCTCTCGTGTCTCCGACCCTTATTGCCGTTCATCGTACTGCACGGCGGATGCTCCGATTATATTTATTCTGGGCCCCATGCACCCCCTGTTCAGGCCTCTGTTATACCTTTTCGGGATTACCTCCCTACACTAGCTGCTCCACACTCACTTGGGTCAGAATGTCAGTCTTCATGAATGTCTTGCTCAGCCAAACAAGATCAATATGACCTCGAGAATGAAGAGGAGGCACCTTGCCTAAGAACCACTCCAAAGCCCCTGCTCGCTCCCAAATCCGGGGATCGACTCGAAGAGGAATCCCACCTACCCGCAAACCGGTTAGGAAAGAAAAGTCGCCCGGAGTGATAGTCATCTAACCAGTAGAAGGGAAGTGGAATGTGTTGGTGGTATCCCACCATCTCTCCACCAGTGAGGTCATCAATGACCAATCAACCTTCGGAAGGTTGAGGCCCAGAACGAATGCCTCAAAACCAGCAGCACGTACTAACTCCCGAGCCTTATCTGGCAGCGTCAGGAACCACTTATACGCCTCTCTGCCTCCACCGCGAGCCTCCAACCTCCTATTCCTCTGCAAAAATCATCAAAAAAAACAAAAAGGGAGTCAATCTCATGATTGCATACAACGAACGAAAGCTAGGGGCATCAAATCAAAAATATTTAAAAGCACGCATTGCTTAAACAGGGGGCACGTTTATTTTTGTCTTTCTAAAAGCAATATCGGCCTAAACATAGGTCTCCCTCGTCTATGCCCCTGGCTGAAAGGGATTTTATCCTGAGAATGGAATTTATCTTCAAGTAACGCAAAAATGTTGAACTAAAGTAAACTTTTTGCTTTTCAGGAAAAACGTACCGAAACGTTTAGGACACTCAAGTGCTGCTCAGGCTCTCGATGAACCACCTCGGCCTCTGGGCCATTAGCAGGACGACGGTACTGCAAGAAACCGCCGAAACCTAACCTATGCGAAGGAAGAATGTAGGTAGCAGCATCAAACACACCGGGCTCCTCAATCGCTTCATCGTCGGAAGACGGATACTCGCACCTACAGGGAGGATGCGAGGACGAACCTATAGTATCTGTAAAAGATGACATAGCCATCACGGCTCAAAGCAAGAGAGAGGGAAGGCGTAGCAACGACACAGCAGCCGGAGGCAACAGTGATCGGCGATGAACAGTAACGACGGCAGCCGGTTGATGGTGGCCAGAGGAATGGTGGTGGTCGTCGGAGAAGGAGAAGAACGAAGAAGGGGAATGGAAAAGGGAAAAGGAAAAATGAGCTGTGAGATTGATTAAACGGAACTTAAAATCGATCTTCTGACTTTTGGCGTTCCCACGGCCGAGACATCGATTCCTCGGCCGAGACATCATTCCTTCGGCCGCTGGATCGATCTCCTGGCCCCCCAATCAATCTCCCACAGCAGCATCAGATCCTGCTCAAATACACTAACTCAAGTCATTATGGAGTTTCGGGTCCATGACCAACAAAACCAGTGATTAAATCAGCCTTGGGGGCATCCTCATGCAATCAGAATTAGCCTTGGGGGCATGCCCGAGTATGAAGAAATCCTCTCTCTATAAACAGCAGGCTCACGACTACTCTGAAGACTCTCAAACTCATTATCACCATCCAACAAACCCTGAGCTCATCACGCTCCATGCCTATCACTTTAGCGGCTCCAAGTCCATCACTTCAACTAACTTCACCATGGACAGCAAATCCACAGCTGCTGATCGCTCGACCACCTGGGATCATCAAAATCCAAGCTCCGACCTCGTATTCAATTCAGCGGCTCCACGCCCATACCAGTCATCTCAGTGGCCCCGCGTCCATATCTATCGTCTCCACTGCTCCAAGCCTGTATATGTCAATTAAGCGGCATCAATTGCCCATTTATCAAACAGGCTCCTCACCTATCTTCTCAACAGCTCCACGCCCATACCAATCATCTCAGTGGCCCCGCATCCATATTTATCATCTCAGCAGCTCCAAGCTCGTAACTACTCAACAACTCCTATTATCCCGACAGCTCCAAGCCGATCATTTCAGCGGCTCTAAGCCCATTACCTCAGCAGCTCTACGCCTATTATCGATGCAGCGGCTCGAAGCCCATTATCATAGCAGCTCTACCCTCGCTCAACTGGCTCTATGCCGTAATTATCCCCACAGGCTCTACGTCGCCCCAATCAAACAATCGTCAACTCAGCGGCTCTAAGTCCGCCCCTCAGCGGCTCTAAGCCCACTATCTCAACTGGCTCGAAGACATAACCCACTCAAGTGGCTCAAAGCCGTAACAACTCTCAGCAGGCTCCGCGCCACCCCAATCAAGACAATTCTCAAGCTCTACGCCTGAATGCTCAAAATCCAACATTTTGAATGCTTGAAGCTCTTCAAATGCCCAACCACTGTGTACTGGATGCTCAAGTTCTACACTTGAATGCTCAAGCTCTATGCTTGGATGCCCAACCACTGCGTACTGGATGCTCAAAGCCTGTACTTTGAATGCTCGAATTCTGCCATTCGAATACTTGAGCTCTGCGCTCTGAATGCTCAAGTCCAGAACTTGAAAGAAGCTCTAAGCTTATATCAAACACACACGCACGGGCTCGTGCGCATTTGCATCAGTTGCATCACCATTATCACATCGAGTCTGCATCATCATATCTGTTCACATCTAACCACCATTATCATACACACATGCTATGTTTTGCATCTATCTCATATTCGCAGGTCAATCCTGCAATCAACCGGCTCCACGCCTTAGTTTTTATTGATCGGTCCAGAACCTCGATCCTTTGGCTCCGTGCCAAAATTTGTGATGAGAAAGCTCTGTGCATAGACCATTAGGATACAACCACCTCCGCGCTTCGGTTCCATCTCTCCAAGCTCTCGCCTTATGATCAACACCAGCTCCGCGCTTCGGTTCAATTTCTCCAAGCTCTCACCTTATTATCAACACCAGCTCCGCGCTTCGGTTCAATCTCTCTAGGCTCTCGCCTTATGATCAACCCCAGCTCCGCGCTTCGGTTCAATCTCTCCAGGCTCTCGCCTTATAATCAACACTAGCTCCACGCTTCGGTTCAATCTCTCCGGGCTCTCGCCTTATGATCAACACCAGCTCCGCGCTTCGGTTCAATCTCTCCAGGCTCTCGCCTTATGATCAACACCAGCTCTACGCTTCGGTTTCATCAAAAGCTTTACCGGCTCCGAGCCTCGGTTCCTTCGTTTCAATGCTCCGTGCTTAAGTTACTGGCCTCCCATATCTCAAAGAAACGGCATCCAGCTCCTCTCCGAAACATGGCTTGGGTCCCACCCTATATCTCAAAACCGGCATCCAATTCATCCCCAACAGATGGCTTGGATTCCACCCCACTTACATCAATTCCTTCCAGCTCATTCGCAAGGATAGGCTATTCTACCGAGCTTCTCTCAGTTAAAGTAAAGATGATCAGGAAAAGCAAACACACCTGCCGTGTACTGATCTACCCCAAAATGCTAAGGTAACTCTCCGCAAAAACTTCCCTGGCAGCCCCGCGCTCCTTCAATTACTCTCTGCCAAAATCCTGGCCCAGCCTAGGTACATCACACTATGGCTTTTAAAGCCCGAAGGTACGTCTTCTGTCTCTAACCCTCCAAACTTTTTACTTTTTTTTATAGCCTCCGAACAATAATTGGTTTGAATTTCCCCTGTGGAATACGTAGGCAGCCTCCCGGCCCGACCATAACAAAACCTTTTTTTCAAAAACCCTTGGAATAGTGGTTGGACCAAATTGAGTTGCTTTTACAGCTTTGACTTTTACTCAAACATGCCTCGCGATCCGTCTGAGTTCAATCAAAGAGGGGCATCTGTAGACACCCCAATTTGGCCTAACGATTATTTCAAGTCCCACCTTGGGACCATCCCGATGATGAAATGGATTCAATGATTGCTAATTGCCTTCTTGTGAAACCCATGGACTTATGGTAAGAACTTTGAGCCACTTAGAGGATCCAATCTAGAGCCAAATAGCCTTTCAGACAAAAACACAATATTCTAGGAAAATCCATCGGTTGGCCATAACATCGATCCTACGGCCTTAACATCCATTCTTCACCCGAGCAACCTGTTGCACCAAAAATCTCCCTGAGAGATCAAAACCTCGGCCGCAAGATCTATCCTACGGCCGCTCAATCCATTCCTCGGCCACCAGATCCTTTCTACGGCCGCCAGATCCACCTTTTCCCAGACTCTCGAATGTTCTGTCAGTTGTTTGATCCAACCACGATACCTATCCGATGCGTTCGGGTCACGTTCAGAGATTGCAACGAAGAGTTTGAATTGCATTGCAATTGCAATTGCACTCATGCGATTTGATTGGACCGAGTGAGTCATCAAAATTGCCTATATATAGAGGCCTTTGCACCACAAAATTGATATACTTTCACACCCTCTCAAGCCACGAAACTCTGCAAAAATACACACACAAACCCTCTCTACAAAAGCCCTACCCTCCCGAAGGCAGTCATCAATCCGACGATCAAACCCTGGAGTTCAAACCCTAACCCTAGGGCTTCATTCAAGAACCAATCAATCAGTCAATCCCCATCGATCCGAAGCAATCAAGCAACTGAGGGATCAAGGTGGTTTGGTTTATTTACTGCTTATTTTACTAATCGTAGTGTTTTAGTCGTTTGTTAACCTTTTTGTCTGGTGTGAGGAAGAACACCAGCCGGGGCTTCAATGCCTCGGCCGGTACATCAAATCAGTGTGATTACTCGGCTGTGACATCCATTCACCGGCCGAGTAATCGATCTGCTTGCACAGTTCTGTTTTGTTCTACTTTTTGACGCATATTCATTTACTGTCTCGGCTCACCTTATTTACTGTTTAAAGGCATAAAAACAGATTACGTGTTAGGATTAAGTAAAGCATCTACATGTCTAATGTTGAATGATTATGGGCTAGCCTCACGGCTAGACAGAAAAGGGTGCCTAACACCTTCCCCTTACTGTACCTTTGGCTTCCGTATCCAGAATCTCCATCTATTTTCCTAGTTTTAACAAACTGGGTGGCGACTCTGTTTTGATGATAACCGCTATCATGTGGCGATGTTCCTAGCCATGGGAATGTCCATGATTTTGGTTTATGACGCAAGAAACCAATCAAGCAAAACCAACGTGATCAAACTGTATGGCGATGCCCCGTTTGGGAGGTGTCCACAGTTCAGCTTTCACTTGCTGACACGTAAGACACTTGGATACGAAAACCACGACGTCCCTCCTCATTTCGGACCACCAAAATTGCCTACGTATATCATTATACATTTTCGTTCCCCCTGGATGAACGGCTAGCGGTGAATGGTGAAACTCTCTCAAGATTTCTTCCCGACACGAAACGGGTACGAATAACTTCCCTCGATAGCGCAAACTCTGATTGGCATGTATCATCCATCCCTCTTGAGCGTTTCCACTAAGAAATTTAGCATGAAGTTCCTCCACTTCCTCGTCGTGTTGTTGAGCCTCAATCACTCGAGTCGATTAAGGTTGATTGCACCGTCAAATTGCATAACGTTACCGCTTCCCGAACTTCCTCGATTGCAAAGCATAAAAACCCAAATCATTCATCATTTTCCACTCATAGATAGCTAGACGCGCAAGGTGTGTCGGTTTTCTAGTCAATGCATCCGCCATAACGTTCGCTTTTCCCGGGTGGTATCGCAATCGAAGTCGTAATCCTCCAAATGCTCCATCCAACGGCATTGTCGAAGGTTGAGTTCTTTTTTAGAAAACAAATGCTTCAAACTTTTATGATCAGAAAAGACTTCAAATTTTTCACCGTACAAATAATGACGCCAACTTTTCAAAGCAAAAACGACGGCTGCAAGTTCTAAATCATGAGTAGGGCAAATTTGTTCGTGAGTTTTCAACTGTTGAGACCCATACACTACCACTCGCCCTGTTTGCATCAAAAAGCACCCCAATCCTTCTTTAGGCGCATCACATTACACGGAGTAGCCAACTCCACATTCGGGCACAATCAAAATCGATGCGGTAGTCAACCTCTTCTTCAATTCCTCAAAAGCAGTCTCACACGAGTCACTCCAAACGAAACGAGTCCCCTTACGCGTTAATCTAGTCATCGGTGCCGCTAAACAAGAGAAATCGAGAATGAAACGACGGTAGTATCCGGCCAAACCCAAAAAGCTTTGAATCTCAAACACGTTCTTCGGTCGCTGCCAATTCATAATAGACTCTATCTTTCCCGAATCGACGGACACGCCACCCTTCGAAACCACGTGACCCAAGAATTTGATTTCGGACAACCAAAACTCACATTTACTAAGTTTGGCGTATAATTGGTGCTCTCTCAAGAGTTCTAGAACAATAGTTAGATGAGATTGGTGCTCTTCCTCTATGGGCGAATAGATAAGGATGTCATTAACGAACACGACCACAAAATGATCAAGATACGAACGAAAGATAAGATTCATTAAGTCCATGAAAGTAGCTGGGCCATTTGTCAATCCGAAAGGCATAACAACGAACTCATAATGGCCATAACGAGTATGAAATGCGGTTTTGGGAATATCCTCCTTCCGAACTCTTAACTGATGATAACCGGACCTTAAGTCGATTTTAGAAAAGCAAGTCGCTCCCCGAAGTTGATTAAACAAGTCGTCAATTCTAGGCATGGGATACTTGTTCTTAATGGTGACTCGGTTGAGCTTACGATAATCGATACACAAACGGAGTGAACCATCCTTCTTTTGCGCGAAAAGAGCCGATGCTCCCCTCGGTGATGTACTCGGACGAATGAACCCTAAGTTCTCCAATTCCTGCAGCTGTGTCTTCAACTCTCTCAATTCGGCGGGTGCGAAACGATACGGAGGTGCGGGGATAGGAGCGGTACGGGGAAGTAAATCAATGGTGAACTCAATCTCTCTCTCGGGAGGCAAGCCAGGTAACTCTTCCTGGAACACATTCGGAAAATCACAAATCACTAACGGTAACTCCCCACGCATGGAGGCATCCTCATCTAATGTCAAATTCGGCAATAGAGAATAAACTGACTCGCGCTCTCGAGGCCCACACAGATACGGTTCCAATGGTTCCCGATGCTCCCCAAAGAATTCGAAACATGGACCCTCGGGTGGACAAATACGAACTCGACGCTTGAAACAATCGATGGTTGCATGAAACGTGGGTAACCAATCCATTCCAAAAATAAGATCAAATCTCGTCATTCCCAACACGATGAAGTTGAAGACAAAATGACGATCACGAATAATCAACTCACAATCCCAACAAATATGATCAAGGTGTTCTACCCTCTAAAGGTGTCTCGACAAACAAAGGAGGACTAATAACTTCCATTTCTAATTCCAAGGCACACACAAATGATGTAGCAATGAATGAATGCGATGCTCCAGAATCAAAGAGGAATTTAGCGAAGGAGTTGAATAAAAGAAATGTACCCCTCACAACAGGAGTCTCTGGAGCCTGAGAAGTGGTAGATGAAACAGCAGAAGTGATATTGTAGACTCGTCCCTGGGTACCCTGACCCTGCACGAAACCTCCCCTCTAACTAGAACTCTGAGCATGTGTGGAAGAACTCGCCCCCTTATCGACCCCGAAACTCTGAGCTGATGTTGTCTGATGGAAGTGAGGTTGCTGCTGCCTCTGAGTGCCCCTAAACTGCTGACTCATGTTACGCCCCATTCCCGGCTTCTGCACGGAACCCGACTCACTGCGCCCTCCCGAACCCTGAGGACAATTCCTTACGAGATGATCCGTCTTCCCACAAACATAATAGGCCTTCTCGAGATGTGGACACTGAGCACAAACATGTCCAGGTTGATTACACTTATAGCACACGGGTGGAGGTCTAGACGAGGCACCCTGAGTCCCCGAAGAAGTAGGCATCTTAAAGTTAGGTTGATTAGAAGGTTGCTGAGACAGTTCCCTTTGCCTCTTCCGTCCTTGACTCTCGAAACTACCCGAAGAAAAACTCAAACTTCCCACCGACTGCCTTGGCTCCCAAACCCTTGCATTCCGTTGAACTTCCTTCGGAAGTTCAATGCTCCTCGCACACTCCACAACTTCAGAAAACTTCATCTTTCGCTGGACTACCACCAATCTCCTCACAGTGTTATGTTATCCCTTCTCAAACGTCGACACTTCCTCTCCTCCGTCATCACCAACTCCGGAGTGAAACGAGACAAAGATTAAAACTTCTGCATGTACTCCGAGATAGTCATATTATCCTGCTCCAACTTCTCAAATTGATCCCTTAGATTTTCACGTGAAGTTTCTGGAAAATACTGATCTTCAAAGAGCACCTCAAACTCAGCCCATGCCAAATTCTCAACATCCGGTTCATCCGCTTGAGCCACGGTCCTTGCCGCTCTCCTCGCATCCTTCCAACTTTCCAACATAGATTCCCACCACTCGCCGGCTTCCCCAACTAGTTGAACGGCCACAATACCTACTCTGATGTTGTCCTTGGTGATGTTAAGAGCTCTAAAAAGGTTACGGATTTGAGCTAGCCAATGGTCGGCTACCAAAGGGTCACTACCAAAGGGTCCCTACCAAAGGGTCCCATCGAACACTGGTGGATTCCTACGGCTGAACTCTCACATTGCTACCATGGCTCGATCCTCGACATTCTCTCCAGGTGCTTGGTTTAAAAGATTTGCAGCTGTAAGTGCCGCGACGAGGTCCCTAGCAAACTGAGTTTGATTTGGAGGTACTCCTGCGCCTCGACCGGTCCCTACCCCTGGATCCCCGCCTGGGTTCTCCCCATGCTGACTAACCTCATCCTCCGGTGGCAACCCACGGCCACGACCACGACCACCCCGGTTTCCAACCCCACCTCGTCTAACATGTCCTCGGAGGCATACTACATGAAATAAGAAAGGAAAACTATTAACCACAACAATATAACTATGAAGTCAAAGCCCCAACTCCTCAACACGAGTAAATAACAACTCTACGCCACTCTACAATATCGAGAATGCAATGCCAAGCAATCACATGTATGTTAGTCTCACAGGCATGCACAAGTTATGTTAGAAGGCACGACATTTTGAACCCATGAGACTGAACGTCTCCCCACGGTCTCTAGGTATTCTAAACCTATGCTCTGATACCAAATTGTCACACCCTCGATTTTCAACATAAATATAATTGATTTCCATAAATAAAACCTCACGAACATCCGTACCATACCCCAAAATAATATAGCAGTTCCATTTCCATAATCGCGTTTCTAACATCCAACAGTTCCCAAAATAATACAACATTGGCTCCGAGGCCCAAATATAACATAAGTACTAAGTATCGAATGAGTTAAGGATTACAATGTTTCGTAATCAAAAGATTTCTAATTAAAGTTATAAACACATCTTCCAAAAGAGATATACAAAGATGGATACGTAACTTCTTCTATGTTAGCTTTCCAAAAGTATGTCCACGTTCAAGCACATGATCATGCAAGCTATTGCCTCTGGTCAGTACCTAAAAATGACATAAGGCTTGAGCTACACTAGCCCAGTAGGAAATCCTACACTAACAGTATATGCAAATGAAATGCAAGGATGAACTCAAGATAGGTATTCGAACATCGATCTCAGAACAATCAGCAATCGCAAGTCAAAGAACTCTATGACAATTTAACAATCACATGGCATCTCAAGCTTAGAACCATTTCCATCTTTCACGTGTCCATTATCCTTTCGTCATATGTGTCATGAGCCAAAGCTCTTGTCTGGCCAATTAAGGGATCTCGATACCCCCTGCTAGGCACCATACCCTTCAATAGGTCCTGAATGTAATCAATATGAGCTTTTGCTCCTGTCGGGCCAATTATGGGATCCCGATACCCCCTGCCAAGCACCCATCCGTCGATGGGTCCTAAATGTTCTCGTTGTGTCAATGAGTGTCCAAGAATCACATCTTCCTCTTCATGTCACATTAATTCAATCTCGGTTCATTTTGATATCAATGACAATTTCGACCAAACAAGGGCAATAACTAGCAAGGATACTCGATAAACTCTTCGAATACAATTAATCATGTTATGGGGTGATTTGGAAGTGTTTGGAACAAGTTACAAGTGTTCGGGGGTCAAAATGATGAAGTTTGGAACAAAATAGTGAAAACTGTCCATAAGCAACTGGTATCAATATAGCCAAAATAGCTGTATCGATACATAATGCAAACAGAATGAGAACCTACAATTTTGAATTGGTATCGATACGGCAAAAGGCCCGTATCGATACGGATGTGTGTCGAGCAGATTTTAAGCAAATTTTTTTGGTTTCAACATTACCAACAACAATAACAACAACAAGCATAGATTCAAGTATAGGAAGCACGTCTTTTACATATATTGAGAGGTAGAATCCCTACCTCAAAGTCGAAGCACGATTCCCGAGAACTACGAGCCCTAGCTTTTCGAAAACCTTGATTCGAACGAAAATACTCCGCACCGAGCCTCAACCGACGAAGAGCAAGCTCAAAACTTCGAATAGAACCCGAAATGATGGTCGATTGATATGGGTTTTCAGTGAGTTGGGTGGGATTTTGGAGAGAGGGCAAGAAAGGGAGAGTGAGTCGAGAGAGAGAAAGAGATGTGAGGGATGGAGAGGGAAGAAAATAATCTCCTACTCCCTCACCGTCCTATACATACCCATGTTTATACAAATTACACATTGCACCCTTCCATAATCATTTCTATTACTTTAGCCTCAAATCACATAAACATCACATTTTTTTAATTATTCCATAATTATAAACATTAAAATTAAATGAATTAATTATGGGTCTCTACAAATGGGATTCTTGGTTAAGCTTATTGTACTAGTATTGTCACATTTAATAGGAATATGATCATAATGCTAATTGAAATCCTCCATTTGTTGTTTGATCCACAATATTTGGGCACAACAACTTCCGGTGGCTACATATTCCACCTCGGCGGTAGATAAAGCTACGAAATTTTTTTTCTTGCTATGCCAAGACACTAGAGAGTGTCCTAGAAATTGGCAAGTCCCACTCGTACTCTTATGATCAACTTTGAAACCTCCAAAATCCGCATCCGAATAACCAATCAAATCAAATGCAACTCCACGCGGATAAAACAATCCTAAGTCATGTGTGTCAACTAGATATTTTAAAATACGTTTAATGGTAACTAAATGTGATTCCTTAGGACATGATTGAAAATGTGCGCACATGCAAACACTAAACATTATATTCGGCCTACTTGCCATTAGATAGAGTAATGAGTCGATCATACCTCGATACATCTTTTCATTGACGGGCTTACCATTCTCATCTTTGTCAAGCTTCGTTGATGTGCTCATTGGTATGCTCATAGGCATTGATCTTTCCATGCCAAATTTCTTGATGAGTTCCTTTGCATATTTGACTTGGTTGACTAGGATCCCTTTCGTAGTTTGCTTGATTTTAAGTCCGAGGAAGAAATTCAACTCTCCCATCATACTCATTTAAAATTCACCTTGCATACACTTAGCAAACTCTTTGCACATGTTTTCATTAGTAGCACCGAAAATGATATCATCAACATATATTTGTACAATAAGCAAGTCCTTACCCTTGTTTTTGATAAAAAGAGTAGTATCAATCTTTCCACGAGTAAAGCCATTATCAAGCAAGAATGAACTAAGTCTATCATACCATGCACGTGGTGCTTATTTCAAACCATATAAAACTTTTGAAAGTTTAAAAACATGGTCGGGGTATGTAAGATCTTCAAAGCCGGGAGGTTGTTTGACATAAACTACCTCATTTATAAACCCATTCAAAAATGCACTTTTCACATCCATTTGATAAAGCTTGAAATTTTTGAAAGATGCAAAAGCAAGTAGTATGCGAATAGCTTCTAATTTAGCTACCGGTGCAAAAGTTTCTTCGTAATCAATACCTTCTTTTTTATTATAACCTTGAGCAACAAGTCTAGCTTTATTCCTAACAATATTTCCAGATTCATCTAGCTTGTTACGAAAAACCCATTTAGTACCAATAATAGAGTGATCATGAGGCTTAGGTACTAATGTCCAAACTTTATTCCTTTCAAATTGATTCAACTCATCTTGCAAGGCCAAAATCCAATTTTCATCATTTTCGGCTTTTGAAAAGTTTTTAGGCTCAATTCGAGAAACGAAAGCTTGATTATCACAAATATTTCTAAGAGAAAAGCGAGTGGTTACCCCTTTCGAACTTCTCCTAGAATCAAGTCCTTTGGATGGTCTTGCACGAATCTCCAATCCTTGGGAAGATCTTGGTTATCTCCCATGACATCTTGAGGATGATTAATGACTTCATCTTCTTTGATTTAAGTGCTTTCTACTTGAGTAGCTCCACCATCTTTTTCTTTGACTGACAAGTCATGAATCTCATTTGTAATTTCTAAGTCATCATTGTCAACAACAACCTTAGTAGCACAAGGATTAGATTCATCAAAGGAAACATGAATAGATTCTTCAACAAGATTAGTACGCTTATTATAAATTCTATATGCTTTGCTAGTAAGAGAATAACCAACAAAGATGCCTTCATCCGATTTAGGATCAAATTTACCCAAGTCATCTTTTCCATTGTTCAATACATAGCATTTGCAACTGAAAGCATGAAAATAATTAATGTTGGGTATTCTACCATTCCAAAGCTCGTAAGGAGTTTTCTTGAGGATAGGCCTAATTAAAACTTGATTCAAAATATAGCAAGAAGTATTAACGACTTCCAACCAAAAATATTTTGGCAAAGAGTTTTCACAAAGCATAGTACGTGCCATTTCTTCCAAAGTACGATTCTTTCTCTCAACTACTCCATTTTGTTGAGGAGTGCGAGGTACTGAAAAATTATGACCAATTCCATGTTCATCACAAAAGATTTCATATAAAGAATTGTCAAGTTCTTTTCCATGATTCGTACGAATATTAGAAATAACAAATCCTTTTTCATTTTGAACTCTTCTACAAAGTTTAGTGAAATTAGGGAAAGCCTCATTCTTATGAGCTAGAAACATCACCCATGAATATCTAGAGAAATCATCAACAACAAGAAGACAATAATAGTTTCCACAAAGACTTGGAGTTCGAGTTGGTCCAAACAAATCCATATGAAGTAATTGCAAAGGTCTAGTGGTTAAAACAACATTTTTTGACTTAAAAGAGATCTTTGTTTGTTTTCCTTGTTGGCAAGGACCACAAAGTCAATCTTTTTCAAATTTGATTTTACGAAGACCTTTTACCAAATTTTTTCTATAGAGTTTTGAAATAGCATCCATAATTACATGTCCTAGGCGGCTATGCCAAAACCAACTATTTTCACTCAAAGCGGGAAAACATTTTATATCACAATTACTTAAATCATTGAGATTGAAAACATATACATTGTCAAGTCTTTGTCCAACGTACAAAGAGAGTCTTGTTGCTTTTGACATTTTCAATGATACATTTTGATATTTCAAAGATAACACGATTTCCTCTATCACGTAATTGACTTATGCTAAGAAGATTGTGTTTTAAACCACTAACAAGTAAAACATCTTCAATAATAGGAGAATTACCTATATTGCCGATTCCTATGATTTTACCTTTGTTGCTGTCTCCAAAAGTGACATATCCACCATCTTTAGATGAAAGAGAATTGAAAGCCCTCTTGTCACCAGTCATGTGTCTTAAACATCCACTATCAAGATACCAACTTCCTTACTTGAGGGAACTTTTGAAGCATACCTACGATAACACATCAATTCTTGACTTTTGGTACCCAAATCATCTTGGGTCCTTGAGGGTTAGCATTGGTACGGTTCTTAGGAACCCAAACTTCTTTTGCATTAGAAGATGAGTATCCTTTCATAGGACAAGTAGGAGAAATATGACCGATTCTACCACAATAATGACATGTCAATTTAGAATGGCTAGAAGGAGGAACATCTTTTTCAAAAAGATTTTTGTGTTGAGTGGGATTATAACCAATTCCGGCCTTGAGAAAAGAAACCATTTGTTTTCCAAGAAGAATGTCTAAACTTTCGTTTCCATTAGTGAGTTTTGAAAGAGAAATAGTTAAATCATCAATTTGTTTTTCTAAAGATTTGTTTTTTGAACTATCCTTCAAAGCCTCTTTTTCTTTTGCCAATGAGGTTCTTAAACTTTCATTTTCTTCTTCCAAAATATCTTTTTCTTCAATTAAATCATTCATTTCTAGTGAGAGATCTTTAGCTACTTTTTCAAGAAATTTGTTTTTAGAAACAACCTTTTCAAAATCTATTTTCACCTCTTTATATGCCACAAGTAATTCATCAAAAGAATAAGTAGAGTCAAGATCTACCTCTTGGTCTTCAATGGCCATGAGGCACAAGTTGGCGACTTCATCCTCCTCTTCCGAGCTACTATCATCACTATTGTCCCAAGCGGCCATCATTACCTTCTTTATAGAATGCTTCTTGACTTTGGGACACTCAGATTTGATGTGGCCAGGATTCTTGCATTTGTAGCAAATAATTTGATCACTTTTGCTACTTTCTTCTTTACCACCATCTTTCCTTGAGACCTTCTTGTCATTTCTGATGACTTTATTTTGAGGAGTTTCTTGAAGGTATTTGTGATGAGGGCCATTTCATCGTCCTCACTCTCATTACCTGAATCCTCCTTGCTTTATGATTTGCTTGTTGTACTTTTGAAGGCAAGATCCTTTACTTTCTTCTCTTTTTCATCCTTGAGGTTGTGATGCATTTCCTCCGTCATGAGAGATCCCATGAGCTTGTCCATTGTGTATGTTGAGAAATCCTTGGATTGTAGGATGATGGAGGTGGTAGTGTCCTAATTGGTTGGCATGGAGTGGAGCACCTTCCTTGTTATTTCGGATTGACTATAAGTCTTCCCAAGAGCTTTTAAACCGTTAGTAATACTAGCAAATCTAGCAAACATTTGAGATATAGATTCATCCGATTTCATTTTGAAAAGCTCAGAACTATGCACAAGAATATCAATTTTGGACTCCTTAACTTGACTATCTCCTTCATGTGACATTTCTAACTTATCCCATATTTCTTTAGCCGATTCACATGTGGAAACACAATCATATTTGTTGGGAGTAATAGCACAAAAAAGAAGGTTCATAGCTCTATAGTTCTTTTCTATGGAAGTCTTTTCCCAAGGACTCCACTCATTATCTGATTTAGGCATAATCTCGTCCCCAACTTTCTTAGTAGGAATAATGGGACCATTTTTGATAATTTTCCATCGATCATAATCCGTTGATTGAATAAAAATCATCATTCTATTTTTCCAATGAGAGTAATTTTCTTCAGTGAACAAAGGAGGTCTATTGGACAATTGACCTTCGATACAAGAAGCATTACTAGTGGTTGCCATGGATCTTAACTCTAAGACGATTAAATCAACAAACAAGAGCCGAGGCTCTGATACCAATTGCTACCCAAATAATACAACCTTAGGGGGGGGGGTGGTGGTAGGGTGAATAGGATTGCTAGTAAAAATCACCAATAAAAATTATCTCTAACAATATTTGCAAAGAATAACTATGTGTAGACACCCCAATTTGGACCTCTTAAATATCCTTAATTTACGCTCTCGAGGCTCCCCGATGATGAAATAGGGTCAAAACAGGCCGTGGAAAACTTGGACGATGCCTCTTGGACTTTTTCAAAATCAAATCATTCTTTTTTCCCGCCACCCTGAGGGTAAAATTGGCACACATTTCAGCATATAAAATATATTTGAATGAAGCCAATTGGGTTAGAGAGAGGATTCAACGAGCTTTCCAACGCTTTGAAAAACACTCAAAACCGAGTTCGGGAGCGTCCGTGGTGCCCTTCTAAAGTTGGGCTGCCACTCCTGAGCGCTCGGGACCACTCTAGATCACTCGGAAGTGCCACTCTAGAGCGCTTGGGAGTTTCTGACGGGCCAATGCATGTTGAGCTTGACCATTGACCATGGCTTTTGCAGACCTTTTTCAGACTTTTTCAGTCCATTCAACGTTCAACCATGGTCTAGGTCAATACTCAGACTGCATGTTCAGAAGACCAGCAAACTTGTTTCCCCACCCCGCCCCCACCCACCCACCCCCCCCCCCAAAAAAAAAAAAAAAACAAAATATTTTTCTACTTATTTTTGATTTATTTTTCAAATTTCAAACCTAATTTCCCCCACCCCTATATATATGGGTGTTTGGCTGGTTGAATGGGACACGAAATTTAACTCTCTCTCTCCCCCATTTTCAGAAAACTCTAGCCCTCAAACACCCTCAAACATTTTTCAACTTAAACATTTTTCCAACTTTCATCTTCAAATAATTTTCAAGGAAAATCCCAACATCACAAAAGCATTTGAAGTCTTAGACTTCATCTTTCTATTGATTTTTAGCCTTCATTCAAGCATCCAAGTAAATCCAAGAGGTCTTGTTCAAGCACAAAGGTATAAAATCTCATTTTATACTTCAAAGCCACTGTTTTTCCTACTTCTGAGGGAGATCAGGGACTCACACCAGTTCCTTATACTGGTTGTAAGTTCTTTTGATCCTAGTTTAACAATAAGAGCAAAAGGGCAAAAAAACATTTTTTCGACAACTTACTGGAAGCAGTCCCGAGTGCTCGGGAGTACTCTTGAGCGCTCGAGAGTGCCTCCAGCCCCATTTTCATTTCCTTTCGAGCACTTGGGAGGACATGCAGGAAGAGTAAAGCGTGATTTCAAATAAACTAATTCTTTTAAGGCAAACTGATGTGTGTACTCCATTTCCTGAAGACAAAAACTATTTTTACTCAAAGGTCATGCAAAAGCATGTCTTCCAATATTTAAAAGGAATTCTTTTTATCTTCAAAAGGATGGACCTGGCGCATCAATGTGTCACAATAGGTTCATTAGTTGGTTGAAATCAGTTTGGGATTCAGATCACTTCCAAGCGCTTGAGAACGCTCCCAAGCGCTCGGGAGTGTCTGGATGCCATCTCACTTCGCTCTCCCTCCAGTCTCGTCTTTCAGCTGCCTTTGCATGTCCATGTATGCATTTTTCTATTTCCCAGGACTGCAGATCAGCTCTTGTAGAACCAAGGATGCATGGTTTGGAAGATTGGGATCTTATCCCAGTTCACCAAGCCTCTGTTGAGCTTATAACATGTTTAAAATCATCTCAGTTTATAGTTTTAGCATTGTATCCTGTTTGTACTAACATGATTTGCAAGTTGAGCATGCACCACTTCCAAGCGCTTGGGAGTGCTCCCGAGAGCTCGAGAGTGAAACCAGTGACAGGATTTCAGCTTTCTGTTATTTTGTATTTCGTTATCATTTCCACCATCTCCTGTACACATGCACATGTATACACCCCTTTACTTGATATACTTCTGGATATCTGCTACTTGTTGAATGAAACAAAATAGTTTTAATAAATACCACAAATGTTTAGTAGAGACCGATTTCAAATCGGGCGATGGGGGTGCCGTAAAACCCTTCCCCCCTCATAACATGACTTCCGAACCCTCAATCGAATCTCTAATTTTCAATTCAAATCGATCATTTTCAATCTAAACGGTTTCTCGGGTGGCGAACCCTAAATCCGGGTGGCGACTCTTTCAACTCTTCAAATTTTTTGATTCGATTCAAAATTAAAAATTATCTCTAACAATATATGCAAACAATAAGTATGCAATCAAATATACTGAGAGTTAGAGAGATAGAACCCGTTTATAGTGGTTCGGTCTGGATTTGTCCACGGTCCGGCCTACTCCACTTCTCCTCAAGCAATTACTTGAAGGTTCCACTAATCTTCATAAGATTACAACTTGTAAGTCTTGCAGGTGCTTACAGAAACCGTATGCCTCTAGCTTTCTCGAGGAGCTAGCACAACCGCAAGGGTTTTCTCCGAAAACCTCTCAAAAACAAACACCCAAAATCCTACCAGATTTTGGTCTTCTAAGTTTACAAGTGATCTCTCTCAATCACTCACGTAGGGTTACAAGTTGTGAAGAATGATGGGAAGATGAAAGCTCACAACAACAAGAAGTTTTCTCACAACAAAAATATATGACAGTGTAAGAAAATGAGAATATTGATTTTGGATCTGTGAGAGAAAAATGAGCAATGCCTTTTTGCTTGGAAAGTGTAAGAGCTTTTCTTATTTTGAATCAATGAACAAATGAAGTGCTTTAAAGCCCTTGTTCTGCTCTCTAGCCGTTGTGCTTCAATTCCTGCCGTTGGAGTTTAATTTGACCCGTTGCATTTAGATCTGGATTTGCACGACTGGGCAAAATTTACTTTGGCCGGACGTTCGGGTGGTCGACCAGGCAGTCGTCCTATTGGTCGACCGGTGCCCTTTGGTAGACACACTTCTCTGGTTTGACAGCTGGCCTATCAGCCGGTTCGTCAGCCTATAGCTCAAAAATTCATCTAAATAAATTCGTTAAAGCATGTATTGAGCTCACTAAGTCTTTGTAAGTTTTAATCATTGAATCCAAAGGATTTCATGCAATATTTCAAGGCAAATAAAAATTAGTCCGAAAAAGGACTTTGAGATAAAAGATTTTCTTTTGTCAAATAATAAAAACTTCATCAATGTAATCATCAAAATAATAAATAGTAATGCATATAATTTTTCAACAAATTATCATGCATATATTTTTCCAACACTATTCATGTGAGAAAACTATGTAAAAAGCTGGAACTTCAACCACACGCATTTAACTACCAGCCGAGCCACTTAGCTATTCAAACACATACATTATTGATCAATGGTGGCAGACAATGAGCATAGTGCTCTTGCAAAAGATAAATGACACCGTTATCACTAATCATCCCCATGCATTAACCTAATGGGTTAGAGTTTTGTGCGCGTGTCGACATACACACAGTGGGCGAGAGTAGTTCACATTAACCTATTGGGATATAGCCATTCACTATCATCAATGTTCAGATCCACATTACACCAGCACCCTCTAAGTTGCATTTGAACGACGAGGGATGACATAGTAGTTGTTGGAGCAGGCACGTAGAAAGGGATATGTCTTGGAGTCTAACTAATGTCTAAACAAGGTCGTCTGATTCTGGAACTAGAAAAATGAAACTTAAAAGACCAAGACTTCCCTTACTTAGTTACCATAGCTATATGCTTAACACATGCAAGTCGAGTCTTCTTATTCACAATTGTGGTCAGTCTTGCTACTTCTTTCGTTTAAGACCTCAGAAAGCCCTTACATAGAAGAGGGTTCTTTCTAGGCTTAGGAGTGAAGGAACCTAAGCCACTTGAGAGTTATTCTGCAAAGAACTACTCCCTTATTCGCATTGACTGAGTTGAGCTGAGAATAATCTCCACAAAGAGGAGGAAAAAATGATAACAACCTTACTTTGTCCAAGAGATGAGCTGTTGTTAGGGGAGGACGACATCTGACATCAAATTTCATGCATGCTTCTACCAAATACTTGTTAGCTTCATCACTTGAAAGATCCTTGGGAATGCTTAGATTAGCCATTTTCTCCAACTTTTCGATCATATCAATCCTCCTGCACATGGTAAAAAGCAGATATATTTTGCTAGATGTGATTTTCATTGTGAAATGATATAAACATTGTCCTGAGCCACTTGAAAAATTAAACCCAGCATTTCCTACATTCAGAGACCTGAAAGGGGGAGTGAAATTGATCTCAATCTGGTCACTCTCTAACCCTCCAAGAAATCTAAAAGGAAAACATACTTTCTTGAAAATTAATGCCATAAGAAAAGCACTGCATGTTGACATCACAAAATTTGTAACTTACCGCTCAACAATTTCTCTGTGAGCTCCATTAAGTCATTATAGTCAGCAAAAGCCATATAAAACTCACATGTAGTGAACTCAGGATTATGTGTCAAGTCAATTCCTTCATTCCTAAATTGTTTTCTATCTCATAAACACGGTCCAGTCCACCAACAACTAGCTCCTTAAGATATAGTTCAGGTGCAATCCGCATGTACAGCTTCATGTTCAAGTTATTGTAGTGGGCCATAAAAGGACGGGCAGCCGCTCCCCCAGCAATCATGTTCATCATTGGTGTTTCAACCTTTAACAAAAGGAAGTCGCATGATGAATGAAAGAAAGAAATGCAACCGAGAAAGGAAGAAAGTGATGCCATCAAAACAAGGAGAACCAGGACAACTGGAGAAGCATTTTACCTCCAAGAAATCTAGAATGTTGATGCTCAGCTCAATGGCATGAACAATCGTGGGTAAATGCTCAGCTCTCCCTTTTTAGTTCTCCCTAAAATAAGGGAGGAAAGTTATTGGGAAACATCACACAACTAGTACTAAGCTCTATTGCAAGGTTTAAATTGTATCTACAACAGCATCCAGTCATGGACACCCCTAACAGCAATAAGTACTGACCCAACAAAAGAAAGACAACTCCCCCACACAAAAAGAAAACATATAAAACACAAGTCTGCTCACCAAGCATTTATTCCCAACAAAAACAACTCCCCCACACCCTCCCCAAAAACTTCAAAGAATGAATGGTTGTCGAGATATTGTTCTAGGTAAGCTAGATTTATTTATACAGGCTCTATCCCGGTGGGACAACAAGAAATGGCCTATCAAAGGGGTCCACACCTCCTTACACCCCACACTGGAATCTTATAATCAAGATGGAATGTTGAAGAGATCTCATCAATTTAGTCCTATTCACAATAACTAAACCCAAAATACGTCGCTATCTACTAAATCAAGTAGATTTCTTCTTGCAAAAGTTCTGTTTATATTACCTCTTTAATATAGCTTCCAATTGATCCTCTTTTTCCTCCAGCAGCTTTGTAAACTGCTCATCTTCCACGATAGTCAGGGAGCTTCCGAGTCTGCTTCTCAATGGAGTATGTTACCAATTAGATTATTATAGCAGTAAGCAAATAGTGGGAAGCTAGGGAACTAGTTAGAATCATCACAGAACTAATGATAGCCCTTAAACCAAGATCATTAAGAAAAAAGAGTCCATCCAACTTGAAGATTCCAACTTCAATACAATTATCTAAGCAAAATGAAGGACAACAGTGTAGGATTTTTCTCAAAAAATCATTGCGGAAAAAAAATATATAGTTTCAAAAATTGTTTCGGATCTACTTCTTACGTGTGCGTAAAGTTTCATGAGGAAGGGTTAGGGTTTTACCTTTTCAGAGTACGGAAACAAAACCCTACTTCTGGTTATGAAAAGAGATTGATTCCTTCTTGCTCCTTGCACCCCAAAAATCTTCAACCCTATGACCCAAGAGAATAATAGCCAATAGGGTTTGTGGGAACCCTAGAATAATTCTCACCCTTTCTTTGCTCTCAATACTGCCGTGTGAGGAAAAAATTTCCGTTTCCTGGCTTGAGATAATTAGAGATTAATTTATAGGAATAAATTAACTTGGCCAATAAGTCAATCTCTTGTTGGGCTAGGGTTGGGACCAATGGGCTTCTTGAGGCTTAGCTAAAATTGGACTCACTCTCTCTCATCTCTCTGAGTGGTGGCCCAATTAAACCAAAATTAATTCCACTATATAATTATGACTGAACTCTAGGCCTCAAGAACATTAATATATTATACCCGATAAATGCCAATGCCGTAATGTCAAGCCCCTTCACCATGTAATGTCCATAAGTAGCAATTGGTCATAATAAATAACTGTCACACCAAAGCATACTTATATTTTAATTCCGTTGAATACTAGTTCACTCACTTTTAGTCTAGAAAAACATTTTAATGAACGCTTCATTAAAATGACTAGTACTAGGTTTCAAAGACTAATCCAGTGAACTAACTCAAGGGGACATTATACTCTATAATTAAATAGAGAGTGAATTCCATCTTGAAAATAATGTTCTCACAATCCTAACATAAATCACCCAACCCACCGAGGTGTTGATCGAGTTAGACCTCACTCATTGGTGACTTAAAGTGACATAGGCTAGAAACTGAGTTCATTAACTTTCTCAGGATTAAGAGTGAATTACAATTAGCATTATAAGATTCACACTTAAGTGGACAGTGGTTAAAATAGTGTGAATCTTACGATGGTCCTTCAGTGTATACCAAATAGACCAACATATTAACTTGAAGTCTTTCACTTCAATGATTGAGATAGATCATTCTATCTAATAGAAGTTAATCATGTTGCAATTGACCTGATAGATTGTCCATTCTTATCAGCAATTGTGAATAGTTCAAATTACAAACATTGGTGATTTATATCTCCTGTAAGTAAATCACATTTACATGCATAAATCATATTCAATGTAATTTGGGACTTTAATATTCATCTCATGAATTATATCCAATGTATGAAATAAAGAATTTCAGAATAATAATGTAAAGCTCTTATTGATAATGTAAATAAACAAATATTGGTTTTGAGGGCATAAAACCAACAATCTCCCACTTGCACTCATAACCAATCCGGTCTACTTTTGACTCCCATGTTATCAACATGACGGTCAAACGGATTAGAAGGTAAAGCCTTTGTAAAAGGATCAGCCAGGTTTTCTGCAGATGCAATCTTGCTAACTATGATATCTCCTCGTTGAACAATGTCTCTGATGAGGTGATATTTTCTCTCAATGTGTTTCCCACTTTTGTGATTTCTAGGCTCCTTGGATTGCGCAACAGCCCCACTATTATCACAATAAAGAATCATGGGCTGTTTTGCCAATGGTACCACTCCAAGCTCCAGTAGAAACTTTTTGAGCCATACACCCTCCTTAGCTGCCTCAGAAGCGGCAACATATTCAGCTTCAGTGGTGGAGTCCGCAACACATTGCTGTTTAATACTCCTCCAACTTATGGCTCCTCCTCCAAGTGTAAACACATAACCAGAAGTTGATTTGCGCGAATCTTTATCTGACATGAAGTCAGAGTCTGTATATCCAATTGGCACCAAATCCTCTCCACCATAGACTAGCACATAATCTCGAGTTCTTCTCAAGTACTTGAGAATATGCTTTACAGCTATCCAATGTTCAAGTCCAGGATTTGATTGATATCTGCTGACTAGGCCTACTGCATAACAAATGTCTGGTCTAGTACATAACATAGCATACATAAGACTACCCACAGCAGAAGCATAAGGTACTGTCTTCATTTTCTTTTTCTCATCCAATGTATTGGGACATTGATCCTTAGAAAGAGTGATTCCATGTCTGAAAGGTAGGAGACCTTTCTTGGAATTATGCATGCTAAACCTTACCAGAATCTTGTCTATATATGCAGCTTGGGACAAACCTATCATCCTATTTTTACGATCTCGTAAAAGCTTAATCCCAAGGATGTAACTTGCTTCTCCCAAGTCCTTCATGTCAAATGTATTTGCCAACCAAACTTTGACTGAAGACAATGCTCCTACATCATTCCCAATGAGTAGTATGTCATCCACATATAGCACCAGAAACACTGCTATTCTACCTTCACCCCTTTTATACACACAAGGCTCATCCGGATTTTGATCAAAACCAAGAGATTTAATTGCTTGATCAAATCGGATATTCCAACTCCGAGACGCTTGCTTAAGTCCATAAATAGACCTATGCAACTTGCAAACCTTTTGCTCTTGACCATTAGCTATAAAACCGTCTGGCTGGACCATGTAAATGTCCTCTTCAAGATGGCCATTCAAAAATGCCGTCTTGACGTCCATTTGCCAAATTTCATAATCATAAAATGCAGCAATGGACAAGAGAATTCGAATGGACTTAAGCATAGCAACAGGCGAGAAGGTTTCCTCATAATCGATACCCTCTTTTTGAGTAAACCCTTTCGCCACTAACCTTGCTTTATAAGTCTCAACTTTTCCATCGGCTCCTCTTTTTCTCTTGTAAATCCACTTGCACCCAATTGGTTTAATATTGGGTGGAGGATCCACTAGCTCCCAGACATGATTGGAGTACATAGACTCCATTTCACTTTTCATAGCTTGTTGCCAAAGTCCCGAATCTATATCACATATAGCTTCATCATAGTTGGAAGGATCAGACTCATGTGGAGAAGGTTCAGAACCTTCTTCAATAAGTAAGAATCTACTAGGCATCCTAGTCATCCTCCCACTACGACGAGGTGGCGATGTGCTATTAGGCAAAGTATCAGAAATATTAGGTGATTCTTCTGTAGTGGTAGGAATTTGTTGAGGAACTAGAACTTCATTTGTTAGTTCTTGAAAAACAAATTTTTCTTTGGGTTTCCGGTCCATCATATAATCATCCTCCAAAAAAACTGCATTTGTACTTACAAATACTTTTTGTTCTGTAGGATTATAGAAAAGCCAACCCTTAGTCCCTTTAGGATACCCCACAAAGTAACATTTTTCTGATCTAGATTCCAGTTTACTCATCTTTCCTTTTAGCACGTATGCAAGGCACCCCCAAATATGAAAATGTTGCAGACTAGGCTTTCGCTTGGACCACAACTCCCGAGGTGTCTTAGGAACAGATTTAGTAGGAACATGATTTAATATGTACATGGCAGTATCTAAAGCATAGCCCCAAAAAGAAATAGGCAAGTCCGAATAGCTCATCATAGATCGAACCATGTCAAGTAAAGTCCTGTTCCTTCTCTCAGCTACACCATTTTGTTGAGGAGTTCCTGGTGCAGTCAACTGAGAAATAATTCCATGCTTAACTAAGTGACTTGAAAAGTCACCAGAGAGATACTCACCACCTCGATCTGATCGAAGGATTTTAAGGTTCTTACCCAGTTGTTTCTCAACTTCTGCTTGAAACTCTTTGAACTTTTCAAAAACTTCAGACTTATGATGCAACAAATAGGTATAACCATATCTCGAGTAATCATCTGTAAAGGTAATGAAATACTCATATCCACCTCGAGCCTTGACATTCAATGGCCCACATACATCCGTATGTACAAGTTCCAATGGCTCTTCAACTCTATTGCCCTTTGCTGAAAAGGACCTCTTAGTCATTTTTCCTTCCAAGCAAGATTTACAAGTTGGTATTGGTTCAACAACCAAAGAAGATAAAATACCATCTTTTACCAACCTATTTATCCTGTTTAGATTAATATGACCCAACCTCAGATGCCATAGGAGTGTGGTGTTAGACATGGGGACTTTTCTTTTCAATGGTAAAGATTGTGAGCTAGTAGCTTCTGTATCATGTATCTCATACATGTGAGGAGTAACAAGGTAAAGACCATTAACCATTTTACCAGAGCATATAAAAGAACCATTCTTTTTAATAATAACTTCTGAATTAAAATTCATAGAATAACCATGTGTTGCTAAAGAAGAAACAGAAATCAAATTTCGTCTAACAGAAGGAACATAAAGACATTCTGATAAAACTAACTCTCTACCACTCTCAAAAGAAAGTTTTATTACTCCTACTGCTACGGCTGCAACACTTGCATCCGATCCCATGCATAGCTTGATCTCTCCATCACTTAGCCTCCTGGTTACTTGAAACCCCTGCAACGAATTACAAACGTGATCAGTTGCTCCGGAGTCAACACACCAGGTATTAGAAGTACTATCAGTATAGTAAACTTCCATGACAAGAGATTCAATCATACCTGCATTTTTCTTACTTGCCAAAAAATCTGGGCAGTTCCTCTTCCAATGACCAACTACACCACAATGGAAACACTTTCCTTTGGGTTTTGCATCTGCCCCTTTATTTTTCCCATTCTTGATCCCTTTCTTAGGACCAAGCTTATTCCCATTATTGTTTGGAGCATTGGCAGGTTGCTTGTTTTTCTTTTGCCATTTACCCTTAGGCTTATTAGCCATCTCATGAATCAGCACACTATGATTGGGCTTGATAATACCCTCAGCTGCCTGGAGAGAGTTCATTAACTCTGAAAGTGATAAATCCATTTTATTCATATTATAATTCAATTTGAACTCTTTGAAAGACCCATGCACCGACTCGAGGATAATATCAACTTGAGATTGACCATCAATCTCGGCTCCAAGGACCTCAAGTACATTTAAAAAATCAATCATTTTTAAAACATGGTCCCTTACAGGAGTCCCCTCACTCATCTTAGTGTTCATGAGTTGTCTCATGGCGTGCTGCCTAGCAGCCCTACCTTGCGCACCAAACATCTCCTTGAGATTAAGCATAATGTCTGAAGCACTACCAAAAGATTGGTGCTGATGTTGCAGCACATTAGACATAGATGCCAAAATATAGCATTTGGCCATCTCATCAGCCTTCTTCCAATCTTTATACTTTTTCCTCTCCTCATCTGTGCTCTCATTAGTGGGAAGTGGGGGGCAATTTTCAGTAAGTACATAATTGTACCCCTCTGCAGTTAGCACTATATTCAAATTCCGTTTCCAGTCAACATAATTTGGTCCAACCAATTTGTTCTGGCTTAAAATGACGCTAAGTGGATTAAAAGAGCTTGACATCTGAAATAAAAAAACATTCATACATAAATAATGGATAAAAAAAAAATTTTGCATTCACTTATGACAAATAGTGTAATCCTCCCACCACTATTTAGTGACAGCATCGGAATCCTAATCCCATAATGACATCTCTCCTAGGGGAAATGATGTTATTAATGATTAGCAGATCATACTTATTAGCTAGACATCTCATGGCAAATAAAATATGACTCCCGATTTTCGGTCTCTAAAATAAGTCAATAAAATTCCTAGGGGAATCTCTTATCACTTATTTAGTCAAGTGTATACCATCGTCTAGGGCTAAGTGACAACCGTAATGAGCAGCCTCTCCGAGGGGAGATGACTCACATTACGTCTCACCCAATCCTATCCATGAGAAATCCAATCTTGTAGCCAGTTAGATGAGCACCCTCCGAAGGCATGACCGCACGTAGACGGTTCAAGATGCTCACTTTCACCTTACTATGGATCTAACAATGGAAAGACCGCGGATTTTTCTCAAAGACCCTCTCCCATTTGATTTTTAGAATTAGAGGATTATTTTTTAGAACATACATTCATTAACCAAATATCTCATATTCTTAATGCATGCAACTGTTGAAAATTTCCAACTTTAATAAAAGAATTTTAACATATCAAATGTTGCTATCCATGGCCATTTATGTCCTAACAAGCTGATCATATCAATTTAAGAAAGAACAACAAATAAATGCCAAAAAAAAAAAAAAAACCGAGCAACATGCGATTCAATCAAATTGAACAAGAGCAATAGGAAAAACTAATAGGACTCTCCTATATACAAGTTTCTCCACAAAATGATAAGCCTAATACAACCCAAATTTATCCATTAGAGGTGGCCTAAAACATGTGACGTGCAACACTTATCATCTCATGATATATATCGAACATGTACTTGAAAATTATCTAAACACTTTAGATTACAATAGAGTAAAATAAAACACATGCTTCAAGTTTCCAGTTAATGGTCAAACACTTCGATCATTCCAATTTTGATCACCCTAGATGATTGAGCCTTTCAAAACATGATTAAACTCTTTAATCGTGAAACTGTTTTTTTTTTTTTAATATATGTCTGACAAAAAAAACTGTTGCTATAAAACAAGATCCGTGGAACACTAGTATATTATAAACTCGCTCTACGGCAGAACGTGTGTTTAAGCCAGCATCGTGAAAACTAAAAACCATTATTCGTTAATCAAGTGCACAAATCAATTTGATAAAACTTTTGAATTCAAAACACAGATTGCCGTATATAATATAATTTCCATGCCAAAAAAAAATCCACACACAGGTGGTTGAAAAACAGCTAGAGGACAACGAAGGAAAAAAAATTTCTTGTCCTTATCCACCAAATTCCCATTGCCATTAGATCACAGTGCATTGACGTGTCTTTGAAACTTTTTCAAAAACTGGCTTTTAGTCCAACTCCGACACACGGCAATAATTTGATTGACCGGATTTTGCATGCTCAATAAAACATTCATTATAATGAATACAAAAAATAGACATCTGGAAACCACCACGATTTTCCACCGTAAATCTGGTTCAGCAGTTTTGCACCCAAATCGATTATGTGTCAAGACAAGAACATGCATCAACATATATATTGTTCACGTTCATCATACATGATAATTAAACAATAGACATGTTTTGAAACTGGCCGAACCCATGGATAAATTCAGGAACTAAAAAAAAAATGTATTAGGCTTCATCTTCAAAACACGAAACAATACGCATACGTAAGATGGCTCTGATACCACTTGTTGGATTTTTCTCCAAAAATCATTGCGGAAAAAAAAAATATAGTTTCAAAAATTGTTTCGGATCTACTTCTTATGTGTGCGTAAAGTTTCATGAGGAAGGGTTTTACCTTTTCAGAGTACGGAAACAAAACCCTACTTCTGGTTATGAAAAGAGATTGATTCCTTCTTGCTCCTTGCACCCCAAAAATCTTCAACCCTATGACCCAAGAGAATAATAGCCAATAGGATTTGTGGGAACCCTATAGAATAATTCTCACTCTTTCTTTGCTCTCAATACTGCCGTGCAAGGAAAAAAATTTCCGTCTCCTGGCTTGAGAGAATTAGAGATTAATTTATAGGAATAAATTAACTTGGCCAATAAGTCAATCTCTTGTTGGGCTAGGGTTGGGACCTATGGGCTTCTTGAAGCTTAGCTAAAATTGGACTCACTCTCTCTCATCTCTATGAGTGGTGGCCCAATTAAACCAAAATTAATTCCACTATATAATTATGACTGAACTCTAGGCCTCAAGAACATTAATATATTATACCCGATAAATGCCAATGCCGTAATGTCAAGCCCCTTCACCATGTAATGTCCATAAGTAGCAATTGGTCATAATAAATAACTGTCACACCAAAGCATACTTATATTTTAATTCCGTTGAATACTAGTTCACTCACTTTTAGTCTAGAAAAACATTTTAATGAACGCTTCATTAAAATGACTAGTACTAGGTTTCAAAGACTAATCCAGTGAACTAACTCAAGGGGACATTATACTCTATAATTAAATAGAGAGTGAATTCCATCTTGAAAATAATGTTCTCACAATCCTAACATAAATCACCCAACCCACCGAGGTGTTGATCGAGTTAGACCTCACTCATTGGTGACTTAAAGTGACATAGGCTAGAAACTGAGTTCATTAACTTTCTCAGGATTAAGAGTGAATTACAATTAGCATTATAAGATTCACACTTAAGTGGACAGTGGTTAAAATAGTGTGAATCTTACGATGGTCCTTCAGTGTATACCAAATAGACCAACATATTAACTTGAAGTCTTTCACTTCAATGATTGAGATAGATCATTCTATCTAATAGAAGTTAATCATGTTGCAATTGACCTGATAGATTGTCCATTCTTATCAGCAATTGTGAATAGTTCAAATTACAAACATTGGTGATTTATATCTCCTGTAAGTAAATCACATTTACATGCATAAATCATATTCAATGTAATTTGGGACTTTAATATTCATCTCATGAATTATATCCAATGTATGAAATAAAGCATTTCAGAATAATAAAGTAAAGCTCTTATTGATAATGTAAATAAACAAATATTAGTTTTGAGGGCATATAACCAACAAAACAGTTGGTAAACCATATATGCCAAACCACTCATCATTGAGAGTCCAAGATAAAACTCCGCTTTGGTCAAGGGTATTGAGCCTATTGCATGGTTCAAATGCCAAGCAGCCAAACTAATCCCAATTTCATTAGTGTAATCTAAGTTTGATCCTATAATAAGTCCAATTACTCAATCAACAGGAGTGTGGGGCTCTTGATCTTTCGGCAGCAAATATGTGAATTTGAGAATTAAACAAGCCATATGCCCACATCTAACTATGTTGGTACCTTGTGATTATCTATTAAGGGGCTAAACCCCAGGGTAAAAGGGCGTTGGTGCTTGACAACATAGTGAGAAATCTAAGTTGGTTCATGAAAACTCTCGTTTTTGGCAAAGGCGTGAATGCGTGGAGCGCGGGCGTGCCAAGACTTGTAGCGCCTAACTTTGGATGACGATTGCCGTGAATCGTGACTTCTATCGTACGAGCGATTGCGTGTGACCCAAAGGTGAGATCACAATGTGGTTCGGGGTTTGCCACACGGTCGTGGACTTAGAATTTCCTAGTCGTATAGGAATTGGATTGTAAAAGAAAGCGTAACTTTATTACACCGGGATAATAAAGTTTGTACAAGGGAAATAAAAGATCCAAACTACTTGACGAAGTGAGTTTGAATGAGGGGTGAGCACGTGGTACTCGATAATCTACTTTGCTGAAAGTAGGAAAGTGTTTGCTTCGCTGGGAAGGCTTTGGTTTTTAAGCGTTATGCTTGATTGGTGTTGGACCCGTTTTCCATCTTTGATTCTACTATTTATAGGCACATTAGCAGTCTGATTCAAGCCTGAATCCAAAAATCTGTCTTGCTCCATCAGCTGCCATGTGTCCCATGATGTTCCCTCTTTTCATGCATGTATGATAGTGGGCAGTTTTCTGGCAGTTAACAGCAGTTGAGGGAGATCATGGGTAGTGGGCCTCTTGCATAATGACAAGTGTCCCTTGGCTTGCTAAAATATCTCCCAACTTTCCCCTTTTTAAGCTCCTGCGACACATGGCCAATTGACTAAGTCAATTGGCCTTTGATTTTTGAAAGAGGATAACTATCTCCAGCATAACCAACTCCCCTAAAATCATGGACCTTGCCTCCTGCTCCAGATCAGCATCTCTTTTATGGGTCAAAAACCGTGGACCTCAACCCATGGGCCGAACCAATTCTGTATTTTATGGGCCAAACCATGGGCCATACTTCTTGGACCAAATCTGCACCTTCCTTCTTTGTGGGCCCAAATCGTGGGCTATCCTTCCCAAGAACCGTGGGCCTCGTTCTTCTTATGGGCTGCGTTCCTCTTGGGCCTAAATATATTTAGAAAACCCAAGGCCCAATTTACTTTAAAAACCAATCAATTACATGGTTTCGGCCCAATTTAATTAACAAATTAATTAAATGGCCGTTCACGACTGGCCCGATCTGGGTGCCAAAAATGGGTATAAACATTGCCCCCCCATGCCTTGATTCTTGATTTTTAGGATCAAGGCATGTATAAAAAAGAAAACTGTTTTTGGCACCCAAACAAGCCTTGAATCCTGTTGTAGCATACCCTCACTTTGTTTGCCTTGCCTATGGATAGTAGGCATTAAGCATCTTTTATGCTCCATTCAGGCCTTGACGATATGAGATCTGTCTATCTTCAGGCCTGAACCATGAAAGGCTCCACAAAAAGGCCTAGAAATACGTTGAAAGGCCTGAACTTCTTCTTGGAATGCTTAGAAATGTGGTTCAGGCCTAGACAAAAAGGCTCAAAGGGCCTTCGTCTCTGCAGAAAAGGCCTTTGTAAATCAATAAAGTCCTGTGTTCAGGCCTGGTTGTAGAGAACCATAGAATCATGAAAAAGGCCTGGTAAGGACTAAAAATATATTGAAAGGCCTGAACCTCTCCTTTTGAACTTTCAGGGAATGAAAAGGCCTCCACCTCTACGGAAAAGGCCTAGTAAAACTCTAATAGGGCCTACTCAATGACTGATAGGCATTGGCCAAACAATTTAGAGATGTTTGTTCGGCCTTTGAAGGGCTTTTCATTGGCTACTTAGCCATTTTTACAACCACGATGTTTTTGCGTAAGCCAGGTGAATAAGACCCGCTTTTGATGTGCCCCACAAATCCAATGCGGGCGTAGTTCCACAACTTTAAGGCCTACAGTTGACCTAAGCTTGTAATGCCTTTTGCCAGCTTGGACAATGCCAAAAAGGCCTTCATGCACCGGGGGAGGAGGGAGATCCCCGATTACGAGTGAATCATGATCAAGCCCTGGAGTGTTGTCGGATTCCTCTTCTTCATTTAATTCCTCCTGCTCTAGAACGGGTGCGGCAGCCAATTCAGACCTGGTCTGACTTGTATCTGTTATCTGCTCACTGCTCAGCACTGAATCTGGATGTGGTAACTCTTCAGACACTTGAGAAAACTCTAGAGAGGAGAGAATGGGCTGATCTTGCCGCATAATAGGACTCTCCATGTTCTGGCTTATTTCAGGTCTGAAATCTTGCTCCCTTTGCGTTGAAACAGATCTATCTTTTTGCTCCTCCGGGCATGGAAATAGCTTACCATCCAAAAGTTTTTGGAACACTCCTGAATGTTGGCTGCTGTGTTCAGACCTGAAACTGTTGCCACGATCTGTATCATGCAGGCCTTGCTGCTGCTCAGGAATCCTCAAAGGCCTGAATTGGGACGTTTGCCCCCCGAGACGAATTCCTTGGCCTCCTTGCCCCCCGAGTGCAGGGTTGTTGGGAGCTAAGGGCTGAGAGAAGCCTGGAGGCCTAAAGTGCTTGTTGGAAGCTTGTTTAGACACATTCAGGCCTAAAGTTCGGCCTAAAGTGCTAAATGGTGACGACAGTGGTGGAGTAAGAGTTGGAATTGATTTCATGTCTTCGATGGCCTTTTTGGATTTGATTAGACCTTCTTCAACCATACGGAAACATTCAACCCAAGGATTACTGAATTCCTGCGAGAGTCCTTCGTTGGATGCCACGGTACAGGACTGAATGCCCATATTTTCTTCAACTTGGCCTCCAAAGGTCTGAGTAGGAGGATCATCGAGCCCACCATTTTGAAATTCAAGTTGTTCGGGTAGGGCTGAATACATAATATGTGAATTGCCACGTGACTTGGCAATAAAGAGACGGCTTACCTCACAGCGTAATTGGCGATCCTCCTCTTCAAGCCTGTCAACTTCGTCTTCAAGCCCTTGAATTTCATTGTTGTAGCGATTTTGTGCTTCAAGAAACCAATCCTCCCTAGGATTGAGTCGACGCCTCTCACAATCAAGGCGGTAGATTTCATCTTCAAGTTCGTCGACCTTATCATCGCGCCAACGAATTTCTTCTTGACATCGCCGAATCTCAACCTCCAATTCAACGTATCGAATTGACATGCGAAGGAATCAGCGTAATAACCCTTGAAACGACTAGGGTCCCACCGGGCGTGCCAATGAAAACTCTCGTTTTTGGCAAAGGCGTGAATGCGTGGAGCGCGGGCGTGCCAAGACTTGTAGCACCTAACTTTGGATGACGATTGCCGTGAATCGTGACTTCTATCATACGAGCGATTGCGTGTGACCCAAAGGTGAGATCACAATGTGGTTTGGGGTTTGCCACACGGTCGTGGACTTAGAATTTACTAGTCATATAGGAATTGGATTGTTAAAGAAAGCGTAACTTTATTACACCGGGATAATAAAGTTTGTACAAGGGAAATAAAAGATCCAAACTACTTGACGAAGTGAGTTTGAATGAGGGGTGAGCACGTGGTACTCGATAATCTACTTTGCTGAAAGTAGGAAAGTGTTTGCTTCGCTGGGAAGGCTTTGGTTTTTTAGCGTTATGCTTGATTGGTGTTGGACCCGTTTTCCATCTTTGATTCTGCTATTTATAGGCACATCAGCAGTCTGATTCAGGCCTGAATCCCAAAATCTGTCTTGCTCCATCAGCTGCCATGTGTCCCGTGATGTTCCCTCTTTTCATGCATGTATGTTAGTGGGCAGTTTTCTGGCAGTTAACAGCAGTTGAGGGAGATCATGGGTAGTGGGCCTCTTGCATAATGACAAGTGTCCCTTGGCTTGCTAAAATATCTCCCAACTTTCCCCTTTTTAAGCTCCTGCGACACATGGCCAATTGACTAAGTCAATTGGCCTTTGATTTTTGAAAGAGGATAACTATCTCCAGCATAACCAACTCCCCTAAAATCATGGACCTTGCCTCCTGCTCCAGATCAGCATCTCTTTTATGGGTCAAAAACCGTGGACCTCAACCCATGGGCCAAACCAGTTCTTTATGTTATGGGCCAAACCATGGGCCATACTTCTTGGACCAAATCTGCACCTTCCTTCTTTGTGGGCCCAAATCGTGGGCTATCCTTCCCAAGAACCGTGGGCCTCGTTCTTCTTGTGGGCTGCGTTCCTCTTGGGCCTAAATATATTTAGAAAACCCAAGGCCCAATTTACTTAAAAAACCAATCAATTACATGGTTTCGGCCCAATTTAATTAATAAATTAATTAAATGGCCGTTCACGACTAGCCCGATCTGGGTGCCAAAAATGGGTATAAACAGTTCAACAAATTGATACGTGAAAAGGTTTCTTCTTACGTGATAAAGGAAGGTTTTTATGCTCTATTTGGTGACAGACAATTACTACTTCCATACCCATCACTCTGTGTTTTTTTAAAGAAGTTAAAAGGAATATAATTCATTTCACCAATACAAGCATGCTTTTTTCTGCAATAGGAAAATATGAAAACATGCTTGGGTGATTTGGATCCCAAGAGTGCAAGAATGTTTTGTTTTGTTTTTTTTTTTCATTAATGTCTTCCATTTCTACCTTGTTAGTTGTCAGCAAGATATGGGTACCTAGAAGTCGAACAAAGTTAGACATTTACGACACAAAGCATCTTAACATTGAAGATTAACAACAAATTTCCTTACCTAAATAAACTATAGATCTAGAAAATACAGTCTACGTTAGATCAAACAATATTTTTAAGTCATTTTAGGCTGGAACAATAATGAAAGAAAGCACTAAAAGGCTTGAATCCCAACAGTTTTAGTCTTCTACTAGCACGTGTGGCCACAATTTAGGGAGGCAAAGGGAGCACTAAAATCAAGGAAAGCAACGCACGACTAGCCATGAAATGCAGGAAACAATGCAGATTAATTCTGTGAAATGGGCGAACAATTGGTTGAACAAAAAAATGTAAACATATATCATACAAGGGTAAAATCATGACTAGAACATTTTTTGAAGGATGTAGGGAGGTATTCCCGAACAGGCTCAAATAGAGCCCGAACACGTGGTACGTGGGACCATGGTATAAATATGATAGGGGCAATTGCCATATAAGACGGTGGTCGGCAATATGGACCAGCGACATGTGAAGTCATTGGTTCAGGAAGGTTGTACGGGATCTTGGTCCAGTAAACCTGAGAAGTTATTGGACCAAGAGACTAATAAAGGAACAGTGACATGAGAAGTCATTGGTCCAAATAGTTTGTTCGGCAACAAAAGGGCCGAATAGGAGGAGAGCTCCTGAAAAGATATTGGTCCAAGCAGTTGATAAAGGACCAGTACAGTGACATGAGAAGTCACTGGTCCAAGTAGTTTGTTCGACAACAAATGGGCCGAACAGGAGGAGAGCTCCTAAGAAGATATTGGTCCAAGTAAGTTGATAAAGGACCAGTAACATGAGAGGTCATTGGTCCAAGCTATCTGAGCTGGGGCCTGGTCCAATAACACGAGGAGCTATTGGACCAGGAGTCTGGTATGGGACAGCGACATGTGAAGTCACTGGTCCAGATGGTCTATTCGGCAATGAGAGGGCCGAACAAGAGCAGTTTTCTGGGGGAAGCAACCTTAGTTGCAGGAAACACTCTGGAAGGTTCCAGAACGATGACATCCCGTAAGGAAATAGGATCTCGATAAAATAGGATCTGGAGAAGATACCCAATGAGAATGGGATGTTCGCCCAATATGGAAAGAAGTCCTAAAAGGACTAAGGTAATAAATTAATAAGGGAACCAGAATCCACGATATTCTGGGTTTCCTATACGAGGTAGGAAACCTAGGGCAATTAGGATGCTTGGGCCACAAGCATACAAACATCTATAAATACGAGGTAAACCTGGAGGTAAAAGGTACGCAGTTTGTGGTAACCGAGTTATTTACCTACTGATAATTAGGGTTTCTTAAGAGTACGTGATACTGACAATGGCATCGGAGGGCCTTTGCCGACGATAGGCAAAGGTGCGCTCACCCTTGTTTGTTTTGCAGTTAAGATTCCGGCGGAAGGCTGGGGTTCCAACGAGGTGGCACATGAAACTGCTCACCAAAAAGCTAGAGTTAGCACTAAGTGGATTTTTTCCCCTTACAATTGGCGCCGTCTGTGGGAAACGATAGAATTCCCATTGAAACCATGGTGGAAGAAGAGCCATACGACCTAAAGAACACGTGTGGTCCTGAGTGGGTTGTGACAAAGCAGCTGGTAAAGAAAAGGAAGGGCGTGGCGAGTACGAGTCACTCGTTGGCTCAATCCTAGAGTTCTAAGCATAAAATGGCAGGCAATCGTGTGAAGCAGTTCGAATCTGCTAGGTGATTGCGAGAGCGATCTGAACTTGTTAGGCAGCCTCAAAGGCATATTTTAATTTGCTAGGCGATTGCGCAGAGCAATTCAAATTTGATAGAAATCGCGAAGAGCAACTTGTACCCATTATGCGCTCACAAAAGCCTATTTGGAGGAGTTTGAATCTGCTTGGCATCAGTGCAGTGCAGTTTGAATCTGCTAGGCAGCAGCGCAGTGCAGTCTGAATCTGCTAGGCGATCCTAATGAGCAATTTAAATCTGCTCGGTAGCAGCGCAGAGCAGTCCGGATCGACTAGGCGATCTTAAGGAGCAGTTTGAATCTGCTAGGCAGCATCGCAGTGTAGTCTGAATTTGCTAGGCGATCTTAAGGAGCAGTCTGAATCTGTTCGGTAGTAGTGCAGAGCAGTTCGAATCTGCTAGGCGATCTTAAGGTGTAGTTTGAATCCGCTAGGCAGCAGCGTAGAGCAGTCCGAATCTGCTAGGCGATCTTAAGGTGCAGTTTGAATCTGCTAGGTAGCAGCGCAGAGCAGTCCGAATCTACTAGGCGAACTTAAGGTGCCGTTTGAATCTACTGGGCAGCAGCGCAGAGCATTACAAATCTGCTAGGCGATCTTAAGGTGCAGTTTGAATCTGCTAGGCAGCGGCGCAGTGCAGTCTGAATCTGTTAGGCGATCTTAAAGAGCAGTCTGAATCTGCTTGATAGCAGCGCAGAGCAGTTCGAATCTGCTAGGCGATCTTAAGGTACAGTTTGAATCCTCACATGCCTAAAGGACTCCGGGACCTGGACCTCTACTAAGACAAGATGCAATGCTGGATGCAAGTGTAAAAATCGAAACTTAAGCTCTGATACCACTCTTGTCACACCCCAAATCCGGTAGCATGACCGGCCGTGTACCATGAAGCAATCATGGGACACGAAGCCTAATTAAAAATACTTTTTACAATTAATTAGAGAAAAACTCGATATTTTATTAAAGTAAATGTACAAACCCAAAACCAATATTTTTGTTAAACCAAATGAACACAACACTCAATATCTCCAACTCCAAATTCTATAATGAACTGCCAATAAATAAAAGTGCGGAAGCTAATAAATAAAAGTGCGGAAGCTTTTTAACAATAGAAAAGAAATAAAAATGCAGACGTCCCAGAGGTCCAAACACAAGGTCCCGACAATGCCACAGAGTCCACTACAACGCTCCATGAACTAACCTGAAAAAATGTGGAATAAATCCGCCAGCTGACGAGCTCAGTGAGTAGTTAAGCATGCTAAGGGTGATAATACAAAGTGGCATACTTTCAACAAGAGATTATTGTGGCTCCAAAGAAATGGTGTCAAATTAAGGAAGGTCGAAGGTTCAACGAATAGTGTCACAAACCAAATGTTCAGCAAAGGGATCAACAGTTCAACAAATAGTATCCACAAGATGAATAACGGACTAACGAATAACAACAATAATAATTGAATCACCACAATAATTATACCAAACAATGATCGAGTCCAATAATATCCGAAAGACGAACAACGATAATGGAAGTATAAACCAGAGTGGGAACCATAATCACCAATTTCCATTTACCAATTACCAAATGCCAAATATTTTCTCAGGGCTTCGCCCGTTGGATCCAACACCGTACTTAGAGTCACCACATGATGGCGCCTGGGACCTTTTCCCTAAGCCGATCCGGAATAGGGTCACAGGGTATTTCACAAGTCTTTTCCCTATTCGTTGAGCACTAGAGTCACAGGGTATTTCACAAGTCTTTTCCCTAGCGGCCAAAGTCACCACGATATCTCACGGGTCTTTTCCTTGGACTTTAATAAATATAAACATAGTCCACGGTCCCAAACACAAATAGAACAACGGCGAGCCGGAGGCACCTGCACTAGGATTATTCCCCGTGCCGTTGCAGAGTCACAATAATATTATGGAATCAACGAATCGACGACAGTAAAAATAAGGGCAATCGATCAATTACAAATATTCTCAAATAACCTTGTATGCCCAAGGGCACGTCAATTTTCAATAATCATGAAAGCAACGAATAAGAATATTATCATCGGATCACAACGAATATCGAATTGTCAATAATAGATTGGCTCAAGAGAATTCCAAAGAAAGGGATCACATGCTTAACCACTCACCTCGATTCGATAGATAAATCGCGAAATGCAATATCGCTCGAGTACCCTGCTAGTCTGTATGTTTAAGAATGCACATAACAGGAATCAATTTAAATGGAAAAACCACTAATCTGATTACGGTAAATACTACAATTATTTACTACCATTTACTCCCTTATCTATTCCCAGATCACGTAGTATACATAATAGTATTACCTTGAACAATTAAAGTATCTATTATAATACTAAGTGACGAAAACCCTATTTCCAATTGTCCTCACACATACCTTTGATCTCTTTCTCCCTGAATCCACAGAACGTAAATTCTCTACGGCACCGATAGCAACCGACCACTAGAACCATGCAACTCAAGCAAAAGATGCAGAGAAGTCTCCTCCGCCTCTCTCTCTCTCTCTCTCTCTCTCTCTCTCTATGCGGCACACACTCTCTCTAACGTGATGTATTAAAAACAAACCCTACCACATGCCTTCCCTATAAAACTGGCCACGTACAAACCTAACCTTTCTAATTTAATTACACGTTCAGCCCGAAATTTCTCGACTACATTCAATAATCACTCGTCGGGGAAAAATACCTAATTATAACCAAACTTAGAATTTCAATATAAGCTATTCGAGTTTAGTTAAATTTTCAAAATACATGAAATAAATAACAGCTAACTTCTTCTTTTTTTTTATTAGAAAGAAGTTTAAAAAAGAAAAATGAAAGATTTAATTATTCACGTCAATATACTATTTTTTTTTAACTGAAAAAGTGGGATGTCACAGCAGTGCAGTCTGAATCTGCTAGGAGATCTTAAGGACCAGTTTGAATCTGCTAGGCAGCAGCACAGTGCAGTCTGAATCTGCTAGGCCATCTTAAGGAGCACTCTGAATCTGCTCGGTAGTAGCGCAGAGCAGTCCGAATCTGCTTAGCGATCTTTAGGAGCAGTCTGAATCTGCTCGGTAGCAGTGCAGGGCAGTCCGAATCTGCTAGGCGATCTTAAGGTGCAGTTTGAATCTGCTAGGCAGCAGCGCAGAGCAGTTCGAATATTAGAGGCGATCTTAAGGAGCAGTTTGAATTTGCTCGGTAGCAACGCAGAGCAGTTCGAATCTGCTAGGCGATATTAAGGTGCAGTTTGAATCTCTTAAGCAGCAGCACAGTGCAGTCTGAATCTGCTAGGCGATCTTAAGGAGCAGTCTAAATCTGCTCGGTAGCAGCGCAGAGCAGTCCGAATTTGCTAGGCAATCTTAAGAAGCAGTTTGAATCTGCTCGGTTGCAACACAGCACAATCTGAACTTGCTAGGCAATCGCACAGAGCAGTCTGAATCTACTAGGCAATCCTTAGGAGTAGTCTCAATCTGCTCCACAGCCGCGCAGTGCAGTGCAGTCGAAACCTTCTAGGCGACCATGCAGAGCAGTTCCAATGTACTAGGCAATCTTATGGAGCAGTCTAAATCAGCTCGGCAGCAGCACAGAGCATTTTGAATTTGCTCGGCAGCAGCGCAACAAAGTCTGAATCTGTTAGGCGATTGGGTGGAGCAGTCTGAATTTGCTAGGCAACCATGTTGAGCAATTCAAAATTGCTATACAACTACACGAAGTAGTCTAAATTTGTTAGGCAAATCACACAAAGCAGTGCAAATTTGTGAAGCTCTCACGAAGGCCTATCGAATCTGTTAGATAATCATGAAGATCGGTCTAAATTTGTTAGTCAATCACAACGTACTCGAGACTACGGAAGGTCTCAAAAAGAAAGAATGTAGTATTGAAGAAATTGCTTAGCGTATGAAAAAACGTGAGCAAGAAGTCAAAGAGTGGTATAGATGCCTACGAAAGGTGAAGAATTCAAGTAGTGCTCGAATAGGTGACGAACCAAAAGGCTAAGCACTTTTACGGACAGAAACCTGAAAAAGTGTATAATTATCGGACAACGATGCTCTCGTAATAAACCCACGAGGGAGTGATTACGATAAAGGAAGGAGTCTACCGAGCAGGATCAAGAGGAGTATTTACAGTTCAAGATTCAGGAGCACGAATTATGATATGCTCTCCTAAGGATGTGATGCTAGAACTGGTTGTTCAACTAGAGCTCAGTGCTTCGAATGATGTGGTAGAATACAAAGCCTTGTTGATCGGGCTACGAAGTGCCCAAAGTACTGAAGGCTAAGAAACTAAGGAAGTTTTTGAATGAGATCCCATGAATGGGAGGCTTGGTCCAAACTGAGAGAGACCAAACAAGGTTACAGAGATAGCTGAGATTGAAACTTATAGCCTCAAAGTCTTGGATGGGAATTCAATGCGTATGCGATGGAATCTACAGATAAGTAGTCGAATTACTTATTGCAATTTATATTTTAGCTATGAGTTGCTATAGGAGAATTATGAACAGAATTCCGTAGACACTATTGCTTATTGTGATTTATTAGCTACGAGTTGCTATAGGGGAATTATGATTAGAATTCCATAGAAAGTATTCAGCTACGAGTGGCTTTGTGATAGAATTATGAAAATTTTATTTGTGTTCGGTCCTAGAACGAATAAGCTAAAAGTATGGACCCAAAGTCACATAATTTGCCTCCATACTGGGCAGCAGGGAGAGTGTGCATCCAAATATGAATAAACTTGGAATGAAAACGATAAAACGAAATTTGAAAAATTGTTCTTGTTTTTCAAGTTTAAGTACGAATACGATGAAGAGACTTGAGAACCCAATCAAGTATGAGAAGCTTAAGATACAAGCGAGTACGATCATACACTAAATCTGGCTAGGTATGAAAAAACTTAGGCCATGGCAATGAATAATTCCAAAATGCAATCGAGTACAATTAAACTCGAAATTTGGCTAAGTATGAATAAACTTAGGCCATGGCAATGAATAATGCCAAAATTCGATCGAGTATGATGAAACTCAAAATTTGGCTAAGTATGAATAAACTTAGGCCATGGCAATGAATAGTGCCAAAATCCGATCGAGTACGATTATACTCCGAATTTGGCTAAGTATGAATAAACTTAGGCCATGGCAATGAATAATGCCAAAATAAAATCGAGTATGATGAAACTCAAAATTTGGCCAAGTATGAATAAACTTAGGCCATGGCAATGAATAGAGCCAAAATCCGATCGAGTACGATCAAACTCGAAATTTGGCTAAGTATGAATAAACTTAGGCCATGGCAATGAATAATGCCAAAATCCAATCGAGTACGATCAAACTCAAAATTTAGCTAAGTATGAATAAACTTAGGCCATGGCAATGAATAATGCCAAAATGCGATCGAGTACGATCAAACTCGAAATATGGCTAAGTATGAATAAACTTAGGCCATGGCAATGAATATTGCCAAAATTCAATTGAGTACGATTATACTCCGAATTTAGCTAAGTATGAATAAACTTAGGCCATGGCAATGAATAATGCCAAAATGCGATCGAGTATGATAAAACTCGAAATATGGCTAAGTATGAATAAACTTAGGCCATGGCAATGAATAATGTCAAAATCCGATTGAGTACGATTATACTCCGAATTTAGCTAAGTATGAATAAACTTAGGCCATGGCAATGAATAATGCCAAAATGCGATCGAGTACGATCAAACTCGAAATATGGCTAAGTATGAATAAACTTAGGCCATAGCAATGAATAATGCCAAAATCCGATTGAGTACGATTAAACTCCGAATTTAGCTAAGTATGAATAAACTTAGGCCATGGCAATGAATAATGCCAAAATGCGATCGAGTACGATCAAACTCGAAATATGGCTAAGTATGAATATACTTAGGCCATGGCAATGAATAATGCCAAAATCCGATCGGGTACGATTATACTCCGAATTTAGTTAAGTACGAATAAACTTAGGCCATGGCAATGAATAATGCCAAAATCCGATTGAGTACGATTATACTCCGAATTTAGGTAAGTATGAATAAACTTAGTCCATGGCAATGAATAATGCCAAAATCCGATTGAGTACGATTATACTCCGAATTTGGCTAAGTATGAATAAACTTAGGCCATGGCAATGAATAGTGCCAAAATCCGATCAAGTCCGAGCAAACTCCAAATTTGGCTAAGTATGAATAAACTTAGGTCATGGCAGTGTATAGTGCCCAAATCAAAGTGAGCGCGAACATACTCAAAATTTGGCTAAGTGTGAATAAATGTTGGCTTAAGCAATGAACATTACATGATTATGAGGAGTTACGAATAAAATTCATTTGTTACAACTTAGTTGCAAAAGGTTATGAATAACATTCCTTCGAGTTTGAGTTATGAATAAAATTCTCTTTTCTAATAATGAAAAATTAAGTTTGTTAATTATGAATATGGTTCCCAAAAGAAAGGAACTTTTCGTTCCTATATTGGGGAGCAGTGGTTGGGTATACCATACTATATACGAAATAATAGCTAAGTCTGAAACACTTAGGTGTGTATGAATAAACGCACAAATTTGCTAAGTCTGAGAAACATAGGTACGTATGAATAAACGCACAAATTTGTTAAGTCTGAGAAACTTAGGTGCGTATGTATAGACGCACAAATTTGCTAAGTCTGAGAAACTTAGGTGCGTATGAATAAACGCACAAATTTGCAAAGTCTGAAACACTTAGGTGCGTTCGAACAAATGCACAAATTTGCTAAGTTTGAGAAACTTAAGTGCGTATTAATAGACGCACAGACTTATTGAGTATGAATACACTTAGTCTGAAAGCAACGGTTGGCTAAGTAGGAAGACACTTAGGCCAAAAGAAATGAATAATACTAAAAGGAAGCTATGTACGAACAAACTTAGATAGTTCACCGAGTTTAAACAAGTCCGAGCAAACCTAAGCCTTAGCTACAAGCTGAACTCGAGATAGGCTAGGTGCAAAGGAGACCTACGTCTTGGCATTGAACATTGAATAATGCCTGAAATGGCCATGTTCGACCTGAAGTTGGGATGAGTACGAGTACTCTTGGAGTATTGCCAGAGAATTCCCAAGCATAAGCAGAAACTTATGGAGTGAAGGTTGAATCGACTTGGTAGGTTCTCGAGGCGATGAGTAGTGCTTCAGTAATGGAAATTGCCTTTCTTCCTTTTACAGAATAGGACATAGTGTGCGAGATGTGGGTTTACAATGGGGACGAAATCCCCTGAGTACCCAAGATTAATGAGGTGACATACTTGAAACATCACCCCAGACGCCGTTTGTGCATATCGTTTCAAGAGAACATCCACTTGCATCGATGTGAATGGATACGGTTGTGTTGACAACCGAATTATTGACCCAATGGCTAAACAAATAAAAAGTTGTTCTGAACAAAGTTTTGGCACAGATAAGGCATTCGACGTGTGATAGTGCATGACACAAAGAAGCTTTGACTCATCATCTACCGAAAATAGATGACGGACAAAGCTGGAGAGCAATTGTAGGGAGGTATTCCCGAACAGGCTCAAATAGAGCCCGAACACATGGTACGTGGGACCATGGTATAAATATGATAGAGGCAATTGCCATATAAGACGGTCGTCGGCAATATGGACCAGCGACATGTGAAGTCATTGGTCCAGGAAGGTTGTACCTGATCTTGGTCCAGTAAACCTGAGAAGTTATTGGACCAAGAGACTAATAAAGGAACAGTGACATGAGAAGTCACTGGTCCAAGTAGTTTGTTCGGCAACAAAAGGGCCGAACAGGAGGAGAGCTCCTGAGAAGATATTGGTCCAAGCAATTGATAAAGGACCAGTACAGTGAGATGAGAAGTCACTGGTCCAAGTAGTTTGTTTGACAACAAATGGGCCAAACAGGAGGAGAGCTCCTGAGAAGATATTAGTCCAAGTAAGTTGATAAAGGACCAGTAACATGAGAGGTCATTGGTCCAAGCTATCCGAGATGGGGCCTGGTCCAATAACACGAGGAGCTATTGGACCAGGAGTCTGGTAAGGGACAGCGACATGTGAAGTCGCTGGTCCAGATGGTCTGTTCGGCAATGAGAGGGCCGAACAAGAGCAGTATTCTGGGGGAAGCAACCTTAGCTGCAGGGAACACTCTGGAAGGTTCCAGAACGATGACATCCAGTAAGGAAATAAGATCTCGATAAAATAGGATCTGGAGAAGATACCCAATGAGAATGGGATGTTCGCTCAGTATGGAAAGAAGTCCTAAAAGGACTAAGGTAATAAATTAATAAGGGAACGAGAATCCACGATATTCTGGGTTTCCTATACGAGGTAGGAAACCTAGGGCAATTAGGATGCTTGGGCCGCAAGCATACAAACATCTATAAATACGAGGTAAACCTGGAGGTAAAAGATACACAGTTTGTGGTAATCGAGTTATTTACCTACTGATAATTAGGGTTTCTTAAGAGTATGTGATACTGACTTTGGCATCGGAAGACCTTTGCCGACGATAGGCAAAGGTGCGCTCACCCTTGTTTGTTTTGCAGTTAAGATTCCGGCGGAAGGCTAGGGTTCTGGCAAGGAGGCACATGAAATTGTTCACCAAAAAGCTAGAGTTAGCACTAAGTGGATTTTTTTCCCTTACAAAGGACATACTCTCGGTGCCACTGTAGCGACGAATGCGCGACACAGGCATAGGTGGATAAGGTATTACTTACAAAAGATCTAATGAAATTCTCAAAATCCTTTGATTACAAGAAATGAAGGTCACAAAAGAAGCAATCCTAAAAAATTTGCATAAGATTCCATCGATAAGAAGTTCAGCCAGTCTATAACATCAGGATAATTTACCTTGAAGTAGGATAACAAATTATCTTCATAGGAGAATTACCATGGCCATCAATACTATAAAATAATGGGAAATTTATAGAAATGGTCCTCCTAGTTTCACCCACGTCTCATTTTCGTCTTTCAAGTATCAATTGCAACTCTTTTCACCTTCAAGTTTTGGTTTTCGTACTAATTTGGTCCAATTGACAACGTCTATGTATACACCCCAATCTGGGCTTCTAGATTAGTTTACTTATGGTATTTGATTCCCCGATGATGAAACGGATCAAGAACACCTCAGGAATGCCGAGTGTTTGAGCTTTGAGTGTTTGCAAAACCCTTGAACCTAACCTAGCTGAAGCCACTTCCAAAACCCAAAAACCCTTCTGACCCGCGCCAGAGCGCAACCGTCGCACGCCAGGGCGCACCGTCGCGCGATGGTTGACCATCGCGTGCCAGGGCACATCATCGCGTGCCAGACTAGCTCCATCGCGTGCTAGGGCACGTCATCGCGCAACAGACTGACTCCCTCGCGCGAGAGTCAGCCTGGGTCAAAGTCAAAGTGTTGACTGTTGACCCACGTGCGACAGTTGTCACACACGCGCGATGGTCCCACTCCATCATGCGATGGTCCTAACCTGTCATTTTCACCTTTTTCCAACCGAGCAGTTACTTGGCTGGGGGTCTACAGGGCTACAGAACCCCGTTTTCTTCCCCAGAACAGTGTGCTGTGCAGGTTTAGGGTGCACCACCCTCACAACCTCTCCCATCACCTTTTGGCAAGCCTTCACCACTAAGCTATTCCCTAAGGCCTTGTTTGCCACCCCTTGCACCCTTCCAAGCCTCCTATAAATACCCCCCCTGGTCTTTCATTAAAACGGTAGAAGAAAAGTTAACAAAATTGGCATTAAAAGGGCTTCACCACAAGAACAAAGCTTGTTCTTCCTCCCCATTTTCAATCACCAAACACATCAAACAATCTCAATCTTAACTCAAAAGCTCAAACACTTTTCAAACCTCAAAAGCCAAAGGTATAGCTTACCTTTGCTCTGCTCTCTGTTCTGATCCCTGAAGGGGGCTGGCAGGGCCAAGGCAGGTAATTAATATCAGTCCTGGTCCAAAAGCTGGCAAGGTTTCAAAAATCGTCATGGCAAGAACCAACGCGCGACGGACCCGCACACTCGCGCGACACTCTGCTGTTGCGCGCGATGGTCCACGTGGGGATTGGTGTCTTGCTGTTTTATGTCTTTATTTTGTATAGATCACTATTAAGCATGTAAATAACTAGTTTATTGCTTTTCCTTTGTTGGAAATGCTAGTTTTACACTTCAATATTCATTTATGTTGCTTTGGAGTATCCTTGGGATCATTTTGGACCTGTCTCAGAACCCAGAAACATGCAAACCAGACACTGGAAGGTTGACCCAAACCATCGCGCGATAAACCCACACCCGCGCGATGGTCAAATGGAGCATTGACCATCGCGCTAGCGCGCAACCGTCGCGCTCCAGAGCGCAACCCTCGTGCGCTAGGGCGCACCCTCGCACGACTGTTTGTGCCCGACCAGTGAGTGGTCTTGCATGAGTAACTTGGTTTTAGGCTGTTATCTTGTCCCCACACTGTTTATGGGGTGTTTTGTTTATTTGTTGGGCATTTCAGCCGTTAAACTGTATATAATAACTGCTATAAACTGCTTGGTTTGTTCTAGGTGTGCACTGGTCCTTCTAGAGCCCAGAGGGTTTGAGAATAAGAGCTGTGGGCTTAGGCTTACTGGCGCGCGCAGGTCTTGTAGTAGCGTGCGCAGGTTTAGTCAGCATGTATTGACTTGATAGTGCATACTGGTTTCTTCCTGTGGACGACACTCCAAGACAGGGGCTTTCTAGTCTGTTTAAACTCCCACAACAGTATGTTTTCATCCTATACTAATTGCTCATCCATGCCATCTATCACATCTTGCAAACTGTTACAATTTTAATCCCCGATTAACTATTCCCCCGCCCTAACTGGCTTAAAATTGGTTAAAGAAGAAAACGAATCACAAATATTTTCACAAAATGTCTAAGTAGAGACCGATCTCCGGATTGGGCGAGAGGGTGCCTTAAAACCCTTCCTCTCTCGTAACCTAGCTCTCGAACCCAGATATGGTTATGAAGGACTGTTCCTTCACTTTTTCAAATCAAACAACGCGGCAGGTGCTTCGAAATACGGTTCCTTGGGTGTCGGACCTCAAACCACAGTGGCGACTCTGTGTTTTGCGAGCGCCTGCTCCTCCGCTCGTGCTCCCTCGATTTCCGAGCCGCTTTGGCAAAGCGGGGAACGAAATCCCTAATTTTCCAAGGGCATGCTGCCCACAGTCTGTCAGCCAAACTGGATGGGAAAAATCAAATTGAGGGCAGACGTCATCAATTGGACCAATTTGGAACGAACTGCAACGTCCAAACTATCATCAATCTGATTTTTTCCGTCCAGTTTGGCTGACAGAAGTTATCAATAGGACCAATTTGGTATTAAAACCTAACTTGAAGGTCAAAAGAGTTGTAATTGATACTAGTAGGACGAAAATGAGACTTGGATGAAACTAGAAGGACCATTTATATAAATTTCTCTAAAATAATACCTAATGCAACAGTAATATATGATGTTCATATACGCAAACTAAAACTATGCATAGCCCTAAAACTATTTCCAGACCAATGAGTCAAAAACTCCAAATTCCACTATCAAACGGATCAAAGTTAACCCTAGACCACTGTAACGCCCCTAATTTTGGGTACGTTAAATAAACATTTTATTCATGAAACTAAGTAGAGTCTGGCTCATTATTACATCATAATTCTCACAAGAGTACTTTTGTTCAACAAAAGGAGGGAAACTAGGGTTCCTATCTACAGCTCCCCCTGCTACTCCATCCTATCCAGCTCCTCGACTCCAAAAGCCTCCAAGGTGTACATCTCACTCTGTTCATCTATAAGGTCTAACACATTATACCTGTGTCGCCACCAATATAATATGTCAGGGTTACTAAAGGCAACACCGTGAGCTACAAAGCTTAATAGAAGAATCCACAGCCGCTAACCCTTAACTTACAACCATTGATCATAATTTAATGATTTCAATATAGTATGCGCACAAATAACAAGTTGACAATTACACATCCACATTCACTAATTATCTAACGTCGGTGTCGATGATTTTCTGAGTTCCTCCTACGCGACTTGTCGTAGACCGTGTCACCAATTACCACTTTTCATATACCATAACACCATTTCAAAATCGTCTCTTACACACCCAACCTCGGTTCTGCCGTTCCGGTCTCTCGAGTATCCTCACAATGGTTCCGCTGCACCGGGTTTCCATTGGCACCCAAAACTTTGCATTGGCTCCTCTCCGCAGATAACCAAGCCATATCTCCAATGAGGCTACCACATTCGGCCCTGTTGGAAATCTTCAAAATGGGCTACCAAGTCCGGCCACATTGCGGTTTTCACAACTCCACACAAAAGGGCTACCAAGTCCAGCTACCTTGCGGGTTTTCACACACACAACTCACAATGGGCTACCACGTCCGACCACAATGTAGTTTCAACAATATTTTATCCATGTCAAAACACTTACTTTTGTTAACCACACCCTAGGTGCCATGTTTCTACTTTCTCGATTCCGATGTCTCGTTTTCATGCATAGGCTCCGCGGTAGGACTTTTTCACATAGGTTCACATAAATCATTCATTGCAATCTTGAAACTAAACTAGAAAGATCATCCAACTCTATATTAGTAAATCATGCTCAAATAACCACTTAAAGCACAACGCCACATATACGGACGCCTTTGGAATGGAAACCATTTATGCTTCTCACACAACCACAAGTAATTCAAGCAACATGCATACATGCTCATAACTATCTTTAAAGATCAAAATACAAATACTTCCAACCAAGCGATAAAATTTATTTTGTCGAAATCCGTTCTTTCTTCCTTTTTGGAAAGTTCAAAACTTCATCTGTTTATATGGAGTAAAAGTTGATTATTCAATATGTTCATACTTCCACTAGCAATTTAAGTTCATTAACTATTATACATTTCAACCTACAATAATAACACATTTCCATTATACTTAGAGTTAAGGATAAGATTATTCTACATGATCATACAATTAGCTATACTTAGGATTAGAGTGTAAGTATAATCTACATATACTTAGGAGTAGTAGATAGAGAAAAAATCTACCATTCTTCTAGGCGGCTGGTCGATTTTGAGAATTGGTCGTCGATTTTGCGAATCGACGGCATAACGGCTCTAGATTGCTTCGAAAGGAAGAGAAATGGATGTTCTCTTCCTAAAAACAACTTTACTAACCTAACTAGGCTACTTTAAAGATCTAGGGGTGGTTTTGGAGGTGGTTTGGTGGTAGCTCTCAAGAACCTCAAAGAAAGTTCAAGAAACTTGAACTTTGGAACTGGGAAAGCTTAGAAATTTTAGAGAGAAGTGAGAGGAAAGGAGTGAAGGTGTGAGAATTGCTTGAATGAGCTTGCTATTTATGGGCCAAGGCTTCCCCCTCCCCCTCTCTCATCCGAATTGTAACACCCCTGATTTTTGGGTACGTTAAATAAACATTTTATTCATAAAACCAAATGGAGTTTGGCTCATTATTACATCATAACTCCCACTAGGGTTCAATATTTATACAAATGAAGGAGTTCTAAGGTACCTAACTACAGCTCCGCCTGCTGCTTCATTCTAGCCAGCTCCTTAGCTCCAAAAGCCTCCAAGGTGTACTGCACCCACATTTGGTCATTATGTAGTTTCAAAAATATTTTTCCATGTGCTTACCACATGTTCCCACAATGGGCAAGTCCGGCCACATTGCGTTTTCAAAAACCTTTTCTCCTTTTCAAGACACACCTTGTCATTGACACACCCTAGGTGTCTTGTTTCTACTTTCTCGATTTCTGTGTCTTGTTACATGCAATGATTCCGCGGTAGGACTTTTCTCCTCATAAATCATTCATTGTAATCTAAACTAGCAAGATCATGCAAGCAATCTTATAACCAAGTTCATCACCATCCTTATACAACCACAAGTAATGCAAACAACATGTAAACAAGTTCATAACCCTCTAGAAGATCAAAATACGAATACTTCTAATCAAGTTAGTACTTACCAAAAACCGTTCTTTCTTTCTTTGTGGGAAGTTCAAAAAGACAACATATGTTTATAGGATTAAAAGTCGTTTGTTCCACATGTTCATACTACCATTAGCAATTTAAGTTTACTAACCATCATGCATTCCAAACATTTTAAGTAAGTAACAAACTTCGTATACCACAAGTAATGCAATCACATACATATGTGCTCATAATCATCCTCAAGACAATAATACGAATACTACCAAAATCCGTTCTTTTCTTCCTTTGTGGGAAATTCAAAACAACATATGTTTATTGACGTAGAAATCGTTTGTTCAACATGTTCATACTTCCTTCGAAGTTTTAGTAAAACAAGTTTGCTAACTAATCCTTAGTATCTTAACTTAACATGCATTTAAACATCATATACGAGCTTATACTTAGGGAAAATGAGTAGAGATTAATCTACGTATACTTAGGATTAACAAGTAAAGGAGAATCTACATTGATCTGAAACTAGTCGGGGCCGAATAAGCTAGTTGAAAAATTCTACGGGCGGTGAAACTTCCAAATCTGGACAAAACTTTGGATGACTGTAACTCGGTCAATATTTGGCCGAATAGGATTGTTCTTGAGTTGAAACCGAAGCTCTCGAAGTTCTCTACAACTTTTGTGAAGAAAGTTGATCCTAAAAACTAGTTGAGGTAGGAGAAAAATGGTGATAAAGGGAATGACAGTAAGCTGTCTGGACTGGAAATCTGAGAATTTCACTGAACTTCGGATGGCAATATCTTGGTCATTTCTTGACCGATTGGGGTGGTTCTTGGGTCTAACTTTAAGGTCTCGAAGTGCTCTACAACTTTCTCGAAGGAAGTTTGTTCTAAGAACTAATTTAACCAGGAGAAAAATGGGGATTTATGAAGGGCAGTAAGCTGACTGGAAAGACAGCAATGGTTTCTAGAAAGAAGTTGGAGCAAGGGGTGAAGGTGTGAGTTGAATGGCAAGCTTTGGGTGCTATTTATAGGCAAAAACCTGGCCTTCTCTCTCCCTCTCATGGTCAGCCGTATCTCTCTCTCCTCCCCCATGGATTTGCTCCATTGTATTATCATTTCACACCTTTTATCATGGCATAGCCTTCCTTCACTTGTCAATCCATCTTTTCAGGCTTAAGGCTATGTGATCATGAGGGTATTTGGTCTTGTCTTGTCTAGGTAAGTTCTCTTACAAGAAAGAAGAACATAATTGGCTAGGATTGTACTTAAAGTAAGCTAGAAATGGGTTGGCAATTGGGTAATAGGCTTAAGGCTAAGTTTGTAGCTTAAGGGAGTGTACTACACTCAAGCACACACCTCACCATCTCCCTCAAAAATTCGGCCAGCCCTCCCTCTCTCTTCCTCTCTCTTTTGTTGATCCATTGAATTGTCCAATCAAGTCTTCCAAGCATGCCATGCCTTATCATCCAATTGTCTTTTCATCTTCAAGCTAAAACGAGGTCATTATGAGGGGGTTTTGGACTTGTCATATCCTAGAAAGGGCTTGCTTGCAAGGGGAAAGCAAAATGATTGGTTAGGTTGTACTTTGAAAGACTAGAAATGGTTGTAAAGTGAAGTCTAGGCTTGTTGGAGTGTACCACACACAAGCACACACTCACTCTCCCTCTTTCCCATTCGGCCTCTCTCTCTCTCTATCCGGCCATCTCTCTCTCTCCCTCTTTCTCTTGGTCAAAGTATGCATAAAAAGAAAGTATAGGAAGAATCAAGTACCAAGGATTTTCAAGTGACTTGCCAATGAAAAAGTCTAGACTAATACTTTCCTAGAAAGCATACAAGGGCTAGGATAATCTAGAAAAGTAACATAATTAGGGTTAGGGCTATTTAATTTAGGGTTGTATGCATGCAAAGCTAAGGTTGCTTCTTTTGGAAGCAAGAATGATGAAAAATCTTAATGACTTGTCTTGTCACATTATTCGGCAAGACTATCCTTTATTAACCAAGGGATAATAATTTCCCTAGCATGTAATAACCAAAGGATAAAGATTACCCTTGCATGTAATAACCAAAGGTCTAAGGAAGATAATCATGGAAGGTATGGCTTAATTGGTCAAATCAAGGGCATAATGATTACTTCTAGGGTTCAAGAGTCCAATAGAGGTTCACAAGGTTCATGGGGTTTACTTTTGGTTAGGGAGATGTAACTAAGCCAATTGGTAGTTAGGTTAGGCTAACTAAATAGTCGGGAACTAATTCTACTAACCGATTAGGGTTTAGTCGCGAGATATATTCTCAAAGCCTCATGTATATTCTCAAAGCCTTATGTCAATTATACTAGCGTTCCTATAGTTGAAAAGTTTCTTAATGACTAGTCTAAATCTTAAGCTTATATTGTCAAGACTAACTTCTATTGTCCAAGGGATAAAACTTTCCCTAGCAATTATCGTCCAATGGATAAAGACAAAAGGTTCAAATGGTCCGTCTAGGGTTAGGGCAACCTAACTAGACTTGGAATCCAAATGATTTGGTTAACTAACTAGTTGGGATCTAATTCTACTTGCCACGTAGGATTTCCAGCCAAAAAATATAATTTAAAGATATTATTTACTTACTAGGAAAAATATACGAGTACGTTTACAGGTATACTAGTCATGGGAGAAGGACTAGATTGTTCGGAGTAAAAGAATTCAATTTTTCAAGTTTCAAATCTAATTATGACGGATTATTAGAATTTAAAAGGAATTTTTAAAAGCAATCCAGGTAATAAATATAAAATTCAAATATTTAACAAAAATTTTATTTACCAAAAATCAAGGTCGTTACACGAATTCTCTCTCTCTCTCTCTCTCTCTCTCCTATCTTTGATTTTCTTCTCTTGTCAAGCTGGATTGAAAGCTTAATGGGTTAGGTTATGGGTTGCTTGCATATCTTCTATCTAGTTCTAGGCATGCATGGCTAGATTTTGGTACTTTGGTTGTGTATGAAATTGGCCAAAAGAGATTTTGACTTGATTGAGTGAGCATCACATGCACTGTAACGCCCCCAAAATCGGGTTCGTTAAATATTCATTTTATTAGACAGACAAGGCAGAGTCTAGCTCATTATTACATCCAATCTCCTCAGAGAGTCTTATATTACACAAAAGGGATGGTTATCTAAGGTTAACTAAAGCTCCTTCTCTTCTTCCATCCTAGCAAGCTCCTCAGCTCCGAAGGCCTCCAAGGTGTACTGCTCTCCTTGTTCATCTAAAAAGTCTGACACATTATACCAGCATCGCCACCAGTATAATATGTCAGGGTCACATAAAGCAATACCGTGAGCTTGAAAGCTCAATAGAGTAACCCAAAACCCTCTAACCCATAACATACAAGTCAAGATAGTATACGATTTTCCAAACTTAACATTCTTAAACAAGAACACATAGCAATTACACATGCGCATTCACTAATCGAGCATTGGTGTCATGATTTCCGTGTGTTTCTCCTACGCGACTCATCGTTTTGTGTCTCATCTTTTATCATCATTTCCAAAAACACACACACACACACACCAATGAGCTACCAAGTCCGGCTCATTGGCCACAATGGCTACCAAGTCCGGCACATTGTGAACGCACACAACCATGAGCTTCCAAGACCGGCACCTTGTGTCGCACAACAATGAGCTACCAAGTCCGGCACATTGCCACAAAGGCTACCAAGTCTGACTCATGGCCACAATGGCTACCAAGTCCGGCACATTGTGTCACAGCTTGGCTCCTCTCCGCGGATAACCAAGTCACACACCTCCAATGAAGCTACCAAGTCTGGCTCCGTTGGTAACGCACACCAACGTAAGGCTACCAAGTCCGGCCATTACGTAGTTTCAAAAATATTTTTATCCATATCAACCACATCTTACGTGTCATGTCTCTACTTTCCAATTTCATGTGTCTCGTATCATGCATAGACTCCGCGGCGGGACTTTTTCACATAACTCATGCGATAACAAATGGCAAGATCATCCAACTCTATCGTGCTCGTTAAAAGGTCAAAATACGAAAACTTCGTTTTAAAACAACGCTTTATCTTTAAAGACATTTCCTTTTGGGAAGTTCAATAAAACAACATATGTTTATTAACGAGTTCATACAAACAAGTAGCAATCACGAGATCAAGCAATCAAGTAACCATAAGATCAAAGTAAACTACATACTTTTAACAAGAAAGTTTTACAAGCTAAATACCACAACTAACTTTATTTTTAGAGAAAATAGTTCGAAAACTCAACACGATTCTTATCTATACTTAGGATTAGAGTGTAAGGGTACAATACCGTTCTTCTTGCGGTAGAAAAGACTACGGAAATACGATGGAAAGAAAGTCGGCACTTGAACGGTGTAACGGCTTACGATAAGCTTCCGATAGCTTCGAAAGAGAAAGGTTTCTCTCGAAACTAGATCCTAACTACTACTACTACTACTTTTGGATCGAGGTGGTGGTCGAGTGGTGGTTTAGTGGCGGAGATGGAAAGCTTCTTGAAGAACTAGCAAGAAAACCTCAAGAACAAGGCAAGAACAACAAGAACAAGCTATACTTTCTAGAGAGAAGTTGGAGAATGGATTGAGGTGTGAGTTCAAAGCACAAGTGAGGTGAGTATTTATAGGCAAGCACTCCCTCTCTCTCTCCCTAGCCGGCCACTCTCTCTCTCTCCTATATCTCACTTTTTAATTCAAGCAAATCTTGCTTGCTTGGAAGAAACAACCTAAAACCTAGGCTTGCATGGCTATGGATGTGTCCTTTGGATTGGATTTTGGAAGATTGATCAAGGAAGGGGATTTGATTCAAGTAAACAAATGGGGTTTGTATAAAGAGGACAAGATCTTGCTTGCAATGGTTGTGCTTTCACTTGAAAGCATATCAAAAATAGGACAAGGATGACCAAAGCATGGTCAATTAAAGAAAGCATACATCACTCTCTCCCTCCCTCTCTCATTCGGCCTCTCTCTCTCTCAATCTCTTTCGGCCTCTCTCTCATCTCTCTCTCACTCTCTCTCCTTGGTACAATGGTACAATATATATATATATATATATATAAGGACAATGGTTTGGTGGATGACAAGGGAGGAGTATGGAATTGGTTTGTAAGAGATTTTGTACATCAAATCTCTCTCCTATCTTCTCCTTTCTTCTTCTTTCACCTAGTACAAGTACTAATATATACATATATCTAGGGTTTGGTAGAAAGAAATCCAAGCAAAACATCAAATCTCTCTCTCTCTCTCTTTCCTTCTCTTTCTCTCTCTCTCTCCCTCTCTCCCTCTCTCTCTCTCTCTCCCTCTCTCTCTCTCTCTCCTCTTGTACTTCCATGGAAGTATACATATATAATAGTATATATTTAAGTACTTTGGGCCTTTTAAAATCTTGTATTTAAAACAAAATATAGATTTTCATGATATAATAATCTATATACACACATGTTGCATACAATATAATATATATGTACACACAAGTACATATATATATATATATATATATATATATATATACGGCACAGAGTAATTACAGTACTATTAAAAAGGAAATACTATCTATTGTCCTGTGTATTTCTAAATTCCAGGATGATGTATTAAACCAAAACTTTTTAGTCAGAGTTGATTGTAAAAGTGCTAAATATGTTTTGGAAAAAGATGTTGAAAATATTGCTAGTAAACAAATCTTTGCCCGATGGCAATCTATATTAAGTATTTTTGATTTCAAAATTGAATATATTAAAGGAAGACAAAATTCAATCCCAGATTTTCTCACTCGAGAATTTCTCCTTGGTAAGTGATTAAACATCATCTTGTACACCAGAGACATCGCGCACTCACTAAGCATTCATTGCACCACTGAGCACTTAATTAGCAGAGACATTATTCACTATATTTCCTGCAGGGTATCACGCTGCATTATATAATATTTAATCTAACTTCTCCTGCAGAAAATGGCGGACAAGAAGAAGCAATTAACCCTACCCTCGTGGGCTGATCAATCCAGTAAAAACCCTAGTAAAAATAGATACCAAGTTCTTGGGCAAATCCCCCCCAAACTTGAGTACAAATCTGCCCTTGCTTATATCCCTTCATCTAGCCCATGTATTACCCCTGATCCTTTCTGTTCAAATCAGTCCATACAACCTGGTCAATCCAGTCAACCAAATTATCCTGCTAAAACATCTACCCCAACGGAATACCTGCTCAGACCAGTAACTACTAAACTCTTCTCTATTGAACCTGTACACCAAAATGTTCATCAACCCATTGAACTGGTAAACTCTTTCTTTCCTCCCGGATGGCATTTTGTTCCTGCTCATCCTGATAAATCCCTATCTTTCTACAGGGATATTCTCCAACTCCACAAATCCATTCTTATTAAACCAATCAAAGACAAGATTAACCCCAATAAAGTGATCTACTACTCACTTTATATTCACAACATTACCATCTGGGGGCGGAAGGAAGACATAGTAAGTAAACTAGACATAATCAGAGTAAATCAGGCGGCTGGGCCGACCATTAACAGTAAATTTAAACAGTTAGTAAGGCGGCTGGGCCGACCATGAACAATCAAAACATAAATTAGGTGGCTGAGCCAACCATGGAGAATTATGAACAAAATATCAGAACATCAGTTTAATAGATAAAGATCAGAGAGGATCAACTCATCAGTGAACATTACCAGTAACATACTTACTGGTTTAACAGGGGGAGGAGGAGAAGAGAGAACTTCAATTCAGAAGTTTAACATTTAGAGAGAGAAGAGAGAGGAGGGAGAAGAGAGAGAGAATTAGATCCTGGTCTAATTCGGGATGATCAACCAGAGCCAACTCTATCCTTTTATAGATGAAGGATGAGGGGCAATACAATTATCAGGGGTTCATTGTGAACCTTTTGAATCATTTGAACCTTTTTTCTTTCGGTGGAAAAGTAAAACAGTAGGTGAATGAACAGTGTCAGCATGTGGATGAACAGTACCGTTGTCGGCTGGATGAACAGTAAAAAGTGAACAGTGGTTTTACTATTCATCATTTTAATAAGCTGGTAAAAGATGTGCCAGCTGTTGAGCAGGTTTGTGACTGGAACTGGCGTTGAGGTGGCCAGTTGTTGGGTTGTTTTTAGCAGTTGACTGAGAAGTGGAACTGGCGTTGAAGTGGCCAATTTATTGAGATGCATCAGTAATCAAGATGGTTAGTATTCCATCATATTATCGAGGTTATGCAATTCTTCAGAGGACAAGTTATTCCAATAATCATCGTTATCAATATCTGGAGTAGTAGCAGGTGAATCTTGTTGAGCATCGGCAAGTCTATCTTGATATGCCTTTACTAATATTTTATTTTGAGTATGATGGATGAATGGGACTTCTTGAATAGGTTCAGTAGAACGAATCTTCTGGATTGAATCTTCGCAAATCAAATAATTTAATCTGGGGTCTGCATAAACGTGGAGGTCATCACTGAGATCCATCTCTCCAAGTTTAGTGGCAATTGAGTAGGCCCTGTAATGGCGTATTTGACTGCGGATTGATTTTGAATAGGGCCAGGGTTCCTCATCTCCAACAAGGTGAATAGGTAGATGGACCCTACTGAATGGCCAGTTGACTGTGATGTGCATAACGTGTTGAGCTGGAATAATGCTTCCAGTCCAAGTCCTTTCTGGCATTTTGCTTTTGATCAGAACTTGGCATCTCAAATCTCCGTATTTAGCAAACAGGTTTAAAATGGAGACAGAAAGTTTTCTACCAAAAATATTAGTCTGCTCCGGATCAGTAAAAATAATTTGTCTTAACAGTCCATGATCCAATAGGGTCATTGGAGTAATTTCAATTAATTTTTTATTATATTCAACATTAATATTTTTGAATTGTTGCATGTCAATGCAAGCACGTGGAACACTATATATTAAATTACAGGGATAATCCATTCTGTGCAATGGATAGTTTGAGCAAATAGGATTAGTTTTTGGGCAAATAACCCTATCCTGGTCTTTATTGTAAAGAGTTTCCCAAGATATTTCCAAACCAGGAGTAGATTTAATAGATAAATCAGTAAGTAATTGGAATAAGAATTCCTGAAAATAGTGGCCGTCCCTTTTAGCCATGTTTTGAATATCTTTAACTAAATCAACAGGAAAATCCTGTGGGAAAACAATTTGATTTTTTAATGAGACAGGGATCTTAGGAAGACCCTGTAAGAGATTAGAGAAATAGTTCCTCATAGAGGCAATATGCTTAGCATGATCCCTACATCTAGGGTCTCTGGGGTTAATCACAAGAAGCTCACGATCACTCGCGGGTCTATGCTCACTTTTCTGTTCTCTCAATGAGAAACACTCCTTTTTAGCATTTTTGAAATCGTGATGCATGATATGCAATTTAGCCTGAGTTTTAATATTTTCTTCAAGTAGTTTTGAATATTTAACAGATAAATGATGTAACTCAGAGGCCATGGAGGCATAAGCATTATCATTATTTTTTAGCAGTGAATTTTGTTCACAAAAATAATAATTCAAGCAATTCAGGCTTTCAATAAATTGTTTACTATGACGATTTTCCCCACACAAGTTCCATAGAGCATCTAGGAGACACTGTTGGGTTTCGTCAATATTTTGCAAATGGTTTAATTTATTAAATTGAAGGCTGGATTCTTCAGGGAGAACTGGCAAACTGGTTGAGCCAAATTTCAGGCTGTACGTCATCTGTAGGTAAAGCAGAATGGTTAATAGAGTAATTTTGTAATTGCAATAAATCATTTTGATTAGGTGCAGAAAGTAATTCAAAATTTATTTGTTGACTAGAGAAGGTAGAAGTGATTTTACAAAGCTAACTATAAATGGACAGAGTAGATAAATAAAAGGCATTCCTAAAATGACTTTATCAGTTAGATTTTTTACTAAAACAAATGATGTTTTAAAACAAACTTCATTTTGGCAAATATTAACTGTAGGTAATTTGTGACTAATTATCATTTTACTGCCATTAGCAGAGCTTAACTTTTCAGTTGTTTTTTGATAATATTGACTAGGTATTAATTCTTCTTGAATACAATTTAAATCTGCTCCAGTATCAATTAAAGCAGTAATATTCAACACAAAATCATCAATTAACAATTTGACTTGTGCATGCTATTTTTGAACAAAAATTTGGTTAACTAAATTTAACCGAAGATCATCCTGGGTATCAAGAGATGGTAACTCAGGATTATCTTTTTCAGCAGTTTCATCAGAAGATTGACTACTTATTCTGACATATTTTTTATTTCTTTGTTTCCATTTTGGAAACTGTGATTTTAACATATTGACTTCATTTTTTAATATTTCAATATCTAATTGCAAATCCTGTAAAGTAATTTCTTTAGCAGTTTTCTCAAACCTTTCCAAGGTTGTATGCAGATTTACAATAGGTTTATTATAAGTAGGTTTTTGACTTTGAGTAAAAACTTGTTTTAGTTTTTTAATATATTGTTGCTTTAGTACAATATCATCAACCTTACTAATGAGATCAATAAGCAATTCTTCTTCAGATAATTCTTTAGTAAGAACATTTATTTTTCTACAGCAGTTATCAGTACATCCTATCTTAATTTGATCATTACTCGAATCATCACTAATAGAGTGATATTCTGAGGATTCACTACTTTCTGTATCATTTAAATTAGACATTTTAAAAATATCTAAAATTTTTTGTTTATCATCATCAGATATAAACAGCTGACTAATTTTTTCCTTAACCTTGCATTGGGATTTATAATGTCCCTTTTTCCCACAGTTAAAACAGGTTACATTGGTTGGACCAGTCTTCTTTTTATCAGGAGAATCAGTTTTCTTTTTATCAGGAAAATTAGCCTTTTTATTAGAAGATTTAGGTTTATCATAAAACTTATCTTTGGAAGGTTCAGTTTTAACCTTTTTATCATGTTTTTTCTTTTCAATCTTTTTCTTTCTGCGAGATGGTGCTACAGGGGGTAGACCATATTGTTTACAGAAGTTACCAAGCTCATATTTAGCTTTATCTTTATCCTTTTGACTTTGTTTAGCAATTTTCATATCAATACACATTCTTAATCCTTCTTTTTGAATAGTACTGACTATATCACCATAAGTTAATCTATCATATTCAATAGTTCCAGTAGGTTGACTAAGAACATCTCTAATTTTGTGGGCAAATAGGCCGGGTAAGCCATTAATAAATTTTTCTTTCCAAAAAGGTTTAGTACAATCATCTCTCATCATGACTCTAGAGATGAATACATCTTTGTACCATCTAAAGTCGCTCAATGTTGGGCAATGTAAATTACTTAACTGATCATGAATCCTAGAGGTAATATTACTAGGTTGACCAACAAAATGTTTAATAATAGTGTAAATTAGGGTATTAACTCCATCTAGGATAACCCTATCTACTGTCCCCATTTCATGATCGAAAATGGGCATTCCATTTTTATCAGTTTGAACAGCATGTTTAATTTCTTGCCTGTTAGTACTAGTGAGGTACTTATCCCACCAGGTTTTTAGCATTCCGGTAAAACCAGAAGTTAACAAATCAACAATTTGTGCTTGATCAAGATCAGTATTACTAAGGTAACTATTAGCAGCCATAGACATATGATTTAATTTTTCTAAAATTTGATGTTCACTTAGACCATCAATATTCCATTCATACAATTTACTAGAAGAAACAGAAAATTGACTAGCAAGATTATTTTCTTCAAACTGTAAATCAGGAGGGGTAGGTCTAGAATACCAATTTTTGGTAAGACTAGTTGGATTAGTAGTTGGGTAAACCAAACGTTTAATGTCACCTGGATTACCTGGTTGATTAGTAAATTGTGCTTGGAGATTAGAGATCTCATCATCAGTGGACGAGGGTTGACTGGAATCATCATCTGCTTGGGTTAATACAGCTACTTGAGTTTTAACAGGTTCTGACTTAACAATTAATTTTTTCAACATATCTTCAATTTTTTGAATATTTTTATCAGGATTTAATTTAACTTGTGACCTTTTTTCAGGCAACAATATCAAAGGTTTTTCAATAATTTTACTAGATGATGGTATACAATTAGTCTCACCTTCATCGATCTTAGTTTCAATTTTATCTAATTGTTCACCAATGGCTTTCAAACACTGATTAGTATAATTAACTTGCTCAATAATTTGTTTGCAGTCAGATCTATCACTAGGCAATTTAAAAGGAGAAGCAGTTATACTTGATCCTTTATAATCAAGAATAATTGGTTCTAGGGGTGGATGACCAGAATTTACAATAGTATTATCAGATTTTTTCCATTTAGATTTAGTAATAACTTTTAATTCAGTTTTGTCAATTGTTTTACTAGTCTTTTTACTAGTTTTATGAAACTTTAAATAACTAGAGAAAGGAAGTTCAACATCCTTTTCTTTCATGAACTGTTTCCATTTAATAATTAATTCTTCGCCTGAGAGATCTTTTTTAATAGGAGAAAGTGGTTTAGTATTTTTAATAATATTATTTTCTCTATTAATATTTCTAACTTCTATTATTAAATTTCTTAATATGGTTTTTTTATCAATCTGTTTATCAGGTGATGTTACTGACCCTACTTCCCTTGGGGAAGGAAGTGAGTAATTATTATATTTATTATATGAATAAGAGCTTTCAGCATAATTATCATAAAAATATCTATATTTATTACTTTCAAAAATAGATTTATTAGAAGAAATAGACTTAGTGTCATAGTCATCATGATCAAATTCATGATCTTGTTCATCAAAGTTTACCATGTCAGAATTGTCAAATGAATCATCATAATTATCATAAACAGGTTGATTATCATAATCAAATTCATCATAAGGAGCATCATGATAATTAGAATAATAATCCATGATTCAATAAATAGAGCCTTTGGAGTGAATTGAGGGACTGGTGGATGAACTTATGCCTGAATAAGAGAGAGACCGGTGGATGAATGATACCTGGATAATCTATTCCTTTTCCTAAAAGAAACTGATCCGAGACTTATATATAAATTAATCTTTCTATTTAAACTTAATTTTGAAATTCATTTTTCACTCGTGTATAGACCCATAACTTGTTAAAAACGGATCCTTATAAATCCACTTCTTAAATGTTGTTCATCTGTCACCTGTATAGACCTATAACATGTTTAAACAAACGGATCCTAAAATCTTCACTACCTTGCTGCTGTTTCTATTTTACTACCCGTTTTGGCTGCTTCCAACACTCTTCTGCCCTAGACGCCTCCCTGGCTAAAGCGGGACTTACCATGGCTGGATCTGACCATTAGGGTCGTAGTGAGGTAGGTGGTTGAGGGGAGAGATCAGAGAGGATCAACTCATCAGTGAACATTACCAGTAACATACTTACTGGTTTAACAGGGGGAGGAGGAGAACCTCCGTGACTGAGGGGAGAGAGAGAGAGAGAACTTCAATTCAGAAGTTTAACATTTAGAGAGAAGAGAGAGAAGAGAGAGAATTAGATCCTGGTCTAATTCGGGATGGATTTTTCCAGAGCCAACTCTATCCTTTTATAGATGAAGGATGAGAGGCAATACAATTATCAGGGGTTCATTGTGAACCCTTTGGACCTTCTACTTTCGGTGGAAAAGTAAAATAGCAGGTGTAAACAGTAGTTGATTAGCTGGATGAATAGTACCGTTGTCGGGATGAACAAGAAAGTGAGCGATGAGTTTCTTGTTCATAATTTTAAATTTGTTGAGCAAAGGTTGTGACTGGGACTGGCATTGAGGAGGCCAGCTGTTGACTGTAGTGCCATCATCCAAAAGGGTCCTGGGCATCTTGGAATGCAGACCCATATGGGTTTTTATCAGTTGTTGATCCTTCAGAAGAGTTGTCTTCTTCTTCCTGGCTTGCTTGGGCAATTAATTGTTGAGCCAACATGAGCAAATGAGCATTTTGTTTTTGACTTGGATGGCCTTGACGACCGTTGAGCAGGGCTATTGAGCCTGATGTTTGAAACTGTGGGGGAATCAGTTTGAACAAGAGGGTCTTCTTGCTTGACTGGTTGAACTTGTTTTATTGGTGTTGGGATTTTAACAGGCGTTGGAACTTTGACTGGAAATTCCAACATAACTTGATCAATTATCTTCTGGTGGTTGTAACTACCCCACCACTTTACCAAATACTGTCGTATGACAGTTCTGTCTTCAATATTGTATCTCCATTTAAAGATCCACGGGACCTTATATTTTGATACAAACCGCAGCAAAGCAGGGAATTGACTAGTGTGATTAGTGACTTTGCTTATTGTAGCAAAATAGTTGACTTGATCCATCAATTCAGCAGGCAAAATATCTGGGATGGCTCCATTCTGGTGCCACCATCGGTTGAACCATGAAGGAATAACTGAGTTGAATTTGTGGTCAAATTGGATGAACCACGAATGGGTAAATGCTTCATTTTCATAAAGGAGGATTTTGAACCAAGCATCAATGTAGTCATAGTAATTATATTCAACAGGGTGATCAGGAAGTTTTTTGTTGATTGTTCATGGTCGGCCCAGCCGCCTTACTAACTGTTTAAATTTACTGTTAATGGTCGGCCCAGCCGCCTGATTTACTCTGATTATGTCTAGTTCACTTACTATGTCTTCCTTCCGCCCCCAGATGGTATCAGAGCCAAGTCGGGAGTAGTGAGGTAGGTGGTTGGTGGTATGGGTTGCCCTTGAGCCGGTGGTAGAGGCCAGTGGATGAATAGTTACTAAGTAAAGTATTTATTTTCAGAAAAGAAAATGAAATTAAAAAATTATTTTGGCAAGTGATCTTGCTTGTTGTTCACGGTCGATTGGACAGAGTTTATATCTGATTATATGAACATGAGTTGCATGTGTTTGTTTTGGCACTATGTTCTACACCCAGTATTTGACAGGTAAGAGTCTGTATTTGATTATATGGGCATGAGTTCATGGTTCAATGGTTTTGGTGCCCAGAAATACTTCCAGTAAATAAGTATGTTGTTTCTGGCTGTAGCCACCTAGTCCTCTGGTTTTCTGTAAAAGATCCCGTCGAGTAAGTCCCGCTTGAGCCAGGTGGCGTTTAGGGCAGTTAAGGGTTGGAAGCATCAGGGTGCTAGGTATGTGTGAACGGGGAAACAACAGATTTGAGTATCAAAAGTATTAGGGTAGTTCTAAAACGCATAGGTATCAAATACAGAAAATTACAGTGTCTGAATTATGAGTGTAGATGAGTTCCTGTCCAAGACACATACAAATCAGGTATAGAAAAACTGCAGAGACTATGGATGATAAAAAGGATTTTCTTTAAATTATAAATTTTTAAAATCCATTTCTTTTGGGAAAAAGAATATATTATTTAGTAGTCATTCATCCACCAGTCCCTCGATTCACTCCAAAGGCTCTAATTAATCATGGATTACTATTCTGATTATCGTGTTGTTTCTTATGATGAATTTGATTATGTTAACCAACCTGTTTATTCTGATAATCATGATGTTTCTTATGATGAATTTGATTATAATAACCAACCTGTTTATAATGATAATCATGAGTCATTTGACAACTCTGACATAGTAAACTTTGATGAACAAGATCATGAATTTGATCACGATAATTATGATACTAAGTCTATTTCTTCTATAAATCTATTTTTGAGAGTAAAAAGTATAGATATTTTTATGATAATTATGCAGAAAGTTCTTATTCATATAATAAATATAATAGTTACTCACTTCCTTCCCCAAGGGAAATAGGATCAGTAAAATCACCTGGTAAACAGATTGATAAAAAAGCCATATTAAAACAATTAATAATGGAAGTAAGAAATATTGATAAAAAGAAGGATGCTGAAAAAACTAGTAAAAAAGATTCTTCTAACAAAGTTTTGTCTGATGAAGAATTAATTATTAAATGGAAACAATTTATGAAGGAAAAGGATGTTGACCTTCCTTTCTCTAGTTATTTAAAGTTTCATAAACCTAGTAAAAAGACTAGTAAAACAATTGATCAAACTAAATTAAAAGTTATTAATAAATCCAAATGGGAAAAATCTGATAAAACTGTTGTAAGTCATCCACCCCTAGAATCAAGTATTATTGATTATAAAGGATCAAGCATAACTGCTTCACCTTTAAAATTACCTACTGATAAATCTGACTGTAAGCAGATTGTTGAACAGGTCAATTACACTAACCAGTGTTTAAAGACCATTAGTAAACGACTTGAGACTAAATTAGAAGATGGAATAGCTAGCTGCGTCCCTTCTCCTAGTAAGGAGCTCGAGAAACCCCTTATTAATCTGCCAGATTGTAGATCACCTGTTAGTCTTGACAACTGTCAAGATGATCTTAAGATTGAAAATCTGTTAAACAAATTAACTGTTAAAATACACCACAGCTCGCTATAGTAACATACAGAGAATCATCTAGTCAGATGACCTCCTCTGATGATGAAATTATCGAACTACAGAAACAGTTCACTGATCAACCTAAGGTTCAAAGATTAACTACTGGACCTGTTAGTCATACTAGAAACTGGTATTCCAGACCTACACCTGTTGACATACAGTATGAAGAAAATAATTTGTTAAATCAATTTTCTGTTTCTTCTACTAAACTGTATGAATGGAATATTGATGGTCTTAGTGAACATCAAATTCTTGAAAAACTAAATCATATGTCTATGGTCGCTAATAGTTATTTGACCAATACTAATCTGAACCAACCTCAGAATGTTGAATTGTTAGCCTCTGCTTTTACTAGTATTTTGAAAGCTTGGTGGGATAAGTATCTTGATCACGATTCAAGAAAACATATCACACATGCTGTTCAAACTGATGAAAATAAGCATGGCATACATGATGGAGTCAATACTCTAATCCATACCATTATTAAACATTTTATTAATAAACCCACTGGTATTATTGAATATGATAAACTAACTTATGGAGACATAGTTAGTACTATTCAAAAAGAAGGTCTTCGTATGTATATTGATATGAAGATTAATGCTAAAAATAATAAAAAAGCTAAGTATGAGCTTGGTAACTTCTGCGAACAATATGGTCTACCACCTGTAGCACCATCTCGCAAAAAGATAAAGACTGAAAAGATTACTTGTTTTAATTGTGGTAAAAAGAGACATTACAAGTCTCAATGCAAGATTAAACAAAAAATTAGTCAGCTTAAAATATCTGACTCTGATAAAAAACAAAAATTAGCTATTTCCAGTTCTGATGATTCTGGTGATGATGTTGTTATTACATCTGATTATCACTCTCCTAGTTCTACTGATAATCCTGTTAAAATAGGATGCACTGACACTTGTTGCAAAGAGGTAAATGTTCTGACTCAGGAGCTTCCTGAAGAAGATTTGTTAATTGATGATGTTGCTTCAAAACAACATTATGCTAAAAAATTAGAACGGGTTCTTATACAGGGAAAAATACCCCAGTATAATAAACCTACTATTAATCTACACAATACTATTGAAAGGTTTATTAAAACGACTAATGAAGTTACTTTGCAAGACTCGCAAAATAATATTGACATTGTTTTGTTAAAAAATAGGTTTTCTAAAAAGAAAATCTTGGATTACTCTGAATTCTCTAATAATAGTAAGGATACTGCCAAAACCGAAGCACTCATCTTCACTGATAAAAGGTTAAATCTAGTAAAATCTATTAACCTCCAGAAATGGCATGATAAAATCAATTTAATTATTGATGATTTGGAGATTCAAGTCACTGCTCTTATTGATACAAGTGCTGATCTAAATCATATACCTACTCAATATTACCATAAAATTGATGAAAAACTCAGTTCTGCTAATGGTAGTAGAATGATTATTAAAAATGGTTTACCCAATGTTAAGATTTATCAAAATAAAGTCTGTTCCCAAATTTCGTTTGTAAAAAACCTGACTGATAAAGTAATTTTGGAAATACCTTCTATATATTTACTTTATCCATTCATAATAAATTTTGATAAAATCACTACTATTTATTTTGGTAAAATACATTTCCTGATCAAAATGATTTACAAAATTGATCTATTTACTTTGCTAATAATTCTGCTATTCTTACAGATGACTCACAGAAGCATCACCCTGGGAACAACAACGTTGCCAGTACTTCCTGAAGGCTCTAGCCTTTGTTTTCAAAAGTTAAACCATTTACAAAATATTGACGAAACCCAACAATGTCTTCTAGATGCACTCTGGAACCTGTGTGGGGATTATCGTTATAATAAAAAATTTGTTGACTGCTTGCATAGTTTAAACTACTATTTTTGTGAGCAAAATGAAATTGTTAAAAACAATGATGAAGCTTATAAAGCATCTGCTGCTGAGCTTAATCATCTGAATAATAAATACTCTAGATTATTTCAACAAAATGTTCAACTGCAAGCAAAAAATTGCATACTGCATCATGATGTTAAAAATGTTTAAAAACAGTTTTCCATGCATTCTGTATTGGGGGAGCAACCCACTACTAAACTAGATACACTGCATGTAGGAGTTACCATTCCTGGTAACATGACCAATGACCTAGGAGCTAGCTCCAGTAGTAGCATGCATCCTGATAAAAACATGCATATAGATAAGCATCCTAAGAAAAATAGGCATCTTAGGACTAGGAATTTGCATCCTAGAAATAGGAAAGTGCATCTTGATAAATTGCAAAAATACTTTGCTACTTTATTGCAAAGTCAGCCTTCAATACCTGTTTCACTAAAAAATCAGGTTATTTTCCCTACTGATTTTCCTACTGACCTGGTTAAAAATATTCAAAATTTGGCCAAAAATAATGGTCACTGTTTCCTAGAGTTTCTTTTCCAAACTCTTACTGATTTATCTACTAAAGAAATTCTTGGTTTAAAAATCACTTGGGAATCTCTTTATAATGATGACCAAGACCGGGTTGATTGCCCAAAAACAAATCCTGTTTGTTCCAATTATCCTTTGGATAAAATGGATTGCCAATGTAATTTAATATATAGTATTCCAAAAGCTTGTATTGATTTACAGCTATTCAAAACTATTAATATTGAATATAATCAAAAAATAGTTGAAATCACTCCTTTGACCCTATTGGATCATGGACTGTTAAGACAACTTATTTTCACTGATCCGGAGCAGACTGATAATTTTACCAGAAAACTGGCTGTCTCCATTTTAAACCTGTTTGCTAAATATGGATGCTTGAAAGCTCAAGTCCTGATAAAAAGCAAATTGCCTGAATGGACATGGACTGGGAATATCATCCCTGCCCAGCATGTCATGCAAATCTCTGCTCAATGGCCGTTCAGCAGGATTCATCTTCCTATCCAACTCATTGAAGATGAGATCCCTTATCCCTGTTCAAAACCTATCAGAAGCCAAATCCGGCATCATAGGGCCTGGTCAATTGCCACTAATCTTGGTGAAAATAATCACAACACTGATCACTACCTTGATAATCTCAACTATTTAATCTGTGAAGATCATTTGCAGAAGATTCGGTCTACTGAACCAATTCATGAAGTACCGTTTATCTTCCATACTCAACTCACAAATTTGGTAACACAGTATGAAGAGCAGCTAGCCAAACCCTGCTCCTCCAGTTCCTCTTCAGATGATAACTATCGTCCTACTCCTGAAGCGGAAGAATGTTACAACAACTGGTCCTCTACAATTAACAACCTGTTAAACATACATCCTTGATAAAATCAACCAGCTTAACAGCTGCTACTCACTGATCAACCAGCTTAAACAGCTGCTACTCACTGCTCAATCAGCTTAACAGCTGCTACCCGAAGCTATCCAGATTAATCTGTTTAAAACAACTGTTGAAGCACTAGTCCTTTCAACCAGCTCTTACAAAGCTGCTTCCCAATCAACTGCTCACTAGTCACCATTCAGCTCAACTACTGACCTCACCCGACGTCAGTCCAATAATTTGTTCATTGCTGACCTCACCCAACGTCAGCCTAAACTGCTCAACAGCTGGCCTCCTCAATGCCAGTCCAGTCACAAACCTGCTTAACAGCTGGCACCTTCTTTACCAGCTTATTAAAAATCATGAATAGTAAAACCACTGTTCACTTTTTACTGTTCATCCAGCCGACAACGGTACTATTCATCCACATGCTGACACTGTTTATTCACCTGCTGATGTCCTGTTTACTTTTCCACCGAAAGTAGAAGGTCCAAAAGGTTCACAATGAACCCCTGATAATTGTATTGCCTCTCATCCTTCATCTATAAAAGGATAGAGTTGGCTCTGGGAAAAACATCCCGAATTAGACCAGGATCTAATTCTCTCTCTTCTCTCTCTTCTCTCTAAATGTTAAACTTCTGAATTGAAGTTCTCTCTCTCTCTCTCCCCTCAGTCACGGAGGTTCTCCTCCTCCCCCTGTTAAACCAGTAAGTATGTTACTGGTAATGTTCACTGATGAGTTGATCCTCTCTGATCTCTATCAATGCTAAACTGATGTATTGTTTTTGATTATTACTTGCTATGGTTGGCTCAGCCACCTAATTGTTTATTTTCTGTTCATGGTCGGCCCAGCCGCCTTACTAACTGTTTAATTTACTGTTATATATATATATATATATATATATATATATATATATATATATATATATATATATATATATATATATATATATATATATATATATATATATATATATATATATATATATATATATATATATATAAGCATGTACTTTACAATCTAGGCTAGAAATTGCCAAATCCAATATCTAATATACTAATCTAATACTTTCAAAGTACTAGGTACTAAATTAATAACCTAATATACATTTTATACTTTAATGGATTTAACACACATGGTAATCTAATATTTTAATCAACCTAATCTTGGTTGGCAAGTAAAGCTATTATACAATGGATAATAGTTTCCCTAGCGGTTAATAACCAATGGTTAAGGATGACAAGTACTTTGGTCTATCGTCCAATGGATAATAAATCTCCCAGCGGTGATTATCCAATGGGTAAAGCTAGAAGGTATAATACTTTGTAATTAAGCACTAAACTAATCTAACCTCGAAATTAGGAAGGTTAACTAAGGTTATCCTATTAACCAATTGATAAGAAAACGTTATCGTCCAATGGTCGACAGCTAAAAGGTTCAACAGTTCAAAGGGTTTAATCTAGGGTTACCAAACTCAAGGGTTTTAAAAGGTTCACGAGTCAAGGGTTCATAAGGTTCGCGGAGGTTTAGGAACAACTGGTGATTAGGTTAAACGATGGCTAGGTCGACTCGTCGGTTAAAAGCTAGTTAGGGTTGCGAGATAGGATTTCCAGCTGAGATAAAAGGTTCAAGACCAAATCCTAGAAACAATGGGAAAACGACGGTAAATCGACGATTAAAACCTAATTAAGATTTTTCAAACAGTAACAACAAAATTTTTATTTAGTAAAAATTAGGGTTGTTACATGCACACACATCACACTCTCCCTCTCCTCTCCCGACCTCTCTCTCCCTCTCCCTCTATCTCGGCTTCTCTCGTTCTCTCATTCTCTCTCTCTCTTTTTCTAGTACTATGTATGTATATATATATATATATATATATATATATATGGGGGCGGTTCCGGGGACACCCAACGGAGACACCTAAAAAAACACCCCATGGTTCGCGATCAAATTTTGATGATCGAACAGTTCATGATGATCCGAGAATGTGATTTTAAGGGTACACGCTAATAATCAGAAAAAAATGACTGGAAGGGCTTGATTCGAACAGCTTTGAACAATTATTTATTGAACGGTTCAAATAAAAGCTGCCAAATCAAGCCTTTCCCGATCATTTTTTTGCTAATTTCTCGCGACACCCTTAAAATCACATTCGCACACATTGAGCGGTTCGATCATAAAATTCAATCGAACTATCGATTGAGATTTTGAGTGTTCGTTGGGTGTTTTATTATGGTGTTCGTTGAACCATTCCCTATATATATATATATATATATATATATATATATAGATATATATATATATATAAGGACCACTACGCCAAATATTGCTTTTGCCGGCGGTATTATTACCGGCGGTAAAAAAACTGCCGTTAAAAGTAACTTTTACCGGCATTAGTAAAACCGCCGGAAATAACTAGCAAAAACGGCGGTTTTTTTAATAATGCCGTTTTTATAAACTTTTACCGGCGGTTTTTTAAAATACCGCCGGAAAAAATAGAATATACGGCTTTTTAATACCGGCGGTTTATTAATGCCGCTTATAATAATAATACCGACCCGTATAATATAAATATTATTATTTATCCTACATGACGCAATATGCGGGTCAACCCAGTTGGTAGCACGCGCGCTATAGGATCCGGAGGTTCCGGGTTCGATTCCTGGGAGAACAAAAAAAATTAACCACCGATTTTATTGCCGGCGGTATTATTACCAGCGGTTTTTTACAGCCGTTTTTAGTATTGCCGGCGGTTTTCTAATGCCGCTTTTGTTTTTCCGACAATTGTATTCCCGGCGGTTTATTTCCGGCGGTTTTTGAACTTTTACCGGCGGTTTTGAGTATTACCGGCGGTTTTTGGACTATTAACGGCAGTTTTCTCATGCCGCTAATACTAACATTTGGCGTAGTGGACAATGGTTGATAGCTTTGACTTGGAGACGTATAAAGAATTGGGTTGTAAGGATATAAAAACATTATGTAAGGTACTTTCCAATCTCTTTCATATCTTTCCATCTCTCCCTTTCTTAGTAGTACAAGTACCTATATGTATATATATAACTTGAGTTGGTAGAAGAGAATCCAAGGTGGTACACAATATCTTTCTCTCTCTTTCTCCTCTCCCTCTCTCTCGATCTCTCCCTCTCTCTTTCTCCCTCGGCTTTCTCTCTCTCTCTCTTTCTCTCTTGTACTTTGTATGAGTCTATATATATGTCCAAGTATATATATACATATAGAGGTACACAAGGTACTATGTGTAGCGGGCCGAACATAACAGTTCACATGCACAGTGGACTAGTCAGTTCTAGTCTGCTGGTGACCATGCTTAGAGTGAGGTTTGGCCTCTGGCCGAAGGTCGCTTCTCGCCCACATTGTCCTCACATTACGTTCGGATAGTCGATGTCATGCTCGGCCACTTCCAAGGGAGGATCACCAACGGATTCCACTGGGTTGTTCCCTCTTCGGGCTCGGCCAAGCACGAGGCTCGGCTACCCGCAAAGCCCGGCCACCGTCGGGCTCGGCAATCTGTAGAGTAACATGCTCTTTCCACGTGCGAAAACGGTTATGTAGAAAGGTAATCATGAGCGCACATGGAGGGTGCCAGCTCACACCAAAACGGTTTTCAGATTCGCTCAGTGGCATCATAATGACATCACATGGCTTGTGCGAGGCACATGCCCGTACTTGGAGAGCAAGTCAAGGGAGTTCTATAAATACCAGAGGATGACAACCCTAAGAGGTACATGCTTCTACACACACCCAGTCCTAGCCTCTTACCTTATTCTCTGCATATACTTATCCTTTCACCGGAGGGCCTTGCCGGGGTAACCCCGGCCTGGCCTTTGTCGTGCGTTCGTTTTGCAGATTAGGCGAAGAGATTAGACGATCCAAGAACCAATGGAGGAAGGACTTCGATCAAAGATCACGGGCCACACAGTTGGTGAACCCGATGTGAATCGCTTCTGATTCAAATGGCTCACTCCTCTTTCAAATTAACCTTCCTCCTCCCACAAACAACCACAAATCCAACCACCAGTGGAAACATCATCCTTCCACCCCCGGAAAGGCACATGTCAATCTCCATCAACGCAAGCTCTGAGCTATCACCAGCCACAGAAGAAATCACGGCAGCCTATATCAGCCTATTACAACGTCGAGACGACGAGCGAGAAAATGAACTGGCGGCGCTGAGGGCGGAGGTGGCACAAATGAAACAACACATGCAACAAACTGTAGTCCCTGCGACCTCCAGATCTGGTGGAAGCGGGAGGCAACGAAGGCATACGCCACCACCACCGCCTTCGCCATCACCACCAGATCGACAGCACAAGACGGGCCAGCGCAGATCCGTGAAAGACCGCCTTGGCTTCACCCCAGCACCTGGCGATGCCAGAGAAATAATCCTCTACAAGCAGCCTACCACATCTGGAACACATCGTTCTAGAAGCCATCATGAGCGTACCAAAACAAGGAATACCAAGTCATTCATGAGCACATACTCGACTGGTCGCGCGGAATTCTCTCGCATGACGGTTTCGCACCATAGCTGAGATTCCGTCCAGACCAAACGCCATGTCTCTAAACGTCTTGGGGATATCCCGCTTGAGAATTTTGACATCGAGAACCATGGACGGCGGAAGGGCAAAGGCAGAAGGACCGATGGCGCAATTGACGACAACAACGCCCGTCATGACAGGGAGAACTCCATCAACTGCCCACGCAGAACAACAACTGACTTAAGAGATAAGCTCAGGCGTAGAGACGGCGAGAAGGCCTCGGCAAAGGAGCCCAAAGGAAGGGACTCCAAACAAACAAAAATAGATGAGCACGGCAAGCCGCCGCGCCCAGGATTTGAAAGACAGTTGAAGGACCTCAGCGTCTCACCCTTCACATCTCACATCATCAACACGCCACCCGAGTCCACCTTCCACCTACCAAAGTTCACGAAGTTCGACCCAGCCACCTGTGAGGCTTACACTCACCTTATTCACTTCCGCCAAACCATCGAACTGTGCACCCAAAAGGATGAAGTCAAATGCAAGGCGTTCTCGTCTAGCCTCGGCTCCATTGGACTCCAGTGGTTCAACAAGTTGCCCGCTGGATTTATACGGAACCTGGCCGACCTTGAGCGTGCCTTCAACACCCACTTCATCACAAGCAACAAAACTGCCAAAGAGCCTGAGTCCCTGTCTCAGATGCGGAAACTCCCGTCTGAAACCCTCAGACAGTATGCCGAGCACTATTGGCAGCTGTTCAACGAAATTCCAGGCATCGACGAGTACTGGGCTGCACGCACCTTCAAAAATGGCTTGGAAACTGGCAACAAGATCCTCGACGAACTCGCCATCCGCCCGCCGCACAGCATGGGCAAGTTGATGCGCGTTGTCGAGAGCTTTTGCACTCTTGAAGAATTCTATGCAGATAGGGCAGCACAGGGCATGCCGAGCTCCATCACAGCCCTCCCCTCTACCACCCCACAGCTACCGCACCAGTCATCACCTAATAACCCCAAACGAAGAAACACGTCAACAACATCAAGGAAGGCAAGAAGCGTCAGTTGAAAGTGCATGACTACGTTGCCGAGACCATATACTTCAAGGAGCCCATCTGGTCTTTTCTGAAAGAAATTATGAAGCAACCATGGTTTGAATGGCCAACTGTCAACCTCGGAATGGATACTGGTTAGCCAGATTAGAATCCAAGGAAGAAGTGCTCCTATCACAATGAGCTCGGCCATTACACTACTGTCTGCGCTCCATACAAGGCTCTCTTAGAAAAACTCGCTACTCAAGGCCATGTCGATCAATACATCGACCGAACGAAGACGCCTGCCCGACAACCAATAGGCAACCCCAACCCCAATGAACAGCGGCTATTGATACACATTATCCACCGTCCGGTAACAAAGGAACTCGAAGGTATTCTCCATGCCGACATCGATCATGTTTCGGCATCAAGATAGGTACTCTCTGTCGGGTGTGGATCCAAGCGTACATGCCCGCAAGATGTGCCCAAGTGGACCATAACATTCACTGAGTGCGAACTTGAACATGTTCAAACCCCCCACTCAGATGCGCTTGTTGTCACCGTTCAAATCGGCGTTCACGACGTCAAGCGTGTCCTTATTGACCAAGGGAACTCGACAGAGGTCATGTATTACGACCTATTCAAGAAACTTGATGTCCCAGAATCGGCTTTACAAATCATCGAAGTACCTCTCATCGGATTCAACGGAGCACCTGTCTCGCCACTAGGCAAAATCTTCCTTCCCGTCGTCGTCGGCTCAAGGACAGTGTCCGTCGAGTTCATCGTCGTCAACGCACCGAGCCCGTACAATGCCATACTCGGCCGAACCTGGCTGCACGGCATGCAGGCCACTGCCTCCACTTACCACCAGGTCGTTCATTTTATTGGCACCAGTGGCTGGCAAGAGGATCTGCGAGGCGACCAAGTCGCGTCCAAAGAGTGCTACGTTTCAGCCGTTCACACCTCCTCCAAAGCCAAGCAAGTCCAATGGTGTAAAGACCCGTAATTTCAGAAATTGTTAAAAAGGTTTATTAGATATTATAGATGGGAAAAATATGGAATTTGTTGAGTTTAAATGAGTTGGGTTAATGTGATAACTTTATTTGTGGAAGGGTGCTAGTGAAATTAATGTGTGTGCATGTATAGATGTGCGGGTGAGTAGTAGGGAATGATTTTTTTCCATTTTCTTTTCCAGACCAGTCGGCACACACACACACACATGACCCTCATTCCCTCTCTCTCTCGGTTCTCTCTCCACCTCTCTCATCCTCACCCAAATTTCTCCAAACCAACACAAAACCCATACAATACACCTTCCAATCTTCCATCCTTGCGCGTATTGAAGCTCGAATCGCGTTCGTAGGAGCTCGGTGATCCGTATTTGGTTTGGTTCGGAGTTTGGAGCTAGGGCTTGGAAATCTTTCGAATTCGTTCTTGAATCTTGAGGTAGGGGGTTCTAACTCTCAATATATGTAAATGACTTGTTTCTTGTAGCTTGATTCTTGCCTATGATCGTGGTTGTTGTTGTTGTGGCTGAAAAACCCATCTCTGTCTGTCAAAAATCTGCTCGAAACTAATCGTTATCGATAACACTTTCCTTTGTTATCGATAACACTTTGTTCCAAACTCAGAAAACCAATCGTTATCGATAACACTAGTATTCGTTATCGATAACCAACCCAGAAAACCAATCGTTATCCATAACGTTTTCCATCGTTATCGATAACATTGCACCCATGAGCCCAGAAAACCAATCGTTATCCATAACGTTTTCCATCGTTATCCATAACACTGTGCTTTTGGGCAACTTTGCTGATCTTGACTCTTTCTCCATTGTGCTGGGTTCCGATCACCTGTAACACCTTTAAAACATCTCTAAGCTTGGTTACCCATCCTTTGATGATTTGTCGATCGTTTTCACTTTTTAATCAATCGTTAGGTGTCATCTTTGTTTCGTGTGAATGGGAAATGTGCTATAAAGCTGGTTAGGAGTACCGTAGGCTATATGGGGTGCCGTAGTGAGTATTATGGGTAAACGTGAGCATGTCTAGCTGGATCTTTTGTCCTCCCGATTCGTTGAACTATATTAGCTCCCTTTGGCGTTCGTTATCTAAGGTTTAAGTATCGATTCAGGCTAGTCGTACGTCATATAGTCATTATGGGTTTGTGGGTTACTTAGAGTATGGTGACACGTGGGAAATGGTATGTGTTCATTCATTAGCCGATGCTATGATATAGTCGATTGATTAGAATGCTTGTGGTGAAACCAATGTTTTCAAAGAACTGTTTGAGATGGTATAATAACTTATGTCCTTATGACTCGTTGAACCTTTCCATTCTTTGGGCTTAATTCACTATGTTGGGTGCAGATAAGTAAATCAGTGAAAGGATACAAACATGTACATGTGTGGAATTATGTAATAGCTAATTGAAGTTTTATGGTACAATCGATAGATTGATGATGAAGTTGATTATGAAATGATGGAGGGTCGGTTAAGCGATGTGCGTTTCCGCTAACCATTGTTTAATATTATTAAGGGAATAGACTCGGGGTGACCCTGCGCTCGAGGGAAAAGACCCGAGGTGACCCGAATGATTGTTATCAAGGAAATAGACTCGGGGTGATCCTACGCTCGAGGAGATAGACCCGAGGTGACCCCAATCTATTATTATCAAGGGAATAGACTCGGGGTGACCCTACGCTCGAGGGAACTAGACCTGAGGTGACCCTAGTGTTCATTAAAGTATTATATCTGATTTAAAGGCAAGAAAGATTCTGTAATGAAGGGATTGAATAATGATGAATGTGGACTCGAGGAAGACTGTAGTATCGTATGTAGGACAATAAAATGATTCGGAATTGGTTATAGACTAAAGTGGATTAACGTGAGCTTATCGAAGTATCTAGTCTGAGGAGTGAATGGTTAGTGACTTTCCGGTGAAGTCTAGAATCCTTTGATCTAAGAGTATAACTCGGTGGTATTCATTCGTACATTGGGCGTATCCCTCAAAATTCATTCACTCACTCATTCATGATGCATGACACATTTCATTTTCATATAGTTTGAGCTTAGAACTCTCTACTGGGCACGTGTTTTGCTCAACCCTATCCTTCTTTCAGGTACACCCGAAGATTGTGACACGAAGTGCTTGGCGTGCATTTTGACTTCATCCTTTTGAAAGCTAGTACGGGAAATCTGTTGGGCACCTTTTTGTAAAACCCTCTGGGAATGTAATTTTAATTCCTAATACGACTATCATTTGATCAAGGAGGATTGTAAACTTTAAACCTTCTTTTCCATTATGTAATTTGTAACGTCAAGCTTGATTAGAAACTTTGAATTTTAAATTTGCAGCTATAGGATTGAACCTTGATTTGGGGTATTATCTGTATTATTGCGAGATATTGTTATTCAGAAATCCTTATACGTTAAGTTAAAAATCGAGGGCGTGACAACTTGGCATCAGAGCATAAGTTTAGAACACCTCGAGACCATGGGGAGACTTTTAGTCTCATGGGTTCAAAAGTCACTGCATCTTTTTACAAAACCGCATGTGTGCTTGCATGAATGAGTTAGTACGTCGATATAGCATTGCATTTATATTACGGTAGAGTGGCGTAGTGTTGTTTTCCATACTGGAAAGGTCAGAGACTTGCACTATATAGCGATGTAGTTAACATTGACGACTTTCTTTCTTGTTCTTTTATAGCAAAATGTTTTCGAAGCTTGGAGATAGGTGTGGTGAGATCGAGGACTGTGAGCGCCAGAGCGGTAGTGTATATGGAAAGGATGAGACGAGTCAGTGTGCTAGGGATGAAGCGATGTTTCCTGAGATCGTTGAGTGTGCGAAGGGTGTTGAGATTCTGGAGAGTACGCAGATTGGTGTGAATGTGGAGGAAACTAAATGTCGATTCATTAACACGAGGTCATCCTCAGAGAGTGTTACGAGTTCAGGAAGGAAGAAACCTAGGGTATCAAATTCCTCTATTCAGGGTCAGCAGGGCCTTAAGCCACCTCCTTATTCCAAGACTCCAGGAGTTCTTCTCAAGCGTCAGATTGTGTGTTATCGATGCCATCAGTCTGGTCATATTCATTCTCAATGTCCATGGCGTGGAGGACCTTGTTATACTTGCGGTGAATTTGGCCACATAGCAAGAAATCGTCCTCGGGGATTGGGAGTACATGATGAGTCGAGCTCCGTGTAGCAGCATAAGCGTACACCGAGACAATAGATGCAGTTCACTAGCTAAACCATTTTCCTTCTACTCTCTATCTCTCAGAAATGTTAGTTTTTGAGGTATCTTCCTTTCCTTTTCGTTTGATTCGTTTGCTATAATACTTTTGCTTTGAAATCTTGTCATTCGTTGAGAATCACATCATTGTTCGTGTTTGAAATTGAAAATCGGGAATCTTAGTCCTTGCGTATTGAGAAGCATCAATAGATCATGTATGACTAGACGTTAATTGTTCCTTATTGAAGTGCTGCCTTTGACTTTTTTAGTTTGCTTATAGCGAGATTTGATATGATTTGGACAGTGATTTGTTGTAACCATGATGGTTGGTGATATCTCGAACGTGATTTTGTAAGAGTTGTTATTTTTATTATTCTCTTTCATTGGCCTAGCTGAATGTTGTTTGAATCGTATCGTAAACTTTTTCGTGAAATCTATTGTGTAGTTGATCGGTTATAATTGTTACGCAATCCATTCCTAGTTTTCTCCAAAATGTTCAAACTTTTGTGGCGAAGTATCCTATAACACATTTGCCATTGATGTTGATGAATGCTCCTCGTTCCTCATTCGAAGTTCCATTGTCGATACTACCGTACTTAGAATGAATTTTTTCGTTGGTCTGTTTGGATCCCTCTGTCGTGACTATAAGTTTGTCGTTGTCTGTAAATGTTGTTCTGTGCAAGTTCTTACGTTGCAACTCGCCTATTGAACCCAATCCGTGATCACATCCTTTATGATATACAAATTCGTTGGTGCCTTAAATTTGGACTTTGATGCTATTATTGCCTACATTGGTGCCACCAATTATTCTGATTTCTTGATTATGGAGTCATGTGATTTGAACTTGTACTAGCCTTGCATCCTTTTCCTTGTCTAAACCTATTTGGATGGTGTGGAATTCGTTGTTGCAGATACTACCCCGTTGTTGGAAATTGTTACTCTACTCAAGTTCTCATGTCATAATTGGAGTCAAATCTCATGGTGACATATTTATTTATGTCCATTTGTTGAAGTCGTTCAGTTCGAATTTGCTTGTTATAGTTTCTCTCAATGTCATTCAACTCCGTTGTGGTTCCTAAACTTTGGAGGCTCATATGATTCATCCGGTAATGCTTAGTCTCGAATTGTTGGAAGTATTACTCATTTCTAATACTGCGCAATATCTAATTTTGGATCATTTTGTTTACAAGAGATCAGTCTCATTACCTTGTGCTTGTCCTTAATATCGAAATCTTTCGTTTGTCAATGAGACATTATCCGCTGACTCCTTTGACTTGTAGAGCAATAGAAAGGTTATGAGTGATCATTCCAAGATCCTTCGGATCATCATGAGATTGTGCTTTGAGTTTGTTGTCTAACTGCTTTGAAGATTCCTTGTGTTCTCTGAAATTCGGGTACCTCGTTATTGTTCTTTGAAATTCTTTGACTGGCGTTGTTAGAGTTTTGGAGCCTGCTCTTTTCATTTGAGATGTCAACCGAATTCTTTTCATGATCCTAGAATTACTCGACCTGGTGCGAGAAGTTGGTGCGACTTTTGGAGGAATTGGTCAGTGTTCTGGGCTCGCTAGATTTAGTATTGAGGAGTGCGGTGAAAGCTATCTGCTAACGATACTTGGAAGCTCGAGGGAGAGTGACAGAACAGATTAAGGTAATTCATCGGAGATTGCTGACCGCGCGAGGTTGACCAAGGGATTATGCCAACTGTCGTTGTCATCCATAACCATTCGAAGGGGAATCGCATGTTTCATAAAGTGTCATCGCGTTAGAGTTTGTCTCGTCTTGGGAAGGAAAGGAAGCGGTCACCACTGGAAAGATAGTTCAAGTGTCGGGTACTATGTGCGTGTTTTGGATACCCATGCGACAACCGATGAAATCCAGTTGGAAGAGGCGATTGACCACCGCACCTTCTAAATGGAAGTCTCGGGAAGTCAATTGGATTATCGGGTTACAATTATAGTCAAGATCCTTGTGTTTGGATAGATAATTGTATATAGAAATCTTTGCAATAAAGTAAAAACTTTGAAATTGCGTACCGTTTGAATTTGTCATCGAAACTTTCAGGTATTCATTATGCGCTCTTTGTATAGATATTGAAGGAATATGAATCGAATCCATTGCATGTGTTAGAACGATCCGAACTCAAGTTAGAGGCCAAGGTGTCCCATGGTGAAGAACCGATATGTATCCTAGATTTGCGTGATTACGTTTTAAGGGGTAAGACGATGCCTTTAGTGCGAACGTATGTGGAGGAAAAGAGGGACAAGGTTAGCAAGAAATGCCTGAAATTGTCTCGATTTTATTGATATGAGTTTTGACGTAGATTTTTATAATTACGGAATTGTTGCATGATGAACTGTGTTATGGTTGAGGTGTATCTGTGTGGTTTGTGTTGGATGGACTTGGCTTGGCAAATTTCGAGGACGAAATTTCATTAAGGAGGGAAGGGTGTAAAGACTCGTAATTTCAGAAATTGTTAAAAAGGTTTATTAGATATTATAGATGGGAAAAATATGGAATTTGTTGAGTTTAAATGAGTTGGGTTAATGTGATAACTTTATTTGTGGAAGGGTGCTAGTGAAATTAATGTGTGTGCATGTATAGATGTGTGGGTGAGTAGTAGGGAATTATTTTTTTCCCTTTTCTTTTCCAGATCAGTCAGCACACACACACACACATGACCCTCATTCCCTCTCTCTCCTCCGAACACTCTCTCTCTCGGTTCTCTCATCCTCACCCAAATTTCTCCAAACCAACACAAAACCCATACAATACACCTTCCAATCTTCCATCCTTGCGCGTATTGAAGCTCGAATCGTGTTCGTAGGAGCTCGGTGACCCGTATTTGGTTTGGTTCGGAGTTTGGAGCTAGGGCTTGGAAATCTTTCGAATTCGTTCTTGAATCTTGAGGTAGGGGGTTCTAACTCTCAATATATGTAAATGACTTGTTTCTTGTAGCTTGATTCTTGCCTATGATCGTGGTTGTTATTGTTGTGGCTGAAAAACCCATCTCTGTCTGTCAAAAATCTGCTCGAAACTAATTGTTATCGATAACACTTTCCTTTGTTATCGATAACACTTTGTTCCAAACTCAGAAAACCAATCGTTATCGATAACACTAGTATTCGTTATCGATAACCAACCCAGAAACCCAATCGTTATCCATAACGTTTTCCATCGTAATCGATAACATTGCACCCATGAGCCCAGAAAACCAATCGTTATCCATAACGTTTTCCATCGTTATCCATAACACTGTGCTTTTGGGCAACTTTGCTGATCTTGACTCTTTCTCCATTGTGCTGGGTTCCGATCACCTCTAACACATCTAAAACACCTTTAAAACATCTCTAAGCTTGGTTACCCATCCTTTGACGATTTGTCGATCGTTTTCACTCTTTAATCAATCGTTAGGTGTCATCTTTGTTTCGTGTGAATGGGAAATGTGCTATAAAGCTGGTTAGGAGTACCGTAGGCTATATGGGGCGCCGTAGTGAGTATTATGGGTAAACGTGAGCATGTCTAGCTGGATCTTTTGTCCTCCCGATTCGTTGAACTATATTAGCTCCCTTTGGCATTCGTTATCTAAGGTTTAAGTATCGATTTAGGCTAGTCGGACGTCATATAGTCATTATGGGTTTGTGGGTTACTTAGAGTATGGTGACACGTGGGAAATGGTATGTGTTCATTCATTAGCCGATGCTATGATATAGTCGATTGATTAGAATGCTTGTGGTGAAACCAATATTTTCAAAGAACTGTTTGAGATGGTATAATAACTTGTGTCCTCATGACTCGTTGAACCTTTCCATTCTTTGGGCTTAATTCACTATGTTGGGTGCAGATAAGTAAATCAGTGAAAGGATACAAACATGTACATGTGTGGAATTATGTAATAGCTAATTGAATTTTTATGGTACAATCGATAGATTGATGATGAAGTTGATTATGAAATGATGGAGGGTCGGTTAAGTGATGTGCGTTTCCGCTAACCAATGTTTATTATTATTAAGGGAATAGACTCGGGGTGACCCTGCGCTCGAGGGAAAAGACCCGAGGTGACCCGAATGATTGTTATCAAGGGAATAGACTCGGGGTGATCCTACGCTCGAGGAGATAGACCCGAGGTGACCCCAATCTATTATTATCAAGGGAATAGACTCGGGGTGACCCTGCGCTCGAGGGAACTAGACCCGAGGTGACCCTAGTGTTCATTAAAGTATTATATCTGATTTAAAGGCAAGAAAGATTCTGTAATGAAGGGATTGAATAATGATGAATGTGGACTCGAGGAAGACTGTAGTATCGTATGTAGGACAATAAAATGATTCGGAATCAGTTATAGACTAAAGTGGATTAACGTGAGCTTATCGAAGTATCTAGTCTGAGGAGTGAATGGTTAGTGACTTTCCGGTGAAGTCTAGAATCCTTTGATCTAAGAGTATAACTCGGTGGTAATCATTCGTACATTGGGCGTATCCCTCAATATTCATTCACTCACTCATTCATGATGCATGACTCATTTCATTTTCATATAGTTTGAGCTTAGAACTCTCTACTGGGCACGTGTTTTGCTCAACCGTATCCTTCTTTCAGGTACACCCAAAGATTGTGACACGAAGTGCTTGGCGTGCATTTTGACTTCATCCTTTTGAAAGCTACTACGGGAAATCTGTTGGGCACCTTTTTGTAAAACCCTCTGGGAATGTAATATTAATTCCTAATACGACTATCGTTTGATCAAGGAGGATTGTAAACTTTAAACCTTCTTTTCCATTATGTAATTTGTAACATCAAGCTTGATTAGAAACTTTGAATTTTAAATTTGCAGCTATGGGATTGAACCTTGATTTGGGGTATTGTCTGTATTATTGCGAGATATTGTTATTCAGAAATCCTTATACTTTAAGTTAAAAATTGAGGGCGTGACAAATGGGTTGAAGTTCCAGACATGGCCGTCATTGAGGATGTCGGCCATAAAGCTGAGGATAAAGCAAAAGAAGACTTGATTCAAATGCCCGTCAATGAGGACGGTTCATGTTTCTTTTTGCTCAACTCCTCCCTTAGCGACACCGAGCGAGATGAGATGTTTCAATTCCTCAAAGACAACATTGAAGTTTTTACCTGGACGCCCAATGAGATGCCAGGAGTCGACCCCAATTTCATCTGTCACTCTCTCAACATCAAGAAGGATTCCAAACCAGTGGTCCAAAAGGCTTGGCGCTCTGCAACTTGAAGAAGTAAATCGCCTGTTGGAAGCCAACGCCATCTAGGAAGTACAGTACCCAACTTGGCTTTCCAACACCATGGTTGTCAAAAAGAAGAACGAAAAATGGCATGTCTGCGTTGACTATACCAACCTCAACGACGCCTGTCCAAAGGATTGGTTCCCGCTTGCAAAGATCGATCAGTTGGTTGACGCCACCGCAGGTCACGCTCGGCTAAGCTTCCTCGACGCCTACCGCGGATACCACCAGATAGCCATGAACCCAGAAGACATGGAGAAAATGGCCTTCATCACGCCACATGGTATTTTCTACTATCGCGTCATGCCTTTTGGGCTCAAGAACTCAGGCGCCACCTTCAACCACGCAATCTTCAAGATGCTTCACGAGCAGATAGACCATATCTTGGAAGCTTACATCGACGACCTCATCATTAAAAGTCAAAAGGAGCACAACCACCTCATTGAACTCGCAGAGGTTTTTGAAGTTCTCAAACTCCATAAACTCCGCCTCAACCCGGATAAGTGTGCCTTCGATGTAAGCGCGGGGAAGTTTCTTGGCCATTTGGTTACCTGGCGAGGCATTGAGGCCAACCCCACCCAAATCAAAGCAGTGGCCGACTTGCGCCCACCATGCACAATCAATTCAGAAGCTCACGGGCATGGCAGCTGCCCTCAATCGTTTCATCAGCAAGTCATCCGATAAGTGCCACGCCTTGATGGGGAATAGCCGGCGCAACTTCGAATGGACGGCAGATTGCGACAAAGCATTGGCCAAACTCAAAGCGTATTTGAGCTCGGCACCACTCTTGGTGAAGCCAAAGGAATTCGAAACCCTCTACCTCTACTTGGCAGTTTTGGTCCATGCCGTCAGCTCGGCTCTAGTCCGAAGACAAGGCGCGGACGACATGCCAATCTACTTCACCAGCAAAACCCTCCTACCAGCATAAACACGCTATCTCCCTCTAGAGAAGTTAGCTCTTGCCCTTGTCTCGGCAGCACGGAAGCTACTCCCTTACTCCAACCCCACACAATCACCGTTTTGACGGAGTACCCTCTCAAAGCTCTCTTTCATAAAGCTGACCTCTCCAATCGTGTCTCCAAGTGGGCCGTCGAACTTGCAAATTTTGACATCCACTTCGAGCCACGAACATCACTCAAAGGGCAACTTCTCGCTGACTTCATTGCGGAACTAACTCCCGACGATACTGAGGAGTTCAAGAAACCTCCCCCAATACAAGCTATCGCTGAACCCACGGAGGGAAAGAAACCTTGGTTACTCTTTCAAGGAGACTCCTGGCGACTTCATGTCGATGGTGCTTCAAACAGCAATGGTGCGGGTGCGGGTGTTGTCTTAGTTTCCCCTTCCAGGACAATTCATGAAAGCTCCATCAGCATTGACTTCCCTACCACTAACAACGAAGCAGAATACGAAGCCCTCCTCACTAGTCTATGTTCGGCAATCGCAATGAAGGTCAACGATTTGGCTATTTATTGTGACTCTCAACTAATTGTCAACTAGGTGTTGGGGGACTACGAAGCTAGAGACTCCAGGATGATGAAGTATCAGGCAGCAGCAACGGAGCTCATCACAACGTTCAAAAATTTCAAGATTGAACAAATCAGCCGCGAACACAACGCGCATGCGGACGCACTTGTTGGTCTTGCCTCGGCTTCCACAGTCTCAGAGTTCGGCACTATCAACTTCGGCAGCATTGACCACCCAAGCTTTGACACCATTCCAGAAGTATTGAACATCGAACTTGGCCCGAGTTGGATGGACGAGATCGTGGAGTTCCTCAGAAACGACACTTTACCCGACGACAAAAAGGAACCATACAGCATTCGGAACAAGGCCGCCTACTATTGGTTATCAGACAGCGGCCCACTTTACAGGAAATCTATCTCTGGGCCATATCTCCTCCTCGTTCACCCTACTCAAGTCCTTGTAATTCTTAATGAGCTTCACTCCGGCAGATGCGGCTGCCACTCAGGCGGACGCTCCCTTTGCCAACGCGCATTAAGTCAGGGATACTTCTAGAAGAACATGAAGAAAGATTGTGAAGAAGTCGTCCGCAAATGCCGGCCGTGCCAAGTGTACTCTCCAATTCCAAAGCAGCCTGCTCAGAACGTCTCTCCCATCACAAGTTCTTGGCCCTTTGCCCAATGGGGGACTTGATATCGTCGGGAAACTTCCAACTTGTAGACACCTCCCAAACGGGGCATCGCCACACAGATTGATCATTGCTTGTTTGTTTGGTTGCTTGCTTCATAAACTAAAATCGTGGATATTCCCATGGCTAGAAACATCGCCACACGATAACGGTTATCATCAAAGCAGAGTCGCCACCTAGTTTATTAAAACTAGGAACACATATAGAGATTCCAGGTACGGGAGCCAAAAGTACAATAAGGGGAAGGTGTTAGGCACCCCTCTTTGCCCAGTCGTGAAACTGGCCCATAATCACTCGACATAAGACATATACTTGATTTATTTAACACTAGACACGTAATCTGATTATTAGCCTTTAATAGTGAATAAGGTGAGCCAGTACGGTAATCGAAAGCATGCATCAGAAAAGATAAAATAGATGTGTTCCAGGGAGATGGATTCCGCGGCCGGTGAATGAATTTCACGGCCGAGGAATCCTCCTGGATTAATGTACCGGTCGAAGGATTGATCCCCCAGCTGATGTTCTTCCTCACATCAGACAATACAATTAACAGATAATCAAAATCCTATGATTAGCATGCATATACTGAAAGTAAAACGAACCAAAGGCCCCTAGGCCTCACCACCTTGATCCCTCAGTGACTCGATTGCTTCGGATTGAATGGGATTGACTGATTGCTTCTTGAAAAACCATAGGGTTAGGGTTTGAACTTCAGGGTTTGATCGTCGGATTAGCGGTTGCCTTTAGGAGGTTGGGGCTTTTATAAAGGGGATTTGAGAGTGTATATTGGCAAAATTTCATGGCTGATGAGAGTGTGTGAACTTGATTAATTTCGTTGTTGTATTTCGGAGTCTGAGGGCCTCTTTATATAGGCAAATGGATGACACACTCGGTCCAATCAAATCACGCGATTGCAATTGCAATGCAATTCTAACTCTTCGTTGCAATCTCTGAACGTGGCCCAAACGCATCGGAAAGGTATCGGGATTGGATCAAACAGCCGACGGAACATTCAAGAGTCTGAAAAAAGGTCGATCTAGCGGCCGAGCAAAGGAACTCACGGCCGAGGAACGGATTGAGCGGCCGAGGAAAGGATCCAGCGGCCGAGGTATTGATCTCTAGGGAGATTTTGCTAGCAACAGGTTGCTCGGGTGAAGAATGGATGTTAAGGCCGTGAGATCGATGTTACGGCCGACCGATGGATTGTCCTAGAACACTGTGTTTCTGTCTGAAAGGCTATTTGGCTATGGATTGGGTCCTCTAAGTGGCTCAAAGTTCCTACCATAAGTCCATGGGTTTCACAAGAAGGCAATCAGCAATCATCGAATCTATATCATCATTGGGATGGTCCTAAGGTGGGACTTGAAATAATCGTTAGGCCAAATTGGGGTGTCTACACAACTGCTCCTGGAGGTTTCAAGTTCCTGATCACGGCAACCGATTACTTCTCCAAATGGGTGGAACCCAAACCCCTCGTGACGACAACCGAGGCCGACGTTCGACGATTTGTTTGGAGGAACATCATCACCAGGTTCGACGTACCTTATGCCATCGTATCCGACAACGACACTCAATTTGTGGGTAACGGCCTCTCCAGCCTCTTGGAAGATTTTGGCATCCGCTTCTTCCACTCCACTCCAGCATACCCTCAAGGGAATGGCCAAGCCGAAGCCTCAAACAAGACTGTCTGCGCTGGGTAAAGCGTCGATTAACCTCCAAATGTGGCAAATGGGCAGAAGAGCTACCTAAGGTTTTATGGGCCTACCGTTCTACACCACGATGTTCTACCAGTCAAACTCCCTTCTCAATGGCCTTCGACATGGAGGCCGTCATCCTATTGGAGTCAAAGTTCCCTACCCTCCGCACTGAGACATTTGACCCAAAGACAAATGATGAAGCTGTCACACAAGAGCTTATTCTTGCCGAAGAGAAGCGTGACGACGCTCGGCTCAAACTGGCCAACTACCAACAACAAGTGGCCAAAGGATACAACCGCAGCGTACAAACCAAGAAGTTCAAGCCAGTTGATCTCGTTGGCGGAAGGTGGAGCAAGCAAACAAGAAGAAGAAATTTATACCCACCTGGGAAGGGCCTTTCCGCATTGTCAAGATTGCTGGTAAGGGTGCTTACATCCTTGAAGATATGAGTAGGAAGGTGCTTACCAATCCATGGAACGCACAGAATCTTAGGAAACCATACATGTGAACCACTATCTTATGAACTCTGTGCTCGGCTTCACACGCTGCGAGTCACCAATTTTAAGAGTTTTTAACACGCGGCTTCGGCCACTTTATATGTTAGTCTTTCAATTCCAAGAATGACTTCGGCAACTTTATCTGTTATTTTCCATGCACTCCAAACGTTTCTTAAATAGCAAGACTTTTTGTTCGGTTATCTATTTCTTCACCACTATCCTTTTATCTTATTTCAATCTCTCCTTCATATGACTCACCCTCGGCAAACATGCCAAACATCAACGATGACTTCGGTCACACCCACAAACGGCCCTCAAGGTCTGCTTCGGCCTCACTCGCTGCCCAAAGAAGCAACAGGACATATGGGCCACCGAGCCTATAACACACATTATGGCTGGAACATGGGCTTATACTTGGTTCCTTGGCTAGGGGCTGGCACTTTGGCCGAACCCAATCCACAATTGCAGGTATCACACAAAATTCTGAAGGCTAGACTCAGTACTTACAACACATCCGGCATGATGGCCGTAGACAAGTTCATGTTCGCCAATTTATCAATGCCATAACACAACTCTACTTTGGTCAAGGCTCGGCTGCCATCCACCTAAAGTTAGCAAATTCTACTATACTACTATGCTGAACCCAGACCAAAGTGAGGGCTGCAGATAACCACCGATTAAGCAAGATTTTCTAACTTTTCTAAGCCATGAAAACGATCAAGTTCGGTAAAACAGAAGACAGTCAATTCATTCAAAAGAAAAACACAAGTAGTGTAGAAAATCCTAGCAAGGAGGTACGGCGTAGTAAACCGTCTGGTGCTGACCCCTCACCAACTATTACATCTGGCACGGTAAACCCCATGCTCGGGGCCGTCCAGCCTAACAAAAGGTGCAAATAACAAAAAAAAGTTAAAAATATTCTCAAACTTAAGCAGTAGAGTCCGCAGCAACATCAGCAGCGACATCAGCCGCAACTTCAGCTTCAGTCACTGCGTCTTTCTCAGCTGCAGGCTCTTGCTCGGCTAAATTACCATCACCACCGTCACCATTCTTCTTCCCAGCAGAAGCATTCTTTTCAGCGTCAGCATCGGCGTTGGTGAGATCGTCAATCTCTTCATCACTCTCGGGGAATTCCGGAGGGGGAAGCGGTGCGCATTCTTCGTCCATGTACGGCAGTTCGAGCTCGGGAACAGTGGGCCCAGGAATTGATTTTGTCATGTTCATGTCCTCTTCGAGCTGCAGAACACCACATGCCGCGGATACACCGTCCTTATATCCTCTCCGGTAGGCTATTGGGACCCGCACCTTCACCTCACCATTCACCAAAGACCGAGCATCCCTTATGTACTCTGCCCCTGCTCGGTCATACCCAGCTTGATACGCCTTCTCGTCAACCTCCTTCATTTTCCTCTTCTCCCTCCTCAGAAATTGTCCGAGCTCACGCTTGGCCATCTTCAGCTTTTCGGCCATCTCATCCTTCTCCTTCTCCAACTCAGCAATTTGAGCCTCCGCCGTCTTCAAACTTCCTTTATAGCTTCTCACTTTTTTGCGCTCGGCCTTCAGGTCCTCATGATAGTGGCGGCGCTCGGCAGCAAGAAGATCAGCTTGGTTATACGCGCGAAGGATTGCTTGGCCGGCCTACATTAGGAAGCAGAGTAAGCTCGGAGTACACTCAAAATTCGAACACCTCGGAAAAAAGGTGATGTTTTAACAATACCTGAACAATGTAAGCACTGGCATGAACCAGGCTCGGTTGCATTTCTTCTGGAACCTTCATGATATCGCTCGGCAGTGCCAAGCCTGGAAGCATCGTCGGGGCCAGTCCAGGCTCCAGCTTAACACTGTCGTTTATTGAAACAATTTTGCCTTCAGACATCGCGTACGAAGGCGTGAACTCCTGCACTGTCGTGCGATCAACTGAGCCCCTAGACTTTTCCACAGCCTTCGAGCCACCAGCAGTTGATGACTCAGTTTGGTCCCTCTCCCTCAGGATCGGCGTTGGCGGCCTAGTTGGGAAGAAGTCTTGAGTGACCTTCTGCTTTTTGGTGGCGTGTTCGGCCGCATCAGCTACTTTTTGCCGAGCAGCGGTACCATCCCTAATGTTCATCTTGACCACGTTCCTTCTACCCATATCTTCGGTAAATTCTGGAATGAGGGTTCGGAGAGGTGGAATGTCAATGCCTGAGAGGTTGGACGGTTGACTCTTCTGGAATCAGAAGTCAGCCGACTTCTTGAAGGTTGGGAATTTTATCCGCTTGCCCTTCGCGTGTTTGCCTGGCTTTGGATCCTTTGCCTTCCCTCTCTTCCTTCCCTCTCTGCTCGTCGGCAAGCTTCTTCTTGCCTTCGGTTTTTGTGCTTGGACTTGGCCCTTTTTCCCTTCTCCTCAACTTCCCTTTATAAGAAGGCTCGTACCCAAGCAACGTCGACGCGTCTCGACAGATTTGGGCCAACAACGTTTCAACGTTCTTCTCAATGGCCAACGATTGTGTCGCTTTGTGATAGCTCAACGATCTGTAAAAGAACATTAACCAAATCAATATTGTAGATTCCAAAACCATCAGTTAAATGACATGCTCAGCGGGATAAACGAAAAAGGGATCAACCTCGAAAATCTTTTATCTTCGGCACATTATACAGTCGTGATGTCTGGTCACCGAACTCGTAGGTACCACTCACCTCGACATAAAAGCTTGCCCACTTGTTAGTATCGGGCAAGCCGTCTATGAGGGGCTCCTTCCCACTTCGCGTCGAAAGGTATCTACACTCGGTCACACCGTGCCTAGACATTATATACGTATGGAAAAGGTCGGCGACTGAAAACTCCAGGTTGTGAAGTTCCTTCAACTTGATCATAGCCATCACTATCCTATAGCTGTTGATGGCGAAGAAATGGGGCACCAAACTAAATCGAGCAAGTAGCTCCCTCAAAAATGGATGAAGAGGGAAACGGAGTTCGGCCTCGCAGATGGCCATAAGGGGAACGGTGATATGCTCGGGGCAATGCTCTGGCTTGTCCCTTATGTCGTTCCTAGCAACCTGGCTAATGACTACATCATTTGGGACGTTGTATGTTCGGCAAAAGTCCTCGTACTCATTTGGCTGCCCACTGAAGTAGTGGGCATGTGGACAAACTTGACCCCTCTCGTAGAGGTGGGCAATCTCTCTATCCTCAGATGGCACTTCATTGGGCATGGAACGTAAAGAAGTTTGGGCTTCGGCCCCTGATCGAAATCTAGATTCGACTTCAGGGCCCATTTCATGCTCGGCATCGGAGTGGGTGGATGAGGTGAAGGATATCTCGGGCTCGGTGTTAAACCCGCCGTCATACTCATGATCGTGCTCGGCATTGGAATCACTGGAGTCCGACATGTTGGACGCAATAGAAGAAGTTTCGCGTCGGCTTCGGCGTCTCTCCAAATACTCTCGGATGAATAAATCCGCGGAGTCGTCCCCCGAGCTTTCAGAGTCGGAAGAAATGATAATGATTGGGTGAGCCAGACCTAACAACACAAATAGAAAAATAATGAGAAACTTCATCATCGGCCAGAAGGCAAGGATCTCAGTACTCTCGGCTACCCTACTGGCCCACCCTACTTTACATCTACAAACTCAAGCTTGGAGAACGCAACGAGCCCGAGTCGAAGAGGCTTGGCCAACCCCATCGTCGGCCTAAGACCCCAAGCACAAAAACTAAGGCTCGGCCAATCCCATCGTCGGCCAAGCCCAGCAGCGTCAAGGCTGGGGGTCGGAAGAACAGATTGAAGACGAAGATGAACAGACTGTTCACCCCCAACTTCTCACTGTTCACACAGAAGAAAGGACCCCAAAAAAACCCAAAAACCCCAGAAAAACGAAGAAAAAGGGTATGAAAACTACAGGAAATAAAGAGATGTTAGAATCAAACACATACCTGAGGATTTCTGGGAGTGTTTATGCTGGATCAACAAGGAATCAAGGCTACAAGATGAACGAACAGGGAATGGTGCTCTGACAATGGAGGTTTAGAGAGAGAAAGGGTTCGCAACCTCTCTCTCTCCTCGCGTTGCTCCTTATATAGGGGAGAGTTAGGGTTTTGAATTTCCCGCCCAGCGCTGCACCGCCGAACTGACAGCCAATTAGGCCTTGACACGTGGCGCAGATGGGGCAACCCTGCTGTACTTGACGCATGCCACTCGTGCTCTTTTTAGCCTACCCAATTGTGACATGACACCTGGCGGTCCTCCCTGAGATCTTGCCAGTAACGGTTGCTCTCCCTTCGGACGTCAACACAATCGATGCTCGGCTAGGTCGTGGCTACGTCAACAGTTTTCCACGTTTGGTAGCCATGGGGTTCGGCCAGGGTTGAACATCAATCCCTTCCACGCGCTCGGCGTTGGCAGAGATTGAGGGGCTAATGTAGCGGGCCAAACATAACAATTCACACGCACAGCGGACCAGTCAGTTCTAGTCTGCTGGTGACCATGCTTAGAGTGGGGTTCGGCCTCTAGCCGAAGGTCGTTTCCCCTCCCCCCCCCACATTGTCCTCACATTACCTTCGGATAGTCGATGTCATGCTCGGCCACTTCCAAAGGAGGATCACCAACGGATTCCAATGGGTTGTTCCCTCTTCGGGCTCAACCAAGCACGAGGCTCGGCTACCCGCGAAGCTCGGCCACCATCGGGCTCGGCAATCTGTAGAGTAACATGCTCTTTCCACGTGCAAAAACGATTATGCTGAAAGGTAATCATGAGCGCACATGGAGGGTGCCAGTTCACACCAAGACGGTTATCAGATTCGCTCAGTGGCGTCATAATGACATCACACAGCCCGTGCGAGGCACATGCACGTACTTGGAGAGCAAGTCAAGGGAGTTTTATAAATACTAGGATGACAACCCTAAGAGGTACATGATTCTACACACACCCAGTCCTATCCTCTTACCTTCTTCTCTGCATATACTTATCCTTTCACCAGAGGGCTTTGCCGGGGTAACCCCGGCCTGGCCTTAGTCGTGCGTTCGTTTTGCAGATTAGGTGAAGAGACTAGACGCAATGGATATATATGTATAATAATTACCTTGGTCCAAAAGGTTCCATTAAGGTTTGAAAGGTTCCAAAGGTTCATCTAGGGTTAGGAGAAAGTAACTAGATGTATTGGTAGTTAGGTTTCTTCAACTAATTGGTTAGAAGCTAACTATACTTGCCAAAATAGGATTTCTAGCCAAGAAATATAATTATAAGACTTTATTTCAATTATTAAGAAAATGTACTAGTGTTTTTATAAGCACACTTGTCTTTAGAACATGACTAGATTGTCTAGAGTGATTAAACCTAATTATTATAGATTATTAGAAATTAAAAAGAATCTATAAAGTCATCGAAGAGTAAATAAAGAATTTTTGAATATAACAAACGAGATTTTTATTTACTAAAAGTCAGAGTTATTACAACCACGAAATCACAAGATTTTGTTTGTATTCTCGTACCTATGTAGGAAGACGAGGGTTTCGAACAGTCGCGTCCAGCGAGACAACGTCGAAATAGCAGAAAAAGAAAAAGGCCCATTCGTCCATCACATGGCATACATTGGTTTGATTGCCCCAAGGGCCATTATTTTCCGAAACCTCTCCCTAACCCCACCCAATCACCCATACACACAAAATCCCCAATGTTATTGGAATGAATCAGCATAAAGCCCAAATGACGAATAATTTGATATAAAACCCTAGCCTTGTATATGGGCAAGAATTAAGGAAAAAATCAAATCAAACCTTGTGAGGACTCTCCAAACTGACTGGGCTTTGATTTTCTCTGACTACTGATTCAGAAAGGGGAAGAATAAGAAAGATGAAAATCGAGAGATTAGTAGGAAACAAAAGTTAATCGATTGGATAGCAGAAGAAATACAAAACACAGAACAAACCTGCAACTAAAGATTAAAACCCTAGAACCAGAAGATTGATCCCTTAACTTTCTACCAGAGGTCTGGAGCTCTGAACAACTACCGAAATCTACCCCACTTCGCAAGAAACGAATGAGAAATCTAGTGTAAAATATGATTTTAATCAAAATCCAAGCTAACCTTCAGCCGCAGTCGCCGGAATTCCAAGATTGTTGGCCGAACTATGGTAGATCATAACAATAGCTGGAGATACCTCTCCATGACATCGGCGGCAGTAGTTGTACCATCGGAGAACACCGGGGGTCCACCAGATCTAAACTGGACAGGACACCTCCATTTCTGACTAGCAGCTGCCCTCCGCCGTGCACAGCTAGAGCAGTGGACTAGCTGAGATCAGTGATTCCGTTTGGTGAAAAGGACCCACGAGCAATGAGCTTTGGGTCATCTCCGTGAGGATGAGAAACAAGAAAACCCAGCCGAGACGCCGTGTACAGCCTCAATTACCTCCGCCGTGTATAGCTACGATAGTACCTGTTTTGGGTTTCTGGGAAACCCAACTGATTTGAGCCACCTTCTACGGACATGACCACAATTGAGCAAAACTCGGCGGAACCGATTCAAATTTTCAGCAAGGGGAGGGCGCGAGGGGTTGGCACTTATGATTTTCGTGGAACGCTATTGAAGAGTTTAATGAAACGCTATAGTATTAGGCCCGAGAGTTTCCTCCGCATTTTTAAAATGCTATTAGATAATGCTGTTAAAAGGCATATTTGTTGTAGTGAGTCTTTTTTCTATTTCAAGCTGATTTACTCAAAAAAAAAAACGAAACTAAGAACTTGTAGAACAATGAAGAACAATGCTAGAGTAACCAACAAGTAACAAAATCTAAGTGCAAATTCTAATCTAGATCTAGAAAAACATATAGATATTTGTGAGGTGAGAGGTATTTATGCACATCCCTTTTTATCTCAACAAATATCTCAAAAATGAACTAAAAGCTGCCTTGTAACCCTTCGGTATCGATACTGAGGTTGTATCGATACTGAGCAGCTTTGAACTATTCCACTTGGCTGCCGTCGCTACTCGGTATCGATACAACCATTACCCAATGCTACGAGCCCACTAGATTATGCTTGCAATTGGGTATTGATACGATACCGCCTTTGATATTGCTTATTCTTCAGCTTTTGGCCTTTGTTTTGGCATCCAACAGCCCAGGCCACCCGACGGCTCTTTGATTCTTCGTTTTCGGGCTTCGATGGCTTTGTTCTTTGCAGCCTTGGGTCTTGGATACCTCTACACTTGTTCCAAGCTTCAAAATCATGCTTTATTCAACAGTTTACCTGAAAAACTAAATAAACTTCCTTATGTGCAATATCACCTAAAACAACGTTTTATTCTAAATAAAATCAGCAAACTAACAGACTTTAAGCACCAAAAACTATGTTATTGGGTGCTTATCACACCTCCTAACTTGAACTTTGCTAGTCTCTAGCAAATTAAAAGAGAAAAACATTTGAACTATACAATCCTTTCGACATAACTTAAAACTCATGCTCACAATCGTTATCAACTAGCAATAGTTTGCAAATCTAACGTTTATTACATTGTACAACTCACAACTGAAAACTTGTTTGAACGACTAAGCATAAAGCATGTGATAAGCAAGCTATGAAGGACTCATGTCCATAAACGAAGGAAGGATACAACTCATATAAAAGTGACATATATCAACCATATCCCCCAAAAGTGCTCGGAAGATAGGAGATGATGAAAAATAAGATCATGCCATTTATATAAAGAGCACTTATTGAACGAATCTAACTAATAGCCGAAAACTTTGAACAACGGAAAGAAAATATGCCACAAACTAAGTATGCCAACCATAATACTTTGAATCACAAATAGAATAAACCACTACAAGAAAAATGAAAATTGGTGACAAAAAAGTGGCGATGAAATTTAATTTTGTCACTAAATGAGTATATTTGGCGATGAAAAAATAAATTCGTCAATGTTTTGACAATTTCTGTGACGAAATAATTTCGTCCACAATTATATCTGCTTAGCGACGGAAAAAATATTTTCGTCACCAAAGGTACTCATTCGGCGATGAAATACATTTTTCGTCACCGAAAGCTTCAAAAAGGTGACGAAATTATTTTTCGTCGCCAAGGATAATCATTTGGTGATAAAAAATATATTTCGGCACCAAATGAGACTAATTTAATAAGAAAATATTGTTTTCCTCACCAAATGCTTAACTTAATTTCGTCACCATTTTAACGTTATGATGTAATGATGAGCCAGACTCCATTTAGTTTTATCAATAAAATGTTTATTTAACGTACCAAAAAATCCAAGTCGTTACAAAATGGTATCAGAGCTCTAGGCTCAACAATCGGCCATGGGTAGAATGGGTAGACCATAAGATAAGTTCGACCATTGCACAAACGTGAATCGAGTTTAAGTTTACCGTCCCAAATTGGGTAGAATTCTGACAAAACAATCTTCGAATTGAAGCAAGGTGTGGAATTGGCAGTACCACCGAGCTGGGAATTCCCGAACAATTGGATGATGACTTAGATCAAGAATCGAATGTGGAACCTAGAAATTCCAAAGTTTCCTTAGCGCTAGTAAACTCTGTCTCAAAACATTACTAATTGAGGTTTAAACTCTGTCTTTCCTTGTAGATGAGCCACATGGATCACCTAGTTGACCTGTTGGCTAGAGCTCGTCAGCTCAAGATCGCCCTAGAAACCATGACAAATCAACTAGTGAAAAATCCTGACTTCATTGCTGCCATGCTCGCAGAAAAATGAGATTTCATGAGGGTGCAACAAAATACCCCTATTCCCATGGAGGAGGACCCTTGGTTTCCAGTAATGTTCCCTATCTTGTATGCCTTTTGGGGATTTTTCGGAGCCCTGCCCCTAATGGAGAACCTTGAAGTTGGAGTTAAGGAGGAAGAAGTCGATGGCGATAAGGATGCCATTGAAGTAACCAAGGAGGAAAACCATTCTAGTGAAGGGAATCTCGAAGAGGACGAGACTCCAAAAGCAGAGGATGCCAATTAGGCGTATCTTAGATAAGTCTAGTAATAATTGTAATCCTTCAAGATGTAGGAAGTTGGAAAATTAGGAGCACTGTGGTTTGTTTAAGAGTCCATCTATGTTGTGTGCATTCCTGTTCCACTAAAGACTTGTAGGATTATCTATGTGTACTTGTTTCCATTTAATGAAAGACTTGTATTTTCCCTTCAATACATGATCACTGTTTACGTGTGTACTTGTATTTTATACCTAATCGTATGCAATCTTCTCTTTACACCCATTAGTAGTGTAGTAGTAGTATCGTAGTAAGAGTATGTAGAATCGTTTCAACCTATACTAGGAAAATCCTATCTTAGGACCCTACTTGCCTTTGTAGTAGAACTCTATGCTTCTAATTATATCTCTCTTTTATCTATAAAAATCTTGCCTTGTCTAAAAGAGTACTGTTGCGTACTACTTGATAAATTACTTATGACTTTAAGAGGAAACACCATTTGCAAAAGAAAAATTGTGTTAGTAAAACAAAACTTTCCCTTACGATTTTTCCTCTTAGTTGGTGAAAACGCACCGTGGATTAGGATACGAAGCCGGAGAATCGTCTAACACATACCCCTACCAACCCTAGGCCCAAATAGCTGAAACCATACCCTGAATTCAATTACGCCTTAAGAAAGAATTCACTCACCCTTTTCCAATTGCTTCTCTCAAATCTCTATTTGAAATTTGCATCCTTGGGAAAGAAACCCTCATTACTTCAATTAATGAAATCATCTTTGGATATCTTTTGTGACCCAACCTTATTGGCCAAGCAATACACCCTATGGTGTTACCAAACCTAACCGTTATCACTTCAAACCTTTCTCTACCCCTCGAATTCCTTATAATCTTTTGTTAATGATCCCTTGGAACTAATCTTCTTCGGAGATGGATACCCTTCCTTGAACCAATCAGGCATCATCAACTTTTTATCAAAAGCTCGCACTACTTGAGGGCAGCTTAAATCAGTCATTTCCATCCCGACATCTAGAATTATCTTGGACAACTATGATTGAATATATATTTTTCGAGATCGCCGTACCTCTGGCAGTGCTGCCGGTAGTCGACGCTGCCAAGGGCTTGTTTTCCCCTGACTGTAAAGGTTCTTTCGGTGCCTTTGCTCAATTATCGGAACTTTTAGAACCTCGAAGGGCTTGCTTGTTGATGTACGATACTCCCCGGATGAGGAGAGAGTACTTACGATTTGGGAGTGAACCTATTCGAGTCGATACGTTGTTTCCTAGTTTTAGAAGGGTACTGTCGCACACTACCCGTTAAGCAATTTTTATTAGTTCGTTGGGAAGCCATTCCTGGATAAATATTTTTCCTCATCTCTTAAGGAATGAGAGCGCCGAGTGCCGGCCATAACCCAAAGGGGGCCCCGGCAAACGAGTGTCAGCCATAACCCCAAGGGGGGACCCCGGCAAACCACCCCCCCCCCCAACCCTCCAAATTTCAAACCCAATTCTAAATTCAAATTCAAATTTCATTTCAAAAGCTTCCCTCCTCCACACCCCTCACCCGGCCCTATAAATACCCCCCCCCCCCCCCCCTCCTCTTCCCATTTCTTCACCCCATCTCTTCATCTCTCTCACCATCTTAACCCCTCCAAACCATTATCATACCGAGCCATGGCAACCTGACGACGAGGATTTTTGGAAGACGCCGCGTTCCGAGAAATCGAGCGAACCGAGCTCACCTCATCGATCCGAGCACTACGATTGCAGCCCTTCATCTTCATCATGTTCTGTGTCGTGCTGACAATAGGCATGCCACGGTGGTTCGATAGGAATAACAGTCTCAACACCTTCTGGTACTGGGTTCTCGTTATGTTCGTCGCACTCGAGGTGTTTGTAAGGGAATACGAACGTCGTTTGCTCCAAGCTTTCGACGATAGATGGTAGGGCGAGGCGTAGCAATGGCACTATATCCACTCATATCTATTTTCTTACATTTTGTTGTATCTGATGATGCCTTCGCTCGTGTAATATAATGATCTTATTCTATCTCAAAATTTATTTGCTTGTCTGCGACAATCTGTCGTGTTCATTATACACTTGCACTAGAAACAAAACCCCTTAGTTCGAGAAAGTATCATCACCATTTCAGGAGAGTATAGCTGTTAGTCTAAGTGTGTAGTGAGTGCAAACTAGAAATAGCCAACCTACACCTAACCGCAACCTTAGAGTGATCAACGTGGTAGATTTCGACGAAATCCGAAAAGGGACTGACTATCAGCACATCGAGCGGTCATAGACTGTCATCGGATGATGGTGACGGTAACTCATCTCCAATTTAAGGGGGATAGGCAAATGGCAAGTTCGACGATAAATGTTTGGTAGCCGATAGAATAGAAGTGGGATTACCACACATCGAGTGCGAGTACGCCGACGTGTTCCGGAAGAACTTCTTGGCTTACCACCCCAAAGAGATACCATATTGCCCCTGCAGAGCTAAAGGAGCTCAAGACCCAATTGAAGGAGCAGTTAGACAAGGGGTTTATCAGACCAAGTACGGGGAGCACCTGCTTTATTCGTAAGGAATATAGAAATGACGCTTCAACTATTCATCGAATATAGGAAACTGACACTGCCAACGACTTGTTTTTCCCAGGTAGTATAGGTTCTTTCGGTGCCTTTGCGCAAATCATTCAAGCTTTTAGGACATCGTAGGGCTTACGGATGTTCGATTTTTCCCGGATGAAGATAGAATACTTACGCTCTACGATTAAGAAGTGATTCTGCTTGAGTTGATCCATTGTTACCTAGTTTTGGAAACAAGCTTAAAATCACTAGGTAGGGAAGCATGCTGATTCAATAAGGACGTGCTAGCGAAACGTCTACAGGATACGGGCCCGCATGAGGATTTGATAGAAGTTTTGCATTTGGCGTTGGTGTTTACAATGGAAACTTTATCAGAGGTCGACAACGAGGCAGGTTGTTCTACAGCTGAGGCAACTTCAACCCCGTTTTGTTAAGCAAGTGATGAGGCTTAATTCGATTAACAAAACATGTATAGGATTGTGAGGGATACCTTAAACACCGTCATACCTATATCGAGCTAGAAAACTAAACCCTTAAGATCGCTCTTAACCCAACCGTCGCCCTAAGAGGGAGAATAGCCATCAACCTAGTCTACGAATGGCGATATCCACCTTCGTCAAGCATATGACTAACAAATGACGCAGATGATCATGGTCGTAAGGGATTTAGAGTGACTTGCTTCTTTTTAAGGGGGACAGACGGCGATTCAAAGACCAGTATAGCGACTTTGTAAAATCCATAGACACCCACCAATTTCGAGGATGAAATTATTTTAAGGGTGATAGATTGTAACGACCCTGATTTAGGGTCAGTAAAAATTTTGTTAAATATTTGAATTTTATTTTAATTACTTGGATTGCTTTTTAAAATTCCCTTTGAATTCTAATAATCCGTCATAATTAGATTTAAAACTTGTAAAATTGAATCCTTTTACTTCGGACATTCGAGTCCTTCTCCCACGACTAGTATACTTGTAAACGTACTCGTATATTTTTCCTAGTAAGTAAATAATAGCTTTAAAATTATATTTCTTGGCTAGAAATCTCACTTGCCAAGTAGAATTAGATTCCAACTAGTTAGTTAACCAAATCATTTGGATTCCAAGTCTAGTTAGGTTGCCCTAATCCTAGATGGACCATTTGAACCTTTTTGTCTTTACCCATTGGACAATAATTGCTAGGGAAAGTTTTATCCCTTGGCCAATAGAAGTTAGCCTTGACAATGGAAGCTTAAGATTTGACTAGACAAGTCATTAAGAAACTTTTGAACCATAGAAACCCATCATTTTACTTCCAAGAGAAGACAAACTAGCCTTGTCATGCATGCACACCTATTGTAATCATGACTATAACTAGGAGCACTTTCTAGGAAACCATTAACCATTGAATAATACCCTTACCCTTGAAAGCATTACTTTTTCTAGTCTACCTATATATATATATATATATATTGTGGGCTACCACGGCCCCGGGTGGAATGGGGGCGGCCCGAAAAGAAACGCCTCGATTTTGGATTTTTGAAAATAATTTTGAAGGGTCGCCACCTGAATTTGTGGTTTGTTACCCGAGAAACCGTTTTATTCGAAAAAAGGTTGATTTGAATTGAAAACCAGAGACTTAGGAAAAGGGTTCGGGAGCCACGTTACGAGGGGGGAAGGGTTTTACGGCACCCCCCTCGCCCGATTTGAAATCGGTCTCTACTAGATATTTGTGGGATTTTTCAAAGGATTTTATTTCATTAAACAGTTAGCATGCATTTACAGATATATCAAGTACAGAGGGTGCATGCAGGTACATGTGTACAGTGAATGAATGAAAAATAGTAATGAAGTGCAAGATGCTAGAAACTAGAGGATCCTGTCACTGATCCACTCTCGAGCGCTCGGAAGAACTCCCGAGCGCTTGGGAGTACCACACACTCAACCTGCACATCTTGCTAGTACAACAGGATACAATAGAATACAATGCTGAAAGTATAAACTGGAATAACATTAAATACAATATAGGCTTGACAGATGACTCAGTAGACTGAGGATTGGTCTCATTCTTCTAAGCCATACAACCTAGCCCTTCTGGAAAGTGGTTTAACAATTATAAGAGGCAAAGAGAGACACATGCATGGCCATGCAAGGACAATAAGAGGATCAAATTGAGAGAAAGATGGGCTGGAGTTGCATGCAACCACTCTCAAGCGCTTGGGAGTGATCCCGAGAGCTTGGGAGTGATCTGTACCCTAGAACTGGTTTCAACTTCCTCATGCACTCATCTTAGCATGCTGGTACATCAGATCTTACACTTCTGAAATATGAAATTTGACTTTTCAAATTCTGAACAAAACCCTTCTATATGTCTTTAAATAAGAATATCTTTGTTTCTTTCTTTCTGAGAAATGAAGATCTTTTGTACCAACAAATCCCAAGAGGATTGATCTGCATGAAAACACTTTTTTTCTACTGCCCATGCATATCCGTTTAAATGCTTAAAAGAAAGAGAATGGACTGTAACCACTCTCGAGCGCTCCAGAGTATTCCCGAGCGCTCGGGAGTGCTTCCAGTAAACTGGAACAGAAAATGTATTTGTACCCCTTTGCGCTTGTTTTAACACTGAGGTCACTCAACCCATGCTCAGTATTAAAGACTGAGAGGGCTGAGGGACCTCCCTCAGAAAGGAAAACAACCTTGTTTTGTTTGACACTAAGGTAAAAAAGCTTCTACCTTTTGGTTTAAACCTTGCTCCTTGGAAATCCTTGGAAAGATGAATGAGGTGAAGGAGATCAGGAGGATCAGAACTTGGGGGTGATCTGAACTCCTTGCATGTTTTTGGGTACCTTGTGTTTTTGGTTATTTTGTTTTTTTTTTGAAAATGGAATTTTGAGAGAGATGGAGAGCAGCTCTGTTTGAACAGTCAAAGAAGTGTTTAGAGAGAGAGCCCTTCGTGCCTATTCTGAACTGGAATGGCCTATATATAGGGAAAATAGTATATGGTCTCATTTTGGCAAAATGAAATTTGGAATCTTTGAAAATCCTCAGGCCTGACTCTTCCTGACTGAGGTTGAGTGTTGTCTGAGGTTTGAATGAGCTGAAGACGGCTGTGATGATGGCTTGCATGGGAAGTGGGGAAGCTCCATTACCCATTGGGCAGCACAGAAGTCTCGAGCGCTCGGGAGCACTCTTGAGCGCTTGGGAGTTTATTCTCGAGCGCTCGAGAATTTGTCAGATCCTAGGTTATGAAAGTTGTTTGGAGCGCTTGAGACTATTCTAGAGCACTTGAGACTGATTTTGACATTTTATTTTCCTTTTTAAAGCCTTCCAAGGAGCATTGGCCTGACCGTCTAGGGCTTGTTTCAATCCAAATTCATCATCGGGGAGCCTCCGGGCCACAAATTATGGAAATTCGAAGAGTCCAAATTGGGGTGTCTACAGTTGCCCCTCTTTGGATGATGCTCGGCATCATGTCTGGATACGAGTGACATCCAAAGATTGAGACAGCCCAATTCGAGCCACGTCAAACCCTTAATTTCAAACACAAATGCAAGTAAAAATATTTGATGCACGCGATCGCGTCTTTTCAGACTGCCTACGTACCCTTTTCTGCAGGGATCAGACCAACGTAGTTCTTTGGGGCAAATGCAAGCACGTGTAATGCATGCATGAGAAAGATTGACAAGATCTTGATAAGATAAATATGCAATGGGTCCACCTGTTACTCTGTTTGGCGAACGGAAAATGCAAGCATGCGTGATGCATGCATGCGAAAAGATCGACACGAGTTTGATAAGATAAATGCACGAAGGGTCCACCTGTTGCTCTATTTGGTGGACGCAAGCACGTGTTATGCATGCGTGAGAAATGATCAACACGAGATAAGATAAATGCATGGATGGCCCACCTGTTGCTCTGTTTGGCGGACGGGAAAACGCAAGCACATGTGACGCATGCATGAGAAATTATCGACACGAGATAAGATAAATGCATGGAGGGCCCACCTGTTGCTCTGTTTGGCGGACAGAACGAGGATAAAGTAGCACCTGTAGGGTAGAAATACCTGCAAACCTGTTGAAACTAGTTGTAGACACCCCAATCTGGGCTTCCAGATTACTTTACTTTCTGTTTCTTGTTTCCCCGATGATGAACTAGATCAGAAAGCAGTCTTCAGAATGGGAAAGGTTTGAGCTTGGTGTGCATGGAATCCCCTTTGAACTCCCTTTGAACCCTTTTGAACCCCTTTATTTAAAATAAAAATCATTTTAGCCTTGGTCTGGGGTTGACCATCGCGCGAGGCACCCACTCCCTCGCGCGAGAGTCAGCTTGCCAGGTGTGGTCAAAGTCAAAGTTTTGACTGTTGACCCACGCGCAACAGGTGGCTATCTCGCGCGAGCCTATAACTGTATTGCGCGACACACTTTGCCTGTCCCTTTCGCCTTTTGTCAGCCACTTGGTTGCTTGCCAGGGTGGTCTGCAGGCTATCAACCCGTTCTTACGCACAGGCCCGTGGGCTGTGCAGGTCTTGAACACTCCACCCTCTCAACCTCTCCCTATCACCTTTCCACCATACTTAGCCCTTAAGTTTGGTCCTAAGGGGGTGTTTGCCATCCCCCTTTGCCCTTACCTCCTCCTATAAATACCCCCTTCACCCTTTTTAAGCAAAGGGTAATGAATTTTCTCTCAAAGTTTTCAAAACACAAAGCCAAGGAGAACATCAAGCACACAAAGGCCTTCAATCCAAGCACATTCGATCAGTCCATAACCCCTTCCATTTTCCATCACAAGCTTCAATCTTTTCCCAAAACCTTCCAAGCAAAGGTATAACACCTTGTACTGCTTACCGTTTTAATCCCTGAGGGGGGCTGTCAGGGCCAAGGTTGGTAATCAATACCAATCCTGGTCCTAAAGTCAGCAGAGTTACAAGAAACCTTGCAAATCATACCCTCGCGCGATGGTCCATCTGTCTCGCGCGATACACCTGTGTCTCGCGCGATGGATCTCGTGGGGTTTGGGGATGATTGGTTTTCCTTGTCTTCTCCTGTTATTGCTTATTTTGAGCTTTGTTAGGATTTTAGCTCACTGTCAAGCAAGTTAAAAATACATAGTTTAGCTTTTCTTGCTTATTTACTTTGTTGGAATGCTTCTGGGTTGCATCTGGGTTTGTGCCAGAGCCCAGAACATGCAAAGCAATTCCTGGAAGTCCAGTCAGGACACTCGCGCGATACACATCCTGTCTCGCGCGATGCTCTTTCTTATTCCAGGAGCTGCCCTTGCATGAGCAGCTTAGCCCTTGGCCCTTGCTTTCATACCCCCTCTGTTTAGGGGTTGTATTTCAATTAATTTCAGTCCCTACTTGTAATAATTAGAATTAATTATTTACTTCCAGTCCCTATAAACTGCTTGGTTTGCCCCCTGGGTGCGCACTGGTCCTTCCAGAGCCCAGAAGGGGATAAAATTTAATCTGTGATGAAGCATGGACCCTCGCGCGATGGAGAAAGTGTATCGCGCGACACATATCTTTGTATGCACGTAGATCCATGCATACAAAGGTGGTAGTCAAGTGACACACTCACTCTTAGAGCTGTTTTGGTCCAGGTTTGACCAGGGATCAAATCTTATCCCATTTACATATTTCATCATCCATCCATGCCGTATTCGATCATATCCTGCAAATTTGTTACAGTTTTTATACCCGATTAACTGTTCCCCCGCCCTAATTGGCTTAAAATTGGTTAAAGAAGAAAGCGAATCACAAATATTTTCACAAAATGCCTAAGTAGAGACCGATCTCCGGATTGGGCGAGAGGGGTGCCTTAAAAACCTTCCCCTCTCGTAACCTGGCTCCCGAACCCAGATATGGTTATGACGGACTGGTTCCTTCACTTTTTCAAATCAAATAGCGCGGCAGGTGCTTCGAAATACGGTTCCTTGGGTGACGGACCTTCAAACCCAGGTGGCGACTCTGTGTTTTGCGAGCGCCTGCTTCTCCGCTCGCGCTCCCTCGATCTATCGGGCCCTTGCTTCGGGAAACGAAATTCCCGGAGGCTCGCTTTGGAATCCGAAAATTCCAGGGCATGCTGCCCACAGTGGCGACTCTGCTGGGGATAATCGAACCAATATTAATCCATACTTAGAGTTTAATACGTTTGTGAACAATCCCTTAAAAGTCTGTCAAAACGGTGAGTTTCGCGCTGCCGAAGGTTGGAATGGTGATTTAACAGGACCCCGTGTCCGACCAATCTAATCTGGGACTTTTTTGATTGTTCACTTGCGTAGTTTCCTCTAAAGATGGACTAAATAAAGTGAGCCGAGCTTGAAAAGGTATTTTGCGATTTTGTGATTCTTCTTCTTCTTAATCAATTTCTAGCATCTCATTTGCATCAATGTGGGATAAGCCTCGTTGGATCGTTTTGGCAATCCGGCACGGTTTACCAGAGCCCGGGGACCTCGAATGAACAACAACCTTCGACGATGATGGGTCATGCTACCGTTTGACTGTTGCTCTGTGAATCGTGGGCAACGGAGGTATATCTGTGGCCCTAGTCCGAGGAACCCGTTACGAACCAAAATCGCCTTTGCATATACAAAGCATTAGAACTCTCCAAACTAGGACAGTTACCTACATGGTAGGATCTACTTGCATCTAACCCTATATAATCTCACGTGTTATCGCTTCCCTATCATATGCACTGTACATACGCTGTTTTGCATAGGAGCATGCTTAGGGCAGTTCTTTCTTTCGAGTTTGTCTTACGCTGTCTAAGACGTTGTTGGACCCGATGAGGAGTCGTTCATTCTGTTGAATGTTCGTTGTCATTTCAAAGTCCTTAGTTCAATGAGACTTTGAGAAATCAAATTTGCTAAATCCTCAGCTCATGCCTAATTGAGGATTCAACCGACAATTAGGAACAACAAAGTATTGATGCCGTGTCACTGGCGCCACCCAGGTTGAAGTGCGTTGTCACGATACACCACGTTGTTCGAGGTTAAGGTGCCATGTCATCAATGCCGAGTTGTTTCTAATTCAAAGTTGAATCTTCAAAAAGGACTAGCCGAAGATTTAGTCTATTTTGACATCTTTTAGGATCTATCGATCTACTCAAGGACAAATCGCCGAAAAGAATTCTGAGGATTCTGGCAACGTCTGAAACTTGTGAGGCAAACTTGTCTCTGGAACTGTACATACATACATGTTATTTTGCATAAGAGCATGTTTAGGGTGGCTTCTAGGTTGTCACTCACTTTTGAGTCTGTCTTATGCTTATTAGGACGCTGCTAGACCCGATGAAGAATCGTGCATCTCGATGGTGCATGTTGATTAATTTTCAAAATCCTTAGATCAACGAGACTTTGGGAAATCAAGATTTTCTAAGTCCTTGTCTAATGCCTGATTAGGGTTTCAAACAGAAGACAAGGAACAACGAAGAGAATGCCGTGATACTTGTACCGCCCTGGTTATCATGCTACGCATGTACACCATTTAAGCTAAAGCACTAAGTGCTCACGCCACCCCGGTTAAGGTATCACGTCATCTACATCGAGTTGTTCCGACTCCAAAAGTTGAAACTTCGAGAACGGAGTAGTCAAAGGCTTAGACTATTTTGAAATCTCCTAATGTTAGTTGATTTAAATAAGGATACACCCTCGACAAGAAATCTGAGGATTTTAGCAGCATCCGAGCATCGTAAGACAGATTTGTCTCTATTTCTAGAGTCTAGGGCTGACACTGACAACGATAACCTGTGCATTTTCATTCTTTCAATTCTTTCAATAAACTGCTGAAAGGACATCACTGAGCTTTCATTACTTTACTGTCCGAAGCTTTGGGTCATTGCATCGTCGGATGATACCGAAAATAAGAGCCAAACCTATTTAGGAGAGTCTGCTGGGGCTGTTACACCTTCGCTTCCAAGGTTATATCGCCTACCTTGTTAAGTAATTCAGAATGGCAGCACAAATGGAGCTGGCTGAGCTCAGGAAAGCTGTAGAGGAATTGGGTCACAAGATGGACAAACAGATGATTATGGTCCAGGGACTCGTTGGCCTCTCTACCTCTACAACCCGACAACCAGATATTGGACAAGTCAAAGACCTCTCTCAAGCCTGCCACGCTTCTGCGGTTGGGATCAAGTTGTGCCCAAAGGACATGTTCAAAGACCTGGCTGAGTTTCATGAGGCCAGGACCTACCCAAAGGAGGATGCTGGGTCCTTACTCACAACCATTGTCGAAAGGGAAGACATGCTTAGTGATGATTTCAACCCCGAAGGCGAAAGAATGCATCCTGTTGATGAGGCAATGTGGTGCGATTGCAAAGCAAACAGGGGTTCCATTTTGAATTCTCAATCTGTTCGCCGGAACCCACCAAGGACTTTCTCATGCTTCTCGGCACCTTTGGCCTCAGTTTATGAGAAGCTCCTTGATACTGGTGCCATCAAACCCCTCAATCCAACTCCTCTACCCAAAAATCCATCACCCAATTTCAAGCATAACCTCTATTGCACCTACCATCAAATGCCTGGTCATTCCACCAATGCCTGCTTCCGGCTTCGACATGCCGTTCAAGATCTCATCGATTGTGGCACCATCACAACCCCACCTCCATCAACAGCCGATGTCAATCAAATTCGAAGCGCTCAAAGCCTCCGAGCTCGAACCCAACCCCGGAGTTTCTCTGTCTTCGAGGCATCTCTATCCACAGTAATGGAACAGCTTTTCCAATCTGGGCATCTCAAGTCTTTGACCCCAACTTCTCCACCCAAAGTCCTACCGGCCAACTACAACGCCAACCATTTCTGTGCCTTCCACCAAATGCCTGGCCATCTCACTGATAACTGCTATCGTCTTAGACATGAGATTCAAGACCTAATTGACAATGGCACATTTCAAATTCCACCAAAGCCCAACCTCACTTCTAACCCCTTGCCTCAACACGGGTCTGACCCTCTGGTTGGTCAGATAACTATCAACTCCACTCAAATCAACCCGAACTCCAAGCCGGCTACATCCATCCTGTCCGAGCCTGAGGACAGGCTGCTGGCCGCTGTTTGCGTGAATGAGGTTTTCACTGCTGATATCTGGATTGACAGTGATGAGGGGCTTGCAAATAAAAAGACTGACTGTCTGAGGTCCATTGATCAAAGGAGCATCAAATAGGTTTGGTTGAAGAAGCTGAAAAAGCCGAAGTGCTGTTGCTTGGGCCTAACATCCGCTAGATCCTATGTCTTTTTGTGGAAGCTACGGGTAGCTTTTTAAATATTGCATTTTCAAAACTGCGTCTAGTTTGTATTGGCGTTTTGTCTGAGTCTGACACAGAGCCTTGTGTGTCTGTCTAAGTCTAGCTCTGAGTCGGAGTTCGTGCCTCTTGGCCCTCCACGTCGTAGCTTTTGTTTCAAGTTTCGAGTCTGCTACACTTGGCAAACCCCATGGGTTTTTATGATATGCATTATTCTGCTTACTTCACTGGCTTTTATATAAACTGTGTCGACCCTGACGACGAAGGGATAGATTTCGATGGGATCATCCCCAAGGAAATGTGTTCCCTCGCCGAAAGGGAAGACGAAAGGCATGCTCAGCCTATTAAAAGAAGAAGTAGTTTCTATAAACTTGAAAGACAAGTATAATCCCCCGAAAGGTTCAAAGTTGGTCCAAGCACCACCCCCAAAGGAGCATTGCGCCTGGTCAGACAGGCTCGAAGAATTCATCGACGTCTTGACGTGGTCTCATCAAGTCACACCTTGCGTTGATCCTGAGATAAAGAAGCATCAAACCCCCTGCTACCGGGTACCAATCCAAAAAACAGAAGCTCAAGAAGGCTCCGGGCCTCATATCGTGTTCAAAAGCAGAAACAGTGGCGTTCCGCCGAGTACCAATGAGAAAGTGTACAAAACGGCCAGGAGCGAGGGATTTCCAACCGAAGCACTTTTGACTCTACGTCATCAAAGCCATTCTATCCGGGGCTGTGGTCAAAGATCGTCGACCTCGACAACAACAAATTCAATACCCTTGGTCAACCTGGATCAATTCAAAAGTTACTTTTCCCAGAGAGAAGCTCGTTGGGCTGAAAACCCCAAGGGTGGGCAATTCCAAGCAAAAGTTAGAGCAGCCTGCTAGACCGAAAACCTATGAAGGTGGTTTAGGCAAAAGTAATAGGCAATATTCAAAGCTCGCTAGACCGAAAACCCGAATGGGCGGTACTAGGCAAAAGTTAGAGCACAAAAGGAGAGGTAAACACACGAGTGAACCTTAGCCCGAACTACATTTGGACCTGATTCCCTAACTTGGGATACGTAGGCAGTTTCTCTTCGAGACTCGGTCACAATCTATCAATTGGATCCATGGTTGACGTCTTGGTACACATCAAAAGTCGGAGAGGATCAAAGATCAAGCTGCATTGGAGGAACCAGAAGGGGAAAAACCTTTGTCTTTCAATTTTATTGCAAACTGCTATTTCTATTACGAGCTGAGCATAAGTCTTAAAATATTTGAAGCATCAAAAATAGAACGAAATGCTAGAAGCCTGATGGCTCACAGTTTATTCTAAGTTCAGCGAGGTCTGGTATGATGCAGCCTCGCGTGCTAGCTTATAGTCACGTGAGTTTGTTCAAAATAATTCGCGTTGGTATCGGTCCTGTGCGTGCTCTTTCAATCCCAGCGGTAGTCTGCTTTTGCCCTCGAATGTCGTTCCAGGGGCTTTTGCCAAGTCTTGTCATACCATGCAGGTCATATGGACTTAATGTGACTGCACGGGGGTGTCGGTTTCAGTCCGGGCCTATACGAGTCATCATATGTGTCTTATGTCCATCTTTGTGACAGTTTTCCAGTTTTTCAAACAATTGTCATGTCGAGATGCTTTTCTCGATTTTGTTTGTATAGGTCTTTGTACCTTTTGCACTTTCATAAGTGTCAGTTTCACCCGTCTAAGGAATGTTGTGAGTTTTGGCACGTTAATACCCAAAATTTCATTATATTCTGTGTGCCTAAGGGTTCGCATTGTATCCTGGGGCTCTTTCTCCCTTTTCCATTCAAGCTAGGCGAGTTTGTACATGTGCGCATGTCTATGTGTCGATTCAGGTCACTTGTCAATGCAAATTAGATATTAGTGGTTAGTTTTGACATTCTCTTCAACACTTGCAAAAGAGAGTCAATAAACTGCGAAAATGCGACTTTTACATTGCTACCCCAGCTCCTGTAATCCACAAGCTATGGAACCTCATGAACAGCAAAGGCTCGTCAGCCCAAGGCCAAGCAGAGCATCTCTGGGGCTCATCTGCCCAAGTATCGAAGAAAGGGGGCATGCAAGCCCAATCTCATTGCTAAATATCAACTGGGGCACGCTTGCCCGCTCAATGTCTATCTATCTGGGTGCGCATCTCAGAAGTGTCAGATAGTACAGTAATGAAGCTCAGTGGTAGACCTTAGGCGTCGTTGTCCTCTTAGGAGCTGCCCTTAGCTTGCATCTGCATTTTCAAAATTATGCATTTATTTACACATCATTGCATATTGTGTATCAAATGTTAAAAGCAGGAAAATTCTATCAAGTGTCAAAGCACGCCTGTCCAGTATCAAAGGCAGCTAGTAAACAGGATTTTGGGGGATCATGCCTGTTGCCTGGTCACTTTTGTAACTACGGCCGGAACCGCTTCTTTGGGATAATGCAGCTGTGAGTGGGGTGTCACACGCCGCTTTCCTTTCTCGTTTTCCATGGCAACCGTCAAGCCTGCGACCTATACTAGTGCGCGCAGGTAAATTCAGGCCTGAGGCCCAATCAGCAGTTATCACCAATTTCTCCCCAGCTGCAGTCCGCCTTGTCTCTATCCATGTTATTATCAAGGATAACCACTGCTTGTGCTACTTGGAGCAACACAACGACAGCCGATCCTGTCCATCTTCAACGGCTTGATCGCATTGTAGAGCGATCTGCCCATTTCAAATCAACGACAGCCGGTCCTGTCCATCTTCAACGGCCTGATCACTTTGTATAGCGATCTGCCCGCTTCAACTCAACGACAGCCGGTCCTGTCCATCTTCAACGGCCTGATCACTTTGTATAGCGATCTGCCCGCTTCAACTCAACGACAGCCGGTCCTGTCCATCTTCAACGGCTTGATCACTTTGTATAGAGATCTGCCCGCTTCAACTCAACGACAGCCGGTCCTGTCCATCTTCAACGGCTTGATCACTTTGTATAGCGATCTGCCCATTTCAAATCAACGACAGCCGGTCCTGTCCAATTTCTCAACGGTTTGATCATTCAGCACACTGATCTACCCGTCTCCTATCAACGACAGTCGGTCCTGTTCAATCCACGACGGCACATTCATCCTGAAGAATGGTCCGCCAGTTCCATGCCATCAACGATGATCGTGCATATCGCCTGCCTCAATCAACGCATGTACCGGTCTCCGCTCCAATTTTCAACGGCCTCGATCATTGTACACCGATCCGCCTGCTCTCAATCAACGCATACCGGTCCGTCAATTTTCAACGGTTCGATCATTTTTACTGATGATCCTTCCACCACCGATCGCAACGGGTTTGATCATTTATACCGATGATCATTTATACCCATCCGATCTTCAAACGGTTCGATCATTTATACCGATGATCCTTCCACCCGATTGCAACGGTTTGATCATTTATACCGATGATCATTTATACCCATCCAGTCTTCAACGGTTCGATCATTTATATTGATGATCCTTCCACCCTGACCGCAACGGTTTGATCATTTATCTTGATGATCATTTATACCCATCCAGCCTTCAACGGTTTCATCATTTATACCGATGATCCTTCCACCCTGACTGCAACGGTATGATCATTTATACCGATGATCATTTATACCCATCCGTCTTCAATGGTTTGATCATTTATACCGATGATCCTTCCACCCTGACTGCAACGGTTTGATAATTTATACCGATGATCATTTATACCCATCCGGTCTTCAACGGTTTGATCATTTATACCGATGATCCTTCCACCCTGACTCGCAACGGTTTGATCATTTATACCGATGATCATTTATACCCATCCGCTTCAACGGTTTCATCATTTATACCGATGATCCTTCCACCCACCGCAACGGTTTGATCATTTATACTGATGATCATTTATACCCATCCAGTCTTCAACGGTTTGATCATTTATACTGATGATCCTTCCACCCTGACTGCAACGGTTTGATCATTTATACTGATGATCATTTATACCCATCCAGTCTTCAACGGTTCGATCATTTATACTGATGATCCTTCCACCCTGACTGCAACGGTTTGATCATTTATACTGATGATCATTTATACCCATCCAGTCTTCAACGGTTCGATCATTTATACTGATGATCCTTCCATCCTGTCTGCAATGGCTCGATCATTTATACTGATGATCCTCCCATCCAGATTGCAACGGCTTGATCATTCCGCACATTGATCTCCCCGTCCGCCTTCACGACAGCCGGTCCTGTCAAAATCCCTCAGTGGTTTGATCATTCAGCACTTTGATCTCTCCGTCCGCCTTCACGGCAGCCAGTCCTGTCAAATTCAATCCACAACGACGATCATCAGATATCGCCCAATGGTCCGTTCATCCGCGACTGATTTTTCCCAGGAGAGCCCGTCTTGGCCTGTCTCGAACGACAACACCCTCAGCCTAGCCGCAAGTGCATCTTCCAGCAAGCTTATTGCTCTGTCTCGGATGGTCTTTGATAAGGAGATTGGCTCGATTCCCAACTGATGGAATTTAACCTGCCTTGACATGACCTACCCGTGTTTGTTGGAATATTTTGTGCCGAGGATAGCTTGATCCTCCCAGCAACGACGGCCTGTCCCGTCCAAATCTGCAGCGACAGCCTGTCCTGTCCCAATTCGATCAACAAGTGGCGATGCAATCGTCCACTTCTACTTCCATCCCCAGTGACGGTCCGTCCGTCCATTCAACCAATCAGGTTCTGTAAGTATGCTTCTACTTTACTATATTCCGCTCTGGATTGCCTTGAGGGGTGTCTAGAATTCTTTGACGTTACTTGTACCAAGTCAATGGTGCTTCAAGTGCCGCCAAAGAGGGGCTACTGTACACCCCAATCTGGGCTTCCAAATTACTTTACTTTCGGTTTCTTGTTTCCCGATGATGAACTAGATCGAAAAGCCTTCAGAATGGGAAAGGTTTGAGCTTGGTGTGCATGAAATCCCCTTTAACTCCCTTTGAACCCTTTTGAACCCCTTTATTTAAAATAAAAATCATTTCAGCCTAAGTCTGGGTTGACCATCGCGCGAGGCACCCACTCCCTCGCGGAGTCAGCCTGCCAGGTGTGGTCAAAGTCACGCTTATTTGTTGACTCCACGCGACAGTGGCTATCTCGCGCGAGCCTATAACTGTATCGCGCGACACACTTTGCCTGTCCCTTTCACCTTTTGTCAGCCACTTGGTTGCTTGCCGGGGGTCTGCAGGGCTACTGAACCCCGTTCTTCTGCACAGGCCCGTGGGCTGTGCAAGTCTTGAACACTCCACCCTCACAACCTCTCCCTATCACCTTTCCACCATACTTAGCCCTTAAGTTTGGTCCTAAGGGGGTGTTTGCCATCCCCCTTTGCCCTTACCTCCTCCTATAAATACCCCCTTCACCCTTTTTAAGCAAAGGGTAATGAATTTTCTCTCAAAGTTTTCAAAACACAAAGCCAAGGAGAACATCAAGCACACAAAGGCCTTCAATCCAAGCACATTCGATCAGTCCATAACCCCTTCCATTTTCCATCACAAGCTTCAATCTTTTCCCAAAACCTTCCAAGCAAAGGTATAACACCTTGTACTGCTTACCGTTTATCCCTGAGGGGGGCTGTCAGGCCAAGGTTGGTAATCAATACCAATCCTGGTCCTAAAGTCAACAGAGTTACAAGAAACCTTGCAAATCATACCCTCGTGCGATGGTCTATCTATCTGCGCGATACACCTGTGTCTCGCGCGATGGATCTCGTGGGGTTTGGGGATGATTGGTTTTCCTTGTCTTCTCCTGTTATTGCTTATTTTGAGCTTTGTTAGGATTTTAGCTCACTGTCAAGCAAGTTAAAAATACATAGTTTAGCTTTTCTTGCTTATTTACTTTGTTGGAATGCTTCTGGGTTGCATCTGGGTTTGTGCCAGAGCCCAGAACATGCAAAGCAATTCCTGGAAGTCCAGTCAGGACACTCGCGCGATACACATCCTGTCTCGCGCGATGCTCTTTCTTATTCCAGGAGCTGCCCTTGCATGAGCAGCTTAGCCCTTGGCCCTTGCTTTCATACCCCCTCTGTTTAGGGGTTGTATTTCAATTAATTTCAGTCCCTACTTGTAATAATTAGAATTAATTATTTACTTCCAGTCCCTATAAACTGCTTGGTTTGCCCCCTGGGTGTGCACTGGTCCTTCCAGAGCCCAGAAGGGGATAAAATTTAATCTGTGATGAAGCATGGACCCTCGCGCGATGGAGAAAGTGTATCGCGCGACACATATCTTTGTATGCACGTAGATCCATGCATACAAAGGTGGTAGTCAAGTGACACACTCACTCTTTGAGCTGTTTTGGTCCAGGTTTGACCAGGGATCAAATCTTATCCCATTTACATATTTCATCATCCATCCATGCCATATTCGATCATATCCTGCAAATTTGTTACAGTTTTTATCCCCGATTAACTGTTCCCCCGCCCTAATTGGCTTAAAATTGGTTAAAGAAGAAAGCGAATCACAAATATTTTCACAAAATGCCTAAGTAGAGACCGATCTCCGGATTGGGCGAGAGGGGTGCCTTAAAAACCTTCCCCTCTCGTAACCTGGCTCCCGAACCCAGATATGGTTATGACGGACTGGTTCCTTCACTTTTTCAAATCAAAACGGCACGGCAGGTGCTTCAAAATACGGTTCCTTGGGTGACGGACCTTCAAACCCAGGTGGCGACTCTGTGTTTTGCGAGCGCTTGCCTCTTTTCCGCTCGCGCTCCCTCGATCTATCGGGCCCTTGCTTCGGGAAACGAAATTCCCGGAGGCTCGCTTTGGAATCCGAAAATTCCAGGGCATGCTGCCCACACTAGTATAAATAGACAAATTTTTAATCGACTATCAAGTAAAATGCCAAGTTGAGGAACGTGAGCTCAAAATCATAACATCGACTAAAGTTTGCTTCTTGCAGTCTCGTCTGACGGGGTTGAAGTCAGGACTGAGATTGATTTTGTAAAAAGGAAGGGGGGAGCTAAGGAAGCCTCGGAAAGTGGGAAAATGCACGAGACAATGGAGGATCAGCACGGGGGCCGAGGACAAAGCTGAGCGCTCAGAACCACTCCCAAGCGCTCGGGAGTGGTCTCGAGCGCTCGAGACCGCTGCTGGGGGCCACTGTCCTTTTCATCTTCCTCAACTGATCTGGGATTTAAACCCATACTTGAGCGCTCGAGAACAAGTGCGAACTGTACACCTTTGAAACTCGATCGTCCCCATCCTCTCTCTCAGGCGATCTCTCTCTCCACTCTCTCGAACAAAACCTCAGTCAAACCGAACTCATCCTCACAGCCACGGATCGAATCGGAGATCTCGTGATCTCTTCGATCTTACGGTGGGTTATCGTGTGCCAAGAGGTGCGGATTAAGAGGAAGACGAAGGTTTAGGGGGAAGAAGAAGAGGGGATGGCTAGCGGAGGCGATGGGGAGCTGCCCCGCTGCGAGGAGGCGGCGGTGGTGGCGGCTATGGCGATGATGGAGGAAGACAGCAGCAGCATTGCTGCACCAGCTCAGGAGGGTGTCACCGACGAGGATGTGGTGGCAGTGGTCGAGGCTGGTGAGGGTCCAGTGGCAGTGGAGAGTATCAGTGGAAGTTTGGCGGCGGTGGGAGACATTAGTGATAGCGGGGTTGTGCGAGGAGGGGGCGACGAGCCAGCCACGAGCAGTAGAGATGTGTTGGGCGGCGGAAGAGATGGTACAAGTAGCGGGGCAGGTGCCACGGGCACTCCCCCTACTCCTACGGTGGAGGATTTGCTCGCGGCCGCGGAGCGGGCCGGCAATGAGCGGAGGGAAGGTGGCGGCGACGAGATAGTGGCGGCTGGTCACGTTGTCGCGACTCCAGTACTGAGGGCGACGGCCGTGGAGCCGAGGGTCGGAGACAGCGGGATTGGTGCTTCGCACCCGGTTCCATTTACGGAGGGAGATTTCTTGGACACTGCGAGACCGCAGGATATACTGGACGCACTCGGCCTCGACGCTGGGATGAGGGAGGTGCTGAGGGATGTGAGGACGACGGAGGATCAGGCCTCGGCGCTATTGCTAGGAGCGCTGTTGAGCGGTGCGGGGACGGCGGCGGATATGGGATCGCCGGAGATGGACGATTTGGGGCCAGAGGGGCCGGAGGAGGAGGTGGTGATTGAGGAGCGGGTTACTGCGGCCGACGAGGCGAAGGCCTACTTGGCCAGTGTACGTCCTAGGTTTGTGTCGGAGACTTATGCTCCACGGCTTCACCTCTTTGAGCCGACGGGGATGACCGGCTACGTCCCTGCTCGGACGGATTATCCCGAGGACCTGCTTCTTCGAGACCGGGCCACACACATCTCTTCTGGATGGACCAAGGTATGATTTCAATAGTTTACATTCCTGCATTAGACTTGCTACCTTGAATTATTGCGTTGCTAACTGATGCTATTTCTTTGCTCTGTTGAAACAACGTACCAAAGACATCTACGGCCACGGAGCCTCAGGCCATTCATTGAAGTACTTCAAGGCGTTGCCCCGGAGAGTACGAGAATTGGTGGAGGAGGCTGGTCTCGGGCCGTTCATCCAGCTGCTGACGGCGGTGAGAGTGGATCGTGCAGTTATGACGGCGCTGGCTGAGCGGTGGTGGGACACCACCAATACTTTCCACCTCCACTTTTGGGAGATGACGGTGACTCCTCTTGACTTTGCAGCAATCACGGGGCTTCGGGTTGGAGGTGAGCCGATCCCATATGACCCGAGCATTGACTTGGATGATGCGGCTTTGAGGTGGTTCCTTGGACGAGTCCCGCGCCATAGCGGAGGGGTGGCAGAGTACGGGCAGTTTACGATGTACTGGGATCACGAGCCGGCGGATGACGTTGAGGCGGCCCAGATGGCCAGGGCCTATCTGCTATACCAGTTTGGGGCTTCTCTGTTCCCGGTCAGGCGATCTCAGGTTCACCTCTGCTATTTGGCGAGCCTGGTGGATCTGAGGCAGGCTGGACGATATGACTGGGGCGGTGCTGCTCTGTGCACGCTCTACTGCTTTCTTGGAGCCGCCTCACGCAGAGTGGGAGACACCATTGGCGGTTATTGGCGAGTAGTTGAGGTATGACTCGATGCTACTGCTTTGAACTGCTTGATTGATGCTTTGATTGACTTGATTGATTTGAACTTGCACTGATTTGAATTGAATTGATATCGACAACTTGCAGCTTTGGGCTTACGAGATCTTGGGCATGTTCCCGCCCGAGAACACTTGTACGAACCCACACCTACTTCCACGTGCACTTGCGTGGGGCAAAGAGTACAGGAGAACCAAGCAGCGGCGGGGACAGGTGATGACCTTCCGGCGCTGGCTGGATAACATCACTAGAGTCATGGTACAAACATCAACCTTCTTTCTTTTGTGCCTTGCCGAAAAATGAAAACCTTGATTATTGATGCCAAAAAATTGAATGCAGGTTCATTGGGATCGATGGGCCAGAGTGGAGGCTGCTTTCCTTCCGAGGAGCCGGGAGGTGACATAGAGCCAGGTCCTGCTCGAGTGCCCACTGGGCTGGCAGTGGTACCTGGGGGATCGGGTGACACGGCAGTCACTCGGTTCTCCAGAGTTCATCGTGTCGGGGCCGCTTCCTCCACGAGTGTAGCGGACTGAGACATACACTCGGGCTGAGCTGGAGTAGTTTGCAGTGCCTGATACTGATTTGGAGAGATACCTGCGGCGTACACTGGACTATGCGACATACAGGGATAAGTACTTGGCCACCAGCTTGGGCGTGGAGAGAGAGCTGGAGAGACGGATAGCAGAGGCTGAGGCCAGGAGGGCCAGGGGTGAGGCTGGAGGCGAGCTCAGAGACGAGACCGGAGGTGAGCCTGGAGGTGAGACAGGAGCGCGGGGCCGTGGCAGTCGCTCTTCACGCGGTAGGGGTCGAGGTGTTAGACCTTCTGCTGGCGGGCGAGGTGCTGGCTCTTCGGGACGAGGCGAGAGCAGTACCGGGGCTCCAAAGGCAGCTGAGGCGTCTACCCCATCCGGGCTACCCACGTTGGACTGGGCGGTAGGGGTGAGGGACTCTTCGGGAGCGCGGGCGATGCTAGATATTCCACACCTTCTACAGCCGCGGATGCAGCTTCCAGCGCATGTATGTCACAACTTCGCTTCCTCCAATGCGTCAAATGTTTCTTGTTCATGCATCTATTGTTTTGACTTTTGAATCATCACGCAGGTGCCATGAGAATGGGCGGAGCAAGCCATTATGTTGATGGTGGGGATGCGCCAGTTGCTGAAGGACTGCGCCAAGGGGAGGACCCTCCAGACCAGACCTATTCCAGCACCTATTTTACCTGTTGCTCCTTAGGTATGAAAAATGCACGCATATACATTTTATTGGATTTAAAATATACATGGAATGAATGAATGTTCATGATATGCAGGTGCAGCCACGACGCTCGACCAGGACACAGCCACAGGGCACCACGAGCCTGCCAGCTTCCGTCAGCACGCGAGGCCGGGGTACACAGAGGGTGTCACGGTCCACCGCGGAGGCGAGACAGTTCGAGATCGTTCCTAGGGCAGCGTCCCAGCGGAGACCCGCTCCTGAGGAGTCAGAGGAGGAGACGGAGGAGTCGCTCGAGTCACGAGCTTTAGGGTCTACGGACTCGAGTACTGCCTCAGGTCTCTCTGGCGACGACGACGATGACGATGACAGTGACGATGAGGTTGAGAGCAGTGAGTCCGAGGGACATCAGCAGAAGAGGACTCGTCGAGCCTGAGTTTTAGGCTTTTTGCTTTGCTAGCTTTTCTTTTGCATGGGCCTGCGTGCTGACATAGTTGTAGCTTCCGATCCTGCGTGCCTTGGTTTTGTTTGGGTCTGCATGCCTCGGTAGGTAGGATTGGGCATTTATTTGCCCCAGCTTATGTACTTCCTTCTTTACTCATTGTAGATGCCGTTTTTGTTTGTGAAAAATTTGCACTTTCGTCCCTTTAGCTTCTTCGCACTCCCGTCATAGAATTGTATTTTATGAAATATGACTGTCTAGCTTTTGAAAGAAAGTAAAGAGCACGTGAATTTCAACCGATACCCTTAAAACATAATGAAGCTTAACACAACTGAATTGATTCACAAAATTTGACTTGAAATGACAGGAACACCCTTAATGTGGAATTTGCGATCATTAAGGAGAGTAACGACTAAACTTGACCAGGATTGGACACGAAAATGGGACATGAGAGTATTTGATTGAGATATATGCCTCTAACGTGGCCATGAACAATGAAATTGGGGCGTTTGAAGGTGACAATTGATTCCATAAGCTTTGGTGCGCGTTTGATCGCTTCACGTAGTCACCAACACACGTTAAGACTTGCGTACACCTTTTAACTTGACCAAACGCTCTCGACACAAATTTTGACGCATTGACGGGAAGGAAATCATTGAGATTTTGAGGTTTTCCAAGGAATATACACGAATATTTAGCCAAACGGGTAATCTGAACACACTGTATTCCCCCAAGAACAGATTGGAATTTGTTGAGCTGAGCGCCTTGAGGTCACAATGTTGCGTTGATGTGAAAAACCAGGAACCAAAATCTGCTGAAAACTACAGAACTCTCGAGCGCTCGAGAGTATTGTCGAGTGCTTGGGAATTCACTCCCGAGCGCTCGGGACTGCTGTGATCTGTAGACCAGTGTTCATTTCCAAGATCATTTCTCAGCTCCCTTGTGTCCTTTTGCTCTGCATGCACATTCCCAAGGCGTCTTGTAACTCTCCTTAAGCTACTTTCCAAGGGTCAGTGGCTTCCCAAAGCAAGACTAATGTTTTTCCAAGGTTTTTGAATTTCCAAAGTTTGAAACTTTGAAAATGCAAAGAATTGGTTTTGGAAAAGATAAGCTTGCTGAGTTTCAAGGCTGGTGTGTAAAGGATTGCCCCCCTCCAGTCCTCTATAAATACTGAGCCCATCTTTGGCAAATCATTCACACTTCAAACCATCATTCTCCTTCCAAAACTTCATTTCTCATGGCCTTGTTGAACCAAGCCTTGCTCCGCCCTTGGTTGGACAGCCTTGAAGGTATCGACTGGCTGAACTTCCAAGGGCACCGCCTCTGCGCTTTGAGGCATCTCCGCGAGGTCGCAATTCGTCCTGTCTTGCTGCACGCGGCAGCACACTTTTGGGATCCTGAAGTGCATGTCTTTCGCTTTGGTTCTCAAGAGCTATGCCCCACCATCGAGGAATTCCATGCCTACCTTGGGAGTCACGACTCCACCGAGCCAATTGTTCCGATGCTTAGGGAGAGCATGAAGAACATCCTAAAAACCAAGCTAGGCATCAGTGGGAACGTTGCTGAGTTCTTGACCCGGGGAAGCGCCATCAACATCATGCAGCTGTACGAGAGATTCAGTCCACCTGGAGACTTAACGGATTTCGAGTATCAAGGTCGCCGGATGATGGCCTGCTGCATTTGTCTCTTGGCGGCCTTCCTGCTGGTTCCTTCCGTGGGTCAGCCGAGTTCTCTATTGGTTGGGGTTGCTGCTCAGATCGAGGCTCGCAAAGACGTTGCGCCCTTGGTCCTTGCTGAAACCTTGATGGGTTTAGATGCTGTCCATGTAGGTCGCACAAGGGTTTTTGGTGGTAGCCTGCTGTTGCTGCAGGTTAGGGACCTCACTCAGCTCTTCTTTTTCTATTTCTCACATTCTTTTTACCTCGACGCTCAGCTTGGCTTTCTACGGCTTCTTACTTGTTTTCTCTTTTGGATAGATGTGGCTCTGCGACAAGTTAAACTTGTCGACTCCTCCAAAGAAATGACCTGTGGTACTGGCTCATGGATGGAATCGCCTTTCAGTGATGTACAGGATCGAGGATGATTGGGTCGATTTCCTCGCATTTGGCAAAGGAAGACGACATCGCTTGGCGGTGCCATTGGTTGAGACTTCCTCCATGAGCACTGGCAACCTGGGCTCGATGCATGTGCTCATGGCTGGCTGACAAGCTTCACTTTCTATTCACCCTTCCGCATCCTTCGCCGCCTTGACTTAGTCGAAGTTGCCGCCACAAGGATCCGAATGCTTCGCCTCTCCCTTTACCATTCCGGCCTTCGGGTTATGTTCGAATGTGGGAGGCTCGTAGGATTGAGCCAAGCGATCCACTTTTCTCAATTGCTTCAACCGAAGGTACCGCAAATGGCTAAGGAGAGATGTGGAAGCAAGGAGGGTTAAAAGCTTACTTTGCCGCTTTTGAAATAAAAGTTAGGTCTCATTGTGTGTTTTTCCTTTTCATGCTCAGCCTATAATAAAGAAGTAATCTAAATAAAATCGATTGATTAGTTTCCTCCTTTCGGTTCGTTAATCGCATGCACCTTGAAAGAAAGCATTTTGACTTGTCAATTTGGACTTTGATTTTGGAATTTAGGACCGAACCTCAGAGTGAGATTGCCTACGTATCCCTTAAGAAAGGGAATCAGGCCCATACGTAGTTCGGGCTAGAGTTCGCTCGGGTATTAACACTCTCCTTTTTACGCTCTAAATTTTGCCTAGTACCGCCCTTTCGGGTTTTCGGCCTAGTGAGCTCTTTTCGACTTTTCGCCTTAACTTTTGCCTAGGCCGCCCTTGCAGGTTTTCGACCTAGCAGGCTTGCTCTAATTTTTTCCTGGGACCGCCCGCCCTTGCGATTTTCGGCCCAGCAAGCTCTCTCAGGGGTAATATCGTTTGAGTTTATCCAAATGGACAAGGTTTGAGAATTCGTTGCCGTCGAGATCGATGATCGATGCTGCTCCTCCGGAAAGGATTGACTTGATAATGTACGGCCCGACCCATTTTGGTCGGAATTTCCCTCGTAGGTCAAAAATCGGTGCACGGATTTCCTTGACTACCATGTCCCCCTCTTGCAAGTCCCTCGACTTCACTTTCTTGTTGAATGCTCGGGCGATTCTTCGTTGATAGCCTTGAATGTGGTACAATGCTCGCAACCTCCTTTCATCAAACAGCATGAGTTCTTCGAACCTCCCACTGATCCATTCAGCCTCATCTATTCCTTGTTCAGCCATGACTCCGATGATGGAACTTCCAACTCGATGGGGAGAACGGCTTCCATACCGCACACCAAGGAATAGGGTGTTGCCCCATGTCGGTGTGCGGATAGACGTCCGTATCCCCACAAAGCTAGTGGCAGCGCTCGTGCCAATTCCTAGCTGATTCGACAAATTCTTTCGAGGATCGACTGATGGTCTTATTGGTCGCCTCGACTGCCCCATTCGTTTGTGGCCGATAAGTGGTCGAGTGATGCACTTGAATCTTGAATTCATCAAAGAGCTCTAGGACTTTTCCTTTGAAGTGAACACCATTATCAGATACGAAGGCTTGAGGGACTCCATACCGATAAATGATGTTTTGCCTGATGAAGTGAGCCACTTGAACTGCCGTCAGAGTCTTATACAAAGCTGCTTCAACCCACTTGGTGAAATAATCGACCGCTACCAAAATGAACCTGTGCCCATTAGAAGCCGCGGGCGTGATCCTTCTGATGACATCAATGCCCCAGGCAGAGAACGGCCATGGTGTCGCCATTGAGTGTAACTCCGAGGGCGGGACGTGGATAAGATTGGCGTGAGTCTGGCATTTATGACATCGGCGTACATACTCAATGCAATCTGTCTCCATAGTCGACCAATAGTAACCCAACCTCAGAACTTTCTTTGCTAGCATCATTCCATTCATGTGGGGTCCACAAACACCTTCATGAACTTCTTCCATTACAGCTTTCGTGTCGTCACCGTGAATACATAACTTATGGACTCCGCACGGAGATCATCGGTACAATTGTCCACCACAGATGATGTACTGAGACGCCAGTCGTTGTAAAGCGATCCGATCCTTCTTGGTTGAATTTGCAGGGAACTCTCCCTTTTTGACGAAATTCCAAATGTCGTGAAACCATGGGAGGCCATCATTTGGTTCATCGATGTTCATGACGTAGTCGTACACATGCTTTCTTCTCTGTTCAATCATGACAGGCCTCAGCTTTACCCCAATCGGAAGTTCCAGCATGGATGCCAAAGTTGCTAGTGCATCGGCGAAGTGATTCTTCATCCTCGGTACGTGAGTGAAGGTCACCTTTTGAAAATTCGGGATAAGCTCATCGAGCTGCTGATGATATGGCTTCATTTTCTCATCTTTAACCTTCCATTCTCCGTTCGCTTGTGATACGACCAAGTTAGAATCCCCAACAACTTCTAACACCTTAACTCCAATTTCTAGTGCGGCTTCCATTCCGACAATACACGCTTCGTACTCTGCCTCATTATTCGTGACTTCGAAGTTCAGCTTGAAAGTCCCTCAGGCGAGACCAGCAGTATGCCAATCCCAAAGCCCTTCTGGTTAGCAGCTCCGTCGAAGTACAATGTCCATGTTTCATCGACGGCAGTCATTACGTCTTCGTCGGGAAATTGAAACTCCTTGTGTTCTGGCCCCTTGATCGGGCGATCTGCCAAAAACTTTGCCACTGCTCTTCCTTTCACTGACTTGCGGGTGACGTACTTGATTTTGAACTCGGCCACTAACAGCAACCAACGTGCTAACTTACCGGTAAGTGCTGGCTTCTCGAGTAGATATTTGAGGGGGTCCATCCGAGAAATCAGTATCACCGAGTAAGACAGCATGTAGTGTCTCAATTTCTTTGTGGCTCAAACCAGCGCCCAACATGTCTTTTCCAATGAAGTGTACCGCTTTTCGCTTCCCACCATCTTCTTACTCAGGTAGTAGATTGTCCTTTCAACCCCATCATCTTCTTCTTGCGCGAGCATGCACCCCATTGACGAGGGCATGACGGACAAGTACAGGATCAAAGGTTTTCCCGGGATGGGCGGCATCAGGATTGGCGGATTCTGAAGATAAGCTCGTACTGCTTCGAAAGCCTTTTGACACTTGTCATTCCACTCGAATTTGACATCCTTCTTGAGCAGATGAAACAACGGTTCACAGTTCAGAGTCAGCTTGGCGATGAATTGACTGATAAACTGAATCTTTCCTAAGAAACACCGGACTTCCTTCTCGGATTGAGGTGGCTCCATCTCGAGAATGGCTTTAATCTTAGTAGGATCCACCTCGATCCCCCTGGTTGTGATCATGAACCCGAGCATTTTGCCAGTGGTGACCCCGAAAGTGCACTTTTGTGGATTGAGCCGCATCCTGTACTTCCGAATTCTTTCAAAAAACTTTCTCAATGCTGGGAGATGGTCCTTCCTTCCCTTTCCCTTCACTATCATGTCATCGACGTATACCTCGACCTCCTTGTGAATCATGTCATGCAACAGTGTGGTAGCACCCCTCTGATACGTAGGACCGACATTTTTCAACCCAAATGGCATAACCCGATAGCAATATGTCCCCCACTCAGTGATGAATGTGGTCTTTTCCCTGTCTTCCGGAGCTAGGAGAATCTGATTGTACCCCGAGAAGCCGTCCATGAAGGATAGTAGGGTGTGCCCCGCAGTGTTATCAACAAGCATGTCTATATACGGCAATGGGAAGTCGTCCTTAGGGCTCGCTTTGTTCAGATCCCTGAAATCGCACACACTCTGATATTTCTGTCCTTTTTGGGGACAGGAACGATGTTGGCTACCCAAGTGGGGTACTCCGTTACAATTAGAAAACCGGCGTCGATTTGTTTTGTGAGCTCTTCTTTTATCTTTAATACCCAATCGGGCCGCATTCTTCTTAGTTTTTGCTTAACGGGTTTGGCGTCAGGGTAGAGAGGGATCCTGTGCTCGACTATTTCTGGGTCGATTCCGGGCATGTCCACATGGGACCAAGCGAAAACTTCTTTGAATTCTTTTAGTAAATCAGTGAGCTCTTGAAGCTTAACGGGGGACAGCCCGGAACCGTCCTGAACCAATCGAGGGTTCCCCCCATAACCCAAGTTTATGGAGATTACTTCTTCTCTTAAAGGCTGAGCATGCCTTTAATTTTCGCGATCGATGAGGGACCAGATCTCCTCGGGAATGTCTCCGTCGAGATCTATTTCTTCATCGTCGGGATCTGAACAGTTTATTTCAAAAATCGGCAAGTAAGCGAAAACGTCATCCATTTCATTAACCAGTTTAGCAGACGGGGGGAATACAACGGTTGACTCGAATTCAAAGTAAAAGCTACGATGTGGAGGGCCAATGGGCACAAACTCCGACTCTATGCTAGACGACGAGTCAGTGTAGGACTCGGACTCAGGCTCAGACTCAGTGCAGGTGCTGTGAGTGCGAGTTACATGTGGTACAAAAGTGCAATTATCATAAACACCTACAGCCTCCACAATGAGTTTGGAAGGGTCTTCAACTTCTTCTTCATCTCCAAGCATCAAAGACAAAGCGAGATCTTGCATCATACCCCGATTCCTCGCCTCGAACAGAATTGAGATCGCCTAAACTAAAAGCCTCCACCACCAAATGTCTCAGATAGCTCCTCTACCTTTGCAGCCTCTTCATCACTCTCCCATGTATCATTGGCAAATATCTCGAAGCCAGGATACTTCATTTTTGTTTCGAGGTCCACAAAGGGCTCAGGTTCTCCTTGGTACAGCATCACCTTCTCCTTCAATTTCATCTCCGTTGCACGGCCCCGGGCGCGATTGTGCCACTTCCTTGCCGGGTCGCTTTTCTTGGCCTCATATCCTAGACCAAAACGCTCGTTACTTCCAGGGAACTCGGGGACTCCTTGAGCATAAAGTCCCAAGCCCATGCCCGGCAGATATTTTATCCGTTTCATAATTTCCAGCGCTACGGAACTAACCAGGAATCCGTCCTCGGCCCGGATGGTGCACACCTTCGAGGTCATAACTGCAAAGCCCCCCATGGCAATATCTTCCTCTCCATGCATAATCTCTAACAACGGGGAATTGTCCTCGGAGTGCGGACGAATACCTGAGTCTCCATGGATGATCAGGGTTCCAGAATCCAAACCCAAGATGAGTTTCGGGTGCACGTTGAAGGCACACCCATGACATCCGAGCGATGAAGCCAAGGCCTTCCCAACAGAGATTGAACGATGCAGTATTTCCAACACACGTAATTCAACAAAGTGGTTTTAAACTTGCCGCTGTAAGTTCTAAGTTGACTGTCCCTAAAACATCACGGCGCGTATTATCATAAGCACGGATGCCCAGATTCGACGGCACAAAGTCCTTGTTCTTGAGGCCCAGGCAATAAGCAGTGCGAAGTGGACACACGTTAATGGCTGAACCGTTGTCTATAAGAATCGCAGGGACCCATTTTTCGAGACACTTCATCGTCACATGCAGTGGCTTGTTATGGTCAGCCCCTTTAGGTGGGAGATCCATTTCCATGAACGACAGGGTGTGCTGGGTAAGGTTCGGGGTTATAAGGGCGATGAGAGCTTCTGGGGCAATATCAGAGGGCACCTCGAACTTGGAAAGAGTGTTTACGAGTCTGCGGCGGTGCTCACGGGAGGCAGCTAATACACCCCACATAGACATGCGAGCGGGGGTTTCTTGGAGTTGTCGGATAATGGGATCAGCGGAAGCTTCGGAATCAGGTTCAGGGAGTGAGTTGAGGTCGATGGACAGTTTGGGCTGGGTAGGTGGGTTAGGCTTAGTGGAGCTTGAAGGGTCATTTGGTGGAGCTTGCGGGACGGGAGTGTTCAGGTTTGTGGGGTTGACAGGGGCATTTTGCTGCGGCGGAGCGGCTCGGGATGAGCTACCCTGCTGGAGGTTGGTAGACTCTTCCACTCCTGGTAAGATTCCCAATTGTCTCGGGGATGGAATCCCACCAAGAGTCCTCCCAAAAGTCGGAGAGATCGGTATCGGCCTTGCGTTTCCCTTTGTCAAGTGCTGTCTTCTCCAAAGTTTCATTGAGAGTTTGCATTTCCAGAGCATGCCAGATGTTCTCCTCCTCCAGAGAATTCCAAAAGTTACTGTTGTCGTTGCTGTTGTCATTGCTAATCTGCAGAGATCCTTCATCCAACATGGCCTTATTGACCGTCAGTTCCTCACCATCAATCCACACATTCACCAATTCAGACTTTCCCCACAGGTCTTCTGGATCCAATACGCAGATGTTGGGCTCATCGGGGATTTCGACTACAGGCTTGGGGAAGAACTCCTCGATAATGTATTCCTGCGGGAGGAAGAGATAGTCCATGGTGCGTTCCAGAGCATCGACATCTCGAGTGAGGTTAACAATGGTTCTGACGTTGAGTCCTGAGAACATACGGGGATTCATCAGATCCATTTCTTCCGCCACTTCTTCTTCTTGGCAAAGGTACGCCAATGATGTTTCATCCAGAGGATCAGAATCGTCCATCCAATGCCACCCGTTGGGTTCGGGCTCCCATTCCCATTCGTCTTCCTTCTCGACAGGTTCAAGTTCCATGAACAGAGCAAATAGAGAATACCCATCCAACGGGTCAGCCATCATCTCCTCCCAGTCCTGCCTCCATTCTCCATGTTCCAATTCCTCAACTTGGCTGGGGTTAAGTGCCACGGGCCAGACTCCAGTGATAAGAGCCCTGTCTTCTACCGCCAAGAAATCTTGCACTAGGTCTTCCCACCTTCTCTGAAAGTCCCATTCCACGGTTTCCAATGCACAGACGGCATCCTCAACTGGCAGCTCGATGGTTGGCTTGGGTTGGGTATCAGGAATGATGTAATGGCTGGGGTTAAAGGGTTGGCTTATGGAGATAAGGTTGGTGCGGGCATTGGAGTGCTTTGGGAGCGGGTTTGAGACAGTGTTGGGTTTTTGTGGTGGCATAGGGAGAGTTTTGTTATCGATCCGATCCTGAATAGCGTGGCGAAGGTGGAAGCAGTTGTCGGTTAGGTAGCCCACATTCTGATGATAGGCGCAGTATGCATTAGGGTTGTGGGAAGCAGGGAGTTTTTGAGGTAAGGGAGTAAGGGTGAGTGGTTTGAGGGTGCCGCTTTCGACCAATTTCTCAAGCACGGCGGAAAGAGGTGCTGAGAACTGAGCAAAAGTGCAGGGCTGGGAACGCGGTTGGCTAGTTTGGGTGGCAATTTGGTTCACGGGCTCGACTTGGGTTGGGTTCGTGGAGGTGTTGGGAAGGTTGGTGTAGTTTGAGTTGCCAAACAGAGCGTTGCTGTTTTCGGAGTAAATCTTCTTAGGCTTGGGAGTAGGCTCGGGCTTGTCGAGGATCCCCAACTGAACTGCTTCTTCGACGGCTAAGCCTGTATCGAAGAATGTTTTAAAGTCTGAGCATGCTTGGGCCATAACCATGTGCCTCGCAAGAGTGGGTTGAAGGTTACGGACAATCATCCGGATTTGGTCCCTGTCGCTCGGTCTATCTTTCATCTGCGCCGCCTTTGCCCTCTACCTTTTTCCGAAATCGGCGAAGGCCTCCTTTGCTTCCATCTTTGTTGATTCTAATTCACGAGTGGTCACCTCCAACTAAATGTTATAGTCGTACTGCGCCACAAAAGCCGCGCATATATCCTCCCAAGAATGCTTCTTTCTCTCATCCAATGAAGTGAACCAGTGTAGAGCATGTCCCACCAAAGTCTGCGAAAACATCTGTGCCATAGCATCCTTCTCGACTCCCCACATGGAAAGTGCTCCAATGTATCCCGTCAAGTGTGCCTTCGGATCTCCTGTTCCGTCAAACTTAGCGAAGCCTATTGGTCTGAACTTATCCGGGAGCTTTGCATTAGGAAACAGGCAAAGCTTATTGATGTCAAAGCCAGTCGACGCTATCTTCTCGTTTCTTGCAATAGACTCCTCTAGTTGGGTGAGTTTTGCCAATACTGCCGCCATCTCGGGGTTTTGCGGGGTTTCCAAATCAAAGACCAGCTGCTCTTGGTTCGGATTCGGGTTAGGGTTAGGATTGAAGTTTAAGTTAGGAAATGGGTTTGGATTTGGAATTGGATTCGGGTTAGGAACCAGAATTGGATTAGGAATTGGGTTAGGGTTTGGGATTGGATTTGGGTTTTGAGGTGGAAGGCGTCTTGCAACTCCAGTAATCATCATCATGAGTTGGGCAATTTGGTTATCGGTGCGTTCGCCCAGGTGTTGGATACCCTCTCTGATCTGTCCCATTTCTTCGTATAGATTTCCTGGGTTTGGGTTAGGATTTGGATGAGGATTGGGAACGGGATTTGGATTCGGATTTGGCTCGCCTCCGTTTGGGTTTGGTTTTGGGTTGCCTCTATTTGGGTTGACACTTGGGTTAGGATTAAGGTTCGGATTGCCAGCATTCGGGGTTTAGGTTACCTCCGTTCGGGTTTAGCATGGGGTTCGGGTTTGGGTTTAAACCTCCGATCAATAGATCCATTTCCACCCCCAAATCTGATGCACTGATGGAGTCTGCTTGCAGTTGGAGCTGTTCCAATCTCTGTCCCAAGGGTCTGGTCCAGGAGGGTATGATGTTCTTCTTTTTCGGCCCAATTGCTCAGAACTGACAGCAAAGCAAAAACTTATGCTCAGACGCTGTTCCTGCTTGCATTTTAATGAAATTTGTGCATGATTTTTGGAAAATGAGTGCCTCATCGTCACCGTCATCGAGTCCGATTTTTCAAAAACGATTGACTTACGGGAGGTTGCCTTGATCCTCGGATTTTTGAGGTGTATCCTCATTTAGGAATGGCCGATTCCCAAAAGATGCTAAAGTAAGCTAAGTATTTGCTAATATTCCATTGACAATTTGACCGTTGGTTCGGAATGTCTCGGGGTGAACGATGTGATACGATAACCGAAGTGGCGTGAGCGGTACACTTGCTTTTAGCCTGGATGGTGTTGGCAACACAATGTTCTGCTCCCCTATCATTCCTTTCCTTTGGTTAAATCTTGGTTAAACACTAGTCAAGGACTTAGCAAGATTTTAGTTTCCTCTAGGTTCGAGTTCGAGGACTCATGTGATTTAGCAACATGCATTAGGGTGTGTGACTCTTCATCGGGTCTTGGCAACCTTCCGAAGACCACGCGAGCGAGTCCCGAGAATCGTGGCTGACAGCATGATGATGATGCAAGATGCAATGCAGCACTTAAACAGATTATAACACGTAGTCCTACCCTGCAGGCTCCTGTCCTAGTTTGGAAGGTTCTACGGCTTGCTAAACATGTACAAAGGCCGGGTTTTGGCTTGAAGAGGGTTCCCCGGACTAGAGTCAAAGTATACCTCCCGTTATTGAGCGTACACCCAATAACGGTACAAACGGTAGGGATGACTCATCACCGTCGAGGGTTGCTGAGCATTCCGGGATTCCCTATCACCGGTAAGCAGGGTAGGATTGCCGAAACACAACAGCGGGGCTGCACAAGATATATATAAAAAGTGAAATAAAATCATTTGAAAATCCCACAAATATTTTTCAAGCTTGGCTCACTAATTTAATCAATGCTTAAGGAAATCAGGCCATTTTGTCAACGTACTGATTTTTCTCAAGTATTAATTAAACTTTATCCCCAGCAGAGTCGCCACTGTGGGCTACCACGGCCCCGGGTGGAATCGGGGCGGCCCGAAAAGAAACGCCTCGATTTTGGATTTTCGAAAATAGTTTTGAAGAGTCGCCACCCGGATTTGTGGTTTGTCACCCGAGAAACCGTTTTATTCGAGAAAAGGTTGATTTGAATTGAAAACCAGAGATTTAGGAAAAGGGTTCGGGAGCCACGTTACGAGGGGGAAGGGTTTTACGACACCCCCCTCGCCCAATTTGAAATCGGTCTCTACTAGATATTTGTGGGATTTTTCAAAGGATTTTATTTCATTTAATAGTTAGCATGCATTTACAGATATATCAAGTACAGAGGGTGCATGCATGTGGATGTGTACAGTGAATGAATGAAAAATAGTAATGAAGTGCAAGATGCTAGAAACTGGAGGATCCTTTCACTGATCCACTCTCGAGCGCTCGGAAGAACTCCCGAGCGCTTGGGAGTACCACACACTCAACCTGCACATCTTGTTAGTACAACAGGATACAATAGAATACAATGCTGAAAGTGTAAACTGGAATAACATTAAATACACTATAGGCTTGACAGATGACTCAGTAAACTGAGGATAGGTCTCATTCTTCTAAGCCATACAACCTAGCCCTTCTGGAAAGTGGTTTAACAATTATAAGAGGCAAAGAGAGACACATGCATGGCCATGCAAGGACAATAAGAGGATCAAACTGAGAGAAAGATGGGCTAGAGTTGCATGCAACCACTCTCAAGCGCTTGGGAGTGATCCCGAGCGCTTGGGAGTGATCTGTACCCCAGAACTGGTTTCAACTGCCTCATGCACTCATCTTAGCATGTTGGTACATCAGATCTTACACTTCTGAAATATGAAATTTGTCTTTTCAAATTCTGATGCATGTCTTTAAATAAGAATATCTTTCTTTGTTTCTTTCTGAGAAATGAAGATCTTTTGTACCAACAAATCCCAAGAGGATTGATCTGCATGAAAACACTTTTTTTCTACTGCCCATGCATATCCGTTTAAATGCTTAAAAGAAAGAGACTGGACTGCAACCACTCTTGAGCGCTCCAGAGTATTCCCGAGCGCTCGGGAGTGCTTCCAGTAAACTGGAACAGAAAATGTATTTGTACCCTTTTGCTCTTGTTTTAACACTGAGGTCACTCAACCCATGCTTAGTATTAAAGACTGAGAGGGCTGAGGGACCTCCCTCAGAAAGGAAAACAGCCCTGTTTTGCTTGACACTAAGGTAAAAAAGCTTCTTCCTTTTGGTTTGGACCTTGCTCCTTGGAAAATCTTGGAAAGATGAATGAGGTGAAGGAGATCAGGAGGATCAGAACTTGGGGGTGATCTGAACTCCTTGCATCTTTTTGGGTACCATGTGTTTTTGGTTATTTTGTTTTTTTTTTGAAAATGGAATTTTGAGAGAGATGGAGAGCAGCTCTGTTTGAACAGTCAAAGAAGTGTTTAGAGAGTGAGCCCTTCGTGCCTATTCTGAACTGGAATGGCCTATATATATAGGGAAAATAGTATATGGTCTCATTTTGGCAAAATGAAATTTGGAATCTTTGAAAATCCTCAGGCCTGACTCTTCATGACTGAGGTTGAGTGTTGTCTGAGGTTTGAATGAGCTGAAGACGGCTGTGATGATGGCTTGCATGGGAAGTGGGGAAGCTCCATTACCCATTGGGCAGCACAGAAGTCTCGAGCGCTCGGGAGCACTCTCGAGCGCTTGGGAGTTTATTCTCGAGTGCTCGAGAATTTGTCAGATCCTAGGTTATGAAAGTTGTTTGGAGCGCTTGAGACTATTCTAGAGTGCTTGAGACGGATTTTGACATTTTATTTTCCTTTTTAAAGCCTTCCAAGAAGCATTGTCCTGACTGTCTAGGGCTTGTTTCAATCCAAATTCATCATCGGGGAGCCTCCAGGCCACAAATTAAGGAAATTCGAAGAGTCCAAATTGGGATGTCTACATATATATATATATATACTTATATACTTATATACTTTGGTCCAAGTAAGAGGAAGAGAGAGAGAGAATGAGAGAGAGAGCCGTGAGAGGGAGAGAGAGAGTAAGGCCGAGAGAGAGGGAGCAAGTGTGTGCTTGTGTTTGACAACCCGACCAAGACCTCCCTTGCTTTTGCAACAAAAGTACAACCATTATGACTTCTTTCTTGTGCTTTTACAACCAAGACCTTTCTAGGATAAGACAACCCATAAAAACCCTCATAATAACCTAGGACTTAGCCTAAAATAGAAATGACAACCCTTGGCATGATTGTAGTACTTTGATTGACCCATGAGGAAGAAGAATTGCATGTTTTCAAGCATGATGTGACAAAACAATGGGAGAAGGAGAGAGAGAGAGAGAAATTCAGCCAAGGAGGGAGAGGGAGAGGCCAAGAGTGAGAAGGAGAGGTGGAGTGTGTGCTTGTGTTTTGGTTACTTACACAAGCAACCTATTAACCTTAAGCCTATTGATGCTATGACAACCCATTTCTAGTCAAGTTTTGTCATAACCTAGCCAATGATTCTGTACTTTCTTACAAGCAAGCTTAGTCTAGGACAAGACAAGCCATAAAACCCTTCATGATAATCTAGTTCATTAGCCTTAAGACTAAGAAGATTAGACAAAGACAAGTCATGGAAGCATGGCATGCTTTCAGGCATGATTTGACAAGACCATGGAACATATCCATGGGGGAGAGAGAGAGAGATATGGCCAGCTATGAGGGGGAGAGAGAAGGCCAAGTTTTTGCTATAAATAGCACCCAATGCTTGCCATTCAACTCACACCTTCACCCCTTGCTCCAACTTCTCTCTAGAAACCATTTCTGTTTTTTCAGTCAGCTTACTGCCCTACGTAAATCCCCATTTTTCTCCTATTTAAGGTAGTTTTTAGAACTAACTCCTTTTAAGAAAGTTGTAGAGCACTTCGAGATCTTCAAGTTAGACCCAAGAACCACCCCAATCGGTCAAGAAATGACCAAGATATTGACATCCAAAATTCAGTAAAAATCTCAGATTTCCAGTTCCAGGCAGCTTACTGTCACTTCCTTTATCACCATTTTTCTCCTACCTAAAGTAGTTTCTGGGATCAATTTCCTTCACAAAACTTGTAGAGCACTTCTAGAGCTTCGATTTCAACCCAAGAACGATCATATTCGGCCAAATATTGACCGAGTTACTGCCATCCAAAGTTTGGTCCAGATTGTGAGCTTAAACGCCCGTAGAATTTTCCAACTAGTTTATTCGGCCCCGACTAGTTTCGGATCAAGGTAGAATACCCTTACACTCTAATCCTAAGTATAGATATTATATGATCATGTAGATTAATCTTAACCTCTATCTCTAAGTATACTAAAAAATTGTTTACTACTTGTACGTTCGAAATGCATAATAGTTAGTAAACTTATTTCGTTAATGATGGTATTAACATGTTGAATAGATGAATTTTAATCCAATAAACATATGTTGTCTTTTTGAACTTCCGTAAAAGAAGAAAGAATGGGTTTTGAAGTGTAAAAGTTTAAACGCTTGATTAGAAGTGTTCGTATTTTGATCTTTTAGAGGGTTATGAACTTGTTTACATGTTGTTTGCATTACTTGTGGTTGTATAAGGATGGTGATGAGCTTATTTATAAGATTGCATGCATGATCTTGCTAGTTTAGATTACAATGAATGATTTATGTATGTTTATGTGAAAAGTCCTACCGCGGAGTCTATGCACAAAAATGAGACACGAAAATCAAGAAAGTAGAAACATGACACCTAGGGCGTGTTAAAGACAAGGTGTGTTTTGAAAACGCAATGTGGCCGGACTTGCTCATTGTGGGAATGTGTGTTACAAATGATAAAATATTTTTGAAACTACATAATGGCCGGATGTGGTAGCCATTATGTGGTGTGTATGTGTGTGCCAATGGGAAGCCGGGACGGTGGAACCATTGTGAGGATACTCGGGAGACCGGAACGGCGGAACCGAGGTTGAGTGTGTGGCTTGGTTATCCATGGAGAGGAGCCAATGCTAATGTGTGCCAATGGGAACCCGGTGCGGCGGAACCATTGTGAGGATACTCGGGAGACCGGAACGGCGGAACTGAGATTGGGTGTGTGGCTTGGTTATCCGTGGAGAGGAGCCAATGCTAATGTGTGCCATTGGGAACCCGGTGCGACGGAACCATTGTGAGGATACTCGGGAACCCAGAACAGCAGAACCGAGGTTGGGTGTGTTAAATGTGATTTTCAAAATGTTGATTTGGAAATGAAAAGTGAAATGGTGACACGGTCTACGAAACGCTGCGTAGGAGAAACTCTGATGACACAGACACTTACGCTAGATGAGAAATGACTGTGCATGTGTTATTGTACATCTCTAAATGTGAAGTTATTAAATGCACATGTGTTAGTTTGGTTACTATCATGCCTAGCTATGTGTAAGTAACTGGTTAGTGGGTATAGGTTTATTCTGTTGAGCTCTTGTAGCTCATGGTGTTACCTTTGGTGACCCTGACATATTATACTGGTGGCGACGTTGGTATAATGTGTCAGACTTTGTAGATAATCAAGGAGAGGTGTTCACCTTGGAGGCCTTTGGAGCTGAGGAGCTGGCTAGGATGGATGAGCAGGCGGAGCTGTAGATAGGAACCTTAGTTTCTTTTTCCTTATGTAAATAATGAACCCTTGTGGGGGTTATGATGTAATGATAAGCTAGACTCTATTTAGTTTTATCAATAAAATGTTTATTTAACGTACCCAAAAATCTGGGTTGTTACAACAATAATAATTTATACAGGGTATGAGGAAGAACTTCAAAGTAAAATGCAGGAAAAATTTCTTAACCTGTGGGTTCCTGTCTTATTTTGATAAGTTCTATGGCTATCTAAAACATGTAAGGTTTAGATAGTTTCAAGGGTGTTCCATTGTCAAAGGGCACCAGTCCTTTCGCCAACCCATCATAGGCGGCGATCGGATGATTCTCTTTTTGATATACCACTAGGTAAAGGTGACTGTGGAGTTTGTTGGAACCCTTAACATAGCCAGTGACATGTCGGGGTATTAGGTGAACTCAATGAGGTTAGCCACTCGATGTATATGATACAAGAATTAAGTAAAACAAGTATTGATCTTATGTCAAAATTTCTGGTTATGGCTCTCAAGTCCCTAGCAGAGTCGCCAAAAACTATAGACACCTCCCAAACGGGGCATCGCCATACAAATTGATCATGTTTGTTTGGTTTCCACTTTGACCAAGATCGTGGATACGCCCATGGCTAGGAATATTGCCACACGATAGCGGTTATCATCAAAATAGAGTCGTTACCTAGTTTATACAAACTAGGAAAAACAGATAGAGATTCCAGGTACGGGAGCCAAAAGTACAATAAGAGGAAGGTGTTAGGCACCCCTCTTTGCCTACTTGTGAGATTGGCCCATAATTGTTCGACAAATGATATATACTTGCTTTGTTTAATTCTAAACACATAAATTGGTTTTAGCCTTTAAACAGTTGATATGGTGAGCCAGAACAGTAATGAAAGCATGCATTAGAAATTAGCAGAGAACAAACAGGCTGTCCCTGGATCCCTCGGTCGGTGAATAGATGTCACGGCTGAGGAATCCTTTTTGATCGATGTATTGACCGTGGGAATGATGTCCTAGTCGATGTTCTTCCTTATACTAGACTAAATGATTAACAGAAAATCAAAATGCTACGATTAATGTATGAAAACATAAAAAAGATCAAACCATAGGCCCCTGGGCCTCACCACATTGATCCCTCAGTCGTTTGATTGCTTTGGATTAGGGGTGATTGACTGATTTGCTTCTTAAAAACCCTAGGGTTAGGGTTTGGACTTCAGAGGTTTGATCGTTGGATTGCGGCTGCCTTTGGGATGTTAAGACTTTTGTAGAGAGTATTTGTGCAGAGTTTCGTGACTAGAGAAGGTGAATAGTGTTATTAATTTCGGAACCCCAAGACCCCTTTATATAGGCACCAGATGACATCACTCCAACCAATCACAATACACAAATTAATAGGAAGTATATGACCATAAGTTTCTTCTTGGAATCTCCTTTCGTAGCCCGAAAGAATCGGAAAATGGCTGTTATGGTTTTGAGCATCGGATCAAACGATTGACAGAACATTCCAGAATCTGGAAAAAGGACAATCTGGCAGCTGAGGAATGGATCTGGGGGCCGAGGAATGGTTATTGTAACGCCCCGACTTTTCGGGAGAAAAATAAATAATTTCTATGAGGAAACTTTGCTAAATAAATATGATTTTCCAAAATAAAGCTTTTGCTAATACAATTTCAAGATAGTTTACGGAATCAAAATACATTAACTTCAGAGCTGACTCTAATCTTGATACGAATTCTAAGCATCCTCGATCTTCATTACTGATATTCTTTTCGTGTCGAATTGCATCATCGCTGAATCTCTTCCATTGAATCCTGCGCCCTCTAGCAAATTGACCGCCGAAGCAATCGATTTGCCAGGATACAGACGTATCCGTGAGTGATAAAATCACCCAGTAAAATAATCCAACCCAACCACCCCTCTTACTTTACAGCTAGCAAGCAAACAGAATATATATGGTGCGAAAAAGTAAAACAGAGATAATTCACATAATTTGATTCATTGCTATCCATTAACTTAACATGAAATCTAAGATCTCTCCACGAGATCTTTCCTCCCCAACCACTAGCCATGCTCAGTCCCATGAGATCACTTCCCTTTGTTGTCGCAGGAACACCTAAGTTATGTACCGATTGTGCACCCCCAATAACTACAACAAGGGGTAAGCTTATCATGCCGGAATCACAACTAGGGTTCGCCTATCTTATAAACCACATCACCTATCTTATAAACCACATCACAGCCATTTCACAATCATCACTGGACACCCGCCAGTCTATCAATTCATCACTGGACTCTCGCCAGTTTCAATTCTCATCACAATCTCATCATTTCTCATATCACGCCTGCAGGCAACCTCTAAACAGAAAGAAACTTCACAATTTATCCATTACTTAGCATCGTCTACGTGATTTCTATTTCGCATACCACCCCATGTCCCTAGGGTCCAATCTAACATTCAAATGAAGCATTAACACCATATCATTCTCAATAATAATTAAAAACGAATAACAGATGGGTCAAAACAATTATTAGGCAATGCAATCACATAACTTTTTATGACTGGGCCGTTGCCCTTAATCTTGTATGGTCACAAAGTCATTAAGAATGAAAGAATTAATTAATTAAGATTAAAAAATAATTTTCTAGGCTTCTATTAATTATTTATAAGTAATTATGTTAATTAAACACTAATTAAATACATTAATTAGTTAAAAATATTAGAATAATTATCGTAACCTTAATAAAGGTCCTAACAGTGCTCTATAATGAGTTCAAGTGCTAAAAATTGGGTTTGGATACTCACGGAATTATTTTAAATAAAAGAATTAAAATAATTAACGAAAGAAGGATAAGTAATTAATAAATAGTTAAACAATTAAAAACCTGTTGATATTAACAAAGTATCATCTTAGGACAGTAAGAAGTCTAAATAAAATTATTCGGAATTTTTAACATCTTAAATAATATTTTAAAGTATTTCTATTTAGAAACAATGCGTAATTAATAATAATTAGTTAATGAAATAATTAAATTATTATTTTAATAACATATCATCTTTGGGATGTCAGAAGTCTAAAAAAAATAATTTAGATGTTAAAATCATTAATTATAAGGTCGCAACTATTTTTCGTTTGTATCTTTAATTAAAAATAAAATAAATAGCTAATGATATCCAAAATTTATGAAATCAGTAAGTTATGATCTTTGTCATGTTAGAAAACTAGGAAAAATAGTTTGGGGATTTATGAAATAGTTTACAAGGTCGCAATAAATTTTAGTTTGTAAATTGTTACAAGATAACGAATAAAAATTTAATAAATATCAGATTAAATAAAAAAAATATGAAACTAACAAGGTATGATCTTTAAAGTGTGGGTAACCTAGGATAAAAATTTCGGGGGTCAAAAACTAGGTTCGGTGTGTCGAAAACGAGGTTCGAAGCAAAACAGGTCAAACCGCAAGGTTTGACAGGGCATGACCACGCGGCCGCAAGCTGGTTCTTGCGGCTAGCTGTCCCGAAGTTCGCGGCCGCAAGGTCGCGGGCTGTTTTGGATTTTTTTCGTTTTTCTCACTCGTTTCAATGCATGGGACTACGGGGCCTATTGGGTTATGTCTATAAATCATAAATATACTTAGAGGAAGCTTCGGATCGAATTATAATACCTCGGTTTGGATTAAATTCGTTTTCGATCGAAAACTTGAATTTGGAGAAGACGACTTCAATTCCGTCGATCGGGGGACTTCGGGGCCGAATTGGTTGATGTTTGGTGATCCTTGGGATTGTAGGAAGTAATTCGAATGATCAATTTGAGTCTCGGGTGAACGAAACCACGAAACCCACTTTTCTTTCTCCTTCTTTCTCTCTCTAAAAATCTATGAATCGTAGCACGGTTCTCTCGGGTTTTTCTCTCCTTTCTGGCTCAGTGGAAGGTGGTGAGATGATGTACGTGCCCTAGGGTCGGAGTGGTGTGCATTCATAGGAGAATTGGATGAGTTTTGAATTAAATCGAGTCCTAATGGTATTGGGTTTCGGAACGAACGAATTATGCACGATTTTTGGGTTACGGAGGAGGTAGAGATAGAGTAGGAGAGTGAGGGAGAAGAGAGACATTCATGCATGCAATTATATGTATGTATATAATGATAAAATAATTTTTTAAGAGATAATTAGATAGAATAACCTATTTTTTGTAATTATCTACTAATTATTAAATAAGGAAAATAATATTATCATAAATAAATAATTCTTTTTAATATTTTTATTAGTTAAATTTTCGGGTTATTACAACCTATCCCCCTTAAATAAAATTTCGTCCTCGAAATTAAAGTGTACCTTTAGGAGGAAACAGATTCGGGTAGTTGGCCCGCATAGTATCTGCTCGTTCCCAGGTTGCTTCCTCGATTCCTCGATGTCGCCAAAGGATTCGGACGAGTTGAATGGTTTTGCCTTGAATGCACTTCTCACTATGGTCTTGGATCTTAACTGGCTGTTCCTTGTGTCCTCGCGTTTCCAAGACGATTCTTCTTGTTCTCGGTATCTCCATAAGACATTGACTATTTTGATAGTTCGCCCTCGGATAACTTTCTCTTCATGGTCCTAAGTTTCGTCGGTTGCTCTTTGATGATCGTTTCCTCGTCCAGTGTGACCTCCTCTCAATTGAGTACGTGGGTGGAAATGGGTCATATTTTTCCGCAGCGTAGAATCGTAAAAGACAACATGAATTTTGGCGATTTGCGGTTATAACGTTAGGCGATAGGCAACTTCTCCAATTTGCTCCAAGATCTCAAACGTACCAAGGGGGCGAGGCGATAACTTTCCTTTCTTGATAAATCGGGTGATCCTAAGGCGTGGTTTGAACAAAAAGTACGTTGAAAGTCTATGGTCTCATCCTTTTGTCGGCGTAGCTCTTTTATTGGCTTCGAGTGATTGGAAGTCATCAACTTATCTCATTCCTTGGTCAGTTCTTGAAAGTTTGATCCCTATCTCTCAGAAGGTGGGTATTTTTCTCCCAAAGAAACGAGAGGATTACAAGAATTTTTCAAGAGGTTCAAACATGAGTCAAATGTCCGAAGATCATGGAACAAAATAGAAGGCATGAATAAATCCTCCTCTACGAGTCGAGGTCCAAGTAGTTTTAAGTGAAAATTGGAACACGATGAAAATGATGATTAAGGTAACCGAAGTATACTCAATGATTTCAAAAAGGAAGAGTTTCGTTACTGTAATAATGTGGATTAAAGATTTAACAAGTGAATGAAACAAACAAATACTTGGGCTTCCAAACAATGCAATGGAGTCAACAAGGCGGGTTCTCTTAAGAGGTATAGATCTACCGCGATAGGTTCTGAAAGATTAGAAGGTCCAATGATGAAACCAAGCTAGATATTTACTTTGCACCACGTTGGCCAAACGCGTTTCAAAACAAACATCTAACTCTAGTTATTTTTAAAAGGAAAGAAAGATAATGGGCACAAGTGAAGAGTAAATAATGACTTTCAAATCCAAAAGAAAACAGAAAAACGTCATCAATAGAACACTGATTGGATCTGATTAGCTCGAACAGGATACAAAGTTTAAGGAAAGTTAAGCACAATGATATCGGTGTTCAAGGACTAAATAACTCCAACATTGAAACTCGAACTAGGTTTGTGGATTTAGAGTTTTGAAAGGTCGGAGGAATATTTTGATGTGATATCAAAAGAATTCAAGGTTGTAGATAGCTAATAGTGCACTGATTAAAATAAACGAGGATTGCTCCAAACATGAAGTATTCAATGGATCAGAGAAGTTAGACTCATAATTGAATAACTTGTTGACCTCAAATCAAATCAAGTCAATTTAAGAAAAGTTAGAACCAAAATAATCTTTAGGAATACCCAATTCACAAAAGCGAATGTCACAAGAGTTAGGTGCTTGGAATAGACAAGAGTCCAACGATTTGAGATTTAGTTGAAGTTGTAGCTCTAACAATGGAGAGTTATAATGAATGTGATTTTAAGAAGAGCTAAGAGAGATCGAAGGTAACGAGCAGTTAGGATACAATCGATTGAATGAGAATAAAGACTTAGATGAATAATCGTCAATAGCTCGTCTATCCCCCTTAAAAAAAAAATATTAAGAACTTCATTGCAAGAGAATGGTTGCCGCTTTCTCATATATTCACGACCTTGAGCTCTTCCTGATCTGTTGAACTATGATGGTGCCTTTATCGGATGTAGTGGCATAATATTTAGCTAGGTGATGATTTCGAATCTCTGATAACATCATGTTTCTATTCGTCAACCTATCTACTTTCTCAAGGGATCTACGACGCTGGAGGTTAGGGTTTAGGGGTAGTCAGTAATCGTTCGTATGAGTTGCACAATCCAATTGATACTTCGTCTTGCGTTGAGGTTTGAATTGGTATTGATCTCGAAATTCACGAAAGAATAGTCGTTGTCGTAGACGTCGTCGTCATTGGAATCAGGGCTACGCGTATCTTCCATACTGGTGGGTTTGACAAAATGATGACGTCGTTGACGTTTTGTACCAATCTTGTAACGACTGCTCCATGAAGTTAGGTTCGGGGTCTTGAGGGTTTCTAAATATCTGGTTCTAAAAAGGGAATGAGTGCAACAACGTGCTTACATTGATTCTACCCTATTTGCGACCGTTATCAACCTAGAGAAAGAAGAATTCTTCTTCAACATGTACTCTATTTACTAAGTAATCTCCTTCGATAGTACCCTTCCTCTATTGTCGAGATTTGTCTTTTTGTCTTCTTTGGACTGGTGTTCTTCGCTTCGTTCAATCGGACAACCAATTATAAGAGGAATGATTCTTCTATCGCTTCCTTCTGATCGGAATCAACGTTGATTTCATAACTCCTCGGAGTCTGAGTCGCAACAGGTAAATAAATATTTATATGATATACTTAGACAGGTTATATCGTAGTTTAGAAGAGTCATAGATACGGTAAACGTTTAGCTAATTAACGATAGGTTTTGGTATACTACAGATAACGTTATCTTATTAGCGTAAGGATATACTAAATTTTACGTGAATTTATCCAATCTACCCAATCTACCCAAGGCCGAGGGTTGAACCTATGCTCTGATACCACTTGTAACGCCCCGACTTTTCGGGAGAAAAATAAATAATTTCTATGAGGAAACTTTGCTAAATAAATATGATTTTCCAAAATAAAGCTTTTGCTAATACAATTTCAAGATAGTTTTACGGAATCAAAATACATTAACTTCAGAGCTGACTCTAATCTTGATACGAATTCTAAGCATCCTCGATCTTCATTACTGATATTCTTTTCGTGTCGAACTGCATCATCGCTGAATCTCTTCCATTGAATCCTGCGCCCTCTAGCAAATTGAACGCAATCGATTTGCCAGGATACAGACGTATCCGTGAGTGATAAAATCACCCAGAAAATAATCCAACCCAACCACCCTCTTACTTTACAGTTAGCAAGCAAACAGAATATATATGGTGCGAAAAAGTAAAACAGAGATAATTCACATAACTTGATTCATTGCTATCCATTAACTTAACATGAAATCTAAGATCTCTCCACGAGATCTTTCCTCCCCAACCACTAGCCATGCTCAGTCCCATGAGATCACTTCCCTTTGTTGTCGCAGGAACACCTAAGTTATGTACCGAGTGTGCACCCCCAATAACTACAACAAGGGGTAAGCTTATCATGCCGGAATCACAACTAGGGTTCGCCTATCTTATAAACCACATCACAACCATTTCACAATCATCACTGGACACCCGCCAGTCTATCAATTCATCACTGGACTCTCGCCAGTTTCAATTCATCACTGGACTCTCGCCAGTTTCAATTCTCATCACAATCTCATCATTTCTCATATCACGCCTGCAGGCAACCTCTAAACAGAAAGAAACTTCACAATTTATCCATTACTTAGCATCGTCTACGTGATTTCTATTTCGCATACCACCCCATGTCCCTAGGGTCCAATCTAACATTCAAATGAAGCATTAACACCATATCATTCTCAATAATAATTAAAAACGAATAACAGACGGGTCAAAACAATTATTAGGCAATGCAATCACATAACTTTTTATGACTGGGCCGTTGCCCTTAATCTTGTATGGTCACAAAGTCATTAAGAATGAAAGAATTAATTAATTAAGATTTAAAAATAATTTTCTAGGCTTCTATTAATTATTTATAAGTAATTAAGTTAATTAAACACTAATTAAATACATTAATTAGTTAAAAATATTAGAATAATTATCGTAACCTTAATAAAGGTCCTAACAGTCCTCTATAATGAGTTCAAGTGCTAAAAATTGGGTTTGGATGCTCACGGAATTATTTTAAATAAAAGAATTAAAATAATTAACGAAAGAAGGATAAGTAATTAATAAATAGTTAAACAATTAAAAACCTGTTGATATTAACAAAGTATCATCTTAGGACAGTAAGAAGTCTAAATAAAATTATTCGGAATTTTTAACATCTTAAATAATATTTTAAAGTATTTCTATTTAGAAACAATGCGTAATTAATAATAATTAGTTAATGAAATAATTAAATTAATATTTTAATAACATATCATCTTTGGGATGTCAGAAGTCTAAAAAAATTAATTTAGATGTTAAAATCATTAATTATAAGGTCGCAACTATTTTTCGTTTGTATCTTTAATTAAAAATAAAATAAATAGCTAATAATATCAAAAGTTTATGAAATCAGTAAGTTATGATCTTTGACATGTTAGAAAACTAGGAAAAATAGTTTGGGAATTTATGGAATAGTTTACAAGGTCGCAATGAATTTTAGTTTGTAAATTTTTTACAAGATAACGAATAAAAATTTAATAAATATCAGATTAAATAAAAAAAATATGAAACTAACAAGGTATGATCTTTAGAGTGTGGGTAACCTAGGAAAATTAGTACGGGGATCAAAACCATGTTCGGGAGGTCAAAAAATCGATTCGGAACGAAACCATGCAAACCGCACGGCTGGACAGAGGAGAGTTTGCGGCTGCGAGGTCCGCTGAACTGGTTCTTGCGGTGGGAAAGTCGGCGTCAGTTTTTGTTTTTTTGATTTTTTTGCACGGTTTTTGATGCATGGGACTACGGGGCCTATTGGGTTATGTCTATAAATCATAAATATACTTAGAGGAAGCTTCGGATCGAATTATAATACCTCGGTTTGGATTAAATTCGTTTTCGATCGAAAACTTGAATTTGGAGAAGACGACTTCAATTCCGTCGATCGGGCGACTTCGGGGCCGAATTGGTTGATGTTTGGTGATCCTTGGGATTGTAGGAAGTAATTCGAATGATCAATTTGAGTCTCGGGTGAACGAAACCACGAAATCCACTTTTCTTTCTCCTTCTTTCTCTCTCTAAAAATCTATGAATCGTAGCACGGTTCTCTCGGGTTTTTCTCTCCTTTCTGGCTCAGTGGAAGGTGGTGAGATGATGTACGTGCCCTAGGGTCGGAGTGGTGTGCATTTATAGGAGAATTGGATGAGTTTTGAATTAAATCGAGTCCTAATGGTATTGGGTTTCGGAACGAACGAATTATGCACGATTTTTGGGTTACGGAGGAGGTAGAGATCGAGTAGGAGAGTGAGGGAGAAGAGAGACGTTCATGCATGCAATTATATGTATGTATATAATGATAAAATAATTTTTTAAGAGATAATTAGATAGAATAACCTATTTTTTGTAATTATCTACTAATTATTAAATAAGGAAAATAATATTATCATAAATAAATAATTCTTTTTAATATTTTTATTAGTTAAATTTTCGGGTTATTACAGTTATGGCGGCCGAGGAATCAATCTCTCAAGGAGATTTTCAAACAACATGTTTCATGGGGTGAAAGAATGAAGTGGAGGCCGTAAGATCAATCTTGCGGCCGGCAAATGGATTCTCCTAGGATACTGTATTTCTGTCTGAAAGGCTATTTGGCTCTGAATTGGATTCTTTAAGTGGCTAAAAGTACTTACCAAAAGTCCATGGGTTTACGAGAAGTCAATCAGCAAACCTGTATCCATTCATCATCGGGATGGTCCCCAATGTGAGACTTGAAATATTCGTTAGGCCAAATTAAGATGTCTACAGTAACTATGATGAGCAACTGTTCACAAGGTATTTAATAGTTTATAATTTTTTGGCCAGGTGTCTCCCCTTTCTTTTATTTCATTTGCTTTAGTTACACATCGAAAAATACTATGTGTGCGGGACTCACTTGTGAATCCCGCATAAATGATTTGATCCGTTTATTAATTTTTAAATAATAGCTTGAGTGATCTAGTAAAAAATTAGTTCAATCGAATAATTGTACGTATTTGATCCAAACTTTATATTTTCATTCAGAATACAAGATCCTAATTTATAAATGAAGTTTGAAGAAAAGTTAGACAATTATTTGCGCGGTATCTAATTTATAAATGAAGTTTGAAGAAATTTTAAACAATTATTTGCCTAGTATCTCTTTGATCTAAACTTTAGATATTGTAGGGTTTGTCGAGAAGAACATTTGTTAAAAAATTTATCTTGATTGAACACCGATAGGCATTAAAACAAATTTTTTTTTTTATTTTGATACCTATCAATGTCCAATCAAGATAATTTTTTAACGAAAGCTCTTTTCGACATGTCCTACAATATTTGCTGTTCAGATCAAATGTATACTTAACATATAATTGTCTAAATTTCCATCAATACTCATTCAAAACTCTCTTGTGTGTAATATTTAATGATATAATTGGATAGAGAGAATAGAATAGGATGGAGAGACAGGCATTTGGTGGGACAAAAAAGTGGATAGTTAAAAGCAATTTTTTACCCTTTTTTTCTTTTTGGTTAAATTCTCCCAATTTTAACAAGGCTGGTGTAGAGCAATTTCTGGGCCTATGCAACCTTTCCCTCGCTACTTTAACTTTCAGGGGCATTTGCCTCCCCTGGCGAGGATGCTCATATGGTGGTTGGCCCTGTATTCCTTGGCATTTCAATTGCTTTATTTTCAAACTCCTTCAATCAACCACAAAAAATAGCAAAAGATAAAATAAAAAGAAAATGATAAAAGAAAAAAAATCAACGAAAGCAAGACAAAGAGATATTTGTTAATGGAAAACATGGCCCACCTCCAATCCTACAATTGTTTCACCATCATCGTCATCACCATCTTTTTGGAGTTTTTATTTTAATGTTTAAACTAATTAATAAAAGTTCCATATGGTGGAAGGATCTTCTGACAAATCTTAGAAATAGGATTTTCATTTCTTTTTAATTTATACGTAACAGTCGCCTGTGCACTCACATACAAAAACTCTAGTACATCTTTCTTCCTACCTCTACTAAAAAGTTCTTTGTTGCTCATCAAAGCTGGCATCAAATGATTTGTAAAGCAAGGTCAAATCAGTGAAGTTCCCCCTGTTTTGATCCATTCGCAGGTACTTCACGGAAAAGCCCCCAACTCTGAGAGAGAGAGAGAGAGAGAGAGAGAGAGAGAGACACAGAGAGAGAGAGAGAGACAGAGATGAGATGAATTCACACTTCATTAGTTCATGTCATTCTTTTTCCTTTAAGATAAGATAAGAAAAGGAGAGATAAATGTGTGAATAAAGAGGGGTATCTTTACCTCATACTTTTTAGCCCCATCTCTCTCTCTCTCTCTCTGAGTTGCAGAGATGATTTCAGTCTGACAAGTGACTTTACCCCAATTGAAGATGACTTATACATAAACATCATAGATTTCATACATATCGAGACATGTCGGTACGGTCCTTATGTTTCTTATGTATCCTTCCCCTCATGTGTAGCTAGCTATAACTGCATCCTCCCTCTGTCTGTCTCTCTCTCTAAAATTCTCTGATTGGGCTTTGTGTCACCCTAAAAACTAACAATTTCTCTTTGCAGATGATCGCGGAGCACGTGGACACTAAGAATTCCATCATCCAAGGTGCCAAAGATATTGGAGTAGCTAATAATAAAATCAATTTTATCTTTCTTTGTCGCCACACCTCCCCCCCCCCTCTCGTGGTATATAAATACATAATATATTTCTCTCTCCCCTTCTCTGCTATATGCTTACTCAACATGGTCATGTTGTTGAAAATTCAAGAAGCGGATGCAAGGAATTCTATGGAATCTTGTGCTACATCATCAAATACGTACTCTGTTTTTTTGTGACTTGTACGCACTAGGAATTTTCTGAGGAGAAAGTGAACAATTACAGTCCACTATACAGTTCCTCATGCACCCAAATAATTTTCTGAGGAGAATGTTTCTTACTTAGTCTTGGGGCAGATGCCAAATCTTAGTAACATTCAGGGTAACAAAAGTATGATTCTGATTGGATGAGTGATTGTCCTTTACTCCTTTCTCCTCCTCCATCAACGTAAGCACTCTGCTAACCATGTATATCCTACGGATCGGTTCATATTGTTCTTCAATTTATATGATGTATAATTTAGGGTTAGAGGGAGAGAGTTTTCGATCAGATGAGAAGGCTAACGTATGAAAATTTTAATATTAATGACTTAGGTGTCTGAAGCAGCTCATATGTACATTAAAAGAAGAAGAAGGTCGCAATATATATATACATAACTAATTCAAAGGCCAATGGCGACTTATTTCCATGGCAATACACAAATACAAAGCGACGGTTTGCAAACCCTGATCCTCATGAATCCAAGCTACGTTGGCTACTCCGATACTCAACCGCAACCACCGGGGAATCTCGTTTTCCTCAACTCCAGTGCTGCCGCCGACGGAAATGACCAATTTCTACCAAATTTCACTCACGCGCCGCCGCACAACCACACCCAACAATTTGTCGGAATCCCACTTCACGCCGCCACTTCTGCTGCTGCCAGCTCGGATCCTGTCCATGATACCTCAGCCGCCATCCATGGCTTCATCCCTCGAAGACTTCATCACTACAACATGTACAACAGCACAATCGACCAACCCACGGCGGCGCGTGGACTTAAACGCGCTCAGCAGCAGGGTCTTTCCCTCAGCCTTTCTTCGCAGCAGCAAACTGGTCACGGAGCTTCCGGGCAGACAATATATCTGACTAGTGGCGGCGGTGATGACATGAGAGTTGTTTCCGCTGGCTCACCGTCCTCGGGGATTTGGAACGGGGTAAACGGAGTGCAGAATGTTTTGTTGAGTTCCAAGTATTTGAAGGCAGCACAGGAGCTTCTTGATGAGGTGGTTAATGTTGGAAAGTGTAATGGAAATGATGAAGGTGGTAATGGGACAAACAGTGTGCAGGGGAAAGTAGCAGGAGGTGAAGCGACAGTGTCGGTGGTGGCCGGAGAAGGGTTAAGTAGTGGTGGTGGTGGAGAAACAAGTGGGAAGCGCGGCAGCGCGCTTACGACGGCAGAGAGACAGGAGACTCACATGAAGAAAGCAAAACTGGTCAACATGCTTGATGAGGTATGACTGTACAAAGCTTTGCTGTATGTGTATGTAGAGTCGTAGACATTAAAGTTAATATATATATTATCATAAATGTATAGGAAATTTCGGTTGGGTCTTCATCAATCCATTTGGATCAGATATTCAGAGGTGTACCCATCACATATTGATATTGTTTTGGGTTAAGAATCCAGTCATGTTTTGAAATAGATGGCTCTTAAGCTAGAATTTTCAATTTTATGACACTGAACACGTACTTTTTCCAGCAGTTCTGTTCCTTAAAAGATATCTATAGACCGGATTTCATGGGTTTTTGTTTTCTCAACTTCTCTTTTGAGTTTGAAGTAGTCCTTGAATAAAATTTCGGCTTTGGTTCCTTCACTGCTCTCTCTCTCTCTCTCTCTCTCTCTCTCTCTGTGTGTCTCTCTCTCTCCACTTAATTTTCAACAGTTAAGTCTTCCACGAAATTGATAGGCTGAATTTTAACGCTGTCTCTATCTCTCTCTGTCTCATGTGACAAAATTTCTGGATTATGGATCTGCTACCCTCTTTTTCTTCTTGGAGTGGTCCTTGATTAAAGCCTTGGTCTGGAGCCTTTTTTTTGTTTGATCGGCCAGTTCTAGAGCCTTTAGTTCACACCCCTCTCGCTCTTCCTGATCCTCAAGTTGCATAAGCTTTCAGGACCAAGAAAATGGGCTCAAATTTAGAACTTTCACCCAATAATTTGCTTTAGAATAACTTATATGGTGACGATTGACGACCTCTTCAAGTTTGATACATATTGCGCCATGATTCTATTTTAATAGCTGACTGAGTGCACTGAATTGAACATCTAGTCTAACATCAATCTTCTTTCTGTTTCATTTACTGTTGTTTTTAAGGTGGAGCAAAGGTACAGACAGTACCACCATCAAATGCAGATTGTGATTTCCTGGTTCGAGCAAGCTGCAGGAATCGGGTCTGCTAAAACATACACTGCTCTGGCACTCCAGACAATATCGAAGCAGTTCCGGTGCCTCAAAGATGCAATCACGAGTCAAATACGAACAGCTAGTAAGAGCTTGGGGGAAGAAGATTGCTTTGGAGGAGGGAAGAGTGAGGGTTCAAGGCTCAAATTCGTGGATCATCATATTCGCCAACAAAGAGCTTTGCAACAGTTGGGAATGATCCAACACAATGCTTGGAGACCCCAGAGAGGACTGCCTGAGAGATCTGTTTCCGTTCTTCGTGCCTGGCTTTTTGAACACTTCCTACACCCGTAAGAATGACCCATTTGAAATCTTTCTTCATGGCTGGTCTGTTTCCTGCAGCTTTCATTTTATTGACAAGAGGCTATATCAATTGCCGAGAAATGTTTTTGGTTGGGGAAGGCTGGGAGCGAATTGAGAACTTTTGTAAACTTCTCCTTGTCGATATAACCATAGCGGAGAAAGTTATGGTGCACATGGTGTGTACCAAATATTACCTGTGTTTTTTGGTTATGTAATTTTTCTTTTCAGTTTGCATAATACATTTTGGTCAATAAATTTCTCCCACGGTAATAACTTGGCAGGAACTTGATATGCAAAAGTCACAGAGATCTTGTTTGACAAATTGCTGAAATCAACAAGGTTGAACAATAGTTGCAATTCTTACTTCTCTTTGCTATCCTTTGCCTGCAGTTACCCCAAGGACTCGGACAAAATCATGCTCGCGAAACAAACAGGACTTACTAGGAGCCAGGTACCCGAGAAATCCTATGTTTTCTTGGTCATTTTCTCAACTCATTTTTTAACTTCTCATGTTGAAATTCTGCATTATGTCAAGGTCTCAAATTGGTTCATAAATGCCCGTGTTCGCCTCTGGAAGCCAATGGTGGAGGAAATGTACTTACAGGAAACTAAGGAACAAGACCAGAATCGATCTGAAGATAAAACAAGTAAACCTGAAAAAGGTGAAGATTCATCCCCACAGAAGTCCAATCCTCAGCAACAGAAAAGCCTTGCGAAAGAGAACGAGAACAGGAACTTCAATTCAAACCCCGAGAACCCTACAAACCAGAACATAACCCCTCCATCTATTTCCATTTCCACAGCTTCGACATCCCCCACTTTTCAAACCCATCCCGGGTTTAGACTTATTGGATCACCGGGTGTGGAAAGCTTCACCCATGGAAGCCCAAAGAAACAGAAGAGCTTCGAAATTTTACAAACCCCTATTAATGAGCAACTGTTTATGAGATTTGGCAATGAGAGGCAGAATAGAGATGATGGAGGGTTCACGTTGACCGGGAACCCTACTAATTTCATAGGAGGATTTGGGTCCTACTCCATCGGTGAAATGGGTAGGTTCAGTGCTGAGCAATTCCCAACAACATATGCAGGGAATGGAGTTTCTCTTACTCTTGGCCTCCCACACTGCGAAAACCTATCTATGTCTGGAACCCATAAAAGTTTTCTCCCAAACCAAAGCATCCAACTTGGAAGAACTGTAGAAATACGTGAACCGGATGAGTTTGATTCTTTTAGCACTCCAACTTCTTCTCACTCCACAGCAGCTTACGAGAATATCAACATACAGAGTCGTAAAAGGTTTGCAGCGCAGTTGTTGCCCGACTTTTTCACCTCTTGAAGAAAGAGGAAAAGATGACAGGTAATACTAAGAATTTAAGGTCCCTTTCACTATTTCTTCCTTTATAGCCTTGGAGGTGGAAGAAGATTTACGTAGTATATAGGCCAATACTTCTAAAGAGAACCATAGAGTTCTTACAAATAGCTCAGAAGTTGAGAGTATATATTGAGGATTGTATATTATTTTCGCTACTATTCCAGAATACCTAGATTGATTTATGTTGTGATGAATATCAAAATAAGTTAGTATGGGGGCGGGTATAGAAATGAATATTGATTTTAAGAAAATGGACGTCTGAGCCATAATATGGAGGATAAGGATATATAATTGGTGCCTTTCAAAAAAAAAAAAAAAAAAGGATATATAATTGGTGAAAGTATTTGAACTTTAAGCTTGTTTATATTCTGTATGTCCGGGAAAAAACAATGACCGGGAAAGGTTTAATCCGAACAATTCTGAACAGTTTTTTATTGAACGGTTCAAATAAAAACTGCTCAAATCAAGACCTTTCCGGTTATTTTTTTGTCGATTTATCATGAGTACCCTTAAAATCACGTTCAGATAAGAGGAAAAATTGGGAGGTCTGTATTTTAACTAAAATGAGAAATCCCTCATGTAAAACGGATACATATATATATATATATATATATATATATATATATAGTCAGTCTCTAATGAGGGGGCCCTCATTTTAGTTGAAATGCGGATCTCCACATTTCTCTCATTTTTCGATCGAACTTCGATGATCTCAGCTGCTTAATGTGTTTAGAACGTGATTTTAAGGGTACTCGCGAGAAATAGGCAAAAAATAAATGACCAGGAATGGCTCGATTTGAGCAGTTTTTATTTGAACCGTTTGATAAAAAATAAACAAAAACTGTTCGGATGAAGCACTTCTCTTTTTTTTTTTTTTTTTTGCTGTTCGGATCATCGAAATTCAATCGGAAAACGGGAGATAGAGCGTGTGTGTGTGTATATATATACACACACACACAGAGTCAGTCTCCCATGAGTGGCGTCCTCATTTCTCCCATTTTTCGATCGAATTTTGATGATTTGAGCCGCTCAATGTGTTCAGAACGTGATTATAGAGGTACCCGTGAGAAATCAGCAAAAAAAAAGATCGGGAAGAGCTTCATTTGAGCAGTTTTTATTTGAATCGTTCGATAAAAAATAAAAATAAAAACTGCTCTGATGTAGACCTTCCTGATCTTTTTTTTTTACTGATTTCTCGCGAGTACCTTTAAAATCATGTTTTGAACACATTGAGCGGCTCAAATCATCAAAATTCGAACGGGAAATGGGAGGTCCGCATTTTATTAAAATGAGATGGTCCTCATAAGAGACTGAATATATATGTGTATACATATATAAATATATTGGGGCGGTTTTGGGTACACCTAAAAAAACACCTCAAAGTTTTCCATTGAATTTTGATGATCCGAGCAGCTCAATATAATCATAACATAATTTTAAAGATATCCGCGAGAAATCAGAAAAAAATATCAGGAAAGGTTTCATCCGGACAGTTTTTTATTGAACAATTCAATAAAAAACTGCTCAAGTCAAGAGCTTTCCGATCTTTTTTTTTGGTTGATTTCTAGCAGTTACTTCTAAAATCACATTCTGAACACATTGAGCGGCTCGGATTATCAAATTTTGATAAAAAAATTATGAGATAGAGATTTGATGTATTTTTTTAGATTTTATTAGGAGTCCTCGGAACCGCTCGTGTGTGTGTGTGTATATATATATATATAAGTTCCTTAAGTATGGACTTCCTATTTCTCTCATTTTTGGATTGAATTTCGATGATTCGAGCTATTCAATATGATCAGAAAGTGATTTTAAGGGTAACTGCGAGAAATCAGTAAAAAAATGACCAAGAAGGGCTTGATTTTAGCAATTTTTTTTGATTCATTCAATAAAAAATTGTTTGGATATGAAGCCTTTCCCAGCTTTTTTTTTTTATGATTTCTTGAGGGACCCTTAAAATTACGTTCTGATCAAATTGAGCGGCTCAAATCATCAAAATTCTATATATATATATATATATATATATATATATATATATATATATATATATATATATATATATATATATATATATATATATATATATATATATATATATATATATATATATATATATATATATATATATATATATATATATATATATATATATATATATATATATATATATATATATATATATATATATATATATATATTCGAGCCGCTCGATATGTTCAGAACGTGAAATCAGCAAAAAAAAAAGATCAGAAAGGGTTTCATTCGAATAGTTTTTGTTTTTGTTTTTATCAAACTTCGAAAGTCAAAGAGATTACATCAGTGGCACTCTAGTCCACAACTACTTAAATACGAAATACAAGTAAGTTTAGAGTTTAAAAACGTTTCAGTCAAAAAGAGATTCAGAAGTTTTAGTTACAATTACATATCTGTCAAAAGAAAGTCATTTCGAAGAGGTGTTAGAAGTGTTCAGAGTTCAACACAAACAAGATAGCATAACAATACTCAAAACTATCTAGAGAAGGTAGGGGATTGATCCCCAAACAACACAGAGAAATCTAGACAGCAGGGGGATCGATCCCCCTGCGCAAGGGGGATTGATCCCCAGGCAATTCCAGTCATGATTTCTACAGATTTTGACAGATTTCAAGGATGGAAAGGGGGATGATCCAAGCTCGAATAATACACCAAATCGACATATTAACGCATAGAGAAGGAAAAAAAGTTCCTACCTTGAAGCAAAGGCTGAGACCCACACGATTCAAGCAAACCCTAGCTCCAAGAACTTTGAAATCAACCAAATGCTTCCTCCCAAGCGCAACCCAACGAACCCTGAGCCCAAGAACAAGGTTGCAAGGTGGAATGGAGGTGGATTTTGAGTGATTGAGTGAGGTTTCAAGTGAGAGACGTAGAGCGAGAGAGAAAGAGAGAGAGGTGAGATATTTTTTTTTTATCTCGTACACACCCACACCCCCATATATATACAACCACATATGCAAATCACACAAACAATCTCTTTATTAACAATTTCATCACTATAAACCCCAAATCATAAAACCACAACATTATTCATATATTCCCCAATGTCGGCGTTTATAACCTTTCAATAATTAAAATTTATTTGGCTCTCTACAATTACATTTTTAGAATGGTTAAGGCTTGATAATATGAAAGAGAAATTCGTTGTTCGAATGGTTAATACGATGTCACGCCCTCGATTTTCAACATAAATAATAATCATTTTCAATAAATAAAATTATTACTGAAGTACTGATAATACCCAAAAGACATATATTTCTCTGTTCTCAAAGTCAAGTTCAAAAGTTACAATTCTGGCTTGAAGCCCCAAATTATACAAATACCAAATAATAATACAGTTTACATTTATCATCCTTCGAAATATTGCTTTCAAACAAATGCAAGTGTTCGCATCTTTTATACCTTTGAACCCATTATCAACATGCACGAGATGCACACCATGCCAACTTCCTTGATAGGTACCTGAAAATGATAGATTGAGCTACACTAGCTCAATAGAAAATTTTTATACTCAAGCTATATGAATATGCAATGAAATATGCACTAGGAATGAGTGAATATTGACATATACGCCCAAAGTATGAATTATTACTAACGAGCTGCACGCTATTGTCAAAGAGTTCTAGACTTCATATAAATGTCCCTGGCCATTTACTTCTTAGACTTGATACATCAATAAACTCACGCCAATCCACGTTAGTCCACAACCAACTTTCAACTATCTCATTATTCTTCATACGGTACTACAATCTTTCTCGGCTCCACATTTATCATCACCAAATCCCTTTTTTTTTTTGAAAAACCTTTCTTTTTGATTTCTAAACAATTCAAAGAAAAGTCAAGACCATTGCAGGCCGAGCTCCGTTGATTCCAGCTGAATATCGAAGTCCGTTGATTTGTGCCCAAATACTGGAAACGGTTGATTTACTCAAGAATATCGGAGGATTTTCCATCAACATCCTTTAACCAAAACCAAAATCCTCCCATTAATTTCATAAACCAATTACGTGTCGTAAAGGTTTGAGCCGAAGCTCCAGCTAGGCACTTACTCGATAACGAGCCCTGAATGCATTCGATATGAGCATTTAGCTCCTGCCAGGCATTTATTCATTCAAGGGCCCTGAAAGCATACGATATGAGCATTTAGCTCCTGCCAGGCATTTACTCATTCAAGAGCCCTGAAAAACATACTATATGAGCATTTAGCTCCTGCCAGGCATTTACTCATTCAAGAGCCCTAAAAGTTCTCTTTGTGACCATTTGTCACCCACATTCATTCCATGTTTCCATTTCACAAGCATCAACTCATTCAATCAAATCCAAAGTCATTTAATCAATCACATGGCATTACGAGGCCCACAAGCTACCGTATCGAGTGAAAGCAATTACATACGTCCTTACCGTACCTCTAAGCATATCCCGTACCTACACAATGTGCTACTCACAAGCAGTTTCTAAAGTATCCAATCCACTAGTTCCTATACTTGAATCCCGTAGCATGTGTACCAAGGAAAAATCAAGAGGTTCAATGAGTCGTGAGGATACAAGTTACTACTTTACCCTTGAAGTCATTGTACCACTCCCATCTACCATTTATACCCACCACGACATTCATACACCCTACGATACTCATAAGCTCTCTATGATACATTTTCCGTCCACAACGATACTAAGGTTACGCTTAACAAGTCCCTAAGGAATGGGAACGTGTAGACACCCCAATTTGGCCTAACGATTATTTCAAATCCCACCTTGGGACCATCCTGATGATGATACGGATTCGATGATTGCTGATTGCCTTCTTGTGAAACCCATGGACTTATGGTATGAACTCTGAGCCACTTAGAGGACCCAATCCAGAGCCAAATAGCCTTTCAGACAGAAACATAGTGTGTGTAGGAAAATCCATCGGTCGGTCGTAACATCGATATCACGGCCTTAACATCCATTCCTCACCCGAGCAACCTGTTGCTAGCAAAATCTCCCTGAGAGATCAAAACCTCGGCCGCCAGATCAATGGCTCGGCCGCCACATCCATTTCCAGGCCGCGACATCCTTTGCTCGGCCGCCAGATCGGCCTTTTTCCAGACTCTCGAACCTTCTGTCGGTTGTTTGATCCAAATTACGCCACCTCTCCGATGCGTTCAGGCCACGTTCAGAGATTACGACGAAGAGTTTGAGTTACATTGCAATTGCAATCGTAACCCCGCGATTTGATTGGACCGAGTGAGTCACCCCTTTGCCTATATAAAGAGACCCTCGAACTCCGAAAATACTGTGGGGAGGTATTCTCGAAACAGGGACCAAAGAGGCCCGAACAGGTGGTACGTGGGGTCCAGAGTAAATACAGTTGGAATATCCGCCGTGCAATGAGGTGAACGGCACAAGGACCAGGGACACGAGAGGTCCCAGGTCCAAGATACCCGAGCAGGGGTGTGGTCCAAAGAGCAAGGGTAGTTGTTGGACCAGTCTCATGATAAGGGGTCCAGTGATATGAGAAATCATTGGTCCAGGTCTGTTCGGCGACGAGAAGGCCGAACAGTAGCAGCAATCTGGAGAAGGTGCCAGGAGGCGCTCCACAGCGGTCCGGAAATGGAAATATCCAGTAAGGAAATGAGATCTGGAGGAGATACCTAACCAGAATGGGGTGAACGGCCAGCTTTGGGAAGAGTGCTAAATGGTCTAAAAGGAAATACGCAGTTATGGGAATGAGAATCCCTGATATTCTAGGTTCCCTTTACGAGAAAGGAAACTTAGGGCAGCAAGATGGCTTGGACAGCAAGTAGACATGGGTCTATAAATATGAGGTAAACCTAGAGGTAAAGGTACGTAATTCCTGGCTATTGGCTTATTACTTACTGAGAATTAAGGTTTTACTAGTATGAGATACTAACTTTGGCATCGGAGGGCCTTTGCCACGAGACGGCAAAGGTGCGCTCACCTTCTGTTTGTTTTGTAGGATCAATACCGACGGTGTGCTAGAGTTCCGGTGTAGAGAGAAGAGTAGCCGTTATAGTTTCGTGTTGTTCAAAGGCCTGTTTCGTTTTCCTGCACCTACAAATACGACACAGAAATTGATAGATCTACACCCTCTCATCAGTCAAGGAACCCTGCAGAAATACTCACAAAAACCCTCTCTACAAAAGCCCTAACCTCCCGAAGGCGGCCATCTATCCGACGATCCAACCCCGGAGTTCAAATCCTAACCCTAGGGTTTCATTCAAGGAGCAATCAATCAGTCAATCCCGATCGATCCGAAGCAATCAAGCAACTGAGGGATCAAGGTGGTGAGGCCCAACGGCCTCTGGTTCAGTATATTTATCATTTATTTCATTAATCGTAGCTTTCTGATCATCTGTTAAACTTACTGTCTGGTGTGAGGAAGAACACCAGCCGGGGCTTCGATGCGTCGGCCGGTACAACGAATCAGCGTGATCCCTCGACCACGACATCCATTCGCCGGTCGAGTGATCGATCTGCTGGCACAGCTTTGCTTTGTTTCTTGCTTTCGAATGCATGTTCAATTATTGTCTCGGCTCACCTTATTAACTGTTTAAGGCATAAAAACAGATTACATGTATGGATTAAATAAAGCATCTATATGTCTTATGTTGAATGATTATGGGCTAGCCTCGCGGCTAGGCAGGGAGGGGTGCCTAACACCTTCCCCTTACTGTACTTTTGGCTTCCGTACCCAGAATCTCTATCTGTTTTCCTAGTTTTAATAAACTGGGTGGTGACTCTGTTTTAATGATAACCGCTATCGTGTGGTGATACCTCTAGCCATGGAAGTATCCACGATCTTGGTTTATGAAGCGAGCAACCAATCGAGCAAACACAGTGATGATCCAACTGTATGGCGATGCCCCGTTTGGGAGGTGTCTACAATTTTCTGGCGACTCTACTGGGGAATGAGAGCCATAACCAGAAAGTTCAACATAAGACTAATACATGCCTTATTTAATTCATTTATCATATGCATCGAGTAGGCAAGCCTCATTGAGTTCACCTAATATCCCGGCATGACACGGGCTATGTTAGGGGTTCCAGCAAACTCCACAGTCACTTGTACCTAGTGGTATATCAAAAAAGGAATCACCCAATCACCGCCTATGATGGGCTGGTGAAAGGACTGGTGCCCTTTGACAACGGAGCACCCTTGAGACCACCTAAACTTTTCATGTATTAGAAAGCCATAGAACTTATCAAACTAAGACAAGAACCTACAAGCTAGGAACCTACTTGCATTTTGTTTTCAAGTTCTTCCTCACACCTTGTATATGTTGTTTTAATATCTCTTTCTGTGCAGAAGGGTTGGGGCATGAGCTAAAAGCCCCAACTCTAAAGCTTTATAGCTAAGCCATGAGGCATGCCATTGCCCGCAAGGTATGTTTTTAGTAAGTTGAAAGCATCATTGCTTACTTAACACTCCCGCTTTACTTAAAGCACCGCAAAGCATGGATTTCTAGAATGAAATCAGACACTGGCTGCCTCGTCGGCAATTGAACTAGGGATCCCTTTAGCAATCTTTGCCCTGCGAGGCTAAAGGAAAGAGGGAGTGTAAGGTAGTAGAGTAGGTTATGGATGATTGGAGTGTATGGATAGAACTTGCAAATACTTATTTCTCCATGGATGATTTAGCATGACAAGTGTAGGACTTTGGTTCCCATTTCCAAAGCGACCTAGCAACCCATCTTTCAAAATTTAAAATTTTGAGCATGCTTACTGCAACGAGCCGGTAAGATTTAGGAGTTTGTCAATGTGCTAGCAAATAATCAAGTGGATTTCAATTACCTCAATCCCGTTGTGAGAAAGAATCTTCCCAAACCAAGAATTGAAAGAATTTTCAAAACTTTTTGCAATATCTAATTCTCAAATGACAAGTTTTTCTGAAACATTCAAATAGCCACTAGCACAGTGATGGACTCCGAGTCTACTTTCTGTTGTAGTCATATGCTCAACCTTTTCGGTTTGTCTCATAATATGGATTGGCTTGGAAGTAAGATCTTAAGTGGCAGCAACGAGTCTTAAGAATCATCCATATCAAAAATTGCTGGCTATCTATAGTATCCGATAAACTCATGCGTACAAACGAATTGCAACTCATGACTCATCCATAATCTATGAAAGTAGCTAAGGTGCTATGTATATCATTTTGTTTGCCTTTCTCTAACCATACAGGGGACTAAACCAAAAGAGGAGTCAATCACCCTCATTTCTTCTTATAGCACATTGCATGATCACGTGTCAACATCTATTATCATTTGGTTAAGCCCCCCATCATGCTAGATTTGCATTTTAAAGGCAACAAGTGTGTTTGATATGTGCATTGCATAAACACTTGATTTTGGACATCTCAACTTGAGCGTAGCTAAGTTCTTGCTTTTCCTAAATTTTGGGTTTGGTCTTAGACGTGACAGCAATGGCGGACAAGAAGATCGAGGCTCTGGCTGCTAAAGTTAATGTATTGGTTGAATCAGTGGTTGCCTTAGCCACCGTTGTTCACAGTTTGCAAAGAAGTCTTCCACAAGCTCAAGCTCCACCTCCACCCCCCCTACTAGATGGCTGAATAGGGCAGCTCAGAGAGAAATTTATTCCATTGAGGACAACCAAATTGAAATGGTGGTGGACGATCTGCAGCAGCAACATGAAAAGCAACTTCTTCTCAATACCATCGATCTAAACCAGGAATCTCTCAAAGAGAAAAACAACTGTAAGATGAACATAAGCAACAGTAATATTAAAATGGTGGGATCCTATCTCGACCGCAGGCAAAAGAGACACTTTGTTCCTCTTAAAATGAACTTGGAAGAGGTGTTCGGTATCTTGTAAGCAAAAGGGGTATTGAAGCCGTTACAGCCAAAATTTCCAAACTTTATACAAAAAGGCGGAGGGTATTGCAAGTACCACTAAGTAAATGGCCACTCTATCAGAGAATGTGGGGCTTTCAAGAATGCGATCCAAGACCTCATCAATCAAGAGAAGATTGATCCAGCTGAGTTTGATCACTGGGCAACAGCAGCATCCATGCCTGTCACATCTTAGGCTAAGAGTCAATCTTTTGAGGAGTCTTATCTAGCTAGTCCTAGCTACTATTTTGGTCTATATCTGTTTCCTTTTCAAAGGTCTATGTCTTGAGTTTATTTTGGTCGTAAGCCCGTTTGTTGCACCTAGCATGAAATGTGGACATAAAATAAGAGTCTCCTCGAATATGAACTACGAATAGCCTGATTCTCTTTTTGAGATACGTAGGCACCTTATGGTCGGCCACAATCTTCAAACTATTTTCCCATGTGCTGAGTTGCTGCTATAGAATGCCCATGATAACATCAAACATTGAAAACAATCCACAGGAGTTTCAAAGTAATCTTATAACATCTTTTGAAACACATCATAATCACTTGAATTGTCAAGAGCATGAAATGAGTTTTTCAAAGCTATGACCCGCGTCATTTCTGTTGAGCTAAGAAGGAGTTGACACATCTCTGAACCCTCACAGAGATCACTTGTAAGCACGACATGCTGTTGAATATGAAGAGTAGAAAAGAGGAGAAAGAAGAAAAGAAAAAAAGAGAAGAAAAATGATGAGCTCGCTAGATTGAAAACCCGTAAGGGCGGTCTAGGCAAAAGTTAGAGCACGAACAAAGTGAGAAATTAGCCATGTTTCCATGCATCTACTATGTATTCTCTTCAATCTTAGAAAATCCACTTGGTTAAGCATCGAAGCCCCTAATCTCTTAGTCAGGATCTTTGCCACTTTGTCTTGTGTTTCAAGATGACGAAAGGCATTTATTTCTCTATCCCAAATACTTATCCTTTGCTAGCCATGTTGAGCCTCTGAATAATTCTTTTGAAAAGCCTGCTAGACAGCCATCCCCTACACTGGGGCATACAAAAAAAAAAATTTGCAAGGAGAGATGAAAGAAAAGTCAAATGAAAGAATGAGTGCCCCGTCAAGCAAGGGGCATTTTGAAAGAAACATTTCTTCCAATACATGCAAAGGACATTTTTGAAGAAAACAACTCTTTCACACAAAGTGAGACAAGAGACGACAAGAGTTGATAAAAATGTTAAAGATGGTTGCTAGCTTTTAAAACCCAAGCGTGAATAGAAATTAGGTTTGAGCCTTTACATCCACTTCTTTCTCAAACCAAAACCCCAAGCCTACATTATGGTCCATAACAAAGTCCTCTTAGATTGGGAAACATGAATTAGTAGCACGGTGATTGGGAAATTAGGTTGTGTTTTTGCTATTTTCAGGTTAATTGTGTGAATAAGGCATGCTTTGATGCCATGGACGTAACCAAGAGTGTCCAAGGCCTTGAGGCCATGTGGCACCCCGCCCTGGGTCCCAAGAATCATGAATTGATGTATCGGATGGTACTCGGGCCGACGAATGGCCAAGAGAAGATGAAGAAATGAAGGGTTGAAAACTGCCCAGATGCTACATGTAGCACTTTTACCCCGCTACATGTAGCCAGTGAACAGAAGCTTCAAAATCAAGTTTGCTACATGTAGCACTTTTACCCTACTACATGTAGCCACAGATCGAAATTGAAGTTGAGAAGTTTGCTACATGTAGCACTTTTACCCTCCTACATGTATCCAATGATCAGAGCCGAATTTAAGAGGTTTGCTACATGTAGCGCCTTTACCCTGCTAGATGTAGCAACTAGGCAAAATCTGCAGATTTTGTGCCAGACTCTGGGAGATTTTAAGGGCATTTAGGACTTTTGTAACACAACTCTAAGGGGCTATAAATACCTTTAAGCCTCATTTCACTAGGTTATCTTTCATTTTCAGCCAATTTCACATCTCTCTTTACCTCCCTCCTCTCCCTAGCTCTCACTCTCTCTTCCAAGGAGGTTGATTGCTAGGGTTTTAAGGCTTTTGTTCTTCATTAAACTTGTAAGTTAGCTCAAGATCTTTATTAATCTAGTTTTTATTTCTGTTTTTGTGAATGTTTTCATATCTCTCTTCATTTCCCTTCATGTTCACACCCACTATGAGTGAGTAGTGTTCAAGGCTTGGTCATGGGGTGATTTCTACCCCATGATTTAGGTAGTTTAATGGCTTCTCTCATTTCTTGTGCTTAATGTGGTTTGTGAATGGATTAAGTTCATTTTTATGTAACAAAACCTAGGGTTGTTAGCCTTTTTGATTGTGCGTAGGCAAGGACTCGGTCTCTTGCCACATTTAATGCTTGGAGCTATGTCACTCTAAGTATTTGGCAAAATGCCTCAAAGAACTTGTTGAACTCTAATCTTTGGTCTAAACTTAGGGTTTTTAACTTCTTTGATTGTGTGTAGACAAGTCTCCTTGGCACACCCAATACTTAGAACCATGGCACTCTATGTGTTTGATAAAATGCCTAAATGAGTTCCTTTCCATTTTCAAACCCCGTTGTATGAGTTAAACTTGATTTTCATGGTTAAATCTTCCGAGTGAGATCAAATGACTTTGAATCTCACTTGAGTAATTAAAGAGAAGCATTGAACGACCTAAGTTATGGGCAGAATAAACCCCTTGACCTTGCCGCTTTTAATTTCTAGTCAATCTTTCATTTTCAATTAAAGTTAGGAGGTAGAGAGAATTTCCTTCACCCAAAAGTTGGCCGTCTCAAAGCCGAACTAAAGGTTGGCGGCCCTAACGCTAAAAACCCTTCGTAAAGCAAACCTTCTGGCCTAGCTCCATTGGCTCCCTGTGGATTCGACCTCGGACTTCCGAGTTTATTATGCTACAACCGACCTAGCCCTACGCTTGGGGTACCCTTATTTCTATACACAATTTGGTCGCAAGCACAAGGTCCTAGACACTAAGGGCATTACCAATGTGGGACTTAACTCGATGGGCAAGAATCCTGGAATTTGCATCATTTTGGCAAATCACACAGCATAGAGAATTACGTGAGACAAGGGGCATGGCTGTGATCCCCTTTATGCATTTCTCTCAAAAGTATCCAACCTCTTATGTGGGTCTCAGTAGGCGCTTATCAATCCAACTCATGTCAACCAAATCAAGCTCGAAGCAACAAACTCACCTAATTGACTAGGGGCATAGGTTTGCAAAATAATTCTATGTTCTTTGATGATTGAATGACGTGAGTGTGGAGCATGGATAGAATGATATGACCTTGAAATCCTCAAGGGAAAGCTTTCAAAGTTGATTTTATCCTAAACATTTTTGACACAGCAATACACGCACAATTGCTTTTACAAACTTTTGAGGAGATAAAATGAGTTTCCCATTTCATGAGGAGTGTAACTAGATGGGCCCTGGGCCAAACAATATTTTCAGCAGTGTCGCTAGTATTGTAGTCTGTCTTGTCATAATCACTTAACTAGTTTAAAGTCATTTTTGGTCTCCCTAAATCAAAGAGGAGCATTAGCTTAAACACGCAAAAGTTGAGAAGTCCAGAACACATTGTGGATTCGTTTGCATATCATTTTCACCTTGTCTTTTTCATAGACCTTTTGACCCTAGTATTCCATGTGTACATCTTTATGTTTGCTTAGCAAAAGTAGTTGTCTTGGTTGCATAATCCCAAGTATGAGGTGTTCTTATGCTCAAACAAGGCAGGTTCATCAAGGCATCACGGCCATCATATCTATACAAGGAATAAAGGGCAACAAAGGGATGCACTATAAAGTCTACCTCCCTACCAACACACTTGAAGAAAGCTCAGCCTAAGAAGCATCATATCCAGGGGAACACCTCAACTCTTTTGTGGAATGCTGTCACACAGCACTGTCAAGGGCGCGCCAAGATCTCCGCCGAACAGAAACATTGCACTCACTTTTGTTGTTATTTGCATCACATGTTTCTATGTTAGGGGCAATTAGATCATTGTCATCATGCACGATTTAGCTAGAAGTCAAGCATTCATGGCCTAAACAGGGGGCTTGCATTTCTTTCTAAATACTCAAATTAATATGCATATATGTCATGTTACAAATCATGTCACCCGCAATCGTTCAAGCTCTTGAATTAGGGTTCTTTAAGTGTAGTGGTCCTGCCCCTAGCAGTCAGCATAAAAGGACTTCGGCCTGTGGTCGACTCCAAGCCTGTTGCATGTTGTCCTATCCATTGCTGTTTTCTAAACTATTCAAATGTGGATTGCAGGATTCTCCTGGATTTCGGTCCTTGAACCGACCATACCAAGCTTGATATCTATAACCGACAAAGCCCAGTCAAAGAGGTTGAAAAATAGCCTCGTAACTAGTCCTGAGCAAACTCTGCAATTGGCACCATCATTAAGCAAATCCATCAGCTCTACATCAACCAACTCAGCGGTTCTATGGCCACAATCATTTAAACGGCCTCACTCACCTAGCGGCCTCAAGCTCATCACTCTAAAAGCCAGGCTCACCTGGCTAAACCATGTGTTCCTTGCTCGCCATCTCAGACAACATCATAACTTAGCAACTCTCTAGTATTCACCTCAGCGGCTCAAACGCCCATGAAAATACCATCTCTGCAAGCACCGTACTTCTTGCACCATTGGATCACTCAGCAAGCTCCATTGTCATTATCCATATCCAACAGCTTCAAGGCCTTGCCATATGCACAGCCTCGCGCTCAGCAGGCCAGCAATACAATCCTACGGCTTTCACTTAATACATTGAGTGAACAACCAACAAGAAAATACATCTGCATGAAGCTTACAATCACCTAGTACACACTTCAGCTCTTCAAAAGGCATCCGTGTTACTAAAGCTCTCCAAGAGGCATTTGTATAGCCAGCTTCCAGAAAGCATCCAACCTCCGGAAGGTACCCCGTTAATAGAGGCAATGGAAATCTCCCAAAACAAGTTGAATTTGTCAAAGGAGGCGATGGAAATCTCCTAGAGCGTATGTGTGAATCATCCCGTCAGTCAAGGTGAGGGAAATTTGTGAAGGCCATAATAGCCGAAGCATTTCACATGCCTTATGGCATTTTGGGTCAACAAGTCGACAGAATTGAAGTGGAATAGGGTCAAGATCTAGCCTTGGGGGGAGTCCCGAGCATACTCAGAACTAGCCTTGGGGGGGGAATCCCGAGCATACTCAGAACTAGCCTTGGGGGGAGTCCCGAGCATACTCAGATCTAGACTTGGGGGGAGTCCCGAGCATACTCAGAACTAGCCTTGGAAACATCCCGAGCATGTGGAATCTAGCCTTGCGGACAATCCCAAGCATGTGGAAACTTGCCTTGGAAGCATTCCAAGAAAGAAGAACAAATCAAACCCCGTGGAAGATGGAATATTCAACAGCTCAACAAATCTACCAACTCACTACTCAACAACGCCATATCACCTGCTCTCAAAGCCTGTACTTTGAATGCTCAAGCCTGTACTTGAATGCACAAGCTCTACGTTTGGATGCCCAACCACTGTGTACTGGACGCTCGAACTCGACGTTCGAATGCTTAAGGTTTATACCTTGAATGCACAAGCTCTACATTTGGATGCCCAACCACTGCGTACTGGATGCTCAAAACCTGTACTTTGAATGCTCGGATTCTACCGTTCGAATGCTCGAGCTCTATGCTCCGAGTGCTCAAGTCCGGAACTTGAAAGAAGCTTTATGCTTATATCAAACACACACGCACGGGCCCGTGCACATTAGCATCAATTGCATCACCATTATTATCATCGAGTCTGCATTATCATATCTGCTCATATCTAACCACTATCATCATATACATATTCTGCATATCTTTCATTCATGAACCAGGTCAATCCTGCAAATCAACCGGCTCTAAGCCTCGATTTTATTGATCGGCCCGGCGCCACGATCCTTTGGCCCGAAGCCAAAATTTATGATGAGAAAGCTCCGTGCACAGACCATTAGAATACAACTGGCTCTACGCCTCGCTTCAATCACGTCAAAGCTCGAAGCTCTGACATTTCAAGTTCTCACCTCCAGAAGGCAAAGATCTTTGAAACTATCCATACCAGCTCCGCGCTTCGATCCGATCAAAGCTCAAAGCTCAAACACCTCAGGCTCTCGCCTCATGATTACAACCGGCTCCGTGCCTCGGTTCCTCCATCCAAAAGCCCCGTGCTCCAGTTACTGGCCTCGCGCCGCCTTATATCTCAACCGGCATCCAACTCGTCTCCGGAAGATGACTTGGGTTCCACCCCCTATCTCAAAAACTAGCATCTAATTCACCCCCGCAGATGGCTTGGATTCTGCCCCAACTACATCAATTCCTTCCAGCTCATTCGCAAGGATAGGCTACTCTACCGAGCTTCCCTCAGTCAAAGTAAGGATGATCAAGAAAAGCAAACACACCTGCCGTGTACTGATCTAACCCAAAATACTAAAGGTAACCCTCCGTAAAAAACTTCCCCGGCAGCCCCGCACTCCTTCAACTACTTTCTGCCAAAACCCTGGCATTACCCAGGTACGTCGCTCTATGGCTTTTAAAGCCCGAAGGTACGTCTTCTGTCTCTAATCCTCTTAACTTTTTTTTTATTGCCCTCCTGAACTACGGTTGGTCTGAATTTCCCTTGAGGAATACGTAGGCAGCCTCGTGGCCCGACCATAACAAAACTTTTTTTTCAAAAACCCATGGAATAGTGGTTAGACCAAATTGAGTTGCTTTTACAGCTTTGACTATTACTCAAACATGTCTCGCGATCCGTCAGCTCAGTTAAAGAGGGGCATCTGTAGACACCCCAATTTGGCCTAACGATTATTTCAACTCCCACCTTGGGACCATCCCGATGATGATACGGATTCGATGATTGCTGATTGCCTTCTTGTGAAGCCCATGGACTTATGGTACGAACTCTGAGGCACTTAGAGGACCCAATCCAGAGCCAAATAGCCTTTCAGACAGAAACATAGTGTGTCAGGAAAATCCATCGGTCGGCCGTAACATCGATATCACGGCCTTAACATCCATTCCTCACCCGAGCAACCTGTTGCTAGCAAAATCTCCCTGAGAGATCAAAGCCTCGGCTGCCAGATCAATGGCTCGGCCGCTACATCCATTTTCAGGCCGCGACATCCTTTGCTCGGCCGCCAAATCGGCCTTTTTCCAGACTCTCAAACCTTCTGTCGGTTGTTTGATCCAAATTACGCCGCCTCTCCGATGCGTTCGGGCCACGTTCAGAGATTACGACGAAGAGTTTGAGTTACATTGCAATTGCAATCGTAACCCCGCGATTTGATTGGATCGAGTGAGTCACCCCTTTGCCTATATAAAGAGACCCTCGGACTCCGAAAATACGACACAGAAATTGATAGATCTACACCCTCTCATCAGTCAAGAAACTCTGCAGAAATACTCACAAAAACCCTCTCTACAAAAGCCCTAACCTCCCGAAGGCGGCCATCAATCCGGCGATCCAACCCCGAAGTTCAAACCCTAACCCTAGGGTTTCATTCAAGGAGCAATCAATCAGTCCATCCCGATCGATCTGAAGCAATCAAGCAACTGAGGGATCAAGGTGGTGAGGCCCAACGGCCTCTCACAACGCCAAATTTTAGTATTAGTGGCATGAGAAAACTGCCGTTAATAGTCCAAAAACCGCCGGTAATACTCAAAACCGCTGGAAATAAACCATCGGGAATACAATTGTCGGAAAAACAAAAGCGGCATTAGAAAACCACCGGCAATACTAAAAACGGCGGTAAAAAGCCGCCGGTAATAATACCGCCGGCAATAAAATCGGTGGTTAATTTTTTTTGTTCTCCCAGGAATCGAACCCTGAACCTCCGGATCCTATAGCGCGCGTGCTACCAACTGGGCTGACCCGCATATTGCGTCATGTAAGATAAATAATAATATTATATTATACGGGTCGGTATTATTATTATAAGCGGCATTAATAAACCGCCAGTATTAAAAAACCGCTGGTAAAAGTTTATAAAACGGCATTATTAAAAAAACCGCCGTTTTTGGTAGTTATTTCCGGTGGTTTTACTAATGCCGGTAAAAGTTACTTTTAACGGCAGTTTTTTTACTGCCGGAAATAATACCGCCGGCAAAAGCAATGTTTGGCGTAGTGTCTGGTTCAGTATATTTATCGTTTATTTCATTAATTGTAGCTTTCTGATCATTTGTTAAACTTACTGTCTGGTGTGAGGAAGAACACCAGCCGGGGCTTCGATGCCTCGGCCGGTACAACGAATCAGCGTGATCCCTCGGCCGCGACATCCATTCGCCGGCCGAGTGATCGATCTGCTGGCACAACTTTGCTTTGTTTCTTGCTTTCCGATGCATGTTCAATTATTGTCTCGGCTCACCTTATTAACTGTTTAAGGCATAAAAACATATTACATGTATGGATTAAATAAAGCATCTATATGTCTTATGTTGAATGATTATGGGCTAGCCTCGCGGCTAGGCAGGGAGGGGTGCCTAACACCTTCCCCTTACTGTACTTTTGGCTTCCGTACCCAGAATCTTTATCTGTTTTTCTAGTTTTAATAAACTGGGTGGCGACTCTGTTTTAATGATAACCACTATCGTGTGGTGATAACTCTAGCCATGGAAGTATCCACGATCTTGGTTTATGAAGCGAGCAACCAATCGAGCAAACACAGTGATGATCCAACTGTATGGCGATGCCCCGTTTGGGAGGTGTCTACAGAACGATCAATGAATCACCCAAGAACAAACGACTAAGCTTAGAGATGGTTTAAAGATGGTTTAGAGGTATTTTAGAGGTGTTAAGATTGATCGGGGGTGAAACAGCCGAAGTTTGGTAACAAGCGGTGAAAACTGCCTATAAGCTTCTGGTATCGATACAGCTAGAATGGCCGTATCAATACAACAAGCAAACAGAAAGTGAAGCCACGGTTTTGAACTGGTATCGATACGACAAAAAGCCCGTATCGATACGGTGACGCTTTGAGGAGCGATTTACCAAATTTTTTAGGACAAACTCAACAACAAAACACGATGATCAATGACATGATTATACACATAAATCACTCATAAACATATAGAATGAGCAAGAAATTCCTACCTTAAAATTGGTGAGCAAATATGAAGAGAGATCGGGCCTGGCAAGCCTTAAAACTCAAATCTCAGAATACGCTAAGCACACTCCTTTCCGAGCCGAACCCAACGAACAACGAGCTCAAGAACACTTGAGGAAGGTAGAATGGTGGCTATTTTTCATGGGGTTTGAGTTTGGGGTGGAGTTTTTGAGTAATGGAGTGAGAGAGGGAGAGGAGCCGAGAGTGGGGAGGGAGATCGGGAGGTGAGAGAGAGAATGGGTTAGGGATTTTAATCCCCTACAACCCCCACTCACACATATATATACTAGTTTGGGCTACCACAGCCCCGGGTGGATCGGGGCGGCCCGAAAAACACACAAGTTTTTTAATTGAATTGAGAAATTTGAAGAGTCGCCACCTAGATTTATGGTTCGTCACCCGCGGAACCGTTTTGATTTGAAAATGATTGATTGAATTTGAAAACCAGAGATTTGAAAAGGGTTTGAAAGCCATGTTACGAGGGGGAAAGGGTATACTGCACCCCCCTCGCCCGATTTGAAATCGGTCTCTACTAAATATTTGTGGGATTTTTCAAAAGATTTTATTTCATTAAACAACTAGCAAGTATTCACAGGTATACCAAATAAGCGTGTATGCTGGTGCATGTGTACGGGGGATGATAAAAATGACAAAGAAATACAAAATAATAGAAAGCTGGAATCCTGTCACTGGTTTCACTATTGAGCGCTCGGGAGTACTCCCGAGTGCTTGGAAGTGTTGCATGTTCAACCTACAAGCTTTTGTTAGCACAGACAGAGAGTAATGCTAGAGAATGTAAACTGAAGCCATTTCTGAACAAGTTATGGGCTCAGCAGAGGACTCGGTGAACTGGGATAAGGCCCCAATCCTTCAAGCCATGCATCCTTGCCTCTACAAGAGCTGATCTATAGTTCAAAAGGAAAAACAGACACATGCATGGACATGCAAAGATAGCTGAAGGGCTAGACTAAAGGAAGAGTAAAGTGAGATAACATGTAGACACTCCCGAGTGCTTGGGAGTACTCTAAAGCGCTTGGGAGTGGACTGCTCCCCGAATTGATTTCAAATAACCAATGACTGCATTATGACATGTTGAAGCACTAGATCTGTCTTTTTTGTAGATGAAAAATTTCCTTTTAGATTCTGGAAAATACCCTTCTGCATGACCTTCAAATAAAAATAATTTTTTTTGTCTTTGGGAAATAGATCAGTCGCATCAGTATGCCTTAAAGGAATTAGTTTATTTGAAATAACTCTTTAATCTTTCTGCATGTCCTCCTAAGTGCCCAAAAGGAAGTGAAAATGGGGCTAGAACCACTCTAGAGCGCTCAAGAGTACTCCCGAGCGCTCAGGAGTGCTTCCAGTAAGTTGACTGAAAAAGTTTGCATGCTCTTTTTGCTCTTGTTTTTCACTAAAGTCTCCCAACCACACACTCAGTATTGGAGACTGAGGAGGGCTAGGAGACCTCCCTAAGAACAGCCCTTTTTGATTTGAACCAAAAAGAAGTAGAAATGTTTCTACCTTTTGAGAGACCTTGCTTCTTAAAGGGCTTTGAGCGTGAGGGAGGAAAATGCTAGAGACCAGAAGCTGGTGTCTGTTCTAATCTCATACATTCTTCCTTGTAGCACTTGTGTTTTCCATAATTTTTGCTTTTTTGAAAGGCTTTTGATGAATTGGAATAAGTTCTGCAGGGGATCACGAGATCTTGGTGATCTTCCATATCGAATGAATGGAGAGTCTGCTTTAAAACCCTCTGCCCTGCACTCACCCCCCTGAGTATATGTTTCAACAAGAATGTAAATTAGAAAGAAACCCCTGGTAAAATGCCTATTCGTAACCCAGCAGCTAAAGTACATTACACAGTCTGTTTTAAGGATTGGTGACTTACCCATTCAGTGACTTAGGCACTCGACATTCCAAAAATAGGTACTCTTTTGAAAAATGAGTTTCTAGAAAGAGGATTGAAAGTGGCTTGACTAGAGAGAGAAGGAGGGTTGGAGAGTGATTTTTTTCGTGCCTTCTCCACTGACCAGGGCTCTGTATATATAGCAAAAATAACCTATGGTTTTTATTTGAGAAATGAAAAGACATAAAATCATTTGTTTGGTCAAAAATTTTCCAGGCCTGACTCCCTCTGAGTGAGGTTGACTGTTGCCTGGAGCAAATCCTGGACCAGCCGACTGTAATGATGGATTGCATGGATAGTGGGGAATCTTTTTACCCATTGGCTAGTGGCAAAGGTCTCGAGCGCTTAGGAGTAGTCTCGAGCGCTTGGGACCATCACTCTCGAGCGCTCGGGAGTGAGCCAGGCGCCTGGTTTTTGAAAATAGTTTCGAGCGCTCGGAAGTGCTTCCAAGCGCTTGGAATTGATTTTGACAAATTGTTTGGCTTTTAAAACCTTCCAAGAAGCATTGCCCTGATTGGTCCGAGGCTTGTTTTAATCCAAATTCATCATTGGGGAGGCTCAAAGCCAAAAATTAAGGAATTCGAGAAGTCCAAATTGGGGTGTCTACAGTTGCCCCTCTTCGGGCGTCGCTCGATATCATGTTTGGATACGAGTGACGTCCAAAGATTGAGACAACCCATTTCGAGCCAATTCAAACCCTTAATTCAAAATCAAATGCAAGCAAAAGCATTTATTGCATGTGGTCGCGTCTTTTCAGACTGCCTACGTACCCTTTTCTGTAGGGATCAGACCAGCGTAGTTCTTTGGGGCAGATGCAAACACATGTGATGCATGCATGAGAAAAGATCAACATGACTTTGATGATGAAGTGTCCACCTGTTGCTCTGTTCGGTGGACTAAACCAAGATAAAAAGCAGGATCTGTCTCGCAAATATGTTGAAGATGACATAAATGCACAATTTTCATCGACTACGAAGTAGAATGCTCAATTGTGAAGCGTGAATTCAAAAACACACCGTCGACTAAGGTTTACCATCCACAGTCTCGTTTTGCCACAGATAAAGTCAGGACTGAGACTGATTTTGTAAATGGGTTTGAAAGGATCAAGAAGATATCAACAATGGGCAATGTACGGAGCACCGGAATTTCAGCACAGGGGTATAGGGCAGGGTTGAGCGCTCAATAGTCACTCCCGAGCGCTTAGGAGTGGTCCCGAGCGCTCGGGACCTCTGCTGGGGCCCGCCACCGCTTCGTCTTCCTCTCAGACCTGGGGTTTTAAAACACTCTCCCTTTTGAGCACTCGAGAACCAGAACTCGTACGGCTGAAACTCTCTGCTCTCGATCTCTCAAACGAACTCTCTCATCTCGCTCGTACTTCTCTTCTCATACAAAACCCTTACCTCGTACAACCCCTTCATCCTCCCACCATGGACAAGACCCACGATCTTGATCTCTTGACTGTTGCTCGGTGGGCCGCGACGTTCCTAGAGGTACAAATAAAAAAGAGGGGAAGAATTTGGGGTGAAGAAGATGCAATGGTTAGTGGTGGCAATGGGGTGGTGCACAGCAGCGGGACCGCGGTGGTCGGTGGTGGTGCTGGTGCTGGGGCTGACCCCAGCGGTGAGGGTACCACGGAAGGTGTCACGGCGGTGGCTGGCGATGGTGGGAGCAGCATTGAGGTGGCGGCAGCTGGGGACAGTGGGAGAGTGGAGGCCATTGAGGCCGGAGGGGGTTCGGAGGCTGCGGCGGACATTCGTGGCGTTGATGCTGCTTCTGGCAGCGGAGGGGGTTCCATGGGTGGCAGAGATGGAGATGCGGGTAGTGGAGGCGGGGTCACGAGCAGCAGTGGTGCTACGGGCACTCCTTACACTCCTACCATGGAGGAGCTGCTCGCGACCGCAGAGCGAGCCAGCGATGGACAGCAGGCCGATGACAGCCCAGTGGTGGTGGTGGGTGGCCGCGTTGCTGCTACGTCTGTCTTACGATCGATGGTGGTGGGGCCGAGGGGTGGAGATAGCGGAATTAGAGCTTCGCGACCAGTTCCCTTCGAGGCGGGGGACTTTTCGGATTCCGCAGAGCCACAGGACGTTATGGGTGCCTTCAGACTTGAGCCCGGGGTCGAGGCGGTACTAAGGGGTGCTAGGACTCTAGAGGATCGGACTTCGGCGCTCTTGTTGGGGGCTCTGCTGAGTGGTGCAGGAGCTTCTGATACCGGAGGACTGGGGGTAGAGTCTGAGACGGAGGAGCGAGAGGCGGAGGAGCAGGAGCCAGAGGTGGTGGCTGAGCAGCGGGTGACAGCGGTGGATGAAGTGAAGGCGTACTTGAAAGGTGAACGGCCTGGGTTCACGGTAGTGACATACGCTCCTAGGCCGCACTTCTTTGAGTCGACGGGGATGACTGGCTAAGTTCCAGCCCGGGGCTAACTATCCTGAGGACATGCTTCTCCGAGACCGGGCTTCACACATCTCTTCTGGATGGACGACGGTGAATTTTGATGACCTTGATCTTTGAATTTTGTAAATGATCATTTATTGCCAAGTGCTTCTGCTGATACTGATGCTATTTCTTTGCTCTGTTGAAACAGCGCACCA